>CM060172.1:55992730-57279660 GCA_030549775.1 Tamarix chinensis | reverse complement strand
TTAGTACACCTATTATAAGTAAGAGTCTCAAAAACCAATTAAAAGTCAAACTTAGGTTAATAAATAAGGCCCTAAAGTTCAACCTATCACATTATTCATTTATTTAGTCATTAAATGACCTAAACACACTCTGAAGATATGAACTAGATCCACAAGTTTAGATAGCTCCAAATAAGGGGGGAAAATACTATAATCACTTTTTAATGTTATGGCCAAATTATCAAAAAAACACACGGATAAAATTAGCCTAACCAAGTCAAATAAAAAAAGGCATCACGTCATCTTTGGAAAAAATCATTATTTAAAAAAAATTACTGTTCACCTCCTAAAAAATATCATTTTATACCAAAAAAATTTAAAAATAAAAACTAAAAAAAATACTATATTGCTGGGATTTACTATTTATGGGGGTAAAATGGTCAAATGTTAAAGGTTGTAGTCAACCTTTGACCCTAAAAGTCTATTAAAGCCTTTTAGGGTTAATTTAGTCATACTTTAATTATTTATGTCAAAAACACAATTATTGAAAGATTAAACCCTACTTAGGTTAATTAGGACGTTATTAGCCAAGAATACTTTGAATATTGTAAAGAGCACAAAGAACATAATCTAAATATTCATGAATTTCAGCCAAAAATTAGAGCACCCAACACATACTCAAATCAAGGCATGCCATAAATGAAAAACCATCTCAAATGATAAAAAAAAATTCATAAATCACCCAAAGATTTAATCAAAAATAAAACATTCATAGAATCATCAAATCATAACATGTTTTATATCAAAGTTAATCTAAAATTTACCAAGATTAATATTTTATCATCAATTTAAAAAATATAACACCCAAGGGATTAAAAAACCCCAAATTGATCGAACCCCACACTCACCAAACATGGCATAAATCCATCAATTTTCACCAAATTAAAAATATTTATATGAAGTAATATGATCTTACCAAAATCTAAGCTCTTAATTATCAAAATAAAGAAAGATTCAAAGATCAAACTAACTCTCCATAAGCCTCCATCAACCTAGGAAAAAACATGAAAAAGATGAGAAGAATAAGCTCACAAAATCATAATCAAAGAAGGTAGAATTAAAGAGGAAAAAAATGGTGATCTTACCTTCAAATTTTGGAAGCAAGATTAAGCTTCATCCATGGTAAAAAAAAATGGAAGGGGAGCCACGAAAAGAGATAGAATTTTGTGGGAAAAGGAGGAGAAAGATATAAAAAGAAAAAATATGATAAAGATAAGTTAGGAAGGTTAGTTTAATAAATTTGTAAGAATCTTAATCATTAAGTCTTCCATGAGATATTGGTGACAAAACATCAAGGGAATGGGATGATGTGGCATATAAAAGGTGGAGGAAGAATGAGTGGATGAGAATCATCCATAATACATAAAAAAAAAGGGTGGAGGAAGAAGGAAGAAGATAAATTGATTTTGATGAAGTATACGGGTCGAAAAATATCTAATAAAATTCATAAATTATAAAATAACTATATAAATTATTTAAATTATTTTTACCTAAATTACACTAAAATATAGTTATCCCCAAAGTTTTGTAAACTTTGGATAGCTAAAAGAATCGTTTCGGGACTTAAAACACTAAAATAGGATCAATCAGGACATATTTTGTATTTTTTCTTAGAGATCCCGGACTAAATTTTTTTAAATAACCTAAGAAACTTAGATAAGGCCAATAATTCCAAAAATGATTGAATTAGAGTGATTAGAAAGAATTTTGATAGCTAAAAATGGCTTAGAAGATCTTATAGAAACAAACTTATAAGAAAGGGTTAAGAAATGGAAACGAAATATTTCAAAAATATAACCAGGGTTTTCAAATTGATACAAGATATAATAAAATATTCACAATAATATATTTTTATTTTTAAATACAGACTATTCTAAATCAGACAAGGTTTTTGAGAAATGGGGTATTATAAAAAATAGTAAGATCCTATCTAGATCAAAATAAATTAAAAAAATTTAAATATTTTTGTAAATAAAAATAAAGAGAGATAAAGTTATAATGGCTATATATACTAATTTAAATATTAGCTTGGTACTTTTTTATTAAAAAACTTTGTTTAATATCTTGATTTATTAAATTCTCACTTCTAAATAATATATTTAAATATAACCTTTTTATAGGGTTGATAGTATTTACAAAGTCACTATTTTATATTTCTCATGATTTTCCGCATAAAAAAGTACTTTTTGACTTAAGATGATTTTGATGTTATTTTATTTTTTTCAATGCTTGAATTGTACTTTAAGGGTAGAATAGAGGAATTGTTTTGTTTCTTACTATTATTTACTATAATTATATTGTTATTAATATTGCATACTATTTATATAGTTTAAAAAACATTATTTTAAAACAAAGTATTAAATATAAGACATAGGTTAAAAAGTCATGTCAAATGAGGTAATTGTATTTTTATCGATAGGTAGGTTAATAATAAATTAGATCATTATCGGAGCTATAAAATTCCATAGATGTTTATAAAAATTTTAGGGTTTATCCATACTCAACTGGGTTTAAAAAAAAATCATCTCATATTTATAGATTATCTAGGTCGAATTTCACAAAGCTTTTGATTGATTTTAATTGAAAGGATTAGACACACCTTCTATTAGTTGCTCAAGTCTCATTAGTGCCTAAGGAAATAATTCAATGAATAACTCATACCGTATCATTTTGTCCCAACGCTTGTGCTGAATTAATTGGCATCAATTCTCATGAGAATAAATATAAATTTTAATTTATAACCAACAAATAGAATAGATCTTTATTTTCTCAAATCTATATTTTACTTTTCCTATTTGAAACTGATTTTAATAATTTATTTTTGAACATCTTCAAAATCTTAAAAATTAAGGGAAAAACTAGTAATAATAATATTATTAATTTTAATAAATAATAATGACTAACAATAAAATGAATTCTACTACTTCATGAATTTTATCTTTTGGATCTTAGAAAAATATACCAAATTCTTATCCGCTCTATTTTGAGAATATATATATATATATATATATATACACACACACACACATACATACATATTGTGGCTTACTTTATTCCAAATTTATAATTCTATAAAAATTAAAAATAGAATCGTATTTCACATTCTTTTAATCATTTCTTATTTAGGTATCTTATCCTCAGCAAAACCTCACAAAGACTCGACTATGCCGCCATCTGGGCTATAATTCAAGTTTGCTATGGTCATATTACCGAACTCGGTATTCCCAAGTCCCAACCCAAGGTCCGCTCAGAGACGTAAGCGTTCTTCCCGCTTTTCTTTGCCGTTGCTATATATATACGGCTCATTGAACAGCAACGTATCTCGGCTCAGCTTTTTCCATCAAATGCCTAAAACTCTTACAAGCATACGCCTCTAATTTCCGCTTTCAATTCACTTGGAGTTAATTAAATGAAGTTGAAAATCAACAAAGCCTGCGATCTCAATTCAATTTCAGTGCTACCTCCTCACAATAAGTCTCTCTTCTCTCTTCAAAAAACTTCTTCAGAAGCTCTTTCAGTATTTGATTATGTTTATCACTGTTCTCGTGTTCTAAAATGTCGATTATATGTTGTCTTTGAAACTTGAAGGCCGTCGGCGGGCGTTTGTGCAGGTCCGTCGATTTCAATGATCGGTGGAGGCATTGGAGGACAGGCATCGCAGCAATCGTTCTCTCAAGGAGTTTCATCGCAGCAAGATAGATCGTTATCTCAGTTTTCACAGAGCTCACTTGATGAACTCGTCAATAACGATCAGGTCAAAGTGTTGTCATCTACTTGAATTTCTCGCTTTTAACAGTTACAGGTTCGAAATTGATACTTAAAATAACTGGCATTCACCTAAACTTATTAACAGCATTAGAAATCTGCTTTTATGCTCTTTAAATCTAGCCTGTTGGCGTATTGCCGATTGTTGATGCTAATATATATTCTCTACTGTCGCAATGCGTTATTCATGGGCGATGAAATTAGACTTATTGGATAAGATATCGAACACTAACTCCGATTTGGTTGGGCGAAGATGCCAGACGAATTTCTTGGTGTATTTTAGCATCTCTGCATTCCAGTGTTGTTGCCAGAGGTCTAGCTATTTTCAGTCATGAGGTTGAAAACTTGCGTTTGTTGCTCTTAATCTGAACTCATACTTGGATGCTGACGAGAATTTTTGAAACGGACTAATTTTCTGTTTGTGAAAGTCAGTACTCTTTTAGTAATTTATTTTTCAAATGCTCGTAATCTTTTTGAAACAGACTGTGATTATCATGCGTCATTCTGGTCGTGTCATAATGTTTTCTGATTATTATGCTGCCAAAAGCTCATAATCTTGGTCAGAAGCTTATAAATTACTTAATCTAGCATAACAGTGAATTCGTAAGGTCCAAATAATCTATCCTCTTGATTGTTATGTCTCAAAATCATGCAGCTCGATGTGGTGATGAAAGGGCCTTAGTTCCACTTCCACTAATTTATTTCCAAGGCAATTTGGTTGATATTATAGCTGTCTGCAGCACATTAAATATGATAATAGACCGCTAACGTTTCTGAATGCCAATTATGTAATCCAAGGTTCAGCATCTGAGCTGTGTTGTTTCCCAAAATTGGCCGTCCACTTTGTAAAGTGGAGTAAAAATTTGGTTCTGTTTTGTTTGGCTTTTACGCATATAGTTCATTCCTTTGTCATGCTTACAGAGATTTCGCTCTCAAGAAAGAGAAAATTCAGTCAAGAGGATTTCTTGCCCCGCCCCTGGCCCTTACACAAGGGAAGACAACCAAGTACCATTGTCAAGGTCTTCTGCTAATTTAATGTGCAGATGGAGCTCCACTTCTGCTCCGAATCAAAAATGTATGGATCTGATGATAAGAACTAAAAAGCGTTCATGCTATTGAATATTTATCTAATATCATTGAAAAACTTATAATATTTCAAGCGCAAGCTTCAGCGTTTGGTGAGGGGAGGTATATCATTAGAGATTGTCCTAAGAATATCCCCACCTGTGTTCTTACAGGTCAAATTAATGAAGAACTTGAACGCCGAATTGCTTTGATAGAAACCTCACTTACCAGGTTTGGAATGATCTTGGATTCCATCCAGAGCGATGTGATGCAGATAAATAAAGGAACAAAGGAGATATCACTTGAAGGTTAGTTTCTTGAAGTGGCAGAATATGGCATGATAATAATGTGGATAATGAATTATATTGACTTGATACATTTAGATGCTGCCGAGTCATGTATTTGTTTGTCACCCAAAAATATGGATTTCATGCATAGCTCCCACATGGTTTTCCGTGATTAACCGGTTCATTAGGAAATCTGTTTGGTTAATGTCGCAATAGTCTAGCCAGCATACTAAGCCGAGTTCAGGAACAAAAAACACGTGACGGTTATTTTTTGCGGTTTTTCATGCATCGTTGCTGCGAAGGATGTGGACATGAACAGCCTCGCTTGTAAATTTATAAATATGGGATGCTAAAGCTGCAACTCTGATATATCTTGAATTTGTGAACCTGATAACTTAAAATTCATTCAGCGGAAGGCATACGGCAGAAGTCAAGCATTCAGGATGACTCCCTCCACATACTGGTAAATCATCATTCTGGATATATATGTTATCCATTGCACACTAACCAATTATATGCAACAACTGTTTAATGCCTCAAAATCTTCTAACCAGAATCGAGGGCAAGAGGACATTAGAGATAGCCTGGATGCTGGTATAAAATTGCTTACTGATCAACTCAACAAAAGTACAAGCGAAAACAAATTTCAAGAAAGTTTGGCCATTGTTTCAGCCTTGCCGGAGCAGATTGAAGTGTGTCTGTGGAAACTGAAGGATGAGCTTTTCAAATCCCTATCTGAAGAATTGCAGGTCTGTTTCCCTTTGTTTAAGACGTACAATTTTATAAACATAGTTTGTTTATGTGTTGTCCAAAGTCTGCAGTGTTGTCAGTAGTTGTAAGCTTCCCTGCTACAAATGTACTTCTATTTGATATTCACTATCCCAAGTGTTTCTGAGGAGAATGCAGTCAAAACAACAAAAATATGATAGATTTCCCCCCCTCCTAATGTTATGTTTATTAGCCCTCTGATACTGACTGCCTTTTCTTCTACGTTCTTCATTACTGAACAGGCGCTAATTTCTAGCTTAAGAGCATCAGTTGTCAGCAATGCAGCCCCCCCTATTGTTTTACCAAAGGTTTCTGATATTATCATGTCACTATTAGACATAAGTCGCTTATTTTTTATTTTTCAATAACTCTATCTGGTTTGCTACTGTGCAGGTTACTGATTCTTCCTCAAATATGGCACATAAAATGTATGTTTGAGAGCATTAAAGTTTGTAGACTGGAATACCTTTTTCTTTTGGAGGAAGTGATTCTTCAAGAGACAACACGATGCTTTTCATTGTTACTGAAATGCCTGCTTCACGTTATATCATGAATTTGATAATCCTTTAATGTATAGGCTGTTAGTTTGATCTTATTGCCCCCCAACTTTGAGCATGATCATTACCTAATTCTTCACGATCATCTGAGAATTTTCTGGATTTGAACTGTAGCTTTATGTATTCAGTTGGTAACTCTTGTTCGGTGATGAAAGTAGAGATGGATTATGCTTCAAGGTCTATGAAGTATTGCTGTGCACTAACAAGGAGCATCTTCTAGGTGTCAGGAAATGAGAGGAAAATAAAAAGCATAGTGCACTTCCCTCATGCTCTCCAAAAACAATAATTATGCCTGAGAAACCCACGATATCTTCTTTCTGCACTAACGTTACTGTGATGTTGCTTTGTTGACGTTTGGATTCCAAGTTGTAATTTGGATATTCTTGGATGATCTTAAAACATAATTCTGGTTCTCAACTCATGTTCATTTTTTTCTTTCTTCCACTGTAGTGAATCTGTGCCTTTAAAGTTTGTGGAGGCATCACCTATTACTGCAAGTGCAAAGGTTGAAATGGGAAGCTGGAACTGTGTAAAAGGGGGTCAGGATTCTGTCAATAATAAAAACTGTTGTAACCCCTTGAAGCAAAGAACATTTTGTCCCATTCAACAGGTGACTCCTAATTTAGTCAAGCAGTAATTATATGTTGTTTCCGAACTGTAGGTCACATTGCATGTTTTGTCAGAAATGCATGGCCTACTGCAAGCGGTTCTAAGATTCTTGTTATGTTCGATTGAATTGTTGGAAAATAACTCATGCAGATCCCAACAAGTGCAAACGTATCAGATGAAGACTTGGATGTAGACTTTTCTTGCTTGCTAGTTGGACAACAAACAGGTAATCATCCACTTTAAGAGGATTAATATCGTCTTAAAGTCATGCACTTTAATGATATGAATTATTGTTATGAGAGCAACGACCTTTTATCACCAGGCTTAAAGTATTTGATTTTGCTGGGAAGATATAGATAATGATTTGATAAAGGAAGCAAAGGAACAGACTGAACATATTCTGAGGAAAGCTAGGAGGAAGAAGAGAAGACAATGTAACACCATAATCATTGATTGAAGGTGTGATCTCCACGTTTATCTTTTCATTTTCTTTCCTATAAGGTTTTCTTAATATCATCCGTCACTTTACCAAAAGCGACATGCATCCACTTCAGTGCCCTGAAAAAGACGGGAAAAGTAAACAATTCTGTTGTGCATTATTTGCTTTTGGAATGATTCAACTTCATGGAGTTAGTTGAATGTGAATGGAGGATAAAAAAGGAAGAAATAAAAAGGTCGGATTCTCTAAACTTTTCTGGTACCTCTATTAAGGAAAATGATCTCAAAAGAAAGAACCTATGCATAAAGATTGATCCAGAAATTATGGTTGCCTGCAACAATTTGACGAGTTATAAATACTCATACAGGTTAACTATATCTGGGCGAGGAGTTTAAGGTTATATGCCCTTAGATTTTAGCATATCTCTTTTACATGGCTTCATTTGGATCTTGTAATTGCTGTCAGAATTGAAAAGCTGGACCGGCTGTATTGTTTATTCAATAGTTGACCGACACAAACCCAAGACCATAGTCAATGTGTTTTGTGCTGAATCCGGACAGTATCAGTTTTTATCCTGTTGTGTAAGCTAATGTGCCTTTCAACCTGGTGGATATTTTTCTTGCATTTTGACACAACTCAGAGGAGAATTCTTTCTTTTGGCGTAAATTAACTATTCAACTTTTCGTTATGGGAATCTTTTCCCTTTCTCTGTTGATCGAGCTAATAAGCTTCTATGGCAAAACTCTGGAGTCTGGATTACTTGTATGAATTACATTGATATTCTACCATATCTGATGCTCTTGATGAGTTAAAACTTACACGCAGCAACAAATTTCAATCTAGTTTGTGTTGTATATTATTTCATATGATTTGGCAGTTGTTGGACGTAAGAGTTCGTCATATGATTGCGTTCAGAATCTGTTCTAATTGTAAAATGACTCATAACTGCGAGCAGTCAGGTAAATATTTATTATGCATTTGCTCATTGTTTCAGAAAAGATAGCCTCTCTGCAAAGCATGCAATGGATGAAAGGATTCTTCCCACAAATGCCAACCCTGTTCAGTATCAAATATCCCCTCAGATTTTCTTTAGTTCTAGTGCCACTACCATATGTTACTTGGAATTGACATATCGTGTTATATAATTGGAACCAACTCGTGTACTAGATATTTCTTTATATGATTATGACAAAAAAGGTGTCTAATTCCCCTTGTGATAGACAACATTTTATTTTGCTCCTTTTAAAGTCGATAACAGCTCATAGCCATGAGGCAGGCCACATCTGTTTACATCGAGACAATTGGACAACTATTGTGCATTCCAGTTTGGATTAGGCCTCGTCTCGTCCTTTCCTTCCTTCCCATGTGTCATTTTGTCCGAGTAGTTTGGTCAATTTGAGCCTTTGAAGGTGCACTCTCCTTTAAATAAACATGTGTACTGAAGAGATCCGTACGTCCGCTTACATACAGCGATAAGGCTGTGCAATCACTGGTTCGTCCATTCCTCAAGGCTTTAGAACTAAAAAGGCCCAAAAATACTGACTCAATTATTGATACTTCCTACAGATTAAGAAGCCTCTGTGCCATCTCCGTCTACTTACTAAACTCGAGGCAATTGGATGAGGGCCTGATTCACATCTATGAGGACAGATGACTTACAGGAGGGTCAAATCTACTTGTTAGAATTGAGTAATTTGAGCAAGTTTGCACCATCAACATGTTGAAATTTTCATTGGCCACAGAGCAAGAAAGATGATCAGATATTACACTATAATGAGTAATTAGTACCAATGTACCATTAGCACTGAGACAGTGAGATCAGCTAGCGCACAGGTTGGAAAATTAATTTAAAATGAAAATAGAATGTATCTTAATATTTTATAATGTGCTGTGCTATTTTTTAAATTTTCTAATGAATATTTTACTAAAATTATGGAACAAACTTAAGAATTTTTCAAAAAAATAATGGACTGGCAGAACCTGATTTAAATCCAACACATTTGACATTTTGAAATCACGATCAGCGTTACAAGGAACTACAACCACATTAACTAAATGCAAACATACAAGCAGAAAGCCTGCTAGAGGAAAGAGAAATCACCCAAACACCAGCTTAAGACAGAAGCATAATCAGGGTCATTAGGATGGAAGGTCATCAAGTGCTTGGGAAACACCTCCTGGAGGTCCGGAGGATATTCTTTTCGGGCATCAATCAAGAAATCAGAGTGTGGATATCTAGTATTCAATTTAAAAACAAAAATTCAACAGAAGAAAATAACCAGAAACATAATGACAGAAAGCAAACATTCTTCCGATCCAAAGAAGATACATTTGAGTTCATCTCAATACTTCTACAAAATTTTAACCTGGGTATCAACAAGACTTGTTTGATGTTCCCAGAAATGTACGAAAAAGCAATATAAAAGAAGCAGCACATAACAAGATTGCCAAATAATTATATAAATAAAAATACCGTCTTAAGCTTTTACTAGCTAGACAAGTCAAACAGTTTACCACTCAATAAGGGGAGTAAAGGATATTTATACTCAGATTAAATCTGCAACATTAGCTGGAAGCTCCTCAATCACCACATTGTAGAATTTTTGGATGTCAAAAAGCATCCTTTCATCGTCACGGGTCACAAAGTTGATAGCAACACCCTTCCTTCCAAATCGTCCACCACGACCAATCCTATGAAGATAGTTTTCTGGTTGAGTCGGCAAATCATAGTTAATGACCAAAGAGACTTGCTGAACATCGATACCACGAGCCAGAAGGTCAGTGGTGATCAGGACACGGGAAGATCCAGAACGGAATTCACGCATGATGATATCTCTAGTGTTCTGATCCATGTCACCATGAGTGGCTGAGACTGTGTGGTCACGGGCCCTCATTTGATCAGTAAGCCAGTCGACCTTCCGTCTGGTGTTCACGAAAATGACACTCTGAGTAATTGCCAAGGTCTCATAAAGGTCACAAAGCGTGTCTAGTTTCCACTCTTCCTTGTCAACATTGACATAGAATTGCTTGATACCCTCAAGAGTGAGTTCATCTCGCTTAACAAGAATCCTCACAGGCTTGTTCATAAATTTCCTGGTAATCTCAAGAGCCTCAGGAGGCATTGTGGCAGAAAAGACACCAACCTGAATTTTTGGTGGGAGTTGCTGAAAGATGTCATAGATCTGCATGACAGATAACGATCGCTGTAAGGTAATGAATTAATGTCTACACTACATATACAACTGTTAACTTCTTAAGAAAACTCTAGTCCTGTTTCATTTTCCCATTGCTCCTTTCTTTTTTCTCTTTTTTCCCCTTCTTCTGGGGAGGGGGGATTGGCATAGTATCAGCCCACTCCAGATGCACTCCCTATAAAATGATACTACCCATAAATAGCATCAGACCTCCAAACTAGGCTTTCATCAAATGTAACCAAGCATAGATTCCGTCTATCTTTAGGGGACACCATTCGATGAACCAGAGGAACTCCATAGGCATTTGAAGAGGACAATGATGCAGCCAATCAGCAAATCAAGTAGCACAGTACAAGTGCCCCAGAGTTGACATACCCCACATAGTTAAACAACCCATCAGGGGAAACCTGAGACATCCTAACCACAACAGCACCATCACATTACGAGGCCCCAAAATTACTCTAGGCTTCAACCTTAATCAGCTTTTCTATGAGTGAGTGACCACAGCCACCCAACAAGGCAATAAAGACAGGCATTAACAACTAGCACTCACAACCATTACCACTTGCTTGGAAGCATAAAACAAATAGATATTATTCAGTTTGACACCTTCAGCAGATCACAAATGACATTCAGGATACAGATAAAAACATGAAAATTCCTTCTTTGGAACCAAAATCCTAAACAATTGCGTTCATGTGCTTCACAGAAACAGTTGAACAAAGATTAGGAAAGCCACACAGCAGCCTCTGCATCAGGATAACATTCAGAATAGAACCTAAATGGTCCAAGCTCTCATAGCACCACCAAAGAAGAAGCCGTAACTACAAAAACTAAAGATGAATGGCAGAAACAGAAAGTATCAAACCTGGTCCTTGAAACCACGGGAAAGCATCTCATCAGCCTCATCAAGAACAAACATGCTGATACTGTCGGCACGAAGGGATTGTCTGCGCAACATGTCAAAGACACGACCAGGAGTACCAACAACAACATGAACTCCTGCAGCAAGAATTCTTTGATCCTCACGAACACTAGTCCCACCCACACAAGCATGAACCTTAACACCCAAGTAGTCACCAAGGGCCCTCATGACCTTCTCAATCTGTTGAGCAAGCTCCCTAGTAGGAGCAAGAACCAAAGCCTGGCACTGAACCAGATCATAATCTAGTTGCTGCAAGATTCCTGAGCAAAAAGTAGCCGTTTTACCAGTACCAGATTGAGCCTGCTGAATCACATCAAGACCTTTACAAAAGGGTACAATTCCTCTTTGCTGAATGGCAGATGGTTTCTCAAACCCTGTACACAATTTGTAAAATCATCAGAACCAGGTATGGAAAGTCATTTATGTCCCATTTTCACTCTTAAAAACACATAAAAGAATAGATGAGATCAGTGGCCTGCCATAAGCATAAATCCCTCTGAGGAGGTTCTCTTTTAAACCCATCTTATCAAAGCTCTCATAAACTTCATCATAAGAGGTGAAGAAGTCTTTTCCTTCGTCTGAAAGCCTGTATTATATAGAATACAAAGTTACAAATTTAAGAGCTCATCCTACAGCACAAGCTGGGGATATGAAACGTTAAGCTCTAAATAAGCTAGCAAAAGAAAAACCGAATAAAAAAAACACAAAGAAACCACTTGAATAACATGAACTGCTCAAAGGCTTACAACTCATTCATTTTGCTGTCAAACTGACGAGCATCAAACTGTGATCCTTCTGGGACGATTCCAGCCATAACTGCAAGACAATAAACACCCATAAGAACATACTCGCTGAACCATTCATCTAACCCAAAATCACCTCCACAGGTCACAAATTTCTATTCTCAATCAATTACAACCTTGCAAGCTCTCAATCACCGAAACAGAGCAAAGCCAGGAACTTAAAGATCGTTTAAAAGACCAAGTAAGACTTACAAATCTAATTCTCAAGGAACTTGAATAATAAATCTTCCTTTTTCGATTCTTAAGAATAATTCACTTTGGTACCAGAAGGATCATAGTGGCAAAAATCAACGAATCCAAAACTTCAGGCAGTCGTATGTATATGAAAACATTATAACGTGTCGTACGATACAATCATAGATTACCCGCTGTAGAACCAACAAAACCAAAACTACGAGAAAACTAAGTCCCTAATATTGATCATGATAAAAGCATTCCACGAAGCGGAAAATAAGTATTCTACGGAACCTTAAATGCAAAAGCATCTAGATCGAGCCAGAAAACACTGAAGTACGCTGCAGATTCCAACAATAAGACAATCACAAAAGCAATCCCTAATTCAATCGAGACGATCCGAAGAATTGGAACTCCCCCGCCAACAAATCCTTAAAATTAACACTGAAAATAAAAGCTTTACAAACAAAAACGATGTCAATCCACTAACTATCACTAGGTCATAATAGTAACCACACAAAAGTCTCCAGAAAAAAAAAATCATCCATCCCGTCCATTTTAAGCAGATCTCAGCAAACCATTATCCGCAATTGAATCAAAGACCTAAAACACCCAACTCGTTAAACAATAAACAGTAAGAAATATAAACCTCCACCAGAACGAACCAGGAACAGATATCCCAATCGGAAACTCGAGACTTACTTTGTTGATGCTGTGAGTGTTGTTGTTGTTGTAGCGGCTGCTTCTAATCGCGACAATAGCGAAAGTCCGGGGAGTTCTTAGGGTTAGAGCTTGGGTAACTCTAACCGGATCTGAGGGAGTGAAAGGAGTTCTTTATTTCCGAAAAGACAATGATAATGAACCGGACCGCGTGGAAAGGAACATCCTCCTATATATAGTGTGAAATATATATTAGCTTTGCCCAGGAAAAAAAGATAAATATGTATTAGTAGCAGTTTTCTTTGTAATTAAGAAATGTAAGAAAATTACGAAGGAGCTTTATAGATCAAAAAAAACTACACGTGGATTTGAAATTTGCTTTGGGCTTTCTGTCTGCGGATCCATTTTCTTTGCTGGAATCTTATTGATCCGATTTAATTATAAAAAAATTTAAAATGTTGTTATTATTTTTATTATTATTGGTATAATTAATATATTTTTATTATTACTATTATTATCATTAGTATCACTATCATTCTTGTTATTATATAAAAAAAATTGATTTGATTTGAACCATTACTCTTACCTTTGTTAGAATAGGACAACACTTATTTGAGGTATATAACTTTTTATGAGTTATGTCTAAACTATAAATGATTCATGTTTGAATTGCATGTTGTTCGATCATAATTTAAAACATCTTATGATTATTTTTTGCACAACTCATAAATAAGAATGTAGTTAAATCGACTTTTGTGTTATGTGTAGTAGGTTATATACATTTTGTACGCAACTTTAAAAAAAATTATGAAGTTTGTTAATCATTATGACTCAATATGAGTGTTGATTCCACTCGACAACAAATAAAACATTTGATAATTCAAGTTGCTTTAATTAATAATTTCCAAGTTTTGTTTGCAAAGTTAAGGTTTTTCATTGCATTGCTTTGGTAAATTTTCATTTCAAATACAATAAACATTATAAATAAATTACTTGGATCCATATTTACATTCTATTTATGGCTCATCTTATAGAGATGGATTATTATTAGGTCAGTTAAAAGTTAATAAATTATTTGCTTTCATGCTTAGGTTAATAAAAAATACAACATATAAGTAGTAAGGGTAAACAAAACAGTACATTTAAATAATAAAATAAAATATCTAATATAATGTAATATTAATAATAATAAAAATTGACAACAACATGGAGTGATATACTATCTAAAAGATTATTACTTAACATCATCTATCCTAATACTTTAGTATTATAAGTTGATATGTAATTATATGTTCGTTAATTTATGGATAGGTTAAATTGTACCTGAATAATTCATATACAGTGTAATTGGTTGTATAGTATTAATTATCCAACTGATGTTAAATTCGTAATTATTTTTTATGTCAACTATATCATCTATCAAACCATTTTTTTCATCTATTTTTTTATCTTATCTTACGGGACATTGACTCATTTTCTTCTTTTTATTTTTTATCAATAATTTTTAATATTATATTAACCAAAGTTGTTGACTTCACTTTCATATAAGGATTCAATTAATTCTTTGATCATAGCAATTAGTATACTTCATCTTCAATGGCCTATGAAATTTCATCAAAAAACGCATCTTTCAAGTGTTGAAACAGTTGTAGAAGAACATTCATCGCCCGCCGAGAACAAATAGCCTCTGCTTGGTCATCAAGTAATGCTTTTGACCTGGGAATCATTGTGACATCCTAACATACTTTGAACGGATAGTCCTTGACCTCCATCGTGTATTTATGTTCCTGCAAATAGAAGTGGGGGGGGGGCACAAACCGATCACAATCAAATGATATAGTTTGAAGAGAATTCATTTATCATGTGATTAAGTTTCCATACTAATTTAGATTAATTTTTAACATTCTTTATATAAAATTTTAATATTATTATTTTAAATTAATTTTTCACATTCTTTATATAATTTTTAATGTTGTCAAAATAAATTTTCAACGCTCCTTATTAAATCTTTCAACATTATACTAATATTTTTTAACATTCTTTATATAAGTTTTTACTATTATTCTAATAAATTTTCAATACTTTTTAAATAAGTTTTCAATATTGATCTATAAATTTTAAATACTTTGTACCACTTTTTAAAAAAAGTTGGTAGTGGTTGCGAGACCAACTTCAATGAAATTTCAATAATTATTTACAATTCTAAATTATGTTTCCATAAACTTTGGTTTGTAATATCCATGTAATAGTTTTAGGGAAAATATTGCAACATTAAATTGATATAAAATTTATCCCAAAACTAAAACATGAAAATCGAGATCCTTTTTCTAGAATTAAAGTTGGTCGTAAGACCAAATTCAGTAAAATTTTAAAAATTCTCTAGGAATCCGACTCTCATTTTTATCAAGTTTGGTGTATAGTATGTGTGTAATATAATTAGGAAAAAAAATATTATAATGTTAAAATTATCATTAAATTGATCTAAATTTTATCCCAATATCATATACTTAAAAATCGAGATTTTTTGTCTAACACTAACATTAGACCAATTTCAACAAATATCTAAAAAATTTCTACTACTCTAATTTTCGTTCTACCAAGTTTAGTTTGTAGTATGTGTGTGATAGTATCAAAGAAAAATATTATAACATTAAAATTATCATGAAATTGATATAATGTTTTCAACAATGTTGAAAACATGTATGGGTACATTAAAGGGGGTAAATAGAGTATTTTTTGTCACAATTATAACAAATTAAAAACAAGAGAGAAAATAGTAGGAAACTTTATAAAACAATAAACACACAATTTATGGTAGTTCAAGAACAGCTAATAAGGTTTCTCTACATCCACTGCCATAGGATTTTACTTTTTCAATTTGAATTTCTCTTTATTAAAGTTTTCAACATTATACAAAATTTTCAATACTTTGGTTTTCAATATCTTTCTAATAATTTTTTTAACACTCTTTGGACAACAATCTGCCACATTTACAATTTCAAATAATAATAATAACAATAAATACTCGCATTTTTATTTTCCACAATATTCTTTATATCAATTTTCACACCATTCAGATAAGTTTTCAACATTCTTCATATAAGTTTGCAATACTGTTCAAATCAATTTTCAATAATATCCTACTAAACTTACCAAAAAAAACAATATCATACTAATATTTCATTAGCATTGTGATAAATTTTCAATAGAATCATACAAATTTATTAATAGGCTCATACTAATATTTTACTAACATCATAATTTTTTACTAAAACTTCAACAGAATTATACACATTTTTCAACAAAATTGTAAAGTCATCAACTTTAGTCATAACAATGTAGAAAAAAATTAAGACTATTAAATGAATAATACTCCATAATGGAAACTAAATCACATACTTTCATGCTTTGTATTCTTCTTTGAGCTAATTCTTCAAAAATACTTCATATTATTTACTTTTCTAATCCATTAATGTTAATCTCTGCTTAACAACATGAATATTTTGTTGGTGGCCAGAATACTCTTATCTATGTATGTGTTATATTATATGTTCGTGCACTATGATCAAGTAAAAACCATAATTCAAATGCTTGAAAACATTCATTCCTTGGACACTCAACTAAAAATTCTTAATCTTGATCACCTGGCTCTCATGTGTGACATGGTTAGAACTTTATGATTTAATAGATTACACTATTGTAGAGCCACAGATACATCATGATTATCATTGCCTTGATGCTCATCTCAGCTTTGAACTCGATATGGTTTGGGAAGATTGTGAGGGGGTTGTTGAAGGATTTTAATAAAGGCTGAAATTAAAAAAAACAAAGTTTGGGATTGAGGAAGAGCACTTATACAAAAGAAAAAAGGATGCGAATTATAAATAAAAGTTATTATTATCTATAATTATGCCATCGGTTGCATAATTCTTACTGTACAACCAATGATATAATATAATTTTTTGTGCTTAATCACCTCACCTGATATTTATTAGGTCCACCTCTTTATCACTTCAATTAATTAAAATAATCTTCTCACAACTTATTATTAGATTATATAGTTCATATTTCATAATGTCTCTATATTCTTTGAAATTACTTTTGTGCCTACCTTTAATAGCTTTAATAGGAATACCTATACATGATTTATTTCCCATATTATCATCCTTCCTTTGGTAATTAAAATTCAAATCCAATATAATATCCTCATATATGTCATCATAGATTACTAGGTTTATTTAATCGACCAACAATTTATCCAACACTATATATGCATTGATAACCATTCTATATAACACTATATATGCATTGATAACCATTCTATATAACATTTTTGCTATGTTTCACAAAACTATATGAAAAAATAAAACCTAGCTTAAAGAAAAAAAAAAGACACTAGTTATTAGCTCAAAAGTTACTTATTGATAGTTGAAATTGATAAGTTATTTTGTTAGAAGTGTCTGGGACAAGTTGAATTGATTGAAAAGTGATAAACAATATTGAATTTTTTAATAAGAATAGAAATTTAACCAAAATATCAAAGGTTGAAATGGGAAAAAAATATTAGAAGCTAGCATATATCTGATAAGCTATAAACTACTTTTTTTTTATCTTTTTGAAAAAAATAGTATATTGTGTATGTTTGGAAATTAAAAGAAGATATCTTATTTGACCTCAAAAAACCTTATTTGATGAAAAAAAAAGGTTTTTTTTATAACAATCTTATTAGGGTTGAAAGCACATTTGAATGATAAGATTACTTGCAATATTATAATATTGTTATGGTGGAATGAAATTAGCACAAAGCTAAAGGTTACAAAACTCTCTCTTCATCTCGAGGATAGATCAATTTGTTAGTTTGGAACAAGAGTATTAATTAATTTTTATAAATAGATTTTGATTTTCTACTAATTTGATACTTTTTGGTTGTAGATTGTGATAAAGAAAAAAATGACTAGTTTTTTTTATAATAAAAATAATATCATAATAATTATAACCATATTTTTTTATATGTAAAGATATAAGATAATGCCAAATTACCCAATGTATATGTTGATAGGTGGAGTATTGTTTGGCTGATTTTAGTTTTCCTCCCATTGTACTTCATGCCCTGATTGATACTAACAATTATACTTAAAATTATAGTTGTAAATGAGTAAGCTAAGTCACCCTTATTCAAGCTTGACTTATATAATAAATAAGCCGAATATTGCTGTCTAAACTTACTTTATTTAATAAACAATTCGGGTCAAGTTGGGCAGGTGTTGTATGATGAAGCTTAACATACAAATATTCATGTTCAAGCTTGTGGAGCATCTCCATGAAGTTTTGCATGGAATTGGACTTGATTTGGATGCATCATGAAGTGTACATGGGCATATAGTATTGGTATACATGTCTATATGAAGTTGTTGAGAGAAAAATGAAAATAAAGGAGTTATTCATCAAAATTACCACATAGTGTTAATTAACACAATTGTATTGATGACTATAAGTAACTTGTGTTGACCAATGCACCCGTGTAATTCCCAAGTAAACATTTGTATAAAAAGTCAAGTGTTAGCATAGGGTGGTTTTGGCCAACATAGTTGCGTCCATCAACATAAGTGACCCATGTTGGTCAACACACTTGTGCTAATTATTATTATTATTATTATTATTATTATTATTATTATTATTATTATTATTATTATTATTCATTTGAGTAATTCTTTTATTAATCAATAAAATTTCTAATCTAAATCTAGTCTTCATCTTTCTTTCTTTCTTAAAAAATAACCTTAATTATGTTTCATATTTTCTCTACTATTGGTGATTGTATATCACAGTAATTGATATTAGAGCTTTATTTGACAAATCTGAGGTAAGTAACAATGGAGGCTATAAAAATAAAGATAAAGAAGTTTAATGATTCCAATCTTGCATTCTGGAATATACAATTGTATGATTATGTATATCAAAAGGATCCTCATCAACCCTTTAAAGGTGGTCAGAATACATAAACAAGATAAAATGATAAGCGTTTATATGAAAATTTTGTAATTGTTAGTAGAGTCTTGCTCAGAACATTGCATTTAACATCATGGATCATAAGACAACTACATGTGTGATGAAAAAACTTGCCAGCATGTGTGTAACACCCCCATTTTTAGTACTTAAAAAATTTATTTTGTGGAAGTGTTAATTACCAAAGATAATGGGTGTTACCACCACACTTAGCATAAGTCTGGTTCCCTTACATTTTTATGCCAAGTGCTAACCAACCAAACCAAAAACAAATAAGTGAAAATAAGAGAGATTACATATATAAAGGTTATGGATAAATATTTTTCATACAACAATGATAATCAAAATATAGCTAGGGACATAAGAGTCCAAAGGAAAATTGATACAACAAAAACTAGTAGTACTCGTAGGTATAGCACTAGGTTGCCCTAACTCTTAGACCCGTATGCCCATTCTGAAAATATAACCTCTTCCCAAGGACTCAACTTATTCTGGCCACTCTTATAAGCTTCATGCCACTTTGTGGCCATCACATAGTCATCTACAAATGTAGTATTAGTACGACTTCCTCGTACTAAGTAAATCATAGTACCTTACAAGAGGTAGTATACCTACGTTGCACATAATCATGTAATGATCCAAAATATGCCCAAACACAAGCACATATAATAAATCATGGATCAATACATATCTATAAATATATTCCATGAGAGTTTCATGCTCAACATTCAACCATACTCAACCAAGCCACATCATTTCAAGGTACATAATAGCTATATCAAAATCTATGGCTGAAGCCAACTAATTAAATCAATTCCAATTAACATAGGAGGGCATTGGGACAACTACTGAACCATCAATCCAATATATACCAAAAACTAAGGTAGGGTACTGAGGCAACTACTGAACCATCAATCCAATATATACCAAAAATGAGATAGGGCACTGAGGCAACTACCGAACCCAACAATACATACCAACCCCGGAGATACAATCAACCCAAGGACATTGAGGTACACCCGATCATATGGGTGCATGAAGGCAACACAATACTGGTACTCTGGAACTCAGGGACACAATAATGCGCCTAGTCATACTGGCGCACATAGGCAACACAGTATCCTCCAACCCCGGTCACCTAATCCTTAATTATTCATACCCCCTATAGGGCTCGTATGTTACCTATGGAGTAGATAAAGGCCTTGCTGAGGCATAGAGGCACACCAGCGAACCAACTCAAATGAGGGCTAGCACCTCATCTCTAGTGTAGCTAACCCTAGAGAGCAATCATTCCCAAACTTAAGATCTTCCACTTTAAGTATTAGTATTTTATGAGGTGATCACAAACATTTCATACCGTGCAATCATTTCCATTTCCATACTTAACCATTTTTCATTATTTCTAACTATTCGGATAAACCCTAAGGTCATCGGTCTATGTCAAACTTAATGTAAACACAAAGGTCAACCTATAAAAAATCTAAGGCCATCCTATATCTAGTTATTCACATTAGGTGCATTAGGTCGAAAATGATCAAAATGCCCTTAAAACCTTAATTTCATCATTTTTATCCAATTTTGTACCAAACATTATTATTACGAGAAATTTTACATTAAAAGGCTAAAAGATAATTATTCACAATATTTTAGCACGTAAGTAATTTTTACGATTTAGCGATTGACCATATTTTCCACTTTTCTTGCATTTATTGAGTTGCACCCTCAAAACCCTAATCATACATTCTTCACATGTCACACATTCCATGCAGCATGTATATATATTTATATATATTTTTAAGTATAATATGACATTTAAAAATTTAATTATCATCATGGTATATGTAGGGAAAAATCTCTAACCCTAGAACATGCAAATAACAATTATTGTATTCTAATCCTAATCGTGCGTATATGTTTTTATGCTTTTTATATCAACCCTAACTGCCATGCAATGATAATCATGTATTACTTAGAATGGCATTTAAATCTTAAAATCTAGGCATGCATAGGTAAACAACACAACATGCTACTCATGCATATACCCCACTTTCGATAATCATGGTTATCATTTATATAACATGTTATCATTTTGTTATGCATGTCATAACACTTGAAGAATATAAAACCCTAACATGATAATAGGTATAAACAATCCTAACATGCTCGCACATAAAGTTTACCACCTTATGAGTGATTGGATTTACCTAAACCCAAGCTTACACAAAAGAGCCAAAAACTATCTTCTCTGAGATCCTTAAATATTACCTAATAAATTAACACCCAATCACATACATATATTAGAATATAATATTATACAATAATAATCCACAAATACTAAATTAATTTAGGGCTACTGACTAGTTGAATAAGTAAGAGGAAAATCAAAAGATCTTAGTACCAAAGGAGGAAGGCTTTCGGCCAAGAAAGTGGAGGGTGGTAATGGTGGACTTGGGAGGGGAGAATAGAATAAAATGGTGCATAAAAGGGGGAAGAAAAGGTGCAGCACAAAGGGTTGAAGGAGGGGAAGGAGCTTCGGTGGAAAATGGTGCAGCACAAGGGGGAGCTTCGATCAAAATGGCTGAAGGTGGGTGTGTTGGGCTTTGGTGGAGGTCTCTGTAGGTTGGGGAGGGGTTGCAGCATCTCTTGCTGCAACTTGGGGGTAGGAACGGTAGCTCTTGCTATAGAAATGTAGGGGCTACAGCAAGGGAAGGTGCAGCAAGGAGAAGGGGTTTGGTGGAAGTTGCCAGTTGGTGATTTTGTGTGTAGTTTGGGGGCGGTTACGGGAAATTTTTGCTGCATCTTAGGGGGTTGTTTTGGGTAATTTTTCTGCAGAAAGGGAATGCGTAGCAAGGATAGGAGGTTTGATGGGAGTTTCCAATGGGGTAAAAATGATGGAAAATAAGAATGACGATGGGGTTTTTTTCCTTACATGAGGGAGCTCGGGAGAAGAACGGAGTGTGTGGGTTGTTTAGAAGGATTAAAACATGACATAAAATAGATAAAATGGAGAGGTTGAGAAGAGCATGGCGTGTAGGAAAAGGAGGAGCAAAACAAGGAGAGCAAACACAATGGGGAGGGAATTGTTCATAGCAGGAGAATACTGTGATGGATGGTTATAGAGGGGAGGAAGGGTAGGGTGATTTTAGTAAATTTAGTATAGGGTATGGGTAAATTATTTAGGTAAATATTTAGGGTAAACTATCTAGATAAAAAAATATCTGGTTATTGGAATATATTTATTAGATGAAATGGATACCCGTTACGATCTAACCTGGGTTTAAATTTTAATACGCACCCTCTAGCATATTTTAGCCTAATTAAATTTTATAATTAATAAGTAATAATAATATCACATATATTAATAATATATTTAATATTAAATATACTTAAATAATTATTACAACTAATACACATAATTACCGATTATAATTAAGGTTTCTAACAAATGTGTGAAAGAACCTTTACTACAATACGACATTATAATGTGGAAGCTATTGAATTTAGAGATGCTAGATGGTGCTTCAACTGCATTCCATATTAATGAATGTAATTTGCTATTCAACCAATTAAGTTTCGTTGAGATTTTTTTTTATGATAAAGTAAAAACCTTGATTTGTTATCTTCTCTGCCAAAGAGTTAGACAGTACTGTTGCTACAATTAGTGGCTTATATGGTCAAAATAAATTGAAGTTTGATGAAGGTCTAGACTTGATCTTAGCAAAAGTATTCACCTAAGGGAATTAGGGTAAGATGTTGTAGGCCGTGCCTTAAGTGATGATGGTAGGGGAAAGAGTAACACGAAAGGCTTAGGTAACCATGGTAGATCAAAATCTAGATTTAAGTATTAAAGTATAAGTTAAGTTGTTTGTTGGAATTGTGGTGAGAATCAAGAAAGATTGCAAGAAGATAAAGAAGAAGAAATAGCAACACTATGATGCTGATAATGATAATTCTGCATATTCTACTAATAAGTGATTTGGTTTACAATATGGATTGTTCATTACTCCATGAATATTAGATTCTTGGGCTTCATTTCATTCCATATGTTACAAAAATCTTTTCAAGAAATGATTTTGATATGGTCAATTTGGGAAGGTATATCTTGCAAACAACAAATACCTTGAAATTGTTAGTAAGGGTAACATAATTATTGAAACTCTTAATGGTTGCAAGTGGGAGCTTAAGGATGTCGACTTCATCCCAAAACTAAAAAAAAAATATAATATTTTTTGCTCAATTAGATAATTCAAGTCATAAGAATACATGTGGGAAGAGTCCCTAAAAAGTTGCAAAGGATGTTATGATGATAGTACAAGGATCTAAGATATGTACATGGTTGTAACACCCTAAAATTTACTATTAATTTTTTTATATTTTTTTAGAAGCAATAATAATAAAACAATGGAAGTTACGCCATATATAATATAGAAAATATACTCCCTATACCTAACTTATGATAGATGAGAGGCACAAAAATAATTCATACATATCGATCACGTGTAGGAAGTACTTAAGCCCATAATAATACAATGTTATGAACTAGAGAGACAAGAATAGAGGAAATAGAAAGCAAATAACTAAAAGTCCAAAGAGAGAGATATCTATGCTAATTTTGGGTGTTTGATTTTGATTTGGTATGAGGCAAAGTTAGATTTGAAATTAGGTTGGAAAATTAAATTTATTGAGTTTTTCAAGCGTACTGATCAACTAGTTCCATGAACCGATTGACTTGTTTGTCATTTCAATAAAATAGTTTTTACTCAACTAAACCAATTGATTGGTTGGGGAACCGATTGACCGATTTTAAGAATATTCAACTGGTAACCCTAACCTATAGATTGGCTTGTTGAGCTAGGCATATTTTTGAAACTCAACTTTTTGTAAAAATTTCTTATACTAAAATAGAACTTTGTTAACCCATGCTAAATTATTCCTACCTTTTTCATGATGCATTTAGCCCAAAAACACTACCTGAGATCAATCTAGAGGATCAATTAAGACAATTGAGGGGGGGGGGAAGATGACCTCAATCTTATCTTCTTCCACCTCTCTCCTCTGCACATTTCTAAGATCATTGCTTCCATCTCAGGCTCGATTATGCTCAATTGGAAGATTCATTCCACACTAACCTTCTATTACCCTCTTGTTAATTGCATTTTTAGACCAATTGACATACGTTTCCCTAGAATCACCATTTGAGTTTTGGAGGATAGGTCAGCATATCTTGGATGAAATCCGTCAATTTAACTTGAATTCAAATGGTAAGAATTAGTGTTTTTGATTTTTTTCTGATCGCACTATGATTCATTTCGATTAATTGGCTATAAATATCTCCAATCATCTCTTTTGTTCACCTTTATTTTAGCTACCAAAAATACCTAACTTTCTTGTATTCACCATCTCCCTCTGCACTTTGAACCTTATAGTTGAATTCATTCCACTCTTCTAATCATTTCTTTATCTCCCTCTTTTTTTAATAATTAAGCAAGGAAAAGTTAGATTAAGGAAAAAGGTTGAGTGGTTCAGCTAAGCATTCTCAGTTTTTCCTTTGGGGTGTGGTATGTTCATTCTTTCCCTTCTATTTCAAGTTTGAAATTATAAAATTTATGCACAAATTTTTGAGTTAAAACTTGTTGTAATACCTCGTTTTTAAAAACCTAATTAAAAATTAATAATTACATGTGATTAGTTATAATTATTATTTTAGGAGGTTTATTATTAAACATGTTATTATTATTCATATTATTAAGATGGTTTAGATATAAAAATAATTAGGTTAAAAAGTTGATAGAAATCGAATTATTAAATTTAATCCTAGCTTATACCCATAAATCTTAGCCTAATTATTTTATTAATAATTTTGACCCGTAACCATAAAAACCCGATTAGTTTATATTATTCCATTCTATTAAACCTATCCCAATCCTAATTATTTTTTTTTAGATTATTTTTCTACTCGATACCCTAATCTACCCAAACTAAACCTAAAATAAAAATAAAACTATTTTTCTACTCTACGATCTATTCTCCTTGTCTCCCTCATTCTTTACTTCACTCAACCCATCACCTCACCTCCACCCTCTACACATATATAGGTTACACATTCATGCACACTCTAACCCAAGCCTATTCCTTTTTCGGCACATCCTTCTAATAGTTCCTGGTTTCTCAAATATCCCCCCTGCTTTATACATACACACGCATACACTCTTAATCAAACAACCCCCACTACCTAACTCCCTCCTTCTATTTTGTTTGCCTTCCTAGCTCCCTCGACCATTTCGTGTAGTGCCATCCCATCGCCACCACCGTAATCGACCAACACCACCCGACCACAGCCTCACCACCCCACATGCACAACACCTCACCACCAGCCCTCCCTTCTCTCCCATATGCTCCAACTACACGTAGCACCTAGCCCACCGCACCATCACACAACACCACCACCAATCCAATAGGTCACCACCCTATAGCCCCTACTCACATTCTTCTTATGCTGGGCTCCCATCTTGCGCAACCATTCTAGCAACTGTAGCCCTCCACTACCCCTTCCCTCTATTTTTTTATTTGATTCCCCATCCCCATCGAGCCTGCCACCACTCCTGTCCACGCATCACCTAGCAGCGACCGAGCAACACCCATCCCCTCCACCATCTCAGCCACCTCCAACCATCCCTAGCACCCCTACAACAACTAGTAACCCCAACGCAACACTCAACCAACCCCTACTAAGTAGCCCCTTCCTCCTTTTCTTTCTCCTTCTTCTACAACCACCAGTAGTCGCATCTCCAGCCCTCCACCACCTTGCAGCCCCTGCACTTCCCGATCCAACTAGCCGACCACCATCCCACCATCACCACTGAGCTGTCCAGTGCAGCGTCCACCCTATTACCACCAACCACCACCACCACCAACCATCCACCAGTCTCCACCACCCACTACTATCCTCTCCTTGCCTAGTAGTCCCCCTTATTTTTCCCTTGTGCAAGCTCACGTTGTATTTGCAACATGACTGAATTATTTTGTTATATGAATATTTGGCACCTATATTAAATGTAAGGGTATTTTAATAATTTTAAAAAAATAAATATTATAATTATTATTTTATCTGATAGATATTAATTCGATAATTGTGGTATTATTTTTAGGTATAAAAGTTGATTAGCAGACGCTAATAATTTTTAATGGATACCGCTAATTTTATATTTTTGCTGGAATTAGGTAACTGTTATACCCTATGAAAATGATAAATATTGCGTGATAACATATTAGGATTTTTGGTGTGTGAAATATATTAAGCATGGTTTATTTCGATATAGCTATGTGTTAATTATTATTATCATGAAAAAAGGGTAAAACGAGCATGTTATCTAATGTAAAATATTTCAGGTACAAAAGTATGATTAAAATGATTCTAATGACGGAAAAATATTTTATATGATAATTATGTATAAAATAATAGATTGAGCATGGTTAGATATAATTGTGGAATAATTATAATGCTTGTGTACCCCAGGGGCAATTTAGTCATTTTTTTGTATTATGATATTTATCCAGAAAATAATGTCTAACATGTATTATCTATTTTTGATTATGTGATCATGTGTTTTGTACGTTTCAAAAGTGTATGATAGGGTTTTGTACACAGAAACATGTGCAAGGGCAAAATGGTCATTTGACATAGCTGATAATTTAAATGGCATAATAAATAGTTAAATTATTTTATTTTAGCCTTTTCACAACAAATTAATAAATAAAATAGATTTAGTATTTAAATGGATGATAATCTGATAATTATTGGTCTTAGGGGCATTTTGGTCATTTCGACCTAACGTGCTCAAATATGAATAATTGGACATAGAATAGCCTTAGACTTTTAATAATTTGACCCTAGTGTTGACTTTGACCTTATTTTGGACCATTGACCTTAGGATTGACTTGGATAATTAGAAATAAAGGAAAAATGAATAAGTATGGAAATGAGAATAAATGTGCAATATGTGTTATCTATGAACACATCATAAAAATACTAATATGTGAAGTGGAAGACCTCGAGTTTGGAAATGGTTTCTCTCTAGGGGTAACTACCTTAGACATGAAGTAGGAGTCCTCAATTTGTTTGGTTTTTTGGTGTGTCGATTGTGCCCTAATAAAGCCCTAGGGGGTATCGATACTTAATGATTAGGTGTCCAAGGTGAGGAAGGTATTGTGTGCCTTGTGCATCAATATAACCAGTGTTGTTATGCCTCTGAGTTGGATGGTTAGAGGATACCATAATGCCTTGTGCGCTAGTATGACCAGTGCACTTTTATGTCTCTAGGTTATTATTGTATCCCCCTCGAGTAAATAAAAATGGAAATGATATGATCAATTTGGAATGATTATTATTAGATATTGGATTGATTTTGGTAGTAGCCTTGTGCCTACCTGTGGTCTCAGTAGTAGCCTTTATGCCTACCTGTAGTTTCGGTAGTAGCCTTTGCGCATACCTATTTTTCCTATAGTAGTTTTCATACCTACTTGTGGTTTTGATAGTAGTCTTTGTGCCTACCTATGTTGGTATTATGTTTGTGAGTGTACCTGTGATGCTATAGATCTTATTATATCGTACCTGTAAGTACACCCGTGATGTTATGAATTTTATTATTTTATATTTGTAAGTATACCTGTGATGTTATGGATGTTATTATATTGTACCTGTAAGTATACCTGTGATGTTATGTATTTTATTATACTATACATGTAAGTATACATGTCATGTTATGCATTTTATTATATTGTACCTATAAGTATACATATGATGCTATGGATTTTGTTATAGCATACATGTAAACATACCTATGATGTTATAAATTTGGTTGGGATTTATGGTGAGATATGAGTCATGTTGTGAATGTCATAATTATTATACTAGAGTTTGGGTTCTAATTATTACTTCTAAAAGTATCTCTGGTATATTAGTTTGGTAAGCTTTCAATTGTTTTAGACAAAGGAAGATGAGTGGTATGTGACCTTGATGGAATTTGACTGTCTAAATGGTTACTATATATCAATCCTCATATGATTACTTGAATATCTTATACATGTTAGTTGTATTCCTTGCATGTGTTCCATACTAGCTTTTTCATATTAGTTTGGTATAAAGGGTTATTCAGTATCATAGTACTAACGGGTTCCGTTTCATGGTCCCTTACCCATTCAATAGGCAATCTTTACCTTGCAGGATCACTTTGAGGGTGAGGTCTGACGACTTCAAATATAGGGTTGAGAGTTAGGACCATTCGGTGTTCACCCAAACTTCTTTTGATCTGGATATTTGGTGGACTTTTAAGTTCCCTGCTATTTCCCTTTATTATATTGCAACTCTTTACCTGATCTTTTGTATCTATTAGGACAATGCTATTTGTAATGAAATTTCTATCCTACCTTCGTTATAAATGTTATTTAAGTAAAGTATTGTTTTAGCCTTAGCACTTAGTATAAGAACGATAGAGGATGCCAGACTTATACTGAGTGTGACGGTAACACCCATTAATTTTGTAATTAACGCTTCTGCAAAATGAAAATTTTTAGTAGTAAAAATGGGGGTGTTACGCTTGTTGTTTTTAAGGTTTGAAAAGTTGAGGTTTTCATAGGTTTTGATTTCTAGTTTAAGGAAAGTTGTGCCTGCATTAGGTAAGTTATTCTTACTTCTAAAATGGGTTATGAGAAATCTTGCATGATATGGAGCTCTTTAAGTTGATATTATATGTTGGCATGAATGTATATAGCTTGCAGAATTGATTTGGATTGTTAGATTGTGCATTTCAAGTGAAAAACATAAATCTTGAGAAATGATAGGTTGTGATGATTAATGTTGAGATGTGTAATTTAAATAGGCTAAAAATGTGTTATTTGATGTCGAAACATGTTCTAGTGTGATAAAGATTTATAAGCACGATCTACATAAAAATGATGGTTTGATGCTACTGTAGGGCAAACCGATTGACTAGTTAGGTCAAACTGATTAACTGGTTCCTAGAACAATTGACTAAATGACCCAACCCATCAACTGGTAATCCTGTAGAGACCTTAGTCTTACTCTCTACTTAAACCCATTGACTAGTTGGGCATAACTGATTGATTGGTCTACGAATTGTTGACAGGTTTACCTAAACTAATTGACTAATTTGAGAAAAATTAGGGTTTGGTCGAGTCAAACTAGTTGACTGGTTGGTGCAACCGTTCGATTGGTTGGGGTAGGCCGATCGATTGGTTTGGCTTCAACTGGTTTGTATGATTTGGTTCCTTTGGTTTTGTTATACTTTGAGGTTATGCATGAGACTATCCTATGATTATTAAATAGATAAAATACATATTTTACCATGGATTAATGACCTAATGAATAGATTAAATGGACCATGGTTTATGACATACCCAATGGGTAGTGTAAAGGCTAAATGGGTGTACCACTTATGAAATATGATGGTCTTTGAGAAAAGAGTAATGAAATATAGCATGTGCTTGATTAAAATAATATCATGTGGATGAATAATATTGGACAAGGATAAAGGAAAAACCCACACATGGTTGGGAAATGGAAAGGAGTAATATAGAAGAAATATGCGAATGCATTGCTTGCTATTTGTATGGACCTTGTGTGATCACTTAACCTCATGAATAATGTACTAATAACACAAAGTGAAAGACAATTGAGTTGTATATGAGTCTGAGTTACCCAATTCTCGATTAGCTATAGGGGTTTAGTTTGCCTTCAAGCATTATTGGTGCCTTCAGGCTTTACCTTTAGGAGATATCCTAGAAATCACAGTGTCTTACCTACTCTAGACATTGATGATGTACTAGGGGGTATTGATATTAAAGGGTTTGGTTACCTAGGTGGTTTGCTTTGGCCTGGACATATATCCATATTTATGTCCATTTTGGTGATTGGCTTCGGCCTAGACTTATGTCTACTTTGGTGATTGGCTTTGGCTTAGACTTTATGTCCCTTGATTTAGATAGGCTTCCATGGTATGTGAGACCATGGAATGGTTCATATTCTATCTCGATGATAAAAATGTGGATGATAAAAGTTGGATGATTAATAAGTGGATAATAAATGATTGGACAATGATGAAAACAATGGTTTGAATAGGCAAAAAGGATAAAAATTGGGTTGTACACTTGGATAATAGTTTAAATGACCAACTAGATAATAATTGGAATGATTGGTTGGATGTTAAATTATATCAATATATGGATAAGGAAATGATATAATCTAATTGATTGGACAAGTTGGAAAATAAACCCTAGTGGTTGTCTGAATTAATCTGCCTAGTACATATGTGATTACCTATGTTATTATAATATGAAGTAAGCATGACACATCTTGAGTTGCCCGAGTTATGCATGATAGGTTATTTTGGTGCATTACCACCTTTACGTATATGGCATTTGTATGACACATATTAAATATGATATCCATGTTATGATAGAATTTGTATACTTGTGTTTTTCCGTTGAGGAGGAAGCTTGGCTTACTCAGTACTTAGCGTACGGATGTGCCCGTTTGCTCTATCACCTGCCCTTCCCATGAGTAGAGGACCATGTATAGGTTTTTAGGGATGACTAGTAGTGGGCCTACCTCAAATTGGGGCCAGGGCTTGAGAGTATGGACATCCCATGGATTTGTGTGATCTGTGACAGACTATGGTTTTAGAGTCACGCCCTAGTCTTATTTTCTAACTAATGTATCCCCATAGTCTTAACTTATCATTTCCCTGTATTTGACTTGGTTGGGAACCATTGGGGTCCTTGATGTAAATAATCTTTTAAATGTTTATATAATTTAACTTTGCACACTCTATTTTAAAAGGGTTGGTTGATTTTAGCCTTGCATATAATATAGGGTAGGTAGCGGACGTCTATCCTATGTTAGGTATGGCACTAGCATCTCATTTTTTCTAAGTGTATTTTATGCTTCCTCATTGTTTATAATAAATTTTTCGATAGTGAAAAATGGGGATTTTACATATTATTAAAAATTACTTTTCTTAAGTAGTTCTAAATAAGGTATAAGTGATACATGTATTTTGTGACTTATTTTTATAGTGTTTGTAATCCCCCAAAATTTTAAAAGGCTATAATTTAATAAATAAATTTTATTTGGGATAAATTAGCCTTCAAATCTATTTAATTTAATTATTTTATGGATTTTTGAGTTTATAAAATTGGGTATAAATATTTAATAAATTAAAATAAATATTTAGTTATTTTATCACACTCTTATTATTTAAATAAATTTTCAAACCTTTATTTTACTAAAATTATCCTTTTTAACCCTTATATTTTAATTATATTAAATTAAATTATTAAATCAAATTATTACCCAAAAATATTATATTGTATTATTTTATAAATTAAATTATTTTATTTAATACCATTTTCCTTTTCTTTTTCCTTTTTCCCTTTTCCCTTCTCATTTTTCTTCCTTTTCTCTTTTCTTTCTTTTTCTTTAGGCCGCCAGCTAGCTGGCTTGCCTCTTCCCTCCTGTGCATTGGGCCGCTGGCCCGTCTTTCCCCTCCTCCCTCCTTTCCTTTTTCCTTCCCCGGCCTAACTCCCCTTTTATTTCTTCCTTCTCCTGCGCGAGCCCGGCCGCCTCCCTTCTTTCCTCCCTTTCTTCCCCGACCGGGCTGGCCCGCTTCTTTTTATTCTTCGGCCGCTCGTCGCACCCAACTCCCCCTCCCCTTCTTCTTCTTCTTCTTTCTTTCTTCTTCCTCTTTCCTCGGCGAAAATCCCGACAACCCACCATCACTGCCACCCCACCTGCAACCCCCTCTCCCCTATTGATCTCCCTAACTCTCTCTCTCTCTCTCTCTCCCACCATTTCTCTGCCCCATCCCAACCCCACCATCTCTCCCTTCCCCATGCCCTGCCATGCCTCTTCTTCTCCCTCTCCCTGCCATGGCCATTTCCCTACCACCCTACCGCCACCCCTCAAGCACCCTATCCCCTCCTCTCTCTTCCTCTACTTTTTCTTCTTCCTTCCCTACCTCATTCTGCATTTTCCCAAGCCTCTCCATGCTTTCCCCGACCTCTTTTTCTTCCTTTATTCTCCTCCCCTCTCTCACCCTATTTTTGCTTCACCGCCTAGCTCCGCCACTACTGCCACCTCAACAGCCACCTACACTACCTCTACCACCCTCTACCTCACCCCCGAATGACCACAGCACCCCTCGAGCCACCCCGCAACCTCCTTCTTCCTCCTCTCTTCTTTCCATCCCTTCTTGGCAACCACCTTGTACCGCCCCGATATGTCGCCGTCCCACCACTTCTGCCGCCACCTGAGCCACCAAATTAATCCCTACAACCCCTCTACCACCCCCAAGCCTCCTTTGGCCAAAATCACCACCTGCAGGCCTCCATTTTCTCCCTCCCTTTTCCTTCCTTCTCAGCCCTCCATCTTGACCCACCTTAGCAGCACCACTTCGCAGCCTCGCTGCCGCCGCCTTTGCTACCCTTGGTCGCCGTCAACCCATCCCCGAACACCACCTACACCTCCTCTCCACCTCTACACCCTTCCTTTGCCCTAAATCCTCCCCCAACCACCTTCTTTCCTAGCCCTAAACTACTAACCCAAAATAGCCTATTCCTCCTCTTTTCACCACCTTCAAGCCCCCTCCTCCTCATTCCCTTGCATGCAGCTCATGTTGTTGCCTTTCTTGATTTATTTGGGTAATATTTTAATTCAAGGATTTGATTAATTAAGCATTATAAAGTCTTATACTTTGGTTTTTATTATTTCTAATGTAATAAATCTTGATATTATTTTTAGGTATTGGTTTTGATAATCAAAGCTTGAACCTTTAACCAGAATACCGATAAGGTTCGTTTTTGCGGGAATCAAGGTAACCATTAAATCCCACTTAAATGCATGGATTAACGTATGTTAGCACATTAGGATTTTTAACATGTTATTATATATGTTGTTTAATGTCATATGCGTAGTTTCTTGTGATGTTTGATAAAAAGAAGTATGTTAGGTTATATGTTATGTATGAAAATATTGTTTAAGGTAAGAGTTTAGTTGTTAATGAAAATGTTAAGTATTATCCATGTTGTACTATGATATTGTGATCTTTAATGCATGGTTAATATTTTGTGAGCCTTAAGGGTATTTTAGTAATGTATATTGTACAAGAATATGGCCTAATATATATGTATGGGTGCTAATAAGTATTATATTAAACATAATAGTTATGGATGAGGTATTAATATTAACATTTTTATGTGGCATTGATAAATTAATATAAGTGGTGTAATAAGGGGCCAAATGGTAATTTTTAATTAAAAGGGGTATTATGGCAATCTTGGAGGTAAGGGCAAAGTGGTAATTTTGTATTTAAAGAAAAAAGGGTAATTTTAGAATTAAAGGATAAAATGGCAATTTTGGAGATAAAGGAGTAAAATGGTAATTTTGGAGGCAAGGGTAAAATGGTAAACATGTAAGTAAAAGGATAAATTGGTAATTTTGAAAGTAAGGGGGTAAAATGGTAAATTTGGAAGTAAAGGGGCAAAATGGTAATTTTGTGGATAAAGGATAAATTAGTAATTAAAGGGTAAATTAGTAATTTTGTAATTAAAGGGAAAAATATTAATTTCATAATTAAAGGTCAAAATGGTAATTTTGTAATTAAAGGGAAAAATGGCAATTTCATAATGAAAGGGGCAAAATGGTAATTTTGTGAATAAAGGTAAAATAGTAATTAAAGGGTAAATTAGTAATTTTGTAATTAAAGGGCGAAATGGTAACTTCATAATTAAAGGTCAAAATGGTTATTTTGTAATTAAAGGGAAAAATGGTAATTTTGGGAATGAAAGGGTGTTATGGTAAATTCTGAAAGTTAAGGGGTAAATGGGGAATTTAAAAGTAAAAGGGCAAAATGGTAATTTTGTAAATAAAAGGGATAAAGCGGAAATTGGAAAGGAGTAACTTGGTAATTACGATAATAGAGAAGGGCAATTTGGTAATTTAAATAACTAAAGGGCAATTTGGTAATTGATAATGGAGAAGGGTAGTTTGGTAATTATGATCATATAAAAGGGTAATTTGATAATGGAGAAGGGTAGTTTGGTCATTATGATAATAGAGAATGGTAATTTGGTAATTAACCAAATAAAGGGACAATTTGGTAATTAGGATAATGAAGAAGGGTAATTTGGTAATTTGACCAACTAAAGGGCAATTTGTTAATTATAATAAAGGAAATGGGCAAATTGGTAATCTAACCAACCAAATGGGAAATATATTAAATATAACAATTATGAAGGGTGGTTAGTGGCCTAATAAGTGTGAGAGATAACTTGATAACCCCAAACCGAGCAGGGATGTGGCTAAGATCAACTATGTGTGGGTCACGTGCCTTGTGTACCATGTGTTATGTTGTATAGTGTACTTTATGTTTAATGATTAATCGTTGGTAGCGCAACAAGGAGTGGATGTATGCTCATATAACTTCTTTATGGCCCGTGGATGATGATTACATGTGTCGTGTGTACGATGTTATATGATGTGACCTCCTAGGACATGCATGCTAGGGTTTAATAATAGGATATGGGGTGAAAGGCATGAAAAAGAAAAATGGGAGAATAAGATAACTAAGGGGAAGTAAGTTGGCTAATGTAGGTAAGGATGACCTAAATAATCTATGATCCGTGAGTGGATGAGTAAAAGGGGACTTAAATAAAATGAAAGAATGGGAGAATCGAGGGTTTGCATGGGATGGTTAGAGTCCGCATGGGGGCAAACTTTACGTATGGAAAGTTGCCTCGAGGCTTGAGGAAAGTAATAGAAGTGTCATTTAGGTGTCTGTGGGCTTCGGGCAAAAAATAGTACATGGGACAGTATAAGGGTGCGTAGGAGACTAATATAGGGTTGGGAGGAAACCCTAATGTGAGAAGGTGGAAAAAGAAAAAGAAAATAATAAAAATAAACGAGAATGAGTGGGGTAGAAAGTGAGGGTTGGATCTAAGAGTCGTGATGTGTAAGGTATTGAAATAGTTTGGGGTGTGTAAGGCAGAGAAGGATAGGACACATAGGCCTAGATTAGGGTTTTTGAAGAAAACCCTAGAGTAAGGCGGTGAGTGGGCTTGACCCACACACTTAGGAATTGGGCTCTCGGTGTGAGATAGTGGATTAAAGGAAGGATGTCGACGCAAGTTAGGAGGTGCAGAAGTCTCAAGATATGAGACAGGCCCTCCTGGGAGGATAAGTGCGGATATAGTTAGTCATGCATGTCAAAGGTGAAATACTTTTGATTAAGATACGTTTAAGACCCTAATCACTTAAAGAGGAAGATGTTGAGCCGGACCCAGACCGGTCCACCGACGAATAATAGTGACCAGGAGCATTTTGCCCTGCATGACCGTTCCACCAGCTATAATAGTGGGGGATTCCATTCTCAACAAACCAAACGTAAAAACGATAAGACACAGAGAAGACATTAATTACTTATAGTGGAATACCTTATGAGTCGGGGCTAGACCAATCCACCGGCGAATAATAGTGGCCAGAAGCGTTTTGCCCTACATAACCGGTCCACCGGCGAATAATAGTGGCCAAGAGAGTTTTGCTCTGCATGACCGGTCCACCGGCTATAATAGTGGGGTTCCCACACTCACATAGACATCTATAATCCAAGATGATTGATTAATCATGGACTAATGGCCTTAAGGCCCTAAAAGTATCGATTGTTCATTATGACCTATTAATATTTGGTTGACTTGTTAAGTATGCGAACACCCAAAAGGGAACATTACTTATGTACCACTAATATCCGATTGTCTCATCGAATATGTGAATGTACGGATTTGAATATTATGTTTACACCTGTTGTTATATATGGACATAATAGTATATCATGTGTTATATTGCGTGCCTACTTTTAAGTGTGTTTTTAAAGAGTTACTCAGTACCGTAGTATTGAAGGGTTCCATTCGTGGGGCCCCTGCCTATTCAATGGGCAGTGTCCCTTGCAGGTGGTTTTTAGGCACTATTCAAGTGGGCTTCAGGAAAGAGTGTAAGGAACTATCCGGAACTATTAGGGTTTTACTCTGTTTCCTTTAAATTCACAATTTCAATGTATTCGTTGTTTTGTAACCACCACTTGATGGATTATATTTACTTGCACTACTCTGATTTAATTATTAGTTGAGTTTCTCATAATTTGTATTTTTCTCCTTTAGCCTTAGCACTTGGTACTAGAACGATATGAATAAACGGGTCTGGTACTAAGCGTGGTGGTAATATCCCCAGAATTCACAGTTGTTATTTTTCTTCCGTTAATTTTCTTTTAATTAAACGAAATTTTTTAGTAATGAATTTTGGGGGTATTACAGTGTTAATCATCATAATTTACATTACTTTTCCCTTAAAAAATTTAATTTAACTTCTCTTAAACCATAAGTACTCATTTGAGATCCATTATGAAGAAAATAAGATAAAACGAGGTGATTTGAAGATTTTTACAAGTAAAATGGTTAACGAAACTTTCAAATGAATAATAAAAACATCCTTTGATATTTTAAGCATAACTTTTTCATCCAAGGTTCGATTGAGTTGATTCAATTTTAATTGGAAATATAAGATCAAGAGATGTAACATTTATGTTTACCACTTTTTCTAAATTATACTAGAGAGCATGGTCAAAATTGCATTAGAAATCGAAATTTTCAATCAAAACATGCTTAAAGTTACCCAAGGATGGGTGGTTGATGACCCATTGATTGGAGGTTGTTTGGAGCACTTAGAATTGCACCGACAATCTCGACTTCAAAATGGGAAATTTTCAAATCTTCTCCAACTTCTATCTTATATTCCCACTGACCTAATACACAATCTTTTGGCCTTTTTTACACCTATATACACCTTTCAAGCTCAGATGCCACAAGAGAATTAAAAAATTTAGAGCCTCCATCTTGAGATTCATAATTAAGGTTTCATCTTCATCTTTAACATCCTCCCACATTGTTTCTTCATTAATTCCGCAAATCTGTGTTTCCATTCATTCTATTTGTCTTTAATTCATTCATTTCAATCATCATCTACCATTAATGAGTGATTCTCTTCTGTCAATTTAGCCTCCATCATAAGATTTGTAATTTAAGGTTCTTTATCCATATGAATTCATCCATCTCCATAGTTCTTCAAACTTTTGGTTTAATTTCTTTAATGGATTTATGAAATCAATAATTCCATATCCACAAAACCTTAATTTGTTTATCACATGCCTCAATTTACACAAAGGAGAATCTAATTCAAGCCAACATTTAAGAGGAGGGGAAGTGTTGTTCGTATGAGGAAAAAGACAAAGTCGTCGACCTAGCCTCAACTGAGGGTCATCCAGCCACCTTATTTTATTTATTTTCCTTTCAATATTTGGTCTTTTCTTTTTATATCTTATTATATGCTTCATATAATTAATTTATACACGATGATAAGATAAATTCCTTGCTATTAAGGATGAGATTCAAATCTTAGACTGAGGTTTGGTATTTTAATAATACTTTCTATGTTTTTATAATTGTCATGAGATTTTCATTTGACTATACTTTAATTGATATCATTTTTATGCATGAATTTGTCAAATATAATTTATATGGTACATGCCTCCTTTTGGCTTCCTCATAATGGTAAAAGTATAGGATTATCTGCTTTCTAGGTAGAAATATAAATATTCTCGAATTCATGTGTATAAATTATAGCTAAATTAGATAACAACTCACCTAATGATTTTTTACTCTAACTAGGGTAATGGAATGTTTAGATATTTATAGGTCAAAGATAGGGAATACAACTAGACATGCTTGAGATACTAGTTTGAGTGTTGAGATTAACATCATTCAACTTATTCTTAATGCATTGGATCTAGTTGAATATAGGAGTCACTTTTTTCAACTATACTACTCAAATTCAATACAATTTAATATTGTCACTTTGATTTAATAAATTGAATTAGGAAAGTAATATAAGGTTTGTAGACCTACTACTAGCTTGCAACTTCATCAATCTCTTTCTTGTGAATAATATATAACATAGAAATTATGTGCTTTATATTGATCCAATCTAGTTGTGAAATCAATTCCCCAGTATTTTTGTCATATTTACATTCATCCATATTTTCTTATTTGATTTTATTAATTTCTATTTTAATTCCTTACAATTGTGATTTTTATTAGTTATGTTTGTTCTATTTAGAGTCTTTTATTTTTATTGTTTGTAGGATAAATAGACTTAGTGAGCCTTCTCAATCACATGCCTAGAATGATACCCTTATTATGAGTACTATAATTGATGATAATAGGATTTAAATTGCATATCGGCTATGAATACACTAGTAAGCATGATGACATTATGAAAAATGAGGTCGTGCATGGCTTCAATTAACTTACCGATTAAGATGGTGTATTTACTTGTGGTTAGGTGGTATGTGTATAGATAATGGTATTTTCTTCCTTAAGTCTTCAAGTGGAAGATTGTTGTATGGCGGAGCTTGATAAACCAATGTGCATGGTGTGTTGATGCTTGTAGAGGATATGCTATCGTTTAAATTTCTCTTTAAAGACATGGTCATTACCTTTAGAGCCTTATTTTATACATTTTTATTATTATTTAAAAAAAACATAAACATTTGCGTGTAACCTTATAATGTTATTTTTAAGATCGCCTTAATTTTTTTAATAAATGTTAGAGCTCATTGCTATTTATTTTATGTTGCTTAATCTTCTTACATTTTAGACTCTCTTTTAGTCATATGAACATTGTAAAATTTTGGAAACCACTATGCTTTTATATTTTTGAATGGTTGGACATTTAAAAAAAATATTTCGAGTTGTAACAATTTTATAAGTTATTTTCTCATTTTTTGACATAATTACTTATTAAAAAGTACGATTCTTTCCTTATATCCTCTCTAAATTATATAAGAGTTACTCGAAGCCTCTAATTTTTTTTGGGAGTTAAACAAGGCCTTATAAGGCCATAAGGTTGGCACCTCTACACTCTTCAATCCATTAATTGCAATATCATCTTATAATATAAAATAAACCATGTTGTGATTACATCTCACTATTTAAATATTCTAAATCTTTTAATACACTTAACACTAAACCCAAACATTCACCCTTTCCTTCATTACCTATTAACCCCTTCTTCTCCCTTCTCTCCTATTCCTCATTCACCACCTCCATTTCCTGTGCTAGAATTGAGTTCCACCCACCATAACCACTGATTGAATCCTCCAAAACCATACAATTTTAAGGCCTCTAATCTTACATAAAGATAAAATGAAGTATAAACAAGGCGATTGGTAGAATCTTGTAGAGTTTTGGTGGAGCTTAAATTTATAAGAGTAAGCCTTCTATGGTCTTTTTTTCTTTTTTTTAGCTGCATATCAATTGCTCTACATTAAGCTTGTAGAAATTATGGTTTTCATGTATTTTTCTTATAGTCTTTTAAGGTGTTCAAGGATATTTATGGTGTGTGAATGACATGAGTTCTTATCCATTTTAGATAGTATGGATGAAATATTAGATGGCATGTCTTGGGTGTTTTATATGATTTTGTATCTCTTTGGCAAGTTGAATATGTATATATACAAGGATGGGATCAAGCTCAATATGATGTCTTTTAGAAATTTTTGGAGCATTATATTTTGATAAGAAAAGCATGAGATTAATTTTATGGTCATAAGCTATGAACTTTTCAAAATCCATTGGTCCAAAGAATGGAAAAATAAATTATGTATGATGTGTGTGGTATTCATCCCAAAAGTTATTGGTTGTCCTATATATATATATATATATATATATATATATATATATCATGTCCATTGAAATGCTTAGACTCAATTTGATATATAATATATTGGTGTTTAAGTTAACATGGTAAAATTTATGCTAAATATAAGATTTGAAGTCTTAAGGAAAAAAAATTTACTTGTAAACTCTAAAATTTGGGAGTATATTGATGATAATCATTTTATTACATTTTATTTGTGAAACAAAAGTGATTAGTGGTGTTATAAAAGCTTTAATATGCTATAAAAGGAAAACTGGGTATTTTCAGGGTGCAAAAGGATAAAAGAGTCAAATCATTTTGATTGTTGGAACTTTTGAGAAACAAGAATATTGTTGATATTTAAAATATATTAGTGGTATTATTTTATCCGTGGAAAGATTTATGTGAATTTATAATGTTTTTGGATATTTAAACTCTTAGAATGAGATTTGGGAGGTTAAAAAGGTATTTCAGTCATTTTGTGATTAAATGTATGATTGATGAATAAGGTTGGATTTTGAGTAACCATGGAGCTGAATTTAACCCCATTTTTATCCTTATTTCTAAAATGGTTTAAAGATGGATTAAATCCAGTAAGCTGAATCATGATTTCTATAGTTCTACCTTGAGGCTTATGACCCTTAGTTTGATTTTAAATTTTTTTTAATGCTTATTAATATTTATGAGGTATTCTTAATTAAATGTAATGTCAGATTGTGGAATATGTTGGTTATGTGTCGTGTGTAATATGTGTGATATACGATTCACTAAATGATGTGGTATGTGTAATATGTAAGTTTTGTGTAGTCTAAATACACATGTGGATACGTTTAGTGTAATCATATAAAACACTTGAGTCAATGGGCTCTATCTATCATTTCAAGTAAATCAACAAACCAAAGGGACTTTATGGGGACCAATGGTATGGCACCTTCTCTAACCTATATATGATCTAAGAATTTGATAGAGGGTGTATACATTTAAGAACCAATATATCATTGGGGTAGTGAAACACATATGGTGGGAAGACCAGGATTGGTGGGTGATTATATACCCAACCCGCTATAGCATTAGTTAATGCGAGGGAGGCCAATATAACCTCACCTAACCTTAATGACCATAGTGTGGAGGTGGGATGTGGAAATCCTATTTACTATTAATACATTATTCGACTAATTTGGTTATTAGCCATGAGTGGTGGGTGTTGAATATCCAATGTTCTAATATGGTTTGATATGGATAGTATGGTTTGGGAAGCGTGATATGATTAACATTTGAATAAGTTAAATGGATAATATTTATATTATGTTAATAAGTTTAGTGTATGCATGAAACACTATTATAAATAGTAAGTCTGGGTAATCATAAAACACCATTATGAGATGACATAGCTAATATAAACACTTATATGAGATGATATGTTTGATGTCAACATAAATCTAATATAATGTGATATAGTCATTGTAAGCTAAAAACACTATAATGAATACTATTATGAACTATATGTATGGTATAAGGTGAGATCGCTACTAATTAATGAATGAATTGGTGTAATCTTAAAATGTTGTCACTAACTAGGAATCACACTTTGAATAACTAGATAGTTACATATGCTCAGCATAACGCGCGCGCACACACATGCACACACACAGAGGAATGACATAGAAAAATTAAATGACTAGGGATGCCTTAGAGGCATTATTACTTATAATAGGGAGTCAAACGTCTTAGGTTGTGATCTATAGATATTATATGATCATGTGTTTTATGTTTCTTATATGTGAAAGCATGATAATCATCATTATGGAAGTCATGAGATGGGTATTTTAGCATATTTGAGTAAAAAATAAAATAATTTTTTTTTACTTTTATAATTTTAATATTTAGTTCTTTATTGTTTGGTATAATTATCTATTGAAACCCAATTCTCTACACTTAACTCTTATCTAAACCATGTGAGATTCAATACAAGCCATCCAACCTTGATGATATCAAATCATAGCCCTTTAATTTAGGCCATGGAGGTTAAAACACCCCTTTCCCTTCATTTATTCTTATCAAATTAAAAATATATTAAATTAGTAATTATTTATCATAATTACACCTCACTTGGCATGTTATGCTCGATGAAAGAAAAGAAAAGTAAGAAAAAAGGAGTCAAGTAGAAGAAAAAAGAGAAAAAGACACGAAAAGAGTAGGGTAGAAGAAAAGTGAAAGATGATGGGCATAGGTGAGGAGGAGGCACAAAAAGGGAGGCCTGACAATAGGAAAAAAGAGAGAGAAGACTGACAGCCAAAAAAAAAGAGAAAAGAGAAAAAAAAGTAGAGAGAATATTGACGGTGGGAGAAAAGAGAGAAGAGAAAAAGAAAGAAAAAAAGAAAAAAATTAGATAGGAACACCATAGGTGATAGGAGACAAAGAGAAAATAAAGTATGGTATGGAGAAGTAGGGGACACGAGAGAGGACGACAAGGAGCACTAAAGAGAAAATAAGGCATAGGAGGACACAAAACAAAATAAAAGAAAGGAGGCACATGGGAAATGAAGAGAGAAAGGGCACGAGACAACAATCAAGAAGAAGAGTAAAAGAAGATAGACAATGTAGAGGCCTAGGAATGGTAAAAGTAGGAGAGAGAAGAAGTGAGCAGAGGAGAGAGAAGGAAAGGTGGCGAAGGAGAGAGAGAAAAAAATAAATAAATTTTTATCTGATTAAATTACCAAAATTTTCATCTATATTTATTTTTTGTTATTTATTTCTCTATTTATAACCTATAATTTTGTGTAATTACTTTATTTATTATGACTTGCTAAATAATTTCTTTTGGGGAATAAATTAAAGCCCTCGACTATAGTTTTAGATGTAATATTTTGTTTGTTTCATAAGATTGTCCTTTAACTCTAATTTAATTGTTATACCTTATATGTGTGATTATGTTGAGTATGGTTTATATAGTGTATACCTCCTTTTGGCTTCATCATAGTGCTAGTATGTGGGACTATATACTTACTAGGTGGCTATATGAATATACTAGAATTTATATATATAAATTATAGCTAGGTTAAATAACAATTCACCTAATAGTTTTGTGATTTTAACTGAAATAGTGAAATATTTAGATAAGTGTGGGTCAAAGGAGAGGAATACAATTAGACACTCTTGAGGTACTAGTTTGGATACTTAGATTACATCCTTCCAATTATGCTTAATTCTTTAATTCTAGTTAAATATAGGATTCGCTTATTGCGAATATATTGTTAGAATTAAATAAGATTTAATATTAGCACTTTGGTGTATTAATTATTACATGGAAGTAATATAAGGTGTATAGACCTACTTTTGGCTTGCAACTTGGTCAGTCTCTTTCTTGTAGGTAAAAGATGAATTGAAAATTATTGATATATTTCAAACTAGTTGAGTGATTGATTTTGACTTCCCTAGTACATTCGTCAGCTTAGTATTTACACATATTTGTTTTCTATTATTATTATTATTATTATTATTATTATTATTATTTAACTCCCATAATTGTATTTTTCTCATTATTTATTTTGTGTAATTTAGATTCTTTCATTTTATGACTTGTGAGCTAGCTAAATTTAGGTGAGCCCTTTCAATCCCCAACTTATAATAATACCCTTATTTACTAATGCTAATTGATAACAAGAGGGTTTAAATTATGTGTCAACTATAACCATACTAATTTTTGGCGTCGTTGCTGAGAATTGGTAGTTTTGTCTTTATTTTGTCGGTATTTTTTTAGTGTCATGTGTGTATTTTTATTAAGTCATTATTTATTTATTTATTTATTTATTTTCTATGTTTTCTTTATTTCTCGTATGGTTTACTCATTTACTCATTTATGATATTTTTCTTATTGTAGGCACTATCTGGGGAATGCATACAAGAAAAAAATCAACAAGAAGAGACTTTACCATTAAGCCTAAATTTGAGAAATTTATTCAAACCATTAGAAGGCTAAATATTTCTAATTTTCCTTAATCACTAGGAAATGAAGATAAGATTTTTGGTTCTTCGTCTTCATCAAAGTTAGAAGAAGAGGCTTCCAAAATCTACACATTGCCAAAGGAAAAACCTATCTACTTTGCTCCTATTGCAACTAATAGGAGTTTGTGAGAGTTGGTAGCCCACAACATAGTGGAAGCAGCCCCTATATTTATTAGTTATCCTAAACTTGTTGTTGGTAAGGAAAAAAAATTTTGAGCACAAGACTAACCTACTTCATTTGCTTTTCACTTTTCATGGACTCCTTAGTGGAGACCCTAATAAGTTTTTAAAGGAGTTTTAGTTTGTATGTGTTTCCATATACCCTAAGAATACGGATATTCAAATCTTAAAGTTTAAGGCATTTCCATTTTTCTTTGATTGATGGTGCTAAGGATTGGCCCTATAAGTTACCTATGATGCATATCTACTCTTGAGATACTTTGGCTAGTGCATTCTTGGACAAGTATTTTTCTGCTTCACATGTCACAATGCGAAGGAAAAGAATCACCGAGATCCAATAAGATCCTAACAAGACATTCCATACTTACTACAATAGGTATAAGGTATTGCTATCACAATGCCCTCAATATGAGATGAAGGAAGAGAACTTGCCACATTTATGAGGGACTCACTCCACTTGAGAGGAACATGTTAGATGCAGCTAGTGTGTCTCTTTCATGGATAAAGATCCCACTTCATCTCAAGCTTCATTGAAAATTTGATCTTCTACTACACAATGATACGATGGCCTATCCACTCATGTAAGATTAAATGAGGTAAGTGTGAGTCAATTTGATGATAGACTTAACCAACTTACTACTTTTGTTTAACATATTTCCACAACTACTAGAGTTATTACTACATGTAGAGTATATTCAGCAATAGGCCATCCTAGTGATAAAATGCCCAAAAATTATTGGAGGAGATAATTGAAACGCCCCAAAAATCCTAATTTCTATTATCTATTATTAAATAAGGTTTTTATGTTGAAGGTTAATCAAAATAATTTACTTTTATTAAAATAAGAGGAAGTTAATTAGGGTAAACCAAGAGGAAATTTATAAGTGTTTTAAAAAGGAGGAATGTTGGTATTTTAAAGCTAATTAAGGATTTTATTTGGAAATTAATTAAATAAATTACTTTGTTTAAATTAAGAAGGATAAACTGGTTTCAAATTAATATAAAATTTATAAATAATTTAATTGGAGAAATTTAGAGTGTTTTGCTAGTTAAAATGGAATTTAAGAAAATTCCTTCAAAAATCCCTAAAGTAACCTAAAAAGAGAATTTGATTATTATTTTAATATAATTATTTTATTAAAAATCCAAAATTACCCCAAATCATGCTAATTAATCCAACCACTAATTTCCCTTCTTTTCTTTTTTCTTTTCTCCTTTTTTTCCCTCTTTTTCCTTTTCTTTTCTTTCCTTCTCTTCTTTTTCCCTGGCCTGAGCCGGCTTGCTAGGCCCAGCACCCCTCGCGGCCTAGCCCCCGCGCACTCCCTCCTTTTCTCCTGGCCGGTTCGGCCCTCCTCCTTTTCCTTTCTTTTCTTTTTCCCTGGACCGCCGGTCCGCCGCACCTGCAAGTCGTCTTCAACCTTGCGCAGCTTGCAGCCAAAATTTTCGCCGGAAACCAAACCTTCAACGCCACGCCATTAGCACCGATCGTTTCGTCCTTTCCTCCTCGTTGTCCTCCTTGTAGACATGACCCATCGATGCAGCCCCTCCCCCACACGTAAGCCCTCCATTTTCTGACAGATTAGGGCCTGCAAATTGCAGACCCTACACTGGCCATTCTCGCCGGACGACCTACCCTAACCCTAACCCCCTACCCTCCCTCGAAGCTTTTTCGTTTCCCGTCCTAATTGGCCTATAAATATCCCTAACCGCTTCCTGAATCGGGTTCAAAAAATCTGGAACCCAGAGAAACCCGTTGAGCGCCGCCCCACCTTCAGCCGCCCTTTCCTCCGCCGCCATCCACCTCTACCGCCAGCCCTTACCACCACAATCCTCCCTGCACCACCCTCTACACAACCAACCCCCTAGACCTCCCTACCTTGCCCCACACGTGCTGCCCTAGCCGTGCGAAATTTACTCCCCGAAACATCCCTTCCAACCCCCTGAGCCACCTTCGCTCTGCCACCGCCGCCCATACTGTCGCTTGCAGCACCGCCACCACCCCCCAAAACGACCAGGGGATCCTGCCCTACCACCCTACACCTCCCCTTTCCTCTAGTTTCCCCTTCCCTAGCCTCCACATCCATTTTTCCCTTTCCTCCCTTCCTCCACCGCCGCCACCACCACCCCAGCCAGGTTGGCCAACTCCATAAACCCTAGATTTTAAATAATAAAAGTGATTAATGATTTTAATAATATTAACTACTATTATTAGTGTTATTATGACTAATATTAACATTATAATTATTATTACTATATTATTATTATTATTACTAATACTACCACCATTATTATTATTACTAGGACCCAACCTTACCCTAAGAACCTCTAATTAATGGTGTTAATTAACTATAAGACCTTGTTAAGTTATTATTATTATTACTATTATTACTATTATTATTATTATTATTATTATTATTATTATTATTATTATTATTATTATTATTATTATTATTATTATTATTATTATTATTATTATTATTATTACGATTATCATCATATCATGGTTGTTGCTATTATTATTATTATCATTATTATTATCGTCACCGATACTACTACGATTTTAATTATTATTGTCAACATTATTATCATTGTAACTACTATCATTATTATTAGTAGTATTTTTACTATTATTATTATTATTAATAATAACATTGTTATTAGTAATATTAAAACCCCTTTACTTTAATAACTATGGATTTTACTAAGACTTACCTTGATTAGTGGTGATTTGCTTAACTACCTTGAGAATAATAATAACCCTACCTTTCAATTACAAACTACTATTATTAATATTAGCCATAGTATTAGGCCATGATAGGGGTAAGATAGGAAAATTTTGGTAATTGCGGTAGAGGGAGATTGACCCTTAGTATTTTCCCTCTTATAGGTGAACCGGGTCAAAGCCCCCAGGAGGTGTAGGAGTGTGCTCCAAGCCCGGCGTTGATTTAGGTAAGGACGTAACTAAGGCCGCCTGTGTGTATTACATGTTTTATTTGTCTTAGATGCCTTGTACGGTTTATATGCTGTATTATCTGCTTTACTGTGTAGCGCAGCGTGGAACCAAGGTATGTTCTCGTGCTCTTGTCTGTATATGCTAATATGGATGATGCAAATATGATGTGATGTGATGTGACCCTTAGGGCATGCATGCTAGGTTATTTGATGAGATGTTGTGGAATGAGGGCATGAAAGAGAAAAATGAGAGATTAAGATAACCAAAGGGAAGTACGTTGGTTAACATAGGTAAGAATGATCTAGGCAATCCGTGATCCGTAAATGGATGAGAAAAGGGGGAATTCAATAAAATGGAAGAGTGGGAGAATCTAAGGTTATATGGGAGAACTAGGGTTTGCATGGAAATCTTAGGGTTTGGCATGGTAGAGATTGAGGGGTTTGCATGGGGAGGTTAAGGTCCGCATGGGGGCGAACCTTACGCATGGAAAGTTACTTTGGGATGTGGGGAAGGTAATGGAAGGTCTGTTTGGGAGTCTGGAGGTTCGAGGTAAAAAATAGTACTTAGGATACCTAGGGACCGACTAGGGTTTGGGGAGGAAACCCTAATTTGAGGAGGTGGAGAAAAAGAAAAAGAAAATAATAAAAATAAACGAGGAGGAGCGAGGTATGAGGTGAGAGTTGAGTCTGAGGGTCATGATACGTGGGGCGTTAAAATAGTATGGGTTGTGGGAGACAGAGAAGGAAGGGCCACATAGGCCCAGATTAGGGTTTCTGGTGAAAACCCTAGGGTAAAGTGGTGAGTAGACCTCGGGGTATAAGGTGGTGGGCCCTGACCCACACACCTAGAGGTTGGGTTCCGATGTGAGAAATGTGTCAAGTATGATAATTATAAAGGGTGTTTAGTGGCCTAATATAAGTGCGGAAGATAGCTCGGTAACCTAAACCGAGTAAGGGTGTAGCTAAGGCCGAATGTGTGACATGTATCCTACGTGCCTTGGATGTTCTATATAATTTATGTGTCGTGTTTTAAATGTCATTATCTTAATTGTTTCATGTGTGGCGTGGCTTGGAATCGAGACGTGTGCATGTGTCCTCATTAGTATGTGATAATACGAATATGTCATAAGTGATGATGTGATGTGTTGAGGCCCTATAACCATGCATGTCAAAGGTGAAATACCCTCGAATAATATACGTTAAGACACTAATCACTTAAAGAGGAATATGTTGAGCCGGACCCAGACCGGTCCACCTGCTATAATAGTGGCAGGGTATTCTACCCTTGCGACCATTCCACCGGCTAAAATAGTGGCAGGGCATGTGCCCTCGTGACCATTCCACCGGCTATAATAGTGTGGGATTCCGCGCTCAACAAACCAAACGCAAAAGTGATAAGACATGGAAAAATACTAATATTTACAGTGGAATACCTTGTGAGTCGGGGCCAGACCGATCCACCGGCAAATAATAGTGGCAGGGTATGTTACCTTCATGACCGGTCCACCGGCTATAATAGTGGCAGGGCATGGACCTCGTGACCGTTCCACCGACTATATTAGTGGGGTTCCCGCACTCACAGGGATTGATAAAGACTATGATGTGAATCAATTATAATTATCAGAGATATAATGAGAAAGTTATCTGATGCTTGACCAGCATTGTTCATCTGTGTTATTGCATATTATTTACGTAAGTGTGCTATGTCTGCTATGTCATGTATCTCTGTGTATGTGGGCCTTAGTGCGTCTGTTACCTTACTCAGTACGTAGCGTACTGATCACCCGTTTCATGGGTGCTGCTCATTCCCACGAGCAGAAGACCCGTCTGAGTTTTGTAGGTAGGGGACGATGTCTGTGACACTTTCAGGGCTGAGAGTTGAGTCTGGATCTAGCTTGGGGGCCGAGAGTGACGTAGCCGGAGAGCATCCCCATCCTATTTCTTTTTATTATCATACTTTGTTTATTCCGTTATTTTATGTCCTCTGACATTTGGTACTTTTAAATTATACTTCAGATTCTAACTCTTGACTTTCGCACTCTGATTCCTTAGAACTTATGCTTTACTAATGACTCGTTTTTGGTGTTATTCTTTTTAGCCTTAGCACTTAGTATCGGGTCGGTAGGAGTGAATCGATCTGGTACTAAGTGTGGCTATAATGCCCCCAAATTTACAGTTTTATCTGTTTGCTTCCGCTAAACCTCTTTAAATTAAACGAAATTTTTTAATAGTAAATTTGGGGGTGTTACAATAATCATGAGCAAGTAAATGCCATTGAATTTTCAAATATTCACCACCCACGTGTGCGCAATCATCCTAATTTCCATTGGAAAGATAAAAATGATGTTCTTAATCCTTTAGGTTTCAACCAAGTGACACCAGATTTTTACCAAAAATTGTAAGGAGGATCCTCTCAATCTCAAGCTTCAATTACTGAAAAATATGATAAGATGTTTGATTTGTTGACAAATGGGCATAATCAGCCTATACAAAGATAATTGAATAAGGATAAAAGAATGTTAAATATATACAGTCAAATGGGATAAATGGTCACTAAGTTGAACCAATTACATGATCCAGAAAATTTTTTGTAGTACCATACCCAATTCAAAGAAAAGCTTTGATTCAGCTAATACGATAGTAACAAGGAGTGGCACAACATGTGAGAGTGCTCCAAACAAGTATAAGGAAGACTTAGACCAATTGGAAGAATATCCTTCAACAAAAAAAGGGTAGATCATACAAAAGTAAGAGAATATGAGCGAAAATAAACAATCGATTAACTGACCCACTATTTAGTAGGCTATTCATGGAAGATGCCCTTCTTCTTCTAGACCAAGTCATCAACACCTATTTTTCTCTTTAGATGTCTAAGATAATTCTCTAGATGATAACCTGTAATAGAACTCAATTGCATAAGGATATCATTAGATAACAATCTCCTCGGAGGATCCCTTTTCTTGAGCTTTCTAGTAAATTGATGATTTTTTTTTAAATGGATGAGAGGTGGGGATGAATCATTGATGGAAAACATAAATAATCTCATACCTCAATATCATGAAAGGGATTCATTATTGTAATTTGATCATGCTAAATAACCTCAACCAAGCCAACCTAATTGATACAAGTGAGTTGGAAGATCATTAATGGTCCATATTAGTGTTGCATGCATTTTTAAAACCTTATTATTGAATGAATATCATTTATTAATACCTAAAATCGAAAGATAATTCAATTCATTAACCAATGGCTAGAAGAAAATGTCAATATCTATACCAAGAAACCTAAACGAGTAATTAGCAATAAGAGCATAAAAAATGGGCCCTTCATGCACCACCGCGGTAATAAATTATACATGGTGAATGTAACTAACCACATAATGTATTTGAAACTAAGGCTAAATGGAATAAAACCATATAATGCTAGACCCAATAAAACATTTCAAGGATCGGTCACAAAATCTTAATGATTAGCATCAAAATGATTCCATGTTTCACTATCAACAACATGGCATAAAACCCCTAGTTCTATTAAATTCCCCTTCAAGATGTACCTTGTGTCTTGATTTGTGTGTATGAAATTCCAATCATGCAACCTCTTTAGCCTCAGTGCCAAAAGGAGATATTACATATCCTTATAAAGTGCTTTCTTCACTTTTTTTGCTTCATCTGTCCAATGAGAGGTACCACTTACAAGACAATGATCTCAATTAGTATTTGCTTTCTAATACAAAGCACCCTTATACTTGCATAATGGATGACTTTGTATACTCTAAATTATATATATATAGGCACACACACACACACACATAATCGCTTTTAGTATACTAACATATTATATAATTTCTTTTAGTATACTAACATATTATTATGATTTCTTTTAGTATACTCTAAATTATGTTACATTATTTTTTGCCACCAATACATAATACTTTATTTAAGCCCAACAAAATTAGGTTGTTATCTTACTATTATACTTATTTAATAATATTTTATCTAAGGCCACGATTATTCATTGTCTTCCATTTTTAACATCTAATAATTTTCTTATCTATTAATTTGATTATTTAATAATTACTACCTAATGGCTTCATTATCTTATTATTATACTTATTTAATAATACTTACAAAATTATGCCAAAAAAAAATTAATATCTAATAATTTTATTATCTTATTATTATACCTATTTAATAATATTTTGTTTGAGGCCAATAATAATTTATTACCTAAAATTTTTATTCTATAATAATTTAATTATCTTATTATTATACTGATAAAAAATTTTATTATCTTATTTATAACATTCATATATTCAATTATATTAGCTTAATAATAATAATTAGTCTTATTATAATATAATTATATATTTTTTTGGTAAAATTATATTATTATATTATATTAACTTAATAGTATCAAGTTTTGATTTAATATATTTTACTAACATACTTTAAAATATAAATATATAACTAAAGCCAACAATATTTTATTTCTACTATATCGCCTTAATATCCAAAATACATTTATACTAATATACTATACCAACATAATTATAAATTACAAATATAAAACTAACCTAACATATATTTGCATGCCCATAATACAAATCTACTAAAAAGTACAAAAAAAATTAATTAACATAATAATATGCTAGTGATAAACAAAAAAATTTCAACACACACAAATGTCCAAATTCTCACAAATCATATTTCCACAAAAATCATAATAATTGCAAATTATATTTCCACAAAAATCAAAATATCATAATATCAAAAATCATATTTCTGCAAATATTACAATATCAAAATACCAAAATCACATTTCCACAAAAATCACATTTATCCACCAATCACAACATTATATTTAATAATCATAATATTATTATCCTATCTCTCTCTCTCTCTCTCTCTCTCTATATATATATATATATATATATATATATATATATATATATATATATATATATATATATATATATATATATATATATAGGATATTTCATAATAGCAAACAAAGTATAAAAATAATACATAGGCTAAAGGCAACAATTGTAGTAATAAGGCAGCAATGACGACATAATATCATCAACAAGCCAAAAAAATGATTAGATTACTTAAATAATAATTAAAAAAAAAGAAACAAAAAGAGAGAGGAGAAAACGAAATCAAAACCAAGAAGGTGGCAACATAGGATGCCCTAAAAGGTGGTGGTGCAAGGCAATGGGAGATGGTAGCTATGAAGTGTGTGTATATATATAACTCCATAAATTACGAAGTACCAAACATAATAGATGATGATACAATACAAAATTTAAGAAAAAACTCATATTAGCAAGATTCTTACCAAAATCTAATAAGGTTTCATTGTGACACAGGGAGAAACTAAAGAAAAGTGTGGAAGAAATTGGAATGGTCATGGAGAAAACCAAGTGTTCTAGGGTTTTTAATACTATTTTCATGACAATAACAATCATTTCTAATACCCCTAATAGCAATGACGACAAGTCGTCAATAAAGAATAAGTATTTGTTGGCACTTGAGCAATTAGTGACATCAAGGGTACTATTAGCAAGGACTAGTTGTCCTAAGAACAACATCATGGACTGAATTTTTTTCCTTGCCAATGTTCCTGCCAAAATTTTATTTATAATACTCATCCCAAATAAGGTGTTTTACGGAAACACGGTGGTTGTTAAATTTTTTTTAGATAAAAAAAAATATACGGTGGGGAAATATTACCACCACTCTATTTACCATGACACAGTTATTACGAGTAATCTTTAGCCACGTCATTTTTCCTTCTCCTTCTCTAGTCACTAATAAGAATTTAAGCTATGAGTTATGATTGATAATTATATTTGAAATGCCCCGAAAAATTCTAATCTAAAATATTATATTTAAATGAGATTTTATCATAAAGATTAATTAAATAAATTATTTTGATTAAAATAAAAGGAAATTAATTAGGGAAAATCAAGGATAAATTTATAAGTATTTTAATTAGGAGGAATTTGGGGTATTTTAACTAATTAAAGATTTTAATTCGGGGATTAATTAAATAAATGATTTTATTTAAAATAAGAATGAGAAAATAGTTTTAAACTAATATTAATTTTATAAATAATTTAATGGAAGAAAATTAGGGTGTTTTGCTAATTAAAATGGAATTTATGGAAAGTCTTTTAAAAATCCTAATTTAGCCTAAAAAGGGATTTAAATATTATTTTATTTAAATATTATTATTTTTAAATATCCTAAATATTTAGATTAATTTAATTGGGCCTAACCTATTTTATTTCTCCTTTCCTTTTTCCCTTTTTCTTTTTCTTTCTTCCTTTTTCCTTTTCTTTTTCTTTCTTTTTCTTTTTCCTATTCTCCTCGCCGAACTGGGCCAGCTCGCGGCCCAGTTCCCCTTTTTCTTTTCTTCTTCTTCTTCTTCGGCGCGGCCCAGCCCGCGCGGCTGTTTCTTCTGCCAACGCAACGCCGAGTTTTGTTCCTTTTGTCGCCGAAACTCGTCGTTCCATTTAATCCGTTACCCCTCGCGCCCGTTGCCTTTCTTCCGCCCGAATAAGCGCTGCGTTTCGTCCGTGTTACGGCCGAAGCTCGTCGTTTCATTTAATGCACACTCGACCGCGCGCGAACCGGCCCGGTTCTCCCCTTTTTTCTTTCTTTCCCCGGCCGACCGGCCGCCTCCCTTCCTTCTTCCTTCTTCCTCCTTTCTCCTCCGTCGACGTCGCTGCAGTTCCCTCCTCCGTCAATGGCATCTCCGGTTACAATGAATAATACCGGCCGTTTCTTGTCTCATTGCCTTCCTATTAACTCCAGAAATAACTTCATATAATTATTGGACGTTAAATATCTCCCGTTTCCTCTCCCCAACGTCCCGAACCTTCGAAACAACCCAAACGTCGACCTACCGTTTACCGCCACCGGCCATCCAAATTATTGCAATTAAAACTTCCATGTCGACCTCCAGCTCCTCATTATCCATTCCAACATCTATAAATAGCTGGATTGTAGGAGTTGTGGAAGATTTTTCTTCCCCGAAACCCTCGGCGAGGGCTGCCATCATCGAGACTTTAGACGCCTCTTCCGCCTCCATTAGCCAATTTCAGCGCCACCGAAACCTTTCATTTTATTCCCTGCATTTTCCTCTAGCTAACTACGTTTCTCAAATTCCTCGATTCTTCTTGTACTGGCTTACATAGCCGTGCCAAGTTGGCTTCTTGTCTCGCCTGAAATTTTACCCAGAAAGCATTAAACCGCCTTCCACCGCCGTGCGCCGCCACATTTGGATGCACCACCACCATCATTTTGTCCCTCTCCTCTTGGGCAACAATAAACACCTCTTATATCACCTCAATTCTCCCTATCTTTTTCCCAACATCCATCTTTCCCTCTTTTCTTCTGTTTTTCCGGCCACCGTCGCCGCCGCCGTGAACCACCGCCGGTGCCACCTATCCCCACCAGCTTAAGGTTGAACCCTAGACCCTCTCAACCATTTTCCATATTAGTATATGCCTTGATTTAATTTATTTCAATTATTTGCATATAATTACCATTATTATTATTCTTAATATTTATATTCTTAATATGTTTTATTATTATTTGATGAGAAATTTTATTCTGAATTTTACTTGCAGGGTGGAGAGTGGTAATAAAACAATATTATTGTTAGTTTTGAATTTTAAGTTATTAATTGAATTATTATGGGATTATTATCATTCTTCTTAGTATTATTATTAATATTATAATTATTAGAATATTTATTATTATTATCATTTTATTAATTATTCTGGAAAATCTTAGGCCCTAATTTTGTATTAACATTTGCACTTATTTATTTTAGTATTATTGTTTCTATTGTTCTTATAACTATTGATAATAATATTATCATTATCTTTATTATTTTAATGTTATTATATATGTTAGTAATTTTATTATTATTATTAAATAATTGTTAAGTCATTAGTTATAAGTAGGGTCGAAACCCCACTTTAAATTTTAAAGCTTATTATTATTATTATTATTATTATTATTATTATTATTATTATTATTCTCATTGATATTAGTTTTATTATCTTTGATATTATTATATTAGTATCATTATTATTATTAGGGTAAAGTCTTGAATCCTATATTATCAAGTTTTATAATATCTCTATTATTTTTATGTCTTTAGCCAAGTTAGAATTTTGTTAAGGTTATTATTTGGTCAAAGCCCTAAGGAGGCGTAGGAACGTGCTCCAAGACCGGTGTCGTTTCAGGTAAGGGGTGCTAAGGCCTTTTATGTGCTAATGTGCATTGTGTGCCTCGTATGCTATGCATTCTATGTTTATGATTATTAATTATGCCGTATATGCTATGACATGGAGTTGAAGTATGTTTTCGTATGGCATGTGTATTATTTGTGTATGACCCTGTAAGACATGCATGTGAGGATGTTGATATGATTTTTATGTGGGAGAAAGGATGAAAAAGGAGGATGGAGAAAGAAGTTGATTAAGGGATGTGAGTTGACCTAAGTATTCCATTGATTCATGAGTAAAGGAATAAAATGGAGAATTTTAGGGTTTCGTGTGTGGGAATCTGATTTATGATTTTTGAGGTTTTGTATGGAGAAGATAACTTATGGTTTTATATGGGGAAGTTTAATTTATGGTTTTGAATGGTTTTGTGGAAGACAATATAATTTATGACGTTATATGGGAGAATTGAATTTATGGGTTGTTAGGGAGAATCTAATTTAAGACGTTATTTGGGGAGAATGTAATTTATGACATTATATGGGAGAACCTAATTTATGATTTGATTGGGAGAATCTAATTTATGATTTGTTTGGGGGAATCCAATTAATCCAAATTATGGTTTTGCTTGGGAGATTCAAATTTATGATTTTATGTGGGAGAATCTAACTTATAGTCTTGTATGGGAGAATACAATTTGTGGTTATGAAAGGGGAGAATCTAATCAATTGTATTATGTGGAAAAATCTTTGGGTTTTATATGATTTGAATCCTTGTGTTGGTATGGATTGAATTTAGGGTTTTGTGTGAATGAATCTTTGGGATGTATATGGTTTGATCTAGGGTTTGGTATGAATGAATCTTTGGGTTATGTGGATTGAATTTAGGGTTTGGTATGATGAGGTTTTGGGTTTTACATAATGGTTAATGTTTGCATGGTTGAAATTAGGGTTTCACATGGAATTTTAGGGTTTGCATGAAAAAGGTTCGAAGGTTAGTATGGGGAGATTAATGTCTGCATGGGTATGAAATTATGTGTGGAAAGTTAATTTGGGATGTAAGGAAGGTAATGTAAGTGTTGTTTGGGTGTTTGAGCACTTGGGATGAAAAATAGCATGTGGAGCAAATTAAGGGTACGAAGGAGACTAAATTAGGGTTTTGGGATAAAACCCTAGAGTGAGATGTGAAGTAGAATTGGAGGATAAGTGTAAAGGGAGCGATCCATGCATGGCTAGGGTTTGGTGGTAGCATATGTGTATGTGGTGATTAAAGATGATGATGAATATGGAATTTATGATTTATGATTCGTGCATGTGCATGGTGAAAGCCTTTGAATAAGATACTTAAGACATTAATCACGTAAAGTGGAAGATGTTGAGACGGGCCCAGACCGATCCACCGGCATAATAGTGGCAGGGAATGTTTTCCCTCGCGACCGATCCACCGGCTAAAATAGTGGCAGGGCATGTACCCTCGCGACCGATCCACCGGCTATAATAGTGGGGGATCCCGAGCTCAACAAAACAAAACGTTAAATGTTGAACGATATGGGAAGACACTAATCACTTAAAGTGAAACACCGTACGAGAAGGGGCCAGACCGATCCACCGGCTATAATAGTGGCAGGGTATGTTACCCTCGCGACCGATCCACCGGCTAAAATAGTGGCAGGGAACGTTTCCCTCGCGACCGATCCACCGGCAAAAATAGTGGGGTTCCCGTAATCGTATGGACTTGAATAAAAGTATGGTGTGACATGATTCTGATAAGAGATTAATTAAACAATTAATCTGGATTATATGGGCCTTTGTACTTTTACCTGAATTGTTCATATACCTTTATGATGTTATGTTGGATTATGCCCTGTTATTATTCTGCATGGATTATGTGCTTATGTGTTGGCCTTAGTGCTCGGTTACCTTACTCAGTACGTAGCGTACTGATCACCCTTTTTATGGGTGCTGCTCATTCCCACGAGTAGTATGCCCTTCTGATTTGTGCAGGTGGGCGAGATATCAGTTGGGGTTGAGTGTTGAGCATGTTGGGCTCGAGATTCAAGAGAGTTGTGGCCATATCATAGTCTTTATATGACTCTAATTCTTTTTGTTAAACTTTTATCGGTTGTAAGTTTAATTCTCTTTTGGAAATGAATTACATTTCTTGATGCGTACTCTGAATTTGTTTTACAACCGTTTAATGCTTATTTGGAAATTGAATTGTATTGGTTATTTCTTTTCTTGGCCTTAGCACTTGGTACTGGAACGGTCAGAGAGAACCGGTCTGGTACTAAGTGTGGCGGTAACACTTCCAGAATTCACAGGTTTTCAGTGCTTCTAATTTAATTGCTTCCGCTTTTAAGAAAAAAAAAATTAGTGAATTTTGGGGTGTTACAAAGTGGTATCAGAGCGGTTGTTCCTTTCGGACACGCTCTTTTGTTTTTTTAAAATGTTTTAAGCTGATACCATAAGTGGTATCAAAGCAGGTTTCGACCATGCTCTTCTACTTTTAAACTTTTAAGATGATACCACAAGATGGTATCGAAGTTGATTTCAACCAAGCTCCTTATTTTTAAATTTTTCTTTAAGCTGATACCACAAGATGGTATCAGAGTTGGTTCCGATAACCACGCTCTTGTTTGAAGATTTTTAATTTAGCCAAGTGTTCCTTGTTTTTAAAACATTTATGCTCAGAGTTGGTTTTAAAAATCATTTTCTATTTTAAATATTTAGCTGATACCACAAAGCGGTATCGGAGTGGTTGATTCTTCGAACACGCTCTTTCGATTTTAAAAATTTTTAGTTGATATCACAAGTTGGTATCGAATCTGGTTTTGACTGTGCTCTTTTGTTTTTAATATTTTTAAGTTGGTACCACCATTTGGTACCAGTGAGGTTAATCTTTTTAATTACGCTTCTTCTTGAAATTATATTTGGCTTACGAGTTTCTTTGTTATTAGTTTTGAAGCGTGTTTCGGTATCTTTTGATTTTAATCTTTTTAATTTGATACTAAGAGTAGTATCATTTTCAAAATGAATTGGGATTAAAAAGTTCTCCTTGAATTGAAATCGTTTTTAAACGAAAAAGAATTCATTTATTTTAAAATATTTTCATTCCGGCCACAGTGAGAAGAGAAGGGTAGAATTTTAATTAAGTTTATTCTTAAGGGGGTAGTTTTTACAAGTATTTTTTTTGTATGGTGTCCTTATTTCCGTTAATTTAAATTTTCTTTGGTAAGTTTATCCCTAAGGGGGGTAGTTTATATAGATAGTAATGTTATTTTGGTTTCTAACAACATAGAGCATTTCCTCCCTAACCTTAAGCGCTCCCGGAGACTTCGGGGCGAAGTCTGTTTTTAAGGGGGTAGTAATGAAATGCCCCGAAAAATTCTAATCTAAAATATTATATTTAAATGAGATTTTATCATAAAGATTAATTAAATAAATTATTTTGATTAAAATAAAAGGAAATTAATTAGGGAAAATCAAGGATAAATTTATAAGTATTTTAATTAGGAGGAATTTGGGGTATTTTAACTAATTAAAGATTTTAATTCGGGGATTAATTAAATAAATGATTTTATTTAAAATAAGAATGAGAAAATAGTTTTAAACTAATATTAATTTTATAAATAATTTAATGGAAGAAAATTAGGGTGTTTTGCTAATTAAAATGGAATTTATGGAAAGTCTTTTAAAAATCCTAATTTAGCCTAAAAAGGGATTTAAATATTATTTTATTTAAATATTATTATTTTTAAATATCCTAAATATTTAGATTAATTTAATTGGGCCTAACCTATTTTATTTCTCCTTTCCTTTTTCCCTTTTTCTTTTTCTTTCTTCCTTTTTCCTTTTCTTTTTCTTTCTTTTTCTTTTTCCTATTCTCCTCGCCGAACTGGGCCAGCTCGCGGCCCAGTTCCCCTTTTTCTTTTCTTCTTCTTCTTCTTCGGCGCGGCCCAGCCCGCGCGGCTGTTTCTTCTGCCAACGCAACGCCGAGTTTTGTTCCTTTTGTCGCCGAAACTCGTCGTTCCATTTAATCCGTTACCCCTCGCGCCCGTTGCCTTTCTTCCGCCCGAATAAGCGCTGCGTTTCGTCCGTGTTACGGCCGAAGCTCGTCGTTTCATTTAATGCACACTCGACCGCGCGCGAACCGGCCCGGTTCTCCCCTTTTTTCTTTCTTTCCCCGGCCGACCGGCCGCCTCCCTTCCTTCTTCCTTCTTCCTCCTTTCTCCTCCGTCGACGTCGCTGCAGTTCCCTCCTCCGTCAATGGCATCTCCGGTTACAATGAATAATACCGGCCGTTTCTTGTCTCATTGCCTTCCTATTAACTCCAGAAATAACTTCATATAATTATTGGACGTTAAATATCTCCCGTTTCCTCTCCCCAACGTCCCGAACCTTCGAAACAACCCAAACGTCGACCTACCGTTTACCGCCACCGGCCATCCAAATTATTGCAATTAAAACTTCCATGTCGACCTCCAGCTCCTCATTATCCATTCCAACATCTATAAATAGCTGGATTGTAGGAGTTGTGGAAGATTTTTCTTCCCCGAAACCCTCGGCGAGGGCTGCCATCATCGAGACTTTAGACGCCTCTTCCGCCTCCATTAGCCAATTTCAGCGCCACCGAAACCTTTCATTTTATTCCCTGCATTTTCCTCTAGCTAACTACGTTTCTCAAATTCCTCGATTCTTCTTGTACTGGCTTACATAGCCGTGCCAAGTTGGCTTCTTGTCTCGCCTGAAATTTTACCCAGAAAGCATTAAACCGCCTTCCACCGCCGTGCGCCGCCACATTTGGATGCACCACCACCATCATTTTGTCCCTCTCCTCTTGGGCAACAATAAACACCTCTTATATCACCTCAATTCTCCCTATCTTTTTCCCAACATCCATCTTTCCCTCTTTTCTTCTGTTTTTCCGGCCACCGTCGCCGCCGCCGTGAACCACCGCCGGTGCCACCTATCCCCACCAGCTTAAGGTTGAACCCTAGACCCTCTCAACCATTTTCCATATTAGTATATGCCTTGATTTAATTTATTTCAATTATTTGCATATAATTACCATTATTATTATTCTTAATATTTATATTCTTAATATGTTTTATTATTATTTGATGAGAAATTTTATTCTGAATTTTACTTGCAGGGTGGAGAGTGGTAATAAAACAATATTATTGTTAGTTTTGAATTTTAAGTTATTAATTGAATTATTATGGGATTATTATCATTCTTCTTAGTATTATTATTAATATTATAATTATTAGAATATTTATTATTATTATCATTTTATTAATTATTCTGGAAAATCTTAGGCCCTAATTTTGTATTAACATTTGCACTTATTTATTTTAGTATTATTGTTTCTATTGTTCTTATAACTATTGATAATAATATTATCATTATCTTTATTATTTTAATGTTATTATATATGTTAGTAATTTTATTATTATTATTAAATAATTGTTAAGTCATTAGTTATAAGTAGGGTCGAAACCCCACTTTAAATTTTAAAGCTTATTATTATTATTATTATTATTATTATTATTATTATTATTATTCTCATTGATATTAGTTTTATTATCTTTGATATTATTATATTAGTATCATTATTATTATTAGGGTAAAGTCTTGAATCCTATATTATCAAGTTTTATAATATCTCTATTATTTTTATGTCTTTAGCCAAGTTAGAATTTTGTTAAGGTTATTATTTGGTCAAAGCCCTAAGGAGGCGTAGGAACGTGCTCCAAGACCGGTGTCGTTTCAGGTAAGGGGTGCTAAGGCCTTTTATGTGCTAATGTGCATTGTGTGCCTCGTATGCTATGCATTCTATGTTTATGATTATTAATTATGCCGTATATGCTATGACATGGAGTTGAAGTATGTTTTCGTATGGCATGTGTATTATTTGTGTATGACCCTGTAAGACATGCATGTGAGGATGTTGATATGATTTTTATGTGGGAGAAAGGATGAAAAAGGAGGATGGAGAAAGAAGTTGATTAAGGGATGTGAGTTGACCTAAGTATTCCATTGATTCATGAGTAAAGGAATAAAATGGAGAATTTTAGGGTTTCGTGTGTGGGAATCTGATTTATGATTTTTGAGGTTTTGTATGGAGAAGATAACTTATGGTTTTATATGGGGAAGTTTAATTTATGGTTTTGAATGGTTTTGTGGAAGACAATATAATTTATGACGTTATATGGGAGAATTGAATTTATGGGTTGTTAGGGAGAATCTAATTTAAGACGTTATTTGGGGAGAATGTAATTTATGACATTATATGGGAGAACCTAATTTATGATTTGATTGGGAGAATCTAATTTATGATTTGTTTGGGGGAATCCAATTAATCCAAATTATGGTTTTGCTTGGGAGATTCAAATTTATGATTTTATGTGGGAGAATCTAACTTATAGTCTTGTATGGGAGAATACAATTTGTGGTTATGAAAGGGGAGAATCTAATCAATTGTATTATGTGGAAAAATCTTTGGGTTTTATATGATTTGAATCCTTGTGTTGGTATGGATTGAATTTAGGGTTTTGTGTGAATGAATCTTTGGGATGTATATGGTTTGATCTAGGGTTTGGTATGAATGAATCTTTGGGTTATGTGGATTGAATTTAGGGTTTGGTATGATGAGGTTTTGGGTTTTACATAATGGTTAATGTTTGCATGGTTGAAATTAGGGTTTCACATGGAATTTTAGGGTTTGCATGAAAAAGGTTCGAAGGTTAGTATGGGGAGATTAATGTCTGCATGGGTATGAAATTATGTGTGGAAAGTTAATTTGGGATGTAAGGAAGGTAATGTAAGTGTTGTTTGGGTGTTTGAGCACTTGGGATGAAAAATAGCATGTGGAGCAAATTAAGGGTACGAAGGAGACTAAATTAGGGTTTTGGGATAAAACCCTAGAGTGAGATGTGAAGTAGAATTGGAGGATAAGTGTAAAGGGAGCGATCCATGCATGGCTAGGGTTTGGTGGTAGCATATGTGTATGTGGTGATTAAAGATGATGATGAATATGGAATTTATGATTTATGATTCGTGCATGTGCATGGTGAAAGCCTTTGAATAAGATACTTAAGACATTAATCACGTAAAGTGGAAGATGTTGAGACGGGCCCAGACCGATCCACCGGCATAATAGTGGCAGGGAATGTTTTCCCTCGCGACCGATCCACCGGCTAAAATAGTGGCAGGGCATGTACCCTCGCGACCGATCCACCGGCTATAATAGTGGGGGATCCCGAGCTCAACAAAACAAAACGTTAAATGTTGAACGATATGGGAAGACACTAATCACTTAAAGTGAAACACCGTACGAGAAGGGGCCAGACCGATCCACCGGCTATAATAGTGGCAGGGTATGTTACCCTCGCGACCGATCCACCGGCTAAAATAGTGGCAGGGAACGTTTCCCTCGCGACCGATCCACCGGCAAAAATAGTGGGGTTCCCGTAATCGTATGGACTTGAATAAAAGTATGGTGTGACATGATTCTGATAAGAGATTAATTAAACAATTAATCTGGATTATATGGGCCTTTGTACTTTTACCTGAATTGTTCATATACCTTTATGATGTTATGTTGGATTATGCCCTGTTATTATTCTGCATGGATTATGTGCTTATGTGTTGGCCTTAGTGCTCGGTTACCTTACTCAGTACGTAGCGTACTGATCACCCTTTTTATGGGTGCTGCTCATTCCCACGAGTAGTATGCCCTTCTGATTTGTGCAGGTGGGCGAGATATCAGTTGGGGTTGAGTGTTGAGCATGTTGGGCTCGAGATTCAAGAGAGTTGTGGCCATATCATAGTCTTTATATGACTCTAATTCTTTTTGTTAAACTTTTATCGGTTGTAAGTTTAATTCTCTTTTGGAAATGAATTACATTTCTTGATGCGTACTCTGAATTTGTTTTACAACCGTTTAATGCTTATTTGGAAATTGAATTGTATTGGTTATTTCTTTTCTTGGCCTTAGCACTTGGTACTGGAACGGTCAGAGAGAACCGGTCTGGTACTAAGTGTGGCGGTAACACTTCCAGAATTCACAGGTTTTCAGTGCTTCTAATTTAATTGCTTCCGCTTTTAAGAAAAAAAAAATTAGTGAATTTTGGGGTGTTACAATATTATTTAAGGACAATATGATGTCATCCTTAAGCATAGTATCACAAAAAATCCCATTTTCTTGTAGTGGTAGCTTATTTTTGGAGTTTTACTTTTTATTTTATTTTATCATAACAACTATTCATGCAAATCTATTTCTTCTAGTTCTTATATTATTTCCACTCATTATTATATTATTTTTGGATTTAGTGTTATATACACTTGATCTTTGAGGTATAAGTTACCTTTTTCCTTACTTTTGACATAGAATAGGTGTTAAGTGTACATCTCCTATCTTGTATGAGGCAGCAATACCCACTCATTCATCCTTAAGCTTTCACATTAAAAAAAATAGTTGAACATTTAGAGCTTTTATAGGATCCCTTGGAGTTTTATATGAAATTGGAATTGATTCAGAGTCATTCAGAGGTATACAAGGGTTCAAAAAGAATGGGTAAAGAAAGGATGAGCTATTTATCAATGTTTGTATTGATGAACATGGGCAAGTTATTTTAACTAACAAACCTATTTTGTTTTCTAGGAAGAACTTGTATAAAAAGTTGAGAGTCAACACATGAGATGGTGCTAACCAAAAAGGTCATGTCCATCAACATAATTGACCTATGTTGGTCAACATGCCCATATTAACGATGATTTTTACATCTCCTAAAATTCATTAATCTAGTGCTTATATATATAGTCTTGTTCCACTGCTATTTAGTACATATTGTATAGAAGTCTAATCTAAGAGGGGGTAACTTTTTATTTGAGTAATTATTGTATTCATCAATTCAATACGATTTACAACCTTAAGTTGGGGATCAAGATGTTGCTAACCATGAAAATATTGTCTTGATTTATCTAGCTTAATAACTAATCTTATTCATTTTCCTAATTTCCCTACTACTGGTGATCGTATATCACAACAACCACCACACAATACATCTCAACTCATTTGATTATGAACTTGATTGCTAATAGTTAAAGCATGTTAGAGGAAACAAAATATCATGGTGTTTGTAGATTTTTATGAGCTAAAAATATTCTTATCAATTAAGACATATGATGTATATGTTGGATCTATATTAGGTTTGAGATAAGATAATAGTGAGAGGGTTAAGCTTCAACTAAGAAAGAAAACAAAAACAATGAGAAGAGTAAGATAGTGAAGTGATATTAGGCATTTCCTAAGGGTTCACTCACTCTTAAATCTTATGTCATACAACCCTTAAGAAGCAATTAAGATATTTGAATAATCATTCAAATCTTTGAATTTGTTTAGAATTGACAGGCAACCAACCACTATAGTACTAGAAGGCTAGTTTGTGTTTTTGTTCGAAGTTAAGATATTCTTTTGTTCATGTTTGTCCTTAATAGAAGAAAGACTTCAAAATATTAAGTTACAACCCAAATACATAACTCCTTGTTAAAATTGGAAAAAAATAATATTAAAGTAAGACTATTAATCTATAGGGAATCAACAAACAAAGATAATCCCCTAATCTAAGCTACAATATGTCATCTATCCTTAAGGTACACAATAGTCAAAGGTGGCTTAAGGTCAGATAAATACTTCCTGCAAAAAACTTAACTAAGGTAAGAAACAACTAAATGCGTTCCTAAGACATGCTTAAACAAGAAGAATGAACTGCCTACAAAAGAAGAAAAGAAATTATATTGCTAATTTCGTGTCAACTTTGCACACAATGCCATTTAAGTTAATTTGACGTCTTCCATGACCTCTTTGGTAGCTGGTTGTCCTTCGGAATGAGATAACAAATTGTCTTGATTGGTTTGTCTAGTATAAGTATTCACATACATAAGGCACGAGCTAATATTCAGGCTACTAGTTACGCAGGGAAGGATACACGTGGCCATGATCTACGAAATATGGTAAAGTGTGTCTCTTCTCTTCTTTATGCTATTATCGGCCACTCAATGTTAATGAGACCTTCATTGACCTTGCCTAATTAAGTGATATAAATAGAAAAAAGTAAGCCCAATCCATTATAGTAATACCAAAGGCTAGTAACAACTAGTTTAAGTTCACTCTTTCACCCAACGTTCGGAGGGAAAATGTGTTGATTTGCTATGCATCCTAGCTATTGATTCTGCCCCAAGATTTAGGGAGGATCAAAGTTTGATCTTCCTTGTCTCCAAGGTGTCTTAAAGTGCCTAGTGTGCCTTAGTCCCTTCATAATAGTCGCCGACCATGCTTGAATCTTCAAATTTCCTTCCATGTGAACCCACAAGACAGAGATTGTTGGAGTAGCTGCCGGTAGGGCTGTGCAAAAAATCCGTAATCCGAAAATCCGATCCGATATTTAAAAAATTCGATCCGAGTTTTAGGATATCCGATCCGGATTTTAAAAACCGGAGCGGATATCCGATTCGGTCAAAATTAAAAATTTTCGGAGCGGATATCCGATCCGATATTTTTCCGGATTATCCGATCCGATTAAAATATCCGGTATATAACAAAAATATTTTTTAAACATAAAATATATAAATATTTTTTGATTAAATAAATTATATATATAATTATTTAACCTGAAAATTATGAATTTATGGACTTTAGATTATTATTGTATTTGCATTATGGACTTTGGACTTTGGATTATTATTGATTTGTTGTATTTGTTATGGACTTTGGATTTTTAAAATTTATTTTAATTTAATTCTATCAGGTTAAAATATCCACATTTGGATATTTCAATGCAGATACTTGGATTATTATTGATTTGTTGTATTTGTTATGAAATTTGGATTTTTAGAATTTATTTTAATTTAATTCTAGCAGGTTGAAATATCCATAAAATATCCACATATGGATATTTCAATACGGATGTTTGGATATCGGATATCGGATATCCGAATTTAAATTATCATTCGGATATCCGGTCATAAACAAGTCTTTTTTGTTGAAAAATAAATATTTTTCGGATAATCGGATATACCGGATATATCCGATATCCGTATCCGATTTTTCAGATATCCGACTATTCGGATATCCGCTATAAATGGATACGGATACGGATATATGTTACTAAATATCCGATCGGATCGGATATCCGAAAAAAAAATCCGACCGGATACGAATATCCGGTTTTGCACAGCCCTAGCTGCCGGTCGCGGCATTATCACGTGACGAGGGGCTGATTCAGGCCTCATACCCATAATAGACAAGGTAAGGAGTTAAGTATTGACGTTGCAGCACTTGCCCAAAGTAGGAGCTATTTGGGAAGTGCTGCACTCCCATGTCCTCGGACTAAGTCTAGTGTGCAATAGACTTGTTAGCTCTATTTTAACTACTAAAACTATTGTTGCCCTTGTGCGACCTGCGACGCACATGGAGTTAGGTAATGTCGGTGAATTATATAGAAAATTGGTTAATACAAAAACGAATGATAATTTAAAGAGTCATAAATCATAGACAAAAGCATGTCACATGAATATATATGATAAGTACTAAAATTAAACTTCCTTGTATACAATATCGTTGCTGAGTTGGCACAAAATAATATATTGTTAGAAGTGAAATGTAGCTAGGTATTCGAGTAGCATCAAATTTGTAGAAGTAGAAATTCACTTGGACAATCTTCACGGAAGATAGAAAAAACAAATGCATATATTAGTGTAACGAGGGTTATTCTATTTGCGTTTATAGAAACGTAACACATAAATAAAATCATTAAAAAAGTATAAGGACTGTAATTGCGAATTAATTGTTATCATTCTAGACGTTGCTATTGATGTATGATTTTTTTTTTTTGATAATTGATGTTGCAGAAGACATAAGACATAAGAACCGAAAACATTAATCTAACAGCGCATGGATATTATGAACCACCTCCTCCGCCCGATAAGAAAAATCTTTCCTGCCGTTCCTGATCCAGAACCCTATACGCATCTTAATGAGCATGAACATCCATTTTCTACAAACATCGACGTTTTCAAAAACTTACCTGTTTCTGGACTCCCAAATCGTCCCCAGGGTTGCAAAGAAAGCCGCTTGCCAAATCTCCCTTCGCAATCCTTTATTGGACACTCCGAACCAAGCTATGGCATTATCTTCCATAGTCTTGGGTAACACCCAATCATACCCTATCCACTCGCATATGTCATACCATACCTTGCCTGTCACATCGCAGTGTAGGAAAAGATGATTAATCGTCTCCTGCTCAGTGTTACACATAGGGCAAATGGACTCTTCAGAGTTCATAATGTTCAACCTGACAAGTCTCTCCTTCGTGTTGAGTTTCTGATGGATCCCGAACCACGCAATTAGTTTGAACCGCTGAGGTGCTAGGCTCCTCCATATGATATTCTCCACTTCCGTGATCCTCTCATTTTCTGTATATCTCTGATATTGTGTCTGACAGACCGATCTCACTGAAAACAACCCAGAGGCCTCATGTTCCCATATCACTGAATCATTCACTACCTTCCGTATGACAATGTGGTCCATCATCTCCTGCATCTGTCTTACCCGGTCTTCTTCCCATCTGAATAGCTGTCTCCGCCACTTCAAATGCCATACCCATGTCGATCCCTCCCACTCGCCCATCTCTATCACCTTTTTCTCTTGCTGCTCTGAGATCAAGAAAAGCCTAGGGAAGGTTCTCTGCAAGGGACCTTTTCTCGTCCAATCATCCTGCCAGAATCTGACTCTTTCGCCGTTCCCAATAGTAATCCTCAAAGCTGAGCTCCACATCGGATTTCTCTTCCCTGTTACAACAATATCAGCCCAAGGTGACCACCTTCTTCTTGAAGAATCAATCTCGAAGGATCCAGCGTTTGCCCCGGAATGAATAGAAGATATAACTCTCTTCCATGCTGCCCCTTCCACTGTGTAGAACCTCCACCACCATTTGAAGAGGAGGGCATTGTTTCTTAGAACTATATCCCCCACCCCTAAACCTCCTCTATCTTTAGGTTTCTGTATCACACTCCATCTGACTAACGGTATTCCTTTCCTGTCCCCTTGCCCACTCCAGAAGAATCTTCTCTGAATGCCTATGATCTCCTTGACGATCCCTTTAGGGACTTTGAAAAGACTCATATAGTGCATTGGTAAGCTGTTCAATACACTTTTGATGAGAACAAGTCTTCCGGCTCTTGAAAGAACTTTTGCCTTCCACCCAGCTAATTTCTTCCTTATCCTGTCTACCACAGGTTTCCACACTTCTTGCTTTTTTGTGTTTGCTCCTAGAGGAAACCCGAGATAGGTGATAGGAAGAGACCCGACTTTGCACCCCATGATATCTGCCGCTTCTTGCTCAACGTCTTTGTCCACCCCCAAACCAATAAGGACTGACTTGTTAAAATTAACTTGAAGACCAGATAATAAGTAGAAACAGTCAATCATACGTCTCCAATTTATGATATTACCTGGCGTGTTTCCACAGAATATCAACGTGTCATCTGCAAACTGTAGGTGGGTAACTTCCACCTTATCTCTTCCCACCTTGATCCCTTGCAGAAGGCCTTCTTTTACTCCTCTCTTTATGAGTTGATTGAACGCCTCTACCGCTAATATAAAGAGGAACGGAGAGATTGGGTCACCTTGTCGCAATCCCCTACTCATATGAAACGGAGTTGAGGGTACCCCGTTTACAAGGATCGAGACTCTCGCCGTGGATATGCACTCCTTCACCCAACCTCTGAATCTGGGTCCGAAACCCATAATATCCAGTACCCTTTCCACAAACTCCCATTTCATGCTATCATATGCCTTCTGAAAATCCAACTTAACCATCTGTCCCTTCGACCTGTTCTGACCCTTTACCCACTGAACCACCTCATTTGCAACTAGAGCTCCGTCAACTATATTCCTCCCTTCAATGAAAGCTGACTGTGAGTCACCCACCAGTTTATTTACCACCTGTTTCAACCTGAGGGCAATAATCTTTGCTATCACTTTATAGATGGACCCTACCAAACTGATGGGCCTGTACTGACTTACTTCCTCTGGATCATCCACTTTCGGAATCAACGTTATCAATGTCGTATTTAACGTTACCGGTAGTCTGCCTGAAAGAAAGAACCCCAGCACTGACTTGGTAAACTCCTCCCCAATAATACCCCACATCTTCCTGATAAACCCCATATGATAGCCATCATACCCAGGTGCTTTCGAGGGCTCACAGGACCATACTGCTCTTCGAACATCCTCCCTACTGGGCATCGCATCCAGCTCCAAGCCTTCCTCCCTAGTTAGCTTCTGGAATCCATCCTCTGAAAGGGACACTTCTGGTAGATCTGCTTGTCGATACATCTCTTTGAAGTAATCTGTAATAACCTTTGTCATATCTGTCTGCTCTACGATTACCTTCCCTTTATCCACTAGCCTCCTTATATCCCCTTTCTTCTTTCTGATTGCTGCAACTGTGTGAAAATATTTCGTGTTTCTGTCTCCCTCTTTGAATCCCCTAACCCTAGCCACCTGCATCCAATAGGCTTCTTTCCTTTTGTGCCACTTCCACAGTTGGGATTGCAGTGCCGCTTTTCTTGCTATTCTCACTTCATTATCCAAAGCATCCGATTCAGGCCCATCGATCTTTTTTACTTCTTCTTCAATCTGACTAATTCTCGATTCAAAATCTCCAAAGACCTCTCTATTCCACTTCCTGAGTAGGCCCTTCATCTCCTTGAGTCTACTCTGGCAATACCTCCCTTCTAACTTTGACCAGCAATCTCCAACGAAGCCTCGGAACTGTGGATGTGTAAGCCACATGTCCCAAGACCTAAACGGTCTCGGCCCATCTCTTTTACAATTGACACTCAGCCTAATCGGATTATGATCTGAGAGCGATCGTCCCAACCCACTGCATTGAATATCCGGCATCTCTGTGACCCAATATGGACTAATGAGGAACCGATCCAGTAAGCTAGCTGAATCTGCTCGTTGCCAGGAGAACTTCAAATTTGACGGCTTCAAATCCACAAGTCCCAACTTATCAATCCATTCGTTAAAATTACTAACACTACTCTGATCCACCCGCCCTCCTTTGCGTTCACTTTGGCTTCTAACCTCATTGAAATCCCCCATTACTATTAATGGTCTACTGATTCGACGCACCACCTCCCACAGTTCCTCCCACAAAGCTCTCCTTGCTCGTGGGTCAGTTGGCCCATAAACAAGTATTAACCCACAATCCACTCTCTTGGGCCCTAGTTTGCCTTCCACTAGGATCCATCTACTGCCGCTTGTGGATCTACTAACGTCGAACCACTGCGAGTCCCAACCAAGTATAAGTCCTCCACTTCTACCCACCGCTACTGTATCACGCCATTCGATAACCCCGTTTTTTCAAACCCTATTTTTCCAAGACTCCTCCAGAGCACTATGTTTTGTTTCAACCAATCCACAGACCCAGGGCCTCTCCTTTGCGATCAAGTTTTGGATGCTAGAGATTTTCCCTAACGCACCAATCCCCCTTACATTCCAGCTAATAATATTCATTATAAAACTTCTACCGCCCTATCGGCCACTCTCCTTTAAATCTGCCTTTTCGTAATCTTCCTTTGACTTCTTCTCAACCCTACCAGTTTCTCCACACACGCTTCTTCCTCCGAGGATGATAGGCCGACCGCCTTTCCCAACTGCCACGTCTTTCTTGCCTCTTCCAGCTCTTCCTCTCCCAAACTTCGTATTTCTGTATCCTGTACTTCGTTCTCCTTAGTCTGCGTGTCTCTACCAGATATGCCGACGCTCTCCACCTCCTCGAACCCTGGAGGAGCACCTATGACTAGGTTCTCACTAACTCTTTCACTAAATCTTCCGGATCGTGCCCCTTCGTTTCTTTCCTCCCCCCTCCCCTTATCTCTCCATCTCTTAATTAACCGCCTTTCTTCTTCAAGATCATGAGCCACTGAAACAACCACGGTTTTTGATGATTCATTTTCATCCCTCCCTTTTCCTCCTTCATGTGCACCTATGTTGTTTTTTCCCCAATCCTTCGTAGCTTCCCCCCTCAAATTTATAGCATAAGGCAACTCCTCCAAACACCTTTCTATCTCATCTCTACTCTTCCCCAACCTACTACTCCTTGGCGTCTCCTTTGTTACTTCATCTTCCTTCCTTATTTTAATGCCAAGACCCGGTTCAACCGGCATCCCAAACACTCCCTGGACTTGAGCTTCTTCGGACATGAGCTCCTTCATATTTCTTATTAACACATCCTCTCCCCACGTACTTTGTTTCCCCGGCACTTCATCAAAGCCACCCTTTTTCGTGTGTCCATACGCGCACCTAGGTGGGGGATCAACCAACTTCCCTGTTCTCCCCGATGCTTCGTTTTCCCCAATCCGCTCAGCCTCCAATATCTGCTGCCTCCCTTTCGCCTCATTCTCCCACACATTAAGCTGCCGCGTGTCACCCAATCTTCTGTCCCTAACGTCACCGTTCCGCCTACTCTCCTCTCTGCTCCCACTTTCGGTCTCCTCGTCTTCTGCAGCCTCACCCCTTAGTAACAGAACTCGAGTAGGCTCTTCGCCTATCACCCTATCTCCCTCCTTCTCTGTCGTTTCGTCTTCCAACCCCATCGAGTCTGCACACTCGGTTCCTGCGCCTTGCATGCTTGCAGGACCAGGTTTGCATGCGTACACACCGCCGCCCTTTGGTTCCGTTCTTGATCGCCGGCCATCTTCTTCACCGTCAACTTCTCCGGTTGAAGAGGATTCCGACCACCTCTCCCTACTTGCTTTCCTCTTATTCTGCCAAGGTACGTACCCTTGGCCTATCTCCGTGGCCACTACCACCACCACGTCGTCGCCCACCTTCATCTCCACTTCCTCCTTTACCTGCTCCTTTCAAACTGTGTCTACCAGAACTCTGGTCGCCTCCATGGATTGGCCAAAGTCCTCGAGTTCCTCCCAACAAACCCACCTTCCCCACGGTTCTGCAATCAACCTCACCACCTCCTCTCTCCACGCCACCACAGGTAAACCTCTGATCTCTATCCAATTTCTCCTCTTGACGCACGCATCAGTCACCCTCCCATACCTCGCTATCGGGAAAGTTTCCCTCAACAGGCTTCCTTCCTCCAAAGCCTCTACACAGTCCTCCACAGTTTCAAACGTAATTAGCAATTTAAACCTACCTAAATCACGCACCTTGGATATGCTCCTCCACTCCTACATGAGTTTTGGGATGGCTATGTCGAGGATCATCGGCTGAGGAGATTCGACCACTACGCTCCTGCTGAGCCATTGTGCCGTGGCTTCCTCCACCTGCAGACGTACCTCCCTCCTTTTCTCCTTCTGTGGGCACTCTTCCCTTCCTCTGACCACCGCTGCGTAGGACCTTCCATCCCGGCTAGCAACGACCCATCCTCCTTGCTGGTACTCTTGCCGCTTCGCCTCTGGTTTTTGGTTATTTCTCTGCTGACCCTTACGTTGGCCGAGATAATTACATATTTTTCAATGTGCTTATGTGTAATAATGTCTCTTGGTATGTTTTTTAATTTTTATTTTTATTTTGGCTTATAAAATCCCAAAAAATAATAATATAATAATTGGATGTGATCTTGTTGTCAGAAAATATGCGTGCGTGTTGTGCGACTCCTTATGCTAGATTACTTCTACCATGCGTACTCTTTGTCAAAATATTAAAAGATCATAGACACTATTAGTCTCTCTCTCTCTCTCACGCGCGCACACAACACCAAAAGGAAAATCTGAAATAATTTGAAGCCGGAGAGGGGAGATTTGGCAAGCGGCCTTCTTTGCTATCATAGGTACAATATGGGAATCCAGAAATAGGAAATTTTTTGAAAAGGTCGATGTTTGCAGAAAATGGATGATCATGCTCATAAAGATGCGTATTGGGTTTTGGATCAGAAATGGTAGGAAAGAATTTCCCTATCGAGCAGAGGAGGTGGTCCATAATATCCAAGCGCTGATTTCTTAAGGGTATTATGTACTTAAGAATTCTCATACTATGTACTTAAGGATCTCATGAGTTAAGCCTTATGGTTTTCTGGGATGTAACACCAATTAATCAAAAAAAAGAATAAGAATATTACAAAATCAAAGTGAATAAAGTTTAACGGTAAAACTGAAATTGTGTGGGTTCTATCTATGGCTTTATCTTATATTTACCTAATTTTTTTTTCTGTTTCATTCTTTTGATTGCAACGCAGAGTCCTTAAGAAAATCCGTAAATTGTTCTAATTAACAGGCATATATCTTCTGTCACCCCACAATAATAAAATAGTGTTATAATTTTATTAAATTGCAAATAGATTTTTCTAATGCATGTATATATATATATATGAACACAGATACATACATTTTATTTTAAGTATTGTTATGAAAGAAAAATAAAATGAACTTCACGGTACTGCTTGACAGTTATGAAAAATGCATCATTGCCTGGTTGCATATGATTCAGAATCACCACCAGTTTTCCTCCATTCATATAACCATAAAATCATGTCTTCATGGATGTATGTATATATGTATATACATGATACATAATAAATAATCACCAACATTCCTCCACTTGATTTAAAAATTTATAAATATTGAAATTTGGTTAACGTGAAGAAGGCCGCTGAAATGGCTTGACCCTTGTTTGTTTACATAAAGAGGAGAAAGTTATCCATCGATTGGCGCCCATTCACTCCGTAAATGGAACATCACTTCAAAAGCTACGGCTGAACATGAGTGTTTTTTTTTTCATTATAAGGGGAAAAATCAATAATTAGTCAAAACAAGACATTACAAGAAACATAATGATAAGTATATCATCCGAAAAGATCAAAACATAAGAGTTCTCTAATCTCCATGGAAGGAATATTGAAGAGTTGGAGACCATAAGGAAGAGTTTGACCCATATGAGCCAAGCTATCAGCAACAAAATTAGACTCTCGATATATATGCACCATGTATGCGACTATGAGCAAAATTCTTCATCAGATTCTAACATGCCTCTACTACAGTCGAACAAGGATGACGATGAAGGGAATGTCCATTAATAAGTTTCACAGCAACAAGAGAATTATAGTTGCTCACAACCATATTGTGACATTGGTCATAAGACTCCTTCAATATGTTCTAGAGAGCCCACAATTCAGCTTGTAAAATTAACCCATGCCCCAAGTTAGAGGCAAAACCAAACAACCAACGACCCAAATGGTCTCTAGCAACCCCACTAGCTGAGATTAGGCCAGGGTTTGTTAAACCACTGCCATCTACGTTCAATTTTACCATGCCTGTTGGAGGGGCATCCCATCTAAGTAAATGCAGCCTGTTAACCGCTGCCATAATACCCCATGCCCAAGTCTCCTCCATGATAAAGGTATAAATTCAGGAAAACGCCTGGAAAGGATTAATACTAATACCTCTAAAAATTTTACGATTGCGCCAAAACCATAGGAGCCAACAAGTAACCATAAACATTACAGTCCAAGGCAAACTGGGAACATTTGACTTCCTAGTACGACACATGTTTGTCCAAAACCACTCATGGAAACATCCCTAGAAGAATTTATCCCTATCCTCCCCAGGAAGGAGATGAAGCAAAACATACTTACTGGTGGGGCAATCACAATGGACGTGCCCAATATCTTCTAAAGCACCACCATAGTTGGCATATGAAGCATCCTCAGTGAACCCTTTATGTATACACTTAACATTTGTCAATAATTTGTCTTGACTGGCTAACTAAGAAAACATATTAATTTGATGTAAGACTTTTGTTTTCCAAATTAAGTTCTGGCAAGAGGAGGAGGGAGTACCATCTCGAGCAAGCATATCATTTATTGATTTAACAGTAAAAACTCCATCTGGGATAAGTCCCCAAGACTTAATGTCAGTTGCATCATTCATGGGATCAATAAAAGTAGCAGCTATCTCTATGAGAGCCCTCATAGGTAATAGGTGATGAAATATATTCCAATTCCATCCACCTGATGCCAAGATAAAGTCTTTATTGGGGCTTCAATGGAATAGGAACACATGCTATTTTTAATAAGGCCCCTGACCCGACCCACCAATCCTCCCAAACACAGACATTGGTACCTGACTTAATGGTCCACTTAATACCCCATTCAAGTTGTGAAATGGATTTACATATGTGGTGCTAAGTGATAGACAATAGAGATGTTATCCCAATAAAAGCCGAACGATGTCCATACTTTTCCCTTGATAAACTGGCCCAAAGTGCATATGAATAAGTATTATCTCCAATTCAAGCTTCATTAATAAAGCTTGGTTTGAAATGTCCATACACGGAGCCCAAGAGCACCCTTTTTTTTGGGCCTACAAACATGCTGCCAGTTAACAAGATGGACTTTTCTCCTCGAGCTAGAACCACTCATAAGAATTTGAGGTTAAGCTTATTAACCATCTCATTCACATATTTGGGCATCCAAATTGTCATCATCATGTACAGTGGGACTACACTAGAGGAATATTGTATAAGAGTACAACAATCGGCTAAAGAAATAAAATGGGGTTGCCATGAAAACAACCTCTTACTCACTCTATCCACCACATCAGCATGGAAACCTTTAGGCTTCTTTCCTACAACTAATTTGATACCAATATACTTTCTTAAGGAATGAACCATGTGAATGACAGAAAGGGAAGTGATTTCATTTATAATACATCTCTAAGTATTGAGAGAAAACAAAATAGCCAACTTATCGAGGCTCAACTTCTAGTTGGAAGCCCTACTAAAGATATTAAGAAATTCCATGATCACTTTGATTTGCTATATAGAAGCATGGGAAAATAAGAGGAGATGGTCTACAAAAAATAAATGTCAAACTCTCGTCCCACCATGGCAAATATAAACTAGCTTCCACTAGTGTACATCCACAACATAATTTATCATATGGGATAATATCTCAATGCAAAGAATAAATATGTATGGGGAAATAGAATCACCCTGACGGATACCTCTCAATGGAAACACTTCCCCATTCCATAAGACACAAATCATAGGAGTGGAAATATAGAACATTATAAGATGGACAAGAGAGGTATAAAGGCCCACCAAAATCAACATTTCCTCAATAAAACTCCAAGACAAATGATCATAAGCCTTCTTAAGGTCTAGCTTGAGAGCCATGATTCCCAACTTACCCTTTTGAAGTTTCATAGAATACATAATCTCTTGGGAAATGATGATGTTATCACAGGCTTGCCTTCCCACTAGAAAATTGCTCTATTTTGGTCCAATTAAGTGCCTAAGAATTAGCTTTAATCTAAGGGTAATAACTTTTGTGATAGTTTTGTAAGCAACATTACAAAGATTGATTGGTCTAAAATCATGAACTCTGGATGGAGAGTAAATCTCAAGAATCAAGGCAAGAAGGGTGTCATTAAGCTCCTAAGGAAACTGACTAGAGGCAAAAGTGGTAGCAACCAAATTGTGAAGATCATCCCTTACAATCAACCATAATTTTTACAGGCCTAAAACCACTGGGGCTTGAAATTTTAGCAGAGCCCTTGGAAAAAATTGTAGCTTTCACTTCATTAAAAGAAACCACACAGAGAAGCTCATCATGCTCATGCTGTAACAATATAGGGAAATAGTTGGGAAGAGGAGTCATCTCCTTTACTGCCCGACCATCACCAAATAGTTGTCAAATCATGATAGAATGTCTATCATTAACCCATTCCCCTGAATAATCTTTTAAGCACATGACTTTGTTACTTCTATGACAAGTGAAAACAACCATGTGGAAAAAGTGATTGTTCCAATCTTGCAACATCGCTTGATTAATCTCGGATTTCTATAACCACATAATGTGTTCTTGGGCGAGGACTTTATTAAGTTCATGCATAAGAGTGGTCTCTAATTGAGCTAAACCATGAGAAATAGAACTTGTCAAAGCATGTTGGATACTATAGAGACGTGCAATGATGTACTTCTTATGTCTCCCAATATGGCAAAAATCATCCTTATTCTAATATTTGAGAATTTGAGGACAATATTGAAGTTTAAAAATGAAATTCTAGTTCTCACTCCAACCATTAGAAATAAAACAAACTAGATAAGGTTTAGAAATCCAAGCTTCTTCAAAATGAAAACACCTAGTAGGAAAGGAACTCAAATGTTTGAAGAAATTCAGTTGGATTGGATGGTCATATGTGAACGTGCGTGGTAGGTGACGAACATGTGCATGGGGAAAGAGCATACACCAATCGTGATTGGCCATAACATGATCAATTCATGAAGCGATTCATCTACATCTAACCATATCATTCCAAGTGAATCTAGTCCAAGAAAATCCTAAGTCATGAAGCCCACAGTCATCCACAAAGTAACTAAACTTCAAACATTTGGTAGGAACATTGGGGCTACCGCCCTTGCATTCTGTTGGGGAACTCATATTGTTAAAATTCCCCCCGAAAAATAGCGAGATAAACCCACAAGGTCACCCCACATCTCTTTCCTAAGAGAAACATTTGGAGAGGCATATACCCCTATGAATAATAAACTCTGTCTAGAAGACAGCCACACATGTGTATGAATAAATTGAGCTAAGGAGTATAGAACCCAAATTTGTACCTGATCTATATCCCATAAAAACAAATATCACCTTGAAAACCTTGAGCATCGACTCTAAGGTTCCCTTTGAAACTAATATTGCGGATAATAGCTTTTGCTTTGAAATTACTAACCTTGGTCTCAACTATCACTAATAAACAAGGCTTGTGAACTCGTACCATATCAAAGAAATGATTTTGGAAAGCTGTGCTGCCAACACCCTTCACATTCTAAAAAATGAAATTTAAGCCAGCAAGGTTAATCATGAATGAAAATTCAATGAGAGGAGGAGGGTGAGGAGGTCCCCGATCAAACACGCTACCATCCTTGAGTTTAGCTCTTTTCTCCAACCGGGACATACCTAGTTTAAATGAACCATTTTTCTTATAATCACTTGTATGTGTAATGTATCCAATAGTTTGTGGGAGTCTATAGAGGTCCTAGAAGGGATATCACCAATTTTTCTGTTACTAATACTGGTCAGGGGCCTACGAGTGGTGGCTTTACCCAAAGAATTATTTAGGCCTGATTTCTATTTTACATATTGTGGGGTAATGTCCAAGTCATTGACCTTGGTAGGGATCGGGTGCTTAACATAAGCAACAACTAATTTTTTCTCATTAAAAGCTCCTAGAATTTTGGAATCCTGGAGGGTATAAATTCGTTTCCATTAATAAACCCATTCAAATTACTTTCATTAATATACTCATTCAAACTATTTTAGTTAATAGCCTCCTCCAAATTTTCCTCACCATTTAATTCATCTCATTTCCCAACATCCTTTTCAATGTCCATTAAGACATTAACGTGTGAAGCATAAGAACTCTTCCTCGAATTATGAGACTGAGAATGCTAAAATTTAGGAGCAACATCATTATTCCTCGATGAATTAGCCTAATTCCTAGGTAGATTTTGTTTCCTTCCTCTCCTTGAGACCATCATCCACTACCCATATAGATTAGACTCTTCCATCGGGTGCATAACTTCACGTATCATCATCCTTCTACCTGTTTCAACTTTGTTCATGGCCTCGTCTGAAGTGATAAGAGAGGGGCAATTATCCTGAACATGATCATCCCTACCACATTGATAGCAGATCATACGCGAACCTTCATATTCAGTATTGTACAGAGATGAACCAAGATAGATATGTGGATAAAGTGGCTTACAAAGATCCACCTCCATCGCCATATGCACAAATTTACCTATGGAAATCACAGTTATCTTCCTATCCATATTGACAAATTTCCCTACACATTCACCTATAGCTTTATGTTTATTAGAATTGCCATAATATTCAATTGGTATCTCTAGAACACGAATCTAGGCCAAGATAGACTTAACCGAAGTAGTAGAGATCCTCTTTTACAGTTTGATGACAAAGAAACCGTTGCCAAGATCTATAAGCTCATAGGTCCCCTATAAGGACCAAATTTCATAGATCTTTTGGTAAAGAACCTCATAATTTAAACTCCTACCAAGGGGCTTTAGGATAAGGCAGTGACACCAAGGCCAGTGTACTTTCTTTTCAACATTTGAAAGATAGATTTATGTCCATTGGGCATTAGGTATAATGGGATCATCTTGGTAATCATCATCCTCCACAGACTCAATTTCCTTCCATTCAGCCTCATCCGAGACTAAATACTGGACTTGATTAACCTTTCCCTGTAGAACTACTTCAGAGGATTACCCTCAAGCCCATAGGTTGGGAAATGGTTGATCTTTAAGATTAGGTTCCAAATTCTAATGAGAGTTCTATTAAAGCATCTTCATATCGACATAAGTGGTGACAAAAGGATTCAGCATTAAAGCATAATCCTTCATAGATTATTTTAGTTTTTTGTGATTAAAATCAGGGGGAGAGAGAGGAGGGATAGGATTCATGGCACCAACATCATTGTTAATTGAGGAAGAAAAGAAGAGTGGGTTGAACTAGATAAGTTTTGGAGGTTTTTAATTGAGTAAGTTTAAATGTTATGGTAAGTGTACCAAAGTACCCATAAGGAGCATTTAATTAGGGTGATTTTTTCCTCCTTCTTCCTCTTATAATAAAATGAAAGGCAGAGGGTGAAGGAAGGCTATGTGAGAGGAAAAGCTACTAGTTTTGGCACAATAATGAGATTCGATGATCTGCATTCGACACAAGATACTCATCGTTCACAATATAAGAATAAGGCCGCAAGTTTTGAGGAGAAAGGTAGTGGGAAAGTAATGAAGCCAGTATCAGACAAGAAAAAGAAAAGTGGTTTGGTGAGTGATAGAAGTGTGGGGACAACCTCTATTTTTGAATTAAGGGCCAATGCAAGTGGTAATGGAGTTGTCAGTGATATGCTAGGTAACAAGCACTAACACAAAATCATCCATTAATAATGACATATAAATAATGGTTTATTCAAAATCATTGATAAAAAGTGAAAATTTATGGGTGGGAATGCGGAGCAAGTTTTAATAACGATTTTATACATTTTAACCGTTATTAACATGTATGGATCCCTTATTTTAATAAAGGTTATAAATTAACTGTTATTAAAATGAAAATGGCGATTCATTTTAATAATGGTTAATGTAGGAACCGTTATTAGAACATAACACATTAAATAAACCCTCCTTTCTTTCTTCCCTCATTAAGTCCATTTCACAATTTTAATTCTCTCTTACTCCCAGTCCTAATCTTCATTTGTCTACTAACGGTTATCGTCATTTTGCTAGTCCACGGTAGTCATTCCTTCCTCTTGCTTGTCGAGACTGCTTTCCTCTTACTTTTATCGTCGTCGTTGCTTTCTATGTCTCGTTTCCTACCAAGGTTTTGCGAAATTTTTTTTGGTCATCCGTCCTTCACCCCTACCTTGCCTCCTTTCCTCTTCTACCTAAACCAACCCCTACCCTTCTCCCTCGCATGCCCCATCCTGGCTCTTGTAACCAACCAGCCAACTTCCCTACAGCCTTCCTACCCTAACAACTCTTTGCTTGCTAGGTATAATTTTTTTTTCTTTCATTTTAAATGTATGAATGCTTGTTATTTAGTAGGTATTATGTGTATAATTGTTTGTATGATATATGTTTGCCTTTATTGTTGTGTTGTTATGCTTTTTGGCTGCACATTGGGTTTGTCCCGCTATATGTTTATGCATGTATGACTCTAGATTGATATTTTTAAAAAATACTATAAATATATGCATGAATTTTGGTGTAAGATGTTTCTAAAAAATATTATGTAATTTATTTAATTTTTTGATGATAAAATGATATTGTTTTTATGGCGTAGATGTGACTCTAATATATTATTAGTGATATAAGTTAATTATGTTGTTAAGTTAACACAATATTTTGTTAAGATATTACATTATATATTTATGATTAATAACGCTATAGAATTTACATATTTTATAATTTAAAAGAGTTAGAAAACAATCTTAGTAACATGATTTAGTGTTTATTATCTTTTATAGGTAGTGATTAGATGTCACACTTGCCTATTATTTACATACCTCCACCATATTTGTGTATGGAAACTGATTCAAATTTTTTGAGTCATGTGATATGGTTATACGAGGATCTTGACCACTTGTTCATGAGCAGGTCATACTTTGATCGGTTCCATTTCATATCATATCGTTTGTTATCGACACTGCCTTAGTTTGAGCCATGGTTAGAGGCATTAGCTAGTTATTTGCATTAGTATATCCACCATATTGATGCACCACACTTGAGATTTGTTGTGGGTTAGGTGTTTGCGAGGGATTATGATCAGATAGCTAGAGAGTTAATAGTGATAGATGATGAGTGGAGGTTTCATCATAGCTTACCCCCAAGTATCCGCCCTAGTTACCCTGGAGTATCTATCACTACACTCTTCGTTGATGATGTGATGGAGTATATGACATATCTAGATGAGTGGACTCTAAGAGTGATGGGTTCTAGTTGGCTTAGGCAAGGATACCGACATATTTCATAGATGGTTATGCGATGTTCTTAGTTAGGTGATTCAGTTGTAGCAACCTTTTGATATATACATTGTTGTTATTAGCTTATGTTTCTTCTTAGTTTTTGTGTCTAGTTTTAAACACTTAGTATGTATTTACTTTTGAATTTACAAACCTTATATAAATATTTAATATGCATATATATATAACAGTAATGATGCCCAACCATATGTTGAAGAACATATGCATTCTTTGAGGATTGAAAATCCATCAAAGACTGAGAAATGGATAATTGATAAATATAATATTTCCTTCGTATAGTGGCTAAGAAGTTGCATCATTTTGCTTGTCGGAAATTCGTCGACATTAAGTTCTAAAACCCTGCATTAGTTGTCTCAAATGCCCCAGTATGAAGTTTTCTCATATGTCGGTTATGCCATCAATGGATATACTTTTTACATGAAACAAAAATATGAGAGGAATAAAATGTAAAACAGTGGAGTGACTTTAGTGCATGAGGCAATGCATATTGCTAGTGCAAGTGACACGAATCCAACATATGCAAATATAAATTATCATGGCGTGATTGAACATATTTGGGAGCTAGATTACATTGTGTTTAAATTACTTGTTTTTAGGTTCAGATTGATTGATAATAGTCATAGAGTTAGATACGAAGATGGGTTCACATTAGTAGATTTGAATAGGGTAGGGTATAAACAAGCCCCTTTCATCTTGAAATCACAAGTAACACAAGTTTTCTTTGTCACTAATCCTATTAATAAAAGATGGTTTGTGGTTTTAGCCATGAAGAAAAGAACTGTCAATGAATGTGATGATAAAAATGGTGCCAATTAGCATAAATAGTATGTTGAAGCTATGCAAGCAACTCAATCATTGAATGATGATAACAATAATATTGCTTAGGAGGAAATCTATGTAGAGGATGATCATCATAAAGTAATATATATATATATATATATATATTATATCATGAAACCAATCCAAAAGGTGAGAAGAAAAAAAGAAGGAAAAGAAGGCGATTAGGATCAAAACATTCTAACATGATTATAGAGTGTGTTTGTTATTTAAACATCAGATTATTGTGTTTTTCATATCATTACTACATATAATATTCTTTCCTAATACTTTATTTTGTATATGTTTATTTATAGCCTTGTTTGTGCTAATATATATATATATATATATATATATATATATATATATATATATTCAAATTTATATCTCTATTCAAATTTCATAGAGATATAACCAACAAAACTATTGATAGGGACTCTAGCGATGAAGAAGGAAAAAAGAAGACTTATTGTGATGAGAAATAAAGGAGAACAAGTACAATTGAGTTAGAATATGTACGAGTATGCAGACATGTTTCTCATATACATTTCACTCACCACTCATAACTGTGCTCCAATCTCCTACAATAATTAGAAGTAGGTTCTGAAAGGTCACAAGGAACATGTTTGGCAAGAAGCAATAGTAAATGATATGTTTTGTTTGTCATATTTTTGGATGTCACATGTTATTAATTTCAATACATTAACATTGATATACATATTTATATCTTATTTTGTAGAGTGTTCACCATCCTAAAGGTGAGGAAGAAGTGGCTTCTAAGATATTGTGATGAATGTCTAAGAAAATTTAGGGCATACTTAGCACATAAAAAAAAGTATAGAAAAAGGGATGGTGTTTTACTCATGAAGCCTCTGAAGCGTTATGGTTTTATTGATCAAGATAGTTTGGACCAATTTATTACATATCATTTTTTAGAGGAGTTTAAGGTATTTGTTACATAATATTTAAGATTTTCGATTATGAATATTTCATTGATATTTAAATAATTATGAATACATATTTGGCTTATAATATAGGAGAAAAGTATCAAAAATAAAGAAATTATGAAGTACAATATTTATCGCCATAATATGGTTTAAAAAGGCTATGTAGGCCTAGAAGAAGAGTTGGTATGACATTTTGATTCATATATTCACATTATAATTTAGAGAGTGTTATAATCTTATTACTAGTTTAAGTGTGTGTTTTGGAATTACAGCTCATAACCTAGGACAAGGATCCATACACCTCATCCATCAATATTGGTACGTTATGGAAGAAGGCTAGAGCAACAAAAGAAGGATATCTTAATGAACATGTATAAAACGCTACCAAAAGAATTGTAAGTTTAAAGCTATCCCTAACCATAGTTAGTTTTCTTATAGCAAACTAGCCATTATATTATGTTTGTTTATATATATTCTACCTTGTATATATTACAGAATGAACTTGAAACATCAGATATTGTTGAGGGTTTAGATCAATATAGCATCGTGTTACAAGTAACGAGAATTGAAGAACACTAAGAAGACACAAGTCTTGGATTAGGGGTTACAAGAACAAGCGTGTGTGTTTGATCACGTTGACCCCAGAACACCCATGACCAAATGGCTCTCCTAACTCAAAAATTAAACATGGCATTTGAACGAATGGCCACAATGAAGAAAGAGTTGGCCTCCATCAAATCTCAAGGGTATAAGCCATCTGATTCAGATGCACATGATCTACTTCACACACCCAATATCAATAACATTAGAGATAGTTGTGAAGCTATTATATGTTTTTCTTTTCTTTTCGAGATAAGCATAGCAAACTATGAATTGATATATATATATATATATAAGTGTCAACTCAATAATTAACAATATATAATATTTTATTCTAGGGCTTACATAAATGTGACTTATTAGATAATGACTCCTTAATTCTTTTGGTGAAAGGAAGGGTACCCATCACCCATGGTATAGAAACGTTGATGGTCCATAGGTCTATCTTATCCCCAAATATGAGGCCTATACGTATTGACATTCTAATGATTGGATATGCACCCTTACGTTGTTATAAAGAAGGCAATGAGGCAGTCACAATGTTGGAAGCTCATGAAAGCTTCATGCCTTGGTCCACAAATAGGATACGTATTAGTACTAAAGAGGTAATGACATCCTCCATCTATGTTATACCTAACATGGTAAACACATTGTTTATACCTTATTAATATGTGTGTGTGTGTGTGTGATCATTACATTTTATTTAATACTATGAATTAAGGAATTAAGAAATAAGAATGCTCCGAAAACAAAGGGAAAGATAATTATTAGTGGAATGAGAAAAAAAAGAAGAAGAGGGTACCACATTAGGAAAGAGAGCTAGATTAGAAAAGTTGGTTGCCCCACAAATAATTCATCTTGAGAGGATAACTAGTAACTACAAGAACTCTGACAACCACCACCATCTTTGGCAATGTTGTATTTCTATACCCAAAACAACCTCAGTAGCGATCTAATTATAATTTAATATCATTTCGAGTATGTTGAGAGGGACGATGCCATTTACATAGTATCAATAGAAGTTATTAGTGAAATTTATAAGCACGGATGTATTTCAACAATGAGTGTTTTCGTATATGTTAAGTAAGCATTATTTCATATCATATATTTTACCATTTTTCATTGATTTTTATAATTTTATGACCTCTTATATATATATGAGTTATCCATTATTAATAAGTATATTTTATTATTGTAATTCATAGGTTGACTGCTAGTTGTGTTGCAGTAGAGGAGATGTTTTCATCTATTATATTTGTGTATCCATACTATATATTTAATTGTACTATGAGACACATACACTATGTAGTGGATCACATCTTAAGCGAGGGATACAACAACAAACTTTACCTCATACCTCACCTCACAAATGATCATTGGGTTTTGTATGCCATCTGTCTCGATCAAAATAAAGTATATGTGTTTGGTTCCCTCCAAAATTATTCCATTCATTTTGATGTTGTTTGTTCTCAAGGAAAACATTTAATTGACATGTTATTATACTTCTTACTTCATTATTTTATTAATGCATATATTTTTGCATTAATTTTTTAAGGTATATAAAGTTATAACATTGTGTATCAACTTTATTTATTAGGGTACTACGGACGGCATATATGAAGAGAGGAGGAAATGGTGTTCCAGACCTAAGGAATCTTGAGTGTGAGCTTGTAATGGTAAGTAGAAAGATAAGCATTTTGTATTTTATTTCAATTCCAATTAATATCTAATAGAACAATAAGCTAACTAAATTCATTTTACAGTGTCCACAACAATAAAAAGGTAATGATTGTGGATACTAAGTTTGTAGATAAATGGATCTTATACTCAAGAACAAATCTATGAACATAGATCCAAGCCATGTATGCTTCTTTTTTCATATTTTTTCATTAATTAATCTATGACATATTAATTAATAACCAAATTATCAAATCATATCAATTTGTAGTTTTTCAACAATGGATATGCACGAGGCCAGAAATACATTGATAATGAAAGTGATGAAGTTAGAGATGAATGTGCCAAGTTCATGTCCTCACACACTCAATATTAGGGTTCTATGTACATACATATTTTGGTTTGTATCTTATATATCTTATGTTTTTCTATATATATAATTAGAGATGCACCTATATATATGCATCCAAGTGTGGGTGTCGCTGTTGATATATAGTTAGGTTTTTGGTCTATGAAATTTGACTTTGGAGAGTAGAGATAGTAACTTGTGGTAGGTATGCCTACCAATTTACATATTTCTAGGAGGAATGCCCTATCCAAAGTTATTGGTGTTATTTTACATGTTGCAAATTTGGTAAATATTCGAGCATACAACTATGTATGTGGGCTAGAACAAACTTGCATAATTTATTTAAAAAACAATTATGTTATAATAATAGTTTTGGTTAAAATCGTTATTAAAATCACATTTAAATAACAGTTATAAGAAAAGACCATTAACAAGATTATCTTTTTAATAGCAATTATAACAAAAAACGTTGATAAAAACACATATTTTAATAACAATTTTATATTATAAACGTTATTAAAACAAGCAATTTTTTTACTAAATTTGGTACATTTTTTTGGTTTTTTATGACAGTTTTTAAACCATTGTTAAAATTTTAATAACATGTGATTCAAGTGATTTTTTTTTTCTAAATTTGGCACACTTTTTTTGTTTTTTTTATGACGATTTTTGAACCATTATTAAACTTTTAATAATGTGTAATTCAATAATTGTTGATAATCATTATTAAAACTATTTAAAACCATTATCAAAAACCTTTTTTGGATTGGTGAAGTCAAAGCCATCTATGGGTAATGTTATTAAATAAGGATTTTTTATTTGTTCACATGCTCAAGTTCTTACCATGCACGTTTGTCTTTGGAACATGAGGGGCGCAACTAATAACGTATGTTTATGTCACTTAGGATATATAATCGCTCATTTTTGGTCATGGATTGTTGTTCTAATAGAACCTATCATAAGTAGTACTAAATAGGAGAGGTTTATCTTTTTATAGAGTTTTTCTAGATCCATAAGGGTTGAAGCTTGTGGGTTTTCTAATGGCATGATGAAAAGGTTTAACTCCAATTAGTTTCTCGTGGAAAAAAATTATGATTTTTTTAGTGTGGCTGTTGGGAGGGGGTGAATGGATTTTCTAAGCCGTGTATCCCATCTCAAATGATTTTGTTCGGGAGTCTCTTTGGCATGGTTTTGAAAATGGAACACCTACACATGATTATCCTTAGGTCATCCCTAGGGATTTTAATCAAATAGATAAGCTTTAACACAAGGTGGGAGGGTCCATGAATCATAGCTCTCACATGCAGAGGTTGACGCATTTTATGGGTGTGGGTGATATGATCTATTTGTGTTTTAGTGGATTGAGATTCACTTAGTTAGATTCTTCGGAGTCTAGCAGAAGGATTATACAAAGGATATATCATGTTTATGCTAATTCAAAGTGGAGGATTAGGTCTCCTAATGCTAATTCAAGCATCATACTCGACACTCTTCTGACCATGTGCCTATTATGTTATGCCTTAACATTCTAAGGGGCTCTCCTAGATGAGGAAATTGACGTTTATAGTTTGAGGCTACATGGATGGAACACCCTCTTTTTATGTAATTTATGAATCATGCTTGGAAGGACTATTGTTCTATCCTTTATAATATTGATCACCTCCATAAGGTGACCCCTCATTGGGCTTAGGATGTTTTTGGATGCTTGGAATTCAAGAAGAGGTGGATTTAAAGTAGATTATGTGGGATTACAAAGGCCCTTTAATGAAGACCAAATGGCTATTTGCAAAAAAAAAATAGAAAAGTAGCTAATAAATGAGTATGATATGATTCTTGATCAAGAGGAGAATTATTAGTAGCAAAGGTATAAAGAGATTTTTTTTTTGTGGAAGGGGAGCGTAATAAAAGTTCTTCCACCTCTCTACTATTTCTAGAAGAGGATGGAAACAATAAGGTGGTTTGTTTGACTTTGTGAGTGTTTAGAGGGAGGATTTTGAGACTTGTATTGGCCTAGTCATGGCTCATTTTAAGGAGATGGTCGCTATGAATCTAAATGTTATGCATAGTGGTTTTATACCTACAAAGTCTCCCCTGCTTACAAGTAAGGAGTATGGTTCGTTGCTTAGACCTCTCAAATTGGAGGAGGTTATATTGTAGGTGTATTAAAACTCCCAACCATGATGGCCTCTCTCTAATATTTTATTAGAAGAATTGGGATAAGATTAAGTGGAATTATGTGAATGGGTGAGTATTTCTTGAAGTATAGGGTTTATCACAGGTGAAGCCAATAATACTACCATCAAGTTGATTCCTAAAAAGGCTAACCCGAAAAGAGCTGTTGATTTTTGGCCTATTTGTTTGATTAATGTTTCCTTGAAGATTGTTTCAAAGCTATTGTTGAATCGCATTAGGTCCATTCTTGAGAATGTTATTTCTCCTACCCAATCAAGTTTCTTCTTGGGATGAAGCACCATGGATAACATTCAGTTATTCTAGGAGCTTATGCATTCGTTTAGCTGGAAGAATGGGAAGAAAAGTTTTATGACCATTAAGATTGATTTGGCTTAATTGTTTCTTTATTCAAGATTCTCTTCAGCAGCTTAGTCTATCTTAAGAAATGGTCTCTCTTATTATACATACTACTATGTCAGCCTATATGCATGTGGTTTAGCAGGGTGCTCTTTTAGAGGTGATTATACTAAGCTAGGGTATTTGTCAAGGGGACCCTTTGAGTTATTTTATTTTTCTTTATGCATTGAGAGGTTGTTGGATATCATCACGATGGAAGTTACTGCAAGAAGGTGGAAGGTTGTACCTATGTGTAAAAATGGGCCTAGATAATCCTATATTTTTTTTACGGATGACTTATTATTCTTTGCAGAGGCTTCATCAAATCATTTGGGGGTTATGTGCTCCATTTGAAATAGATTGACCTCGCATTCGGTCAACTCATCAATTAGGCAAAATATGTGATGTACTTCTCTCCTAATACAGAGGCGAGCCTTATTAAGCAATTGCATGTTGTCAATGGTATTCCAATGGTGATAGAGTTGGGCAGGTACCTTAGAGCCAAAATTATTCATAAGAGGGTAGATATTAGCATTTTTAAATATGTGATTGATAAAGTTAGAGCAAATCTTAAGGGTTGGAAGGCTTGATATTTATCCTTCATTGGAAGAGTTACCCTTTCCAAAGCATTGCTAAATGCATTGCTTGTCTATACGGTGCAAGTGTATTGTTTTCCAAAGGAAGTTTGTAGAAAAATCGATTAGATAATCAGAAAGTTTATTTGGGGTGGTCCCAACCTTGATCGAAGTATGATCTAGGTTGTTTGGGATATTTTAAGTCTACCTAAGCATATGGGAGGAATGGGTATTAGGTAAAATGAAATTATGAATCATGCTCTGATGGGGAAGCTTGGGTGGAAGGTAGCTTTAGGAGCTAATCTCCCTTGGGCGGAGGCTTTTTGGGCAAAATACTTTGTTGGTATTAATCTTTGTTAGCAATACGAAAATACCAAGTTTCTATAGTAGGAATAGGGGTGTATAAAGGGCTTGATCTTGTTACATAAGGTAGTTTGTGGAGTGTGGATGACTTTTTAAGGGTTAGAAGTCAAGTTTAAAATATATGTGAGTTTGGGGATGTCCTTCTGAAGTAAAAATTTATAATCTATAAGAAAGGAATCTTAACCCAAGGACCATAAGTGGGTATTTTATTGGATATGTTGAAAGGTCTAAGGGTTATAGGTTCTATTATCCATCATATAACAAAAGAGTTGTGAACTCAAGAAATGCCAAATTTCTTAAATGTCACTTAATTAGTGGGACTAATCAGATTAGGGATCCAATTCCTAAACCTATCCATCCTTTGTGGCCCATCTTGCCACACTTCCAACACTTAATCATTCTACCCTAGCAATTCTTCCATGGGTGGTTTCCTCTACACACGTTGAATTGATAGTGCCTCGGAGGTGGGTTATTCCTAAACCGCACTCCAGAAAACTATGAAGATTGACCACCACTAGGTTGACTCTATTAAACGCTTGATTGAACCCCCGTGTCACCTCCATGACTCTAAAAAGTCTTTACTGGCCTCTTAGTCACACTAAGGGCCCTCTTTACTTCCTATATCCTTCCTAGGGAACACACCTTCTCGTACACCGTGAGCCTATTTGTCATAATCTCTCCCCCAAAAAGCTCTTGAGTGCGTAAGTCCAACCCTTGCTCAAAGCGATGAGCAACCATCTCCTCACTATCATTTATATATAGCGCAAAAGAAAGAAGCTCGGAGAACTTTCTGAAGTAATCCTCAATCGATATGTTACCTTGTTGTAGGGTCAAAAAACTTGACATGCTTCACATGATGGACGTGAAAAGGGCAGTAGCATTCTCTCAAGGCCTTCATAAATCCCTCCCAAGTGTCTACCAACTCAACCGCTTGGAGCTAGTATCCTCTCCACCATTCATCTACCTTTCCTTGCAGGTATAATGTGTCAACATCCACCTTCTTTCCATCAGGTTAATAGCAAGCCCTAAAGATTTTCTCTAACTCCCTTATCCACCTCTCTAAAACTGTCGGTTCCTCAACTCCCTCAAAGACAGGCGGGTGATGAAACCCAAACTCTTTAAGCCAATTCTCAACTTGAATAGGAGTTGGATGCGGCAGTTGAGGCTGCAGCTCTCTCTACCATTGCGATGAGAAACTCTTCCATATGTGCATGGTTCAAGTTTCGAGCCATAGTACTAAAGAAACATAGAATAACAGAGTTACAACCCGAAAAAGTACAAACAAATGCCACCTATAAGAAGGCTAAGCACTTAATGTCATCCAAAGGCCGACAATAATGTTAACATGTTTCACAAGGGTTACACAACATTGTACACATGTGTAAAAAGAAGTATTGAAATTCATACCAAATGGTCAAACAACAGTCATGATTATAATCATTACAACGATAACAATTAGAACATCACAATCAAAGGAAATTTAAATCCACCAAGATTAAACCTACTATAAGGATAGATCACTACCCTACTACGCATTCACCCAACATCAAACTTAAGCACATAATGCCTAACAAAAACCTCAAAACCCATCTTAAATCAATCGTCACAATCAAAACCCTGAAGGCTCAAATCCATAGTAGCATCAAATGGCCAACTATCACGAATCACCCTTTGGAACCACTCCTCATGTAGTATCATCTGCTCTCTCTCTCTCTCTCTCTAGATTACAAGGAGATACATCCACTTCATCTAACTCACTTGGATAATTTGGGGTAGTGCTCGGCAGTATTTCCATCCTAGCTCTCCATAAATCATTAATCATGATCAACTCTCTTGCTAGTTGATCGTAGTGTAGCAAGAAACTTTAACCTTTGCACTTGCCACAAACATATCCCTTTACACTTCTCTTGTTGATATCCATGGCTCCACAAAAGGAAGGAACCTCAACAAGTGCTTAGATTGAAACATATATGACCTAAGGTACTAGTATTCTTCCACCATGTGGTTCAACTTTGAAGCTAGTCACCTAATGTGGACTCGGATATCCTCACCAAACAACATCTTAAGGTGAAAAATAGGCGGTCATGATGCTCTCAGAGACATTCTAAGGAATCCTACAAGTTACAACAACTCAAATTAGATTTCATCAATCAAACAATCTCCCAACAACAAATTTTCCGCAAACTCCCGACCATGATCAAACTCAACTCTCTATTCCAAAGTTTGCCAACAATATCTCGGGAGTATTACTCTAAGTACTAAGACCAATAAAAGATACCCCTATCTCATAATCCTCACAAGGCTAGACCGAGTTTCAAACACTTTATAAATGGAATATTTCAAAAATAGAGTAGAAGATTTTAAAATAAAAGCTCCGATGCCAACTTGTAACACCCCCAATTTACTGGCTAAAAATTTTCATTTTTGCAGAAGCATTAATTATTAAACTATTGGGTGTTACTGCCATACTTAATATAAATTCGACTCCCTCGCCTTTCTTACGCTAAGTGTTAAGAATAAAATAAAACATAACTAGAGTAAATCAGCGGAAATAGAAATAATACATAACAGAGTTACAAATAAATGTTGTAGTATAACAGTATAATCAAAATATAGCAAGGAACATAAGAGTCCAAAGAAAAATCAATCATAATAAAAACCAATACCCGAAGGTATAACTTAAGTTTGTCTTAACTCTTAGATCCAAAGGTCCATTATGAAAATAGAACCTCTTCCTAAGGACTCCACTTATCACGCGCTCTCATATAAGCTTCATGCTACTCCATAACCCTCACATAGTCATCTACAAAAGTAGCATCAGTACAGCTTCCTCATATTGAGTAAATCATAATACTTCACAAGAGGTAGTATACCCACATTTCTTATAATCACACAGAAACATAAAAGCATGCATAAGCACAAGGCATGAACCATTCAAAAAATACTCATGGATAAACATAAATGTCCAAGTCTCAACTCAATAATAAAGCATATCAATATACTTCTCATCATTTCAAAGTGTACAATCATATTTGATTAGTTAAATACATTCCAATTATAGTGGTAGGGCACTAAGAAAACTACTAAAACAACAATCTAAAACAATACCAAGGTAAGGTACTAAGGCGTCTGCTGAATCATGAAATCTAACATAAACCAAGGTAGGGAACAAAGTCAATTACCGAACGAACAACCCATCACATTACCAAGGTAGGGCACTGAGGCAACTATCGAACCAACAATCCATTCCTTTTTATTCTATTCAACAACAAATATTTTCATTTTTCACTTCCTTACTCAAGAGGGATACAAATAAACCTAGGACATAGCGATACACCTGCTCATATTGGCACCCAAAAGAAACATAATACCCTTACCTTGAACCCAAGGACACAACGGTATGCTTGGTCATACCGACACCCGAAAGCAACATAGTATCCTCCCAACCTCCACCACCTATTCCATAAGTATTGATACCCCTTATAGGGACCGTAGGTCATTTATAGAGTTGAGTAGAGTAGAGCCTTAAAATTAGGGCATAACAACACACCAATGAACCAAAATTGAAGACTAACACGTCACCTCTAAGGTAGTGACCCCTAGAGAACAACCATTCCCAACTCGAGGTCTTTCACTTTAAATATTAATATCTTATGAGGTGATCATATAAGTCACATATGACACAAAAATTTCCATTTTCCATACTTAACCAATTTCTCTTTTATTTTTAAGTATTTAGATAAACCCTAAGGTCATATTTATATGTTAAGTAAAGTCCAAACTAAGGTCAACCTATCAAAAGTCTAAGGCAATCCTAGCATTTATTTATTTGTAAATGATACATTAGGTCAAAATAACCTAAATACCCTCCAAAACCCTAATTCCACATTTTATTTATTTTTTGCATCAAACATTATCATTATGAGAGATTTGTCATGAGAAAGCAAAAAGACAATATCCTATATTATTTTAGCACATAAGTAATCTTTTCATTTCGGCGATTAACTATATTTTTCACTTTTCATGCATTTAGTGGGTTGTGCCCATCAAAACAATAATCATGAAACTAAACATATCAAATCTTTCATGCAACATATGCATACACATCTGAAGCACTTCTCAAAGACAACACACCTGAGTTACTACTATCATTTGGTGGAATGGACCACAACACTTGGTCCTCACTCATATAATCTTCCACTTTAAATGATTAGTATCTTATCCTTTAGTTTTTATATCAAATTATAATCTTTTTCATGTTGAGTATAGGGCCCCACTATTCTTAATCCAGTGAAATGGATAAAAGCATCTCTTAGGGATAATACACCAGAGCCACTATTATCGTCTGGTGGAATAGACCCAACATATAACACTCCCAAAATTCACTACTAAAATTTTTATTTTATTTTATTTAAAAGATTAGTAGAAGCAAAATAACAATAATTGTGAATTCTGGGGATATTACCGTCACACTTAGTACCAGATCGGTTCTCTCATACCATTCTAGTACCAAGTGCTAAGGTTAAAGAATAAAATACATATTGCTAGAAATTCAAACGTATTTTAAATTAGAGTAGCACAAATAAATATTTTATAAGCATAGAATCCACCAATGGTGGTTACAAGAAAAAAGATTACATTTAAACCAAGCATTAGAAGAGAAAGAATGGAATCCTAAAAGTTCGGATAATCCTTATGCTCTTTCCCGTTGTCCACTTAAAAAGAATCTGAAAAAGACTTACAAGGAACTCTACCCATTGAATAGGCAGGGGCCCCACGAATGGAACCCTTCAGTACTATGGTATTGAGTAATCCTTTAAAACACACTTAAAAACAGGCCCGCAATGCAACACATAATACAACACTATAACTAATATAATAAAATGGTGCTTACATAATATTCACATTCATACATTCACATACTTAACAAGTCCATCAAATATAAATGATCAAATGTACAATCAATACTTTCGGGCCTTAAGCCATTAGTCCATCATCTCTCAAATTTTATATATCCATGTGAGTGCGGGAACCCCACTATTATAGTCGGTGGACCAAAAATTATGCAGGGCAAAACGCTCCTGGCCACTATTATTCGTCGGTGGACCGATCTCCAGGGAAGAACGCTTCTGGCCACTATTATTCGTTGGTGGACCGGTCTGGCCCTGACTCACATGGTGTTCCACTATAATTACTTAGTGTCCTTCCCATGTCTTATCATTATTACGTTTGGTTTGTTGAGTACGGAATCCCCCACTATTATAGCCGGTGGACCGAAAATCATGTAGGGAAAAACGCTCTTGGCCACTATTATTCGCCGGTGGACCGGTCTCCAGGGCACCCCCGGCTCCTGGCCACTATTATTTGCCAGTGGACCAATTTGGGTCCAACTCAACAGTCTTCCTCTTTAAGTAATTAGTGTCTTATTCGTATCTTATTCGAAAGTATTTCACCCTTAACATGCATGTCACTGACCTTTACTTCTATCCTCTTGAGAGGGCCTATCCCATATCTTGAGACGTTTGCGTCTCTTATCACACCCCGACATTCATTCCTCCTTACATTTACTCATGACGAAAATCCAACTCCTAAGGGTGTGGGTTAAGGCCCATCACCTTATGACACTCAAATTCTCTCACTACCACTCTCTAGGGTTTTCCCTTGAAACCCTAATCGGACCTATGTAGTCCAACCTTTCTTTTATCGTCCCACACCTCATCTTATTCAGATTCAACCCGAATCCCATCACTCTACTCACCAATTATACATGTGACCGTGAAGCCCTAGTTGGCCGCTCAAACCCTAGCACCTTTCTTACATAAGGATCATCCCCTACAGACTCCATCCACCCCAAGCAAACCCTAGAAATCTCCCATGCAAGAGTTACATCACTTATTCATTTTGAGCATAACCTCCTTTTATTTTCTCCCTCTTGGATCATGAGATAATAAGGTCAATCTCATGTCCCCTTAGTCAATTCACTTCCCATTTGTTCCTTTTTATCCTTTCATCCCATATCATATTGTTAAACATCCTAGCATGCATGTCCTAAAGGGTCGCATCATATAACATCATACACACAACATATATAATCATCATCCACATGCCATAAAGAAGTCACATAAGCATACATCAACTTCAAGTTGCGCTACAAATGATTAATCATTAAGCATAAAGTACACGATATGGCATAACACATGGCACACAAGACACATAACCCACACATAGTTGTTCTTAGCCACATCCTTACTCGGTTTAGGTTACCAAGCTATCTCCCCCTTATTAAGTCACCAATCACCCTTCATAATTGGTACACTTATCATAACTCCTATCTGGTTGGTTAGATTACCGAATTGTCCTTCTCATTTGTTATAATTACTAAATTGCCCTTTAGTTGGATAAACTACCACATTGCCCTTCTACATTATTATAAGCACCAATTTATCATTTTGTTGGTTAAATTACCAAATTGCCCTTCTCTATGATCATAATTACCAAATTTTTCCTTTAGTTGGATAAATTACCAAATTGCCCTTCTTCATTATCATAATTACTAATTTACCCTTTTCTATTATCATAATTACCGAATTACCCTTTAGTTGGCTAAATTACCAACTTACCCTAATCCATTATCATAATTATCAAATTACCCTTTTTTATTATCATAATTACCAAACTACCCTTTAGTTGGTTAAATTACCAAATTGCCCTTCTCTATCACCATAATTACCCTAATATCCTTTTATTTATAAAATTACCATTGTACCCCTTACTTCCAAATTTACCATAACATCCTTTTATTTACCAAATTACCATTCTACCCCTTACTTCCAAATTTACCATATTACCCTTTTACTTATAAATTACCATTTTACCCTTTACTTCCAAAATTATCATAATATCTTTTTATTCATAAAATTACCATTTTACCCCTTACTTCCAAAATTACCATTTTACCCTTTTCTTCCAAAATTACCATTTTGCCATTTACTTCCAAAATTACCATAATACCCATAATTTCTAAAATTACCATAATACCCTTTTACTTCCAAAATTACCATTTTATCCTTTTACTTGCAAGATTACCATTTTACCCATTTACTTCCAAAATTACCACAATACCCTTAATTTCTAAAATTATCATAATATCCTTTTTACTTCCAAAATTACCAGTTTTCCCTTTACCTTCAAAATTACCATTTTATCCTTTTACTTGCAAGATTACCATTTTACTTCCAAAATTACCATAATACCCTTTTTCTTATAAAATTACCATAATACCCTTTTACTTATAAACTTATCATTTTTCCCTTCTGTTACAAAATTACCATTGTACCCTTTACTTCCAAAATTACCATTTTACCTTTTACCTCCGAAATTACCATTTTATCCTTTTCATACAAAATCACCGTTTTACCCTTTACCTCCAAAATTACCATTTTACCCTTTACTTCCAAAATTACCATTTTACCTTTTACCTCCAAAATTACCATTTTACCTTTTACCTCTAAAATTACCATTTTACCCTTTTCATACAAAATCACCGTTTTACCCTTTACCTCCAAAATTACCATTTTACCCCTTACTTCCAAAATTACCATAATACAAAAAATTACCATTTTACCCTTTATTACACCACTTTTATTAATTTACCATCATTACATAAAATACTAATATTTATGCTCTATTCTCATCATCCAACTCCACCACTATTATATTTCAACCTAATACTCATTAGCACCCACACATATTAGGCCACATTCTTGCAGAAGACATATTACTAAAATTCCCTTAGGGCTCACAATAATATTATTCATGCATTGATGGTCACAATAACATAACACATCATGGATAAGTGCTTAACATTTTTCATTAATAACCAAACCTTCTCCTTAAGTAATATTTCCACCCATAGCATATAAATTATCATGATTTCCTCTTTTTTTTATCAATCAATATAAGCAACTACATATAATATATCAAACAATATATATCAAGCAAAATAACATATTAAAACTCTAATGTGCTAGCATACGTTTATCCATGTGTTTAAATGGGGTTTAACGATTACCTTAATCCCGCAAAAATCAAATCTTACTGGTATCCCCGTTAAGGATCCAAACTTTAAATAACAAAATCAACACTTTAAAATAATATCAATATTTATCACATTAGAAATAAGAAAACCCAAAAGCATAAGATTTTATAAAACTTAATTAATGAAATACTTAACTTAAAATATTATTATACCTTAAAATCATTAAGCAAATAAACCAAGAAATGCAGCAACTCATCCTGCTCATGCATCATGAGCTGCATGCAAACAAATGAGGGAGAGGGTCGAAAATGGCATGAAAGGGGAAAGGGGGAGCCAATTTTGGGTTAGGGTTTTGGGGCTAGGAAAGATGGTAGGTGGGGGAGGATTTAGGGTAAGGGAAGGGTGCAGGAGTGAAGAGGGGCTGTAGGTGGTAGTCGGGGATAGGTTGGCGGCGGTAAAGGGAGTCGGCGGTGGCGGCAGCGAGGCTACGAAGTGGGCTGCTGGAGTGGACGGGGCTGAGAAGAAAGGAAAAGGGAGTAGGAAAATGAAGGGGTGAGGAGGTTTGTTTCAGAAAAAGAAGGTGTGGGGTGGTAGAGGAGGTTGTAGGGAGTGGCTTGGTGGCTAGGGTGGCAACAGAGGCGGCGGATGGAGGGGTTGTAGGGAGGTTGTCGATTAGGGAGAAAAAGAAGGAAAAAGAAGAGGGGAGGAAGAAGGGAATGTAGGGGGCTCGAGGAGGTGTGGTGGTGGTGTAGGGCTGTGGTAGAGGGTGGCAAAGAGTGGTGCAGGGGTTGGTGCAGCGGCGGAGGGAGGAGGTGGTGCAAAACAGGGATGGAAGTGGAAGGAGAAGAAAATGAGAGAAAGAATCGGGGAAGGAAGGGCTCGAAAAATAATTGGGTAGAAAAGGGCTCGTGAGGAGAAGAAAAAGAAGAGGGCAGCATGTGGCTGATCGGGTGGAAACGTGTAGGGTGGAAGGGAGAGGGAAGAAAGAAGAGGAAAGAAGGGCCACGCGGGTTGGGGGTGCAGGGTTGGTGGGGTCCAAAATGGGGAAGAAAAGGACGGGAGAGAAGAAGGGTTGCAGTGGTGGCAAATGGTGGAAGTTGCAGGGAATCTCGGTGGTCGGGCATGGCGTTGAGGGCAGGTCGGGGTTGGATGACGAAGACAAGAAAGAGAAGAAGAGGGAAGGAGAAGGGGACAGGTCGGGCGTGGGGGGAAAAAGGGAATTGGGCCGGCCCGGGTAGGGGGGAGAAAAGAAAAGAGAGAAGAGGGTGGATCTAGGCCGATGCACACAGGTGAGGGAGAGGGAGAGGAAGGAGAGGAGGGGAAGAAACGGGCTTGTGGCCTAGTGCACAGGGAGGGGAAGAGGCTGGTCTGACGACCCGAAGCCAGGAAAAAGGAAAAGAAAGAAAGGAGGAAAAATGATAAAAAGGAGAAAGAAAAGAAAAGGAAAATAGGAAAAGGAAAAATAGAGGAAATTATAATAATTTAATTTATAAAATAATAGAGTGCAATATTTTTGGGTAATAAATTTATTTAATAATTTAATTTAATTTAATTTAATATATGGGTTCGAAAAGGATAATTTTAGTAAAATATTAGTTTGAAAATTTATTTAAATAAAATAACAAAATATTTATTTTAACTTATTAAATATTCCTATTCACTTTTATATACTCAAAATCCATAAAATAATTAAATTAAATAAATTTAAAAGCTAATTTATCCCAAATGAAAATTATTTATTAATTTATAGGTTTTTAAAATTTTGAGGGATTACACAACACCTCTACCCCACTCATATGCTTTTTGACTTTAAATGGTTAGCATCTTATTTTTAATCGGTATAATAAGTACAAAACATAATTAAGGCAAGTAAGGGAACATCATACAAATAACAAAGCTATCTTATTTTTAAAATGCTTATTTTTTTTTCAAAAATCCTAAATTCCCGCTTTAGGCATAACTCCTCTCATATTGATTATTTACTGGCCAAATTTAATATATCCTCCTCAAATATAATTATTATTAACATGCCCAAAATTCAAGGCCTAACTCTGACATCTTATACATGTGATAATAATCCTATTTCAAAAGTTCTAATCTTAAAGCGTCCAAAACTCTAATTTCATAAGTAAATCATAACTCTTTCCATAAGGATCATATAATTACCAAGTTCTATATACATCCCCAAAAATACAAACATCAAAAACATATGTAAAATACATTGTCTAACTCTAACATTTTACACATGTGATAATAACATTACCGTTTTAATATTATTATTTCTAATTTAGGTCTTTTTCTCATTTTTAGGAACTTATGACATTTACAATCACACCATGTGATCTTACTAGCATATTTTCATCTACCTAACAAGTCAAAATACTAAAATTATCATATTAACTCATATTGACCAAAATGCCCTTATAGATAACCAAAAGCCCTTATTTTACAAAAGTCTTATATCTCTAATGTCATTATTTCCAAATCTTCCATTTACCATCATAAATCTTAAATACAATTATTTCCCATTTATCATATTTTATTAGGTCCATAATACTCTTCTACATGTTATACTCATCCATAAAAATATAACCTAGTGTAGCAACATCATATCAGCACATCTTTCGTTATTCATACTCTCTTTCTATCATAAAATCGATATTATCATAATATATCATTAACCATAGGAATTTAATAGTAATAATAACAATATCATGATAATGCACATGTCAATTCAAGCATTTTAAAAAAAAAACTAAACATTGACTAGTATCCGTACGAAAAAGCCTCTAGTCTCTAATCACGCTTATCCTATCTTTCCTCTTTTGAAACCTCTAAAATATCACCTAAGAATAATTAATAAAAAAATAATTAGAATTAAATGATATAATTAAGTAGGGGTTAAGGTAATGGAAGGGTGAAAGAATGGGGAAAAGCTAAACTGAGGTTCAAAGGAAGTGTTAGTGAAAATTATACAACAAAGGGGACGTTCAGTGGTGGATGCTGAAAGGTGGGGATGGGCTTCGGTGTTGGATTCCAAAAGGGGGTGTGAGCTTTGGTAGAAATGGGTGGGAGGGGTTGTGGTTTCGGTAGAAATGGCCGAAGGATATGGGTGTTGTGGTGATTTTTGCTAAAGATGGAGGGTGGGTTTCAGTGGGTTTTATCAGTGTTTGGGGGCAATTTGTTGGGAGTTTGGCTATTATATGGGCTAAGGGAATGGTAAAGTTTGTCAGTGGATGTGTTGCCGCCTTGGTTGGGCTCATCGTTGGTCGGTTTTTGAATTGGCTTTTGCAATGGCAAGGAGAGGGAAAGAAGGAGGGAGGAAGGTTGTGTTGGGGTGTAAATTTTTTAACAGAAATAGAGGGAGAAGAAGGGTGGTTTGGTGCGTATAGACATGCACCCACAATGGGGAAGACGATCTTTTTCAACACAACCCATCACACAGAAAAAGAGGGAGTTTATAGGTGATGGTGAAGGTAGTGTGTGCAGGTCATGGAAGGAAAGCATGATAGGGGATGTTGTGCACACAAGGGGAAAGAAGAAGGGAAATGAAAAACCGACTAGGAGGGAAATGTAAGGACAAAGAAGAAAAAGGAAAGGGGGAAAGGAGAAAGAGTGTGCATTTAGATTTAGGTTTAGTTTAAGATAATTTAGGTTAGGATATTAGGATGATTAAATTAAATGATTATCCAAGATTAGGATTAAGTTAGGAAATATATTAATAACCTAAAATAAAATCAGGGTTAGGCTAAAATTTAGGATTAGGGAGTTAGGGTGCAATAGAATTATTAATTTCTCAATATTAGAATTAGGTTACGATATTAATTACTTGGGATTAGAGTTAGCTAAAATTTGGGATATTACAATACATGCAGGAGAATATCTCTAACCCTAAACCATGCGAATAGGATTTATCATAAGCTAATCCTAATCATACGCATATGCATCCATGTGAATTATCGTAACCCTACTTCCATGCATGAGCAATCATGTGGCATTTTCCATGGGATTTGAATCATAACTTGATAAGAATAGAAATTTTAACAAAATCTTAGACGTGCATACATAAAATATTTGACATATTATCATGCATACAACTCAAAAATCAAAATCATACATGTCATTCCTTCAGCATATTATCATTTTATCATGCATGCTAAAATACTCAAAAAACATAAACCCTAGCATGAGTCTAGGTATAAAATTTCTTATCATGATCTCACATAATTTATACCATCTTATAAGTGATTAGATTTATCTAACCCAAGCTTATACAAAAGAGGTCTTCTCTAAAGCTCTCAAGGAATACCTAGGAATTTAACATCCAAACATATACATGTATTAGCATACAATATTACACAATAATAATCCACAATTACTAAAATAATATAGGTCTATTAACCAGTCAAATAAGCAAGAGGAAATATAAGGGGAAAAACTTAACACCAACGGAGGAGTTTCAGCCGAGAAGAGTGGAGGGTGGCAATGGTGAAAATGGTCGGTGCTCAAGGGACCAAGAAGGGTGAAAATGCTCGAAGGTAGGGAGGGGAGAACGAAAATAATGATGCAAAAAAATGAGAGAAGGAGAAGTGTGGCACGAAGGGTCAAAGGAGGGGGGAGAAGTTTTGGTCAAAATGGGTGTAGGAAAATGTAGGAGTTGCAGTCAAAATAGCCGAAGTTAGGTATGGGGTGCTACATGAGTTATAGCCAAATGGTAGAGGGGGACTGGCAGGTTTTTGATGGATATGGGGAAGGAACGACAACTAAGGCTGGTGGTGGGAAGCTTGAGTTGGTAAGGAATGTCAAAGGTAAGAAAGGAAAGAAAATTGGCGCAAGGAAGGGGAGGTTGTACGGTATCTTTGCATGGATGTATGGGTAGCTTCAGTCGGGGTGGTGATGCAGGGTATGGGGGTTCACTGATGGTGGCTGGTGGTTGGCTAAGGAGACTGGCAGAGGTTGGTGTTGTAAAATAATAATAAAAAATTGGTGGAGGAAAGGAGCAATGATGAGAAGAATGGAGGGGAGGAATTTAGTGCGCGAGAAGGAGCTCATGTGAGGTAGAAATTGCAAGACGTTGAGGGATTTTGGCATAACACATGAGGGAAAAGAAGTGGTATAAGTAGGGAGGTTATGTGTAGGGAAAAGAGGAGGAAAACTAAGAGAGAAAAACAAGGGGAGAGGAGAGGTATGATGTAGAGTGATGGTTCGCAAGTAACGTGTTGAGGTAAGGGAGAGTAGGGTGATGGTCAGGAGAAATCTACATAGGAAAGGGTAGGTTAAGGTAAAAATATCTAGGTAAAGATTTAAGGTAAAATATCTGGTAGGATTTGAGGTTATCGAACTAGGTTTATTCGATAAAACGGATACTGATTATGACCCAACCTAGGTTTAAATGTTAACACGCACCCTCTAGCATATTTTAACCTAATTAAATTTTATAACTAATAAGTCATAATAATATTACACATATTAACAATATATTTATTATTGAATATTCTAAAGTAATTATTAAAACTAATACACATAATTACCTGTTATAATTAGGACTTTCTAGAAATGGGGTATTACATTGAACATTCATTGTTGAGCAAGCTCCTCTAGAGGATGCTGACTCGGCTCCAAGAAGATCTACTAGGGAAATAAAGCCTATTATATCTAGTAATTACTATGTGTATTTACAAGAGTCTGACTATGAAATTTATACTATTGATGATCCAAAAACCTTTTCACATGTCATAAGTAGTTCAAAATATGAGTTATGGTATACTACTATGATGGAAGAAATGAATTCCATGAAGGTTAATGAAGTTTTAGACTTTGTATTGTTATCTAATAGGGCTAAGCCTATTGGTTGTAAATGGGTCTTTAAGAACAAGAAAGACTCAATAAGGAACATTTATAGGCACAAGGCTAGACTAATTGCTACGGAGTTCACTCAAAGATAGGGAGATGACTATAAGGAGACTTTCTCTCTCATGTCTACAAAGGATTTCCTACACACAGTTATGTCCTTATTAGCTCATTTTGATTTTGTGTAACACCCTGAAATTTTAAACTAAAAAAATTATTTTAAAAACAATGTTGAAGCATTATAAAAGTAAAAACAAAGAATTATATTGCCGCATCAACCATGAGAGGTGTGATCATCACCTAACACATGTCTAATACAAGGCAAAATGAAACAATGAATGAAAGATACATGCTCTACTAATAATACAATAACACTAATGATGAGAATGATGAGAATAATAATATAGATAGAGAGAGAGAGAGAGAGAGAGAGAGAGAGAGAGAGAGAGTTAAAAAAACCTAAGAATATAAATCAAAGCTAAGAGTTTAAAGAATAAAAAAAATTAAAAGCATCCCAACATAGTAGATAAAATACATCTAACCAATTAGCTTAACTCTTAAATAAACAGAAATGTAACTCTCAAACCCCAAGCAATCGCTAGCTACTGACCCACGACATTATCCTCAACATACTCTAGCTAAGAATCATAACCCTATAATTCATCCTCTACTCATCGGACCAGAAGCTAGATCATCACGGTGACCACACAAATATAGTATTAATACGATGAGCAACTGGTAAAACAAACTACCTAAAATATGGTGAGGGTTCATACTACACATTGAAGTCAGATAGAAGCATGGTGATAAGCATACTAACAAAGTATAACACTCAAGCTCATGAAAACAATATAATAAAGCATACTTGAATGGAATTCATGGAAGAATAATAGTACAGATTGTGTATTAAAACCATATAAAGTAAATCATATTATAATCTTCCTTTAGTGACCACATAATTTACAGTTCCATTTAACCATACCTAGTTCTCCTCCATAAACAAAAGTTATGGAATCATACACACATAACATGATAACATTCCCACCACACGTGGTTAGGATACATTGAAGGGGCTTTTCTCTAGAGATACCATACCCACCACACATTGAATGCACCTATCGCAAGGTCTAAAATAGATTTGGGAAACAACATCCACCACATATGGTCAAAGTACATCAAGGGGGCTTGTACTAGGATACCTCACCCACCACACCTTGAATGCATCCATCGCAAGAGCTAACAAAGTTAGAATAACACATACGTCTAAGAAATGGACAATACAAAGTACTAGGGGGCTTGTATTGGGATGCCTCACCCACCTATACTAGACACTGATGTCATGCCAGCCTACTATAGTATAATACTATACCTCAAAGATATGTGCATACCCCCTTCCAACCGCAACCCAATCAAGAAGAAAATATGTACTGAGTAAAAAGATAAAACACGGGACGACTCATCCATTGATTCTCAGGTAGCTACCCCGAGAGTCGGAAGAAAAGGCTTGAATGAAATTTTAATCCATTATTATTAATTACCAAGTGATATTACAAATGACAAATTAATTCCATTAGTAATCAGTTAGGTTTTTTCAAGCTATAACACCCAACACATCACAAGGCATATAAGCTACCAATGGGGTGTTTAGAGGTGACTCCAAACTTAACCACTCAAGGCATCACAATATTACCATTTTGATCCCTATTAAATTTTGGTTAAGTATGGTTGAAATCATGATAAAAATTGTGTAATTACATAGAAACATTAAGATAGAATCCCCAAAGGAAGAACATCAAATATCAAGTAAATATGGCAAAATTCAAACGAACAAGTCGATCGGTCCCTAAGACCAGTCGACTAGTCTAGTATGAGCTAAAAATAAAATTAGTAAACCAATTGACTAGTTGGTCCCACCAATTAACTATTCATAGGAGCTAGTTGATGGGTCTGACTAAACTAGCTGATGGTTTTAAGTAGATACTAGACCATTCTAGTCACAAGGCAACCAGTCGATAGATGTGGCAAACCAATCAACTTCTCATGGGAATTAGTCAACTGGTTCTTCAAACAAATTGACTATTTACGCAAACAATCAATCAATTTGTTGGACTGATTGATTGGTCTAGACAAAACAACATCTAAATCTATGATCCACATATCAAAATTTAACCTAACTTTAGTATATTGATCTTAGCATGCTTCTATGTCATAAAATATATAAAAAAGACATATTGCACACATAGAATCACATAGGTACATGGTATAATCAGAAATTAAAAAAATCATACTCAAAACTACCAAAATCATATATAATAACAAGGAGCTAGAAACATGCTTATAACTTCAAAGAAGAAAACTTTACCATAGACTTGAATTCAAGAATTCAATTAACTCGTACACAATACAGAAATATACCAATAACATGAAACCACAAAAGACAATAAGATGTTTTTTTATATTAGATATAAGAATGCCTTACATTCAAGCAATTCTTCTAGCACAAAATACTCCTAAATTGATGAATGTCTCCAAGACCTCAATTCCTAAGAAAACCAAGAATCAAAAAGATGCGGAAGATTATCTTCAAATAATCTTCTACAAACCCGAAACTTTTTTTAGGGATTATTGAGTCATAAAATGCATCAACCGATTGACTTTCCACTTGATTCCAAGGATATCTTGAATGTTTTGATAAGGTAGATTAGATCTAAACCAAGATCTATTACCTTCTAATGAGAAATCTTCTACTTCTTAATAGAACACTCTTACTAATCCTCAATACTCTCAATTAAAGAATGAGAAGAGAAGAAGAAGAACTCACTCTCTCATATAGCTCTCTCTCAATTCACGAATTAACTTGTATTTCATGTATTATGTGTCGAAATCAATGAGTATAAGGGGTTTATATATACATGCACCCATGCAGACCCTTTCATTAATAAGCCCACTAATCAACCCTTATTAATGAAATAAACCTCTATGCATGATACATTACATATTTTAAAAGTTACAGTGACAATTTACAAGTATTACAAAGTATACAATAAAATAACAAAGCTATACAACTTTAATAATATAATACATAGATGTAATCATATGTAGTTAAACTTTTATAGTCTTATAACCTTTTTATTCCTTGTACTTTTTAATCCTTGTAGTTCCATTGTCATTGCCGTATACATCAAAGATCTTCAATCAACATGAACTTCTTATAAACATGTACAATACCTACAATAATTACTTGATAAAATTTTAGAAGCATAAGAATTTTCAAACACAATGGGTTCCATTTTTAAGTATGTTAATTCTTCTATTCTTTATCATTTGAAGAAGAAAATTATGAATGTTCCAGAGATGCTCCAGCATCATAAAACAATTAAAAATCCTTTTTTCAAACTTAATAAAATGAAATCAAAAGAAGAAGAAAATTTTCATAACTTAACCTTTTCTCAAAATAGAAATTTCAAAGAGAATGAAGCTAGAAGCTTCAACTGTTTTCAAAACCTTAATCCTTCTTTACTTAAGAGAAACAACAGAGAGATAAAGCTAAGATTAAGAGAAGAAATAAGAGATAGTAATTCAACCAAAGGATGGGAAAACAAGAGGCAATCCTCTATTTTTTCAGCAAAGAAGAAAAGGAAAGAAAGGTGGAGAATGTCTATCACTTAGAAATTTATCACAAGGAAAAAGGGAGAGAATAAGAAAGTGTAGAAGATAAGGAGTGGATTGAATCAGGAATAAAGTGTCTTGGAGAGAGTTCTAGTCAACATTCTCAAGTGGAAGAGAGAAAGAGATATGACTTAGGTTGAGTGTGGGAAATTAAGGTGTAAGGGAAACACATGTTGAGGCAAGGGAGATAAAGTGTAACCATGGAGAGGCATAAAAGGGGATTGGTAAGTCACATAAGAGATGTAGGAAGTCAAACACACAGCTATGGCTGCCAAAAGAGAGAGGAAAGTGAAGAAGAAGAGAGAAAAGGTGAGAATGCCTCAAAAGTACTTTTAGAAAAAAATTAGCTAAGTAAAAATCATAGAATGGTCTAAATAATGTAAAAATAATTTTAAAGCACCAAAATATGCCTATTAGCATATATAGATTATAATTAGAAGTTTTTACAAACATTGGAAAGATATTCAAATCAAAATTAGAAAAGGATTTGAAATCACAAGACAAACAATCATTTGGTTTGAGCAAACCAGTTGACTAGTTCATTGAGAAATAAAATTGTCAATGCCTTAACATACCAGTTGATGAGTTGGAAAACTAGTTGATTTGTGTGCTTGAAATTCACAACTTTATCACAGTTTCAAGACTTTCCCAAAATCAAAGCTAGTTTATTTTATATTAACATGATTTTGAATACAATTTAAAGGATTTTAGAATGGGATATTATATTTTGAGCTACAATAGATGGAAGTGAAAATAACCTTTTTAAATGGTGAGTTTGAGGAAGAGGTTTACATCAAACAATCTGAAGGGTTTTCCTCTAATGAAGGTAACAAACTATTATGCAAACTTAAGAAATTCATATATGAATTGAAACAAGCTTCCCAATAATGGTATCTAAAGTTTTATGGTGTCATTTATTCATTTGGATTTGAAGAGAATGACATGGATCAGTGTACATACATCAAGGTTAGTGGGAGTAAGATTTGTTTCATGGTTTTATTCGTAGATGATATTCTAATTATACGCAATAATAAATGGATGCGATATGAGGTGAAACAATTTCTTTCTATCAAATTATATATGAAGGATATGGTTGATATATCTTATGTCATTGGCATTAAAATTCATTAAGATAGATCCCAAGGGATATTAGGACTATCTTAGGAAACATATATCAATAAAGTTTTAGAAATACACAGAAGGATAGATTGTACAAGAAGTATGACTCCTATTGTCAAGGGTGATAAATTTTAGTTAAGTGTCCTAATAATGACTTAGAAAGAGATCATATGAAAAATATCCTATACACTTCTATAATAGGAAGCCTTATGTATGCTCAGGTTTGTACAAGACCTCACATTGCATATGTTGTTGGGGCATTGTAACGTTACCAAAGTAATCCAAGAGTTAACCACTAGAAAGCTATAAAGAAAGTTATGAGGTACCTAAAGGAATCTAAGGACTACATGCTTATGTATCCATCATGTTGAGGATTTGGAGGTAGTTAGCCATTTGGATGTAGATTTTGCTGGTTGTGTAGACTCACATAAATCTACTTCTGGATGAATTTCCCTATTAGCTGGTGGAGCAATATCCTAAACAAGTAAGAAGCGGGATTGTATAGCCAATTCTACCATGAAAGCAAAACTCGTATCATCATTTTAAGCCACAAAGCGTGGTGTGTGGTTATGGAATTTCATTTCGAGTCTTAGAATAGTTGATTCTAATTCTAGACCTTTAATGCTTAAGTGTGACAATTCAGTTGTTGTCTTTATCTCAAGAAACAATAAAAGTGGTAGGGCATAAACATCAAGTACTTAAAGATAAGAGAATATGTTTCAAAAGGAGAAGTGGTCTTGAAACACATAGGCATTGATTGTATATTAGCTGATACTTTAACTAAGGGCATGCCATCAAATAAGTTTGAGGATCACATGTGTAATATGATTGTTGGACCCTTGATTTTATTGTTATAATTCATCATGACATTTTAAATAAATTTGTGTTAGTTTCTCATTTGGTTGGTATGCATATGGTTTATTGATAAATAACATATTTTTAAGGGCACTGAATAAACATTAGGTTTATTCATAAAGTAAAGTTGTGGGTGGAATTAGTACATTGTAATACATTAAAGATAACTTTCAAAATATCAATGGTTGTCGCCATAATGCATATATTAGTTTCATCATTAAGTATATACTAACATAAGGAGATCATAATGAGAATCTAATTTATATGGATCAAGTGGGAGAATATATATATATTGGTTTATGAAATTATTATTATTTTTATTTTTAATAAAGTATTTAATATTTTATATATGTATTAACCCTTAAGTATGGTTCGTATTAAAATTAGATATAAAGTTTGACCATAATAGAATAAAGTCTCAAGTTAGTACATTAGCCTAATTAACTCTTCTTGATGGTAGAAATAGTTGTAGAGTATATGTGTGTATTGTATTTAAGTGTCATGTGCCTAGCACATGTATTAGAAAATAAAGAAAAAGAAAATAGGAAACTTGTTTTGAAATTAGACATGAATAATGAGGGAAAAGGAATAAGGCCTTATTCTCTATTTAAGAATCATAATCATGTCATTTTCATTAAGCGTGTCAAAAGTTTTTCTTTTATTCTCCATCTCTCAATAAACACATATACATGAAGCACAAAGAATTCTTCCATCGAATTTGTTGAATTGAAAGAGAAGATCATCAAGAGGTCCCTATACTTGTTCTTATTATATGACACACACCATTTGATCTAGGTTTAGGGAATAGAACCATCAAATTTTAGAATTTGGTTGATAATTCTTGCTTTCTAGTACGTATTAATCTTGTTAATGACTGGAGGTAAGAAAATTATGATTTCTATAATAATTATTAATATAATATTTTGCATTAAGGTATAATTTCATATAGTTTGGGTTCTATGAAATTAATTTGATTTGTGCATAAATTCATAAAACAGATTGCATTAAGTTTATAATTGATGCCATAAAATACCTCTGTCTTGATTGGATTAATCATTTGTGTTAATTATGCAGAATTTTGGTTTTTTGCATCGAGTAAAATCGTAATAAAATACATGTCTAGGATTAAATACGAAGGGATTGTATTTTTTCTTAGACTCTTGACAATATTTGAATTTAAGAAAATACATGTGTATTTTATTAAAAAGGGTGCCCTATATTTCTTCAACATGATCATGTTGTCCAAAATGGATAGCTCGTGTATATGAGTATTAATCTTGTCAATGGCCGAACGTAAGCAAATTATATTATTGAAGATTCTATTCTACATTAAGGCACAATTTCATATGTTTAAGTTTCTATGAAATTAATTTAATTTATGCATGAATTCATAAAATAGATTGTATTAAGTTCATAATTTATACCATATATAGTCTTACACTGCTTATTTTTTGGACATCATCACTATTGGTTGTTCTCAAATCTCAAGCTATTAGTGTAATTCTGATGTCAAAGGTATAATGAAGCATGTGGCGAAAGGTCTGCTACAAAGGTTGTGAAACAAATATGGCGGCCCATTTTTTAGCTAAATCAAGTTTGACAAGGCAGGCAGTCATTATTGCTTGGATTTAATTCTCCTAGAGGTGCATAATTATTAGGAAAAATCTTACGATGGGTTAGATGCTACTACAGGTTGTTTGTTTTATTAGTTTGACAGTGTCCATTAGTGTGTTTCTCCCAAAGCTTGTGCTATTCTAGGGTGGGTGGGTCACTAAGTTATGCCAAAGCCATCTTTGAACTTCTATCGAGTGATAGGTTATGCTTCCCATTGTTTAGTTAAGATGCTAGTAGGTAGAGTGTTTTGTACTACTAACTTGTGATTTTGTCTAAGTAAAGGATTAGCTGCCTTTTCATATCATTTTTAAAAGGTAATGAAAGTGACTCGTAATAATACATATGCAACAAACTTTTACTAATGATTTAATGAAAGTACTCCACTTGTCAAAACAAAAATATTGCTAGAATATCTGAGAAAAAAAATTAATAAAATGATTACATCAGTTTCAATTTCACACTCCATTGTTTAGATAAAGTGACATCCTACACCATGAATGCATCACAATTATAAGAATAAAGCACTCATTAACAAATTAAATAAACTAGTGAAAATTTCATTCTTCTTAGTTGCAACCATAGACAGAATTATTGTTGATAATTACTAGTATCTATACAAAGATTAGAATTGCAAATGGCGGCGAAAGGTTAGTTTAAACACATTTCACCGGCTACAACAATAATTAAGGATTCTTGTTTAGATATAGTGATGCTTAAAAGCCAAAGTATATGATAAGAGAATACAATCTACAATGTTACCGCACAAAAGGAAAAGACACTTAAATTGGGGAAACTAAGATGATGTGAATGTGGATTGAAAAATCTTTAAGTAAACGAATGGATCTTCTTTATTCATCAAACAATGAATCTCGAACGGATGTATGAAGTACTCATAAATTTGAATGATACTTCAAACACTAACAAGATAGAAACTTTGATACTTCACAAAGATAGTAATTAAATGATTTTTAATGAGAACTCACAAATAATCACTCACTAAAGACAAAACACACACACACATAGTAATTTTCTATGATCAAGCCATCTCATAAAGAAAAATGAAAAAACTCACAAAGAGATTTGTTTTACTCAACTCAACTTCGCTTAACAACCCATCTATCTCTAAGTGTCAACAATATACTATATATATAGGCATAACCCACAAAAATAGCCATCCAATCAATCACATGACATGTTGGGGCTAGGATTGAGTTACAAAAGTGACACAGAAAATCATAACTATCAACAAAACCCTAACTTATTACAATTGACTCATTAGTTGTCATTATCTACTTTTTGTGGTTGCAGTTGACTTATTCTAGCTGCCAATTTGTCACCTTTGACTAGCCAACCAATCAACCACCTCAATAAGACCTCATTTGGTTGTGCAAAAATCTCCTTCTTGCAAGATTCTTTAATTTAGAAGCATGTCTTCAAGTGTCTTTAACTTACAAAACACTAGTAAGAACCTCAAGAAACATCCTAAACATGTACAAGAATCATGTTTATAAGTATAAACACATTTGCACCTGCATCATTCCCCCCCCCCTCTTGAAATAAATTTGACCTCAAATTTGATTCTTCGAATAAGAACTCCTCAGCAAATGAGAACATATCATTCAAGATGATGTTTATCTTTAAACTCCTTAATAACATGTCTTTGGATGTTTGAAGAATCATCTAAGAACTTGGAAAATGATGAAAAATTGAATTGGCTTTCAAGTTGAAGCTTCAAACGTAATGCATATGCCATGCAATCTTCATGCACCACTCTTGAATTACTTAGAATCTTCATGGCTTGATCTCCACATGTCTTCAATTTACATGTTACGCCCTTTAATTCATCATCACATATCTTGATTCTTTTGAACCCAAAACACAATTTCAAAATGCTTTCTTGATGATATTCAACAAGATATTGATATGTTCTTAGTTGAATATCAACTAACTCTCAAAAATATCTTCAACTACAATGCTTTGAAGATGTACTAAACATTCTAACAATGAATCTTGATATGTTCTTTGCATATCTTGAAATGAAAATGAAGAAAAGAACTTCGAACCATCCACCCACAATAAACGAAACTCCACAAGAAAATACCTCAAACTAGAATCGAGAATACCTTAAAGAAGGATTCAAGATGAGCTTTGATACAACTTTTGATATGAATGTGGGTCGAAAGATCTTCGAGTAAACAAATAGATCTTCTTTATTCTTCAAACAATGGATCCTGAATGGATGTATGAATCACTCATACATTCGAATGACACTCCTAACACTAACAAGATAGAAACTTTGATACTTTATAAAGACATTAATCAAAGGATTTTTAATGAGAACTCAAAAAGAATCACTCACTAAAGACAATCAAGAGAAACCACACATAGTAATTTTTTCCTGACCAAGCAATCTCCCAAAAAGAAATAAAAAACTCACAAAGATATTTTTATTACTCAACTCAACTCAACTTCACTGAACATCCCATCTATCTCTAAATGTCAATATTATGTCATATATAGGCATAACCTACAAAAATACCCACCCAATCAACCATATGACAGGGTTCGAGTTGAGTTACAAAAGTGACATAAAATCATAACTATCAACAAAACCCTAGCCTATTACAATTGACTCATTAATTGTCATTATCTACTTTTGATGGTTATAGTTGACTTATTTCAACCACCAATTTGTCACCTTTAACTAGTTAACTAATCAACCAACTCACTAATACCTCGTTTGATTGTGCAAAAATCTCCTACTTGCAAGATTCTTTAATTTAAAACCATATCTTTAAGAAAAAAAATCTTTAACTTGGAAAACACTTTCAAGAACCTCAAGAAACATCTTAAACATGTCCAAGAATCATGTTTAGATGTATAGACACATTTGCACCTACATCACAAGATGGAAGGGTCCTAACCCTTAACCCACCGAAGGTAAGAAAAGCAACAATTGAAAAAAGGCTTTAAGGTTGTACCTTGTACAAGATGGGGCAAGCGTGTCACATATCATGATAGGTACGCAAGATTACAACAAGTTGCTCCCTAACAATCTAACGAGCATTGGACAGACGAAATGTGTTGACTACTTAAATTTCTCATTAGAAAAATAGTATTGAATACCATTACACAATTATCCCAACTCCTATGAGAGTAGCCACGGTGGTAAAACTATCAATTAAATCCCTCTCTTTAAAGACAATGATGAAAAGGCACATAAAATACCAACTTCACCTCCTCTTACTAGAATCTTATGACTAATGGCTTGCACAATGCAGTAGTTTCAAACCCTTAACTTGTCCAAACTTGGAAGTGAAGGCAAATGAGGGCATGACATCGAACCAACATAGGTTAGTAGCAAATCAAAGCCTAATCAACAATTAACAAACCAGGAAAGCAAGTAGAAACAAGTAGCAATAAAGTGAAGCCATCTATTTTCGAGTTAATTGATTTTTTTATTTAAAAAAAAAAAGAAAAAAAAAGAGGTAGTAGTTCTATTAAGAGTGTCATAGACACTTGTCATATTAGTAAAACTAAGAAGAAGAAAAAAACTTAACATTTAATGCCCTAAATCAACTTGTATATTTCCAATTAATATATAGGTTATACCATTCTAGATAATAAATAAATAAGCCTTAACAAGTTGTTTGGGGCTCAAGTTGAAGAAACTAGTAATATAAATCACTTACAATAAGCTACTTGACTTCTTCTATAATTCAAATATGGTTGAAGTTACTCATCTAAATTCTATCATTAAACCAAACATATTGTAGTGTGTAATAATTGGGAGCTCTTTAAACTTTTTGTATTATATAGGTAATGTAAACTAGTTTAATGACATCTGACCACATAAAAAGGGTGGGTGAATTGAAGCCGCTCTCGGTCGGGAGAAGCTTCATCTATTATTAGTTGCTCATCAATATAATATGAAACAACATAAAATAACATAATCCCATTCCCAAGTACTTCTTTCGACATATGTTTTACTCTTTTCTTGTAGATTTTACTTTCCTCCACCAAAAAGCAAGAAAATTAAGTGAAAAAAGAAGAATACAAGTTTTAGGCTTTCAATCCTAATTCTGGCATCCTAAAATTAAGGAGTTAAGCATAGACCCAGAGTCCACCACTAGTCTGACCGAAATAAATCATCTCTATGCCCAACACTGAAAAGTTGCGCCACTTCCTTTGATAGATTATCACTTGATGGATGAGAATTTGAATCCTGACAAACCAACCCCAATAAATCAAAGTTATTAAGATTCATAAAAATCCAACAAGCAGTCTCAAACTAACAGCTCAAAATTCCCCAGAGGTTAGTTTTGGGGGGGGACATGGTTGCAAAATCACTATTTGGTTAATAGATTTAAGAATAACACTCGTAATTAAGGTGTAAAATGGACAACATATACTCTACACAGAGATATGAAGCGTATGCATCAAAGGAATTAGTTGATCTACTTTATGACTAATGGGACCATAGTGACTTCTTTCACTAAGCATACGAAAACACTGACATACTGGAAAAGCTGAGTTGCTTTATGCTCTTTAAATCTATAAGCTTTTAAGTGTTTCTTAGGTAAGGGAGTAAGAATAATAGAAAATTTATTCATAAACTTTATATATATTGTATAATTTATTTAAAATTAATATTTTTTTAGATAAATGCTCATATTATATCTTAATTTGATCTAAAATAGATATTTTATTACAAATATATTTATTATTCTTAAATACTTGATACAAAGTAAGAGTTAATTTTTTCACCCCTATTACCTATATAATAAAATATTAATACTACAATTACATATCAGCGGTAATTTTATAAATTTTGGATCAACCGTGATGCAAAATCCCCAAAATACAGTGGTTTTAGAAAATTACATACTTACCACCATGATATTGGAAAAAATTTCAAATATTGGTTGATATTTACCAATGTTTGCAAATATTTATTGTAAAAATTAATTAAAAAATCATACCTTGACATATAAAATATAATTCGCAATATTTCAATATCAGAACACTGTGACCACAACCGCAATCATAACCCCCATACAAAACGAGAGGATCTTCTAACAATGCCTATCAGCATTTAGATTAGCTCACAACAGCTGGCTAGATGGCTGGTCACAAAGGGAGGCTATCCATGGAGCTTGCAAATTCTAGTAAATGATATATTTTGAATTGGTTGTGCTTCTTTAGCCTATGTGGCAAACTTTCAATGTTGCGACAAGCAATACAACAGGCAGGTATTCAAGCTTATCCAAGATGGAGGTGATTTGTATAGCAATAATCAATAGGGTGTCGGGACAATTCGAGTGTCTTTATTGGGCTATCATTACTCGATTGCTTTCTCTATTTTGTTGGTTGGTATCTGTCTCTCTACCATCCGCACTATTTGTCTTGGGCATGTGGATTTCCCTTCAATTTTAAACTATCAGAAAAAATAAAGTAAAGCATGCTACATAGCCACACAATGTCATCACTCATGCCAATAGCAACCTAACATAAGCTTGGTTTCCCATGAATTATTTTATATTAGCAATTTTATGGAAGATCAGCATAAGGTGAAAATTTAGCTACCTCGGGTATGCAAAATAAGCACTTGGCTGAGGAGGTTGGTTATCTTGTATAGGTTAGTTGTGTCTTTGGCCAGAATAACACGACGGTATTTCCTCAACTCCATCACCATTGAATATACCATTGAATATATGATTGTGTTCCACATTTAATGACACTTCAATTACAACAAAGCAGGAAAACTGCAGCTTTTGTCCAGCTATCTTCTTAGTATCAAAATGACATTACACCACCCATTCAAAGATGCTAATATAATGATAGATTATAAAATGAGGGGGAGAAGCCTAATAGATGTCAAATCCAGAGAAAACATTAGAAATCAAGACGAATTCATAGCATTTTATTTTTCCCTTTTAATCGACAAATAGATGCCAACTTGAAAAACTTACCATCACACACGATCAAACTTAATGAGCGTATCCTAGGACTGTGAAGTGCCTCAGATATTTCAAAAAGAAAAAAGAACAAAAAAGAAGAGAAGAAAGAGAGAACTCCAAATCTACAACCACCTAGTCTCAACCTCACCTTTTCCCTCGCTTTTCCCCCTCTCTCTCTCAAGATGTCTCACAGTCTCACTGATGGGTGTTGACTACTTCGACTGTGGGTGACTCCAGAAATGGGAGGTAAGGGATGAATAAAACAGTAAATTAGATGGATATTTGGCAGCATAATCCCCACTCTGTAGTTCAGCCATTTTATTTATAATTGTTGTCAGCTTACATTATCCATAACAGAATTCATTACAGCTCATCAACAATCATTAGCAAATCATTTCTTTCCAACAACTAGGGAATACTCAGCTAGATTCTATTCTAACGGATAACCAGCAAAGCAATGGACTAAAAGAGCAATAATACAAAGCAGAGGTGAGGCACTACATAATCACGTAGAAGGGCGGGGAGCTGGGCTGCACGCTTGAGTCCTATCACTAACTTAAATCTGACTATTTGGCCAAAAACGACTCCTAGGCCAAGCACAAACAATTACCATTGACTGCCATCAAACTAAAACTTTTAGCAAGACAAAATTGTGAATCTCCTAATCACCTCTGTCAGGTGCATGTGAGACACCAAAAATGTCGAATGTTCATGATGATGCTTGAGGCCACATTAATATCCAATCTAGTCCCCACCATCTAATTCAATATGGCCACAGCCACTATATGGAACTACACCATCAGCGTTTATCCTTCACATTGCTTAACAAGCGTTTGGGCCTTCTTTGCAGCAGTTATCCTTCTCAGGTAAGTGAGTGATCCTGGGTAACAAACTAAGATATCAGAGAATAAGTCTATGGTGTAATGGTGTGATTATTGTTCCTAAATCAGTTACTGTATTGGTGGACAAGGAAAGAAAAAGAAAAAAGAAAAAAAGTTGGCAACAGTCATGATGGTTGGTGGGAAACAAGAGATTGACAGATACCAAAGAAGACAAAAGGACAGAGCCACAATAATTTGGGGGACGATACTATGCAGAACTTGATAGGGAAAAGATAAGAGCGGCATCACCTGCTCTCCAGCATAAACATCCCATCATATCCAAACAGGACAATGCAACACTCTGATAAGGTTATTTCCCTTAACTATTTTAGATACAATCGCAGTCCAAAACAATATACAAGTATAGACATGTCAACCGGTGGACCAGATCAATTGCGGTTACAGTTAATTCCCCATCCAAACTATAAAGTAAAAATTACCCGTTACTATTGCTCCTGTTGGGAACACGAGTTTTTCCCAATGTTGCCCCTCAATCATTGTGCAATTCCTTGTATTACAAGTAACCCTTGTAGGGAAAGACCTACGAAGAAAAGGACAGCTAGAGAAGCCACGGCAGTGAAAAAGAGGAGATGAGGGGAAACAAGAGACTGAGTTCAGTCCAAAATAATAATTGATGCATAACAACAGATGAAGGGTATAATTGAAATGCCAAAGGGTCTAAGTAGTTAATCATCATTTCCTGTGATATAATGGGGGTGGTTGCATGCTAGTATAAAGTAAAGTTTGAGGTGGTGCTATATAATTTCTACAGTTAAGGACTTCAGGGCCTCCTTTTATAATTTTATCAAGGTAAGGGTGTTTTTTGTTTTTGGACTATTTTCCGCTACAAACTATAGCATTCAGTGATGATCGTGGAATGCAAGCTTAAATATTTACAAGCATATTCAACTGGTATGAGATCACGGACAAGCACAAGATTTCACTTAATTTAGTTCAATGTTACATCAAAGCTCTCAATAAGTAACAGGTCATTGCCTCATTACATCAACGCCATAAGAGTTGTACGCACAGGCAAACATCGAATCAGATAGTAGGCTAAAAACAAATATTTTAGTGCTAAAATTCTAAGCTCCAGACTTGTAAGCTGTTGCTTAAAGTCAAGGACACAAAAAAAACCAAAACACATCAGTTTAAACACACAACTATTATATTGATGAGGTCACATACAAAGAAATAAACTAATAGTAATTGATTACGACAACTTGTGCCTGATGTATTACATAAGGAACAAGAAAATCTAATATATGCCGCCTTAAGCGTCTTGTATCCTGAACACATCAATTTTCAAATGCAAATGTCCGAATGCAACAAAAGCGCACCAAAATAAACAAACTCAGCGATGTGGATAAATCCATAGTAGGAAGCGGTACTTACGGGTGGTTATCAGCAGGACGATGAAGCAGTAGTAGTATCATAAACCCAACTCGGAGGTGGCCAATAAAACCTGGGATAGTCGAGAGACGAACCCAAAGGCATGGCCCTTCCTGTATTCATATTAAAGACCCCAGTTTCTTCTTCTTCATCATCCAAATGCATAAAATAAATACTGTTCCCAATACAGCCCATAAAATCTTCCTTATCGACAGCAAAAGCTCCATGACATCCTACGAAAAACACCCTTCCCTGCAAATCAAGTTCGTAATCCCAGTACGAGCCCTTATCATCAAGCTTATATACTCCTAATTGTAAGCCTTCTAACCAACCAGCATCAACCACATCAACCAAATACAGTTCCCCGTTTGATTCAAGCAATTTCGAACGACGTCCGCAACCGTATTCCAATCTTGGTACTAACATGATCGGCCTAAATTGTGAGGTGAATTTAACAAGATGGCCAACAGAACCAGCAGTAGCATAGATCGTACCTCGATAGCTAATGATATCATTGAAACGAAGACCACTTGTCGTTATACGTGTCCATGCTTTATCCCCGAATCTCCAAATCACCAAGCTTCCATTCTCTTGCAGACCCATCACCAACAATTCACTCATTTTTCTGAAATTCGCAGCCACGACCACTTTCTTCAAGGAATAATCCATTAGGTTTTGTGGGTCACTAATTGAATCACTCCCGCTTACAACATGTACAGCACGATATGTTTTGGATATGAGTAAAATGTGATGGTTCAGCAAATTAATCGGCTCAGGTAGCGACTTCTCTGAATTGCTGTCGATTCCGTGCCCATTCAAGGGGTCGAGAAGATAGAAAACGTTGGGCTTCGAGGTGGGTTCAACCCTAATCAGCCAGCTGTTGGAAGAATCGTGGAGAGGGGAAACGCGGTAGACGGTGGTCTCACACAGTGCAAGATGGCATGAGGGATCGCAATGGAAAGGAGGTGAGACAGATGATATGGGGCAAGGGAGCTTGAGAGGAAATTGAATTGAGGTCTCGGATTGTTGAGGAGGAAGAGAGGAACGCCATGAACGACAAACAGCACGCAGGCGCAGGATGCTTAGTGTGTCGACTTTATCGGCGATTACCTGTAGTATGTCGGCCGGAAGGTCGGGCCAGAGGGGTAAGAAGCAGGAGGAGGAAGACGAAGAGTAGTCATGGTGACGCTCCATCTTAACAAGCTTTTCATGTCTTCCTTTATCGTGTGTCATTGCGCAGGATAGATGAGTGGCAATGAATGAAGATGGAGGTCAGACGAGTACTTTGGGTTTTCTCTTTTATAGGGGAGGTCGGTTGTGAAAATCTGAGGTGGATGGACCGTGGACCACTCGACCCTAGTGGAAACATGACAAAAGGCCCGTCTCACAACCAAAGTTGACGTTGCTCCAGGCTTGATTCCATAATATGGTTTTCGGCTTTCTTTCGCTACCGGAACCACTTTAATTGTTTGCTTTATTATTACAATCATTGATCATTGATAATCGGGTGCGTGTTGCAATATACTTTTTTTTTATATGTCATATAATTAAATTATATCATATAAAATAATAAAAAGTAATATTATTTTAAATACAATAATTATTAGTAAAAAAATGCATATAATTATGATAATTATTATTAATATTACCATAATACTAATTTTCTCATCAGCACTAATTAAACTTATTATTTTTATTATTAATATTACTATTACTGTAATTATAATTATAATAATAAATTAATCATAACAACAGTAATTAATCAACTTAAAATTTATGTAATAACTATAACTACAATAAGTATTTTGATAGATATTTGTATTTTTATAATAATAATAATAATAGTTACTATAATTATAATAATAATTATTGTAATTATTATAATTATTATTCATAATAATAATAGTATTTAGGTAAATCATAATTATTATAATTAAACTTATGGTAAAAACTAAAATTGAAATTAAATTTTCTAAGAGTATGATTATTATCATTATTATTTTATAAATAATTTAAATAAATATCATTATTTATGAAAATAATAATAAAATTAGTAATAATAATAATTTTATTAAATAAAATTATATTATTATTTATAATAATATTAATAAGAAACATTATTATCATTAATAATAATAGTCATTAATAATATTATTATGAGTAATATTATTACTATAATTGTATTATAATAGTATAAATAAAAAATTAATACTAATACTGATAATTATTATAATACTTATTATTATCAATATAATTGTTGTAATTATTATTATAGGTATTATAATGAAATGGTATTATAATTATTAATATAATAAAAGTAATAATAATAATAATATAATAATAATAATTATTATTATTATTATCATTAGTACTAATCAGATCAAATCAAATTAACATTAATTAAATCATATCATATCCGAAAAAATAGGGCACATCAGTGTGTTAATAATGACATTTTTTAAACATAATGTAGATAGATTATCATGGTTGTATATATGAGATATCACAAGTGAATCGAACAATAGATTCATGTGATCAATTAGTTTCATAGTTACATCTTTCAACCTAGCTAGTAAATAAAAGGAGTTGTGGTTAAGGTGTGTGTAGAAGGAAATAGGTGATAGGTCATATTATAATGATCTCAAAAGTAAAAGTTGTAAGATTACATCATATGAGGGCACATCACTCTAAGAACCAATAACATGAGAAAATAACAATGCAAGGCTCCTAAAAGCATGTGTCATTAGGAAGTAGTATAAACTCAAGCAACATAAGTAATGTGAAGGAGAATATTAGAGTTGCGGGTATACAACCAAGGGATGAGTAGTTTAGTGTTGCACTTGGTTATACGAAGGTGAGGGTCAATCATTCAATGTGATGAGACAATGAAAATTGAAGGTTGAATTCTCAAATGCATGAGAGCAAGCCTATTTATGTTACATATCATTTTTGCATAAGTCTACTCAAGCAAAGAAGTGTCTCAACTCCCTTTTATACCCATCTTGTGTCATTTGTTCCCCTGTCCTAGTAATGACACAATAGACAAAAGGTACAAAGGAAAGAGAAATGGGATGAAGTACACATGCAATAACCAAATTATCAAAAATATGGTGAATTAGCCAAGCATGATAATTATATAGATGTCAAAACATGAATTTTCAACCATATGTATTGAGTACAAGCATTTATTATCGAACAAAGACACCTTTTAAATGCATGGATGTAAAGATAGCAAAGGAAACACATATTAAACACTACCCATTTTATACAATATCTATAAGTGGAATGTAATTTCAAATTTTTGCAATTAAGTATTGTCATTCACACTTCAATGGAAATTAAAATATATAAACATAATCACAAAATCATCCCTTAAGTGCTTCTCAATGTATAACCAAGAAGGAGAATGGTGGATAAGATGTTCTCATTAAGAATGTAGTTTTTCCAACAAATGTAACTTGAAATATTTTAATTGTTTTAGGAAAACATGAAATTTAATAAGCAAGATCACCTTTTAGTAAAAGAATCATGTATGCTAATAGAGAATATAAAACTTTTATAGCCATGTGTGAGCAAAAACAAACATGTCTATGGACTAACATGATAATTCTAGAGTCATAAATATTCAGGATAGGATCACACAGGTAGGGCTGTTCATGTTATCCGATATCTGCTTATCCGATCCGATATCCGAAGCGATCCGATCCGAAAAAACAAATATCCGATCCGATTTTTTTTTTCAAATCAAATATCCGATCCGGTCAACGAAAAGTCAAACAAATCAAATATCCGATCCGACAAATATAAATAATATCCGATCCGAAGAAAAAATATTTATATATTTTTTATAATTTTTTATTTTATATATAATTGTATATAAATAAATTTAGATGTGTCTGTGTATAATTTTTACTTACTTTATTTATTATTTGAGGCAAAATTTAATTTAATTAAAATTATATTTTTAATATAATCCCTTTTTAGATATTTATAAAAATAAAAATAAAAATACTCTGCATACCGATATACTCCATCCACTCCTTTCTTATTTTAGTTTTAACATTGGATATTTGTTGAGTAAGTCGGATATTTGCTAAGCGAATCGGATATTTGCTCAGCATTCGCTCAACAAATCGGATAATATAAAATATATTTGTCATTTGGTAAATTTTTTTTATATTTGAAATTGTATTCGAATAATATCGGATATATTTGATATCCGATGATATCCGATCCGAAAATTCAAATATCCGATCTTCCGGATATCCGAAGTTTCAAATCAAATATCAAATATCATTTTTAGATATCCGAAATTTCAAATATCCGACAATCAAATATACGAAATATCGGATATTTGAACCGTGAACAACCCTACACACAGGCATAACAAGATGTGTTATAACAACATGTAAGGCAATATAATTAAGCTCAATTTTTATGTAAATCAATGGAGCAATGTGAAATGTGTACATCAAATTATTTGAAGGCAAGATCACTCATACAAACCAAGGTTTTTATAAAACTATAATAAAAAGAGAGAACACACCCAATAATCACTTGGAAGATTATCTAAGTAGTGATGTGTAACACATTACTCATGGAAAGAGATAGCAATCACAAGAAGTAAAAGGTAATGTAAGGAAGAAACATATAACTCTCATCGTCATATATAATATTACCAAGAGTATTGAGAATAATATACTACATATTGTAGTCTTAACAGAGTATTTTAATCTAATTATCATCATGTTAAATATTCTACTTAAGCAAAAGAGAGGATAATTGGAGATAGCAATTTAAGACATATCACTTATGATAAGAGGGAGTTGCATAACAAATTTGACTTAACTAGTAGAATTTTAAGAATCTCATATTACCAATTTAGCATAATTTCTGTCAATAAAGAAATGAGGATTGTGTATGAATCTAAAAAATCAATTATTATATCATGCACACAAGTAGGTATACCTAGTGAAAAAATATAAAGATAGATTAAAAATGGAGGAAATACCGTACTTCCCCTAAAAATTTATATGGCACAAAAGTTTAGTTATCAAGTGGAAAAGACTTAAGCCAGCTATGATAATTTAAGTGTGTCTAATTAATGGTTTAAAGTTTCCAGGAATAATATGAACAATTAAAGTAGGATAAGACTTCTTCTCTTGGAGTTTTTGAAATTTTACTCACTCTACGGTTATGGTGGGGGCTTATGAGTAAAACCAATATGCGATTTGGAGACTCCATTTTACTTTGTGACTTATATATTAAAATCCTTGAAACTTTTCTTTTCCTTTAAAATTAGTATTTATCAAGGTAATTTGTTAAAATTAAAGTACACATATCATGATGATCAACCATCTTACTAAATATTGAATTCATAATGAGTTTTTGGTTATTTTGTGTCAACAGTATCAATAGGTATTTTGATACTATATAAAACTGAGGCATTATCTAAGAGCAATTATTCCCATTCTATGGTCGGATAAACCATAACCAAATAGGATGATTAACCATTAGTAACTATATCTCATTAGGGTCAAGAAGCTTAATTTACTTATCACACAAATATAGAAAAACATGTGAGGCAATTTTTACTCAATACACCATTTGAGATATTTAAACACATCAATTATATCACTCAACATGTTACAAGAATTTTTAGTGAAACATAGTATATGGAGTAGAAGATATTTAGAATGATTCGAATAAATTTATATATATCATCTCATATTATTCAAAATTTACAAAAGTACAATAAGATGGACACAATAGAATAGGAAATTGTCATCAAAATCCATTTAAAGACTAATTAGAACAAACTAAATTAGATGTCATATCAAAACCATTTGTACAATTATATATGGATATAAAAGCATCAATAAAACTCTCAAAAAGTTAAATAACAAAAAGATGTGGCACACAGACACTGACGAGACCATGAACTATGCAAATCCCTAATCGGCACAACTAGTGCCTAAAACAGTTCTAGAAGTAAATGGTGGATGATTTGTGATGAGGGCATCTAAAGCTCTATCTACTTCCTTACTCATAGTCCTCTCAAAGCTAGAATCATCATTGGGAGTCCTAATCTAGATCTCTAGATCTATAGGAGCTCATTATATACTAGGGTTTTCTTCTTTATTGTTGCATTTCATATATTTAAAGTTTGGTTAATCATAAATAATTAAGTTCATTTCCTAAATAGTAATAAATTAAGAATTTATGCTAAGTATATTGGTAGATATTATTAGTTACTAACCATAACCTTTAAGGCTATTTTCAACATTTTTCTTATATTTATATCAACAAAACAATGAGGCATGATCAACACAACCTTTAGGAAAATTTTTAATTACCTCTAATTTCTCAAAAGATCATCTAATCGTGAGTAGATGAGAAGACACGTATAATTCAAGAAAACCTCAAAGTTAAGTACTCTTCAAGTCTTACTAAGCATGGTAGCCTTATTCAACAAACAAATAATAAATGTATACTTATGAGACAAATCCAATCGATTAATTGTTCATACTCCCCTAATCTCCTAATCTAATCTAACTATATGTAAAAGAAGAGTACAAGAACATTTTTTTCCACCAAAACCATTCCACTATTTGGTAAAGACATTCAATGTATTTGGAAATAAATAAATAAATAATGTCTACATTTTTCATAGCCCACACAAAAATCTATCATTGGTCATTTTCACATGTCCAACATCAACACTTTGGACGTCATTGTTTGAAAAGAAAATAGTGACCACGAATTTGCCAAAGAGAAAAATCCCAATGGTGTTTACATTTCTATCCAATATTTAGCCATCTATAAATACCTATAATTTATTCACCAGAAGTCAATTCTAAGAATCATAATAGAAAAAATATATATATAATAGTATGTTTTCAAATTATTTAATTTTAAGGTGGAGTTTATAATTAGAAACATTAGTACTTACAATAATATTTTTTTCTTTTCTGCGGATTTAATAAATAATGGCATTGTTCTTAGTGCTTAGGGAGATCAACCAAACACACACTAAATGGGCTTTACAATTAAGGCTAATCCGCCTTTATGAGAGAACAACAATTGCTAATAGAGAATAAGCTTATTCATTGGAATGCATATTCCATGATAGTGAGGTAATCCTTAATTGTATAATAATTTTTGTTTTCAATTTATAATTTCTTATATTTTTTATATAATGGTAAAAAAAATTCCAATCCAGGGAACAAGAATGCATGCAACAATTTGTAGGGCATAAATACATGAATACAATGCTAAACTAGAGGAGGGGAAGTAGTATTATGTCAAAAAAGTTATTACGGCTAAAAACCAAATGGGAATTAAAATAACTTCATTCAACTATGTCATCTTCTTCAATAGAAACACTCATTTATTTGAAAAATAGGAAGTATTCCCCACATTTCTTTGCACATTCACACAGTTTAATGACCTACAAAGTATGAAATGCACAAAACTCATTAGTAAATATTATAGTCTTACTCAATCATTTAGATAATTTTTTCAATCATATATTCTCATAGTATATTTTTTTGTGAAGATGTGATTGGAAAAGTAGTTGTAATTAAAGTTATTTAGTAAAAGGAGTGTATGGGCAGATTACAAGCTATATAGACTTTGTACTTGAAGACCTACAGTAAGAACCAAATCTAATTTTGGTACTTGATTATGTTATTATTTTTTCAATAACATTTATTTTATTTATCATACTAATATATAACATAACATTTATACAGAAAAAATCAAGTACATTGCACTCTATAGGGAAACTATGCATAAGAACTCAACACATATTTTATCTTGCGTTATTTTATAATTTTGTATACCTAAGGAGTTTAGGGGTCAAATTTGCTTATCAAACACTTAGAATGTGACCAAGATAACTCTAAAAAAAATAAGCGAAATAAATTAAGGACTTCTTATTAGATTATTTATTAATATATTTCATATGCATTTAACAAATTAAATTATGATGATTACTTTATATGATTTTCAAAATAATTACATCATAGGTTTCTAGTAGAAAGATCAAGCAATATAATAGTTCCCCAACAACAACATTCAACATCTAAAATTTATAAAGAGTTATCCATGAGCAATCAACTTTTCAAAAATATTAAACAGTTGCAAGAAAATGAGGTGTGTAAAAATCTTAAACAATACATTCTTATACTGTACTTTGCCATATAAGGGAAGCATGTACTTTATTTAATAATTTATGCAATGAATATTGTTAGAAATTTGGAAAGTTATATATCAATGCATCAGTGGTTGTGATGCATATGAGATCCAACTTGGGTCTTGCTAGGAGTTAGTGTTCTAAAGTTAAAAATACAAGAGAGAAATGGTGGAAGTTTAAGTGAATACAAATTGATTTGTGGTAACCCCTTGAATCAATACTTGCAAGAACAGCATAAAGTTTAAAATCATAGTATAAATCTTCAAAGATTTTACAAACTCTTCAAAATCTTGCACTAGAGTAATGAAGGGAAGACTCTCAGTTCATAGAGAGAAAAATGGGTAGCTAAAAAGGTGTGTTCCTCTATTTTATTATATCCTTGACACTTATATAAGAAATCCAGAATTAAAGGTTATAACTTAGCCAACTAATACATGTGATTTGAGCTAAAATAAAGAATAAATTCTACTTAAGTTCCAGCCATGAGTTTCAATCATGGGGAGGAAGATTGAGCAAATTTTCGAGTCTACTTCACCCACTTAGCACATGTTCTAATTCATATAACAACCATATTACTCAAAAGGAAAGATACAAATGCCCTTTTAATCTTATAAGCAACAAAAAGAATTAAGGAATGTCTTCTAGTCTTCCTTGTTCTTCTCCAAATCTACATTGTTCTTCCCAAGTGTTGAAAATGACTTGACATTCAAATTGAGAGGGACTTGTGGATGTTTTGTGTGACTTTCAAGGGTGCAAAATGGGATGAGTTTTTTGTGGATTTTTAAGGCTATAATATTAGAGGAAAAGGGGTTAAAAAGATGGAAAAAAATCTAAGAAAAAACGTGGCTTATAGTGGCCCTCTTTTTGGGTGTTTTGTGGACAATACAAAGGAGGGGCTGATAAGGTTTTCATGGGTTACATGGCTAGGTATTGTTGGATGATTAATTTTTTTCAATTAAGGAGATTTTTGTGGCTCATAACTTGAGAAAATTAATAACAAGATTGTGATCATAAAATGAGGATGCTTTTGCATCAAGTTGGAATTTAGACTGTAGGAGATTGTACTATGTCTCCTATGCAACATGTTTCAAGAAATTGAAGGTAAGTGGTGATTAATTTTTTTGTTAAAAGTGAAACAAGAAAGATATTAATGTTAGCCTAAGATACAAGCTCCAAGTGAGAGACGTGGATGGAATAGGGAACATTCCAATTTTATTATGGGATCGAAAATGTAAATAACCAATAGGGAAGACTGCTTTAGAGGTCTAGGATTGATATTAACAGGTAAAGTAAATAAACAATTCATTTGTAATGTTGAGATGGATAAGTTTTAAGAATAGTTTTTGCATTTTCAAAAATAAAAGAGTTGGATTCCAAGTGAACTTAATGCAATAATAGTGCAAAAGGAAAATTTTCAAGTTCGGTTAAGAGAAAATAATGGTGGACATACTCTATGGTGAAAATGACAACTAACCAAAGTTTAGTGGCTCAGTATGGATTACCAAGCAATTTAGATAGTCAAGACTTTGATATAATATCAAGAATTTATAACACCAAAGCTGAAGAATAGGTAAATATTGCTATAAAACTTATCACGCGATTAATTTTTGTAAATAGGTAACTCTATCTAACAAATTATCCAAACTGCATATTTACCTCCTTCAATATTACACATTTTGTACATATTTAATATGTTTTTAACACAATTGGTATCACAAATAGATAAAGTAGCAACACCAATTGAAGGACAAAAAAAAGGTCGTCCAACAATTGATGTCAAAGATAATGTGAAAAGATGTTAGGCTGGAGATCTATCAATATTTTCTCCTAACAAAAAGCAATAATCAAGGTTAAGAAAGAGAAGTTGTAAGAATATATTAAGGTCAAGAAAGAAGGCTACTATAAGAAAAAGATCTATATCTATTTACTATAGTTGAATTTAAGTTTAATTTTTGTTTTTTTTTTCAATCAATCGTATTCTTGACTTTATCTAATAGTGCACACTTTTGAATCTCAAATGCTCTCATTTTGGATTAGGAGAGAGCTTAATTATAGTGTATTGTTGAAGTATTATGATATACTAAGTTATAGAAGCATGAATATAAACCACTTCAGCTTTATTATTTAATTTACCTTTATCAAATACATAAGCTACATATATCAAACAAAATCCCCATACATACAATATTTTTGTCACAACATTGGGACATAGACAAAGGCATAAGAACAATGCACTTCAAAATGCATAATTCAGACAAAAAATAAAATGGCACATGAATAAAACAATAGCATAGGCATGTTTAAAGAATAAAAAATTTTACCAAAGTTTATAGGCATCTCCAATATGTAAAATATTAGAACACTTATTGAGGCAATGAACAATGGTGTAATTTTTGTAATAAACTCATTGATCTATAATAGTGGTCACGATTGATGATAAGGAAATAATTTTTACACGACCCAAAAATACATCTTGTATATTATGACCTACAAAAATATAGAATCCGCATAAAAAAATGATATTAATATAATAGAATGCATTATCAAAGCTTTGAAATTTTGTAACTCAAAAGTATGAGTGGAATAAAAATAATATTAATACGCCTACCTAACATAATGGTTTAGCTATTATATTATTAGGTTTTCAAAATTTTCCATTTTCAAACATCTAAAAGTATGTAACAACCCCAAAATTTACTACTAAAAAATTTCTTTTTATTTAAAAGAATTAGCATAAGAAAAATAACAAAATTGTGAATTTCGGGGATATTACCGCCACACTTAGTACCAGGCCGGTTCACTCCTACCGTTTCAGTACCAAGTGCTAAGGCTAAAAGAATAAGATATAATTTGCTAGAATTTCAAACCATATTAAAAATCAGAATAGCACAAATAAACATTTATAAGAGTAGAATCCACCAATGGTGGTTACAAGAATACAGTTTACTTTTAAACCAGGGGTTAAAAGAGAAAGAGTGAAACCCTAAAAGTCTGGATAATTTCCTTACGCTATTTCCCATTGTGCACTTGAATAGCACCTGAAACGAATCTACAAAGGACATTGCCCATTGATTAGGCATGGGCCCCACGAATGGAACCTTTCGGTACTATGGTACTGAGTAACCCTTTAAAACACACCGAAAAGTAGGCCCGCAATGCAACACATGATACAACACTATATATATATATATATATATATATATAATGAGAGGTGCATACATAACAAGTCCATCAAACATTAATAGGTCAAAACGTACAATCAATACTTTCGGGCCTTAACCCATTAGTCCACCATTATTCAATCATCTCTCAGATTATATATCTATGTGAGTGCTGGAACCCTACTATTATAGCCAGTGGACAAGAATACATACAGGGAAGAACTCTCCTAACCACTATTATTGCCAATAGACCGATCTCCAAGACAAAATGCTCCTGGCCACTATTATTCATCGGTGGACTGGTATGGCCCTAACTCACATAGTGTTCCACTGTAAATGATTAGTAGTTTTCATGATTTAATTATATATATATGAGTGCGAGAACTCCACTATTATAGCAGATGGATCAAAATACGTACAGGGCAGAATGCTCCTGACTCTTATTATTATCGGTGGATCAGTCTCCAAGGCGGAAGGCTCCTAGCCACTATTATCGCTAGTGGATCGATCTGGCCCCGACTCACAAGTCTTTCACTTTCACGATTAGTGTTTTTCCTTTTTAATCATCACAACAATTCTATTTATTTGCCTTGGAGGGGAGATCAAGGTCCCGGGACACAAAGGTACACTGGTCGTACCGATGCATACAAGCTACTCAGTACCCTTCAACTATCAACCTAGAGACGCAAAGGTACTCTAGTCATACTGGTGTATATAGCTACTCAGTACCCTACTGACAAGAATACCTAATCCATAAATATGCATACCCCCTAAGTAGGTCCGTAGAGCTAAATAGACTAAGATATAGGGCCTAGCTGGGGTACAAAGGCACACCAGCAAATATTAGAATAACCGTGGGCTAAACCACATCTTTAGGGTAGCAACCCTTAAAGAGCCACCACTCCCAATCTCGAGGTCTTCCACTTTAATTATTAGTATCTTAATTAAGGTAATCACAAAAAGCACGACAAACAGATATTTATTCACTTTCAATCATTCTGATATCATTAGATATTCCTTATTTATACGGTTATCCAAGATAACTTAGAGGAATCATTAAGGCCATCATAATCTCATCCAATTCTGATTTAGGATTCGTTCTCGTGACACTTACTAATTGTCAAATACCATTACCTTACTATTCAATGTTACTTGAGTCTTATTACGAAACTCCGTTATCACGACAACATATTTGATACGATTTTTTGATTTACCCCTTGCTTGTATAATTTTTAAGGCATCCCTTCTTTACTTGCCAATTTACCATATTACTCTTCATGTTGCATAATTACCAAATTACCCTTTACTCGATTTAGGTTACTAAGTTATGTCCCACACTTATTTGGTCACCCATCGCCCTTCATAATTGTTACACTTGTCGTATTTCCATTTGGTTGGTTAGATTACCAAATTGCCCTTATCTTTTGTTATAATTATCAAATTGCCCTTTAGTTGGTCAAATTACCAAATTACCCTTTAGTTGGTCAAATTATCCTTCTCTATTATCATAATTACCAAACTACCCTTTAGTTGGTTAAATTACCAAATTACCCTTCTCCATTATCATAATTACGAAATTGCCCTTCTTTATCATCATAATTACCAAATTACCCTTCTCCATCATCATAATTACCAAATTACCCTTCTCTATTATTATAATTACCAAATTACCCTTCTCCATTATCATAATTATCAAATTACCCTTTAGTTGGTTAAATTACCATATTGCCCCTCTCCATTATTATAATTACCAAACTACTCTTCTCCATTATCATAATTACCAAATTACCCTTTAGTGGGTTAAATTACCAAATTACCCTTCTCCATTATCACAATTACCAAATTGCAGTTCTATTATTAAAATTACCAATTTACTCTTTCGATGGTTAAATTACCAAATTGCCCTTATCCATTATCATAATGACCAAATTACCCTTCTATTATTATAATTATCAATTTACTCTTCTCCATTATTATAATTACCATTTTACCCTTCTCCATGATTATATTTACCATCTTACCCTTCTCTATTATCATAATTACCATTTTACCCTTCTCCATTATTAAAATTACCATTTTACCCTCCTCTTCCAAAATTACCATAATACCCTTTTACTTACAAAGTTACCGTTTTGTCCTTTACTTCCAAAATTACCATTTTACCCTTTATTTCCAAAATTACCATAATACCCTTTTACTTACAAAATTACCATTTTTCCCTTTACTTCCAAAATTACCATTTTACCCTTTATTACACAAATTTTATTAAATTATCATCACTACATGAATATTAATGTTAATACTCCATTCTCTTCATCCAATTCCACCAACTATTATATTTCAACATAATACTCATCAACACCCACACATATTAGGCCACACTCTTGCACAAGACATATTACTAAAATGCCCCTAGGGCTCACAGTAATATTATTCATGCATTAATGATCACAATAACATAATATATCATGGATAAGTACTTAACATTTTCATTAATAACCAAATTCCTTCCTTAAGCATTACTTCCACATATGGCACATACACTAGCATGCTTTTTTTTTTGTATCAATCAATATAAGCGACTGCATATATTATATTAAACAACATATACCATGCATAATAACATATTAAAACCCTACTGTGCTAGCATACGTTTATCCATGCATTTAAGTAGGGTTTAATGATTACCTTAATTCCCGCAAAAATCGAACCTTACTGATATTCTGGTTAAATATTTAAGCTTTGATTAGCAAAACCAATACCTAAAAATAATATCAATACTTATCATATTAGAAATAAGAAAACCACAAGCATAAGACTTTATAAAAACTTAATTAATGAAATACTTAACTTAAATATTATTATACCTTAAAATCCCATTAACCAAATTAGACTAAGGCATGCAGCAACTCATCTTGCTCATGCAAAATGAGCTACATGCAAAGCAAGGGAGAAAAGGCTCAAAAATGGCATGAAAGGGAGACAATCTCGGGTTAGGGTTTTGGGGCCAGAAAAGAGGGCAGGTGGGGGAGGATTTAAGGCAAGAGAAGGGTATAGGGGTGGAGAGGGGGTGTAGGTGGTGGTTGGGGATGGGTTGTCGGTGGCCAAGGGCGGCGGTGGAGGTGGCAACGAGGCTGCAAAGGTGGTTGCCGAGGTGGAGGTGGCTGAGAAGGAAGGAAAAGGAAGGAGGAAAATGAGGGGGTGAGGGGATTTATTTCGGCCAAGGAAGGTGTGGGGGTGGTAGGGGAGATTGAGGGGATGGGTTTGGTAGTCTAGATGGCGATAGAGGCGGCGGAACTATGACGGAAGGAGGAGGTGTAGGGTGGCTACAGAGAAGGAAGAAAAGGAAGAGGAGAGGAAGGAGTTGGGATGTAGGGTGGCGCGAGGGGTGGTGTGGTGGTGCAGGGATGAGGTAGAGGGTGGCAGGAGGTAGTTCAGGCAGCTGGTGAGGTGGAGGAAGCGGCAGAGGGGGCGGTGGTACAAAAATAGGGGGTTTGGGGTAAAAGGAGAAGAAAGGAAGAGGAGGGGATCGAGAGGAGGAAGAGTGCTCAAAAATGGACAAGGGAGGGGCTATTGAAGAAAAGAAAAAGGAGAGGGAGAATAGGGGAGCAGGTGGCTAGTTGGGGCAGGATGTAGGGTGGCAGGCGGCTGCCGAGGTAGTAGGGAGAGGGAACGGGAAGAAGCCGAAAGAAAGGGCATGTGTACTGGGGGTGCAGGGTTAATTGGGTCTAAAATAGGGAAGAAAATGATGGGGGGAGAGAGAGGGAGAGACGGAGAGTGGCAGGGAGGCAGGTGGTGGCAGGGAGGAGTTGTAGGGTGTGGCGCTCTAGGTGACAGGCATGGCGTTGAGGGACATGTTTGGTCAGGGCAAGAGGTAGAAGAAGAAAGAAAGGAAGAGGAGAGGAAGCAAGTCGAGCAAGGAAAGGGAGTGGGCTAGCCCGGTCGGGGGGAAAGGAAGGAAAGAAAAGAAGGAAGGCTGGGTTAGGCTCGTCGCGCTGGAGAAGGAGGGGAGGGGAGAAAAGGGCCAATGACCCATGCGTGTAGGGTAAGGAGCAGGCCATGGCCTGGCTACCCGAAGAGAAGGAAAATGAAAAAGAAAGAAAGGAGAAAAAAGGAGTAAAAGGAAAAAGAAAAGGAAAATAGGGAAAATAGGGGAAAATAAGATAAAATAAATTATGGAATAATAGAATGTAATATTTTTGGTAGATAAATAAATTTAATAATATAATATAATATATGGGTTTAAAAAGGTTAATTTTAGTAAAAATATTAGTTTAGGAATTTATTTAAATAAAATGAGTATGATAAAATAATAAATATTTATTCTAATTTATTAAATATTCCTATCCAATTTTATATGCTCGAAAACACATAAAATAAATAAATTAAATAAATTTAAAATCTAATTTATCCCAAATAAAAACTATTTATTAAGTTATAGGTTTTTAAAATTTTAGGGGATTACAAAATATTTCCCTCAAACTTTCAATTTCAAATGACATGATTGTTATATTCTAACAGTAACCACTAATATATTCTATTGCTACAACTAAACAACAGAATCACTAAAGGGTGAGATAATTGTTCATCATTCATGTTCATAACATTTTCTAGATACTGATATATCACAATTCAATTTATCTTTTAGAAATAAATTTATTCACACATATTCAATCATGAGGAAATTAACTAAGACTACAGAAATCTCAAGGAAAATAATAAGAGGAGAAAACTCATCCACAACTGCACTATTATTCTTACTCAGTACTTCACTTCATATATATGTTTTATCTAGATTTAGTTTTGTAATTCATTGCTATGTTAATTTATTATATGATAAAATGGTAAAATTTTTTATAGAAAATACTAATTTAGATTGTAAATTATGACTATTTATCCACATCAAAAGTCACATCATATTTATATTACATCCATATTTACTTTACATTACAAAAATTTAGACAAAAAAAATTTATAATGTTAATTCTTTCCTATAGTTGAGGTTACCCTATAATCAAAATCTTTACTATAAGTGAACATCTATACTTACTTTACATTAATTCTTTACTATTCATGCAAATCAAAATCTGCATAGAAAGTTAACAAAAAATAGCAGCATACAATAATTACAAGAAAGATTCAACCATGTTAACTGGTTCTTGGATTTATATACAGTACCATGCATGTCACATCTGATCATTAAACAAAAAGAAGTGTGTTGACTAAAATATTTTTGGAATATACATCTTATATAAGAGATTAAAGTTAAAAAAAATTACGACTAGTATGTTTGTCTTGAGTTAACGTCGGTGCAAAACTATTTTCATGCAAACATTTTTCAATAATGTTTGCCATACCATGACAAGAAAAAGGAGGAAAATTATTAGTAGGAAAAATTAGTTAGAAATAAAAGCAAGAGAAAATAATAAAAAAATACTATTTTTTCAAAGGCAAAAACAAACATTATATGCTACCGTAGGCTTAAGGATATTATAGTAGAGAATATTAGTGAATTGTTATGTAAGTCAATATTTGCCACCACATCAAAAATTCAAAATATTATAAAAACATAGATAATGCTTAGTGTTATTATATTTTTCTACCATTTCATGGTCAAAAATAGCATTGACACTAAATATAAGTGGTGAACATAAACTAAATACAAATAAAATTTCATAAAAAATAAAAATAATGTTGTATAACTTTTCAAAATTTGTGTAAAATAGTTTGCACTTTGATAGAAAAGACCTAGGTCTTAGCTATATTTGACATAATATAAAAAATCAATAAATTATATTATTATCAACCTGAAACATGTAAAAAAAATCATTTTGTCGTATTTATAGTATTCTGCACAATTTATTCTAGGTATTTTTTACGTGTTTGTTGAAATGCATAAAATGTGACTATATAAAGTCTATAAATTATACATCAGATTTTTAGAAAATAATTTAGCATTCATATCTCACCAATTAAAAAAAACACATCACAGAAGGTAAATGTTATATAAAAAACACACCAAAATGAATCATAGAAAAAAAATGTTCCAAGTGAGCAAAAAATCTATAATACCCCATTTTTGACTAGTTCTAATTATGTGTACTTAATTACATAAATTATTGTAGAACATTTTATAGCCTCAAGATTGTTTTGAGTGATTATTTAGTAATTTTAATTTTGCGGCTAGACACACTTTGCTTATATATATATATAAACTTTTAAGTTAAAACTTGTAAAATATTATTATAAAATTTTATTTAGGTTCTAAATGCATTTAAATGTATATATAGAAAATTTTTAATTTTATTTATGTTTGTTATCCCTTTTGAATTTTATATGCAAAATATATAATTAAGGTATGCTAGCTAAATATCATATCATATGTGTGTTGAAAATTATGAAAATTTATATTTAAGTTTTAAATGATTAAATAAGATGATTTGGAAAGTTTCATGACTTTAGGAATAGTTTTGGTATTTATGTTAGTAATTACCTTATAAGCTTATTAATTAACCGTTATTTCAATATTTTATATATAAAACCTTGTTGTAAATTCTTAAAATTTTACATGTGAGTTTAAACTATTATTTTAACGACTTTCATAAATTTTCGTATTTTTATGAGCTTGTTTTCTATTTTTATTAGCTTGTTTTCTATTTTTATTAATTTTATCCTCTTTAATGATCTTTCCACCACAAAAAATAATATATAAATCCAAAAATTACTTTTCATGCACGAAATTACTTCCCTACACTTCCATGATCAGATTTTGTATCAATTTGACCATTTTATTATTCATTCAACTAAATTTTGAGCTAAAGTTACTTTCATATACTTTCTACCTATGCTAGTTGTGTCACTTTGGCTTTTCTTGCATTCAATCTTCTTCACTTGCATTTCCCATGCTTAAAGCTGACTTTGGACCTGCCCACCATCACCTCCCCCATCCCTTGGTTAATTGATTGGTTTTCATAACTTTATTAAACCTAAATACACTCCACCACCTTATACACTCAACCACCTTGTCATTTTATCATTCAAGTGTTGAACAAGCTACCTCTTCCCCTCTCTTGTGGCTATAGATTTTTGGTTCCTCCATCCCCTAATTATACCCCATTTTTCTTTCTTTGTTTTCATTTAGCAATTCTCTCATTTTCTCCTCTTAGTTGCTCCGACCTTTCTCTTTATTCCTAAATTAGGATTTTTAGGGTATTTCATCACTACCCCCATAAAGAAAGACTTTGTCCCCGAAGTCACTTGTGATTTCCTAGGGTTAGAGTCATAACATCCTAAGTGGATAGGGACTTAACTATCATCAATAATTACACCAACTACCCCGTTAAAGAAAAGGGTTTACTAAGGATTCTACCCCGTTTAAGGCTAAGGGGACAACTAAAGGTAATTGGGTATACTATGATCACATTCTATCTCATTTTTGGGAATACTCCTAGTCTACCCTTCATTCCTCACAGGAGTCGGATTCAGGAATATTAAAATAGAAAATTTTCGTTAAGGTATGAAAATACTTCAAATTCGGTAAAAACTTTATAAATCAAACTTTGCTTTAAAAACTAGGCGTGATTATGAGGACCAACACTCTGATACCAACTTGTGGTATCAGCTTAAAAAGTTTAAAATAGGAAGAGCAATTGAAACCAGCTTTGATACCAACTTAGAACACCCCCAAAATTTACTACTAAAAAATTTCGTTTAATGATAAGTGTTAGACAAAAACAAGTGGGCAAAACTGTAAATTCTAAGGGTATTGCTATCACACTCAGTACTAGACCGGTTCACTCCTACCGTTCCAATACTAAGTGCTAAGGCTAAAAGGGATTAAATTCAAACACAAGTCGATAATTGAAACAAGCTTCATAAGGGAAATGATAGCATTCACAATACAAAAATCAGAGTGCAATTCAGAATTACAATCCAAAGGGTAAGTGACTAGAGTTTTTCAAAACATAAAACACCACATGACATCACATAACTAGAATAAAACGAAACATGGTAAAATAAGAGGGAAAAACAGAGTTCGGCTGAGTCGCTCTCGATTCCCAAGTCAGCTCTAGGCTCAACGCTCAGGCCCACTCGATGCGTCGTAAGTGTCGTAGGCATCGAAGACATCGTCTCCTACCTACACAAACTCAGATGGGTCTTCTACTCGTGGGAATGAGCAGCACTTATGAAACGGGTAGTCAGTGCACTACGAACTGAGTAAGGTAACAGATGCGCTAAGGCCAAACATACAAAAACATACAACATAGCACAATCACATAGGCAACATGCAGTAATATAGATGATGAAGGCAGCTACGATTTGGATAGACTTATTCTTTAGATCTTTGGTAAATATAGTCGATTCACATCATAGTCTTTATCAATATATGTGAGTGTGGGAACCCCACTATTATAGCCGGTGGACCGGTCATGCAGGGAAAAATGCTCCTGGCCACTATTATTCGCCGGTGGACCGGTCATACAGGGCAAAATGCTCCTGGCCACTATTATTCGTCGGTGGACCGGTTAGGCCCCGACTCACATGGCGTTTCACTGTAATTACTTCATATCTTTCCCATGTCTTATTATCATTACGCTTGATTTGTTGAGCATGGAAACCCCCACTATTATAGCCGTTGGATCGGTCATGTAGCGCAAAATGCACCTGGCCACTATTATTTGTTGGTGGACCGGTCATGCAAGGCACCCCAGCTCCTAGCAACTATTATTTGCCGGTGGACTGGTCTAAGCCCAGCTCAATAATCTTTCTCTTTAAATGGATAGTATCTTATTCGTGTCTTATTCGATAAACATTACACCCTTGACATGTATGTCACCAACATTCTACTTCTATCCTCTCTAGGGGGGCCGTCCTATATCTTGAGACTCCTGTGCCCCTTATGATGCTCTGACATCTATTCCCCCTTATACTTACACATAATGAAAAACCAACTCCTAAGGGTGTGGGTTAAGGCCCAACACCTCATGACATCAACTCCACCTACTATCACCCTCTGGGGGTTTTCCCTTGAAAACCCTAATTAAACCTATGTGGCCCAAATTTCTCTCACTTACACTACCGTTACTTTATTTATCGCCCCATACCTTATCTCATTTAGATCCAATCCCAAATCATATCGCTTTACCCCTCGACTCCACATGTGACCAAAAAATCTTAGTTGGCCACTTCAACTCTAGTACATTTCTTCTCCCACAAGTAACCTCTCTCTTTTTTTACCCAATATATCTTCTCTCCCATGGCACCTATACTCACCTCTTATAAAATAAATTCCCAATCTTAACCCGTACTCCACTCTCCCTTAATCATTTTTTACTTCCACATTTTCCAAATTATTGCTTCCTCCCAAAACACTAATCAGGTCCCTTATACACCCTTACACCAACCTACTTACCATTTGTCATCCCAAGTCTCCAATCACTCCAAAACTCTCCCCTTAGCTTATTTACACCCTAAAATAACTTTTCTCACGTAAAGATCATCCCCATGCAAGTTTTACCCACCCCATGCAAACACCCAAAGTCCTCATGCAAATTTTAGAATTCCCATGCATGGTTCCCATCTCTCATTCATTTTGGTCATTTCTTCCTCTTTAATTTCCTCTCATGGATCATGAGGTATTTTAGTCAACCTCATATCCCCCTTAGTGAACTCAGTTGCCATTTCTTTCTTTTTTTCCTTTCATTCCCATATCATATTATCAATTGTCCTTGTATGCATGTCCTAGAGGGTCATATCATATCACATCATAATCACTATATATACATATCATACTCATGTCATAAGAAAACATATACAAACATACCTCAACTCCAAGCTGCGCTACACATAAGATAAGTTAATGACAATCATATGATACACATGATATATAGCATCCAAGGCATACAAGTCACACAACACACATGTGCCTTAGTTACATCCTTACCTAAAACAACGTAGGGCTTGGAGCACGCTCCTACGCCTCCTTAGGGTTTTGGCTTGATTCACCTATAAGAGGAAAAACTAAAGATTAGTTTCCCTCTTACCAAAAGTACTATTATTCCTTATTTTAGTCTAAGATTAGGGTTATTATTATTAAAGGGAGCATTACACATGAAAACTAGAGTTTTTTTCTTCAAGTCAACCTACTAGATATTACTAGTCAAATTATATTTATTTCAATATTTATAGCTATAATTATATCATCAAACCTAGTAGCTTTATTTCTTCTAATACTAGTACTAATACTAGTTATAGCAAAATAGTGATAATAATAATAATAGTAGTAATACTAATGCCCCTAGTAGTAGAAACCTTAGTATTTTAAGGCCAAGGCTAATAATAGCTTTAGGGGTAAAATAATAATATGATATTAGTAATACTAACAAGGTACTAATATTACTAAAGGTAATAATGATAGTACTAATAATATAAGGGTTCGAGTATTTCTACCACAATAATAGTAGCAAGATAAAAAAACAATAATAATAGTAATAACTAATAATAATAATATAGTAATAATGTTGGTAATAAAAGCATTAGGAATAATATTAGCAATATTCGAATATTAAGTAATAAAAATATTAAGGCTTAAGTATTCTTCTTCTTTAATAACAAAATGATAATATGCCAACTTCGGTTTTAATAATAATAATAATAATAATAATAATAATAATAATAATAATAATAATAATAATAATAATAATAATAATAATAATAGATATGGTGATAATATTAGTAATAGCTTTCGTCTTAGGGTTAATATTAATGGAGGTCCTAGAAGTCGTCTTAGTGGTAGTCTTAGTGATAATGGCCAAGTTAGATTTAGTAAGAAAATAATAATAATAATAATAACAATAACAATAACAATAACAACAACAATAATAATAATAATAATAATAATACTAGTAGTGGTAGTAGTAATATTAATAATAATAAAGATCACTTTATTAGTACTAAATTTATAACCCTTTTAAATAACATGCCATAGTTATAAATATTTCTGAAATTAGGTTAGGTAATAAAGGTGATACATACTAATAATATTAATAATGGTAATAATAATAATAATAATAATAATATTAAGGATAATACTATTAATATTACTAAAAAACATTAACACTTATAGAAAATAGTTTAAGGGCTGGGGAAGTTGGAATACCACCTAAGGTTGGTGGCGGAACCAGCGGCGGTGGAGGAGGAAGGGAGGTGGAAAGATGGATATGTAGGCTAAAGGAGAGGAGGTGGAGGGGTGTTTGAGGTGGTGGGAGATGTGTTAGGTGGAGAGGGGTGGAATGGAGGTGGTGGTGTAGCAGGAAGTGGTGGCGCACGACGGTTAGTGAGGTGGCCGAAGGTGGTGGGAGGTGGAGAAGGGGGAAGAAGGGGGAAGAAGGGGGAGGCAAGGAGAGATGGAGGTATGGGGAGGTAGGGTGGAGTCCCTTGATTGTTTTGGAGGGTGGAGGAGGTGCTGGTTGTAGTGGGATTGGCGGCGGACAGCGGCACGAGGGGCGGCGCAGGGTTGGTGATGGCTGATTGGGTTGGCAACTTTGCACGGCCAGGGCGGCTCGTGTAGGGCAAGATAGGGGAGGATGGTGGCTCAGTTTTGTAGAGGGAGGTGCGGGGAAGGTTTTGGTGGGAGGCTTTTGTGGCAGCGGTCGTCGACGGCGACGGAACAAGGAACTATTTGGGCGGTGGCGAGCGGATGGGGTTGCTGGGCTACGAAAAGGAAGCTCGGTTATGGCTGCCCATGGGGGGTATTTATAGGTTAATTGAGGGGGAAAACAATGAAGGGAGAAGAAGACAACCGGGGGCAGGTGAGGCAGGTCGCCGACCGGCGGTGACAGGCGGCGCATGCACTACAAAATTGCAAGGTACGTTTGGATCAAGGTGCGGGAAAAAGGAAGGGATGGCAGCACATGTGAGGAGGGAGGGTAGGTTGGTTGGGTCGAATTTGGAAAGAAAATGACCGGGGGAGGGGCAGGGAAGGACGAACAGCGGTGTAGGGGGTGGCCGGCGTGTGCAGAGTTGCAGGTCAGGCTGCAGCTGTAACACCCCCATTTTTAGTACTTGAAAATTTCTTTATAAAGAGTTTATTGTGGAAGCTAAGCCAATAAAAAAACTTAGGGTGTTACTGCCACACTTAGTATAAGTCTGGTTCCTCTACCTTTCTTACACTAAGTGTTAAGGATAAAATGTTTATCCGCTTAAATTAAGAATAACAATGGATAAGAAGAAGAGAAATGTTTCATTACAATATTAAATTTTTCTGATAACACAAGATTAAATAAAAGAGTTACAAATGACAAAGGAAAGAAATACATAAGGGGACATAAGATTCCAAAAGATATCTAGATCAAAAGATGCTGGAATGAACACCAGATAGTCCTAACTCTCAACCCCTACCAAAAGCCATCAAGTTGTACCCTCAAAGTACTCCTGTAAGGTAAAGACTGCCCATTGAATAGGTAGGGGACCATAAAACGGAACCCAGCAGTACAACGGTACTGAGTAAACCAATATACAATACTAAGCATGTAAATATCACATGGAGCACATAGAAGGTAACACAAAGTATCATGTCATAACATGTTAAATAGAATATACTATAGCGAAGTGCCACATTCATACCATAACTCATATTATACCATATGCCACATGTTCATCACATCAAACTTAACCATATTACAACTATGTCATTAATCCAATTATACCAAGGGTGTCCCATGAAAAGAAAAACACCAAATCATAATTAAGGCCTTTCACAATAACCACATCTATTCCATTTATAACATAATAAGGAAATCACTGAGACAATTGCCAACCAATACACCAAATCCAAATAGTGCACGAATGCAACTATCAAACCAACATACCAAAACCAAGTAGTGCGCGGAGGCAACTATCAATTCGACAAATCACAACAATCCATTTAAATCCTTATACAATAATTATTTATATTTTAATTACTCGAGAGGATACAATAATAACCCAAAGATATAAAAGTACACCGGTCATACCGGCGCATTAAAGCAACACGGTATCCTCCCAACTTGTAACCTAGAGACATAAAAGTACTCTGGTCATATTGGTGCAACAAAGCAACGCAATATCCTTCCATCCTAGGACACCTAATCCTTAAGTATCAATAACCCCTATAGTGCCCGTAGGTCACATATAGAGTAGACTAGGTCCTTACTGGGGCACAACCGGCACACCAGAAAACCAAACAAATCGAGGACTCCTACCTCGTCTCTAGGGTAGCTACCCCTAGAGAGAAACCATTCCCAAATCTCGAGGTCTTCCACTTTAAATATTAATATCTTAATAAGGTGATCATAAAATATCACATAATGCACAATGATTCCAATTTTATTCTTAACCATTTTTATTTTATTTCCAATTATTCAAGTCGATCATAAGATCAACAATTCAAACCAAAATCAAAGTTAACACTAAGGTCAACCTAGGAATCCATTACGGTCGTCTCATTCCAATTATTCACACTTTGAGGCATAATAAGTCATAAACAACCAAAATGCCATTATATGTTATTTACTCAATAGTTTTCCACTCTAATACCAATTGTTATTGGAATTAATCAAAATTCATGGTATGAATAAATAACATTAAAATAGGTACATTAATATAAGATAACAATTCTATACATTTTCAGGAGTGACAAAAATACCATTTTGCCCCTAAAACACAATTAAGCTCATTTAGCACATAAAATTGCCATCATGCATACTTATTTTAACACAAGCAATCCTATTTTAATATGTTATCATACATATATTTAAAATAAATAAATTTAACATAACCTTGCATAAAAATACATGGTCACACACTTAGAGAAATTAATAACAATACATGATGTATGCATACTTTTTTATGAAATTATAAGAGAGCATAAATTACACTTAAGCATAACATAAGAAACTTTAAACATGCTATCACATGATTTTTATATATTTAGTAGCAGCATATGGGTTACCTCTTTCCAAGTACAAATAGAAAAATAACACAAAGAATTCCCAAAAGAATATCAACGCCTTCGAAAGATGGAGACGCAAGAGGAGAAGATAAAGGATAATAACTTCACAATTTAACCAAAAATTGAACTTTCTTTACTTATTTAAAAATAAATAAAGGCTAGATAGAAGGAAATGTTGAAGTGAAACAAGAGAATAAGGATAAATAGAGGAGGATGGGTCTTGGTTATAAGCTCAATAAAGATTAAGAATACTTAGCAAAAATAACCAAAATGAAGAGAAAGGTAAGAGCAACCAAGAGGAAAAAATGAGAGAAATGTTGAATAAAAACAAAGAAAGACAAATGGGTTATAATTAGGGGATGGAGGAACCAAAAATATGCAGCCACAAGAGGGGAGAGGTAGCTTGTTCAACACTTGAATGATAAAGGACAAGGTGGTTGATTGTGTAAGGTGGTGGAGTGTATTTAGATTTAATAAATTTATGAAAACCAATCAATCAATAAAAGGGATGGGGGAGGTGATGGTGTGCAGGTAAAAGGTCAGCTTTAAGCATGGGGAATGCAAGTGAAGAAAGTTGAGTGCAAGAAAAGTCAAAGTGACACAACTAGCATAGGTAGAAAGTGTGTGAAACTAACTTTTGCTCAAATTTGGTTGAATGAATAAGACATTGGTCAAATTGATACAAAATCTGATCATGGAAGTGTATGGAAGTAATTTCGTGCATGAAAAGTAATTTTAGGATTTAAATATTATTTTTAGTGGTGAAAAGATCAATAAAGAAGATAAAATTAATAAAAATATAAAAAAGGCTCATAAAATTATGAAAATTTATGAAAACCCTTAAAATAATATTATAAAATCACATGTAAAATTAATTTAAAACAAGGTTTGATATATAAAATATTGATATGGTCAATTAACAAGCTTATAAGGTAATTACTAACATAAATACCAAAACTATTCATAAAATCACGAAACTTTTCAGATCATCTTATCTAATCACTTAAAGCCTAAATATAATTTTTCATAATTTTTAACACAAATTTGATATGATATTTAGCTAGCATACTGTAATTATATATTTTGCATATAAAATTCAAAAGGGATAACAAACACAAATAAAATTAAACAAAAATTTTTATATTTATATTTAAACACATTTAGGACCTCAATAGAATTTTATAAGAATATTTTACAAGTTTTAACTTAAAAGTTCACATATATAAATAGTATTTTATATGCAAAGTATGCCTAGCCTCAAAATCGCAATTACTACCGAATCACCCAAAACAATCTTAAGGCTATAAAATTTCTACAATAATTTATGTAATTAATTACACTTAATTAGAACTAGTTAAAAATTGGTTATTACAGCAGTTGCGCGGGGAAGAAGAAAGAAAGGGAAAGGGGGAGGACTAGGCGGTCCAAAGGGAGAAAAAAAAGGAGAAACCCGGCCGGCTGGGACGGGCCTAGCCACGCGGAACGGGGGGAAAGGAGGAGAGCGTTTGGGCTGTGGGCTGGCCCAAACCGGGGAAGGAGAAGAAAAAAAAAAGAAAAGGGAAAAAGGAGAAAAGGAAAAAGAAAAGGAAAAAAAGGAAAAGAAAAAGGAAATTAGGTGGGTTGGGGTATTTTGGGTATTTGGTATTTTAGATTATTACTTAAAATAATAATATTTAAAAAATAATAACCAAATCTTCTTTTTTATTTTATTTTATTTATTTATTTATTATTTTTGGATATTTAAAATTAATAATAATTATTATAAGAATAATAATCAAATTCCTTTTTAGATTAATTGAGCTACTTTGGGTAAGTTTTCCTTAACTTCCATGTTAATTAGTAAATGGTCCAAATTTTCCTAAACAATTTATTTATTATTTTATCTTTGTTTTGCCTTAATTAATTCCCCTTAATTTTAATAAGATAATTTATTTACTTAATTTTCTTAATAAATCCTTGTTTTGCCATACTTCCTAAATTAGGATTTTTGGGGTATTTTAGTATCCAATTTATGGAAGAGGTGATAATGGGAGAATGGTGGGGAAGAATGGGGTCCCTCTTCATAATATGTTTGTTGTACCTCATAATTGTTATTTTCTACTCAAGTATAGTACTCATCTTAATGTTGAGTGGTGTAATCAATCTCGCTCAATCAAATATCTATTTAAATATATCAACAAAGGACACGATTGTATTACTACATATTTTTATAGACACACGAATGATGATGAAGGAGAAAAATGCACTAACGTAGTTCAAATGTAATACAATTATAGATAGATTTCATTATGTGAGGCATCATGAAGGCTATTTAGAAATGAGATTCAATTAAGAGATCCACCAATTCAAGATTAGGCTTTCATCTTCCAAATGAATAAAGTATTATTTTTTCTAATTCTAATATGATCAATGATGTTGTTGATCATTTATTAGTTAAACAAAGTATGTTCATGTATTGGATGAAGTCAAATGAATTATGTAGAATTTTCTATGAAATTTTTTTGGGATAAGAGGCTTAGAGTATGGCAGCCATGAAAATAGGGATTTCTATTGGATAAATTTTTTATGTCCCTCTGGGTAGTAGTAAAAAATACTATTTAAGATGTTGTTTGTGGGTCTAGAAGTAATCAAGAGATAAAATGCATCAATGGTGTAAAGCATGCTTCATACCGTGATGCTTGCTATTCTTTGGATTTGTTAGATGATAAATAATACATTAATGGTATCATTGAGGCAAGTTATCGGGCTTCTGCATCTTCTTTGAGAAATCTCTTTACATTATTATTGTCATCTAAATCACTTATTCGGCCTAAAGTTGTTTGGAATGATTGTTGGATACTCATAAAAAACGACATTTTATATAGACAACGCATAGCGTTACAACACAAAGGTAATTTATTGTACTTATATAGTATTTTTATTATTTCCTTATTATGAATTATAATTAGTTATATATATATATATATATATGTTGAAATTTTTTTTGCCCACATATTGTTGTTTCTTGCAAAAGATGACAAGTATCCTATAGGAATTAATATGGATAGACTTATTTCAGCTAAAATTCCACAACATAACATCAATCATATCTATTATTTGATACTTCAAGATTATCTGTCACATGGACCATGTGATTGAAGAGACTCCCCTTGCATGTCTTATGGTCATTATATAAAGCATTTTCTTTAAAAAAACTATCGAATCAACAACTATTGATGATAAAGGGTATCCAATTTATAGAAGACGTGATAATGGGAGAATGGTGGAGAAGAATGGGGTCCCTCTTCATAATAGGTTTGTTGTACCTCACAATTGTTATTTTCTACTCAAGTATGGTGCCCATCTTAATGTTGGGTGGTGTAATCAATCTCGCTCTATCAAATATCTATTTAAATATATTAACAAAGGGCACGATTGTATTTCTACATATTTTTATAGAAGCACAAATGATGATGAAGGAGAAAAATGCACTAACATAGTTCAAATGTACTACGATTGTAGATAGATTTCATCATGGAGGCTATTTAGAAATGAGATTCAATTAAGGGATCCACCAATTCAAGATTAGGCTTTCATCTTCCAAATGAATAAAGTATTATTTTTTCTGATTCTAATATGATCGATGATATTGTTGATCATTTATCGGTTAAACAAAGTTTGTTCTTGTATTGGATGAAGTCAAATGACTTATGTAGAATTTTCTTTGAAATTTGTTTGGGATAAGAGTCTTAGAGTATGATAGCCATGGAAATTGGAGATTTCTATTGGATGAGTTTTTTTTATGCCCCTTCGGGTAGCAGTGAACAATACTATTTAAGATATTGTTTGTGGGTCTAGAAGTAATCAAGAGATAAAATGCATCAATGGTGTAAAACATGCTTCATACCGTGATGCTTGTTATTCTTTGGATTTGTTAGATGATGATAAATAATATATTAATGGTATCATTGAGGCAAGTTATTAGGCTTCTACATCTTCTTTGATAATTCTCTTTGCAATATTATTGTCATCTAAATCACTTATTCGGCGTGAAGTTGTTTAGAATGATTGTTGGATACTCATGACAAATGACATTTTATATAGACAATGCATGGTTTTACAGCACAAAGGTAATTTATTGTACTTATAGTATTTATATTATTTCCTTATTATGAATTATAATTAGTTATATATATGTTGATTTTTTTTATCGCATTTTTAGAGCATCATTTGGATGATGGTAAACTAACAGTTCTGAGCAAGCTCTAGGCTACAATATGCAAATTCATCACCAAAAAATTTCTTCAAATTCATAAATACTTAATCACATTGATATTATAGCCGAGATAAGAATTTTTGAGGCACATGACTCGACCAAAAGTGGCAAACTACAACCAGTAGTTGAAATATCAAAAAAAAAAACTTAATGTTGCTAATCATAGTGAAAGCAAAAAAAATATTACAAAATTGTGGTAGGAGCTTACGAAAATTTGGGTTGATGCCATTTCCTCCCTCCTAGTTTTTTTCAACAAGTCGCAATACATTGATACATGAGGAAACATGCTACGATCAGTCAACTTTGCGTATAGAACATACGAAACATCTATCTAGTATGACCGATGAACAACATCATATACATGATAAAAAGTAAAGCAATCGAGTCAAATTCAAGTGGCATGTTCTTTGTTTATGGATATGGAAGTGCAATAAAGATGCTTATAAGGAGGACTTTATTAGCCGTTCTCAGATGCAATGGAGGTCTTGTATTAAATGTGGCATCAAGTGGAATAACTTCTTTGTTATTACCAGGCGAAATAATCACTCATTTCGATCACTATAAATCCAAATGAATATTTAACATAAAGATTACAATCAATTCAACCTAGACTAGTGTCCATATTAGTTGGCTTTAGCCTGAACTTATGTCCATTCTGGTGATTGGCTTTAGCCTAAACTTTATGTCCCTTATTTGGATAAGCTTCCATGGTAAGTGAAACCATGAGATAATGCACAGTCAATCGCTCGATGTTAATAAAATATGGATAGTAAATATCTGTTTATAATTTATGAATGATGACCAAGTGAATGGTTAATGGTTGGTTAAAAAATGGAAGTAATGGCATCCTATGGCAGAATTGATTGCAAGGTGTAAATTGATACTATGGGATGAAGCTCTAATGATGCACAAATATTGCTTTGAGTCTTTGAATAAAACAATTAGAGATATTTTACGATTTACCCACGAATTTAGTATTCATAAGCCATTTGGAGGTAAGACCATTATTCTTGGTGGGATTTTTGATATAATACCTCTAATTCCTAAAGGTAGTCGTTAAGATATTCTTCATACAACTATCAACTACTCATACTCATAGAGAGATTGTAAGGTCTTACAATTGACAAAGAACATCAAGTTGCAAAAAGTTAGTTCCGATAATGAATGCGCTAACTTGAAGCAATTTTCAGAATAAATTACAAGCATTGGAGATGAAATAATTGGAGCTCCTAATGATGGTTATGCATGAATTAAAACTCTATGTGATCTTTTAATAAGCCATTTGGAGTAAGTTATATATTAACATTAACTTGTATATCATTAATGAAGATTATTTTGAAAGAAAATCTATATTAACGCATTTTTTATTCTATTAATGAGTACATGATGTCAATCAACTCATTTGAAATGAAAACATACTTAAATTAAGTTACAACATACATCTCTAATTTAAATAATAATTTTTTACAAGACCTACACACCCCATAATAAAATTAAGTACTCTAGTATGCCTAACCATATGCTAAATTTGATGATAGGTACACCTATAATGTTATTGAAGAACATTGATCATTCACTTACAATGGTTTTAGGATGATTAGTATGAGACTTAGAACTCATGTTTTGGTAGCTAAAATCTTAAGTGAAAATAATACAAATCATCAAGTATTATTATTAAAAATATCATTATATCATCTAATTCAAGATTATCATTCAAATTTAATTGAAGTTTATATCTTATATAATGACAATCAACAAAGGTCAATGCCAATTCCTTAATAATGTTGGTCTTTTTTGGAAAAAAATAATAATAATCTATATTTAGTCATGCTTAGTTATATATTTCATTTTCCAAAATCACAAATCTTAAAAGTTTGAAAACTTTGATATACAATACTAATATTGATGATTATAATTCATCGACAAATGTTGTAGTCAAGGAAGTATTTGAGAAGCTTTGATTAATTTTTTTCATTATTATTTTTTTTATATTGGTTTTACATTGTTATCTCTAAATTTTTCTAACTATCTTATTATTTGATATTATAGCAACCTCAGCGGCTGAGTTAAATTATAACAATGAAAGCTTTTATTGAGTAGCTTCCTTGAGATAGGCAATTACGTTTGCACGATCCTCGCCCTTCTTCAAGCCGGGGAAATCCTTCTTAGTTCCAGGAATGTACTGCACAAATAGGAAAAAAATATATATAAATACACACATAGAGAGAACATGAATCGACAAACACTAGATTTTCCCATCATAATAAAAAAGTAGTAAACATTTCTACCCCCCTCTTCTCCTCCACGGAAAACCAAACCACAAATCAAACAATACAAGTCATGGAGAAATCTATGGAATTGTCCATGAATTAGCCACCACGCCTATCAGCTAGTTCTCCGCACCCATAACCCAACTTCAACTGGGTAAATGATAATTCTATATCTAAACCTACCTTTATACCCATGATCATCTATGTTGAATGGAGAATTTACAGGATCGTAACACTACTGACAACTATATATAAGCATGAATATTGGGAGCATAGGAATGAAGCACGATTGAAAAGACACGAAGAGTCCCAAGGGGCATGATGGTTCAACAAACCCAAGCCCCAAGGGGCACTAGAGGCACAGAAAAACTTGACCCATGGACCCAGATGAGTTCCAAAGGCACCTAATGGCTAAGAGTTGTGATGGTTTGGTGGAGATACATGGCTATTGGCTCGGAGGGCTCTAAATACATATGTTGGCGGGAAAATCAAATGACAGGGCACAACCCTTTAAAGAGACTTGACCCTATGCCACGAGGGTGTCGTGGTCTTCCATAAATACCCCCTACCGAGGCATGCAAAGGCGTTCAGTCTCGCTTAAGAGTTTCTAAGCACAGTCCAAATACTTGTATTGTACCTTAAATTCTGAATAAATATCATATATAGAGCTTGAGTGATTCTTTCTTATTCAACCCACAAGTTCCATTTTTTTGTATTAAGTTTCCATTTGTGCATCCAATACAATCAAGGTGGATAGGCTGGTTAGAAGAGAATTCTAACACCCTCATAGTGTAAGCCGAAAGAAAATTTTAACCCTCAAATTTGTGCTGTGACATTTTGGTATCATAGCAAATCGATCACAATCGTTGGTGAATCAAACATTGCTACTACACGGGATGGGACAAAAAATAAAAGGAGTTCTACGAATTAGACTAATGAGAGGATAGCCCGTATTGAGTCGTTTCTGGGCATACCTCAACCGAGAGAAGAAAACGATACGGAGAATCTAGGCTTTTCAGTGATTGATGCACTTAAAACACTCACAGAATAGGTTCAAAGGTTTCAGTAGGAAATTCCTAACAAAGTAAGAGAAAGGATGAATGCTTCTAATATCCTCGAAGATGATAACGAAGCCCAATCAAATGAGATGCAGAATTTAAGGGTTGAGGTGGTAGCCCTAAGAAATTAATTACAAAGAGATCATAATAGAAATGGACACCATACTACATCTCTCAAAGTCCCAGGACCAAAAACTTTTGATGGTTTCTAGGATTCGAAGATATTGGAGAATTTCATATGGGATCTAGAGCGATATTTTTGTATTGTTAGAGTTCGAGATAACAAGAAGGTTTTGGTGGCATCGATGTATCTAATCGGATGTGCCAAACATTGGTGGAATACCCAAATTGATGAAGGATTGAATGCCGCAATTGTGTCTTGAATTCTCTTGAGTTGCTAAGGAAGCACCCAAAGATTTAAAGCATACCAGATCAGTTCATGATTATGTTAAGGTTTTTAGTACCTTGATGTTAGACATCAAGAACATAGGGGAAGAAGATAAATTGTTCAATTTCATGAAAGGGTTGAAGTCTTGGGCTCAACTAGAACTTATGAGACACCGGGTTGGAGATGTTACAACCACTATGTCCATGGCAAAATCATTGATACAATTCAAAGCTATTGAGCCCTTGATGGATGAAGCACCATGGAAAAGATAAGAAAGGGAATTCTAAATTCAAAAAGAAAGTGTTCCAAAATCAAAATGGAATTCACAAGAAGGTATTCCACAAAGAAGAGGCCAGAGCCCCCTATTCCTTAGACAAAGGGAACCCAGGCCAAGAAGCCTAGGTTGAATGGATGTTTTATTTGTGGAGGCCCTCACTTTGCCCGAGAATGCATTGTTTACCGAATCAGAGTTAGAGGAAGATCGAGAAGAGCAACTATGAAAGGTATAAGTGGAGGCACAACTTAACCCTTTGCACCTCCTTAATACAATCACGGTAGACAAGCCTGAGCCAAAGCATGGGTTGATGTAATTCAATGTTTATGTGGATGGATGAGACATCATGGCTATAGTGGACACCAATGCAACCTACAACTTTATTAGTGATAAAGTAGTAAAGAGACTTGACCTCAAACTTGCAACATGCCTTCATTAATTGAAGGTAGTAAATTCTATTGCTCGTCCCACAAGAGATATGGTAAAAAATGCAACTCTTTGGATTGGTAGTTCGATAGGTACTTGTAATTTGCTTGTTGCCCCTCTTGATGATTTTGAATTAGTACTAGGAAATGAGCTCTTCACTTGTCCTAAGGTGGTCGTGATTCCCTACTTAGGCAGTATAATGATCAATGATGAAAAGCATCCCTACTTTATAAAGGCACTAATTCATGACCAATTGGAGGGAACAAAGAAGGAAATTGGCTTGCTATCTGTTGCTCTTCTCCCGATTGGGGTATGTCTAGAAATAACTCAATACGAGCTATCTTCTCATTAGTTTGATTCGTAGAACTTCTTTTCTTTTTTGTCCCATCCTCTGTAATAGCAACATTTGATTCACTAGCTATTATGATCGACTAGAATTGACAGAATTGAGAAGGTAACGATTTGGTACCCCCTTTTGGCCCTCATGCGCATTATTTACTACCCCCTCTTCTCCTCCTTTACGAAAAACCAAACCACAAATCAAACAATACAAGTCATAGAGAAATCTATAGAATTGTCTATGAATCAGCTACCAAGCCTATCAGATGGTTCTCTACACCCATAACCCAACTTCAACTGGGTAAATGATAATTCTATATCTAAACCTACCTTTATGCACTTGATCATCTGCGCTGAATGAAGAATTTGCAGGATCGTAACACTATTGGCAACTATATATAAGCAAGAATATTGGAAGCATAGGATTGAAGTAACGTATATGCACAAACAAATGAACCACCACAACACACACACAATATAATATAAATGAGGAAGAAGAGAATTATGGTCATCAAGACAATGGTTTGGCACAAGAAAATCAAGCATTTCAAAGAAAAAAAGCAAGCAACCAATCCACCATGAGGACTCATTGAATAACGATGAGTAGAGATAGTAACAAACCAAATTCTGAATTGGAAACAAATAGGGAGGCAACAACTAAAGAATCAATTGCACCACAAATAATGAAAGAAGAGGATGGTGTCACTCATTAGGACTTAAAATATCAAAAGCTTGATTGCATGAGATCAAAATTCACAATTAAGTATGCTTTTTGGTCCTTTCAATGGCAAAAATACAATACAATTGAGGTATTTGTTTACGATGGCTGAGAATCATTATAGATGGATTCTTAATGCAATTATGTCCACCAGCAACACAATTAATAGCTCCCCACCATCTAAATGTAGTTTAAAGATCTGGTAACTAGAGTGCACAATATTAACTCCTAGCAATTAAATAAAAAATAAATCAGCATAGATGCACAGTGAAAATTAAAATTTAAGTTCATAAGGTGACATCATTGTTCAAATAAGAATGACACCACTAATATAAGTACTACAAAGATTGTTGGAGCTAGAAGTAAGGAATCTCCCTAAAACCTTCTAAAATAGCATGAATAAGAAGAATATTTGGTCTCCCTAAATTGGTACTTGAAGCATTGCCCCATTTGTAGCACTCAACCAAGCTAAAAGAATGACAGAGTTTCAAACCAAAGGAAACTACTATTCAACATATATGGTTATTGTCAAAGCCTAAAACATGTGGAACTTCTGCTTAGTGTCGTCATCTATAATACATATTACTATTTTCTAGCAAAGGCATCAGCAATTTATGGCTCACACTGCTAAAAAAACCAAAGATTGATGCTAGAGAAGATCCCCAAACGAAGGTGCTCATAATATATCCAATCGTCTATGGCGTTTACATTATGGCTAGCAATTTTCGAGTGCAAGGCCAACCTATTCCTATTTCTGACAAGCAAAAGCAAGGTAGAAGATTAAGAATCTTGTAGATAGTTGTACATGAACCATTTCAACTTGCCAGCCACAGTCACTGATGCAGACAAGTGCAATGTGGGAGGACAAGAAATCCTCAATACGGAATACCCATAAGCATTTCACACAAGACTATGTCTAAATGGAAAATTACTCAAAAGGTATCAAAGATTCAGATCACTGTGTCAGAAACAATCAAAGAACAGCTAATGAAATCAACAGAAAAAGGATGGCAAGCAAATTACAGAGTTTTAAGTCAGAGTTAAAAAAAAAGGAGGGGGCAGGAAAGAAGGTTGGAATTGTGTCATGTCGCACTAATCATAATTGATAAGCATACGCTACATGACTAGAAAATTTGAGAACACATAAAACTCCTCCCCCCCCCCTCCACATCAAATTCAAAACCATTAAATAAGATTTTGCAACCAGCATTTTCTATAATTGGTCATTTTGCATACCTTCTTCGGGTTCAACAAATAATCATACAGTGTGTCCTCTCCCCAATCCACATCCTTGTTCTTCTGAGCAGCAGAATATGAGTACCCCGGAGCAGTACCAGAGTGTCTCCCAAAAAGGCCATTAAGATTTGGACCTGTAATATAACAAAGCATAATAAACACTCTTTTATGTGACGGACACTATCAGCACAAACACTGAAAACCACTTCAATGCAAAGCAACACCATAGAATAAACGAGAAAACAGTTGATTGCTTTGCTAGAATTAAGGTGACAACATGCTTAAAGAGAGCTAGACAATAGAAAAATAAAAGACGACAGAGAATTTGCGTTATGGATAGTGTTAGACAATGATTACAATCTGTGGGCTACCGCTTATATACAACGTATCTGAGAACATTAGCAAGTATGCAGCTCCAGAGTTGATGAACTAACTTGAACTAAAGACGCTAACAAACAGATTTTTGCTGTAGGTGAGTAAACTGGTGTAGGCAGGTGACTGGAGGTTTGTAACCTCGTAAGATGAACTCCAACAATGGTCGGCAAGCCCAGAGTGCCAGAAAACAAAGGCCTTGAATCACTAAATTAATTTTCAGGCACCGAAGGAAAGGAGGCATATAATTTAAAAGAACTCAGTGATGATCCAGGGATGAGAAAAAAGATGATCGAACACTGAAATGAATACAAACTGTATCACGCGTCGATATAGCCTGACAAAGATAGGAAAGAAATATTAGATTAATCATTAGGGTGGAAATAGTTACTGTTAACAGAGGAGATCTAAATAGAAGTATTATTGTAAAAATTAATTAACTGATTTTGCATCGGCTGCCACAATAAGTTGGATGCAAAACACTCAAAAATATTGATTAAATTTTTTTTTTTAACATAAGCCATATCATACTGATACAAGAATGAGATGCAAGCCGATGGCCCAAAAAAAATTCGAAAACAATAGATAGATAATTAGATATATCGACTACATATAGGAACATAGGCAGTTAAAGACGAATCGATCGATGTGATTTTAATTAACGATTAGAAATAATTCAATCAAATACAGGCCCTGGATTCAACAGATCATTAAAATATTAACCATACTGTGTCCCAAGAACGTAAACTGAAGGAGAAGTGAACCTTGTCTGTGACCAGCTCCTTTTTCAACGGTATGACATTGCGCACACTTCATTTTAAAGATCTTCTCTCCAGATTTGGCATCGCCGGGTGGTGCTTCGCTGAAGGACGGCATATTGCAGAGCGGCGGCGGTTAGAAGGAGAATGTGGTGTGAATTGTATATGACCTTTGATCATAAGAGGGTCGAGACATGGAGAAACGGCGAAACGGCGTTTTCTGAGAGACAGGCGGGCGAAAGTGGGCATTATTTAAATTGAGATGGGGGGGGGGGGACCCGCGTATTCTGAGAGACAGGTGGGTGAGAGTGGGCATTATTTAAATTGAGGGGGGGGGGGGAGGGGTTCTTTGCAGAATGTTTCGGCCTTTCGGGCGAGAGTGGGCTTCTTATCCATTGGGGGGTTTCAGGGCGAGATTGGGCTTTTTTATAGCGGATGAAGGGGGGTTCTATCCACTATCCAGAATGTTAGGATTTTTTCTATGACGGTAGGTAGCCGCGGCGTCCCGGTATTCAGTTTCATAATCTTGCCCGGTACTTTTTTTCCCCCTCTTGTCATTTTAAATTTTAATCTTTTCTTCTCAGTTTCTTTCCTCAAGCTGCAAATATTGAGTTGAAAATCGTTATAAACCAATTCAGACTCGAAACTTCTCAAAGAAATTATACTAGTTTAAAATTTTGAGTAAAGTCAGTATCCCACCAAACAATTTCTATATAAATTATAGGATATCTGGTTCATCTTTCCCGACCACCATATTTGTTGATTTTTACTGAGCAAGAACTTTAATAAGATTGACACACAGAAATATTAAATACTTATACATTAATATTTTGTTTACATCTATAATTAAATACTCAAATCCATTTTTTTGCCTGATTTCAATTATAAATCCATTTACAATTACATGTAAAAGTTACCTTCAACACTAAGTTATATTCTATCTGTTTCAAAAATGACGTCATTCTATCCCTTTGTATATTTTTTTAGTAAAGTAATAAGAATAGTCTTAAAATTATACTTATATCTTTTATTAAAAAATAAAAAACCATTGAATGCATATATAATTAAAAAATAAAGGTAAAAATAAAAAGTATGTTTTGACTTTTTTAAAATAACTTTTTTTATATAAAAATTGAATGATAGAATAAATTTTTTTTAATACAAAGGGAGTATAATATTTGTAAATAACATATAAAGTTATGTAATAAACAAAATACATACAATAGCTCCACCGAAACAGTAAGCAAACAACACTTGATTGGCTATTCTACTAAGCAAACCATCAGGAAATATAGAAACCACGTGCAAAAAATATAAGAACCCATACAGAGCACTAGGTCTATGATGCAACATATATAAAAATCATTTAAGAAACGAAATATAATATATTTTTTTAAATATTATTGACCAACTCACAGATCAAATGTTGGAATGCATAACCCCTAAAGTACTAAGGGATCGTTTGATATACTTACAATTACTTTTACAGTAAATACAACTTTTAAGGAAGTTAGATATTGAAAAGTAGTTTTCTGTAAGAAATATTTATTTGTGTTTGTTACGTGTATGTACCTCTTGAGAAGCACGATGATTTTCTTAGTTATTTTGTTTGGTTTATTTTCTTATTACTTAGGGAGTAGACATAAAATTACATTAATATCCTTTGTTAATAAATATCAACATTTATTTTTTCTACCTTTATTTTACATGAATAGAAACTTTATTTACCACTACAAAAATATAAATAATTATAATGGACAACAATATAATATTATAAAAATATCATCAAATAATTTAAGTAGCTCTTGTATCAAAACTTATTATAAAAAATTAATAAATGCAATGACATAAACTAGAATGATGAAATAATTCTAATACAATAAAAAAATACTTATTGAATAATAATAATAATAATAATAATAATAATAAATATGACAGGAATATTTTAAACATCTTGAATCAATAAAGTGATAATATATGCCCTTTAATAATCATCGTCCATACTAAAAATATTATGGGTAGCTGAGGATAATTAGGTAATTTACAACTTAAGAAGTATTACTTACTGAACCTCACATCAGGAAGTAACTTCCTCAATGTATGGGCGGTTCAGAATTTCAGGAAAAATAGTTTTTTCCTTTGACTTTTTACATCCTTTAAACCAAACAATAAGGTATTTTGTATTTCCCAGAAAGTTATACTTCCTCCCTCTACTTTCTTGATACCAAACGACCTCTAATTTACCTAATCAGCTACCGTGGTACCTACGTGTCATATAAACGCAACAAAAATTAGTGAAAATCTGTAGCCTTAATAAAACCTAAAATTTAATGAGAAAAGCAAATATAACAATAATGTCAAATATCACATATGTTATTACTTATTAGTGTATGTGCAAGAGATTTTTCCGAGATAATTTGGAAAATATGTTTAAAGTTATTAAATGTGACAAAAAAACACTCAAATAAATATGCTACTTTTCAAAAGCGTATCAAATGTAAATCTAACACTATAATCGTAATAGCGAACATATTTAGATTGGAAAATATGTTTAAAGTTATTAAATGTGACAAAAAAAACACTCAAATAAATATGCTACTTTTCAAAAGCGTATCAAATGTAAGTCTAACACTAAATTATCTAACATAATTGCAACGAAACAATTTAGAAATTTTCTTAACAACATAATAAGAAATATAATACTTAACTTGGAAATATGGTTATGCCAGCATTTTCTATTCAGTTTTAGCCATAAGTACATGCCCAACGAAAGAAAACACACACACACACACACACACAATGATGAGATATCATAATGAAAAAATTAAATAAATAAATTGAAAAAGCATTTAACTAATACCTCCATATTAAAAATACCGTATTTCGAGAATAAATTTTAATCATTAATATCTTTTAATATATATTAATACAAAATATAAAAAATATTATAAAATATTTTTGAATATGAATATAATGAATATATTTTTATAGCATGATATATTTTAGTTTAAGAAATAATTAGTGGTTAAACTTTATTCTTGAAAGTCATATCGATAGTCTTTTCAATACAAAAGTATTGTGAATCTTACCTTTATGATATTAAAGAAAACAAATCATAAGTTAACAAAAAATAATTATTAGAATATAGACTAATAAAAGTAAAATAACACTTCCATCATATTATAAAAAATATATATAAATGTAATGTATGTGTGACAATTATTAATTATAATTGAGATAAAATAGGAAAGAAAAATGATTCAAAATTTTGATTCGAAACTTTAAATATGGTAAATATATAAAAATTCTAAAAAATTGTTTGGTATTAAGAAAGTAGATAGAGGAAGTATAACTTCTTGGGAAATATAAAATATCTTACTGTTTGGTATAAGAGATGTAAAAAGTCAAAGGGAAAAATTATTTCCCCTAAAATTCTAAACCACCCGTACATTGAGGAAGTTACTTCCTGAGGTAAAGTTCAGTAAATAATACTTCCTAAGTTATAAATTACCTAATTATCCGCAACTATCCATAATTTTTGCAAAAATTTCAGCCACTTTTTACCACTTCATCAGCATATACCTATTATACCTCCATATTACGTGCCTATTTATTGATTTAAAAAATAAATTTAATCCATCTCCATAGTTGCTCATTGAGGGAAAGGGAAGAGAGAGAAAATTCAGAAAAGCCGTAGAAAGAAAGCGCAAGAAGGAATCCAATAATTTTAAAGTTGTGACAAACTTATCAGCCTATTAGGTAATCTAGAGGGTAATTTTTCTCTAAATTTAAATTGATTTTAACATTATCTACGTCCTTATCTTTTGTTGCTTCTAGTAGGATTCAGATGGGGGTGTTTAATTACCAAAAGAATGGCACAAATATTTTTCTAGTGGTAAATAAAGTTTCTATTCATGTAAAAAAATAGGTAGAAAAAATAAATGTTGATATTTACTAATAAAGGATATTAATATAATTTTATGTCTACTTCCTCAGTAATAAGAAAACAAACCAAATAAAATAACTAAGGAAGTCATCATACTTCTCAAGAGGTGGATACACTTAACAAACACAAATAAATGTTTCTTCTTGGGAACTACTTCCCAAGATCTAATTTCCCCGAAAGTTGTATTTACTGTGAAAGTAACTGTAAGTATACCAAATAACCCATAAATTTATTTTGTTTTTCTTCTTTTGCATCGAAAACCTTAAAAAAAAATATAATCCGGGTAAAGAAAAAAAAAAGAAAAAGAATAAATAGTGTTCTTATCTAACTATGCAATAAAAAAAATAAAGAAATCAAAATTTATTTGAAGCCGATATAGATCTAGAACTGAAAGATCAGATTTTTGGATCTTTGATAGATTTATGCATAATAAAAAAAGATCAAAACAAGGATCAGGAAAGGTAAATATGTCTAAATTAGAGAAATTTCTCATAAATCATTGTATTTACCGTTGCATGCAACCAGATTGACATAGGAAACAAAATGAGATATGCCAGAAACCTAAGATCATTCAAATATTAACCATCCTGTACGTCCGAAGAACGTAAACTACCTTGCTTGTGACCGACTCCTTTTTCGACGGTGTGATGTATTATTGTGCACACTTCATTTTAAAGATCTTCTCTCCGGCTTTGGCATCGCCGAGTAGTGCTTCGCTGAAGGACGCCATACCTCTTTCGCAAAAGGTCTTGCAGAGCAGCGGTTTGGGTTTGGAGGAAATGAGAGCGGCTCTCAACGAGGCCTGCGGAACTTGAAATGAAATAAATTGATGTACGGTTGTAAAGCGAATAGTATCCTACATTCATGTATGTATAGTAAATAATAATTGTTTGAAGATTATTTAAAATAATTATTTATTTTCTAAATATTTTTAAAAAATAATTATTTTAGTCAACGCATAATAAAATTATTTTAAAAGAAAGTGTGAGAAATAAAAAGTTAATATTATATATTTTTGTTATGGTAGAATCAACGGTCGAGATACAATTAAAATAATTAGAATTTAATTTTTATAAAAAAATAAATAAACTTTAGTTCGTGATTTATTAGTTTATACATAACTAGATTATAATCCATGCCATTTATAGAGTAATTATAACGTACGTGTAATCTAATTATTTAAGGATAAGTAACATTATCAATAATTGTCAAAAGATAACAACCCAAAATTGACGTTGCTCCAGGCTCGATTCCATAGTCTAAAAGATTTTCGGCTTTCTTTCGCTTCCGAAACCACTTTAATTGTTTGTTTTATTATTACAATCATTGATCGTTAATAATAGCACACGATGGGTGCGTGTTGGAATATGCCCATTTTTATTATTATTTTAAATATAATAATTATTAGTAAATAAATATTATGATTATTTATATAATTATGATAATTATTGTTAATATTAACAATATTATAAATATTAGGATAATATTTGTTTTTTCATTAGCACTAATTAAATTTATTATTATTATTATTATTACTATTACTATTGCTATAATTATAAAAAAAATTATTTAATAAACTTAAAACTTTTTTAAAATTAGTGTAATAATTATAATTACAATAAATATTTTGATAGATATTTGTATTTTTTATAATAATAATAGTTACTATATATAATTGTAATTATTGTAATTATTATATTTACAATTATAATTATTTTTCAAAATAGTAATTGTATTTGGGAAAATAATAATAATTATAGTAATAAATAAAAATAAAAATAAAATTATGAAAACTATGAATATTATCATTATTATTTTTACAAATAATTTTTAATAAATATCATTATTTATGATAATAATAATAATTATTATAATTATAATAAATAAAATTATATTATTATTTATAATAATATTAATAATATTAATGAGAATAATTAATATTAATAATATTCATTAATAATATTATTATGAGTAATAGTATTACTATAATTGTATTATAATAGTAGAAATAAAAAATTAATAATATATTATTATCAATATAATTGTTGCAATTATTAGTATAGGTATTATAATGAAGTGGTATTATAATTATTAATATAACAATAATAATAGTTAATACAATTATTATAATAAATATAATAGCTATTATTCTCATTAGTATCTTTTAAATTAAATCAAATTATCATTAATTAAATCAAATCATATCAGAAAAATCTGGTGAAAAAAGCAGGGCCCATAAGTGTGTTATTAAGGTTAAAAATAGCTTGGAAACTAACTTTTTTTACTTATTACAATTAACTTATTTTAGATATATAATTGTCAAAAGATCAATATTTTTTTTTCATAAATGAGATAAATATTATTTAATTAACTCAAGAATTACATTAACCAATAAGTCATAAAAATAACATATCCTATCCCAAGGCATTCACATAAACAACCAAATTATTATAAGATTTGCAACAATGGCTACTACTAATCTTTGTGGTCAATGCTCTAACAATAGTCATCATAAGCTAATCAAGGCTCCTCTCCTTAGCTTGGAAAATGTGCATATTCCTTTCTTGCCAAATGTGATAAGTTACAGCAACAAACATATACCGTATAATTATTTTTCTACTCTTTGGACATTAACCTCCACTTTGCATCCAAGCCAATACTTCAAGAAGGGATTTAGCTTGGTGTGTGTAGCCTAACTCCTTTATAATAGACGACCAAATCTGGTGTGAGTAGCTACACTTGAAATATAAATGCTCAATTGATTCTTCTTCAGTTTTGTACCGCGAATACAATTTTCATTTACTTCAATACTAATCTTTTGCAATCTATCTTTAGTGAATAATTTATGGTGAACTAATAACCACAAGTGAAATTTATGTCTTGGCAAAGAAAGAGGGTTTAGTCTTTAGTGAGTAATCTATGGTGAACTAATGGACGACCCAAACCCGACCCCCTACCCAATTGCCACCTATAGACCCAACCCAATTCTGTCTAATGACTAGGTTTAATCTTTTTCATAGAAATACAGTAATAATAAGTATTGTCCATCTTGATACAATGATTTCTTTGCTTTTTCTACTTATCCTCCTTTTTTTTGGTACATATGAGAGTTACCTATTGTCTTTTATATAGGGATGGAATTTATCTAGGTACCATTTGGGTAAACTAATATGTAATCTAAATATATCCTGAACTAATAATAAAATAGTGTTTGGTGAACACAAATTAGTTAAAGTAATAATAGTATTTAGTTACTTCTCTGAAGTGAAATAAACTATTGTATAATGAAAATTTTAGGCATGAGGATAATATTGGTAGGGCTAATTAATATGGATATTTTTGCAAAAAAAAAGAAAGAAAATATTATAACTTTTTTTGGTATTTAATTGAAATTGACGAGATCTACTTATAAAATAATAATAATAATAATAATAATAATAATAATAATAATAATAATAATAATAATAATAAGGTGTAAATAAGTTGTAAGTTATGATATTATAATCAACTGAAAATAATAATAATAAAGTAAAACAAACTGTCTACATTATATAGTATAAAATAATTAGCAAATAATGTGGTTTACCAAAAGATGCTTTAATATTGTTAGGATACATAAAGGTAAAATTATTGGGATAAGCTATCTTTTAACTACTAATATAGTTGGAAGAGTCTCGTGACTCGCATTTGTTTCCGACCATTATAACGGAATGATCTAAACCTTTAGGCTCCGTTTGATTTACGGAATCCAGTTAGAAAAGGAAAAAAAATTAGGAGGAAAATGTTTCTCGATTGTTTGGTTGCCTGAAACGTTTTACGGAAAGAAAATAGAAGGAAAAAAATAGAGAAAGTTAAACTATATCATTTTCCTAAGCTACAACCCAGGAAAAGAAAGAAAAATTCGGAGAAAATTTCCTCTACACTCCTTCCCTGACACTCTCTCCTCGTTGTTATAGAATCAGAAATCTCTGCGAAGACCATCAGACCTAATCTCATGTACCGGCATTAGATTTGAGTTAGACGGCATTACTTTGTATTTACTTTGTTCTGAACTTTCTTCATATCACCGTGGAAAATGAAGGTTCAGATCTAGGCGTCTAGCACGTATGGCTTCGACAACTAAGTCGCAATAAAACATTGAATATGGTAAATTGCTTTCAGCGTGAAATTGAAATGGACAGGGAACATGAATGGAGTGCAGTTAAAGGGTAGGGATTGGGGATTTTAAAAAAAGAAAAAGAAAAATAGCAATAAGAAATGCCTCTGTTGAATAGAGTCCAAAAATTACATAATAACCAACATGAATTTTATCAATAGATATTTAATATTTAGAATATCTAGTTATCGACTAAGTTTTCTCACCTTATAAAGTATTTAGTATTTAGTTTATTATTTTAATAATATGTTATAATATTATATTTTTATAGTATCAACTTTTAAAATTTTATTTATATTTCATAATTTAAACTTTATAATAATATTTTGATACTATTTTTAGATAAAATAAGATAAATAAGTATAGATATATAAATATTAATTGGCCATGAAGTAAGTCTTTGAATTTTTGCATTATCGCCTAGAGGTGTAGAGTAAAGTAATTGATCTTTTTATTTTATTTTTATTTACTCTATTTCTTATTGGTATGGTGTTTTGAAGGTTATTAATATTTTACGAAACTAACAAGTGCATTAATAATAAGTTATAAAATTATTATTTTTCCTTCTCTATTTGTTGTATTATGTTTGAAACGGAAATAAATATTGTATATTTTTATATTTTTTTAAAAATTATTGTAAGTTATTTATGTAATATTTGGTATTACTATTGAGTTTATACAAATTTTATAATTTTATTATAAACTTTATAAAATTTTTTATATATTAATAAAATATTTTAATTTTAATAAATATATAAAAAAATTAAATAATAATATTCAACTTTTCTTATAATTTTCTTTTTATATACCAAACATTAAAAATATTTTTCAAGAATTCAATTTTCCACTATATTTTCTCCTATAACCAAATAAAGGAAGGAAAATTATTTTCTTTAATTTTCTTTCCTTTAAATTTTTTTTTCCACTTAACTTTCTTCAAATCAAACAGAGCCTTAATTTTTCATATAACATCTCAATCATTAAATATTATTAATTTAACAAATTAGAAGTACTATTAAAGAATACTATCAAAGCTATTTTTTGTCATAACCAACTAGAGCCTTGTTTGTCTCTGACTGTTAGTTTCAAACTCTAGCCTCGCTCGTTACACTACTATGCCTATCGGAAAATTACCAACCACCAAACAAAAAACCCTTCTGAAAAGTATAATTAGGATCCATAATTCATCGTGAACACAAATCTTGCTAACCGAGGGTAACGTGGAAAATTCTATTATTATTATTATTAAATTGGTTACTAGCAATAAGAGGACAAAAGACATAGTCAGTGGGATTACCATGCTGGACAGTTGTGGCGGGAAATAGTTAAATTAAATTTTGGCAGCTTCGAGCATAGAGTTGTTGTTTAAGAAAATTAATTTTTTTCCCTACGGCGACGATCGAACACCTATTTAACTGAAAAGCTAACATAAAAAAAAGTTCTCTAAAATACTTACGCCCGACTGAAATAATATAAACTTTTTTCAATTAGCATAATTAATCCACCGCAACTTCAATTTGAAAGGGCTGTGACACTTGCCCTACAACTGAAGTTTGAATAAGGCGTACTTAAGCTCCGTTAAAATGAAACTATCTTTTTAAGATCTGGATGATGATCGACAATGCCATGGTCCAAGAGAAGAAGAATACTGCGCAGGGAAAAAGAAGGTCAAGTGAAGAAGAAGGCTGCAGACGATGGCGATGGTGAAGGAAGTCCCGCACAACAATTTCAGATAGTTAAATTAAGATCGTTGAGGACGACAACGTAACTCCGACTTTGAATATTTGTTGAAACAATCAAAATGTTACTCCATCTTTTTTAAGTAGTTATCACTTATCATCACGTCAAGATAAATTTTAACTATTAACTTCTCTTAAATTATAATATAAAAATATAATTATTATATTTATATTAAAAGAATACTTTAATGATATTATTTTTTTACAATATTTATTTATATATATAAAAAGATATTAATGATAAAATTTTATCTTAAAATGTGCAATGACAAATATTTAAAAACTAAGAGCATTTGCAATGGTAGAAAAATAAAGGACTCTTAATTTCAAATTTAAGGTACTCAAAAGTAAAGATGGGATTGTAGAAGTAGTAGAATTAACTCAAATTTTAGATGACCTCAAAAATTTTGAGCTCCCAAAATATAAAAAATGAAGTGCATAGGCTACACAGCGGGTGCAAAAGCTCCCGGCGCTAGCCGATGCATTTCAATTTTGATACTTTTATGTATAATTTGAGGCTAATTTGTACTGTTAAGACTTGGAGCATACATGATCGTTATTAATAATGATAATAAAAAAAATGCTTATAAATACATCATATTTTATCCAATAATTTTCATATTATCTTTTCTATCTCTTTAACATAAAATTATTATATTGTCTCCAAATATGTTTATCTTCTGCATTTCTCTTCAATATTTTCATTTTTAAAAAATGAATCCTACTCAATTTAAAATTTTGAAACTTTTGGATAATCCAAATTATTTAAATTAAAAAGTGCTTACAAACCAAAATATCCAAAATTCATAAAATTCTAATTTTGAGAATATCACGAATGATTATTATCCTTCGAATAAAAATTCTCCAAATTTTCAATATCCATAAAATTCTAATTTTCATAATATGTAATATTATCAAAATGAGGCCAATTTCCAATTCTTTCATCCTCCAAACACCACACTTCCATTTGATCAGAAGTTTTCAAATATTAAAAAATTCTCCACAACATGATTTCAATTATACGTTAGTCGCATCTATTGACGATTATGAATTTCCAGAATTTTTCACCTAAAATCAATGCAAAGGCGATACTTGAGTTGAATCTCCCAATAATATTGGAATTTGATCTTGTGGTAAATGGATAGAAATCCTCTTTAGTGGATGGATACATTTTTTAGAGGATTTAATTTAGGGAAACGGATAGAAATGCAAGGATTTTTAGGAAAAAAAATTATGGCATACTTTGAAAAATATCATGGCGAAGGACCAGAAAGGCCTATAAAGATAGTGATGAATTGATTTTTTTTATGATAATAAAAATGTTAATCAAGTTATTGGTTGTTATTGTCATATTTGCCAACATAATCAAAATGGCGTCGGTAAGACAAATGTAACTAGGAATGAGCATAAAAAATATATAACAAGGTATAATAGCCCGTTTAGTAGTGAACATGTATGAAAACTTGTAAAGAACTATCCAAAATGGATGGTAATGAATTAGGGTAGTGGGAAAGCTTTTACATCAGAGCAAACAAATATTTCAAATTTAGGTGTGTACAATGATTCATCTACTCCTAATATTTTGAAGATTGAATTTCTATTAGAGCAATCTATGGGCTAAAAATCAGCAAAGCGAAAAGTGAGGGAAAAAGTAAAAGAAAGTATCTAATCTAAAGGTGGAGGTTCAAATATTGACAGGCTTCTGAAAATTGCTAGAGAGTGAAATGCAATATTAGAGAAAATGACAATAGATTAGGAGAATAATAGGGCTAAACAAAAACAGTGCTGGGTTGAACGAAAGTAGTTGAAGGAAAAAGAATTAGACATAGATATAATTTGTCATGACACGTCTAATATGACTAACCAAGAGAAAGGAGATCATTGAATCTTATATGCAACAACTATGAGAAGGATGATGGATAATCCTTAATTCTACCATTTTAATGTATTGTTTAATAGATAAGTAATTTATGTTTTTGTAATTCTAATGTGTTCTTTATCATAATTTATGTATTATTTGAAAGTATTAGTTGTTGTAATATTTATCCTTATATATGAATGCTTAATTTTTGTGATAAATCAATTGAATATACCAAACATTGATGGTGCAAGTTGTTGCAATATTTATTGAAATGTCTCGAAAATTCTAATCTTAAGAATTATAGTTAAATAAGGTTTTATTTGAAAAATTAATTAAGTTAATTATTTTTATTAAAATAAAAAGGGAATTAATTAGGGAAAATCAAGAAAAAAAATAATAAATATTTTAATTAGGAAAAATTTGGGTGATTTGCTAATTAAAAGGAATTTAGGAAAAATCTTTCAAAAACCCTAAATTAGCCAAAAAAATAGATTTAAATATTATTATTTTTAAATACCCCAAATATCCTAATTAATTTAATTAACCCAACCCACTATTTTTATTTTTTCCTTTTTATTTTATTTTTCCTCTTTTTTCTTTCTTCTTCTTTTCTTTTTCTTTCTCCTTCCCGATTTGAGCTCGTCCGCGACCCAATTCTTCTTTTCCTTCTTTTCTTTTTGTTCTTCGGCGACCTAGGCCTGTCTTCCTGCGGCCCGTTCCCTTTCCTCCTCTTTTCTTCTTTGGTGGCCCAAGATCCAGGACTCTGCGTTTGGTTGCCTTTTAATTGTCGTCGCCCGGCCAACTTTCTTTTCTTTTTTTTCCTGGCCGACCGGTCCACACACCCCCTCTTCTTCTTCTTCCTCCTTCCTTCTTCTTCCCTCCATCACAACCTACAACTGCCTAAGGAATCTGTCGCTGACAACACTCGTTTTGACCGGCTGTTTCCTCTCCTCTCTCCTCCCCTTAACTCGCCTGCCCCTTTGACCCAACCTACTTCCCTTCCTTCTCGCTCACGACCCCTTATTTTCCTACGCAACCACACTGCTACGTTTGAATTTTCACCAGCCAACCGTCGCCAGCCATAGTTAGCGAATCGTTGATACCAAGCATGAGGGGCTTATTTCAGACCATAAAGAGATCTTTTTAACAAGCAGACATAATCTGGATGAATCGAATCTCTAAAACCCATGGGTTGATGCATGTAAATGGTCTCATATAGATGACCATGAAGGAATGCATTTTTTATATCCAACTGATGAATGAGACATGATTTAGATAAATTTGTGCTAAGAACATACCGAATTATTGTCGGTTTCACCACAAGGATGAAAGTTTCATCATAGTCTACTCTAGCTTTCTGAGACCTTATGATGCCGTCATATAAGATGTTGCTCTAGTATCCATATAACAATTTCCATCAGGGACGTTGAGCGACATTGTATGCATCACTACTACGAAAACGGGTTATAATAACGGGACATTAATAACGGTAGTTCGAAAACCGTTGTCAAACGCGTGAAAATTAATCGGCGGGAAGTTTTGATAACGGTTCTATTTAAAAACCGTTATTAAAAGGGCAACGTTAAAATTTCGACGGATGTTTTAATAACGGTTTCAGGTAAACCGTTATTAAAACATCTTTTAATAACGGTTTATATTAGAACCGTTGTCAAAAGTCAGAATCTTTTAATAACGGTTCTTCCAGAAACCGTTATTAAATCCTCTTTTTAATAACGGTTCTCTCAGGAACTGTTATTAAAACCCCAAAATCAAACTTTTATTTCGTTCAGTTCTGTTTCGTGCCAAAATTTTTAGACTCTCTGCACCTTCGTTCTCTTGCTCTCCTTCTCCTTGCAAACCCTCGCACGACCACACCGGCTCCTCTCAAGTAAAGGAAACCCTCGCACCGCAAACTCTCCACCACGCCTCCGCCATTGCCGGCTCTGCATGTGCGTGCTGTCATTGTTCCGAAGCTAGCTAGCACTTGCACCATCCTCTGTCGTGTTTGAAGCCCTTGCCTCTCTCAACATTCTCACCGTCGTGTTTGTAGCTAACTCACTTTATGTATGTGTTTGTTCTTCTTCTCGTAACATTTTATCTACTTATATATGTATATATATATAAATGCATGCATGTTGGTACAGGGTTTCGTTTGTTTGTTATTGAAAGATTGTGGTTTGTCGTTCGAAAATGGGTTGTTTAATGTATTGGCTGAAAATTTTGCTGTTTTTTGTTGAATTTGTTGCGTTATTGTTATATATTAACAAATGCATGTGTTGGCCGAGACCTTTACATATATATATATATATATATATATATATATATATATATATATATAATATGAATGTGAGTGTAGAATTATATACATTTTCACTCATAAAAACTATACACACACACACACACACACACACATATTTTCATTAATAAGTATAGGAGATCACTAGCAATAAGATATAGGAAATGTCATATAATGAAATGCAAATATATTTTATATATGCATATGTTAATGATTGCTATTTGATGAGGATTAAATAGATATAGAGAATAAGGAATATATAAAAGTGAATAATTAAATAGAGAGAAATAATTGTGTATGATAAGAATAATAATAATAATAATAATAATTAATAATATGATTTATATATTATGCTTTAATTACATTTAGCTAGGTTTAGGGATTATGTTTTTTTGTGGTTTAGGGTTAGGTTTTATTATAATAAATTATGGTTAATTAGCTAGGGTTAGGGTTAGGGTTTATCGTTTATTATGGTTAATTAGGGTTAATTAGGGTTAGGGTTAGTATTAATATCTTTTTGGAAACGTGTTAACATGATTCGTATATATATATATATATAGAATAGCATGATACATTTGAGATTAATTAAATAGAGAGAAATAATTGTGTATGATAATAATAATAATAATAATAATAATAATAATTAATAATATGATTTATATATTATGCTTTAATTACATTTAGCTAGGTTTAGGGATTAGGTTTTTTTGTGGTTTAGGGTTAGGTTTTATTATAATAAATTATGGTTAATTAGCTAGGGTTAGGGTTAGGGTTTATCGTTTATTATGGTTAATTATGGTTAATTAGGGTTAGGGTTAGTATTAATATCTTTTTGGAAATGTGTTAACATGATTCGTATATATATATATATATATAGAATAGCATGATACATTTGAGATTAATTCTTTCTAAGCATGATTCGTATCGATAATATAATGGTACATTATTATGCTCAATACATAACATTCTAACATAATTTATTTATTTATTTTTTGTAGAGATATGGCCAACAAAAACATTGATAGGGATAGCAGTGATGAAGAAGGGAAGAGGGGACCTACGATTATGAGAATTATCGTAGACATGAGGAATAGAGGAGAAGTAGTCAATTTGGGATGGAATACTTACAATCTTCCCATCGGCCCTTACGCAGATATGTTCTTGACCTACATTTCCCTTGTGACCCGTAACCGTGTTCCTATCTCCTATAATAATTGGAAGCAGGTTCCACAGGGTCATAAGGAGCATATTTGGCAGGAAATCACGATAAATATGCTATTTTATGTAATCATTTTTGTATGTCAAATGTTATTAATTTTATTACATTAACATCGGTATATATCTACATGTCTTATTTTGCAGAAAGTGTTCAATGTCCCAGAGAGTAGGAAGAAATGGCTTCTTAGACATTGTGGGGAGCGTCTAAGAACATTTAGGTCATATTTAGCTCGTAGAAAAATGTATAGAAAGAAGGATGGTTCTGTACGATAGAACCCACCCAAACGATACGGCTTCATCGATCAAGAAAGTTGGAACCAATTCATTGCTTATTGTCTTACGGTGGATTTTAAGGTACTTGTTAGATAACAATTAAACTTTTTGTATCAATCCCAGTATTATGCTTAATATTGAAATAACCATGTCATTATGTTTTGGCTTGTCACATAGGAAAAAGTACCCAAAATAAAGAGATTGCCAAGCAAAATAAATATCGGCATAATATGGCTCGCAAAGGCTATGCGGGCCTTGAAGAGGAGTTGGTATGCATTTTTTCATTATCTATTTACATGTAAATGTTGAATTTTATAATAATATTCTTAATTAAGAATATTTTTTTTATTTGTAGCTCCTAGCCCAAGACTTGGACCCATGTACCTCGTCCATCAATATTGGTATATTATGGAAGAAGGCTAGAGCAACAAGAGATGGATATATTAATGAATATGTTGATGTTGCAGCCAAAAAAATTGTAAGTTTGTAGATATCTAGAACCCTACTTAGTTTTCTTTTAGAAAACTATTATATTATGCTTATTCCTATAAGTTAAATTTACAGGACGAACTTGAAACGTCAGAAGGTGAGGAGGTGGACCAATATAGCATTGTGGCCCAGGCTACAAGAATTGTAGAACACCCTGGAAGACACAGGGGCATTGGATTGGGTGTTACGAGAACGAGCATATGTGGTCGATCTCGTGGTTCTCGTAGCACTAATGAGCAAGTCGCCATCCTCACCCAAAAATTGAACGTGGCATTTGAACGGATGGCAACAATGGAGCAAGAGTTGTCATTTATTAAATCTCAAGGGTATAAGCCATCCGATTCAGTAGACCATGATCAGCTTCACATACCTAATGTAAATAGCGTCAGAGATAGCTGTGAAGCTGATGCATTTCTTTCTACTCTTCCCGAGGTAAGCATTACAAACTATTAATTGTTATTAAATGTATTCGGTGTAATAAATTATTAATAATGTGTAATATTCTTGTTTAGTGTTTGCATAAATGTGACTTATTAGCGAATGACCTTTCAACAATTTTGGCGAAAGGAAGGGTCCGCATTAGTCACAGTATTGAAACGCAGACAATCCACGGGTACAATTTAGCCCTAAATACAAGGCCAGTGAGTATTGACACTCCAATCATTGGCAGTGCACACTTGCCTTGTTATAATGAGGGCGATGAGGCAACCACAGTACTAGAAGCTCATGGAAGCTTTGTGGCTTGGCCTGCGGATCAAATACGTCTCACTACTGAAGAGGTATTGACATTTGACATGTTCATTAGACCTTGTTTAGTAGTTACACTATATATACCTTTTTCATATATATATTTATATGCTCAATATATATTTTGTTTAATATTATCAATTAAGGAATCAAAAAAGAAGACTGCTTCTGCTAGTAAAACCAAGAGAGGTACTAGCAGAACGAGCAACACAAAAAAGGGTGCTGCTAAAGGAAAGAGAGCTAAATCTGAAAAATCAGTTGCCCCACAAAAGATTCCTTCTTCAGATCAGCAAAGCCAACCTCCACCAGCATTAGCTATATTATATTTTTATGCCCAAAACTACCTCAGGGACAATTATACTTTCATTGATTGTCGTCCTGAGTATGTTGGGAGAGACGATGCTACTTACATGGTATCGACGGCTGACATAAGCGACATTTATAATCAAGAATGGATGTCAACCATAAGTGTCGGCGTCTATGTCACGTAAGTATAATTTTATTTTGAGATTTTAGTACTCTTAACTTATACAATTGGAATTTTTATGACCACTTATATGAGTTATTATTTATTAACAAATATGCATTGTTTTTTTTGTCCATAGGTTGGTAGCTACTCGAGCTGCGATGGAGGGAATGCTGTCCTCTATTGTGTTTGTGTGCCCATACTACATAGCTGACGGTAGTACAATAAGAGAGGGTAGGCACATAAACTATTTAGCGGATCGCATTTTGATTGAGGGACACAACAAGCTCTATCTCATTCCTCACCTCGCAAGTGAACATTGGGTTTTGTACGCCGTCCGACCTGATCTTAATAAAGTCTATGTGTTTGATTCCCTTCGAACCTATGACGTGCCTTTTGAAGTCGCTCGTCGTGGTGGGAAGGAATTTATCGACATGTTAGTATACTTTTCACTTCTTACTTCATTAGCTTATTTATACATATATTTGTCTAGCTAGCTTTCATTATTTGAGGTATATATGCGTACTTACAATATTGTGTATCCAACTCTATTTATTAGGGCACTACGGACAGCGTATCAAAGGAGAAGTGCGAATGGTGTCCCAGACCCAAAGAATGTTCAATACGAGCCTGTCATAGTAAATAGGAAGGCAACTATTTCGTATTTTATTTTAATTAAAATTAATATCTAATAGTTAGAGAGCTAACTGAATTTATATGACAGTGTCCACAACAGCAAAACGATAAAGATTGTGGATACTATGTATGTAGATCAATGGATCTGATAGTCCAAAATAGATCGGTCAACATAGATCCAAGCCATGTATGTTTTCTTTTCGATATTTTTCTATTAATGAATCATGACATATATGTTTGATACTTGACGTAAGTGCTAACTGTATATTAATCAAAACTTGGGATTTGTAGTTTTTAACCGATGATTATGCACAAGGCCAGCAATACAGTGTTGAAGAAATTGATGAAGTGAGAGAGCAATGGGCCAAGCATGTGCACTCATTCATTCGGTATTAGGTAGATATCTATATATTCTACATGCATGTTCTGCAGGCTTGTATTTTGTCTATGTCTTTAAGTCTTGTAATTAAGCTAGATTTATAAACATTTTGCTTTGGTGTGTAGAGCTACCAAGTTGTGGTATGCCTACTAATTTTGATTCTTGAGTATATATGTCCGGTGTATTAACAAGGGATTGAATGAAATTATGGTGTGATTGCAGATATGTTATCAATTGATGTTGTTTTACAATGCAGATTTGGTAATTATTTGAACATACAACTGTGTATGTGGGCAGGAACAAAACTGCAAAAACTAAAAAAAAACTGAAGTTTTAATAACGGTTCTGATGAAAATCGTTATTAAAAGGTAGGTTTTAATAACGGTTCTGATGAAAACCGTTATTAAAAGGATGTTTTAATAACGGTTCTTCTAAAACCGTTATTAAAACTCTGGTATTTTAATAACGGTTTTCATAAGAACCGTTATTAAAACCTACCTTTTAATAACGGTTTTCTTCAGAACCGTTATTAAAACCCTCTTTTTTAACAACGGTTTTTCTCAAAAACCGTTATTAAAAATGCATTTTATGCTCATATTGGCGGGTTTTTTATATTTTTGATAACGGTTATGAATCGTTATTAAAGATTTAATAACGGGCATTTTAATAACGATTGAAAACCGTTATTAAAACTGTAAAATAACCGTTATTAAAACTACTTTTTGGGGTAGTGCATGGCTACCTCAATATTAGTTGGAGCATACGATGGAGTTCAGGTAGCATATGCTTGTGGATACTGGCCCAAAATACCTTTATGTTTTGCTGGACCTTGTGGATGAGCCCATTGGGAAGTTGGATATGGGAAAGGGGGGACAACCCAAGGCTGTGTCATCCACCCCCATCCTGAATAAGCATACGGTTGCGGTGCCCAAGGAGGAGTCGTGAACTAGTGTTGCTATGGTTGTTGTCCACTACTGCAACCACCACCACTCCTTCCTTTGATGCCACCTCACCCTCCACTGCCACCAGATTGGCGGTTTATTTTGGTGTTGTTCCTATTATTGCCACCCTTTTTACCACTACATTTGTTAGAGGAAGATTCAAAATTAAAGGAATTGTCATCAAAGTCCTTAGATGTTGTTGCAATCATGGAAGAGTTTGATCCAGTAGCAACCATCTTAATCAAACCAACCTCTTCAAGTGTGAGCATAGAACAAGCCTGATAGAAGGGAGGGAGAGGGTTGCTTTGTCGGATTAGTATCCCAACGCCTTTGTATGCTTTTGTGAGTCCAGACACCATTTGAAGAACAAGCCTCTGATTAGAAATAAGGGCACCGACATTTTTTAGTTGATCTGAGAGCATTTTGAGATATTGACAATATGTCGATGCATTCAGAAAATCTTCCATTCAAGTAGTAGAGAATTCTTGGTCGCAGGAGTTTTGGTTGTCTTGGAAATTTCTCATAACCGATTCCATGCCTCCATTGTAGTAGAGTCGGGCTTAAGGGTAGTTGTCAAAAGATCATTTGAAATAGTGGAATAAATAAACTATAGAACCGTGGCATCAAGAGTTGACCACAATTCTTCTTCCTCATCAGTTGTAGGTGCTCTTGGTCCCTTGCCTACTACCAATGGGATGATATGATGAATGACTTGGTGAAACCGGGCGTGAATTTTGAATAGTTTAGGCCACATTCCATGTTGAACATTTTAAATTTTAAGAACGACAGAGATATGGTTCTTGCTATTGGAAACGGTGAGAGCTAGATGAAAGGAGGTTTTTGAGATAGACATGGAAAACAAGAAAGGAGGAATTAAAGAAGACAAAAGAAGAAATTCAGAAGAAGAAGGCACGAAGGAGTCCTGGGTCTCGTGATACCATGAAGGAAATCAATCCGTGATCTGCATTGCGTTCAAGCTTGGGATAATATACAAGTCTATAGGCATGAATTAAGCACATAAAGTAGGAATGACAACTAGGCTAGTTTGACTATGGAAAATAAAGATATACAAAGATAATAACAATATTTATAGAATATTTAACATATTCTATCAATTTCTTTCCAACGACTAGGGAATACTCAACAAGATTCTATTCTCACGGATCACCAGCAAGACAATGGACAATAAGAGCAATATACAGGAGAGGTGAGGCACTACATAATCATGTAGACGAGTAGGGAGCTAGGCTACACACTTGGGCCTATAGATAGTACTGGGCTGCTTAGTAGCTTGAGTCCTATCACTCACTTAATTTGACTATTTGGTTAAAATTGAATTTTACGCCAAGCACAAACAATTACCATTGACTACCATTAAACTAAAACTTTAGCAACACAAAATTGTGAATCTTCTAATCACCTATCAAGTGCGTGTGAGACACCAAAAATGTTGAATATTTATAATAATGCTTTAGGCCACATTAATATCCAATCTAGTTTCCACCATCTAATTCAATATGTCCACAACCACTATATGGAACTACACCTTTAGCGTTTTCCTTTACATTGCTTAACCAGAGTTTGGGACTTCTTTGCAGCTGCTATCCTTCTCAAGCAAGTGAGTGATCCTAGATATCAAACTAATATATCATAGAGTAATTCTGTAACACCTACAAAATTTACTACTGAAAATTTTCATTTAATAAAAAGGTTTAATGGAAGTGAAATAACAAAACTGTGAATTTTGAGGATATCACCGCCACACTTAGTACCAGACCGATTCACTCCTACCATTCCAGTACCAAGTGTTATGGTTAAAAAGGATTATCATCAAACTTAAGTCAATATTTAAACCAAGAATTCATAAAAGAACTAGAAAGTTCATAAAATAGAAATCAGAGTACGCGTAAAAAGTTTACAATCTAAAATAGTACATAATTAAAGTTCCCTAAGAAACAAGAAGTATAATACGATAACACAAGGCTAAAAAAAGGTGATACAAATTAAAATGAATGAAAGATAGAATCCAGACAAGTCACTCTCGATCCCTAGGCCAAGTCTAGGCTCAACTCTCGGCCCCACCCGATGCTTCGTAAGTGTTGTAGGCATTGAAGATACCATCTCTTACCTCCACAAACTCAGGTGGGTTATCTACTCATGGAAATGAGCTGCGCCCATGAAATGGGTGGTCAGTACACTACGTACTGAGTAAGGTAACTGTGTAACTAAGGCCAAACATATAAGGCATACAACACAAGCATGATCATATAGGCAACATACAATAACACGAATAATGAGGCCGAATTGCATTCGAGATAAACTTGTTCTTTAGTTCTCTTAACAATATACTCATTTCACACCATACTTTTTATCAATCCATGCGAGTATGAGAACCCCACTATTATAACTAGTGGACCAGAAACATACAGAGCATAAAGCTCTTGACCAATATTATTGCCGGTGGATTAGTCTTTGGGGAAAATGCTCCTGGCTACTATTATTCGCCGGTGGACCAGTCTGGCTCTTACTCTCATGGTGTTTCACTGTAAGTACTCAATATCTTTTCCGTGTCTTATCATAATTATGTTCAGTTTGTTGAGTACGGAACCCCCCACTATTATAATTGGTGGACCAGAAACATACAGAGAATAATGCGCTTAACCATTATTATTCATTGGTGGATCGGTCTCCAGGGCACCCTTGCTCCTGGTCACTATTATTCGCCAGTGGACCGGTCTGGGCTCGGCTCAACAGTCTTCCTCTTTAAATGATTAGTGTCTTACAATGTCTTATTTAATATATTTCACCCTATACATGCATGTCACACTTCATCTACTTTTACTCTCCCAAGAGGGCCCGTCCCATATCTTAGGACTTCTGCACCTCCTAAATTGTCCTAATGTTCTTTCCTAATTCCACCTCCTTACACTGGAAGCCCAGCTCCTAAGTGTGTGGGTCAAGGCCCACTACCTTATACCCCTAAGTCCGCTCACCGTCTTACCCTAGGGTTTTCTCCAGAAACCCTAATTTAGGCCTATGTGGCCCATCCTTCTCTACCTCACACAACCCAAACTGTTTTAACACCCCACACATCACAACCTTTAGATTCAACCCTCATCATCTCACTTTACTCCCCAAATACACGTGTACCCACGTAGTGGCGGAGCCAGGGCTTCCGCATGGTGTCCTAGGACACCACGGAGCCCTGGCTGGAATGTAAAAATTTTGCTTGATTTTTAGTTATTAGATATATATAAAACTTGTAGGAAACCATAGCAAATAATTAAAATGGATGAATGGTCAGGCAGGTAGGTTCCCGTGTATCGACCCTCGAAGGTCACAAGATCAAGTCCCGTGGTCATTTTGTTTTGAATTTTTTTCACTTCATCAAAACGACGTCATTTTGATGATTCACCCCCCAAACCCTTACCCTCCTGACCTCCTCTTTAACCATTGTTGCTACTTCCTGCTTGACCTGCTTCGACCCTCTCTGCCTCTCGAGTCTCGACCAGTGAAGACGCACGCTACCTGGACAACACACACTGCTGGAGCTTGTCGTTTCTACCGCCAAACGCCGCCATTTCTTCTTCTTCCAGCCTGCTGCTTGTGGACTGTGGAGTGTGGACTATGTGGTGCGGGCTGCCGGGTCGTGCAGCTGTTGCCGCCTGCCTGCACCTGAGTAGTTGCTCCGCCACTGCACCTAGCACCTGCTGGTGCTTGCCGCCGCTGTCTACCATCTCGACCGCCACCACGGGAGCCAAATATGAAGAGCAGAAGCTGCCAATTCTACTCTACCATCGGCTGTCTGTTGCCTTCAACCAAGCCACAGCCCACAAGGTAAAATTTAGTTTGTTAAATTATTTATCATAAATTATTTATGTAATTAGGTAAAATTTAAGTTAATTTTTAGTTTGTTAAATTATTTATCATAAATTTATAAACTTGTGAAATTAGAATGCAGTTAATTTGTTTATATTTATTGTATTAATTGATTATATTTTTTAGTTTATAGAAATTCTAATTTATCTTATTAATGTAGAAAATAGAAATTGGCTTATTAATTAGGTAGAAATTAAAATTAGTTTGTAGAAATCAATTTTTTTAGATTTATAGATTGAAGTGTTTAATTTATTAGTTACTTTTTGAATTAGTTTGTTCTAAAATTATATTATCAATTAAGTTTTAGTAAATTCCTTAGTTAATTTATTAAATTGTTTAATTTCTTAATTTAGGATGCAACGATACTTTTCAATCCAGCCTAAACATAGCTGCTACGAATCTAATTCTATTAATCAAGTTGTATTACCAACTTCTGAAAACCAAGCACTCCCATCTTCAAGCCAACTACAAGAATAAAGATTCACTAATAAAGGTAAAGTTGATTTGGAAACTTTAGAAGCAGATCATGGGTTAAGAAAAAAGATTTCAGATTTTCATCCCAATATTCAAGATGAGGTAAGAAGAGCGTATCTTTTAAAAGGCCTTTGTCAATCTCGTACTCATAGCTTTCCTACAAAGGTTATCGGTGGAAAAAATCGTCGATTTGTTTCATCTTAGTTTGATGAATATGATTGGTTGGAATATAGTATAGCTAAAGATGCTGCATTTTATCTGCCTTGTTACTTGTTTAAAAGTGAATCTGAAGCTGGCGGTGATCATTTTATGGGAAAAGGATTTGTACAATGGAATAAAAAACAGAGGTTCGAGGTTCATGTTGGTAGTTCTAATAGTCCTCATTTTAATGCTACTAAAAAATATGAAGATCTTATCCAATAGAAGCAAAGCATTGAAGTCTCTTTCATAAAGTAATTGAAACAAGTTAAATCAGATTATCTTATCCGTTTAGATGCGTCTATTCTAATAGTCCTCATTTTAATGCTACTAAAAAATGTGAAGATCTTATCCAACAGAAGCAAAGCATTGAAGTCTCTTTCATAAAGCAATCGAAACAAGTTAAATCAGATTATCTTATCCATTTAGATGCGTCTATTCAAGCTGTAAGATTTATTCTTGAGGGGGGAATGGCATTTAGAGGACATGATGAATCAGAAGATTCTCTAAATCAAGGTAACTTTCTTCGTTTTCTGGAGGTTTTAAGGCATAACAATAAATTTGTAGCTAAAGTTGTGTTAGGAAATGCTCCAAAGAATAGTTAGATGACTTCACCTGAGATTCAGAAGGATATTAGTTATGCATTTGTATCTAAAATAATTAATCAGATTGTTAATGAAATTAGAGATGATTTTTTTGGCATATTAGTGGATGAAGCAGGAGACATAGCAAAGAAAGAACAAATGGTCGTTGTTTTGTGTTATGTTGATGATAGAGGTTTTGTTATGGAAAGGTTTGTTGGGATTGTACATGTCAAAGATACAACTGCTTTATCACTTAAGGCTGCACTTGAATCAATGTTGAGTCAGTATGGATTATGTTTATCAAAAGTACAAGGACAAGGGTACGATGGAGCTAGTAATATGCGAGGTGAATTTGGTGGTTTGAAAACATTGATTCAGAATGAAAATCCTTGTGCCTATTATGTTCATTGTTTTGCTCATCAACTTCCATTGACTCTTATTGCTGTGGTAAAATGTCACAATGAAGTTAGTTGTTTTCTTAGCAATGTTACACGGGTTGTGAATGTTATTGGATCCTCCAATAAGCATCAAGATTCTCTTCGAGATAAACAAGCTTATTACATAGCAGATGCATTAGAAGAAGGCTTGATAGAATCTGGTCGGGGATTGAACCAAGATTCTGTTCTTGCAAGGGCCGGTGATACTCGTTGGGTTCTCATTTGAGGACATTTTTGAGTCTCAAAATTTTTTTCCCTCCTGTAATAAGCGTACTTGAAGACTTGGAAGCTGATAGGACATTTGATAAAAACGGGGATGCTACATTCTTATTATATGGATTACAAACTTTTGACTTCATTTTCATGTTACATTTGATGATAAATGTTATGGGAGTTACAGGTGATTTATCTCAGCCATTGTAAAAGAATGATCAAGACATTTTGAATGCCTTAGCACTTGTTGAAATTGCTAAGGAGCGTTTGCAAGAGATGAGAGATGATGGATGGGAAGGTATTTTGAATGAAGTTATTTTATTTTGTAACAAGAGAGACATTGATATACCCAACATGAATGAGAAATATGTTAAGGGGAAGAGATTAGCACACCAAGCTCTAATCGTCACAAATCTACATCATTATAAATATGATTGTCTCTATGGTGTTATAGACTCGCAGCTAAAGGAGCTTAATTGCAGGTTTGATGTGGCGAGCACTGAATTATTGAGTTGTGTTGCATGTTTGCATCCTTCGTCATCATTTGAAGCTTTTTATCCTGATGATTTCTCTAATGTTGATGTTGTGGTGTTAGATAATCAATTGGAGAATTATATTAGAAATGTTCGATCAGATAGCAGGTTTCATGGCTTGAAAGGGCTTGTTGATCTTTCAAGAAAATTAGTGCAAACTAAGAAGCATAAGACATATCCTTTCGTCTATAGGCTTGTGAAATTGGCCTTAATTTTACTGGTAACAACTGCAAGCGTCGAACGGGTAATTTCTGTAATGAATTTCATCAAGACTGCATCAAGGAATAAAAGGTGTGATCAATGGCTTCAAGATTGTTTAGTAACATTTATAGAGAGAGATGTATTTAATTCTATTAGCAATGATGTTATTGTAGATCGATTTCAAAGTATGAAAACTCGATGAATAGTATTGTAAAACTATATAAAATTTTATATTTAAGCGCAATATATTAATATTACTTAAGAGTTAAGAGTATTATTTTACATGAGGACACCGTGGAATTTTTATCCTGGCTCTGCCACTATACCTACGAAACCCTAGGTGGTCACACCAAACCCTAGCGTCCTCCTTTCCACATGTTACCCCTCCATTTCTCGCCTTTCACTCTTGTTTTCCCATGATACCCATGCTCATCCCTCACCTGATAATCCTTCATCCTCATATTATACTCCACTCACCCTCATTTATTTTGTTTTCTTTTTCCACCTTCTCAAATTAGGATTTCCTCCCAAACCCTAGCTTGGTCTCCTATACACCCTTATACTATCCCACGTACTATTTTTTACCTAAAGCCTCCAATCACCCAAACAACTCTTCCATTACCTTTCTCACACCCTAATGCAACTTTCAATACGTAAAGTCCACCCCCATGCATACTTTATCCATCCCATGCAAACCCTTGAAGTTTTCATGCACAACCCTAAAACTCCCATGCAAACCCTAGATTCTTCCATGCAACCCTAGATTCTCCCATACAAAGTTCATCCACTTTATTTTACTTAAAGTCCCCTTTTATTCTTCCTCTCATAGATCATGGGATATTTAGGTCAATCCCACATTTCTTGGTCAACTTACTTCCCCATTTTCCTTTTTTATGCTTTCACCTTATATCATCACATTACATACCCTTGCATGCATGTCCTAAAGGACCACATCACATCACATCATAATCACAGCATATACATATTATACACATGTCATATGAAACTACATGAGCATACCTCAACTCCAAGTTGCGCTACACATAAAATAGTTATAACGATAGGCATAAGATACATAACATATCATGATACATGGCATACAAGGCATATAAGGCATATAGCACACATAGGGCATTAGCTACATCCTTACCTAGCATGTCATCGGTCTTGGAGTACGCTCCTATGCCTCCTTAGGGTTTTGACCGGGTTCACCTATAAGAAGGAAAAACTAAGGATTAGTTTCCCTCCTACCAAAAATACTATTATTTCCTATTTTATTCTAAGATTAGGGTTACTATTATTAAAGGAAACTTTAAAAGTGAAAAATAGGGTTTTTAATAATATTTATAGCCATATTTATATTATTAAATTTAATAGCTTTATTTCCTCTAATAATAGTACTAACACTAGTTATAGCAAAAATAGCAATATTATTAATAATAATAGTAATACTAATACTCCTGGTAATAGAAATCCTAGTATTTTTAAGGCTAAGGCTAATAATAAGGTTAGGGATAAAATAATAATATAATAAAATTAATATTAACAAAATGCTAATATTGCTAAGGGTAATGATATTAATAATAATATTTGAAGTAGTGATAATATAATGGTTCTAATAGTTATACCATAATAATATTGGTAATAATAATAATAATAATAATAATTAAAATAATATTAGAATAGGGTTTCGGCCCTTTATTAATAATACTAGTATCTTGAGGCTGAAAATAATAATAACCATGTTGAATAATAATACATATGAATAATAATAATAATAATAATAATAATAATAATACAATATTCTGAGGCTATAAATAATAATAAGTATAATAAATAATAAAAACAAATAATAATAATAATAATAATAATAATAATACATAATAATAACGATAACAATAATAATAAAAATAAGAGTTGAATTAATAGTAAATAGGGTTCAACCCCTTAATAATAATAATAATACAATATTATGAGGCTATAAATAATAATAAGTATGATAAATAATAAAAACAAATAATAATAATAATAATAATAGTAATAATAATAATACTAACAATATAAATACAAGTAAAAATGGATAAGGCTTGCATAATTAGGGTTTAAAGGTTGAGACAAGTTGGGGTACCACCTAGGGTTGGTGGTGATCGGCGGCATCAACGACGGCGACATCGGTAGCGGGAAAAAGGGGAGAAAAGAGAGATGGTTGAGTGCTGGGGATAGGATAAGGGGAATGAGGGTGGAAGTTGGGGTGGTGGTGGATGCCCAAGTGGAGAGGGTTGAAATGGTGGCGGTGGCGCAACCAAAAATGTGGCGGTGCAGGCGGCGGTGTTGTGGTGGCCGAGAGGGGTGGAAAGGGAGGAAGGGAGGATGAGAGGGAGGAAGGGGAAAAGAATGGTAGGAGGAGGTAGAGGAAGGTCTGTAGGGAAATTTGGGAGGTGTAAGAGGTGGTGGTTGTGACGAGAGTGGTGGTAAACGGTGGTGCGAAGGGCGGTGGGGTGGAAGTGTGGCTGCTCGGGAAGGGTACTTTGCATGGCCAAGGTGGTTCGTGCAAGGCAAATCGAGGGCGGAGGGTGGTGTAGTTTGGTAGAGGGTAATGTAGGGAGTGGTACTGTGGGTGGCTCTAGTGGCGGCGTTGGGCGACGGCGGCGGCGAGGGCGTCTAATCAAGCGGCAGCGCATGGGATGTAATTTTCTGGGTGCGAGAAAGAGTCTGAGTCTTGGACTGGTTATGGGGTATTTATAGGGCCAAAAGAGGAGGATAAAAACAAAGGGGAGCAGCAGAATAAAGGATAAGTAGGATAGGGCACACCGGTTGGCGATGGCAGGCCGGCGCAAGTATGCCATGGCATGATGTGATTAGGCCGGGGAGAAGGAACGACGCATGAGAAGAGGGGAAGGTTGGTTGGGTCGAAAAGGCAGGCAGATTAGTGGGGAAGAGAGAGGAGTGACAACCGGTCAGCAGGTGTGGTTGGCGATGGGAATCAAGGCGCAGGTCAGGAGAAAAGGTGCAAGTCACAAAGGGGGAGGCTGGGGAAGAAGATAGGGGTGGACCGGTGGTCCAGGAAGAAAAAGAAAAGAAAGAAAAGGGGAGGGGAAACCGACCAACTGGGAAAAAGAAGGTGTGCGGCGCAGGCCTGGGCCGCGCAGGAGGAAGGGAGAGGAGAGAGGGATTAGGCCGCAGGCTGGGCTGGCCCAAGTCAGGGGAAAGGGAGGGGAAGAAAGAAAAAGAGAAGGGAGAGGAAGTAAAGAAAAGGAAAGAGAGAGGGAAAAAAAAGAAAAAGGAAAGAAAAGACAAATAGGTGAGTTGGGGGTGTTTAAAATATTTTGGGCATTTAGGATATTTAAAAATAATAATATTTTAATAAAATAATAATTAAATTCTCTTTTTAGGTTAATTTAGGGTTTTTGAATGATTTTTCCTAAATTCCATTTTAATTAGCAAAACACTCAAAATTTCTCCAATTAAATTATTTATAAATTTCCTCTCGATTTTTCCCTAATTACTCCCTCTTATTTTAATAAAATATTTTATTTAATTAATTTGTATAATAAATCTTTAATTAGCTATAATTCTTAAAATTAGGGTTTGGGGGTATTTCAAAATTTATGGTGTAATGGTGTGAGGAGTAGTGTTCCTAAATCAGTTTCTATCGTGGTGGACAAAGGAAAGAAAAGAAAAAGAAAAAAAATGGCAACAATCATGATGGGTGGTTGGAAAAAGGAGATTGATAGATACCATGGAAGAGGAAAGGAAGAGAGGGCCGCAATCATTTGGGGGATGATGTTATGCAGAACTTAATGGTGAAATGATAAGAGCAACATCACATTCTCTCCAGCATAAACATGCCATCATATCCAAATAGGATAATGCAAATCTCTGACAAGGTTATTTCCCTCAAATATTATTGATACAATTGCAGACTAAAATAATATACAAATATAGACATACCAACGCCAGATCAATTGTGGTTACAGTTAATTCCCTTTTCACACTACAAACTAAAAATTGCCCATTAATATTGTTCCTGTTGGGAACACGAGTTTTTCCCAATGTTTCCCCTCAATCTTTGTGCAACTCCATGAATTACAAATGACCCCTGTAGGTAAAGACCAAAGAAGAAAAGGATAGCTAGAGAAGCAACGGTAGTGAAGAAAGGAGATAAGGGTAAACAAGAGAAAATAACAATGCAAGCTAGAGGAAAGTGCTGTAATTATTAATATAGGTATTACAATAAAGTAGCATTATAATTATTAATATAATAATAATAATAATAATATTATTATTATTATTATTATTATTATTATCATAAATTATTATTATTATTATTATTATTATTATTATTATTATTTTCATCGGTACTAATCAGAACAAATCAAATTAATATTAACTAAATCTAGATAATATCAGAAAAATTAGGTGAGAATAATAGGGGCCATCAGTGGGTTAATAAATATATTTTTTAAAAATAATGTAGAGAGATGACCATGATTGTGCATATGAGATATAACAAATGAGTCAAACAATGGATTCATGTGATCAACTAGTTTCATAGTTACATCTTTCAACCTAGCAAGTGAATAAGAAAGGGATGTGTGGCTAAGGTATGAATGGAAGTAAATAGGTGATAGGTCATATTATAATGATCTCAATAGTGAAAGTTGTAAGCTTAAATCATATGAGGACACAACAGCACTCACGAATCAATAATATAAGAAAAAAACAATGCAAGGCTTATGAAAGCACATGTCATCAAGAAGTAGTATAAGCTCAAGCAACATAAGTGACGTGAAGGAGAATATCAGAGTTGCGAGTATACAACCAAGTAACAGACGAGCAGTAGTGTTACACTTGGTTATATGAAGGCAAGGGTCAGTCATTTAATGTGACGAGGGAATGAAAATTGAAGGTTGAATACTCAAATGCATGAGAGTAAGCCTACTTAGGTCAACATTCATTTTTGCATAAGTCTACTCAAGTAAGGAAGTTTCTCAACTCCCTTTTATACCCATCTTGTATCATCAATTTCCTTGTCCTAGTAATGAATGGACAAAAAGTACAAAGGGAAGAGAAATAGGATGAAATACACATGTAATAACCAAATTGTCAAAAATTTAGAGAATTAGTGAGGCATGATAATTGCATAGATATCAAAACATGAATTGTCAACCATGTTTATCAAGTATAAGCATTTAATCATCAAATGGAGACACCTTTTAAATGTATGGATGTAAAGCTAGCAAAGGAAACTTGTATTAAGCACTTCCCATTTTATATTGCATCTATGAGTGGAATGTAATTTTAAAAAATTACTATTAAGTATTGTTATTCACACTTCGATGGCAATTAAAATATATAAAAATTAATTACAAATCCATCCATTAAGTGCTTATCAATGTGTAACCAAGAAGGAAAAGGGTAGAGAAGATGTTCTCATTAAAAATGTAGTTTTTCCAACAAATGTAACTTGAAAGATTTTAATTTTTGTTAAGGAAAACATGGAAGTTGATAAGAAAGATCAACTTTTAGTAAAAGAATCATATATACTCATAGAGAATATTAAATTCTTGTAATTATGTGTGAGCACAAATAAACATGTCTAGTCAAGTAGGAATGAAAAAGAGGTAAAAGACTAACATGATGAATCTAGAGTCATAAATATTCAGGATAAGATCAGACAGGTGAGGTTGTAAATGAGCCCATCCAACTCGCGAGCTTTTTGGTCTCAAATTGGCTTATTTATTTAACTAAATGAGTCAAGCTTTAGCCTTATTTTTAGGTTCATTTAATAAACGAGTCAAGTTTGAACATAAAAATTTTGGACTCAAGTTCGTTTATAGTGCAAGAATTCGCAAGTTCAATTCATTTACCATAAAAACTCACAAGCCAGCTCAACTCTTTAAAATTTTAGGCTCATTTACATCCCTAAATAAAGGTATAACAAGAGGTGCATAGATCATATAAATCCATAATAAAGAGTATAACAACATGTAAGACTATATAACTAAGCTCAATTTTTATGTGAATCAATGGAGCAATGTAAAATGTGTACATCAAATCATTTAAAGGCAATCTCACTCGTACAAAGCAATGTTTTGATAAAACTATAATAACAAGATATAAAGCACCCAATAGTCACTTAGAAGATTATCTATGCAGTGATGCATAACACATGACTCATGGAAAGAGATGACAATCATAAGAAGCAAGAGGTAATGAAAGGAAGACACATATAACTCTCATGTTTAGTGGTTGAGAATAATATACAACATATTATAATCTTAATAGAGTACTTTAATTTAATTCTCATCATGTTAGATATTCTAGTTAAGCATAAGAGAGGATAATTGGATATGGCAATTTAAGACATATCACTTATGATAAGAGGGAGTTGCGCAACAAATTTGACATAAATAGTAGCATTTTAAGAATCTCATATTATCAATTTAGCATAATTTCTGTCAATGATCAAGAAAGGAGGATTGTGTGTGAATCTAAAAAATCAACAATTATATCAAGTACACAACTTGGTATACCTAGTGAAAAAATAGAAAGATAGATTCAATATGGATCAGATATAATAGTTTAAGTGTATCAAATTAACAATTTAGGGTTTACTAGAAAGAAGATGAACAATTAAAGTAGGATAAAGCTTCTTCTCTTGGAGTTTTCAGAATGTTTCTTATGCTCAATGGTTATTGTGGAGTCTCATGAGTATAACCAATATGAGATTTGGAGACTTCATTTTACTTTGTGACCTATATATTAATAGCCATGAAAACTTTTCTTTTCCTTAGTATTTATCAAGACAATTTGTTGAAGGTAAAGTAAGTATCATGACGACCAACCATCTTACTAAATATTGCATTCATCATGTGTTTTTTGCTATCTTATCTCAACAATATTAAGAGGTATTTTGATACTATATAGAATTGAGGCATTATCTATACCATAACATTTAGGAGCAATTCTTCACAGTTGGATAAACCATCACTAAATAGGATAATTAACTATTAATAACCACATCTCATTAGGGTCGAGATGTTTAATAGAAAAACATGTGAGGCAATCTTTACTCAATGCAATGTTTGAAATATTTAAACACATCAATCATATCACTCAACATATCACAAAAATTGAGTGAAACAAAATATATAACATAGAAAATATTTAGAATAATTGACATAAAATAATAGATATAATTTCATAGTATTCAAAATGTTCAAATGTACAATGAGATGGATACCGTAGAATAGGAAATTATCATCAAAATCCATTTAAAGTCTAATAAAAACAAACTAAATTAGCTAGTCATATCAAAAGAGTTTGTACAAATATATATAGCTATAAAAACCATCAATAAAACTTTCAAAAAGTTTAAAAATAAAAAGATGTGGTAGACACACGTTGACGCAACTGTGAACTATATAAAACCCTAATTAGCATCAATAATGCTGAAACAATTCTAGAAGTAAATGGCGGATGATTTGTGGTGAAGGTGAAATGAAGGCATCTAAAACTCTATTTACTTCCTCACCCATAATCCTCTTGAAACCAACATCATCATTGACTCCTAATCTAGATCTCAAGAGCTATAGGAGCTCATTATTTTCCTCTTTTTATACATTTACAGTTTTGCTAATCATAAACATTTAATATCGTTTCCTAAATAGTCATAAATTAAGAATATATGCTAAGTAAATTGGTAGATATTATTAAATGCTAACCATAACCCTTAAGGCTATTTTCAGCATTTTTCTTATAATCATATCAAGAAAACAAGAAATGATCAACATGGCCTTTAAGAAAAATTATAATTACCACTAATCTCTCAAAAGATCATCCAGTCTTGAGTAGATGAAAAGGCATGTATAGTTCCAGAGAACCTCAAAGTACTCTTCTAGTCTTACCAGATATGGTAGCCTTATTCGACAAACAAATAATAAATGTTTACTTATGAGACAAAATCCAATCGAGTACATCTTCCATACTCCCCTAATTTCCTAATTAAATGCTGACAAGGAAAGCATTTATTGAGTAGCTTCCTTGAGATAGGCAATTAGGTCTGCACGATCCTTGGGCTTCTTCAAGCCGGGGAATACCATCTTAGTTCCAGGAATGTACTGCACGAACAGAAAAAAAAAAAGATCAGCAAACACTGGCTTTTACCATCATGATCAAACAGCATTAAACATTTCTTAACCCCCTCCCCCTTTTCTTTTTTCTCCTTCACGGAAAACCAAACCACAAAATAAACTATATAATTCATAGGGAAATCCATGGAACAGTCCTTGAATCAGCCACCAAGCCGATCAGCTGGTTCTCCGCACCCAGAACCCAACTTCAGCTGGGTAAATGATAATTCTGTATCTAAGCCTACCTTTATGCACATGATCATCTCACTGAATGGAGAATTTGCAGGATCGTAACACTACTGGCAACTATATATAAGCAACAATATTGGGAGCACAGGAATGAAGCAATATTTATGCATAAGCAAATGAACCGCCACAACGCACACAGTATAATACAAAAGAGGAAGAAGAGAATTGTGGCCATCAGGACAACGGTCTGGCACAAGACAATCAAGCATTTCAAAGAAAAAGAGAAAGCAACCAATCCACCAGGAGGACTAACTGAATAACAATGAGTAAAGATAGTAACAAACCAAATTCTGAATTGGAAACAAGCAAGGAGGCAACAACTAAATAAGAATCAAATGCACCACAAATAATGAAAGAAGAGGGCGGTGTCACTCATTAGTACTTATATCAGAAGCTTGATTGCATGAGATCAAAATTTACAATTAAGCATGGTTTTTGGTCCTTTCAAAGGCCAAAATACAATAAAATTGAGGTATTTGTTTTACGATGGCCGGGAATCATTATAAATGGAACCTTAATGCAATTATGTCCACTAGCAGCACAGATAACAGCTCGCCACCATCTAAATGCAATTTAAAGATCTGGTAACCAGAGCACAATATTTACTGCTAGCAGTTAAATGAAAAATAAATCAGCACAGATGCACAAAGAAAATTTAAGTTCATAAGGTGACATCATAATTCAAATGAGAATGACACCACTAATATCAGTACTGCAAAGATTGATGAAAGAGAAGATCCCCAAACGAAGGTGCTCATAATATATTGAGCCATCTAAGGCCTTTACAATATGGCTAGCAGTTTTTGAGCCCCAGGCCAACCTATTCCTATTTCTGACAAGCAAAAGCAAGGTAGAGGATTAAGAATCTTAGAGATAGTTAGTTGTACATGGACCATTTTGTCTTGCCAGCCCCAGTCACTGATACAGACAAGCGCAATGTGGGAGGGGAGGACAAGAAATCCTCAATGCGGAATACCATAAACATTTCACACGAAACTATGTATAATTGGAAAATTACTCAAAAGGTATCAAAGATTCGGATCACTGTGTTAGAAACAGTCAAAGAACAGCTGATGAAATCAACAGAAAAAGGATGGCAAGCAAATTACAGAGATAACTCATAAACCGAGGACGAGGCGCTGAAACTTGAGTTCTTAAGTCAAAGTTTAAAAATAGAAGGGAAAAAAGAGGAAGAAAGAAGCTTGGAATTGTGTCGTGTCGCACTATTCATAATTGATAAGCATAAGCTACAGGACTAGAAAATTTGAGAACACATAAAACACCTTCCACCCCGCCCCCCATCAAATACAAAATCATTAAATAAGATTTTGAACCAGCAATTTCTATAATTGTTAATTTTGCATACCTTCTTCGGGTTCAACAAATAATCATACAGTGTATCCTCTCCCCAATCCACAGCCTTGTTCTTGTTAGCAGCAGAATATGAGTATCCGGGAGTTGTACCAGACTGTCTCCCAAAAAGGCCATTAAGATTTGGACCTGTAATACAACAAAGCACAATAAACACTCTTTCATGTGACAGACACTATCAGCACAAATACTGAAAACCACTTCAATGCAAAGCAACACCATAGAAGTAACGAGAACACGGTTGCTAGAATCAAGGTGACAACATGCTTAAAGAGAGATAGAAAATAGATGAACAATAGACGACAAAGAGATAGAATCGAGGTGACTAGTAACCTCGTAAGATGAACTCCAACAATGATCGGCAAGCTCAGAGTGCCAGAAAACAAAGGCTTTGAATCACTAAATTAATTTTCAGGCACCGAAGGAACGGAGGCATATAATTTAAAAGAACCCAGTGATGAGAAAAAAGATGTTTGAAGACTGAAATGAATATAAACTGTATCACGACATCGATATAGCCTTACATCGAGAGGAAAGAGAGATTAAATTAATCATTAGGGTGGAAATTGTTAATGTTAAGAGAGGAGATCTGAATAGAAGTATTATTGTAAACATTAATGAACTGATTTTGCATCGCCTGCCACAATAAATTGGATGCAAAACACTCGATAATATTGATTAAAAATAAAACAATTAACAGAAGCCATATCATACGGATACAAGAATCAGATGCAAGCCGATGACCCAAAAAATTGCGAAAATAATAGATAGATAATTAGATATATCGCCTACAGATAGGAACATATGCAATTAACGATTAATGGATCGGTGTAAATTGAACTAACGATTAGAAATAACTTAATCAAATACGGACCCGAGATCTAACAGATCATTCAAACATTAACCATACTGTATCCGAAGAACGTAAATTGAAGGAGAAATAAACCTTGCTTGTGACCGGCTCCTTTCTCAACGGTATGACATTGTGCGCACTTCATTTTAAAGATCTTCTCTCCGGCTTTGGCATCGCCGGGTGGTGCTTCGCTGAAGGACGCCATACCCTTCTCGCCAAAGGTCTCGTAGAGCGGCGGCGGTTAAAAGGAGAATGTGGTCAGAATTGAGTGACGTTTGATTAACAGGGTCGGCACATGGAGAAACAGCGAACCGGCGTATTTTGAGAGACAGCCGGGCGAGAGTGGGCCTTTTATAGATGGGGGGTTTTTATCCAGAATGTTCAGGGCGAGAGTGGGCTTTTTATAGATGGGGGATTTGTGGGCTTTTTATAGAGGGGGGGTTGTATCCAGAACGTTAAAGCTCAGAACTTTCCACGACGTTACGTAGCCGCGGCGGCGTTCCAGCCGGTATTCAGTTTAATAATTTTGCCTCATACTTTTTTTTTTGTCTCTCATCATTATAAATTTAATCCTTTTTCTCAGTTTCTTTCCGAAAGCTGGTCACCATTTCGATAATTCTTGAACGCCGGGGCACCTACAATATTAATATATAATTCATCGCGCGAAATTTACTAACGATATTTTCATTTTGGTCCTCATAACCGTTTGGATCCTCGTCGGTACCCGACCTAATTTATCCAACATTAATAATCTGATCAGAATAAATTTGAAATTTGAAATTAAATCTCAGTTGAAAATTTTAAAATAATTCAAATCAATCCATTTCTTATCTTAATTTAATTAACCCGATAATACTCTATATTTAAAATAATCTAGTTTTAAATAATTTAATTCTCAAAGAATCCGACTCGAACCATACTATACTTAAAATTCAATAAAGACATGACCTAATCTAAAATAATCTAACTTAACATTGATCCATAATCAGATATAATTTCAAACTTAAACTAAAGTCAAATTTAATCTACAAAAAAAAAGCATTTTACTTTATATAAATGAATACATAAATACCAATAAACTATCTTATAAATAAAATTTTATGTGAATAAAAATATGCAACTCATATAACAATAAATAAAATGAAACAAGTAAGATTTTATTCTCCTCACTTTATTTTAATATCACATTAGCATCAATCATATTAGATTATAGGAATTTATATTATTATCATTATTATTATTGTAGCACCCCTAATTTTCAAAACACAAAATATTTAAAAAATAATACGAAAACTGAATATAGATGAAGGTATTATCGACACATCTACCGTAAGTAGACATTATTATTCCGCAAATACTAGATGTTGAAGCTAAAACTTAAAATTAAAACCAAAATAAAATTTCAAAACATTCTTAATATAATAAAACATTATGATAAAGTTAAAAGTAGTTAACGACATAACTATAAATTAAATAATTCTACTTTATTTAAAAATAATTGAAATTAAAATACCATTAAAAGATAGATGAAGATATGCAGAGTAAAATTAAGAAATTTATAGTTTTATCATAAGTTTATTTCTTATAATTTTTGTCTAATTTTAACACTAATTTAGATTTTAATCTGTGTTTTTGTTGACATAAATACATTTCATAATATTATTTTATACTTTTCTTTACTGGGTCAACAATTAGTTTTGCAAAACACTTAAAAGCCTACCTTACATATACTCACCACTTTAAAGCTTTCCGCTAATAATTAAATTTGTTCCAACTTTTACCTAACTTTAGAACTAGTTTAATAACAGCTACGTGTGTCAGACATGACCTTAAACTGCTTTTGGAGCCCGTATTTTTTCAAACCATGTTCCGAGTTTTATGTTTTTAAACTTCAGAGTTGGGAGTCCGCCGCCTAATTTTTGTTTATCTAATATAATTTAATTAAAATTAATATAACCTAATCTGAACTAATTGTCTCATAAATTATTATCAATATTTTTCTAACATTAGTAACATAATTAACTTTTTATTAGTATTATTATTTTAACAATAATTAGTATTAAATTAGTACTTATTATATTGAAATTAATATTTTACTAATCGGATGTAAACTAATTTAACTTGATATATCATATCATCATATATACTCTTTCTATTTTACAATATAAGGCCTACAATATTTTAAATTTTATTTCATAATAAAATTTTTATTAGAAAAAGTACAAAGCATTAAATATTTGATTACCTATTTTGTCATTCTATTATCATTAAGTTAGAGAATTAATTAGAAGAACACCATTAATGTAAGGGTACATTTGGAAGAGTGATGATTATTAACTATCAATAGTTTTTTCTTATCTTAAAAGAAATTCACTAAAAATAATTTAAAAAATAAAACTAAAAACTATTGTTCAAAAATAGTTATTGGAGTCTAAAATGTTGACAGGGTTAGAAATAGATATGCCGATTAGGCCTATGCAAAAAATCCAAAATCCGAAAATTAGATTTAAAATTTGAAAAATCCGATCCAAGTATTTGGATATCTAGGCCAGATTTTAAAATTTTGTCAGAGAGGATATCTGATCCGGTCAAAATTAAAATTTGTCGGAGAGGATATCCGATCTGATATTTTTCCGGATTAGTTTATCCGATTAAAATATCCAGTGTATAAGAAAAATATATATTTTTTAAATAAAATATATAAATATTATTTGATCAAATAAATTATAAATATAATTATTTAACCCAAATATTTATGTAAGTACATAAAATTAACTAGTGTACTAATAGTCTAATGTAAGACTACTACCAGTTTACTAGCCTATTCGCCATTCAGCCGGCCCGGTCTCTACTCTCTACTGGTCTACCCTACTCTTCTTCTAAATCTTCGTCTTCCCTTCGCATTTGCGTCGTAAGACTCACAAGTCCCGAGTCCCAACTACTCTTCTCCTAGGCAGAGCAAGCGCTAGTGCCACCAGCCACCACCAGGCACAGGTAGTTCTGACTCGTGAGTCACAACCTTTCTTCCTTCCCAATTCCCACCCACTCCTAGTGGTACAACGCATTATTTGCAATAGAGTCCCTTCCTCCCGTTCTTCTCTTCTCTCAACTCTGATCTCTACTCGCGACTTTTCGTCCCTTTTTCCTTTCATTCTTTGAAAGTTGAAATTCCAGGTAATTATAGTTTAGATTCTCAACTTGTTTTTCTAATTCTCACATATTCTACTAATTTTCTGATTCTACCTTTTGTAATTTTTCATTCTTGTTTTCTAGGGAATTGTTCTTGTTTGCTAATTCTTCCTTTAAGGCTTGTTTTTCCATTTAGGGTATGACCTAATTATTTGTTAATTTTTCTATTTTTCTGTCACGGATTCTCCATGGTTCTAGGGTTGTGGAGGTCGATTATGATAATTTTTTTTTGTGTCGTGGTTGATTTATTTAGGAAATTAACTATGGGCTTCTGTTTTTGTTAATTTTTTGTTAGGGATTCAATTGGGGTTTTGTTTTCTTCCAATTTTTTTTTCTCTCTACATCTACTTAGTTTTCTTTTCTTCCTTGTCGTTATATATGCTATAGTATTTGGGTTGGTTTTGTTTTGTTTCTTTGCACTTGGTTTATTTTGTTTTCTTTATCTGCATTTGTTTTGTTAGGGCATCATTTGGTAGCCGATATCTATTTTGTTAGTTTTGTTTTTTCTTTAGAATGGATGCTGATTGCTGACTTATCACCCGAAGGAATATTGCCATTGACTGATTGGTTTGCAGGATTGCTGTTACTTGTTACTCGCTTGATTCATTAAGTCGATAATGATGTAATGTCATATTTTATATGTCTTATATAATCTCTTTGAATTAAAAAAATTATTCATTTTGGATCTTTGTTTGGACTAAATAGATATTTCTTCAATTTTTTTTTTGTTATTTCTAAATATGACATTTGAAAGATGAAAAATTTAGGGATATATTTTCTATCTTTCTTTCCCTCCTACAAGACAAACCCTAAGAAGTTTACTAGGTCTCCTATTGAGCAAAGAGATGCAAACTATTCCAACTAGCTAATAACATATCTAATTTAGACTATATTTTGCTATAGTGTTTAGAAAGGCTTTTAATTTATTGAATGCTACTGGTTTAATGTGAAATTATAGGTCTGTGAATAAAGCTTGATATTTGTGTGAAGTCAATTTCTATTATAGTTCTTGCTCTTAATGAAATTAATTACTATTCCATCTTTCAAAGAAAAGTGAGGTGTACCTAATTTAATTGTAATGGAGGCTTATGGTTGTTAGATTTGTAGATTTAAAATAGGTTTATAGTAGGGTTTTGAAAGAATCTAGGACCACATAGGCTTATAGATGTTGATTCTTAATATTTTTGTTATTTTAGTTTCCTTGTAGTTTGATAATATTAGTAATAATTCAATGGTTATCAAGAAAACATTATGAGTGGTGTAATGTAATTTAGAGGATCATATTAGAATCTTCTATTAGATTGGAAATGGTAAATTTAGTTTTTTATTACTAGTTTGGATCATATATTACTTTGTGGATCGTATCGATTTGGATTGGATACTATCCAAAGGATCATATAATATTAGATATATTTTTAATTCATATTATATTTTAAATTGATATCTAATAGTATCCGATATATTTGTGATATGATTTCAAACTTTAGATATTCCAAATTATAGATACCACTTTTCAAATATCTAAAAATTCATATAGTTAAGGATGCTAACTAATTTCTAGGTTTAATATCTATCATACTTTTGTTGATTAGTCGATTCTCTTCATAAAAACAAACAAAATTATATTTAGTTTAGTTAGCTATCTTTTGCTTGATCTAACATAATTTTCTCTGATTGCTTTATATTAGTTAGTTGTATTTGCATTTAACTATTAACTACCAACTCTTTGGATCATATGTTGCTGCTCGATCTGACATAATTATCTCTGATTTTTTATATATATTAGTTAGTTGTATCTGCATTTAACTAGCAACTACCAACTCTTTAGATCATATGTTACTGCTTGATCCAACATAATTATCTCTGATTATATATATATATCTATATATATATATATATTAGCCAGTTGTATCTGTATTTAACTATTAACTACCAACTCTTTAGATCGCTGCTGCCTGATCCAACATAATATCTATCTCTGATTTTTTTATATTAGTATAAATTAATACAACTTATGATTATTAATATTTATTCATAGGTATTAACTGCATTCTATTTTTATTCATAAAATGTAATTGTGACAGTTAGTAGCCTAACACTAGCACTAGCAATCTAGCAGGCAACAACAATATGGAATCGGTGAATGAGATCGAAAATGCTAAAAGAGGGACACCAGGTATTTCACAAGAAATGACTCTTCCTTTTTCATGTCATCCTCTGCCCCCATTCAAACCTACTTCAAATGAAAAATCTAAAGCTTCTAAAGAAAGTAGAAATGAGGGTGGGCCACTGACAAAAAAGGTATAGATCATGGGTTTGGGATCATTTTAAAATAATACCATATGATAATAAAAATGATCAAAAGGCAATTTGTGTTTATTTTAACAATCAATATGTGGTCGCTTGTTCTAAAGGCACTTAAAACTTGAGCAATCATTTAAAGAGTTGTAAGAAGTGCCCTGTGAATATAGATGATAAATAATTCATTTTAAAAATGAATGCTTCTTACTATGATGGTGGTCTTCTATCATCCACGATCACTAGTGTTACTAATTGGAAATTTAGCCAAGAAGAGCATAGAAAAGAATTAGTTGAAATGATAATTTTAGATGAATTGCCCTTTCGATTTGTAGAAAGGGAGGGATTTAGAAGGTATATGGTAAAGACACAACCTAGAGTAATAATTCCTTCTCGGACTATTGTTGCTAGAGATGCGTTACAAATTTTTATGGGAGAGAAAAAAAAAGTTAAAGGCATTTTTAAGAGTTGTACAAGTCAAATTTGTCTCACTACTAATACATGGACTTTTTGTTAAAATTTGAGTTACATGGTCCTCACAGTTCATTTTATTTATAAGAATTGGAAATTGCATAAAAAGATTATTAATTTTTGTCTAATTGTTGGTCTATCTAGTGAGATTATTGGTAGACCTGTTGAAAGATGTTTAATTAATTGGAATATTGATAGGGTACTAACTTTAATAGTTGATAATGCAAGTTCAAATGATAAGTGCATTGATTATTTGAGAGAACGACTCTATGGTTAGGGTAAGTTGGTTTTAAATGGATCTTTATTACACATCAGATGTATTGCTTATATATTAAGCCTTATTGTAAAAGAGGAGTTAAAAGAGTTTAGTGATCATATTCTTAGATTTTGATATGATGTGAGCTATGTGAGATCATCTCCCTCTAGATTGAGTAAATTCAGGACTTGTGTTGAACAAGAGAAATTAGAGTCCAAGAGAATGTTATGTTTGGACATTGAAACTAGGTGGAATTCTACGTATATTATGTTGGATGCTGCTTTCAAGTTTAAAAAAGCTTCTGATTTGAAGAAAATAGATAAGAAATATCGTTTTGAAATGGATAAATTGAGGGGTGTGCCATGTGATGATGATTGGGAGCATGTGTGTGTTGTTTCCTTTTTTAAAATAATTTTATAAGACAAATTTGAGGATATCTGGTTCTTTGTATGTAGGGTTGTAAACGAGTCGAGCCGAGCCGAATACCTCCAGGTTTGGGTTCGGCTCATTTAACTAAATGAGCCTAAAATGTTGTTTGGGCTCGGCTCGTTTAACTAAAAGAACGAGCCGAACCGAGCCGAGCTCACGAGCCAAAGCCAAAAAATGAACCGAGCCGAGATTTTTCCTGTTTGGGCTTGGCTCGTTTATTCGTTTAATTAAACGAACGAGCCAAACCGAGCTTTTAACAAGCCGAGCCGAGCCGAGCCGAATACCGAACTGGCTCCACTCATTTACAGCCCTATTTGTATGTCACGGGTAACATGTATGTACAAGAGATTTATGGTAATTTTGAAAATGATTAGTGTTGCTAGAGATGGTGATGATTTTAACATAAATGCAATGGATTTGGGTATGAAATCCAAATATGATAAATATTGGGAAAGTGCTAGAAATATCAATGTGTTGCTATTTATTGTTGTGATTCTTGATCCTAGGAGGAATATGAGATTTGTGCATTGGGGAATAAATAAGTATTTTGAATCTAAACTTGCAATTAACATGCATGTTAAGGTTGGTACAACTTTAAGAGAATGAATTTTATGCCTCTAAGCTTACATCTTCTCCAACCCCTAAGCCATCTTCAACTGTGAATATAAGTAAGGTCACTTGTGAACATAGTTATCCAGTTGGTAGAGAATTTGAAGAAATAGTGGCTGCTGGGATTACTTTAGCTTATGGAAGGAATGATTTAGACAAGTATTTAGAGGATAAATTTCTTGTTGTTGGTGCAAGTTTTGATATCCTTAGTGGAGGGATAATGCTATAAGTTATGAAGTTCTTACTTTGATGGCTAAGGATATTTTAGTTATACCCGTGTCCACAGTTGCATTTGAGTCTGCATTTATCACAGGAGGTCGCATTCTTGATCCGTTTTGTAGTTCTTTGACCCCTAGAATGGTAGAAGCATTGGTTTGTATGCAAGATTGGATACAGTAATCTTCGGATCATCCTTAAGTAGAAGGGATCATTAAGGAGATTGAAAACATTAAAGCTGGTATTCTTTTATTCTATTTTATTGATACTTTTTAAAAGTATTTCATGTGTTTTATTTTTAAAATTTTTATCTTATTTCTTTTTAAGATATTGTAGGCTTACCACCTGTTTTGCAGATCAACAAATCAGATACTTCAGAGTTTGAAGATATGATATTTTGATGATTGATGGCTGATGACTTTCTTAGTTGGAAAACTATTTAGTTTAAAAAAATTATTTTAATTATGGCTTTATGGACTTTGGATTATTATTGTATTTGTTTTGTGGACTTTAGACTTTGGACTAATCTACCATAGTTAGTATTTTTAGAATTTATTTTAATTTAATTCTAGCAGGTTAAAATATCCACATTTGGATATTTGGATATTAAATATCGGATATCCAAATTTAAATCATCGGATTTTCAGATATCAGGTCAAAAATATGATTTTTTTTGTTGAAAAATAAATATTTTTCTGATAATCGGATGTACCAGATATATCTGATATCTGTATCTAATTTTTGAGATATCTGAAAATTCAAATATCTGCTACTAATAGATACTGATATGGATATAGGTTATCAAATATCTAATAGAATTAGATATCCTGAAAAAAAATTGATTGGATACGGATATCCATTTTTGCACAACCCTAATGCCGATATTACTATGCCTTAGAGATAAAACTTTTTTTAATATATAATGATTCTATAATATCACTAGTTCAATCAAATATGTGTTATGGTTCTATATTCCTTAATGTAGAGTCAAAACCTTGGTGTTAAATATTCATGTTCTTGAAATTAAATTCATTGAAAATAGAAGAAGCATAACCCTAATAAATAGGATGATTAGTAACTACTTAATTTAATCTACATTGTCTAATTAAGATATATCCTAGAGAAACAATAGTATTAATGATTGATGTAGAACAATCAACCATTTTTTATCCCAAAATTATTAAAATGGAATGAAATAACTATACTTGTCAATTGGAAAATTAATATTTCATAACCTTATGGAAATATAACAAGATGAGTGGTAATGGAAGAATTATGTTAAGATTTGATTCAACCATATGTCATAATCACCATCTTATTATAACTATGCCTCAATCATCTAGAGCATCAACTTCCACGACACCTAAAACAGAAGTTGATGAAAATGAAGTTATAGAACCTTGATTTAAGGAAATTAAATTTAAGTCACCCATTCCATAATTGGTTTATCAATCCATGTATTCAATAGCTCCTCCATCGCCATATGATTCCTCTAACTAATCTAAGTTTAAAATGATCAACGTGATTATATTAGAAAACTTCAAAATAAATAAGGACTTTTATTTAAAATAAAATAAAAATAAATGGCAATGGTTATTTAGTTCATTTCAAGAAGAAATGACTAAAGAAATAAAGTAAATTTTGTATTTGAATATGGAAGAATTAACAACCAATATTCCTTTTTTTTAGTTTGAGAGTTATATGTCAGAAAATAATATTAAATACCTAATCTCATCTTATAATAAAATAAACACCCATACTAATTATGTAAAGAAATGAGTAACCTCGAATAATGAGGTAATTGCATGAATACATCCTCCTTCAAAAGAAATTAGGCTAACTAGTGACATTATTGCAATACCATTCCAAAAGAAAGGTTCTAAAGATCAGAAAGATATGATAAGAATTAAGGATTTTAAGAAAATTTATTATCAATAAAATTACCAAACTTACATTTACAAACTATAGCAGCCCAACTAAATAGAGTAAAAGCAACCCAACTAAATAGAGTAAAAGCAAATATTGAAATTAACGTAGAAAAATTATTAGCTTTTAAATATAAATCAATATTTGGATTCATAACTTAAACAACAAAAACTGTCAAAGATAAAACATTATCTAAGTTCTTGGCTAAAATGAGTGAACTACTATTCAAGCTATGAATACTTCCATTAAATGAAAGAGAAAGATTTTTAATACAACAAACCAAAAAAGTGATATATATTAGATAAAATAACAAATAAAAAAATATATCTAATTTACCCATCACCACTACTCCCGCAACAAAAAGTACCTCCAACAACATCCAAACTATATTGAAACCAAGTGAAGAAAATGAAGTAAACAGAATATCACACAGGAAATGGAAACATTCTCCAACATGGAAGAAATATCCAACTCCAAATTTTTATCCAAGATCCACTCCATATATTCAATTTGATGAAAGATTTGTGCATGAATCCTTAGTCTTTGATGGAAATTCAATAGTTGAATGGCACCTGGATGGGTATTTTGAATTTAAAATACTAAATATGTTAAATCAAATGGGTTTGGCAGCAACTACATTCACCATAAAAGGCAATAGTGACCGTGGTATTACAATGAATATTGTGGTAGGATTTACATGACCTTTATAATAGTTGTGGAATAGTTATCTAAATAATAGTCAACAAAATGAAATAAGTCAAAGAAGAAGATACCATCATAGATGAAATGCCCCAAAAATTTATAAATTTAAAAATTATAGTTAAATAAGATTTTATTAGAAATAAATTAAATAAATAAATAATTTTTATTAAAATAAAAGGAAATTAATTAGGGCAAATCAAGAAGAAATTATAAGTATTTTAAATCGGAGAAATTTGGGTATTTTAGCTAATTAAGAATTTTATTTTGGAAATTAATTAAATAAATTATTTTACTTAAAATAAGAAGGAGAAAATAATTCCAAATTAATATGAATTTTATAAATAATTTAATTGAAGAAAATTAGGGTGTTTTGCTAATTAAAATAGAGTTTATGAAAAACCTTTTTAAAAATCCTAAATTAGCCTAAAAAGAGATTTAAATATTATTTTATTTAAACATCCCAAATATCCTAATTAATTTAATTAACCCAACCCACTATTTTTCTTTTTCCCCTTTTCCTTTTTCCTTTTCCTTTCTTTTTCTTTCTTCTTCTTTTCTTTATCCTCCTCCCTTCCCTCGAGTTGGGCCTAGCCACGACTCATTTTCTTTCTTCTTCCTGCGGCCCATTCTTCCTCTCCTTTTATTTTCTTCTTCTTTCGGCAGCCCAGCGCTGCATTTTATCTTTTTTTTCCTCTAAATGCGGTGTTTAATTTAAACGCCCCTCACCTCGCACTCGACCGCCCGGTCCGCCTTTCTTTTCCTTTCTTTCTTTCTTCCTCGAACTGCCTAGTCCAGCCTTTTCTTTCTCCTTCTTCTTCCTTCCTCCTCTCCTGATGTCGACCTACACCGCCGCCCGTCGTTGGTTTTTCGTCGCTAGTTACACCCCTTTGACCAATCGTTTTTCTTCCTCTCTCTTCCCCCTGATTCGGCGACCACATAGACCAATACACCTCCTTTCCTTCTCACGCGATTCCCTCTCCCAGCCAGCCATACCTTGCCACGTTCTTCCTGGATTTTGCCGACAACTTCGCCGCTAGTGACCCTAACCCTAACTGCATTATCCCCTCATTGACCCACATAACCCTACCCTCTCTTATAAACTCTATAAATACCCCTTACACTGCCTTGTATTGAGCTTTTTATTCTTACCCAGAATTTCCCGATCTTGCCACCGCCGCCACTTTAGATGCCATTTCCGCCGCCTCCGGCCAACAACACCGCCCTTTCTAGCCACTCGAGTACTCCCTGCACCGCCTTATAACTAATCAAACCATCTATCCCCCTCGATTATTCCTGCATAAGCCATTCCAGCTGTGCAAAGTGTCCTTCCCGATCAGCCTTCCTTTTCATCTCCGCAGCCCTTCGAACCACCATTAGCCACCAATTCCACCGCTACCGCCACTCCTTTCACATCCCATTCTGTTCTGCAGAACCTCCTATACCTTCCCCTACCTTTCTTTTCCCCTTCCTCCCTCTCCTCTTTTTCTCTTCTTCTTCCATAATCGGCCACCACCACCGCCGTTGTGCACCGCCACCTTTGGTTGCACCACCACCTCCATTATGTTCCTCTCCTTCTAGGCAACCATAATCACCTCTAATCCCACCTTCATTCTCCCTATTTTGTTCCCAGCATTCAACTTTTCCCCTTTTCTTCTCTTTTTCTAGCCACCGCCATCGTGCGCCACCGCCGCCGTCGTTTGTCACCACTAGCGTAAGGTTGAACCCTAGACCCTCTCAACCCTTTTACCCTATTTTTACAAGCCTTAATCTATTTTATTTCATTTATTCAAAATATTATTATTATTATTATTTCTATTATTATTGTTATTACTATTATTATTATTATTATTATTATTATTATTATTATTATTATTATTAATGTTGTTATTATTATTTCTATCAAGGGCTGAATCCCTATTATATTTATATTTTGATTTTATTATTATTATTCTTATTATTGCTATTATCTTTATTGTTAATATTAATATGTTGTTGTTGTTATTGTTGTTATTGTTGTTGTTATTATTATTATTATTATTATTATTATTATTATTATTATTATGCGATAATAATAATAATAATTAATAATAATATTATTATTATTATTTTCATTGTTGGTATTATTATTCTATATAGGACTGAAACCCTATTGTGCATATTTTGAATTGTAGTAGTATTATTATAAATATGAAGTCTTATTATTATTAATATTATTAATATTTTTATCATTACCATTTATTATTATTATTAGTGTTATTATTATTATTTAATAAGTTTATTATTATTCAATGTAGGGTTTAAACCCTATTTCATTTTATTTGTAACTATTATCATTACTATTATTATCATTAATATTATTATTTGTGCAATATTATTATGGTTTTTATCATTATTACTATTTCATTATTATTATTATTACTAATTTATTTATTTATTTTACTAATATTGTTATTAGTATTATGTTAGTAAAAGGGCCGAAGCCCTTATTTCACTTTGTTTTTGAGTAATGTCCTTTTTATTATTATTGTTATTATTATTATGGTTATTATTATTATCATCATCATCATCATCATCATCATCATCATCATCATCATCATCATCATCATCATCATCATCATCATCATCATCATCATCATCATCATCATCATTATTGTTATTAATTGTATTATTTCCATTTTCACTATTATTATTATTATTATTATTATTATTAGGGTAAAGTCTTCAACCTTATATTATCAACTTTTATGATATTACTATTAATTCTTATATTTTTAGCCAAAGTTAGTAATTATTTAATGATTATTATTATTAATATTTTATTATTTTATCAAAAGCCTAGTCTTAGAATAAGTTAGTATTTAATATAATATTTGGTACGAAGAAATGTAATTTTAGTTTTTCCTTGAGACCAGTCAAAGCCCTCAGGAGGCATAGGAGCATGCTCCAAGACTGGTGTTGTTTTAGGTAAGGGTGTTACTAAGGCCTTATGTGTGTTGATGTGCATTATATGCATTATATGTTTTTCATCCTATGTTTATCGTTATGATCATCTCATATGTGGTATGATATGGAGTTGAAGCATGTTCTTGTGTTGTTATATGGCATGTGTATTATGTATACGTGATAAAATATTGTGGTATATGATGATTGATTTATGACCCTTTAGACATGCATGTGAGGATGTATAAAAGTGGTATTGTGTGGGAAAAAGGTTGAAAAAGGAAAAGGGGAAAAAGAAAAATAGTGGGTTGGGTTAATTAAATTAATTAGGATATTTGGGATATTTAAATATAATAATAATTAAATAAAATAATATTTAAATTTTGCATGGTATATTCTATGGTGTTGTATGGATTGAATCTAGGGTTTGGTGTGAGTGAATCTAGGGTTTTGCATGAATGGATCTAGGGTTTGCATGGTTGAATCTAGGGTTTCATGTAGGAGTTTTAGGGTTTGCATGAAAATTTCGAAGGTTTGCATGGGGAGGTTAGCATCTGCATGGGAGTAAAGTTTACGTATGAAAAGTTGATTTAGGGTGTGAGGAAGGTAATGTAAGTATTGTTTGGGTGCTTGAACACTTTGGATGAAAAATAGTACGTGGAGCAATATAATGGTACGTAGGAGACCAAGCTAGGGTTTGTGTGGACAATTAGGGTTTGGTGTGGCTGCTTAGGGTTTTTGTGGTATCGTGTGTATTTGGTGATTAAAGTGTAATTATGAGGGTGGAATTCATGAGTTGTGATGTATTGAATGTTAAAATGATTTGGGTTGTGTGAGGTGGAGTAGGATGGGCCACATAGGCCTAAATCTGGATTTTTGGGGAAAAACCCTAGAGTAAGGGAATAAGTGGACTTAGAGGTGTGTAGTAATGGGCCTTGATCCATATACTTAAGAGTTGGACTTCTAATGTGAGATAGGGTATGAAGGAAAGGTTGTTGGGCAAGTTAGGAGGTGCAGGGTTCTCATGATATGATACGGGTCAGTTGGAGGATAAGTGTAAAGGGAGTGATTTATGCATGTCTAGGGTAAAGCTTCTGAATAAGACACTTAAAACATTAATCATGTAAAGTGAAGAGTATTGAGCCGGGCCCAGACCGATCCACCGACATAATAGTGGCTAGGTACTGCGATATCCTGGAGACCAATCCACCGGCTAAAATAGTAGGGGATCCCGAGCTCAATAAACCAAATCCTACAGTTTGCTAAGACATGGAAAAGACATTAAAAGGGTAGACCGATCCGCCAACATTTAATAGTGGTAGGGCATATACCCTAAGTGATCGGTCCACTGGCTATAATAGTGGCCAGGCACTGAAGTGCCCTGGAGACTAATCCACCGGCTAAAATAGTGGAGTGCCCGTACTCGTGTGGACTTGATAAAAAGCACGGTGTGAAAAGATCTTCGATAAGAGATTAATTAAGTAATTAATTCGGACTATAAATCTGCCTTTATGTATCTACTCGAATGATTGTACGTTATTATGTTATCATGATGATCTCTATGCTTTTGTTATTTATTCTCCATGGTTTATATGATTTTTGTGTTGGCCTTAGTGCACAGTTACCTTACTCAATACGTAGCGTACTGATTACCCTTTTCATGGGTGCTGCTCATTCCCATGAGTAGTAGGCCCTTCTGACTTTGTGCAGGTGGGCGAGACATCAGTCGGGGCTGAGTGTTGAGCTTGTGGTTGGCTCAAAGTTTGAGAGTGTCGTGGCCGTATTTTCTCTTCATGTGATTTTATTTCATTATGTTATTTCTTTTGTATCGCATTTATTCTTTTTGATTTATTACCTTGTATTAAGTATTTCAATTAAACCTTTTATCGATTATAAAAATATTTCTCCCAAGGAATTTCGATTTCGCACTCAGATTTCTATCTTATTATTGATTATAAACTTTTATGCGTACTTTGATTTCTATGTTATGTCTCTTTTAATTAATTTTATGAACCCTCGCTTTATGTTTGAAAATAATTCTTTTTAGCCTTAGCACTTGGTACTAGAACGATCGGAGTGAACCGGTCTGGTACTAAGTGTGGCGGTAACATCCATAGATTTCACGGGTTTTAATTTAATTACCTCCGTTTTTTAAAAAAAAATGAGTAAATTTTAGGGTGTTACAATAGATGTTTGCAAAATAAAAAAATTATGTTGAAACTTCAATAATGAAAATTATAATAGACTTTATATGTAATCCAAAGGAATCTATAAATAATAATTAAGTCATATTAATAAACTTAAGATATCCAATAGTATAAGACTTTAGATAGTATAACGATATGTTTATAATCCACATATTTCAGCGAATGAAATTTAATGCCTTTTTTTGGAAAGAAAACACTCCCTTAAATGTTTAGTTAAAAAAAGTATATCTAAATTAATAGAGTATAGGGGTGGTAGCTTAATACTATGAGACTCTATGACATATGGTCAATTATTTGCATTTATAAAAACCGAAACATGAAAGCTATGTCAAGAATATAAAGAACAAAGTAGATATTATAAGTGAAATACCCTATTTTTAGAAATATTAATTATAAACTAATAATTATGTGTAATTAGTTATATTAATTATTTTTGAATGTTATGTATTAAATGTATTATTTTTTTGTATATTATTATGGCATATTATATATATATAAACTTAATTAAGTTAAAATTTTGATAGAATTTGGGTTATTAGTTTTAACCATAGTTGGGACCATATTCCATATTTATTTTACTCAAGAACTCTAATTCTACTAACCGGATATATATTTTTTTTTTCAGCTAAACCTTTCTAAATATCACCCCTAACCTATTGTGAGTAGCCTAGTCTATATCCCACTTTTCCCTAGCGTAAACTTTCCATGTACAAAATTGTCCCTTTTTTCACCCATGCCTCTGCTTGTTTTCCCCTCCTATGTGTCTTGCTCATCCATGTTGACCTTGCTCCATTCTCATGCCACCATCCATATAAGTCCCCACCTCTCGTCTTATTTTGATGTTCTAGATTAAGATGAACAAACCACCTTCTTCTCCTCCTTCTTCTTTTCTTCTCATTTATCCCCGATCTAGTTTCATGTGAACCAATGTCACCCCACCATCATCAACCATCACCATATCACCTCATCGCCAACAACCACCCAACCACCACCATTTTCCCTATAGACGAGCACTACCCCCATCAGTGCCCCTCGTCGTCACCAACTCTCACCAACTAAATATGCTTCATCTTTCCACCCATTTCATTCTCTAATTCTTCATTTTTCATTGAAGTGTATGCTCGTGCACCCTATCATGCCCCGATTGTATCTCTATCGCACAACATATGCACAACACTTGCATACCCATGCACTTCTCTAATTTTCTCCTCATGCTCCCGTGCATGCTTGACCTTCTTGACCCGTGCATGGATTACATGTAAGGTTGTGAGACACCATTGCACAAGTGTGCTCATCCCATGCTTGTCCTTCACCCAGCCTTTTTATTGCGATGAATGTTGCTCCATTGTTCTTTTGCCCTAGTTATTTATTAACTTTTCCCAAATTAATTTTAGTTAATTTTGGTTTATTGTTGTGTTATATTATATGTGTTGTTAGGTGTTAATTTTTTATGTAATCCTTAAGGGGTCATGAGGCTATAGAATCTATGTGGGAGCATATTAGGATTGTTTAGATTTATAATCATAGTAGGGTTTTAAATTATGCATGTATTATAGAATGCATAATAATATGATAATATGATAAATAGATAGTATTTGATTTGTTGTTAACTTAAGCTATATGCATGTATAATATGTTAAATGGTTAATGAATGCATCTCTAGGGTTGTTAGGATTTGTAATCTTATCATTATATGATGTAATTATCATGATAATTGCTCCATGATTATCATTATAAGGTGGCTAAGTGTAACTACTAGTCTTAAAATCCTTCAAAATGTGTTTAAAATTGTGTTGATATAAATAAATTAGTTTTGGTTTTGTAACAGGCTTGAAATTCTAATAAAACTATGAATTTCAAGTGTACTAATCAAGTGGTTTGCCTAACCCATAGATTGGTGCGCTCGGAAATTTATAATTTTGTTCTTGATAAACTAGTCGACTGGTTTGCCCAAATCGATCAACTGGTTATCCTACTATTTCATATCCATGTCTGATTTTGATTCGAATTTCTTTCTAATGTTTGTCAAATCTTCTAATTAGATTCTAATTGTGCTAATAAGTGTATTTTAGTGCTCTTAGATTATTTTCACATTATTTAGATCATTATATGATTTTAATTAGCCATATTTTTCCAAAAAACACTTTTGAGGTATGCCTCGCCTTCTCTCTTCTCTCCTATCCCTCTCTCTTTCGGAAGTTGGGGTGCATGGTTTACCTCTTGCACTATATCTTGACTCACCAACCCACTGCCATGTTCCTTCCTGACTGCACTCAACCCCCATCACTCCATCAAGTTAGCTTTCACTTCTTGGTTACCTACACTCAACCTTATGAGTCCTATCTCACTCTCTCCTATGAATGTCAACCAAGAATTGCCTCTATGCCTTTCATGTCTAATCTATGTTCATTCCTTACCTATTTTTCTAGCTCTCTTCTCCCTTTTCTTGGTGGAAAATTTTCCAAGTATTGAGCATCCCTTCATTTTTTTCCTTCTCTTCCCTCTACTGAGAAAAACAGAGACTTGCTCTGGTTTTCTCCCCTCTTTATACGAGAAGTATATTCTTTTTTTCTTATTCTAATTTGGGTTTTAGTTCTCCACTTTTTTCCTTAATCAAGGAGAATTAAGGTTTGAGAAAGGTTGAAGGTTTCAGTTCTTTCCTTTAGCACTCTATTTTAAAGAAAATGTTGTGTTTTGTATTCTTCTTCTTCTTCTTCTTCTGATTTTTCCTTTATCATAATGAAATTTTTCAAAAGGTGATTTTAGTGGTTTTAACTTTGATTCTCTTAGGAATCGATGTTCTTCTAAATGGCCATCAAGTAGGAACTTTTTTGCTAGAATAATTGCTTCAAGCTAAGTCATTCTTATTTTTAATATAAATGGGGTTATGTGGATTATTGGGGTCCCATGTGTTTGGTATATTTATGTGAGCATGATCTAATGTATATTCTATAATATGAGCATGTGGTATTATTTTTCCTAAGTTAGCATTGTTGGGTTTCTTTGATTTTATGTATAAGTTGACCAATTGGGCATGATTCATTCAAGTATTTACATTGTTATGTATCCATGTTATTCTATGTGTGCAGCATCCATTTTTATGTATGTTATGATATAGAAGCAAGATAGGATTAATATGGTAAATTTGGAACTTTTTGGCGTATGTATCGCAATTTTAGATAGTATTTTACCCAGACTAGTTGATTGGTTTTTCAAACCCATCGACTTGTTGTGCAACTATCCGAATGGTTTGGAGGTTTTGATTTGTTGGTCTAAGATTAGCCGATTGGTTTGATAAACCAGCATTCTGGTTTTAATGAGCAATCGATCGATTAGTTAAACCCATCTACTAGTGTCTCTGCAGACCAAATTGGTGTGGTCTCTGTTTAGACCCATTGACTGGTTGGACCAAACCAGTTGACTGGTTTCTATGATTAGTCGATTGGTTGGTCAGATCTATCAATTGGTTTCTCTACATGCCAAAATAGGTTGATCTCTGCTTAGAACTATTAACCAGTTAGAGCAAACCCATCAATTGGTTATTATAAATAGTAAATTAGTGAGACCAAACAGTCAACTGGTCCTCCAATGTTGTTTTGATTTAGGTTTGGTACAACCAGACTAGTCGACTATAATCAGGGACCGATCGATCGGTCCAACTGAATGCTGCATGGTTCGAATATTGATTGTTGCTATTCTCTTGGATCTTTTGTGTTAATTCCTCCATGTAATTAAAACTTTTAAATTATGATTTAAACTATGATCACGTTAAATTTAAAGCAAATTATAATGATGGGTATTTGAGACTTGAATTTGGTTCAGTTTTATGTCATCTCTAAAAGACCAATTAGTGGATTTTATGCCTTGTGATTTATTTGGTGTTATTACTTGAAAAAACCTAATGTGATTAATAATGGAAATTTAATTGTGTTTGGTGTTATCACTTGGAAACACCCATTTCGTTATTTGTGGATTTTATTTGTGATTTGTGATATCACTTGAAAAGATATATTAATGGAATAAGATTTTGTTCAGGCTTTTTTCTCCGACTCTTTAGGTAGCTGACTGGGAGTTAGTGGGTAGATGATCCTATGGTTATTCTCTACCGGGTTATGGTCAGTAAGGGTTAGGCACATATGTTTGAGGTATGAAATTGTACCATAGCAGATCGACATAGCATCGGTGTCTAGTACTGGAGGGTGAGGTATCCCAGTACAAGTCCCTAGGCACTTCATATTGTACATTGCTTAGACGTGTGTGGTATCCTAATTTTTTTAGCCCTCATGGTAGAGATATTCAAGGTGTGGTGGGTGAGGTATCTCAGTATAAGCCCCATTGGTGTACTTTGACCATGTATGGTGGGTGTGGTATCTCAATTTGTGTGAGCCATCACAGTAGGTGCACTTAATGTGTGGTGGGTATGGTATCGTCGAAGAAATCCACTTCTATGTATCTTAACCCCGTGTGGTGGGTGTGGTATCCCATTATGATTATTTGTGCAGCCATAACTTTTTTTCATGGTGGAGAACTAGGTGTAACCAAACAAACTATCTTATTAATTAGAAATTGTGTAGTCACTAATATAGTGTGTATTGTATGGGTTGTGATGTAATTATCATAATATTATCCTTTCATGATTTCCACGTAAGCATGTATTGCTATATTACTACCATGATACTAAATGTTAAAATTGTATTGGTATGCTTATCACCATATTGCTATGTGACTTTAATGTGTTGCATGCACTTTATCATATTTTAGGTAGTATGTTTTACGAGTACTTCACCGTACTAGTACTGCACTTGTATGGTCACTGTGATGATTCAACTTCTAGTATGGAGAGCAGAGGATGATTTATAAGGTTACAACTCTCGGTTAGAGTATGTTGAGGGTGATATATCGGCCATTAGTGGGCTATTACTTGGGGTCGGATTACATGTTTATGCCTACGAGTTAGGCTAACCGGTTAAAGGCATTTTTCCCATTGCATTGCAAAGTTTTTATATTTTATGTTATTTAAACTCTTGGCTCAATTTCTTACATTTGGATTTTTAAAATATCATACTCATTTTATCTCTAATATCATTCTCACCCTTATTAACTTGTATTCTCACATTAATATTATAAGCATGCATCTTTTGTTCATTGTTCCATTTTGTCTTGTATCATACATGGGTTAGGTGATAATCACACCTCTCTTACGATTGATGTGTTGGCAATATTCTCCATTTTTATTTTTCAAATGCCTCTACATTATCTTAAAAATAAAAATTTCTAGTTCAAAAGTTGAGGGTGTTATAAGTTTGTATTAGAGCATTTGATTTTAAATCCTAAAGTTGTTTTGCGAAAACGAATTTCTTCAGTTCCATCTGAAATTGTAGAATCTAGTTTAGTCTACAAGTGAGAATTGGTTTGGGTATGGAGTTAGCCTTAATTTATAGAATATGACTGTAACACTCCAAAATTTACTATTTTTTTATACGGAAGAAATAAATTTAGAACCTGTGAATTTCGGGAATGCTACCGCCACACTTAGTACCATATTGGTTCACTCCTACCGTTTCAGTACCAAGTGCTAAGGATAAAAAGGATTATTGTCAAACTTAAAGTAATACTTAAACCAAGAGTTCATAAAAAGAAAATCTAGAAGAGTCATAACATAGAAATCAGAGTATGCGTAAAAATTTTACATTATCCAAAGTATGTAATCAAAGTTCCTTGGAAGGATTAATGTCTACAAATTATAGTAGTTTAGTTATGTGAAATCCAATAAAAAATGAAATAACATAAAGAAATAGAATAATATAAAGAGAGTCTCTAACCACGCCACTTCCAATCTTCGAGCCAAGCACATACTCAACACTCAGCCCCACCTGATGCCTCATGAATATCAAAGGCATCGAAGTAAGTATCACCTACCTGCAAAAAGTTAGAAGGGTTCTCTGCTCATGGGAATGAGCAACACCCATAAAGGGATGATTAATACGCTATGTATTGAGTAAGGTAGCCGTGCACTAAGGCCAACACACAAAAGCATATAATCTTAGCAGAATAATAAAACAACATACGATCACTTCAGATAAATAATAAGTAAAGGTCATTTGTAGACATGATTAATTAATTAATTAATTAATCTCTTATCGATAATCATTTCACACCATGCTCTTTATCAAATCCATGCGAGTACGGAAATACCACTATTATAGTCGGGGGAACGAAAATACACAGGGCACAATGCACCTGACCACTATTATTTGCCGGTGGATCAGTCACATATAGGGTGGAACGCCCTAACCACTATTTCTTACCGGTAGATTGACATGGTGTTCCACTGTAAGTACTTAGTGTCTTTAATGTGTCTTAGCAAACTCAGAGTTTAGTTTATTGAGCTCGAGATCCCCCATTATTATAGCTGGTGGAGTGGTCACACATAGGGAAACATGCACATAACCACTATTATAGCCGGTGGATCAGACACACATAGGGCGAAATGTCCTAACCACTATTTCTTACCTGTGGATCAGTTTGGGTCTGACTTAATAATCTTCCACTTTACATGATTAATATATTGCATTGTCTTATTCAGGAGCTTCACCCCAAACATATATGACTAATTCTCTCTACGCCTATCCTCCAACGGACCCGTTCCATATCATCAGACTCCTGCACCACCTAACTTACCCCAACATCCTTTTCTCCATATCATAACTCACACTAGTAGTCCAAATCCTATATATGTGGGTTAAGGCCCACTACCTTACACTTCTAAGTCCACTCACCTCCTCACTCTAGGATTTTATCCCGAAACCCTAATTTAGGCCTATGTGGCCCATCCTACTCCACCTCACACGACCCAAAATATTTTAACACCCCATATATCATAACCCTTAGATTCAACCCTCATCATTACACCTTAATCCTCAAGTATGCGTGTGGTCATAAAACCCTAGGTAGTCACATCAAACTCTAATTGGCCACACTAAACCCTAGCTTCCTCATTTCCACATGTCACGCCTCCATTTATCACCTTCCACTTCCATACTAATCATGCTCATCCCTCACATGACAATTTCCACCCTCATCTTGTACTCCATTCACCCTCATTTATTTCTCCTTTTTACCACCTTCTCAAACTAGGGTTTTCTTCCAAACCCTAGCTCAGTCTCCTATGTACCCTTATACTGTCCCATGTACTATTTTCACCCAAATCCTCCAGTACCCAAACAACTCTTTTGTTACCTTCCTTATACCCCAAATCAACTTTTTATACATAAATTTTACTCCCATGCAGACTCTAACCTTCCCATACAAACCTTCAAATTTTTCCATGCTAAACCCTAAATTTCATATAAACCCTAGGTTCACCCATGTAAAACCCTATATTCTTCCATGCAAAACCCTAGATTCTTCCACTCTTTTATTTTATTTAAAATTCCTTTTTTTATTCATCCACTCATGGGCCATTAAAATATTTTGGTCAACTCACATCCCTTGGTCAACTTATTTTCCTTTGGTCAACTTACTTTCCCTTTTCCTTTTTCATCATTTCCACCCCACCAAACCACCTTAAACATCCTCACATGCATGTTTTAAAGGTTCATAACACATTACATCATATTTCACCATATATACATAATCACACATTCCATATGAAAATACATATGCATACCTCAACTCCAAGTCACACTACACATGAAATAGTTATAACGATAAGCAAAAGATATATAACACATCATGATACATGGAATACAAGGCACATAAGGTACATAACACACATAATGCCTTAGTTAAACCCTTACCTAATACGACACCGGTCTTGGAGTACGCTCCTATGCCTCCTTAGGGTTTTGATTGGTCTCTCCTATAGGAGGAAAAAAACTAAAGATTATATTCCCTCCTACCAAAAATACTATTATTTCCTAATTTATTCTAAGATTAGGGTTTTAGATAAAATAATAATATAATAATAGTAACACTAACTAAATGCTAATTTTGCTAAGGATAAAAGTAATAATAGTAACATTGAAAAAGGTGATAATATCAAGTTTAAAGATTTTACCCTAATAACAATAATGATTCTAAAAATAATACCAATAATAATAATAATAATAATAATAATAATAATAATAATAATAATAATAATAATAATAATAATAATAATAATAATGACATAATTTGAAATAATTGTGAAATAAGGGCTTCGACCCTTCACCAAAATAAGAATAATAATAATAATACAAACAATAATAGTAATACAAAATAATAATAACAATAATGATAATAATAATAATAGTATAAATCAAAAATAATGTAAAGTAGGGTTTCGACCCTACTTGAAATAATAATAATACTAATAATGATGATGATGATGATGATGATAACACATAATAATAATAATAATAATAATAATAATAATAATAATAATAATAATCGAAATAAAACAGAATAGGGCTTCGCCCCTCAATGGCAATAATAATAATAACATTAGTAATAAAAATGATAATAATAATAATAATAATAATAATAATAATAATAATAATAATAATAATATTCACAATAATGGAAATATATTTAAATTAAATAAATAAAGCTTGTATAAATAGGGTTTGAAGGGTTGAGAGGGTTTAGGGTACCACCTTGGGTTGGTGGTGATAGGCAGTATAGGCGGAGGTGCACGGCGGTGGCAGGAAAAAGAGAAGAAAAGTGAGAGAGTTGAGTGCTGAGAAAAGGAGAGGGAGAAAGAGGGTGGAAGTTGGGGTGTTCCTGATTGTCTAAATGGAGAGGAGTAGAATGAAGGTGGCAGCGCACCGCGGTGGTTGTGGTGGCCGAGAGTGGAGGAAAGAGAGAAAGAGAGGAGGAGAGGGAAGAAGAGGAAAATAAGGGTAAGGGAAGGTAGAGGAGAGGCTATAGAGTAGTTTGGGAAGTGTAGGAGGCAGTGGTTATGGCAAGAGTGGTGGCTAATGGTGGTGCGAAGGGCGGTGGATGTGGAAGGAAGGGTTGTTCGAGGAGGTGACTTTGCATGGCTAGGGTGGCTTGTGCAAGGCAAATCGAGGGAGAAGAGGGGTGTAGTTAGTTTGAGGGTGATTTAGAGAATGCTTAAGTGGGCAGAGTGGGCAGCGGCGCAAAGGGGTGATTTTTCTAGGTTCGAAACAAAAACTCGACCAAGGCTGGTTATGGGGGTATTTATAGAGCTAAAGGAGGGGATAAGGTCAGAGGGGTGATGGAAGAATAGGAGAGGTAGGTTAGGTGCACCGACCAACGATGGAGGCCGGCAAAATTTAAACGTGGTAGAGGGTGGTTGCGTAGGAAAGAGGGGGTCGTGTGCGAGAAGGAAAGGAAGTGGGTTGGGTCAAAGTGGCTGGAGTTAGGGGGAAGGAGAGAGGAGAGAAATGGTTGGCGGTTGGGGAAAAAACGAGGGTGAAACGTGGCATTTAGGAGATGGGCTGCGTCGAAGGAGAAAAGGGGAGGGAAAGGTCTTAGGCCGCAGGCTAGCCCAGGTTGGGGGTAAGGAAGAAAAAGCAAAGAAGAAGAAGGAAAAAAAAAAGAAAAAGGAAGGAAAAGAAAGAAAGAAAAGGAAAAAGGAAAAAGAGAAAAAGAAAAATAGGTGGGTTGGGTTTTCGAATTATTTTGGTAATTTGGGATATTTAAAAATTATAATATTGAAATAATATAATATTTAATTTTCTTTTTAGGCTAATTTAGGATTTTTGAAAGGTTTTTCCTAGATTTCATTTTAATTAGCAAAACACCCTAATTTTTCCTAATTAAAATATTTATTATTTTCTTTATATTAGCCGTAATTAATTACCTTTTATTTTTTTAAAATAATTTATTTAATCAATTTTCATAATCAATCCATAATAAGCTATAATTTTTTAAAATTCAGATTTTTGGAGTATTTCAATGACTCACTTCTAGCCTTATGTGCAACATGCTACCTTCATGTGTACTAATTGTGTAGTTAGTATTCGATCCCGATCTAACATGTCTTAGTATTCTAAGGTTTTGATGGATGCGAATCAGCGTCTCAAACATTTCATGGAGACGGTTGGAGCCTTTGTCGAGTGGCAGATTCAGCGTAAGGAAGTTCTACAGCTGCCTCCACCACCTCCTTTTTGATTGCCACCACTAGAGGATTGGCTTGGTAGGGTTAAGCTTCATCACCCTTTATTCTTTGAGGGTTAGGAGGACCTAGGTGTGTTGGAACGTTGGTTGAGGGACTTTAAGAAGATCTTTGGGACTAGTGGTTGCTCAAGAAGTTGGTAGGTGGGCATTGGGGTATTCCATTTAAGGGGTCATGCTAATGAATGGTGGAGAGGTTAACAACTGAGGGGAGCTACTACAAACTAGTGGGAGACCTTCGTCGAGATGCTTAGGGCATAGTTCTACTCTACTCGCCTAAGGATGGTGAAGTATAACGAATTCATGACATTGCATTAGGGGACGTCTTTAGTGGAGGAGTGCTACATTTATTACTTAGACCTGGTTCGCTTTGCTCTAGAGGTTGACACTAATGAGAGGATAAAGGTGCATCGATTCCAATTAGCATTGAGTATGAGACTTTAGGAGATGTTGGTGGGGACTCGTGTGCAAGACCTGCAGGCCATGTATAATTATGCCTTGGAGGCATCGATGATTGCCTACGCCCGTAGTGCCCAGTTAGGGGCTAAGCGGTGGTGTTGGAGATCGATACCAATTTGAAAAAATAAGATCTAATTAGAATCAATTAGAACACATGAGAATTGAGAAGAGAAGAATATTCAATAACATGGATTGGGGAAATAGATGATCTTGTTGATGTGAATTAATTGTGATTACAAAGAGAATTAAAGAAATCCTCACCTAAATCGCTCAATTCACCAAGGAATTACAAGAAAACTCAAGAGGAGAGAAGCAGACGTCGCTATGCTAATTAGGGTTCTAATCGCATGGTATTTATACTAAACACAAGCCCCTCGTATTTCTTTCCAACTTTGATAGTATTTAATATTTCGGTCACAACTTCTTCGTTTGACGTCTAATTGAGCTGATTCTTGATGAGTTAGAAATCTAATAGAAAGGTCTATAGCTTTTATGTTAAACACTTTTCCAAATTTAGGCTGTTATATTCACATCTTTCTAGTATAGCTCACAGTTCTACTTCAAATTCTTTTGAAACACTTCACACAATAATCCAAGCTATTATACACACCAAATATGAGTCACAAGCTGACAATTCTCCACTTTGACAACGTATTTGAAGTAGCTAGCTCCAGGAAGACAAAAGATAATCTATAAAAATTCCCAGGCCCTAAAAGCCCTCATGGTGCACAAACACCAACCAAGTCTGAGCAATGCTCACACTTGCTCACCATCAGTGGCTTCGTTAGTATATCCACTAGATTCTCAGTATTAGCCACCTTCTACAACACAACCTTGATTGTAGCAATAGTATCTCGGATAAAGTGGTACCTAATATCAATGTGCTTCATCGAACAATGGAAATAATTTTGATTCTTTGCCAAACAGATAGCACTCTAACTATCACTACGAACAATGAGAGCACCATGACTTAACCCAAGCTCACGAACAAAACTACCAAGCAAATAAGCTTCCTAAAAAGCCTCAGTCATAGCCATATATTCCTAGGCAACACAGTCACATCTTGTAAAGATGACCTCCAGCTAATTGCTAAACCACCAAGAAAAAATATATAACATCCAGTGGATCTCCTATTATCAAGATGTCCACCATAATCAGAGTCAACGAAACCAGTCAACCTTCCATACTACGAACAACGAGAGCACCATGACTTAACCCAAGCTCACGAACAAAACTACCAAGCTACTAAGCTTCCTGAAAAGCCTCAGTCATAGCCATATATTCCTAGGCAACACAGTCACATCTTGTAAAGATGACCTCCAAACAAGCTAATGTAGTACCCTTCAAGTACCTCAAAACCCACTTCACCATTTGCTAGTGAGTCTACCAAGAATTCTCCATATATCTGCTCACAACACTCATAACTTGAGCAATATCCGGCTTGGTACAAATCATAGTATACATCATGCATCCCACAACATTAGATTAAGGAACCGTGTCCATAAACTCCTCCTTATCTTTACATTTGGGTAAATCTAAATTAAACAACCTGAAGTGAGTCACTAAGGGATTACTAATAGGCTTTTCATCAATCATATGAAACCTCTCCAACACCTTGCTCATATACTACTCTTATGTTAAGTAAAGACGCTTCTGTATTTGGTCTCAAATGATCTCTATGTCAAGAATATTCTTTTTAGCTCCTAGATCATTCATCTTGAACTCAATCTTCAGCATTGTTTTTACATTGTTAACTTCAGACAAATCTTTTGTTACAATAAGCATATCATTGACATACAACAAAATATACACTAAAGAACCATTACTAACCTACTTCAAGTACACACATCCATTGTTATCACTCCTAGAGAACCCATGCTCAATCATAAACTTATCAAACCTCTTGTACCATTGTATAGGCGACCGCTTTAGACCATACAATGACTTCTTTAGTAAGCACATATGATCTTGCTTGCCTTCAATAACAAAACCATCTGGTTGACGCATATAAATCACCTCTTTGAACTCACCATGCAAAAAATTTGTTTTAACATTCAATTGCTCTAACTCCATATCCTGCATAGTGACAAGCACAAATAAAGTATGAATAGAATTATGCTTGACAACAGGAAAAAATACCTCATTATAGTTTACACGAGGTATTTGATTGAACCTACGTACAACTAAATGAGCCTTATACCTCTGTCCCTCAATGCCTAGAGTTTTCTATTTGAACTTGTACACCCACTTACAATCAACTATTTTCTTCTTCCTGAGTGCCTTCACAAGTTAGCATGTTTGATTCTTCCATATAGATTACATCTCCTCCTCCATGACAGCACACCACTGAGCAAAATCAGCATTAATAATGACATCTGTGTATGACAATGACTCTTGTACATCAACTAGAGTCTCAACACTAGCTAAAGCATAACCTGCTAACTTCTCAAAGCCATATCTCACAGGAGGCTTCACAGCATTTCATAAGTCTAGAACCAATTCCTATTGGGACAATATGGAAACAACATCCAAAGTCTAAGATCCACCTATCTATAATCTTGGTCTAACTATCAGTGGTAATCATCACGTCACTGTTACTATCATATTAGGTTATAACAACATCATCCTTTTTTCCAGATGATTCACCAAATTTATCTCTAGATTTCTTATTAGGAAAAAACTTCTTGATATGGCCCTTCTTGTGACATCCATAGCACATGATATTCTTGGATCTATTATTCCTTGACTTTAACTTGGAATTCTTCTTCTTCTCACTAGAACCCCATTCCTGAGTTATGCCCCTAACTATAAGTCCCTCACTATGTGACTCACTAGACCACCTCTAGTTAACTGATTATCAATCACTTTCCACTATATCAAGACATTCTTAACATCATCAAGAACCAACTCATAATCCTTCCCATATAGTATGATCACACGAAAATGGTTGTAATCGGTAGGCAAAGAACACAATAATGTAATAACAAGATCTTCAACCTCTAATTTGACATCTATATTCCTTAGATCCATAATTATAGAGTCAAATTCATCAATATGAGATTCTAGGAATTGTCCTTTACCTAATTTTAATTCGTACAACTTGCTCTTCAACAAAAAATGATTCATTACCGACTTTGTCATGTATAGAGACTCCAGCTTGAGCCATAGGGATGATGTCATTATTTCTTTAGCCACCTCGCACAAGTCCTTATTAGAAAAAAAAACAAATTTATAGTGGAAATGTCCTTTTGATCTATCTCCTCAATTTTCTCATCTTTCATCGAATTGGGCTTCTTTGAATTTCTGAGTAATGCCTTATCCACTCCATTTTGAATCAAGATTTCTTCAAATTTTGCAAGTCGAAGTTCACAGACTAATCAAACTTCTCTATATCAAATCTTCTAGACATCTTGAATACAAACCCTACGCTCTGATACCAATTTTGAAAAATAAGATCCAATCGAGCTGATTCTTGATGTGTTGGAAAGCTAATAGAAAGATCTATAACTTTCATGTTCAATACTTTCCCAAATTCCTATTACACGAAGGTCAAATATTCACATCTTTCTAGTACAGCTCATAGTTCTACTCTAAATTCCTCAGGCAATCATAAAAACTACCTATGTGCTAAAATTTTATGAATTATTATCTTTTAGACTTTTCATGACAAATTCTCATAATAATAAGGTTTGGTACAAAATTGGATAAAAATGATGAAATTAAGGGTTTGAGGGCATTTTGGTTATTTTTAACCTAATGTACCTATTGTGATTAATTGGATGTTGGATGGCCTCAAACTTTTGATAGGTTAACCTCAGTGTTGGCTTTGGCATAGATCAATGGCCTTAGACACTACTCTAATAATTGAAAATAAAGAAAAATGGTTAGGTATGGAAATTGGAATTGTTGTGCAATGTGTGCTATTTGTGATTACTTCATAAATCATTAATACTTAAAGTGGAATACATAGAGTTTTGGAATGGTTGCTCTCTAGAATTAGCTACCTTAGAGATGAGGTTTATCCCTCAGTTAAGTTGGTTTACTGGTGTATTATTGTACCCTATTAAGTTCCTAGTCTACTCTATAGGTGACCTATGGGCCCCATAGAAAGTATTGATAATTAAGGATTAGGTAACCAAGTGATGAGTTCATATTTTAACATATTTTATACCCCTTTAATATTATTTTTTGATATTTTATTTAAGTGATATATGTGAATAATTATAATTTTATGCTCAAGTAATAATAATTGCATAAATTTTATTATTTAAACTAAAACAACATAAATAAAATAAATTTAAAGTATAAGATTATTTATTAATTTTCCTAATATTATTTTGTAGGAAAAGAGAACAAAAAAAGAAAAAAAATTATATTAGGCCTTTGGACCAACTACCCAAGGAATGAAGGCCCAAATGCCTGAGAGCAAAAGAAGAAGGTGGTGCATGAGAAAAGAGTAGCCAGCAAGAGAAACGAAGAAGGAGAATCGGGACAAATAAGGTAGAAGGCCTAGGTGATGATTTTTTTTAATAAAAGGAGGGTTGAAGGAGAGTTAAGGGGGGAGGTGGGGCAAGAAATAAAGAGAAGGATAGATCCATTTGCACAAAAAAAAAAGTAAAAAGAAGATGGTAGCAGCACAAACTAGGAGGAGTAGAAGGCAGAAAAGAAAAGGTCAGCATGCAGAAAAAGAAAGAGAAAATTTTGACGACCACAAGGGAAAAAAAAGAGAGATAGAGGCAGAGGAGGAAGTCAGCCTCTTGACGAGTAGTTAGGGAACAGAGGTGTGCCGTCATCCCAAAAAAAAATAGTTTGCACAGAAATATTGTCTGCTAAGAGAAAGATAGAGAAAAGGATACCTGGAAATTTCATTTTAAAAACTTTAATAATTTTTCATTTTAAAATTTTTTAATCTTTTATCTATAATTAATTCCGGTTATTTCTTTCTCTATTTTTTTATTTGTATTTTTGAATATATATTTCTGTGTAATTAATTCAATAATTATGGCTTACTGATTATTTATTATTGGAGAATAGATTGAAACCCTAGATTAGGGTTTAAGATATGATTTTTTTTATTTCATTAGATTGTTCTTTAACTCTATTTTAATTACTATTGTTTATATATATTTGTCAGGTATAATTTATATGTTGCATGCCTTATTCTAGTTTTTTTATAGTGATAGTATGTTGTATTATTTACCTGCTAGGTGGCCATATAAATATGTTAGAATTTATATGTATAAATTGCAACTAGGTTAGATAACAATTCACCTAATAGTTTTGTAATTTTAACCGAAGTAGTGAAACGTTTAGATACGTGTGATTCAAGGAAGAGAAATACAACTAGACATGCTTATTGTATTAGTTTGGGTATTTAGATTGACATCTTTTCAAGTGTACTTAATGTATTAAATATAGTTAAATATAGAAGCCGCTTGTTGTTACCATACTAATAGTATTTAATAGGATTAATATTGATACTTGGTCGTATTAATTATTTTAGAGAAGCAATGTAAGGTGTATACACCTACTTTTAGCTTGCAACATGGTCAATTTCTTTCACATGATTAAATATTGACTTAGAAATTACTATTATATTTTGACCTAATCTAGTGGTGGATTTTAATTTTTCTAGCATATTTATCATATTTGTGGTTATATATTATTTTTTATTATTTATTATTTTATTTATTTACTTTATTATTTTATATTTTAAAACCTCTATTAGTATTTTTCTTATTTATTTATTTTGTGTGATTTAGAGTTTTTATTTTTATTATTTATTTTTATTATTTTTGAGCTAGTTAAATAGAGGTGATCCTTCTTAATCCTTAATATGGAATGATATCCTTATTTATCAGTACTATAATTATCAACAAGAGGATTTAAATTGTATATTGGCTACGACCATACCACTGAGGTTGGAAGATAATGTGTTACCTTTGTGCGCTAGTATAACTAAGCGTACCACTGTATCCCTAAGTTCTAGATGATGGGTATTATGTTGCCTTTGTATATCAATATAATCGAGTGTACCTCAGTATCTCTGGGTTAATTATACCCCCTTGAATAAGATAAATAATAAAGAATTATTTTTTAATGGCCTTGGTATGTATTAGATTGTTAGTTCATAAGTTGCCTCAATGTCATACCTTAACGTTTGGGATTGATTTGATTAGTTAGATATGGCTATTGTGTACTTTAAAATGATTTGAAGTGATTTAGTATGATTTACCACTAAGCATGAGGCTTTGATGTTGTATACATTATCCCATAATTATGGTATATTTTTATGGCACGTGTTTTGTATTGAGAGCATGTTTTTAGATTATTGTATGATTATGTGCAATATGAGCATGTTGCTTCTTATAAGGTACTGTGTTTAACTCAAGATGAGAAAGTCATGATGATAGTAAATTTGTAGATGACTATGTGAAGGGCATAGAGTAGTTTGAGGTGTATAATAGTGGGAAGGATAAGCGGAGTCCTTGGGAAAAGGTTTCATTCTCCAAATTGGCTTATTGGTCTAAGAGTTAGGACAAACCGATATTGTACCTTTGGGTACTAGTTTTTGTTGTAATTGGTTTTACTATAGACTCTTATGATCCATTGGTTCATGGAAAAATTTAAAGAAAGGAAAGAAAATAAAAAGGAAAATTTTTTTTTTTGTGTTTGGTTTACATGAGATAATGAAATAGAAAAAGAGTAAGGTATAAAATTGTTAAAGATTAACTACATGATTTTCTTTGAGAAAAGTTTGAAGGAAAGTATTTTGATTTTAATTTTCTTTCTCTTAAATTTTTTTAGAACCAAATAGAGAGTTATATCCCTTGTTGTACTTTGATTACATTTCTTGTACAAAGAATATTATTCATAACTTTTATCTCTGTATTATCTTCTATTTTTGCTATTTTTTTTTGGATATGACTTGTTCTGAGCATTAGCATTTGACATAAGAAAGGTAAGGGAACCAGACTTATACTAAATGTGGTGGCAACACTCATTATTAATGTAATTAATGAATAAGCAAAAATAAAACTTTTAAGTAGCAAAAATAGGGGTGTTACAGTAAGGACCAGAAAAAATTCTCTAGAGAGATGAGTTCATTTTGTGAACAACATGGATTATAAAATATTAAATCCCCTTCTAGTAGTCTAAAAAGATGGCATAAATAATATTCTATGAAAAATGATTCATATAATTCAAGATAATACCAAAAATGCTAAAGGAAAAAAATCTAATCATAAAATATTGGAAATATCAAGGAGAATTTATAATCTAATAATATGCTATAAGTGCAAAAAACCTAGCTAAAAAGCTAATGATTGTAAATTCAAAAAGAAAATTAATAAAAATTTTCATGACCAAGATGATTTAAAAGATAAAATAAACAACCTTTTACTATATGATATTGAACTTGAGCCTAGTGAAGATAAAGAAGGATACTAGGTTGATGAAGTAAACTCTAACAATTCAAGTAATAGTAATAATAATTAAGATATCAATGATTTTTTCCCATTTGGATTAGATTCATGTGAAGGAAATTGTAATGAAAATATTCAAGATATAGAAAACCATTTCAAAACTATAAATAGAATTACTAAATTTGATAGAAGAAATAAATTTTAATAGATGTAACAAATAAGATAATGGATCCTTGTAGTGCTATAGATTTTTCTAACCCTATTCCTATGTATTTGGGATCATAATCAACTTCAAAAATTTCTACCATGGTTTCCTATGCCATCTATATTAAAATTGATACTTCTGAAACTTAATTCATTTATTTGTAGAAAATCGTGCTTTTCTATTATTTCCCTAACTATTTTATTTTCACTTATTTTAAGTAATTTAAAACTTGTTACCTAATCATAAAAATATTTTCAAGATTATTCTTTAATTTTAATATTCTCCACAATATTTAGAAGCCTTTCGCTAATTTTTTATTTGATTGCAGTTAATTACAATTGATGTAATTGTTGATTCTAAGTCATTTCTTACTTGCTTTGACTCATCCAAAAATTCTTCTTACTTATAAAAATATTCTAAAATTATATAATAATCTAATTTTTTTTAAAAGTTTTTTCATTCCTTTCTAATGTGTATAAGATCCAACTTAAGTCTTGCAAAGTTTTGGTGCTTTTGAAATGTAGAACAATAAAAAATAAGAGTTAGAAATAGGGGAGAATAGAAGTGATAAAAAAAATGATTATTGCTAACCTCTTAAATCAATAATTGCAATAATCACCTAAGGTATACAATTCCTAGTATAAATCTTGTAGGATTCAACTCTTGCATTTGCGATTGAAATAGAGACTCTCGGTTTTGAGAGGAAAAATGCCTGCTAAAGGTAAGTTGTTCTTCTCATTTCATCCTACTGTGATACTTATAGAAGAAGTGTAGGATTAAAGTGTACAACTTAACCAACTAATGCATGCATTAGAGCCTAGATAGGGACAAAAACAATGCTAAGCTTCTAGCCTATGTGTCTCAGTTTTAGGGGGAATACTTAATGGAACACCCCGTTTCTCAAAACAAAAATTATAAATATCAGTGTTGATTTAAAAGTTTTAAATTTTAATTGGGTTGATTAATTTAAATCTTGTTTTTGTAAATTTTTATTAAGGTTTTAAGTTGTTTTATAGTTTTATTGAGGGTTTTAAATTTATGTTAAATTTTATTTAAGTGTTTATCATTACAGACTATTCTAGATAAATTCATTCACGACTATAATTTTATTAAATTATTGTAATTCAATTTCTATTTAAATTATACTTCCACTTCTTTCATGCATTTGATTTTAATATTTTAAATTTGTTTTCAAGTATAGCTTCATCGTGTGATTACGACTTTATTTTAGGTTTATATTCTATTAAAAAAAAATAAATGATTTTAAATTATAAACTTTATCAAAAGAATAAAATAATTTTAATAACTTTATCCATATAAAATATTCACGTCATTTAATTCGTTGTTTATAAGGTCAATAAGATCTTTAGAACATTTAAATTCAAAAGGTTCCCGTAATTTATATGATTTTATTTCTGTAAATATTTTTCTTTTGTTTACCCATTTTGTTTTATGGAGTACATTTTCAAAATGTTTTAAATTAATTAATTTTTCTCAAAGTTTTATAAAAAAATTTCTCTATTATATTTTAATTATCATTTTGAAGTTTTATTTATAATTTAATAAGTATTTTGATTTATTTTATTTAATAACACTTAATCAGGTAAGTCTCTAAATCCCTATTTTTAGATTCTTTGGGTTTATTTTAGTTTAAATTTTATCCTAATTAAAATATATTTGAACTCTTATTTTAGATTTTAATTTTATCTAGATGATTTAGATATTATGTAAAAAAAATGTCCGATTTCCCCTCCCTATTTTCTTTCTCTCTTTTATCTCTTTCTTTCCTTTCTCCTTTCCTACATACTAACCCGACCTCAATGTGCTAACCTCCCCTGCCATTTTCCTTTACCTTCCTCCTTCATCGAGCAACACCACCACCGCACCACTACAGATGTCGCTTGACCACACCATCCTTCCCTCCAATCTTTATCGATAATGACACCAACAGTAGCTAGGGGAAGTGATCGGCACACTAGTGGCACCACCTCCGGTGCTCCCAAACACCAACTAGTAGTCTTAGACCTCCGACAAAGCTCTAGCGGCCCTTTTCCCATTTAATTTTGTAGCAATTTGTTTTGGTATAATTACTCCAAACCTTAGTTTTTATTTTGTTTACTTTTAAATGAATTAGCTTTAATTAAGCTAAATTAATTGATGAGTTATGTATGTATGTGTTGTATGATTAATTTTGATGGGTTAATTGTGTTGTATATGCTTGATTCATGAAAATGAGGATTTTGATTTGATTATGTCCAAATTTATTAAATTTCTTTGATTGAGATATTTTGGATAAATTGATTATACATTATGCTTTAAAATATATTTAATTTCATGTTGGAAGTATTAATTTGGAAAAATTACATGAAATCTATCGGAATTAGATTTTTATGTCAAAACTCTTGTAGATTTAAATTAGATTATATGAATGAGTTATTTTATTAAACTGATTATACAATATGTTTTAGAATATTTTTAATTTCAATTCCAAACCATCAATTTAAATAATTGAATAAGATTTGATCGAATTCGCAGACCAAGTTCAAAAACCCTAATTATATAAAATTTGATATTTCTTTTATTATTTAATCAATTAAGTATACAATATGTTATAAAATAAGTGTAATTGCATTTATAAACATTCAATTTAAATAAATTAATTAAATTTGATGAAATGCATTTTTATGCTTTAAACCCTAATTCTTTTGAATAATTTTATGGAATTTAGTTGTATTTGATACTTTTGCATATTAATCAATTGGTTTTGATTTAAAACCAAAGTTTGGATCAAGTTTATGAAATTGATCGGTTTGACATTTTGGGTGGTAAACCTTATTCGTATAAGTGGTATTGATAAATTTTACTTATTTTCTATTATTCTACGTTTGTATTAGTTTTCTCTAACTTAGCATTATTTTCAAATTTGATCTAGGAAGGAGTTTTAGTAGATCCCAAGGCTAGTGTTTTCCTCCTTTATCTACTAGAATAACTTGGATGCTAGGTAAACCTCATAAACTTCTAGTTACAAGAATCTTAATGCGTTGATGTATATTATTCCATATTTTGGTTATACTACATAAGCTGTATAAAAGCACCATAATCTATTCTTTTGATATTATGTTTGTTAATGCGTATGAAAGTGGTTTAATTCTTTATTGGTAATCATATGTGATGGTTGTTAAGAACATTTATGATTGTGTTATATATGATAAAATATGTGGTCATGTATATAAAATATGAATAATCCAAGTGATAAGTGAAAGGTTATAAGAATTATGCTATAGGTTACATTAGTGGCCATAGTTGATGGTTATATATAGTACTCCTTGAATAGCCTCGATATGGCTTCAGAGGTAACATCTTGCAATAGATGTATTCCTAGTGATTCTTTACGATGTTATTTATCTTAGTGCGGTAGCGTATTTCATGTTTGCTATTAGTCTTTGTGCCTTTATCAAGATCCTTATTTCTACTTTATAGGTGACTTATGAGCCCTATGGGGGTGTTCACACTTAAGGAATTAGGATACCGAGTGGTTTTCATAGATATCAAAGATATCTTGAGTCTCTATGCTCTTGATGATCATTTCATATGGTTTTATTTATCTTTTTGTGGTAGCATATTCATGGGTATCCTATAGCCTTTGTGCTCTAGATGATTATTTCATTAGTGACTAGAAGCCTCTGTGTTCGAGAATTTTGTGAATCAAGAAATGTGGTATTATGTATGTGTGTGTGTGTGGTTTAGTGAAATTGATTATATAAGTAAAATGCCTTATTATGTGAAATATAATGAATACATGGAAAAGTGGTGTGTGATATAATACATAAGGAAATGAGTAATGATGTAAATTGGAATGTGCGATGTAATATCTTTTGGTGGTATTGATCAATAAGTAGTTACATGAATTAAATTAGAATGGTTACATGGATATCAATGAATGATGTAAATGGAATTAAATAGAATGAATAGTGGTGTGAAAGTGAATATGACATGATACTTTGTGTGAGTGTGTGACACGAATTCAACTATAATTCATGAATTTTATTATCTTCCATAATAGAAAATTTCTACTGCTACAATATGTTCTTTTTTCGCATCATGCTTAGTTAACCTTGTATGTTTTCTATGGGATATGTATTGATCTTTGGTTATGTTCTCTTACTACTCTTGTAATTCTGTATGTGTTGTTCTTTTGTTTTCATTGATCTTATATGAGAATATGCATTTTATGTTTTATCAATCATGGCAAGTGTATGAATCTATGTGCATATGCTATTGCTATAAGTTGGTTTGTTTATGTAGTACATCATTGTAGTGATACTACACTTGTTTAGATGTTTTCATGCAAGTACTCTAGTTTAATTCAGATGTGATTTGGACTTGGACTAAGAGTTAGAACTATTTGAAGTTTTGTCCCTTGAAGACTCTTGTAATCATTTGTAAATGTTTTGGAAGTTAAATTGTTGTGTTTTAAATTTAATTTGGTGTGGTAAATGACTCTTTATATTTTGATACTTGCTTTTGTTTTGAAAACCTAGGTTTTTCGCTGATTTATCAGTGATGATTTTACATGGTTTTTCGTTGACCCTATCAGTGATATTTTTTGTTAAATATCTATTTCAGAATTTGTTAAATAGGTCTTAGCCTTACACCCATTAATAGATAGATGATAGATATCTATCTTATGGTAGGTGTGGTGGTAGCACTCCCTATTTGTTGTTTTTGCTTCTACATTATATCATTTTTAAATGAAATTTTTTAAGAGTTAAAAATAGGGTTGTCACACTTAAGCTGATTTTTGAATCTCTTGACCTCTATCTTCACATGATACAAGTTATAATAGCTATATTACATAAAAATAAAGGGATAAATATTCTATTAAACCTTATAAGCAACAAAAGGAAGTAAATAATGTATCCTAGCCTTCCTTACTCTTCCCAAATCCTTATTGTTTTTCTCAAGTGCTGAAAGTGACTTACCATTCAAGTTGAGAGTGACTTGCGGTTGAATTGTGTAGAATCTAAGAAGGTGTTTCTTGACTGTGTTTTGGGGCCGCGATAGGTTGAGGTTACTAAGGAGAATAGGGTTCAAAGTGGAGGGAAAATGTTTAAAAAACTTGCCTTAAGGTAGTGTTTTGTAGTGCTTGGAGAAGAAAAAGATTTTGCATGGCTTGCATATCAAGGGTGTGATTGATAATTAATTTATCCAAGTAATAAGGGTTTTATGGTTTTCAAGCTTGAGGAAATTAATGGGTATATTATAGTCTTCAAATGTGAATACTCCTGCATCATCCCTTCCCTTTTGAAAAGCAACCTCCTTGTCTTCAAAAGGCTCATTTTTAGTATAAGGAAGTAGATCTCCCTCATTAAATTTGTTTGATATATTTTCTATATCTTTGGGTAGATCTAGTCTATAATTATTATCACCAATCTTCTTCCTTTTATAAGGAAATCACTCCTTCCTGAGGTGAAGCGAAACTAGGTCTCCTAGCTCATACAAGTATTGTCTCTGGTGTTTATTTTGCCTATTCTTGTTTATTTTCTTCATCCTCTTGATTTTTTACCTCACTTGTTCATGAAGTTTCTACATTGCTTAGCCCTCTCTCGTGCTTTAAAGTTGGTGTGGGTTTCAATTGGAAGAGATGAGAGATTGATAGGAGTAATAGGGTTCACCCCATATACTACTTTAAAAGGTCAGCGTGTGAATAATTATAGGAAAACTCGGCATCTGAAAGTTTGGTGTGCCAATACTTTAAGGATTTTCAAACTAAGCTTCTGAGGAGAATTGTGAGGATTCTATTGGTGACCTCAATTTTCCCATCAATTTGTGGATGGTAGACAATACCAAATAAGAGTTTGTTAACAACTAGCCTCCACAAGGTCTTCTAAAAGTAGATAAGGAATTTGGTATCCCTATTAGAGATAATAGATTTAGGACTACCATGTAGTCTAACTATCTCCTTGAAGAATAGTTTGTTTATATAAGAGGTATCATCTGTTTTGTGACATGCAAAAAAATGAGCCATCTTAAAAAACTGATCTACCGCCACCATTATAACATCATTTTGCCTTTGTGTACGTCCATACTCACATGACCCCCATTTTTGATGTGGTATAGGAAAGGGAGTGTAGGGTCCTTAGTGGAAGTGACTCTTGGACTTTTGAAGATTGGCACATCTATCTATTATACTTTGTACATCTCCCACAAGTTTGGGCCAATAAAAATGTTCACTAAGTACATATGTAGTATTGTTAATGATGAAGTGTCTAGCTAGTCCTTCTTCATAAACTTGCCTCATGAGAAATTCTCCTATGGATCATTTGGAAATGCAAAGCTTGTTGTTGAATGGCCCCTTCTTCTTGTCTTGATCCTTGAAGTAGCATCGAAAGTCCTCATCTTCCTTATGGAGCTCTCTAATACACCCAAATACCAATGCTCTAGCTTCTAATTAAGAGATCATACAATATCTCCTGGAGAGTGCATCTGCTACAACATTGGTTTCTCCGCTTTTGTGTTTGGAAATAAAGAAAAATGATTATAAAAAGTCTACCCATCTTGCATGTCTTAAATTAAGCTTGTGTTGGCCATTTATGTACTTCAACTATTCATGATACTTGTGTAGCACAAATTGTTGTAGTCATAAGTAATGTGACTAATGATCAAGGGATCTCACTAAAGCATAGAATTCCTTGTCATAGGTGTTATAATTCACCCCTAGAGCCATTGATCATTTCACTAAAAAGGTAATTAACTTTCCTTGTTGTAAAACAATACCAATGCCCACTCCACTAGCATTACACTCAATCTCAAACAACTTGTTGAAGTTAGTTTATGTTAAGATGGGTGCCTCATTTAGTTTCCTTTTGATCACCTTGAAGGAATATTGGGTCGTCTTGGTCCACATGAATTCATCCTTCTTCATGCACTCGATTATAGGTGCCAATAGGGTACTAAATGCCCTAATGAACCTCGTATAAAACGATGTTAGGCCATGAAATGATCTCACTTGTGTTAGGTTTGTAGATGTGGGCCATGTCTTGAATACTTCCACTTTGGATTCATCCATAGTTATTCCATATTTAAACACCACAAAACCTAGAAATGTAACCCTAGGTACAGAGAACTCACACTTTTATAACTTAGCATACAAATTTTGTTCTTTAAGTGCTAGAAATACAAGTTTGAGATGTTTTACATGTTCTTTTTCATTAAAGCTATATATAAGGATATCATCAAAGAAAAATACTACAAATTTGCTAGTAAATGTCTTAAGTACCTCATTCATAAGTCTCATGAAGGTACTAGTGTATTTGACAAATGAAAGGACACCACTTATACAATCATCCCTTGGTTTTAAATGTAGTTTTCCACTCATCATCATCTTTCATTTTTATTTGGTAGTAGCCATTTCTTAGGTTGTTTTTGGAAAGTAAGTATGCACTATACAAAAAATCAAGCATATCATCAAGCCTAGGTATATGATACCTATACTTTTTAGCAATAATGTTGATAACTTTACTATCAGCACACATTCTCATGGTTCCATCTTTCTTTGGGACAAGTAAAGTAAACACAACACAAGGGCTAAGGTAATTTTTTTAATAAACCCTTAGAAAACAATTCATCTATTTAACTTTGTATCTCTAAGGCTTCCTTATGATTATAACTATATGCTTCCTTAATCAAGAGTGTATACTGGTTACAAAGTTTATTTGGTGCTCTATGCCTATAATTTGGGGGGATAATACATGGGATAGATCATTAGGGAAATCATCATCAAACTCCTCTATTAATGCCCTAACCCGTGGCTCATTACAAACACTTTCCTCATTATCCTCTAACAACAACAATTAGTAGATTTATTTACCCTTCACTACAACCTTATCTATATAATTTTCACCTATGAATAAATACTTTTTACAACTTATATCAATATTCCTAGGTCAGGCAGTCAAGGGTGTGAGAAAAATATTCTTCTTAGAAAACTTCAAGTAATAGGAATTGTTCCTTCCATTATGCATGACACTTCTATCAACTTGCCAATGGTGCCCTAAAAGCAAATGACATACATCCATTAGAACAACATCACACATCACCTCATTATGATAGCTGAAATGCCCCGAAAATTCCTAATTCTATATATTATATTTAAATGAGGTTTTATCATAAAGATTAATTAAATAAATTATTTTAATTAAAATAAAAGAAAATTAATTAGGGAAAATCAAGAATAAATTTATAAGTATTTTAATTAGGAGGAAGTTGGGGTATTTTAGCTAATTAAAGATTTTAATTTGGGAATTAATTAAATAAATTACTTTATTTAAAATAAGAATGAGAAAATAGTTTTAATTTAGTAATAATTTTATAAATAATTGAATTGGAGGAATTTAGGGTGTTTTGATAATTAAAATGGAATTTATGGAAAATATTTTAAATATCCTAATTTAGCCTAAAAAGGGATTTAATTATTATTTTATTTAAATATTATCATTTTTAAATATCCTAAATTTTCAGATTAATTTAATTGGCCCTAATCTAATTATTTTTCTCCTTTCCTTTTTCCCTTTTTCTTTTTTCTTTCTTCCTTTTTCCTTTTCTTTTTCTTCTTTTTCTTTTTCCTCTTCTTCTCGCCGAACTGGGCCAGCTCGCGGCTCAGTTCCCCTTTCCTCTTCCCTTTCTTCGGCACGGCCCAGCCCGCGCCCGCGCGACGTCTTCCGTCCGCCCCGTGGCGCGCTGCGTTTTGCCTTATTTTCCACTTTAACTCGCCGTTCCATTTAAACACCCTCGACTCGCGCCTGAACCGCTTGGTTCTTCCCTTTTTTCTTTTCTTTTTCCCGGCCGTTTCTTGCCTCATTGTCTTCCTCTTAACTCCAGGAATAAATTTTCATAATAATTGGACGTTAAATCTCGCCTGTTTCCTCTCCCCAACGTCGCGAACCTTCGAACCAACCCAAACGATGCCCAACCGTTTTCTGCCACCGGCCACCCAAATTCTTGCATTTAACACTTCCATGTCGACCTCTAGCTCCCCATTATCCATTCCAACATCTATAAATAGCCTAGTTGTAGGAGTTTTGAAGATTTTCTTCCCCAAAAACCCTCGGCCCGAGTTGTCGCCACACCAACTTCAGATGCCTCTTCCGCCGCCGTCAGCCAACCTCAGCGCCACCGAAACATTCCATTCTCTTCCCTGAGAGTTCATCTAATTAACTAAGCCATTTTCACCTCTCGATTCTTCTTGTACGAGCCTCAATAATCATGCAAAGTTGGATGCTCGTTTCGCCGGAATTTTGACCCCGAAATCTTAAACCACCTTCCGCCGCCGTGCGCCGCCACCTTTGGCTGCACCACCACCATCATTTTGTCCCTCTCCTCCTGGGCAACAATAAACACCTCTTATCTCACCTAAATTCTCCCTATCTTTTTCCCAACATTCATCTTTCCCTCTTTTCTTCTATTTTTTCGGCCACCGCCGACGCTGCCGTGCACCACCGTCGGTGCCACCTATCACCACCTGCTTAAGGTTGAATCCTAGACTCTCTCAACCATTTTCCATATTATTATAAGACTTGATTTTAATTTATTTCAATTATTTGCATATAAATACCATTATTATTATTCTTAATATTTATATTCTTAGTATGTTTTATTATTATTAGTAGTAGTATTATTGTTTTATTATTATTTATGTTGAGGGATGAAGCCCTATTGTATTTTAATTCGATTTTATTATTATTCCCCTTATTATTTTTTTATTACTATTATTAATATTAATATGTTATAAGTATAATAATAATTATTATTTTATATTTCGAATTTCTATTATTCTTATTCCATTATTATTACTGAAAATATTTTACCATTATTATTGTTAATAATGTTATTATTGTTATTACTATTATTATTATTATTATTGTTATTATTTATATTCTCATTGATATTAGTTTTATTATCTTTGATATTATTATATTAGTATCATTATTATTATTAGGGTAAAGTCTTTAACCCTATATTATCAAGGTTTATAATATCTCTATTATTTTTATGTCGTTAGCAAAGTTATGATTTTGTTAAGGTTATTTTTTTTAATATGTTATTATTTGGTCAAAGTTCTAAGGAGGCGTAGGAACGTGCTCCAATACCGGTGTCGTTTTAGGTAAGGGGTGCTAAAGCCTTTTATGTGCTTATGGGCATTATGTGCTTCGCATGCTATGTATCCTATATTTATGATTATTAATTATTTTGTATGTGGTATGATATGGAGTTGAAGTATGTTTTTATGTTTTTGTGTTTTTGTATGGCATGTGTACTATATGTATGTGACGATATGTGTTGTGACCCTATAAGACATGCATGAGGGGATGCCGATGTGGTTTGTGTAGGAGAAAGGATGAAAAAGGAGGATGGGGAAAGAAGTTGACTAAGGGAAGTGAGTTGACCTAATTTTATGAATTTATAAGGAATAATCTAATGCATGGTTTTATTTGGAAGAATGTAATTTATGATGTTATATGGGAGAATCGAATTATTGTTTGTTTGGGAGAATCTAATTTATGATTTTAATTGGGAGAATCTAATTTATGATTTGTCTGGTGAAATCCAATTTATGATTTTATATGGGGAAGTTTAATTTATGGTTTGGTATGATTTTATGTGAGAGAATTTAATCTATGGTTTGTATGGAAGAATTTAATTTATGGTTTTGATTGGGAGAATCTAATTTATGGTTTTGCGTGGAAGGATCTAATGTAAGGTTTTATATGGATGAATCTTTGGGTTGTATATGGTTTGAACTTAGGGTTTGGTAAGGATGGATACTTAGTTTGGTATGGATGAATCTTTGGGTTTTATATGGTTTGAATCTAGGGTTTGGTATGAATGAATCTTTTGGTTATGTGGATTGAATTTAGGGTTTTGTATGATGAGATTTTGGGTTTTGCATAATGGTTAATGGTTGTATGGTGGTATTAGGGTTTGCATGGAAGTTAATAATTGCATGGGATGTGTAAAGTTTGTATGAGAGTGAAGTTTACGTATGGAACGCTGATTTGGGATTTGAGGAAAGTAATGTAAGTGTTGTTTGGGTGATTGAACATTTGAAGGGAAAATAGTGCGTGGAGCATTATATGGGTACGTAGGAAACCGAGCTAGGGTTCGTATGGATAATTAGGGTTTGGTGCAACTGCTTAGGGTTTTTGCAGGATCAGGTGTTTTTGGTGATTAAAGTGGAGTCATGAGGATGGAATTTATGAGTTACAATGTGTGAAGTGTTAAAGGAGTGATTCATGCATGTCTAGGGTGAAAGCCGTTGAATAAGATACTTAAGACACTAATTATTTAAAGTGGAAGATCGTTGAGACGGGACCAACCGATCCACCGGTTCGGAATAGTGGTTAGGGTTCTTACCCTATGCGCAACCGATCCACCGGTAATAATAGTGGTTAGGGTGTTTACCCTATGTGTGACCGATCCACCGGCTATAATAGTGGTTAGGGCATGATGTCCTATGCGTAACCGATCCACCGGTTATAATAGTGGGGGTTCCCGAGCTCAACAACCTCAAACCAGAGTTTTGCTAAAATGCCTAAAAGATACTAATTACTTACAGTGGAACACCATGCGAGCCAGGGCCAACCGATCCACCGGCTAGGAATAGTGGTTAGGACGCGTAGTCCTATGTGTTTCCGATCCACCGGCTATAATAGTGGTTAGGGTATGATACCCTATGTGCCTCCGATCCACCGGCTATAATAGTGGGGGCTTCTGTATTCGCATGGATTTGATATAAAGCTTGGTATGTATCGACTTCCGATAAAAGATTAAGTAAATAATTAATCTGGATTATTTATGGGCCTTTGTGTATGTACCTGAATGTTTGGTCGATATTATGATATGATGATGGTCTTTATGATCTTTTATTCTTATGCATGTTTTTATGTGCTTATGTGTCGGCCTTAGTGTTCGGTTACCTTACTCAGTACGTAGCGTACTGATCACCCCTTTTATGGGTGCTGCTCATTCCCATGAGTAGTATGCCCTTCTGAATTTGTGCAGGTGGGCGAGATATCAGTTGGGGCTGAGCGTTGAGCATGTTTGGCTCAAAGTTCGAGAGTGGCGTGGCCGTATTCTTTCTTTACGCGATTTCATTCCTTTTGTTATTTCTTTGGTATAGTATGTACCATTTTCTGATTCAGTACTTGATTGAGTATTTTAATGAACCTTTTATCGGTTGTAAGTTTAATTCTCTTTTGGAAATGAATTACATTTCTTGATGTGTACTCTGATTTTGTTTTACAACCATTTAATGATTATTTGGAGTTTAGTTTGTATTAATTTTGTAATTGATTGTTAATCTCTTCTTTAGCCTTAGCACTTGGTACTAGAACGGTTGGAGAGAACCGGTCTAGTACTAAGTGTGGAGGTAACATTTCCAAAATTTACGGGTTTTAAGTATTTCTATTTTAATTGCTTCCGCTTTTCAAAAAAAAAGTAGTGAATTTTGGGATGTTACAATAGCTCTTTGCAATAGAAAATGGCACCTGCACTTGCTTTGCCACCTCTACCATGATACCAATAATAAGTCATTGTAGCCTGTATGGATTATCATGCTTTGAAGTTGGAAGGCCAAGATTCTTTACTAAGATGCAAGACATAACATTAGCATAATTACCTCCATTCACAATAAAAGAAAATACTGGGTTTGAAAAATATTTTCTCTTTGTGAATCTTCCAATTCAGCCTCCCCAGTATGAAAAACCCTTCTAATCATCAAGGATTCTCCTACATCTGTTGGTGTAAACTCTTCCTATCCATCCATGGTCATGGCTTCTTCGTCCTCTTCACTATTCTCCTCTTGGTTAGCTTCCTCCAATTATACCATGGTCATCATTCTCTTCTTATGGTATTCATTTTGCTAGTGCCCTAAGCCCTAACACTTAAAACACGTAACACTCTTGGACTTGTTTTCAACCATTGTTCCTTTGTTTCTCACATCTTTTGCCAAATGTGTGGAAGGTGCTTTAAATGGTGGAGGAACCTCCCTTGATGTGCTATCACCCTTGTTTGTACCTCTATATCTCACAACCCTATTTTATTTCTTATATTTTCCACTTTGATGGCTAGGTGAAAAAGCTCATCCAAGGTATAGTACTTATGCATCTCCACTTTCCTAGTTATATCTTGACTAAGATCTCTAAGAAAATGTGACATGGTGTAATATTCGAGCTCATCCAAACTAAGCCTCATGGAGAGCTTCTGAAACTCTCTAATGCACTTGTCTTCACTCAACGATCCTTGTTTCAAATATGGCATCTTGTTATATAAGTCTTGAGTAAAATGAGGAAGGAATCTGCCCTTCATAAACTTCTTCATTTTCATCTAAGACTTAACCTTCAAATTTTATTTCTTTATCCTCTTACAAACAATTCTTTCCCAAAGAAGTGTGGTCTTTAAGCGTAAGAACCTCCACCTTAAGGGATTTGGTGTCTGTATACCCTAGCTTCTAATAATTTATTGCACCTCAACTCACATTCTAGAAAGTCTTTGAGATTGTGGCTTCCCTCAAAGTCTGGAATCTCGGCCCTAACATCATGAAAGTACTCTATTTTTTGTATTCCTCCTCCTTGGTTCCATAGAGTAATCACTTGAGGATGAGTATTTACTACCTTCACTATCTTCAACTTTGAAAACCTCATTTGGTTCTCAAACTGGAGGGGGTCTTCTAGGAGGATTTTGGTTCATATTTGGAGTTAGTGTCTCCAAGATATCAAGTACTCATCTCATATATTTTAGAGGGGAATAAATAGTTCAATATCTTCTCAAGTTGTTTGCTTCCTCAAGGCTCAACATTCTTGGTATTAGTTGGTTTCCCATTAAAGATTAAGGGTTTAGAAAAAGAAAGTAAGAATCAGTTGTGGGAAAAAAATATAGGTTTTGAGTAGGGGTAGGATAGAAGATTTTGTGTGTGTGTTTGGATTAGAAAAGTTTAAGAAGAAGAAAAAGATAAGACCCAAATTTAGACAACCTAACCTCTAATAACAAGTTGATGTATATGAGATCCTACTTGGGTCTTGCTAGGTTTTGATGTTTTTAAAATGTAGAACAACTAAAAATAAGAGGTAGAAATGGGGGAGAATAAAAGTGATAATAATTTATCATTTGTAACCCCTAGAATCAATACTTTCAGAAAACACCTAAGGTATACAACTCTTAGGATAAATCTTATAAGATTTAGTAATGAAATTTCAACTCTTACACTTGAGATTCAAGTGGAGACTCTCAATTTTGAGAGGAAAAATGGCAGCCAAAGGTAAGTTATTCTTCACATTTCATCCTACACTAACAATTATAGAATAAGTTTAGGATTAAACTGTACAACTTAAATAACTAATTCATGAATTATATCCTAAATGGGACAAAACTCATGCTAAGTTTCCAACCCATGTACCTCGATAATGGGGGGGGGGAACACTTAAGTTGATTTTCAAATCTCTTAACCTCTATCTTCACATTAAGAAAGTTATAACAACCATATCACACAAAAATAAAGGTAAAAATACCCCTTTAAACCTTTTAAGTGATACAAGGAATTAAAAAATATCTTCTAACCTTCTTTACTCTTCCCCAAATCTGCATTATTCTTTCCAGGTGTTGAAAGTGAATTGTCATCCAAGTTGATAGTGACTTGTGTCTGAATTGTATAGCTTCTAAGAAGGTGTGACGTGGATAAATTTGGGGGTTGCAATAGGCAGAGATTACCAAGGGAAAATAGGATTCAAAATGGTGGGAAAATTCTTAAAAAGAACGTGGTCTAGGCTAGTGTTTTTTGGTGCTTGGAGGAGAAAAAAGATTTTACATGGCTTGCATGGCTAGGGTTTCATTAATAATTAATTTTCCCAAGTAATAATGGCTTTTGGGTTATAAAACTTGTGGAAATTAATGGCTATATTACTATATTCAAATATGGATGCTCCTATATCACTTCCAAATCCCAAAGTTGTATAAATTCTTGTTTTATACGACAAACAATTTTTGTCAATTTCTTTGTTTTAATCTATTTTAGCTCCGAACAAATTTTGAAGTCAAATATTTTCACATATTGGACTTTTCAAATTTATTCCACATCCATCCATACTATTTTGGACAATTTTTTAATTGTTTCTCCCATTTGCATAAAAATGTGTTTCCTTAAATTATCCGAGTTTCTTGTTTTCACTTGTTTTCCATTAGTTGAGTGCTAAACCAACCCAATATCCAATATTTATATGCATTTAGATTCCTAAAATCATTCCAAACTTTTTTATATAGTTTTATTATAACACCTCTATTTCCAAAACTAAAAACTCATTAAAAAATATGCGAGGAAGCTAAATACAATGAGAGTATTACTACCATATATAGTATAAATAAGCATCACAACCCTCGCTCACACTAAATTATAAGGCTAAGTAAAATAAGAAAACACACAAAACATATTTATTAACTCAAACCAATCACACTGAAAATGTTACTACAACTGAAACCATGAAAAGAGTTTGCTAAAATTAATATGATAAATGAAACTCTAAAAGTCACTGTAACACCCCAAAATTCACTAATTTTTTTTCTTAAAGCGGAAGCAAATAAAAATAGAATCACTTAAAACTTGTGAATTCTGGGAATGTTACCGCCACACTTAGTACTAGACCAGTTCTCTCCGACCGTTCCAGTACCAAGTGCTAAGGCTAAAGAAGAGATTAACAATCAATTACAAAATTAATACAAACTAAACTCCAAATAATCATTAAATGGTTGTAAAACAAAATCAGAGTACGCATCAAAAAACGTAATTCATTTCCAAAAGAGAATTAAACTTACAATCGATAAAAGATTAACAAAATAAATAGAATTACTTAGAGACTGAAATATGGCCACAACTCTCTCAAACTTGAGCCAACCAAAACTCAACACATAGTCCCACAGGATATCTCACCCACCTACACAAATCAGAAGGGTATACTACTCGTGGGAATGAGCAGCACCCATGAAAAGGGTGATCAGTACGCTACGTACTGAGTAAGGTAATCGAGCACTAAGGCCAACACGTAAGCTCATAAACCATGCATAAGAATAAAAGATCATAAACATGATAACATAATTCATGTGATCATCCAAGTAAAAGTATAAAGGCCATATATATAATCTGATTCAATTACTTCATTTATCTCTGATCAGTAATCATTTCACACCATCCTTTTATTCAAGTCCATATGATTATGGGAACCCCACTATTTTTTCCGGTGGATCGGTCGCAAGGGAAACATTCCCTGCCACTATTTCAGCCGGTGGATCGGTCGCGAGGGTAACATACCCTGCCACTATTAGATGCCGGTGGATCGGTCTGGCCCCTTCTCGTAAGGTTTTCCACTATAAGTGATTAGTGTCTTTCCATATCTTTCAACATATAACGTTTTGTTTTGTTGAGCTCGGGATCCCCCACTATTATAGTCGGTGGATCGGTCGCGAGGGTACATGCCCTGCCACTATTTTAGCCGGTGGATCGGTCGCGAGGGAAAACATTCCCTGCCACTATTATGCTGGTGGATCAGTTTGGGCCCGTCTCAACATCTTCCACTTTACGTGATTAATGTATTAAGTATCTTATTCAAAGGATTTCACCCTAGACATGCATGAATCACTCCTTTAACACTTCACACATTGTAACTCATAAATTCCATCCTCATCAGTCCACTTAATCACCAAAAACACCTGATACCGCAAAAACCCTAAGCAGTTGCACCAAACCCTAATTATCCACACGAACCCTAGCTTGGTTTCCTACGTACCCATATAATGCTCCACACACTATTTTCCCTTCAAATGTTCAATCACCCAAACAACACTTACATTACTTTCCTCAAATCCCAAATCAGCATTCCATACGTAACCTTCACTCTCATACAAACTTTACACATCCCATGAAATTATTAACTTCCATGCAAACCCTAATACCACAACCATTAACCATTATGCAAAACCCAAAATCTCATCATACAAAATCCTAAATTCAATCCACATAACCCAAAGATTCATTCATACCAAACCCTAGATTCAAACCATATAAAACCCAAAGATTCATCCATACCAAACTAAGTATCCATCCTTACCAAACCCTAAGTTCAAACCATATACAACCCAAAGATTCATCCATACCAAACCCTAGATTTGAACCATATCAAATAAGAGATTCATCCATATAAAACCTTACATTAGATCCTTCCACGCAAAACCATAAATTAGATTCTCCCAATCAAAACCATAAATTAACTTCTTCCATACAAACCATAAATTAAATTCTCTCACATAAAATCATACCAAACCATAAATTAAACTTCCCCATATAAAACCATAAATTGGATTTCACCAGACAAATCATAAATTAGATTCTCCCCATTTAAAATCATAAACTAGATTCTCCCAAACAAACAATAATTCAATTCTCCCATATAACATCATAAATTACATTCTTCCAAATAAAACCATGCATTAGATTATTCCTAATAACTTCATAAAATTAGGTCAACTCAATTCCCTTAGTCAACTTCTTTCCCCATCCTCCTTTTCATCCTTTCTCCCACATAAAATCATATCAACATCCTCATATGCATGTCTTACAGGGTCATACACAAATAATACACATGCCATACGAAAACATACTTCAACTCCACGTCATATCATATACGGCATAATTAATAATCATAAACATAGAATGCATAGCATATGAGGCACACAATGCACATTAGCACATAAAAGGCCTTAGCACCCCTTACCTAAAACAACACCGGTCTTGGAGCACGTTCCTACGCTTCCTTATAACTTTGACCAAATAATAACATATTAAAAAAATAACCTTAACAAAATTCTAACTTTGCTAAAGACATAAAAATAATAGAGATATTATAAACCTTTATAATATAGGATTCAAGACTTTACCCTAATAATAATAATGATACTAATATAATAATATCAAAATTAATAAAACTAATATCAATGAGAATATAAATAATAATAACAATAATAATAATAAGAATAACCATAATAACAATAACAATAACATATAAGTTTTCAAATAACTAATGACTTACCATTTATTTAATATTAATAATAAAATTAATAACATATATAATAATATTAAATTAATAAAGATAATGATAATATTATTATTAATGGTTATAAGAACATTAGAGATAATAATACTCAAATAAATAAGTGCAATTGTTAATACAAATTTAGTGCCTAAGATTTTCCAGAATAAATAATAAAACGTTAATAATAATTAATCTAATAATAATAATAATAATAATAATAAGAATAAGAAAGATAATAATCCTATAATAATTCAATTAATAACTTAAAATTCGAAACTAACAATAAAATTATTTTATTACCACTCTCCACCCTACAAGTACAATTCAACATAAATTTTATATCAAATAATAATAAAACATATTAAGAATATAAATATTAAGAATAATAATAATGGTATTTATATGCAAATAATTGAAATAAATTAAATCAAGGCTTATAATAATATGGAAAATGGTTGAGAGAGTCTAGGGTTCAACGTTAAGCTGGTGGGGATAGGTGGCACTGGCGGTGGTTCACGGCGGCGGCGGCGGCGGCCGGAAAATTAGAAGAAAAGAGGGAAAGATGGATGTTGGGAAAAAGATAGGGAGATTTGAGGTGATATAAGAGGTGTTTATTGTTGCCCAAGAGGAGAGGGACAAAATGATGGTGGTGGTGCAGCTAAAGGTGGTGGAGCACGGCAGTGGAAGGCGGTTTAAGGCTTCGGGGTCAAAATTCCGGCGAAACGAGCATCTAACTTTGCATGATTATTTAGGCTCGTACAAGAAGAATCGAGAGATGAAAATAGTTTAGTTAATTAGAGTAAATTTCAGGGAAGAGAATGAAATGTTTCGGTGGCGCTGAGGTTAGCTGACGGCGGCGGAAGAGGCGTCTGAAGTTGGGGTGGCGGCAGCTCGGGCCGAGGGTTTCGGGGAAGAAAAATCTCTAAAAACTCCTATAACAAGGCTATTTATAGATATTGGAATGGATAATGAGGAGCTGGAGGTCGACATGGAAGTTTTAAATGCAAGAATTTGGGTGGCCGGTGGCAGAAAACGGTCAGGCATTGTTTGGTTTGCTCGAAATTTCGCGAGGCTGGGGAGAAGGAACGGGCGAGATATAACGTACGACATTTATTCCAATTTATTCCTCGTGTTAAGAGGAAGACAATGAGCCAATAAACGACCGGTATTAATCACCGTAGCCGGAGACACCATTGATGGGTCGAGAGTTGCAGCAGCGTTGACGGAGGAGGAAGGAGGAAGAAGGAAGAAGGAAGGGAGGCAGTTCGGTCGGCCGGGGAAAGAAAAGAAAAAGGGAGAACCAGGCCAGTCGGCGCGGGTTATACCCTCATTAAACGAGACGCGGCGTCTCGACATAAAACGCTCCAAAACGTTGCGTCTGGAAGAGAGCAGGAGGCGCCAGTGACGCTGGGCCGCGGAGAAAAGGAAAAGGAGAAGGAAACTGGGCCGCCGAAACAGGCCCAGTCTGGAGAGAAGAGAAAAAGAAAAAGGAAAGGAAGAAGAAAGAAAAAGAAAGAAAAAAGGAAAGGAAAAAGGAAGAAAGAAAAAGGGAAAAAGGAAAAAAGAAAAATAATTAGATTAGGGCCAATTAAATTAATCTGAAAAATTTAGGATATTTAAAAATAATAATATTTAAATAAAATAATATTTAAATCCCTTTTTAGGCTAAAATTAGGATATTTAAAATATTTTCCATAAATTCCATTTTAATTATCAAAACACCCTAAATTCCTCCAATTAAATTATTTATAAAATTATTATTAAATTAAAACTATTTTCTCATTCTTATTTTAAATAAAATAATTTATTTAATTAATTCCCAAATTAAAATCTTTAATTAGCTAAAATACCCAAGTTCCTCCTAATTAAAATACTTATAAATTTATTCTTGATTTTCTCAAATAAATTTTCTTTTATTTTAATTAAAATAATTTATTTAATTAATCTTTATGATAAAACCTCATTTAAATGTAATATTTAGAATTAGGAATTTTCGGGGCATTTTTGTCACCACCACTCTCAATACTACTAGTAATGCATGTCATCAATACCTTGAGTAGATTCATACACAAACTACATTAGATCATCTTCTTACCATGTATATCATGAATCATCACATCCCCGTTTAAAACATATAACAAGTTAGTTAGGGGAATAAATAAGTAACACCTAAATATAACGTAATAATATTGTATGTGCATATTTATATATACATATAAATCACAAATATATACCCAAATCACAATAGAAAACCACCTGACTATTGATCTTTATTTAGGAAAAATCATGTCATTAAATTTTTAAGTGGGTAAACCAACTAGAGGGTCATCTCCCAAATCAAAGTCCGGACACCTATCACCAACCACAAGAGGATTATAAATCACACCTTAATCATCTCAGTGGACATGGTCCAAAGGGAATAATAAAATTCCAAAGACCTAACACCTCGGTCATTCTATCCTTAAGTGTACACACCCCCTAATAAGGTTCGCAGAAGTCTAAAGAGTAGAAGAGGAGCCTTAATCAAACATAGATGGCAAATAAATAAATATCCGCAAGAGAAAAGAGAAAGGCTATTGCCAATCATCAACCTTAGGAGGACAAACCTGAAGGACCTAGATCCCACTTTTTATTCCACTTTAAGTTATGGTTTTTTAATTAAGTGTAGCATGTAAGCCACCACATTATCTCCAACTTATTCATTCTTCATAATGGGTAATTTTTGCAATGTAAATAGAAGCATATCCCTCTAGGGTCACCACTCTATTTTCATAATAATAGAATAAGCAAAGGAATCAAACTAATTCAAACCTGATTAAAATAAACTAGGGTTTAATTATATGTACTCATATATAACAAAAAACATAACTTAACTATATAAAGTATCAGCCTTGTAACATATTATGATAAAGGAAACACTTTTATAAAACCAACTCTTTATAACCATATTATATTTATATATAAAAAGAAATATATATTTATTACAAACCTATGAAATTTAATATTTACATTAAATCAATGAAGAACCCACATTTATATTGAATTCATAATAAAAATAAAATATCATCTATGGGCCTAAATATACAAATTCATAGATATCCACATAAGGTTACATAGCTATATAGGACTATTTATATCAAACAAGTGTGTAATTAAGGTATGCATGAGTTCATAGACACACATATATCTACATATCTAGGTTAAAAGTAATGTTACCTAAAAAAACAATCAATACACCACCAGCCTATTAGTTCATGACATGCTCCGAAATTTCTAACTTTAAAATATTACAATTAACTAAGATTTTATTAGAAAAATTAATTCAATAAATTATTTTTATTAAAATAAAAAGGAATTAATTAGGGAAAATCAAGAAGAAATTTATAAGTATTTTAATTAGGAGAAATTTGGGTATTTCAGCTAATTAAGGATTTTATTTTAGAAATTAATTAAATAAATTATTTTATTTAAAATAAGAAGGATAAAATGGTTTCAAATTAATATTAATTTTATAAATAATTTAATTGAAGAAAATTAGGGTGTTTTTCTAATTAAAATGGAATTTATGAAAAATCTTTTAAAAATCCTAAATTAGCCTAAAAAGGAATTTAAATATTATTTTATTTAAATATTATTATTTTTAAATACCCAAAATATTTTAATTAATTTAATTAACCTAATCCATTATTTTTTTCCTTTTCCATTTTCTTTTTCTTTCTTCCTTTTCCTTTCTTTTTATTTCTTCTTCTTTTCTTTTTTTTTCTCCTCCCCGAGTTGGGCCTAGCCGCAGCCCATTTTCTTCTTCCTGCGGCCCACTCCCGTTTCCTTCCTTTATTCCTTCAGTGCGGCCCACCCCGAAATGCCGCTATTCATTTCTTTTTCCACCAAAACTCTGCGTTTCATTTAAATGCACACCCCTCACTGTGCCAACCGGCCTAGTCTCCCCTCTTTTCTTTCTTTTCTTTCTCGGGCGCCCGGTCCAGCCGCCTTTTTCTTTCTTCTTCTTCCTTCCTTCCTTCCTTCCTTCCTTCCTTTCCTTGTCGACATTGATTACCTGCACCATTTACGCCGCCCTTGTGCCCTGGATTTTCGCCGCCGTTGACCGGTCGTTTCGATCCTCTCTCTCCCCTACCGACTCTTGGACATTTTCTCCCAACTAACTCCCCCTCTCCTCGCACATTTCTCCCTCTCCCAACCAGTCAACCACTCTTCCTTATCGCCTCACCGATCCATATAACCCTAACCTCTCCTCTAACTCTATAAATACTCACATGATCTACCCTGTATAGAATTTTTGGTCTCCAACCCATAAATCACCCCTTTTTACTGCCAACCCCTTAGACTCCTCATCTGTCGCCTCCGTCCAACTCCGCCGCCATATCTGGCAACCAAACTCTTCCTTGCACCACCCTCTAGCTAACCAAACGTCCCATATACCTTGATTCTTCCTGCATGAGCCACCCCGGCTATGCGAAGTAGCCTTCCCAAACAACCCTTTCTCCTACCACCGTCGCCCTTGAACTACCCTTAGCCACCTATTACGCCACTTCCGCTGCTCCTTTCACCTCCCAAATTGTGATGCAGAACCTCCCCTATCTTCCCCTACCTTTATTTTCCTCTCCCTCCCTCTTATCCTCTCTTTCTCTCCTTTTTCCCCATTCGGCCACCACCGCCACCGCTGTGTGCGCCGCCACCCTTATTCTATCCCTCTCCTTCTGGGAAATTCTAAACACCCTAACTCCCACCTTCATTCTTCCTATTTTGTTCCCAGCCCTCAACTTTTCCCCCTTTCTTCTCTTTTTCTGGCCACCGCCATGCACCATTGCCAGTGCTGCCCATCCCCGCCAGCCTAAGGTTGAACCCTAGACCCTCTCAACCCTTTATCCTATTTTTATAAGCCTTAATTTATTTTATTTTATTCATTTAAATATAAATACTATTATTATTATTATTATTATTATTATTTCTATTTTTAATATGTATTATTATTATTATTATTAGTATTAATGTTTTGATTATTATTTTTGTTGAGGGTTAAAGCCCTATTGTATTTTTTTATTTCAATTTTATTATGATTATTCTTGTTGTTTCTATTATTATTATTATTAATATGTGTTTATTATTATAATTATTACTATTTCAAATTACTATTATTATTATTATTATTATTATTATTATTATTATTAATATTACAACTATTTTACTATTAGTTTTGCTATTATTATTATTATTATTATTGCTACTATTATTATTATTATTATTCTTAATTATATTATCATTGATATTATTTTTAGTAGCTTTGTTATTATTGTTTTAGTATCATTATTATTATTAGGGTAAAGTCTTTAACCCTATATTATCAACTTTTATAATAATTCTAGTATTTCTTATATCTTTAGCAAATATAGTAATTAGTTAATGTTATTGTTCTTAATATGTTATTATTTTGTCAAAGCCCTAAGGAGGCGTATGAGCGTGCTTCAAGACCGGTGTCATTTTAGGTAAGGGGTTACTAAGGCCTTTTGTGTGTTTATATGCATTATGTGCTTCGCATGCTATGTATATTATGTTTATCATTATTAATTATGTTGTATGTGGTATGATATGGAGTTGAAGTATGTTTTTGTATGGTATGTGTACTATATGTGATGAAATATTGTGGTATTTCATGATATGTGTTGTGACCCTGTAAGACATGCATGTGAGGATGTTGATGTGGTTTGTGTAGGAGAAAGGATGAAAAAGGAGGATGGGGAAAGAAGTTGGCCAAGGGATGTGAGTTGACCTAAGTATTATAATGATCCATGAGGGGAAGAGTAAAATGGGTAATTTATGGTTTTATAAGGGAGAATCTAATTTATGGTTTTGTGTGGGAGAATATAACTTATGGTTTCTTATGGGAGAATCTAATTTATGGTTTCGTGAGGGAGAATCGAATTTATGGTCTTGTATGGAATAATCCAATTTATGGTTTTGTATGGTTTTGGGTGAGAGAATTTAATTTATGATGTTGTATGGGAGAATGTAATTTATGATGTTATATGGAAGAATCTAATTTATGGTTTGTATGGGAGAATCTAATTTATGGTGTTATGTGGGAGAATCTAATTTATGGTGTTATAGGGGAGAATCTAATTTATGATGTCGTATGAGAGAATGTAATTTATGATGTTATATGGGAGAATCTATATTATGGTTTTGTATGGGGGGGGATCTAATGTGAGGTTTTGTATTGATGAATCTTTGGTTTTATATAGGTTTTGGTATGGATGAATCTTTTTGTTTTGTGTGGATTGAATTCAGGGTTTTTATGAAGGATTCTTGGGTTTTGCATAAAAGAAGTTAGGGTTTTGTATGGATGAATCTAGGGTTTGCATAGATGATGCTAAGGTTCCTACATGGGAGTTTTTAGGGTTTGCATGAAAAAGTTTGAAAGTTTGCATGGGGAGGTTAGCGTCTGCATGGGTATGAAATTTACGTGTGGAAAGTTGATTTGGGATGTGAGGAAGGTAATGTAAGTGTTGTTTGGATGTTTGAACACTTTGGGTGAAAAATATTACGTGGAGCAATATAAGGGTGCTTAGGAGACCGAGCTAGGATTTGTGTGGACAATTAGGGTTTGTTGTGGCTGCTTAGGGTTTTTATGCTATCATGTGTATTAGGTGATTAAACTGTAATTATGAGGATGAAATTTATGATTTGTGATGTATGAAGTGTAAAGAGAATGATTCATGCATGTCTAGGGGTGAAAGCTTCTGAATAAAATACCTAAGACATTAATCACTTAAAGTTGAAGATATTGAGACGGGACCAACCGATCCACCGGTTAGGAATAGTAGTTAGGGTTTTTAGCCTATATGTGACTGATCCACCAGTTATAATAGAGGTTAGAGTTTTACCCTATATGTGACCGATCCACCAGTAATAATAGTAGTTAAGGCATGATGTCCTATGTGTGACCGGCCCACTGGTTATAATAGTGGGGTATCCCAAGCTCAATAAAAATAAACCAGAGTTTGTTAAGGCACTTAAAAGATACTAATTACTGATAGTGGAACACTATACGAGTAGGAGCCGAACTAATCCACCAGTTAGGAATAGTGGTTAAGGTTTTTACCCTATGTATGATTGATCCACCGGTTATAATAGTAGTTAGGGTTTTACCCTATGTGCGACCGATCCATTGGTTATAATAGTGGTTAGGGCACGATGCTCTATGTGTGACCGGCCCACTGGTTATAATAGTGGGATGTTCCTGTACTTGCATGGATTTGATAAAAAGTATGGTGTGAAGTGAGTTTTGATCAAAGATTAATTGAATAATTAATCCGAACTATAATTGAGCCTTTATGTATGTACCCGAATGATTGTTTGATATTATGTTATCATAATGATCTTTATGCTCTTTTATTCCTCTGCATTATTTATGTGATTTTATGTGTTGGCCTTAGTGCTCAATCACCTTACTCAGTACATAGCATACTGATCACCCGTTTCATTAGTGCTGCTCATTCCCATGAGTAGTATGCCCTTTTGACTTTGTACAGGTGGGCGAGATATCAGTCGGGGCTGAGTGTTGAGCTTGTGTTTTGGCTCAAAGTTTGCGAGTGCTGTGGCCATATTTTCTCTTCATGTGACTTTATTTCACTATGTTATTTATTTTGTATAGCATTTATTATTTGATGATTTATTACCTTGTATTGAGTATTTCAAATAAACCTTTTATTGATTGTAAGATTATTCCCTCCGAGGAATTTTGATTTCGCACTCTGATGTCTATCTTATTATTGTTTATAAACTTTTACGCGTACTCTGATCTTTGGTGTTATGATCTTCTAGTTCTTTCATGAACTCTTAATTTAAGTTTAATACTTTTATTTTTTTAGCCTTAGCACTTAGTACTGGAACAGTCGGAGAGAACCGGTCTGGTACTAAGTGTGACGGTAACATCCTCAGAATTCACAAGTTTTTAATTTAAATTCTTCCGCTTTAAAAAAAAGTAGTGAATTTTGGAGTGTTACAGTTCAACTCTCCTATAATAAAATTAATCTAATATTAATATTAACTAAATTCAATACATATATTTTAAGTATAAAAATTAATATAATAACTTAAGGTGTTCCACTTAATAATTACCCAATCCACCAAAATAGTAATTGGCATTAAGGCTAGTCTATAAATTGATAAGTATGTTAATGAATCTCTAAATTAGATTTACCAAATCACTTAACCTATATCTCAATAGTGGTGGTTAAACATGGGTTGGATATTGATTAAACTAAAAGAAATAAGGCTATGAGCAATAATAGAGCCTTACTTAGCACCTAGATATAAAATTATAGCCCACTAGGTAATCTATTACGTAACTATCTCTATATTATATCAAGTGCCATACTAGAGTCCAATAGTTTGGATTTTGGTGGTCTTACACGGTAATAAAGTAATGTAGGATTAAAAGTGTTTAAAAATATATACAGAAATAGTATGTGGCTTATTAATTACATGCAAACATATTGCTTAATCTAATGGTGCATTCCTTTTGCGACTTTATTTACTCCCCTATTATCCGATTTAGCTTAAGGCCCTTTTTAGCTATCTTATTTTTTACTATTTAATATTTAAATTGCAAGAAAAAAAAATTAGTTGGCACCGAAGGGCTCCACTAAAGGATAAAGGCTGAAATATTTTGCTCTAATGTTGAGCTGTAATGGAAAAGACGCGCTCCACAAACGAATTTCAACAATGATTTCATATAGAATTGGTGATAGTGATTTGATTGATTACTTGATTGGTATGGTGTTGCCAATGTGAAATATGGCATGAAAAACTACGAGTTGCGACATATCACTATTGCATGAAAGTAAGACTATTCTGCACATAAAGTAAAAGAATATGGGGAAATTGTCGTTACCTTATGTCAACCAACCTAGATGAATAATAGAGACTCTCTTTCTCTCTTGTGTCACTCTTCAGATTGCTCTACTAGTTTTATTTTTCTTTTTCTTTTTGGTGGAAGCTACTACATAAAGTATGGTGGCTACCAAGCTATTTATATAGTTATGTAAAGGAGTCCTAGGGTAAGAAAAAGATACAGTAGAAAATTTGTGGCTTCTAGATCCATGAGATAACTAGGATAAGTGGTTAAAATAAATAATTTAACTTGGTTAACAACCTATTTAATACTAATTAAGTTGACAAGGTAATTATTTTAATCTACTATTATTTTTAAAAAATTTTACTATCTAACCCATTAGGCCATTACTTGTATGTATATATATATATAGAGAAAGAGTAATAACAATCCAAATTTAAACCCTCATTATTTATTTATTATATGTACACATAGTAGTAGTAGTAGTAGTAGTAGTAGTACTACTACTAGTACTACTACTACTACTACTACTACTACTAATAATAATAATAATAATAATAATAATAATAAGAAGAAGAAGAAAAATTATATGAACTATTTATTATTTTTTTAATTAATTAGTTAGTTAAAATTTTTGGGGTATTACATTATAATTTTTGCTATTCATTTGTTATTGTTCCTAGTGGATCCCCATTTTCTAATATTTCTACAAATGCAGTAATCCTGAACGTTATGAAATACCTACCCTACCCCTCTTCTAGTTGGCATGTAACTCTCATATGTTGGGGAAATCATATCTTAAATTTTAGATGCTAGCAATCAAGCAAAAACTTTGCCATAATCCATTCTAACCAAAATTCCTTGGTTGTTATTGGTGATTTTATAGTGGTTTCCAAGCTTCCATATCTAAGAATAATTATTCCCTTTCATTTCTTTCCTTTCTATTCCATAATTATATATGCTAATCTATTTTGTGTTCTCCTTTTTTAGGTGATCAAGTGGCACAATGAGAATATTATGAGTATTTGTGCTCAAAGACTAGAGGACATTTTTGTAAGGATGCACTTCTTCATATTTGGGATCTTGGTTGTTATGTGTTAATTTATTGTAATCCATGTTAGCATAGTTTTATTCCTAGAAATCATGATTAATTTTTTTAGTGTTATTATATGTTTTATGTAAATTCTACATTTTTTATGCCTTGATAGGCCTTGTTAGAAAATCATAAGCATAATGGTATATTTTGTTCATTTTGTAAGTGCATAGATAAGTAGAGATAATTATGTTAAGTATTATCATGGGTGAATTAAGTTGAATATTGGAAAATTTGGATGTGTTGGAGGCTTAGGGATTTTTTTCTCTATGGCCTTTGTGGTGGTTTTGCTATTTTTAATTAAGGTTAATTATATATTTTAGTTTCTATTAATGTGTGGGTAATTTTGTATAATCTTGGTGAATTATAGGGGCTTGTGGATTTTTGTGGGTAATTGGTGACTTTCAAACCTAAGAGTAAACTTTCATTTTGTGAGATTTTTTAGAAAATAAATATACTATTATAATCCTTGAGGTTTTTACATAAAGTTTGATATATAACATGGTAGGGTTTGGATGTATTTAAGTTAAGTTATAATAATACAAAGTTTTGGAATGCTTAGGGAAATTTTGGTAATTATGGGTTAAATTTGGGAAATTTTAGTTGCATGAGTGTTTTTGAGTTATAAATATTATAAGTATGATTTATGAAGAGTTTGGGTCAATTGTGGATAACCTAAGTATAATGGTAAGATAAATGAATTAATTTCAAGATAGTATTGGTATTCTATGTATGAAATTTAAGATTTTATCCTTCATTTTTGGATGTGTTGATCTTAATGTTATTTTATGAACTTGTGCTAACTTTCATAAATTGGTGAGACATGAGGGTGAAGTTATGACCTGAAGGTGAATTGTGGTTTCATGGGGCATTGTAAAAGGTAATATCAATATTGTATGTATGAAAGGTATAAGTTTAACCTTGATATTTGGATATGTTGATCTTAATATTATTTTTGAATTGTTGGTAAATTTGGAAAATTGGTGAGACATGATGGTGAATTTTTTTCCTATTGGTGAATTAGGGTTTCATGGGGCATTATGGTCTTTTTACCTTAATTATGTTTCTCATTGTGAATATTATTTTTCTATATGTATTATCATGATATTTAGTGGCTATAGCATGTGGAATAAATTGACCATAGCATAATTCTAAGTGTTAAAATTTATAACAATTGTTGGAATGAGTTCATAAGTAAGCGATATTATATGTAATAAGTAATGAGCATTCATCTATATGTTAATACAATTGTAATGAATGATGGCTTGTAGGGAGAAATTATAATGATGCATTGTTATATGTCGAGTATAGAATAAGGAAGTAATAAGACATTAATAATCAAAGGAGAAAATCACATGAGTCAAGACTGAGGTGCTTTATCTGATATTTTTCTTGGTTGTTGCGATAAGCAGGGTGACTCTAGATCTAATCTATATTATTACTTCTAGAGGTTTACAAGGGGTATGTATACTTAAGGATTATGAGCCTATATCTTTGGTTTCTTAAGTGTGTTCTACCCTAGAGGGTTTATTATGTTTGTGTTAATAATCTACTGACTATGAAATAGTGGGTACTGGGTGCCCTAAACTCAAGTGACCACGTAACTAGAAATGTATGATTTCATATGTATGGACTTTAATATGGCAACATCTTAGGTCATATTGTATTATAAGTAGAATGAATGTGTAGTATATATATGTCATTTTCTCTTAATTGTGCTCTATTAAGTTACTTAATAAGTGATGTAGGAGCATTCTTTAACAATATTTCACTAATTAATTTTTCTAATTTAGGAGATCACAAAACACTCTTAAATAAGATAAAATTTATTATTAAAAATTAAGGATAATGGGATGTAGAAGTTCCCCATGTAAAGCCATGCAACCACATGCATGGGTCATGCATTGTATCACGTAAAAGGGCACCCACCCATGTAAGATTCACCCATATTTTTTTTGAGAATTATCAACCTTTTATACCGCCTAAACCAAGCACAATCAGCCCCACTTAATGCCAAGGAGTTAAAAAAAATAAAGAGAAGAAAAGGCATGGCACAAAGGTGATGGAGTTGGTGAGATTCAAAAGCTTTTATTGGGTAATATCCAACCATCAAGACAATACCCAAGCAAGGTGACCGACTAAGCATGGGGAATGATTGAATTATTTGTCCCTTGATTATTTACTTGCCCTTTTAGCATGTAAGAAGTTCCATGTTGTGGTATGGTTGTTGAAAATACCACACATGGGCCAACCTCATTCTATTTATCCTTTAACTAGTTGTTAGCTTTTATTAGATAACTAGATGTTTGGAACATAACTAGGTAGGTAAAGGACAAGGGTAGAATGGACTTTTTGTACTCATGGTTGCCACTATAAATATGGATAGCTTCAACTCAGTAAAAGGACATTACCCCTTTGAATTGAAATCATAATTTTTGAGCTCCCCTATTCTCCCTCTATAAAGTTGAGTGAAAACTTTGCTTTGAGTATAAAATCTCACAATTTTTATCTCAAGTGTTATAACCTTGAGTGGTAATTGTGGGTGTAACACCCCTAATTTACCAGTTAAAAATTTTCATTTTAAAAAAGTGTTAATTATTAAATTAGTGGATGTAACCATCACACTTTGCATAAATCCAACTCCCTCGCCTTTCTTATGCCAAGTGCTAAGGCTAAAACAAACCATAATAAAAGTAAATCAATGGAAATAGAATAATACATAGATAGAAGTTATAGATAAGTATTATCAATACAACTATATAACCAAAATATAACGAGGGACATAAGAGTGTGAAGGAAACCGATCATGACCGAAAACTAATATTTGAAGGTATGACACCAGCTTGCCCTAAATCTTCAACCCAAAGGCCCACTTTGAAAATGGAACCTCTTCCCAATGATCCACTTATCCTTCCTATTCTTATAAGCTTCATGCCACTCCATGACCCTAAAGCAGCTATCTGCAAAACTAGTATTAGTACGAATTTCTCGTACTAAGTAAATCACAATACCTCACAAGAGGCAGCATACCCATATTTCACATAGTCACATAGAATCCAAAAAGCATACTTGAGCACAAAGTATTACCACAACCACAAGCAATGTTCATGGAATAACATATATGAACATCTAATATTAAGTTCAATAGTAAAATATAATAGTCAAATTGAGCAACGCATATTGACATCCAATATCAAGCCCAATCGTAAAATATACCCTCACGAAGTTATCTTCAAAAGTAGTATTAGTACAACTTTCTTGTACTGAGTAAATCACAATACCTTAAAAGAGGCAGCATACCCACATTTCATATAGTCACATAGGATCCGAAAAGTATACTTGAGCATAAAGCATGTGCCATAACCACAAACAATATTCATGGAACAACATATATGAACATCTAATATCAAGCTTAACAGTAAAATATACCGGTCAACTTCTCATCATTTCAAGGTATATATCTGATTAGTTAAATACATTTTGAACATAGTGGTGGGGTATTAGAGAAACTACTAAAATAATAATCCAAAATAATACCATGGTAGGGCACTAAGGTGGCTACCAAACCAACAAATCTAAAATAATACTAAGGTAGGACACTAAGGCATCTACTGAACCAACAAATCATTTCTTTTCATTCTATTACAAAAAAAAAATATTTCCATTTTAACTTATGTACTTGAGGGAGATACAATCAACTTAGGGAAACAGCGGTACACTTGGTCATAGTGGCACCCAAGGTAACATAATACCCTTACCTCAAACCTAGAGATACAGTGGTATGCATCGTCATACCAGCACATAAAGAAAAATAGTATCCTTCAATCTTGGTCACTTAGTCCTTAAGTATTAATACCCCCTATAGGACATATAGATCACCTATAAAATAGAGCGGGGCCTTAATTGGGGCACAACAACACACTAGCAGACCAAAATAAACGAGGGCTATCACCTCATCTCTAGGGTAGCTAATCCTAGAGAGAAACCATTCCCAACTTGATACCTTTCACTATAAGTATTAATATTTTATTAGGTGATCACATAAGTCTCATAAAACATAACAATTTTCATTTTCCATACTTAACTAATTTCCTTTTTATTTTTAATTATTAAGGTAAACCCTAAGGTCATAGGTTTATGACAAGCTAAGTCAAAGCTAAGGTCAACCTATCAAAAATTTTAAGGCCATCCTAGCATCTAATTTATTTGTAAAAGATACATTAGGTTAAAATTACCAAAATACCCTTCAAACTTAGTTTCACCATTTTATTCATTTTTGCATCAACCATTATCATTACGAGATGTTTGTTATAAGTAGCTAAAAAGGTAATATTCCACATTATTTTAGCACATCTGTAATCTTTGCATTTTAGTGATTAATTTTATTTTCTACTTTTCATAAATTTAGTGGGTTGCACCCATAAAACTCTAATAATGAAACTCTCACATATCACATCTTCCATGCAGCATGTGTATACACATTTAAGCATAAAACATCATTTAAATAAAAGTATTATCATACAATACATGTAGTGGAATATCTCTAACCTTAGGTCATGCAAATAGAATGTATTATAAGCTAACCTTAATCATGCGCATATGCTCTCATAAAAATCATCATAACCCTAGTTACCATGAATTAGAAATCATGAGGCATTTACTATGGAATTTAAACAATAACTTAACAAGAATTAGAATTATAAGAAAATCCTAAACATGTAGATATAAATCATTTGGCATATTATGATGCATACAACTTTCAACAACCATACGTATCATCCCCTCAAAAAGCTATCATTTTATCATGTATATTATACTACTTGAAAATCATACAACTCTAGCATGATTCTAGGTATAAAAAAAAATCCTATCATGCTTGCATATAAATTCTACCATCTTATAAATGATTGGATTTACCTAATCCAAGCTTGCATAAAAATAAATCTTCTACAAAGTCCCTAAGATTTACCTAGGAATTTAATGACCAAACACATATGTATTAGCATATAATATTACCCAATAATAATCCAAAGTCACTAAAATTACTTAAGGATCACTAACTGGTTAAAGAAGCAAGAGAAAGCCAAAGAAACTTTGAACGACTAAAGGGAGAAGGATCCATTTAGGTTGTTGAGAAGGAGAGGATGGAAATGGTGGGCTTGGTCAATGCTAGGGGACCAAGAATGACAGGAATGGTCGGTGCTAGAGAGGGAAGAATGACATCAATGGAGAAGGAGAATTTGACACAAAAAGGGTCAAAGAAGAGGAAAGGGTTTCGATGGAAAGGGGTACAACAATAAGGGAAACTTCACCCAAATTAGCTAAAGGTAAAAGTGGTAGGCTTCGGTGGGTTTGGACAAAGGGAGGAGGGGTGGAACTATGAGTTTGGTAGAAGGAGTAGGGGGAGGGTGGGTTTGGTCGGTGGTGTGGTGGTAGTTTCGGTGTGAAGATCCAAAGACAAGGAAGGGAAGAGAAGTAGCACGAGGGTGAGGGTTGCTTCAGGGAGGTTGTGCATGGTTGTTAGGGTAGCTTTGATAGGGGATATCAGTGTAGGGGGAGAGGGATCGGTGATGTTGGCCAATGACAAGGTATAATTGTTAATGGGGTTGAGTTGTAGTAAATAAAAATGGTGGTGGAAGAAGCAAACAATGATGGAGAAAAGGGAGGAAAATTCTACATGAGGAAGCTCTGGAGAAGGAGGAATTCAAGGTTGCTCATGAGTTTTAGCATGATGTAGGATAGAAAGGAGAAGGGATTAAGAAGAGGGTAGCATGTAGGGAAATGAAGAGAAAAACAAGGAGAGAAAAAGATAGGGGACAGAGGAGGTATGGTATAGGGGTAATGTAGGGTGATAGATCGTAGGAGTAAGGTGTTTCCAGGTAGAGGGAGTAGAGTGAGGTAAGGAAATTCTAGCATTAATTTGGGGATAGGTTGGGGTAATTTATAAGTGAAGAATCAGGGTAAAATATTCAGGTAAAATTTATCAGGTTAGGTTTACTCAACGAAATGGATACCGATTATAATCCATCCTAGGTTTAAATTTTAATACTCATCCTCTAGTATACTCTAACCTAATTAAATTTTATATATAATAAATCATAATAATATTACACATATTAACAATATCTATATTACCATATATTCTAAAATAATTATTACAGCTAATACACATAATTGCTAGTTATAATTAGGGTTTTTAGAAATGGGGTATTAGAGTGAGTGTTTTATCTTTAGCCCTACGTTAGATCAAATATTATCTTGCTTCTCATCTCTAATATACTTTTAAATTTTGGTGGTCAATTATCTCATGCGCTATCATCTTTCATTAAGCATATGCCAACTTGTTTAGCATATGCATCAAATCGGTATCATAATTTAAGGTTGAAAATTTGGGATAATTTTTATCTTCTCTTTCCTCGTTTTACCTTATCTAAGCCTAAAAACTTCACAAATTTTTTTTATATCCCCCACCATAACTTTTGAATGATACTTAACCTCCTTTAACCAAACACATCATCTTCCTCTATTTTTCTTCTTCTTAAAACTCATCAACTATGGATGATGAGTAAATCTCAATATGCTTGAGCCTTGAAGAGGTGCATAACTTGAGAATAGACCATGTCATTGAAAGCCTAAAAAATGACATGAGAATAGTTATTGGCATTTTGGAGAATTTCATGCAAAACCCTAACACCTCATGATTAAATATTTTCCCCCCATCTAAGAAGGAGAGCCCATTTTCACGAATATAAGGTGATCAAATTTGGTACAAGTGATGGTGCTAGTGATTCCAACTCTTTATATGTTGATTCCCCCTATAATATAAGAAGGAGACAAGAAAGGAGAGATCATTTTCATAACATAAAAGCTGAAGTTCTTGAGTTTGATAGATCCCTTAATCCAGAATATTTCCTGAAGTAAGAGTTGAGGTGGTTTAGGATGTTAGAAGCGAATGACTATAATAATGAGAAGATCTTTAGGAATATGATCCTTAAGCTCAAGGAATATGCCTCCTTATGGTGGAAAAAGCCTGACTCACCAAAGGAGAAATAAGAGAAAGTCTAAGGTAAAATATTGGTTAAAGATGAATAAGATTTTGAATGAAAGGTTTTTACCCTCCTCATACACTCAAGACCTATACAATAAAATGGCATCCCTTAAGAAAAGGTTTATGAGTGTTGAAGGGTACATAAAGGATTTTGAGCGGTTGAAGATGACATTGGAGTTAGATGAAGTAGAAGAGCACATCACATTTCCTTGGATGGTTAAGGAATGAAATTACACAAAAAGTGAAGTTGCACAAATACTATACCTTAGATGAGCGTTTTTTATCTAGACACTAAGGTGGAAAAACATAAGAAGGATAATAGAGGCTCGAGATTCCCTTAAGGAAGGTCCACAAACAACCTTTCTAATGAGGCCCCCTTATCATCCAATTCATAACCTCCCCCTCAAAATGTTAAAAAAAAGAGATAAGGGGAAATGTGTTAGGTTTGACCCTAAAAAACCTAAGGTTATGAGATATTTCAAGTGCTAAGGCCTAGGGCACTAATCAAAATGAGTGTCCAAATAAAATAGTTATGGCTCTTTTAGAATTGGAAGAGGCAGTCTATGAGGAGAAAATGGAAGATGCCAAATTGATCCATGAGGAGGAGGAAGAGCAAGAAGAGGTTCCCCAAATGTAAGAGAAGCCCTAGTGGTGAGAAGGGTGTTGCACACTAAGAAGTTAGTGAAGGAAGAAACGTAATGGGATAACATATTCCAAACCAAGTGCATGATACTTGGTAAGATATGTTCTCTTATTATTGACGAAGGTAGTTGTGTAAATGTAGCCTCTTGCACACTTGTGGAGAAACTTAAATTTTCTACCACTCAACATGCCAAACCATATAAGCTATAATGGTTTAATAATGGAAGTATGGTTGAAGTGACCAAGAAAGTTTGAGTTCCTTCCATTGTAAAAACCTACCAAGATAATGTAGTATATGATTTGGTTCCTATGAATGCTTGTCATATTTTACTAGGAAGACCTTGGGAATATGATAGGTATGTCAAACATGATGGTAGGAGGAGAACTTATTGTTTGAAATTTTCCAATAAAAATATTGTATTCACACCCCTTAGTCGCCATTCCTCACTTGTTAGGAAGGAAATATAAAAGAAGTTGACTTTGTTTTTATATAGAAATAGGATAGATAAGGTGATAGCCAAAGGGAAGGTCATGTATTTTTTGTTGTTGCTTGAAGATAATGAAGGAAGTGGAGGAACTGGCCCACAAGTCAAACCCTTTCTATAGGAGTTTGGGGATGTTTTCCCAAATGAGTTACATAGTGAGCTACCCCCCTATGGATGAACTATGCACTAAATCAACTTGGCCCCCGATGTTATACTTTATAACAAGCTTGCTTATAGGTGTAATCTTAAAGATGATAGGGAGTTACAAAGGCAAGTTGATGAGTTGCTATAAAAAGGGTTCATTAGATAATCCCTTAGTCCTTTTGAGGTACCAACCCTTTTGGTACCTAAGAAAGAGAGGAGTACGAGGATGTGTGTTTCTAGTAGAGCTATCAACATCATCACCATCAATTATATGCATCTTATGCTTAAACTTGTTGAAATTTTATTTTTATTACATGGAGCTTGTGTGTTTTCAAAGATTTATTTAAGAAGTGGATACTACCAAGTTAGAGTGAAGGAAGGAGATGAATGGAAGACTACCTTTAAGACTAAGGGAGGACTACACAAGTGGATGGTGATATATTTATATCTCTTTAATTCACCAAACACCTTCATGATACTCATGGATGAAGTTCTTAAGCCCTTTATCTCTATATTTTTTGTAGTGTACTGATGATATATTTGTGTAATCCTCTTGTATAAAACACCATGTAAAGCATTTAAGGCTTGTATTTTTAGTCCTTTTAACAATAAGTTATATGGGAAGTTAGAGAAATGTGACATCTTTGTACCAAAAGTCACCTTCCTAGGGTTTGTTGTATCTAAGGATGGTATTTCAATGGATGAGTTAAAGGTGAAGGAAATACAGTCATGGCATACACCCACATCCATTACCCACGTATGATCCTTTCATGGACTTGCCTCATTTTATAGGAGGTTCATAAAAGGATTTAGCACTCTTTTGGCCCCTATCATCAAGTGTATCAAGATGGGAGATTTCAAGTGGATATCTGCAACCAAAGAAAGGTGATCAAGGGAAACCTAAGTGATGCCCCCATCCTAAGGTTAGCAGACTTTGCTAAATATTTTGAAGTTGAGTGTGATGCAAGTGAAGTTGGGATTGGAGCGATCCTACTATAAGATGGCAAACCAATAACCTATTTTAGTAAAAATCTCAATAGATCGAGATCAAAATATAATAGGTATGAAAAAAAATTATGCCATTATTAGGGCTAAAGATCATTGGTCTCATTAATTGAGGCCTGCACAATTTGTACTATAAACCGATTATGAGTCACTAAAATATGTAAATGGATAGCATAAGCTCAACCCTAAGCATGTTAGATAGATAGAATTTTTACAATCCTTCTCTTTTGTAGCAAAAAATAAGAGTTAAAAAACCAATTTAGTATTTTATTCCCTTTCTAGAAGGTATTATATGTTGTCCCTATTAGAAACTCAAATCTTAGGGTTTGGTTGTTTGAAGGAGGATGAAGATTTTGCAAGATACTTTGATGAGTAATGTAAGTTTTGAGGCTCCTATGTCATACAAGATGGATTCCTACTCAAGAATACCAAGTTTTGCATCTCGAAGAGTCTCATTTGAGAGCTATTAGTACAAGAAGCACATGGAGGTGGGCTATTTAGACATTTTAGGATCAACAACACCTATGGTATTTTTTAGGAGCACTTAAGCATTGTACATGGAGTCATAGCTAGAATCAATACTTGTCAAAAGTCCAAGAGTCACTTTGACCAAAGACTCAATACTTTATTACACATCCCTCATCAACCTTGGGACTATGTGAGTATGGAATTTATAGTGGATTTTCCTGGAACTCAAAGGCAGAATGACGCCATTATGGTGGTGGTGGATTAGTTTTCTAAGATGGCTTACTTTGTCCCATGTCATAAGATTGATGATGCCTCTTATATTATCGATCTATTCTTTAAATAAATAATAAAGTTGTATGATATTCCTAAGTCCATTGTCTCAGATAAGGATACCAAATTCTTTAGCTATTTTTTGGAAAATTTTGTAGAAATTGATTGGTATTAAACTTCTGTTTAGCCCTGCCTACTATCCACAGATGGATGGCCAAACAAAAGTCACCAACGGGACCCTGACTACTATCTTGCACAACTTGGTGCACAAATCCCTCAAGGATTAGGACCTCAAGCTTCCTCATGCTGAACTTGCATACAACAGTACCCCACATATACTAGTGGAAATTTTCCTTTTGAGATTATGTATGGTATCAACTCTGTTACTCTTTCAAGCTTATTCCACTTCCTATCAAGATTTAAACAAAATTTGAATTCAAAGACATAATTCAAGTATTCAAGAAATTACATGATCAAGTCAGAGAAAGAATCAAGAAAGTCAATGAAATAAATAAAAGGAAAGCCAACAAACATGAGATGGAACTAAATTTTGAACCAGGAGATCTCGTATGACTACATCTTAGAAAGGAAAGTTTTTTCTTCAGAAGAAAAAATAAACTTATGCCAAGAAAAAATAAGCCTACCGACATGATGAATCCTTCACAGATGAGGAGTAGCCTTCCTAAGACAGAGAGGATGATGTAAGAGCATCCCTTAAAAATATTTTACTAATTAATTTTTCTAATTCATGAGATCACAAAACACTTTTAACTTGAACAAAATTCAATAGTGAAAAGTAAGGATAATGGGACATAAAAGTTCCCTATGCAAAGCTATGCAACAACGTGCATGGGCCATGCATGGAGTCACATAAAAAGGGAACCCATCCATGTAAGGTTCAACCAAATATTTTTTGTTGAGAACAATCAACTTTTTATACCACCTAAAATAAGAACAATAATTCCCACTTGCAGCTAAGGAGTTTAAAAAAAAGGGAAGAAAATATGAAGCACAAAGGTGATGGAGTTGGTGAGATTTAGCAACTTTTTTGGATAATAACCAACTATCAAGACAATAATTAAGAAAGGTGATTAAATAATCATAGGGAATGATTGAATTATTTGTTACTTAATTATTTACCTACCTTTTTTAGCATGTAAGGGGCTCAATGTTGTGATATGGCTATTGAAAATACAACGCATGGACTGGCTTTGTTCTAGTTCTCATGTAACTAGTTGTTAGCTTGTATTAGATATCTAGGTGGTTGGAATGTAACAAGATAGTTAAAGGTAAAGGGTATAATGAATTTTTTGTACTCATGGTTGCCACTATAAATATGGATAGCCCCAACTCAATGAAGGACACTACCCCCTTGAATTAAATTCAGAATTTTTGAGCTCCCCTATTTCCTCTTCTACAAAGTTGAGTGAAACCTTTATTTTGAGTTTAAAATATCAATTTTTTTTTATCTCAAGTGTTGAAACATTGAGAGGTAATTGTGAGTGTTTGTTCTTTGGCTCTACCTTAGCTCAAATATTCTCTCCTTTTAAATTTCAATGGCTAATAATACCATATTCCATTAAGCATATGCCAACTTGTTTAGCATGTACATCAATACACAAGTATTGACCATCCATTTGATGGGTGTTACTCATTTTCACAAGCAAATACTAACTTTATAGCAGGTAATTATTGATTAATGCATTTGTTGTAACCAGATCTATAATCTTCAATTAAACTCAACTCTGTTTCAAGTTCTTGAAAGTTTAAACTGTATTAAACTCTGAAATCAAAACAACGAAAGAACTGAGCAGTAATGAGAAGGAGACACACATCGTTTACGAGTTCGGATTGATCAGTGTGATCATCCTACGTCTCGGGAGAAGTTTAGTATACTTTTATTTATCTCGTATACAGAAGAACAAAAGAGAGAAAATAAGTTTCGCACATGGAAAAGGTTTTTACAGTAATGATTTTTCTCACCCGGGAAAATACCAGAACATATATATAAGTTTCTGGTTTTACAATCAAGCCCCTGTAACTTCCCATAATTCAACTTTGGCCCCAGACTTTAATCTTTTAACCTAAGTCGGTTTTGCGCATAACCCCTTGGTTAACCTGAAGCCTCTCTCTCGAAACTTAAGCAGCTTTAAGTTCTTCTTCATTCAGAGATCATATTTCATCAATCTCCACCTTGATCTCTGAATCTTTAGCAGTAGACTCTGGAACTAAACTTCTCCAAACCTGACTCTTCTCATTTATCAGTCAGCTTCAGCACTTTTAGTGCTGAAATGAACTTGCCCACAGGAAGTGTTTTTGTAAGTATATCAACCGGATTGTATTGTGTATGAACTTTCAAAACCTTGACTCTTCCTTGTGCAATGATGTCCCTGACAAAATGAAGTCTGACATCAATGTGCTTTGTCCTTTCATGAAACACCTGATTCTTTGACAAAGCTAAAGCACTTTGTGAGTCACAGAAAACTTCTGCACAATCTGGTTTTAACCCGAGTTCCTCAACGATACCTTTCAACCACACTGCCTCTTTTACTGCTTCAGCCAAAGCCATATACTCGGCTTCAGTTGTTGATAATGCAACTACATGCTGAAGACTAGATTTCCAGCTCACCACATTTCCTCCCACAGTGAAAATAAAACCTGTTATGGATCTTCTTCTGTCTAAATCAGCAGCAAAATCAGAATCACAGAACCCTCTCACCTTAAAGCTTGCATCTCTGATATAGACCAGTTTATAGTTTTGTGTTCCCTTGATATATCTTAGTACCCATTTCACTGCATCCCAATGTTCTCGATTTGGATTACTCATAAACCTGCAAATTACTCCAACTGGATGAGCTAAATCAGGTCTTGTTCCAATCATAGCATACATGATACTCCCCACTGCATTAGAATAAGGGACTGTATCCATAAATGAGTAATCTGTATCCTCTTGCTCCTTTGATGCCCTCAGCTTAAAATGAGCTCCTAATGGAGTTGAAACACCTTTTACTTGATCCATACAGTAAGTCATCAGAACCTTGTGCAAATATTCTTCCTGAGACAGAGTCAATCTTCCCAAGTTTCTGTCCCTTTGAATGGTCATTCCAAGAATTTTCTTTGCAGGCCCCAGATCTTTCATTTCGAATTCTGTATTGAGAGTATCTTTCAGCTTCTTCAACTCTGACATATTTTTAGCAGCAACTAACATATCATCAACATATATCAAGAGGTAGATATATGTCTGATCCTTCAGTTGTCTGAAGTAAACACAGGGATCATACTGACTCCTCATGTAATCTTGGCTGAGCATGAATGTATCAAAACGTTTGTTCCATTGTCTAGGAGCCTGTTTCAAGCCATACAGGGACCTTTTAAGCAGACAAACCAATCCTTCAGCTCCTTTAGCCTCGAAACCTTCTGGTTGTTTCATGAGGATCTGCTCTTCCAGATTTCCATGAAGAAAAGCAGTTTTTACATCCAATTGCTCTAGTTCAAGGTCTTGATGAACTACCAAAGATAGGAGAAGCCTGATAGAGACATGTTTGACAACAGGTGAAAAATCTCGCTGTAGTCTATTCCCTCAACCTGTGAGTAACCCTTAGCTACAAGCCGAGCCTTGTATCTTGGCTTTTCAACTCCAGGTATGCCAGGTTTAAGTTTATAAACCCACTTGCACCCAATCACTCTCTTGTTTGCTGTTGGTTTGACAAGAGACCAGATTTCATTCTTTATAAGAGAATCCATTTCCTCTTCCATAGCCTTCTTCCACATAGGCCAATTTTTGCTTCTCCTTGCTTCCTGATATCCTTTTGGTTCTTCTATTTCAATATCTTCTGCAGAAATGAAGGCAAAAGCCACTGTGTCTGATTCATTGAATCTTGATGGGACTTTTATGTTCCTTTTTCCTCTGTCTCTGGCAAGAACCCAGTCTGTAAGATCTTTCTGCTCCTCTGTATTCTTCTCAACATCTGTTTCTATCTGATCTTGCTTGGAGGATTCATCAGACTTCTCATCTGATCCATTCACTTTCTCATCATCAGATTCAGATACATATTCTTCTATCAGTGTCTGTGATGAGGAAACTCCACCTGGAACTGGAGTCTTTTTTCTTCCATTTCCTGGATTAACAGGTATAGGAATTTGAATTTGAGTTCTCTGATTTTTATCATCATTCTCAGACTCCATTTCTTCTCTAGGCAAATCCTTGAATACCATGGCCTCATTAAAGATCACATCTCTACTGGTTATTACCTTGTTTTCATTCTTAATCCACACTTTATATCCCTTGGTTCCTTGGGGATAACCAATGAATATTCCTTGTTTTGCTCTTGGGTTCAACTTACCTTGATCAACATGGACATAGGCTACACAACCAAACCTTCTGAGGTGATCATAGTTTGGTGAGTAGCTTGTCCAAAGCTTTTCTGGAACCTGAAGATTCACTGCAGTGGATGGTGATCTGTTTATTAAATAGACTGAAGTTGCTGCTGCTTCAGCCCACATTCTCTGAGGTAAACCCGACTCAACAAGTAGGCATCTCACCTTCTCCATTATTGTCTGATTCATTCTTTCTGCCACTCCATTCTGTTGTGGAGTATAAACACAGGTTCTGTGTCTCTGTACACCTTGTTCTCTGCAGAAACTATCAAACTTTTGATTACAAAATTCCAATCCATTATCTGTTCTGAGAGTTTTGATCCTTCTGCCTGTTTGGTTTTCTACCAAAGATTTCCATTCCACAAACTTTTCAAACACCTCATCTTTAGTTCTCAAAAAACTAATCCAGACTTTCCTCGAGAAATCATCTATGAAGGTGACAAAGTATTGGAACCTTGACTGAGAAGGTGTGACAGATGGTGCTCCCCACAAATCAGAGTGTACATAGTTAAGTATATTTCTTGAAGTATGCTTACCTGTTTTGAAGGATAGTCTGTGAGACTTCCCTAAAACATAGTTTTCACAAAAGGTAAGAGCCGAGATATGTTTGCCTTCAAGTGATCCTTCCTTTGACAGAACTTCAAGTCCCCTTTGGCTCATATGTCCCAATCTGCTATGCCAAAGTTGAGTTTCATCTGGAGTGACTGCAACAACATTACTTTTTCCAGAAACAACCTTTCCTTGTATGATGAATAGGCCATCTTGTAGGACTGCTTTCATAACTGTTCTGCATCCCTTTATGATTTTAAGTGAGCCCTTTTCACCTTTGTAGCCACAGTTTGTTTGGTCTAAGGCTCCAAGAGAGATCAAGTTTCTCTTTAGTTCAGGTACATATCTCACTTGTGTCAATATAACAGAAGTTCCATCATCCAACTCCATCTTAATACTTCCAATACCTCTAACTGGGCATATTGCATCATTTCCCATCTTGACTTTTCCTCCTTCTGATTCTTCAAAATTGAGAAACCATTCTTTTCGAGGGGTCATATGGAATGTACATCCTGAGTCTAATATCCACCGATCCTGGATATCTAGTTCTGAAGCAATTAATGAATCTGCATCCACTATTGTCACGACATCAGATTCATTAGGAGCTGCATTTGCAATTGCAGCTTCTCCCCTTTCTTCCTGACTTTCTTGGTTTCCCTTTTCAGCTTTCTTTCTTGAGAAAAAATCTCTCCTTAGATGACCTTTCTTTCCACAATACCAGCATTCTGCTCTAGTTTTGGATTTGGATCTTGATTTCTTTCTGTTCTTATTGTTTTGATTGCTCTCCCTGTTCATTGATCTTCCTCGGACAAACAGTCCTTCCCCTGAGCTTCTGATTACTCTCTTTTGGGCAGCAAGCTCGAGTTCTTTAGATCTTGCAGCAGCTTTCACCTCTTCAGCAGTTACAGTCGACCTCGAGTATTTCAGGACATCCTTTAACTGATCATAAGCAGGAGGTAATGAATTTAACAGATAAACTGTTTGATATTCATCTTCCACTTTCACTTGTAAGTTTTGCAGATCTGACAAAAGTTTTTGAAACACATCCAAATTTTCCTCGATATGTTTGCTTTCATCCATTCTAAATCTTGACAGTCTTTGCAGCAGATACATTTTATTAGGGAGAGACTGCTCCACGTACATCTGTTCTAACATTTTCCATACACCATACGCTGTCTTTTCATGCACAACCTTTCTTAATATTTGGTCGGCCAAACATAGCACAATCATGTTTCTTACTCTCTGACTCTTCTCCATTCTTGACTCAATTGACTCCTCTTTAAAAGATTTCATCAATGTGGTTTCTCCTGAAATCTTTGTCGAGATTGAGGTCATACCTGTCACAGGTGTGGAGATCTCCACTTTGGACTCCGCCTCTTTTTCTTGAGTCCAGCTCTCAGGATTATCTTCCAAGGTTGTATGAAGGCCAAGATTCCACAGGCTTGCCCATACTTTCTCTTTCCAGAGAACGAAGTCTTCTTTTCCATCAAACTTCTCAACTTCTAATTTCCATGTCTGCGTCGTCATTCTTTCTGGTTTTCCAACTACAAGAACCTCTCTGTTCACCTTGTTTCAACAGTCCTCGTTGAGTTCTTGAATTTCTTGATTTCTCTGAAGTTCACTTCCGGCGATGATTCAAAGTCACGACCGAGCTCTGATACCACTTGTTGTAACCAGATCTATAATCTTCAATTAAACTCAACTCTGTTTCAAGTTCTTGAAAGTTTAAACTGTATTAAACTCTGAAATCAAAACAACGAAAGAACTGAGCAGTAATGAGAAGGAGACACACATCGTTTACGAGTTCGGATTGATCAGTGTGATCATCCTACGTCTCGGGAGAAGTTTAGTATACTTTTATTTATCTCGTATACAGAAGGACAAAAGAGAGAAAATAAGTTTCGCACATGGAAAAGGTTTTTACAGTAATGATTTTTCTCACCCGGGAAAATACCAGAACATATATATAAGTTTCTGGTTTTACAATCAAGCCCCTGTAACTTCCCATAATTCCACTTTGGCCCCAGACTTTAATCTTTTAACCTAAGTCGGTTTTGCGCATAACCCCTTGGTTAACCTGAAGCCTCTCTCTCGAAACTTAAGTAGCTTTAAGTTCTTCTTCATTCAGAGATCATATTTCATCAGCATTTGATGTGATTACATGTGGTGATTGGTTATGGGTTGATTCATGTGCATGGTTATTCCAATATTTCTTTTTGGACTTTTAGTGCTCTATTTTCTATAATATGTGTTCTCTCTCCATTTTTTAATCTCGTATTATCACAGGATTAAGTCTTTCCCACACCTGATCTCTAAATATGAGTTATTTTTTAGCATTGCACTTGACATAGATAAGGTATAGGGAGTACATATTCTATATTGGATGCGACGTAACACTTAATATTTTATTATTAATGTTTCCTAAAAAATAAAATTATTTATTAGTAAATGTTTAGGTTTTAAAATCCATATATTGAAAAATAATATCTATTAAGACTCAAATATATCATCTAAGAGTAGCAAAGCTTTCAAGCTCATACATCTATTAACATAGATAAGATATCAAGAAAATATGAAATGCCCCGAAAATTTCAAATTTTAAATATTATATTTAAATGAGGTTTTATTATTAAAATTTAATTAAGTATATTACTTTATTTAAAATAAAAGGAAATTAATTAGGAAAAATCAAGAATAAATTTCTAAGTATTTTAATTAGGAGAAATTTGGGTATTTTATCTAAATTAAGGGTTTTATTTTAGAAATTAACGAAATAAATTATTTTATTTAAAATAAGAAGGAGGAAATAGTTCCAAATTAATATTAAGTTTATAAATAATTTAATTGGAGAAAATTAGGGTGTTTTGCTAATTAAAATGGAATTTCTGGAAAATCTTTTAAAAATCCTAATTTTAGCCTAAAAAGAGATTTAAATATGATTTTATTCAAATATTATTATTTAAATATCCTAAATATTCAGATTAATTTGATTTGACCTAACCTAATTATTTTTCTCCTTTCCTTTCCTTTTTCTTTCTCTTTCTTCCTTTTTCCTTTCCTTTTTCTTTCTTTTTCTTTCTTTTTCTTCTTTTTCTATTTCCTCTTCTTTTCCCCAACTGGGCCAGTCGCAGCCCAGTTCTTCTTTTTCTTTTCTTCCTTTTCTGCGGCACGACCCAGCCCGCGCCCGTCGCCATTCGTCCGCCCATCGACGCGCTGCGTTTCGTCCTCTTTCTTCCCAAAATGCGTCGTCTCACTTAAACGCACCCTCCCTCGCGCCGACCGCCCGGTTCTTCCTTTTCTTTTCTTTTTCCCGGCCGACCGGTCTGCCTCCTTTCCTTCTTCCTCCGTCCTCCTTCGTCGCTGCGCTGCAACCTCTCAACCCCGTCAATGGCATCTCCGACGACGAGACCTTTGACCGGCCGTTTCTCGGCTCATTGTATTCCTCTTTACTCAAGGAATAAATTGGCATACATCTCGTCGTTATCTCTCGCCCGTTTCTTCTCCCCAGCCTCGTGAAAATTCGAAGCAAACCAAATGATGCCTGACCGTTTTTTGCCACCGGCCACCCAATTTCTCGCATCAAATACCTTCCTGCCGACACCCAAAACCCTATTATCCCATAAACCATCTATAAAAAGCCTGATTGTAGGAGTTGTGGAAGATTTTTCTTCCCCGAAATCCTCGGCGAGGGCTGCCATCACCGCAACTTAAGACGCATCGTCCTCCGCCGTTAGCCAACCTCAGGGCCACCACATCATCCCAAATTCTTCCCTGCAATGCCCTCTAGTTAACTAAACTATTTTCAACCTTTGATTCTTCTTGCATAGGCCTCCATAACCGTACAAAGTTGGTTGCTCGTTTCGCCAGAATTTTTACCTCGAAATCTTAAACCACCTTCCACCGCCGTGCGCCGCCACCTATGGCTGCACCACCACCATCATTTTGTCCCTCTCCTCCTGGGAAACCATAAAAACCTCTTATCTCACCTCAATTCTCCCTATCTTTTTTCCAACATCCATCTTTCCCTCTTTTCTTCTCTTTTTTTGGCCACCGCCGCCGCCTCCGTGCACCACCGCCGGTGCCGCCTATCCCCACCAGCTCAAGGTTGAACCCTAGACCCTCTCAACCATTTTCCATATTATTATAAGCCTTGATTTAATTTATTTCAATTATTTGCCTATAAATACCATTATTATTATTCTTAATAATTATGTTCTTAATATGTTTTATTATTATTAGTAGTAGTAGTATTGTTTTATTATTATTTATGTTGAGGGCTGAAGCCTTATTGTATTTTAATTCAATTTTATTATTATTCCCCTTATTATTTCTTTTATTACTATTATTAATATTAATATGTTATAAGTATAATTATTATTATTATTTTATATTTCGAATTTCTATTATTGTTATTCCATTATTATTAATGCAAATATTTTACCATTAGTATTGTTAATAATGTTATAATTGTTATTACTATTGTTATTATTCTGTTGATGATTATTATTATTATTGTTATTATTATTATTATTCTCATTTATATTAGTTTTATTATCTTTGATATTATTATGTTAGTATCACTATTGTTATTAGAATAAAGTCTTTAACCCTATATTAAAAAGGTTTATAATATCTATATTATTTTTGTGTCTTTAGCAAAGTTAGAATTTTGTTAAGGTTATTTTATTAATATGTTATTATTTGGTCAAAGCCCTAAGAAGGCGTAGGAGCGTGCTCCAAGACCGGTGATATTTTAGGTAAGGGTTTACTAAGGCCATTGTGTGCTTATATGCATTATGTGATTCATATGCTATGCATTCTATGTTTATGATTATTAATTATGTCGTATATGATATGACGTGGAGTTGAAGTATGTTTTTTATGGCATGTGTATTATTTATGTATGATAATATGTGTTGTGACCCTGTAAGACATGCATGTGAGGATGTTGATATGATTTGTGCGGGGGAAAAGGATGAAAAATAAGGATGGAGAAAGAAGTTGACTAAGGGAAGTGAGTTGACCTAATTTTATGGTTTTATAAGGAATAATCTAATGTATGATGTTATATGGAAAAATCGAATTTATGGTTTGTTTCGGAGAATTTAATTTATGATGTTATTTGGGAGAATTTAATTTATGATTTGATTGGGAGAATCTAATTTATGATTTGTTTGGGGGAATCCAATTTATGATTTTGCTTGGGAGATTCTAATTTATGATTTTATGTGGGAGAATCTAACTTATGGTCTTATATGGGAAAATCTAATTTGTGGTTATGAATGGGAGAATCTAATCAATGGTAAGGTAAGGATGAATCTTCGGTTTTATGTGATTGGAATCTAGGGTTTGGTAAGGATGAATATATGGTTGGTATGGATTGAATGTAGGAATTGGTATGGACAAATCTTTGGGTTTTATATGGTTTGAATCTAGGTTTGGCATGGGTGAATCTTTGGTTTTGTGTAGATTGAATTTAGGGTTTTGTATGACGGAATTATGGTTGGTATGGTGGTAATTATGGTTGTGTGGTGGTATTAGGGTTTGTATGATGTTATTAAGGTTGTATAGTGGTATTTATAGTTTGTATGGTGGTATTTATGGTTGCATGGTGGTATTAGGGTTTCCATAGTGGCATTGATGGTTGTATGGTGGTATTAGGGTTTGCATGGTTGAATTTAGGGTTTCACGTGGAATTTTAGGGGGCATGAAAAAGGTTCGAATGTTTGCATGGGGAGATTAATGTCTGCATGGGTATTAAATTTACGTGTGGAAAGTTAATTTGGGATGTAATGAAGGGAATGTAAGTGTTGTTTGGGTGTTTGAGCACTTGAGATGAAAAATAGCACGTGGAGAAAATTAAGAGTACGAAGGAGACTGAATTAGGGTTTGGAATGATTAACTATGGGTTGTTGTGGTTAATTAGGGTTTGGTGTGGCTGATTAGGGTTTTTGTGTTATCATATGTAGGTGGTGATTAAACTGTAAGTATGATGATGAATATGAAATTTATGATTTATGATTTGTGCATGTCCAAGGTGAAAGCCTTTGAATAAAATATTTAAGATACTAATCTTTTAAAGTGGAAGATTATTGAGCCGAGTCCAAACCGATCCACCGGTCAGGAATAGTGGTTAGGACGCGTAGTCCTATGTGCGACCGATCCACCGGTTATAATAGTGGTTAGGACATGAGGTCCTATATGTGACTGGCCCACCGGTAATAATAGTGGGGTGACTCGAGCTCAATAAACACAAACCAGAATCGTTAAAGCTCTTAAAAGATATTAATTACTTACAGTGGAACACCATGCGAGGAGGAACCGAACTGATCCATCGGTTAGGAATAGTGGTTAGGGTTTATACCCTATATGTGACCGATCCACCAGTAATAATAGTGGTTAGGGCAGGATGCTCTATTGTGACCGATCCACCGGTAATAATAGTGGTTAGGGCATGATGCTCTATTGTGACCAGCCCACCGGTTATAATAGTGGGGTGTTCCTATGCTCACATGGATTGAAAAAGGTATGGTGTGAATTGAATTCTAATAAGAGATTAATTAAATAATTAATCTGGACTATGATTGGGCCTTTATGTATGTACTTGAATTATTGGTCGATATTATGATTGTTGATGGTCTTTATGATCTTTTATTCTTATGCATGATTTTATGTGCTTATGTGTTGGCCTTAGTGTTCGGTTACCTTACTCAATACGTAGCGTACTGATCACCCTTTTCATGGGTGCTGCTCATTCCCACGAGTAGTATGCCTTCTAATTTGTGCAGGTAGGCAGACATCAGTCAGGGCAGAGTATTGAGCATGTTTGGCTCGAAGTTCGAGAGTGTCGTGGCCGTATTCATTCTTTACGTGATTTCATTCCTTTTGTTATTTCTTTGGTATAGTATTTACCATTTTCTGATTCAGCACTCGATTGAATATTTTAATGAACCTTTTATCGGTTGTAAGTTTAATTCTCTTTTGGAAATGAATTACATTTCTTGAAGCGTACTCTGATTTTGTTTTACAACCGTTTAATGATTATTTGGAGTTTAGTTGTATTAATTTTGTAATTGATTGTTAATCTCTTATTTAGCCTTAGCACTTAGTACTGGAACGATCGGAGAGAACCGGTCTAGTACTAAGTGTGGCGGTAACATTTTCAAAATTCACGAGTTTTAAGTATTTCTATTTTAATTGCTTCCGCTTTAAAAAAAAGTAGTGAATTTTGGGGTGTTACAAAATACCCCACACAAAAGTTATTCAAACAAGCAATAACTAGTAAAACAAAAGGAAAAAAAAACAATCAATTGAAAAACCATAATAAAGATCTCCAACTACAATTCAAAAGCACAAAATTAAAATTATAATAATTTTAAAGTATATTATCACTAATTAAGGCTACCAAAAGATAAACTACTTCCTCTTCCTCGTAGTAATTAAAGCACTCACGAACCAAATAATAATAAATTTATTAAAGTGATTAATATAATCAATTTTCAAGAATGGTATACTCTAATAAATCTTGTTCTAAATAGAGACAAACATATGAACATGGTTTTCCTTTTAGTTACCAAGATTGTGCAAAACTTTATTCGAAAATGGATAATTTCAATACAATTCTACTAGAAAAAAAAAATAGAAATGCTAATGGTACTAGGTTAAAGTATAAGCTACCTAATATAACAATATGTAAGGATGGTTATTGTTTTTGGACAACAATCATTCTTGTTGAAGACCTCAACTAATAAATGGTATTAGGAACCCCTTTCTTTACACAAATTTATCCATTCATCATTGATGAATTAGATGTTCATACAAAAATTCTAAACAAACTATTAAGTTTTAAATTCTTAAGTCCAATCAATAGCAATGACTTTGCCTTACTACAATTACTATCAGTATTTTATGAATTAAATCTTATTTTATCCAAAGATAAACAAAATAATTTTCTTCAAAAATAAATTCCGTATAGAATCACCTATGATAAGTTATGATATCAATATATTTAAGGAAAAAACTAGAAATTAGAAGAGAAATTTCATTTAAAATTATGTTATGACCTTCCAAATTCATTTTGGGATAGGAAAAAAGATATAGTGAAACTCCCATATTAAAGGATTTTGATGGACAAAATATATTGAAAAAGACAATACCTATTCAAATGAATGAAATGTTATTAGAATATCATAAAAGGAGATTTAAACATTATCAAGGAAAAAAACTTATTAGAAAATTAAAGTCTCACAATAGTTGTTATGCTTTTTTATGTTATGGAACACATTCTAACTCTATTGACTAACATAGTATATGATTAAACACATTCCTACACATAATCAAGGAAGATGTATTAGTATTATCAACAACAAAAAATGAAGATATTTCAAACAAAAATAAGATTTTTAGATCACGATATACATTAAGGAACCATTAAGCCTCTAACAAGAGCTATTGAAATTGTAGAAAAGTTTTGCAAATAGATTAAAAAATAACCTTACTCTCTAAAGTTAGGAACATATCAACATAGTTAGACTACTCAAATCTAAGGTAAAAAACCTTGTTTGGTCACCCCTCATATGCACGCATTCATAGTAGTAGAAGCAGATGTGCCTAATATAAGATATGATGGTATTCTTAAATAATGCTTTCGGAGGGAAAAAAAAGGAACAAGTTGTTAGGTATCATTTTGGAGCTTTGTTAGGACCACACAAAAAATGATTCAACACTCAAAAAAAGAAATTTATCTATTATATTATGTATTATAAAATTTCAAGATGATCTTTGTAATAATTTTTTTTATTAAGAATTAACCGCAAAGTAGCTAAAGATGCTTAAAAAATGATGTTCAAAACTTGGTTTCAAAACAAATATTTTTTAGATGGCAAACTATTTTATTTGGTTTTTTTATTTTGATATTGAATTTATTAAAGGAGAATCAAATTCTCTTCCTGACTTCTTTACTAGAGAATTCTTGTAGGGTAGTACCTAAATGGAAGGAGGTCCCGATGATCCATGTTCCTGCCAAGTAAGGATTAGGAATTACCTTATCCCAATCTTTCCATCAGGATGTAGTTTATCTCTTCACAATACTTTTAGCAAATATATAAATATATTATAGAAAAAATATAGAATAGTAGACCATCTTAAAGAAAATTACTATATTAAATGTATTATGCATTTATTTTAATGATTGTAATACCATATTACAAGACTATGCTTTTAGTACAATCATCTATGCACCATCTACTAGTAGCCATATAATTTATATAAACAGTATCACCATATGGAGACACTAGTTAGAAATATTAATGATAGCATATCTATTTCAAAAAGCAATCAGTTATCGAATAGAATTAATACATATTTTAATGTATTCAAAAAACTTAAAAATTAAAGTATTAGTACTAAGACTATCAATATTTTGCTGCATCAACATTAGATCCATTTTTGTATGAGATTAGACAAATAATTTATCAAAAGAAACTAGATAATGTACATAAAAAATACTTAGAAATACAAGATGCATTACATACATTGGTGTCCAACATATTATAAGCCATTAAGCTATGGACCATGCCACAAGTTGATCAGTTTTTCTTACCAAATCAAAACATGAGGTATACTATTTGTAAAACCATAATTGATCTTTTCGACTATCACCAAAATATCTACCCACTCTTTTTCAAAATCCCATAATATTTACTAGATAAACGGTCATACCAAACTCAGTATACAAGTTTATTCCATCCTTCTTGAAATATACAAATCCTAAATAATCTAATCCACTATATCATATATTTTCCTTACTAGCCATAATCAATTTGTTGAACCATATTTGATTGAAGCTTGCTGTGGGTTTGAACAATTAGAATTAAACTTCACTATAGATGTATGGATGAATAGTCTCCAGACCTGGTTCTTAGGCACACAATCTCAAAAAAAAAATCTTGATAATTTGAGCTTGAATATCCAACAACAATAATATTTCAAAACAAGTCTATGATTTTTTTTAATCATGATTGGTGATTTGCACCAAAGGTATTTTCATACTCCTATGAGATATATATTTTTTCATCAAGAACTCTCGAAGATATAATAGCTAGATCCAAAACCTATAAGAAATAGTAAACTAATTCAAGTTGAGGGTCGACCATTAGTAGAACAAGTGGATCCAAATAAAAATATAAATTATGATGATGGTCTTTTACATCAAATTTATCGATGATACTGGATGACATAATCTCAACTCCTAAACAACGTGAACTTATGATGTACCTACTTAACTCACAGGTAAACATATATTCAATATATAATTGATGCAACCCTAGTAATTAATGTAGATCACTCAAATTACAGAAAGAATATCCACCAGTATAATAGGAGCAATATCTTATAAATAGGTTGTTTATTCACTTATACAAAAATATATGGATGTTATTATTATCGACTATCATATGGGATGAATAACAACTACACAAAACAAAATGAATTGAACCGTTATTTATATGCTCTACTATTCACTTCAGTTATTTACTATTCATTGTCATTATTTAATATAACTATTCACATATTATTCACTATTCAATATCGCTATTTACTTTTTCAATTTTTTTACTATTAAGTTTTTACATGTTAGGTTTCTCTATTATTTTATTTACTATTTAAAAATTTGTACAAATTCTCCTCAATCAGCGTGTATTCACATGTTATTGTAAAACTAAGGTAGATTTCATCGGTGAGAGTAGTAAGTGATTATTTTTTTAAGATACCTTATGTCTCGAGAAAATCTAAAGACTACTTTGTAAAATTATAAGTTAAGTATTAATATATCTCCGAATTTTACCCTTATTTTAGAATTAATTTCGGTATGCTATTTTCTCTATTAATCTCAGTCTTTATTAATTTAAATGTTTAACCACTTATCAAATTTATAATTTAATTTATTAGGTTACTTCCATCAATTACTTTTTCTTTAATCATATATCATACATATCATTAATCAAGTAATCCTGCATCTTTATCTGTGTATGTGTATATACACACATATGGATGTCAATTCATCTCGTATGTTTGAAATTTTATTTTAAATATTCTATTTGGAATTGAAGGAGATTTTTTTTAAAAAAAAATCTAAATTTGAGAATTCTAACTGTAAATATCTGTAGAGAGGGTGCGTGAGGAGATGGGCTTGGGTCCCATCTCCGAATAATTTTTTTATATAATTATATTTATATTATATATAATTTTTTATATAGTAATTAACTTAATAATATTTTATTAAAAAATAAAGTTAGATATAAAAAATAAGATCAAATATAAAAAATACTATCAGTTTAAATTTTAAATTAAAAAATAAATTAAAGATAAAACAATAAATTAGTGATCAAGTCAGAGACAATGATTTGATGCTCAAAAAATGGGATTACATTTTTCGATAAAAAATAAAAAATAAGATAAATTCAAAACTTATTTTATTTATCAGATTCAGTATTAAAATAAGGTTATTACACAGTAGGATTAACTTGTGTAGTTTATATCTCTCTTGTGTCTGGAACCTTCTGCTCTCTTCCTTATAAACACTTTCTCTTTCCTCGCATACCACCGTTCCACTGAACTCCCAAACCGTAAACTAATTACCGACTGAAAACAGAACACTCAGCAACAGTCAGCAAAACCCAGAGCCTGATTTTTCCGTCTATCCAGGAATTTCCTCGCTGAAAAAGATATGAACTGAAATATCTGCAATGGAAAGAGTTAAGGTGAAAGAAGAGGAGGCAGTGATATCTTGCTCAACGGGTGTGGCGGCAACTGCTGCTCCTTCTTCTTCTTCATCTTCCGGAGCTTTGCCGCAGCCAAGAGAAGGACTTAATGATGCGGGCCCGCCGCCATTTCTCACTAAAACGTATGAAATGGTTGAAGACCCCGCTACTGATTCGATTGTGTCATGGAGTCAGGCGAGAAATAGCTTCATTATCTGGGATTCGGTTAAGTTCTCTACGATTCTTTTACCTAGATATTTCAAGCACAACAATTTTTCCAGTTTCATTCGACAGCTGAACACTTATGTAAGTGCTTTAAATTGATTTTAATAATTTATTCTTTGCTAATTTTATTCTCAACGCGGTTTCTTTATCTGGGCATTACTTCTTTTGTCTTAGATTTTACATGGAAGTCTGGACTCTCGTATTCGACTGTGTTGGCTCGAATACAGGTTTTATGCCGAGCGGGTTAGGTTTAGTAGAGGGTTAGAATTTGGTTAGAATTCATTTCCATGCTTTACTGGGATTCATTTTCTTATATTGGTTGTGCCTATTGGTTAGCCTAGGAAGTGCGAATTTGATCGATTGTACCTTTTTTCTTGAAAATCTTGCAATTAGGGTTTGCAGTAGATAGTCCTTGCTGGACCATCTGAAATACGATATAGGATGTTATACGGAGATGATCAAGGTATCGGCTTCTGCTATATTAGGGCGGTTGAGAACACAAATAATGGGCCTTGTGTTTTTACATGACTTTCGAATGTATTGTGATTCTGTCAGCTCATGAGAATTCTGTTGATATTGTAAGTCGATGTCATTCCACCTTTTGTTTGTTGAAGTGTTTCAGAGAAGAACAGGATAACAAGATGTAGTAATTGAAGGTTATTGTAGTTGTTCACGTTTTATCCACTGTAGCATGTCTTTCGACAACTGATAATTTCTTCAGGAACCAACCCATTTAACATTTCAAGATATCATGATTCATGAGTGACTTGAGTGAATTCAGCAGAGGAGACTGCTGATTGCTATTCATTTAATGCCTGATTATAGTATCTGAAGGTTTCTTTTCGGTGTTTTGAAATGTTGCAGGGTTTTAGAAAGGTCGATCCTGATAGATGGGAATTTGCAAATGAAGGGTTCTTAGGAGGACAAAAGCACTTGTTGAAGACCATCAAGAGGAGGAGAAATGTAACTCAGAGCATGCAACGTCAAGGAGGGCCTTGTGTTGAAGTTGGCCAATATGGGTTAGAAGGCGAGATAGAAAGGCTGCATAGAGACCGTACTGTGTTAATGACTGAGATTGTTAAACTCCGCCAGGAACAGCTTAATTCCAGGGAGCAAATCATGACTATGGAGGCCAGGCTACAAGCGACAGAAAGAAAGCAGTGGCACATGATGGCATTCCTTGCAAAAGCTCTTATTAACCCTTCATTTGTTCAAAACTTGGTGGGGCGGAATAGAGCACTTGGAGGCATTGATGCAGGACGGAAAAGGAGATTAACTGCAAGTCCAAGCACTGAAACTTTGCAAGAAGAAGTAATATCTGCAGCGATAGGGGATACACAAGCTGCTAGTTACCCTATGGGCCAGCCACAAGATAAGTATCCTACAGTGGAAACAAATTTTGAGACACTGCTCTTGTCTGCAATGGACAATGAATCAAGCAGTGATTTTAAGTACCCTGTAAATGCAAGCACTGTACCCTCAACAAGTAGAGCACCTCCTTTGGACGAGCCCAGTGAGGTGGATTGGGAAGAATTATTGGGTGAAGACATGAATCCGGAGGAAGCAGCTTTGAGAGATGATCCATCTGAAATTGATATCAAGGTCGAGGACTTGGTAGCACTACCTTCAGACTGGGGTGAGGATCTTCAGCAATTGTTTTATGAAACAGGGTTTCCAAGGTCTAAAGAGCTGTGAGGAAAATAAAAACAAAAATCTAAGCTCATGTGGTTTTAAATTCTAAGTAAATTGCATTGAAGTGTTGGCCTCCGAAGTTTTGGTCCTGCCTCTTATGCTAGAACTAAATCATGTAGTCAAATTATAAAGTCAGTGCGGGGAACTTGTGGAGGTGTGTAATTTTTAAAATGCAAAAGGAGGCAGAGGGAGTCGCATGGAGGCCTCAAGGACTGATTCAGTTTGCTGGCTGCTGCTGTCTCATTCTTCTAACCAATTCATTTTATTAGTCATATTTGTTCGCATATACCTTTCCAGTAGAAAAAAGGTTGGTCTTTTGGGTGATTGTATAATCTGTGTGCTTATCTGCTGCAAAATTTGCAGGCCAATCTAGCGGCGAGGGTCAGTGTTGATGGATGCGAATTTGGATCAACAAGCCTATGCAGGTTTTGTAGCCTACTATTTGTCTGGTAGGTGAAGGTTAGTTACAAGGTAATGGCTGCTGATCCTCTCGACTTTTGAAAGCATTGTCTTAGTTTTGCGCTTGAATGAATAGGCTCATAGTGAGGCTAATGATTTTATCATGATTCGAGTTCTGCATCGAACTAAGATCTCAGTCATCTTTCTTGCACCCGACATTTTCAAGGCTGTTTGTTTCATTTCACCACAATTTATTTGTGCTGACCGTATGATCCTGTTCTTTCTAAGCTTTTCCATAGGCTGCATCGTATATCATATTAACGACCAAGGAAGGAGTCGAGCTCCTTGTATCCTTTGGCAGGTCAGCTAATTGATGTCTGTAGGTAGATTATTGGCCAGAGGGAAGGTGAGAAGGCCCATCATCTGATGCCACCCACTTGTATAAGATCTGCACGATCAGGGGCTGAAGGTGGCTGGAAGAGTGGTCGAAGTTTGCTTGTAGTTTTCATGGTTAATCTATCTATCTATCAAGGAAGAACTATTGAATTGTGGATGTGAATAACGGCATCTTGTTGTGGCATTTAGTGCAAAACTGGAGGGACGATTCCTTGCTCTTTCAGAGGGGCTGGAGGTTGAGGATTAAGGTATCTACTGCCCCTTGAAACCACATTCCAATTTCTCAGAGCTTGTGGTCCCGGATGGGGATGCTTCTAATAGTGCAGAAAGACTCTCAATACAATGAAATATCAGTCGGTCGCCTTCTCTTCTTCCCCCCCCCCCTTTCCTTTTGGGTAGTAGCATAATTATTGTGTATTATTAAATAACAATGAGGGTGTTAAAAGTATGACACATGATGCAATATTTATTTTATGTTAATTTGAATGATCATGGATCATTTTCCTTGCAATGTATGTAAATTTTAATCAGGGGCTTGGCGGCAAAGTCATGTCAATTTGCTTTTTCGGGTAGGCTGTTCTGTATCTATTATTTTATCGTTTACCACCGTGTAACTATTGTATTAATGGGTCGTACAACTGTACAAGTGGCGGTGAACTGAGGGTTGGTGGACTGGGAACGTAGTTTTATACAAAGTCATCACCCGAATCAATGACCTTTTATTTATTTGTTTTTATATGCGTGTGTCGGTAGGACTTAATTGGGTACGAGAGGGTAAAATCGAATATTTATATTCATTTAATCGAATATTCGTTTTATGATATTTAAAAAATATAGATTAAGCTATTGGATATATTTAAAATGTTATAATCTAATTAATATATTATAACATACTAACAGTATAATATAATAAAATTTGATATATATTAATATAGTAGAAGCATATTTTCATGTATATATGAATACCATATAGTATATTAAAAAGTTTAATATAATATACTTAAAGTAGAGTGTAATATAGTAAAAAAATTAAATATTATATGGATATGATAATTCGAATAAGAATCAGATTGGTTATAACAATCATTGGTTAAGGATGAATAAATAAAGATAGACTACCATAGATTTTATTTTTGAATAATTGTGGAGGATTTGTTTGATAATTTTCTTATAGGCCTTTGTGTTTCATAGTGAATAATAAATTATTCTTAAATAAAATATTAATTATTAGTGAATAATAAATTATTCTTAAATAAAATATTAATTATCAAAATGGAATATCTCAATTTGGGAATGTAATATTTTTAAGAATTAACTATCTTAGAGATGAGGTTGGGGTTTTTAATTTAGTTTGATTTTACTAGTATGCTTCAATACCTCGGTAAGGTTCTAGTTTACTCTACAGGTGATTGTCGGTCTTTATAGGGGGTATGAATATTTAATAATTAGGTAACCGATGATAGGAGGATATTGTATTGCTTAATGAGCATGAATATGACAAGTAGATTGCAATGTCCTCAATTTACATGGTAGAAAGAGTATTATGTTGTATTATGTGCGTCAATATAAGTATGGCACATCATGAGTGTCCTCGGGTTGTTGTTGCATCCCCTTGAGTAATAAAAAGGAAATGATTGTGAGTTATTCATTTGTTAGTTGTCTTATATGAACTACCCACATGGTGGAAATGGTATTGTGTTGTATTATGTGCATTAATATGGCTGTGTCACATTATGTGCGTTCTCGAGTTATATGGTTGGGAGGGTATTAGTATTCTATGGCTTTATAATCAGTTTATCTTAACATCTTTAGGTTATACTATTATGATTAGTGTATCTTAGTATCTTCAGATTACAAGGTTTGGATCCATCTAAAGTAACAAAGGAGGGAAATATATGGGTGTTATTGTTTTGATAGTTGCATTATGTGCACTAGCCATGTTGTAGATATGTTGGTGGTTACTGTTGTGCACTACCATTGTTATTATCTTGGTTGAGGACATTATGTGCACTATCATTATTGTTGAGTTGTGGCTCAGTAGTTGTATTATGTGAACTATTTTTGTTATTGTAGTTGGTTTGGTAGCTACATTTACACTATTCTTGTTATTGTGGTTGGTTTGGTAGTTGTATTATGTGCACTATGTACAATACCCTTAATTACATGGTGTTACATGTATTATCTTGATCTTATATATGAGCTTGTTATGTTGTATTGTGTGAGTATGGTGTGCTATGAGTTTACTAGGTTTTATGCATATGATGTTGTATGCAAAAGCATGATTATCTATCATAGTAGTTGTGTGCCCCAGTGGTGTATCATGTTAAGTTATTACCATGTTGCTATTGCATGTAAGTTGTTGCTTATACATGATTTTACATCTTTATGTATTGTGTGATAGTATGAGTATGCTATTTGCTCAAGGTTAGGTGTCTTTACTTAGTATTTTTATGTTGAATGGATTTATTTTAATGGTTGTGACAGATGTGACTTACATACTATTGGAACTTGATTTGGAGTCATAGAGTGGGGTTTTTTGGGTGTTTTGTCCTATAATGGTAGTTTCTTGTTGGTTTGATTTGAATTTATAAAATTGTATAAAAAATTTAAAATGCTAAGAGTTTTAACTTGCAAAATTGTTCTTGTTGTTTTTATTTTTTATTTTATGCCTAGCCTTGTATCTGTTATAGGTTAGGTGAATACACGCACCTCTCATTGTAATAGATATAGCGGTAATATTCATCATTTTTTTGCTTCCACATTATGCTTTCAAAATAAAAATATTAATAAAAATAGGGGTGTTACAAGTTGCAAAGGGCTGCAAGAGCCTAGTCTCGTATATGAGCTAGGTCTGTGAGCCGGGATGGGCCAACTATCTAGGCCTTGTAGTGGACCCAGGCTCACTTTCTAGGTCTAGAAGTTTGATTTGGAAACAATCCATATCGTCATTCCATTTAGAAATCAACCCATTGCGTCAAATGATGTTTGAGGTTTGCCTTTGGAGCTAATCCATTCGTGGTTGGTCTTTGGAGCTCGTTCGATGCATGAGAGCCTTTCGCATTAGAATTTCACATCGAAACCTGATAATCATCTAGAGGGTAGCTCTTTAGAGTTGGAGTTGAACCTCTTACAAAATAATCTATAAACATGGTCTACAAACGGGAGTGCAACACCATTACAATACAATTATAGAAAAATGAGGTAAAAAATTGGTCTGATTCCCTTATAAAAATATATGTAAAACCACTAAAAAGAAGAGGAGCATGAATCCCTTACAAAATGACTACCAATAATGGGTTGACCTATGGTTCAACTCCCTTACAAAATGGGATAATGATGTGATGTCTCTGGTTGATGATGTGCCCGGATGTTGGCTTATCATTCTTGATTATCAACAATTAAACTGAGAGTTTGTAAATAAGGCTCATAGAAGATTATTACCTAGAAAAAATAATAATATAATATTTAATTATGATGGCTTATCTTTTAGAGATTATGTTGATCCACTTCCTTTTACATTGGAACATCCAAGCTTCTCTACTAAAGATCCCCTTATTTAAAATTGTTATTAACATCTATTTTGAATGTTTTCAAAAGATATACTCATATAAGAGCATGTCAGCAATATAAATGGAATAACCACATCTACGCCTTCATTTTAAACATGTTGCATTATAAAATAACCATCATCTTGCTATTAAAACTTTGATAATTTTACATGAGCGAGCTAAATAATCATAATGGTGGCTATAAGACCATTAAAAGGTACAATATGAGACTTGTAAGAGGCTTGTAAGCTCTCCATAAACTTATCCCTTTAACTCTACTAAAACACATGATACTCTCATAAACTGATTAGAGGGTACATGAGGATCTCTACTTTATTACAACATCCCTAAGGTTAGTAGTTTGTGATTCTTTAGTCAACCTAGAACCTTATGAAAGCCAATACTTTACTATGTTGAGGTGTCAGTGCTACTCATATTTTTTCCACACCTCAAATATTTTTTATACTTTGGTAGTTGCTAACCAAATTAAGGTTTGATATAGAAACCATTGGTTGATTGGGTCGAATGGACCAACCAAACTCCATAATATTGGGCTCAGTGGCCTCAACACAAATGAGGAACACACAATGGGAACATAGCTTAGTAGCTGAAAAGCTACCAGTTGTGCCTAACTCAAGCTTACAGGCCCCGATGCATTGTTCGAGAAATGCACCATGGGAGCCTAGCCTTAGAATTTGAAGAGCCTCTAACTATGCTTGTTAATTCATTTTATTTTATAGTATGGGATAAGCGGCCTCAATGTATTGGTCTAGAGGAAGCACTATAGGAGTCTTAGGCTTAAGAGTTGAAAATTAACCAATTGTGCCCATCTTCTAATTTTTATTATTATATGTTCTAGGCTTAGTGGCTCAGCACATCAATCTAAAGGATTCACTACTTATATCATTACATGCGCTTGGTGGCCTCAGTGCATCGGTCCACAAGACACATCACTTGTTTTGTTGGATTTTCTAGGGTTTTGCATCATTGGCATATTGGTCTAAGGGCCCTCTGTCCTTTCTTTTCTTTGAATGCCTCAGCTTGGAGTGCCTTAGTGTTTCTCTATTTTTAAAATATTAGGGAGGCCAAAATTTAAGGCATCTTGGAGAAGTTTTCAGAACATGAGGTTTTACAAAGCTTTCAAGAGATGTCATTTCATTAAACAACATATAGTATGTTGAATACATATATTGATTCAAAATGGTCATGAAATGAAAAGGCAAATCACAAAATAATGTGAGAACTGTAACATAAACCATGATATAATTGTGAAGAAACCTAATCCGGTTATCAAATTTTATAAGGTGTCATGTCAAAATATTAAATCTTATCTTGGCAATGATCCACATACTTGTGTATGTATGTATGTAATGACATGATCATGTGATAAGATAGTAATTTCAACAAGTAAAGTATAAGCTAACAACTTCATCAATTATCTCCATCAAATTTCTTATTGATGAACAATGTATAAAATGATGTGTACACATGCCTGCAATGATCTCATCCTTGTAGCTCAAATATCATTATATTAGTCATATCCTTGATTAATCAACAAGAATTTTGGTATCTGTGTATGTAAAATTATAGTAGATGCTTTTTGTTAGATAACTTTGACTATGGTCAACATATACACCAAGGATATACTTGTTACCATTATAAACATTTACTTGTTGAAATATATGAGGCATTATATGATAACCAAAACATCAAAAAGAGATATACTATGGTTAATAAAGACTAGATAATAGAAATTGTTGTAAACTAGATGCACAACTAGTTACTAACTGTAACACCTCCATTTTTACTACTAAAATTTTTTATTTTGTGGAAGCATTAATTACAAAATCAATGGGTGTCCTCTGACATCCTCTACCATTCTTATACAAAGTGCTAAAGCTAACACATTACTTTACCTCAATAACACGATTACAAAAGTCAGAATATAGAGAATAATATATGAGTATGGTGCTAGTTAAAAGCAACATTAATAGCCTACCAAAACTCAAGAGAGAAATTTGAGGAGGAAATGAAAGTCCAAATAACAAAAAAGACACTGAATATTCCTACACTCTCAAATCGACTAACAACTTTCAACTGGACTAGGAAGCTGACATGCAAAGTCCACTACCCATTGAATAGGTAGGGGCTCACAAAAATGTACCCTTCAGTACTACGGTACTGAGCAACCCTTTATACCAAAATAATATGATAAAATAGCATGGAACACATATAAGGCATACAACAAACATTATATAAGACATATACATACATATACAAGGATTGAGATACAATAATCATTTAGATAATCAAATTCCATCTAGGTCACGTACTACTCATATTTGTTCCTCTAAAACAATTAAACTTACCAAATGAACAACCCAAAGATATTATCTGAAGTATGATTAGAAGAAAACCCCAACACAATATCCATAAAGCATCACAAAAATACATGGTATAAATAATTAGACATACATGAGATGATCTAAATACCATAATTATAACATATAAGTAGTAGTCACCAAACTATATACTATTCATACGTGCTCATTTAGAACGTAACAACACTTATCAACTAAGCATCCTTAGATGCTCTCTGAAGCAATAATCAAAACCCACTATGCACCACAATTATAACCTTTACAATATATTTTATTCCTCAGTATCAATGCCAACCAATTACATACATTACAGGTATGTTCATAAGTATAATATACTTAGATCTCTAACATTACATGTATACTTATATGTACAGTATGATAAAATACATAACACCACATATATATTTACAGGTATATTTACAAGTACAGTATGATAAAATTCATAACATCACATGTATACTTATAGGTTCTGTATAATAACCAAATATATAATGTCACATGTATACTTACAAGTATATTACAATAAAATCCATAACCTCACAGGTATACTTACAAGTATAGTATAATAAAATCCATAACCTCACAGGTATACTTACAAGTATAGTATAATAAAATGCATAACGTTATAAGTATACTTACAGGTACAGTATGATAAAATCTATAACATTACAGGTATACTTACAGGTACATTATGATAAAATTCATATATCATAGATATACTTATAGGTACAGTATAATAAAATGCATAACACCAGACGTATGCTTACAGACACAATACCAACGCAAGTAAGCACAAATGTTGTTATCGAAACCATAGGTATGTATGAAGGCTACTAATGAAACCATAGGTAGGTACAAAGGCTACCAACGAAAACCATAGGTAGGCACAACGACAGCTACCGAAAACCATAGGTAGGCACAACAACTGCTACCGAAATCATAGGTAGGCACAACGACTGCTATCGAAACCACATGTAGGCACAACAACTGCTACCGAAACCACAAGCTATCAAAACAGCAAGTAGGTACAAAGGGTACTATCCAACCAATCAAATATCCAATAATAATCATTCCAATCAAATCATATCATTTCTATTTTTATTTACTTGAGGGGGATATAATAATAATCCGAAGGCATAAAAGTACACCGGTCATAACGACACACAAGCATCACGGTACCCTCTCAACCATCCAACCTAGAGGCATAATAGTACTCTAGTTATACTGATGCACAAGGCATACAGTGACCTCCTCACCTCAGACACCTAATCCTTAATTATTGATACCCTCTATAGGACCCATAGGTCACCTATAGAGTAGACTAGAGCCTTATTAGGGCACAAACTGCATACTAAAAATCCAAACAAATTGAGGACTCCTACCTTGTCTCTAGGGTAGCTACCCCTAGAGAAAAACCATTCCCAAACTCGAGGTCTTCCACTTTACATACTAGTATTTTTATAAGATGATCACATATAACACATATTGCACAATTATTTTTAGTTCCATACTTATCCATTTTTGCTTTATTTCCAATTATTTAAGTCAACCCTAAGGTCAACTATCCAAAACGAGGTCAAAGTCAACACTGAGGTCAACCTGTTATAAGTATAAGGCCATTCTATGTCCAATTATTCACATTTGGGTATATTAGGTCAAAATGACCAAAATGCCTCTAAGACCAAAAATTATTAGATTATCACCCACTTAAATACTAAATCCATTTTATTTATTAATTTATCGTGAAAAGAATAAAATAAAATAATTTAATCATTTATTATGTAATTTAAATTATCATCTATGTCAAAAGATTATTTTGCCCTTACATCTATTTGTGCATATAAAACCCTATTATATACTTTTAAAATGTAAAAAAAAAACATATGATTGCATAATCTACAACATGTAATATATGTTAGACATGATTTTTAGAATAAATATCATAATACACAAGAAATGACTAAATTATCCTTAGGGAACACATCAATAATAATTATTCCAAAAATATATCTAAGCATGTTCAATCTATTATTTTACACATAATAATCATATAAAATATTTTCCTGTCATTAGAATCATTTTAATCATACTTTTGTATGTATAATATTTTACATAAGATAACATGCTCGTTTTACCATTTTTTATGATAATATTAATTAACACATAATTATATCAAAATAAACCATGCTTAATATATTTAATACACCAAAAATTCTAGTATACTATCACACAGTATTTGTAATTTTAGTAGGGTATAATAGTTACCTGAATTATAAAAAAAAACGTAAAATTAGTGGTATCCACTAAAAATTATTAGGTTTTGCTAGTCAACTTTTGTACTACCACAAATACTGAATTAATATCTATCAGATAAAATAATAATTATAATATAAAATATTTATTTTTCTAAAATTATTAAAATACCCCTACATTTAATATGGGTACCAAAATTTCTTTAAAATACAACATAACTCATGCTACATGCAACGTGAGTCATGCACGAAAGAAAGGGGAAAAATATTGGTGGGGTGAGGGGTTGGCCGGCTGAGGTAGGAGGAAGGAGAGGGCAACAGTGAGCAGTGGTCGGTGGAGCTAGTGGTGACGGGGTGGAGGCTACTGGGTGGTGGTGATGGGGTGGTGCTGCGCGAAATGGTCGGGGGAGCTAGGAAGGCAAACAACATAAAGGGAGGGAGTTAGGTATTGGGGATTGTTGTGTGACGGGCTGCGTAGGATATGGCAAGATATAGGGAGGTTTAGGGGCAAGAAGAAGAGGAAGAAGGGAGGTTGGGGTGCCGAGGTTGGTTGGCAGTGATTATAAAGTGGTGGGGGCTGGATGGATAAGGGTAGGGAGGTGGATGGTGGGGCTTGGTTGCTGCCGAAAAGGAATAGAGGGAGAAGGGTTGGCTGGATGGGGAAGGCAGGGGGAATGGTGGTGGAGTTGGTGTGTTGGGCAATGGCTGGTGGTGAGGTGTTGCGGGGTGGTTGGGGAGTGTTTGGTTGGAAGGAAAGTTGAACAAAAAGAGAGAGGGGAGGATGGGAAGTGGGGGCTGTTTAGTTAATAGTGTATACGTGTGTATGTATATCACGCAGGAGGGCTGGATTTGGCTCAGGGAACTACTGGAAGTAATAGGGGGATGGGTTGGAGTGTGCGTGAGTGTGGCGTGTATATGTATGTATAAATTTAGAGGGTGGAGGTGAGGTGATAGGTTGAGTAAAGTAAGGAATAAGGGAGATAGGGATATTAGATGGTAGAGTAGAACAATAGTTTTATTTTTATTTTAGGTTTATTTTGGGTAGATTAGGATATCAATCAAAAGATAATTCGGGAAAAATAATCGGGATCGGGATGGGTTTAATAGAATGGAATAATATAAAATAATCGAGAATAAAATTTTGAGATTTATTTTGGGTTATAGGTCGTAGTTATTAGTAACTAGGATTAAAATAAATAGTGGATCTCTATGAACTTTTTAACCTAATTGTTTTTATATTTAAATCGTCATAATAATACGAATAATAATAACACTTTTAATATTAAACCTCCTAAAATAATAATTATAACTAATCATATGATTATTAATTTATAATTAACATTTCTAAAAATAGGGTATTACACTAACTAACATGAAAAGAGAAACACATTGAATATTGAGGAATTAGTTGACTTGGTGACAAGGAAACAAATCAAGAGACACTTTCATAGTTTAATTTAGGAGATCTACAGTTAGTTCCATGTAACTTGTATAAGCCCATTCAATTTGAGCAAATAAATGCAGTAAGAGGATTGTAAATAGGTGCTCTTAGTATGGCAAAAATATTATAAATGAGGTACATAATATAAGCCCCTTCATGATAAATTAATAAATATGAGTCATTTCCATCACAGATATACCTAACTAACAAACTTGTATGAAATATGTTTTCTCTAAGATATCCATGAAAATATCAGTTGTTTATGACTTTTTGTGTGTATTATATGTCCAATTACTCATATAGAATGTTATAGTTAAGCTTGGTAATTTGAACATAAGTGTATATGTATAAATTGCATTCGTTCATCAATAGATAATAAATCATTATCTCCCTCACTTCCTAAGCCCGGCACAACCAAATCATCTCATAGGCTCAACAAAGTGTAACTCTAGTGATACCTCCAAATGCTTGATAGAAGTTAGTGTGACTAGGTCCTTATTTTCATCAAATTGTTACAATTCAATGAATTCTAAAAAAAATAATGCACAACCATATTATTTGGGGAACTTTATGAGTTATGTACATAAACATAGATAATTGTAAAGTGAGGGGCCATCAAACCAACATGGATCTCTTAATTAAAGTGCTACTATCTAGCTCATTGATTGTTCGACACATCCGGTGTAAGAAAGTATATTCAATCATCTACAATGTACTCTACAAGTTCACCCACGACTAATTATTAGAATATTAATTAATATGAGTACCAATTTCTTAAGCCCCTTTAATAAAAAATGCAAGCATCAATGGAAAATAAGGGCTGAAATCCCCATAGGAAATATAATATATGCACTTCATGCCATTCAATATCTAAGCATGAGGATGTGTCTTATTTACAAAATTAGAGTGAGGTGCACATAAATGGCTAACTTTGACACTCTATTGAAGAGATGATGTGTGATATCAATACTGAAATGTAACTGTAGTAAGAGAGATCGATCCTAAGTCCTAAAATTAAACATTCAAACCAAATTTTTTTTTCTTCAGAATCCGTCCGCAATCAATTTCTACAAAATTCAATTTGATAAGTCTAAGAGTAAAAAGAGAGTAAAGGCATATATGTGCTGATTATTCAATATTAGCTCAGTTTCATTTGACATGCTACTAGTTTGTTCAACTCCTTAATTTCTGCCTTTCAAGTCAAAATTGAAGCTGCCAATAGGCGTCAGTTAAATATTGTAGGCTAACAAAACCACTTGGGGTGACTGGCCCATAGCGTGCAATCCTGTAGAATCCATCACAAATAGATGGTGAAGCAAACTCATTTGATGTTGAAATTAGAGTCTTGATGCTAGAATGAAAAGGAGAAAATTAATTATTGAAGACTAAAGAATTGAGTTCAACAGATGAACTGAGGCCAATGCCGGTGTTCAAATATAATTTGGTGTCGATAGATAAGTTGAGGTTGGCATCGACGCTATAGAATAAACTAACGATGACAAACATGAAACTGATCCATTAATGGGATGAATCCAAGAATAAATTCATACTTGAAGTTATATAGTAGTTAAGACATTGAAACTATAATTTAAATTCTAGTGTCAAATCTTAAGCTCGGATGTTGGAGTATTAGGTCAAGAAGTGTGTCAATTAGATCTAAAGTATGAGTGTGTAGGTCAAGAAGCGTGTTGCCTAAATATGGAGTCTGAGTGTGTTAGTAGGCATTTAATATATTGAAGTAGATTTCAAGGGGATGAGAACCAGGGCTGAGCCAAAATCTTTTCCTATTGACATCACAATTGAACCATTTGATGGTAAAACTTATGAACAACCACTAGAATTGAGGTTTGGAGGACCAAAAAATACCAACCACATTCTACCAAATCTCAGAAGCTCCTATAGATCAATTTTTTTTTAGAGAAATTGAAATCCAAGAAGATACTTTGATTTGGGTGTTATTATCTTTAAATGAATCTAAATAACAATATTGTCTATTCAGATCTAATATATACAATATAGATGGATGTGAGTCTGATAATGTGGGTTGGATGGAACGAGATGGAAGAGCATGGAGTGGGATAGGATCATGGTACTTGAGGCGATGAAGATCATTATAGGCAAGGACTAGGGTGCTTTTGTGTGATAACTAGACAATTTTTTTTCCTGACCATGATGGTTGTCTGGTCGAGGGTCTCTGAAAGATAGTTGTGACCTTTGTGGCTAATCTAATGGTTTGTGGCCATTGGAGGGACTGAAAAGGTTTGGTAGAGGCCCCTTAGCTCTCCATGTGGAGTAGATATGGCTCTTCATGATATAGATCTTTTTCCCCAATCCAAGTCCAAAAGGATATGACATAACTACGACTTACTCTAAAGGGGTATGGCCGATGAAGTATGAAGGATGGGGTGTGGATGACATGATTTTTTTATATATATGGCCTGATGAAGTCTAATAGGATCATATAACCAAACCTGGTGTGCTAGTTCAACCCAAGGGGAAGGGAGTAACTTTGCTTGATCTAACAGGGCATGGCTAATGTAAGAAGGTAGCTTTGACCAACCAAAAGAGTTATGGCCAACAGGGTCTAGTAAAGGTGTCTTGATTTTTTGTAGTTGGTCCACAAAGATGGCTGTGAGGCTTGTGAAACAACCAAGTGGTCATGATCAACCCAACATGCTATGGCCTATGCAATTGATAAAATATGATTGAGAAATTGTGGCTACCAGGCTATGGTTGACGCAACTGACGAAATATAATTGATGTATTTTGATGGTTGGGAGTAACTCTATAGGAACTACCTAATGAAATAATGTGATTTTGAGTTTTGTAATCAACTGAACAAGGTATGACTGACTCAGCAAGGTGACTTTGACCTCCTTAATGGGCTATAGGAGAGGCTGAGGTGGTTCGACCAACGTTGCAGTAAGGGATGATGGGGTGGTTAATGAGATGTGGTGGGATCACATGGCTCTTCATGATGAATATTTATTTATTTTTCTTTTGAATTTGGTTGACCCGACGGGGTATGGCCGAAGGGAGATTTGATCCAAGAGGGTGGGTTAAGGCGTTCATGACGAGGTGTACATGTGATGGAGGAGGATCCGCACCAATGACACATGTTTTTGTCACCAAGGGACTTAAAAAGATGAGTAAGAGAGAGAAAATAGAGAGAGGTGAGGGTAAAAAAAGAAAAGAAAAAAAGAGAGCGTTTGTGTGTTGGAAATGAGAGATCGTGAGGAGAATGAGAAATGAGACCCTTTATTTATAGGGGTTAAGTATAAGAGGGGGGTGAAGGAGGAGAAAGGATCTCGCAAGCTGGGGACTGGTTCTCGGAAGTCTAGTTCTATGAATGAGCCAAATATGTGAGTTAGATTGGCGCTAAGTATCTAGGCCTAGTAGTAAGGTTGTGTTCACTTTCTAGGCCAAGAAGTTTTTTTGGGAAATAACTCATATCACTTATCAACCGAATCCAAAAACAAATCAGCTAATACATACCTAACCAAATCCACATAATCAACAAACCCAAAAACATATCTGCTATATACTAGTAAGCAGGAATTCGGATATCAATGAACAATAGACATGATGATGGTAAGTGAGTGTGTTAAAAATAAATAAATAAATTAGTAAGGTGTATAGAGCATATAATTTTCTTCTGATATATAAAGCATATCCATCTACTACCATTGATGCGTGTTTTGTCCACTGTGTGACATCAACCGATAATCAACCTTTGATGCTCTCCAAGTCACATCAAGTTTTTGTAATTAAGATTGTCTAATTACTTGCGGAAATATCTGATGACACACTGATGATGAAAGACCGAAATTTCTGATAACTCACGCAGGAAGAGGAATCATCGAATCATCTCAAATTCTCATACTTGACAATTGCACTAAGACGAACACAAACATGAGGAAAAGTCTTTGCTAATATTTTATTTTCCCCCCATATAGCATACTGTTTGTACGCCTTTTTCAAATAATTATAATCACGGAAATGACAATAAAATTAGAGTGCTGAAAGTTACTATACTACAATCATGTCTTCTTCACAAGTGTGGAATTTTCTTGATTCGGACTTGGAACAGACTTGTAAGCATTAATCGGAATCCAATCCCAGATTCAACCACTGTGTCTTGTTTGAGGGCTGGTTTGAGCAAATATATTAGTAGTAATATTTCTGAACATTTCTACGTTCTGAATTCTCCTGCTCGCGTCCGATAGATGGAGAAACTGAGTAGAATCGTGAATGAGAGTTTACACAAGTAAATTTCTCCAGACTTTCATCTCTCCCTCTCTCTTCCCTCCCCCCCCCCTCCCCGGCTTCATTTTATACTTCTTCATCTTCCGTCTACTAGCTTGCTCTTTCGACTCGCTAACCATCACTTGAATCGCTTTAGTCTTTTGCAGACACACGGACAGTCTTCCGGGTGTTGTCTAGGGTCCTTTCTTTTGCTTTTTTCTCTATCTCAGAAATTTGGTCTCAGCTTGTAAATTTGGTCTGTGAGAGTAGAGTCCTGTCTTCCTCCCTACGCTTATTGAATACATGCCGACTGAAAATGTGTTTGAAAAACGACCAACTTAGTAGTAGTATTAAAAGTTAAATGTCACGCACCGACTCTTCTCCAAGTCTAGCTACGTGCGGCCTTAGTCTTTTTCTCACTTCTTGAGAGACTAAGTCAGCCTTCCTCCTTCAAGTGTATTCCACACTTAGGCTAGAGACGCCTCTTAGAGCACCACACCGAACCTTCACACAAGAACACAAGAGAGAACTTTTAGAGAGAGAAAGAGGGAGTGTATTTAGAGAGAGAAGCTCTGAAGATACAACTCTTGTTGGATGATCTCAAATGGCTCTACCCCCCTCTATTTATAGGAGAGGATCCACCCCTTCATCTCCCCCAGGAAGATTCTAGATACGGGCCTAATGGATTTCTCTAGAATGGTCCAATAAGCCCATTAGGGGTTCTAGAATAGTCCATTAGGGTTTCTAGAGTCTCCTTAGGGTTTCTAGAATAATCTATCCAACTCTACATAAATATGGAAGGATCTAGAGACATTCCCCTCTAGAACCTTCTAGAACATTCTAGGAGAGTGTAGAACCCTATACACTTCTCCATACTTATCTAGATTACAAGGATGATCTAGACTATGCGGGGCCCGGTAGAACCTCGATGCTCACCTTCCGATCCGGCCCGTAACATTCTCCCCCACCAAAGTCATCGACGTCCTCGACGATGATAGAAGACAAGTACCTCTGGATAGCCTCCGGGAACTGCCATAGGTCTTCTGCCTTCTCCCAACTATTCTGGCTCTCAGGTAACCCCTTCCACCTGATGAGATACTCTTTATAGTTGGGCATCCCTCTCTTCTTGATGACTCGGTCGTCTAGAATCTCCTCAATCTCATGAGTGAAGGAAGTCACATTCGCTGGAGGAGCGCGCTTGGATTCCTTCCTCGAGGGGTCTTCCATGTCTTCATGATAGGGCTTCAACAGGCTCACATGGAAGACTGGATGCAACTTCAGCTTGGACGGCAACTCCAACTGATAGGACACCTTCCCCACCTTCTTCAAGATAGGATAAGGCCCCTCATACCTCCTCACCAAGCCTTTGTGCACTTGGCGGTAGGCCTTGAACACCTGTGGGGACAGCTTCACCATCACCATGTCTCCTACCTTGAACTCCAAGGGTCTTCGGTCTTTGTCAGCCCACTTCTTCATCTTCTTTGAGGCCCTCTCCAAATGTGCCTTGGCTAGGTCCAGCTGTTCCTGCCATCCATGAGCAAAAGTATGTGCGGCGGGACTACTCCCCTTGTAGCCTCGAGCCACGGTGTGCGGAGTGACGGGTTGGTGCCCCATGACCAACTCAAAAGCGCTATGTCCCGTAGCCTCACTCCTTTGTAGATTATAGGAGAATTGAGCCACATCCAGCAACTTAGCCCAATCCTTCTGATTAGCACTTACAAAGTGCCTCAAGTACATCTCCACCAAAGCATTCACCCTTTCCGTCTGGCCATCAGTCTGAGGGTGAAAACTTGTGGAGAAATGAAGCTCGGACCCCATCATCTTGAAAAGCTCTCTCCAAAACTTAGCAGTAAAGCGAGGATCCCTATCACTGATGATAGACTTAGGCAATCCCCAATACTTTACCACGTGCTTGAAGAACATCTGGGCACACTGATCCGCCGTACAATCCCTCGGGGCAGGGATGAACGTCCCATACTTGCTCAACCGATCGACCACGACCATGATGGATCCATATCCTTCAGACGTTGGGAGTGCAGAGATGAAGTCCATAGAGACACTCTCCCAAGGTCTTTCAGGAATGGGCAAAGGCTCCAACAATCCTGCAGGACGCTTCTGCTCGTTCTTGTCTTGTTGGCACACAAGACAAGTCCTCACGTATCCTTCCACCTCGTCCCGCATCTGTGGCCAATAGTAAGCATCTTCAATGAGTGCTAGAGTGCGCCGCATACCTGAGTGTCCAGCCCATTTGGAGTCGTGACATTCCTTCATTAAGTCCCTCCTCAAGCTTCCCCATCTTGGAATGTAGAGTCGGTTCCCCACGGTGTAGAGTGCACCATCCTGCTCCCAAAACCTTCGAGTCTTTCCCTCCTTTGCCATCTCCATCAAACTCTTGGCAAAGGCATCGTGAAGGATCCCTTCCTTGACTCGATCGAGAATGTCACCGGTAGGACCGCTCATACTCGCAAGCATCGCCTTGCGACTCAAAGCGTCGGCCACCACATTGGCACTTCCGGGCTTGTATTCCATCTTGTAATCGAACTCGGCCAAGAAGTCTTGCCATCGAGCTTGCTTGGGACTCAGCTTCTTCTGATTCTGGAAGTAGCTTGTTGCAACATTATCGGTCTTGATCACAAAACTACTTCCAAGAAGGTAATGCCTCCAAACCCGCAAGCAGTGGATGATAGCAGTCATCTCTTTATCATGGACGGGATACCGCCTCTCCGTGTCGTTGAGCTTGCGACTCTCAAAAGCAATGGGATGCCTCTCTTGCATGAGAACTCCTCCAATGGCAAAGTCGGAGGAATCCGTATGCACCTCGAACTCCTTCGAATAGTCAGGTAAGCACAGAACCGGTTCCTCCATCACAGCCTTCTTTAGATCTTCAAAGACCTTCACACACTCTTCATCCCAACTCCATGAGACCTTCTTCTTCAACCGGTTCGTGAGAGGTGTGGCTCGACCCGAATATCCTGAGATGAATCTCCGGTAATAGTTTACCAGCCCAAGGAAACTCCGTAGCTCCGAAACATTCTTCGGGGCCTCCCACTCCTGGATAACACGGACCTTGGCTGCATCCATCCCGATCTTCCCGTTCTTGATGTAATGACCCAAGAACTGCACCTCCATGAGAGCGAACGAGCACTTCTCCTTCTTTACGTAGAGCTCGTTCTCTTTGAGTACCTGGAAGACTTGTCTCAAGTGCACTACATGATCTTCCAAGGTCTCACTATAGACCACAATGTCATCAAGATATACCACCACAAACTTATCCAAGTAGGGGTGAAATATCTTGTTCATGAGAGTACAAAAGGTTGCAGGAGCATTCGTAAGACCAAAAGGCATTACAAGAAATTCATAAGCTCCATACCTCGTCACACATGTGGTCTTGGGCTCATCCCCTTCAGCGATTCGCACCTGCCAGTATCCCGATCTCAAGTCCAACTTGGAAAACCATCGGGCTCTTCCAAGTCTATCGAACAAATCTGCCACCAATGGGATCGGGTACTTGTTCTTGATGGTCACCTTGTTGAGTGCCCGGTAGTCGATGCACATCCGAAGACTCCCATCATGCTTCTTCTGGAACAACACCGGTGCACCAAATGGGGCCTTGGATGGCCTAATGAATCCAGCATCTAGCAACTGCTTGAGCTGTCTTCTCAACTCCTCCAACTCTGGCGGGGCCATCCGGTAAGGACCTCTTGCAGGTGGTTTTGCTCCAGGCTCTAGCTCAATGGCGTGATCCACCTCCCTCCTAGGTGGAAGCCTCTGGGGTAACTCCGCTGGCATGGTGTCCTTGAACTCGTGAAGGACCTGTTGGATCTCCTCTGGGACCTTCATGGGTTCTAGGGACTCCTCCTCCATCATGGTGGCCAAGTAGCATGACTTTCCCTTCTTGAATCCCCTGGAAAACTGCATAGCAGAAAGAACTCGGGACTCTACCTTGGCTCGGGATAAGGGAACAACGTGGCTTTGCTTCCCCTTGGTGAGGTGCATGGTGCTATCTCCCGGAAATGTGAGTGGGGCTGCCACATCCACGAACTCCATGCCTAACACCATGTCGTAATCGTCCATCTCCGATACAGTGAAGTTCACCCTTCCTTCCCATGATCCAAGGATGATGGGAACTCCATATGCTACCCCATAGGTAGGCTTGGCATCGGAATTGACGACCTTCATTCGTCCTGCCTCCTTGGTCACCTTCAAGCCCATCCTTTGTGCTTCCTTAGGACTAAGGAAGTTATGAGATGCTCCGGTGTCCACTAGAGCCTTGCTAGTGACACCCTTGACTTGTGCCTCCACATACATCAACCCCTTTGCTTGCTTGGTGTTGATGGAATTAAGTAGGGTTAGGGACCCCATGTGGGTCTCACCCTCATCCGCCTTCTCTCCTTGAGTATTCACCATAGCACTCAAGGCTTTCTTTTGAGGACAATCACGAAGGAAGTGGTTACCACCACACATGAAACATTCACGCTTGTACTTAGATTCCTTACCTCCATGATCGGCTTTTTCCTTCCCCTTCGAATCGGAGTGCTTGGATCCCGTCTTGTAGGGATTGGCTCCCCCACCTTTGTTAGATCCCTCCTTCCAACTCTTGTCCTTCTTCTCGGACTTGAACTCAAGTAAGGATTCAGCTTCTCGATAGGCTTCCGAGAGATCTTGAACCTTCCTTCTTCGAAGTTCTTGCTCCGCCCATCCTTGGAGTCCATCAAGGAAATAAAACAGCCTTTCACTCTCGGGCTTGTCTGGGATCTCCAACATCAAGGAACTGTAGGCCTTGATATACTCCTTTATGGTCCCGGTATGCTTGAGAGTCCTAAGCCTCCTCATAGCATCCATCGCAGCATTAGCAGGATAGAACTGCTTCTTGAGCTCCATCTTGAACTGCTCCCAGGTGTTGATTACACAGACACCCCTCTCCATTTCTCTATGGCGGCCACGCCACCATAGCATAGCATCATCCTCTAGATAGATGGTAGCCTGGGTAATCCGCATATTATCATCAAGTAAGTGAGTAGCAGCAAAGTACCTTTCAAGACCATAGAAGAAGTTGTCGATCTCCTTCGCATTCCTTGCTCCTTTGAACTTTGACGGTCGGGGAATATCCAAGGTGGCCGGGGATCCTCTCGAAGATCCGGCACCCATTGAGATAGCTTCCTTGCAACGAGCACACTCGGCTTCAAGGGTTGCAAGCCTCTCCTTCAACTCGATATTCTCAGCTACGAGTTGGCCAAATGTCCCATCCATGCGAGCCAACATCTCTTGCATGAGCTTCTTGTCGGACTCGAACATGTCTTCATGGAGCTTGGTGGCTAGGTCATTCACCAGACCCTGCACCTCTTCCCTTCCGGGTAAGGACTCCATGTCTTTCTCCAACACTTCCACCCTCTCATCTAGGGTGGTGAGATCCTCCTGGCAAACCGTTATGGAACGGTCCATCCTCTCCGTGATCTCCTCCAAGTTCACCCCGTGGGACTTGGAAGTGGACTTGCCTTTCTTCCTCTTCTCAACATCGGGAACGGGGACATGAGTGACTTGTGATGATTCGAGGTTGTGGGCCATTGAACCGAGCTCTGATACCACTTGTCACGCACCGACTCTTCTCCAAGTCTAGCTACGTGCGGCCTTAGTCTTTTTCTCACTCCTTGAGAGACTAAGTCAGCCTTCCTCCTTCAAGTGTATTCCACACTTAGGCTAGAGACGCCTCTTAGAGCACCACACCGAACCTTCACACAAGAACACAAGAGAGAACTTTTAGAGAGAGAAAGAGGGAGTGTATTTAGAGAGAGAAGCTCTGAAGATACAACTCTTGTTGGATGATCTCAAATGGCTCTACCCCCCCTCTATTTATAGGAGAGGATCCACCCCTTCATCTCCCCCAGGAAGATTCTAGATACGGGCCTAATGGATTTCTCTAGAATGGCCCAATAAGCCCATTAGGGGTTCTAGAATAGTCCATTAGGGTTTCTAGAGTCTCCTTAGGGTTTCTAGAATAATCTATCCAACTCTACATAAATATGGAAGGATCTAGAGACATTCCCCTCTAGAACCTTCTAGAACATTCTAGGAGAGTGTAGAACCCTATACACTTCTCCATACTTATCTAGATTACAAGGATGATCTAGACTATGCGGGGCCCGGTAGAACCTCGATGCTCACCTTCCGATCCGGCCCGTAACATAAAGCTCTCAATCTGCCATATTCCATCAATAAATATGTTGTTCTCTCTATCTATTTCGTACAAATCTTTTAGCAATTTATACTCTATTTTAACACAATAAATATATTTTTAATATTATAATTACATCATTAATTAAAAAATAACATAACAATTAATATGTAGAGGTAAAAAAAAAGTAAGAATAAAAATAAACATTAACTTATATAAAAAATATGTTGTAAGAATAAAAATAAACATTAACTTATATAAAAAATATGTTTTTAAAATAATTTTTTTACCTAAAAGAACTTCTTTTATAAAGTAAATTTGGAGGTTTCCTTTTTTTAAAGGGTGAAATCATAGGACTAAAGTCTAGTTAAATTACAGTAAAACGGAAAATACAAACATCCAAGAGGTCTTTACACATGATGATACTAACAATGTTCACCCAAAACAAAATCATGAGCTAAATAAACTAACTGATCTGTACACATGTTGGCTTCACGAAGCACATGCTAGACTTGAAAGAACCTATGTACTAGTGCACCATTGCTACCGGCAATAGACTCTCCTTAATCAACTCAACCGCACTCTTCGAATTAGACTCCAAAATCAACCTATCAACTTCCAACAAACAACCCAATATCAACCCTTGATAAATAGTCCAAAGTTTTATGCTCCATTTGGTTCATGGAAAATTGTAAAGAAAAGAAAGAAAATAATAAGGAAAATAATTTTTTTTGTTTGGTTTACATGAGATAATAAAATAGAAAAAGAAGATGGTATAAAATTAGTAAAGATTAACAATATAATTTTCTTTGTGGAAAATTTGAAGGAAAGTATTTCGATTTTAATTTTCTTTCTCTTAAATTTTCTTAGAACCAAATAATGCCTTACTGTTAGGATATCAACTCTACCAATATTCATTACAAAATCATAGACCCATTGTCTTATATGACGCCCTGCCATAGGAATTCGAAAAGCAGGTAGCCAACTCTGCCATCCACATTTACTTTGAATGTTCCTTTAGTCAAAGGCTACCAACGAACCTTGAGAAATTGCCTGGTCCCCAACTTCTTCCAAGTCGTTACCATCTCTAGTTATCGCCAAGTTAAATTGCCCACCTTCACTAGGTCTACTTGAGCTTGCAAAATACTACAAAGGAAAAAAAGGTTAATTCACGATGATGTTTTTAATGATGACACATTATAGTCTCTATTAATGACTATTAGCAACAACAAGTAGTTGCTAAAATTAATTTTAGAGACCTTAAAAATTTAGAATTTCTTTTGTCCCCAAACATTATTAGGGATGACAATATCGTCACTATACAAAAGGTGGAAAAAAATTTCCCTCAAACTTTTTATTTGGTAAAAATACTATTGGGCTAAAAATTTGGTGGGGTCGATTGGAGTGGAAAAATTTTTAGCCACTAATAACTAAAATGTCGTCGCTAAGAGTCACATGACTCGCACACTATTTCTAACTATTAGTGATGATAGGTATTGTTACTAAAACCTTTATAAAACCCTTACACATCTCGGTTGTCACTTTATCTCTTTCTCCTTGCAATATTTTTCCTTCGCTCCCATCGTCATTCATTTCTCTCATTTCCTTAATCTAGGATAAGTAATGATGTGTGTGGGAATATGGAATTATCAATTATGTAAAACCAATGCTCTATTATGTTGGAATTATGAATAAAAAGGTTTGAAAGTGATGAATTAATGATGTAGATATTCGAACATGATAGAAGGATGATGATGATGATTTGATGATGGTGATGAATAAATGATGAAGGTGATTCGAATTTGATGAGATGACGATGACGAAGATGATTTAATAATGGTGAGATGATGATGATGATGATGATGATTCAACAATTAGGGTTTAAAGATAGATGGTTTCATGGGTTAGGGTTTAGTTTTGAAAATTAGAGTTAGGGTTTCAAATGGTAAATTAGGGTTAGGGTTTTTCAAATTAGGGATTTGATTTTAGGATGTGTTTGGATGATGAATTTGGCTAATAATGGTATGGATTATAGAGTTTAGAAAGATAGTACTTAATCTCTAATTCACACAAACGAAGAGATTAAGGGTTTCAAGATTAATCATTCATACAGATTTGATTAAACTTGAGTTGAACTCACATAGAATTCAATAGCAATATTTGCATTCAACTTCAATTCAATCAATAATCTCTCCAATCGTGGGTTCTATGACTTTATATAGCCAAGATTACTGATTGCAAGATACTAGCTAAAAGGTATAATTCTTCAAAAGATACCTAGCTAAAAGATACTAGAATATATAATATATTAAAAGATACTAGAATATAGAATATTCTTTAAAAAGGTAGATTTATGCTACTTTATTCTCTAGATAATCTCTAACTCTACTAATTAATTAATTAACTAACTAAATCACCTAACATGCCCCGCCCAACATGTATTCTATTCCCCCATGCATGTAGCTATGCCCTTCATGCACATTTACGTATACGTCTAATTGCTTGTATGGTATGTTTCATCTATTTCTAGCTACGTAACCATTATTTTGTCTTTAATTTTGTGGGAGATCCTTTCTAAATGTTGAATAATTGGTTCTATAATGATGAATATCAATTTTTGAGTGTTTTCTCCTGTATCAAGTAAAGTGTTGTTTTTGTTAATTTATTGTGTTTATGAAGTGTATTATTTTTATTAGTTGATGTATATTTAGTTTTATCTTTGATTTTTATAATTTTCTAAATTCTACTCCCTCAAGTCCACTACAACCTCTATGGTCACTCCACCGCCACCACCACTCATTTGTTTTATTTAATTTAGTAATTTTATTTGGATAATTAGCTAATAAAAATTTTGTGAATTTTTAGAAAATTTAAGATTGACGGAGAAAGTGATGTTTAGCACCTCCTGCTACTGACTGCCGCTATCATCTTCTCTTGCTGGATATTTTTTTGTCTAAATTTTAAATAATATATATAAATATGTATGTATGTATGTATGTATGTATGTATAAACGTTATTACTAATTATTAAAGAAATGTTAGAGAAGATAATTATTATATATATAAATGTTAAATGTGATTATAATGTTGTTGATTTATGTGTTGTGAATAATTGTATATATGATGATAATTATATATGTATGCTGGTAATTATAATTAAGTATATTTGTTGCGATTAAATAATTTATTATTAGAAATGTATAATAATTATGGTGATAATTCTGTGTATGTTGGTGATTGTGATCATTAAATAGGTAAAACAATCTATATATAATTGTAATAATTACATAAGTATTTTAAATTAACTAATTTATGCCAAAAAAAGATATAACATCTTATTAAATAAGGTAAATTATTACATTATAGTACTTGGAATTAAGACAATATTGTAGTCATCAAATAAATTATTATTAAAAAGATATAATAATTATAATAATGAATTATTATTAGACCTAGATAAAATATTATTAACCAGTATGTAGAGTAATAACATAATAATAATTTATGCTAATAAATTAAAATTAACATTAGATAAAGTATTATTAAGGTAATAAAAGTTTAAAATTGTCAAATATTATTTTCCTTAAATTATTGATTATTAAATATGTGGCATAATCTATACATAGTTGTAATAATGACGTAAGTATTTTAAAATAACTAATTTATGTAAAACAAAGATATCACATCTTATGAAATAAGGTAAATTATTAGATTATATTACTTGAAATTAAGATAATATTGTTATCATCAAATAAATTATTATTAAAAATTTATAATAATTATAATAAAAAATTAATATTATACCTTGATAAAATTTTACTAACCATTATGTAGAGTAATTACATAGCAATAATTTTGTTGTAATAAAATTATTATTATTAGACCTTGATAAAATAATCAATTAATTTTTAACTTTGGAAAAATATTATTAAGGTAATAAAAATTTTAAATCATGAAATATTATTTCCCATAGATAATTAGTTATTAAATATGTGGAATAATTTATACATAGTTGTAATAATGACATTTGTATTTTAAAGTAACTAATTTATGTCAAAAAAAATAGGATACAACATCTTATTAAATGAGGTAAATTATCATATTATAATACTTGAAATTAAGATAATATTGTTATCATCGAATAAATTATTATTAGAGAGGTATAATAATTATAGTAAAAATTTATTATTAGACTTAGATAAACTATTATTAATCAATATGTAGAGTAATAACATAACAATACTTTGAGCAAATGAATTAATTTTAAACTTAGATAAAATATTAGTTAGTAACTAATTTTTACTTTTGTAGAGCTAGAATGCATATTACTAGGTGGATCTTTACTATTTTCTGTTAGTAGTTGCCTTCAACCGTTAGAGACCAGTACACCATCGTCCATTGTTATTATTGTCCTTTTTCCTATAATAGTAGATATTTATGATATTGTCCGATCTTAGTAGACCCAAATTTATGAATTGTAGATAATAGTGACACAAACATAAGAATATGTGTCATTTCCTTAACCATCAGTCTAGGTTCAACCTCTCTGTAGTCAATTCAAGCACCAGGTTCAACCTTTATGTGGCTATCTTCAATACCAAATTCATCCCACCTAGAATCTCCCCTAGTACAGAGACAGATAATGATTTGATATCAACAATTTTCAGCTTGGAAATTTTTATTTATATGTAATTCAAACAATTCTTACTTTATGAATATTTATACGTTGTTATTATAAATATTTGTAGTATTAATATTTTGGCTACTAATTATTTATAAATATTTTATTATTGTTATGTTATATGATATTGTATATTTTATAGAATTAAATAAATGCATTAGAATTTTTTTTATAGAGGCACAAAATTTTAAAAAGTGTCCCTAAAATGATTATTAGGGACGGCATGTTATAGTTATTTTACTTTAATTAGCTAATATTTAAATATTTTTAGCAAATTTACAAAATTTTGTCATTAATACAGGTATTAGGGATGACATGTCGCAACAAAAAATACAATTTATTTAAATATTGCCATTAAGATATAAATATTTCCAGATTTAAAAAAAAATATCACTAATAATTGTTTTAGCAACAACATATCATAAAAAAAATCAAATTTATTTAACTTTGTCAGCCAAAATTTAAATATTTATGGGAAAATCTCCAAAAGAGTTATCATTAATATGAGTTTTAATGACGACATTATTGTCCGAAAAATGTCAAAATTTAAATTTTTTCAATGAAATCTTAGACTACATTAGTTGCTAATAATGTAATTGGAAGCAACTATGTCGTCGCTAAAAATCAAATTAGCAACCATTGTTTATCACCCTAATTTTTTCATCTAACTATGAAATATTAGGGATGGTATTTTAGTAAAGTCATCACAAAAAAGTATGTAGTTATTATCAACACAAATGCCATCACTAAATACTATTTTCCTCGTTGTGAAAAACTCACCACACCACCACTTCTAGATCCACCAGCAAATAGCAGTGAAGATGACATTCCATGGAAGATTGTCATGCTCAGTAGCCTACCCACTCAAGTTCCACGTCAACTATGTTGAAAAATCCCCCATGAAAAAGACTTGTTGGAGCTTTGTTTGATAATAACTCCAACCAAACAAGCTTTGCCAGAGGACGGTTCTGAATCATGTGTTCAACATCTTATTCAAAAGTTCTATAGAGAGGACATAGGGTGTTTAAGGTAAACCCCCTCCTCACTTGTTGGACATTTGTGGCTATCTTCTCCCAGGCAACCCTCCACCTGAAATGTCTCTGATTCTTTCTATTAGTTACAACCTCCAAACAAGCCTCCAAGGAAACATTTTCCCTTGAATATCATTCCACATCAATAAACTATAGGCCGAATCAGCATCAAAATGGCTTGTAGCACTCTATTGCCTAACCACTCTATCGGCAATCCCATTGTTTAGTAGGTAGAGAATCCTAACAATGGCAAGCAAAAACCTATTTGGCTAACTTATGAGTTAAGAACTCCCATCACCATCTTCCTTCCTCAACAACATAATCAACAAATCTTTTGTGCAATTATTCCTCCTCAATGTCAAAAGTGGCTAACTCTCTTAATGCTTTGAAATCTACCCCAAAATCCAACCAGAAACTCATCATTTTTAGATATCTCTTTAGTTGGAACTCGATTTAAAATATATACCATTGACTAAGTGCTTCAATCTACAATGATCTAAGAATATTGGAGTTGCTAAGCATACTCTGTATCATATCTAACAAAGTCTAATTTCTTCTTTCAGCTATGCGATTTTAGTCCGGTGAACCATGTATAGTATATATTAGGCAACTATTTCATTCTCTTAAAGAAACTTTGCAAATGGAATAGTTGTTTGTTCATCCTCAATGTGCCTCCTGTAGTACTCTCCACCTCTATTAGATCTCATGATTTTAATTTAATTATCACATTTTTTCATTACCTCAGCTTTGAACACTTTAAAAGCATCTAATACTTCATGCTTATTGTTAAGAAAGTAGAAATACATGTATCATGAGTAGTCATCAATATGTAAGATGAAGTATTTCTGACTGTGTAAGTCCATATCAATACTACATATATCACTATGTATCATATTAAGCAGTTAAGAACTCTTATTGGCACCTTTTTTAGAATTATTTTTTGTTTATATACCGTTTTTATAATTTATATAAATGCTAAAGCTAGTAAAATTTAGAGTACCAATTATCCATCATTTAATAATTTCCTTACTATCTCAATGAAGATGTGACATAATCTTTTATGTCCAAGCATTGATGAGTCTTTATTCATAACACATCTTTTTGAACCAATATTCAAATTCATTGTAACATTGGAACAATCATGAATTCAATTAATAAAGTAAAGACCTTTAGAAAAATGCACCATACCTAACATGATTTGTTTCATAAAACAAAGTAACTGAATTGTCTTTAAAAATAAATGAGTATCTAAATGGTACAAGTCTTGAAACATAAATTAAGTTTCTACTGAAACTTGGAATAGAAAATGTATGTTCTAATATTAACACATGACCACTAGGGAGAATTAGCCTACATGAGCTTATTTAATAAATTACTTAACGTACTTACAATCAATAAAGATACTTCATTCACTACCCATTAGTTCTCTCATCCTTACCTTAACTTGCAAGAAATTGCAAACATGAATTGTAGAACCAAAATCAATCCACCAAGTATTATAACTTGTATCGAATGTACAAGATTCAAAATATACCAAAGAGGTGACATTATCTTTCATCATAAGCCAAGCTTTATACTTAGTACAATCTTTATTCATGTGTCCCTTCTTTTTACAAAGAAACACCTAGATTACTTCTTAATCTCATCTTGAGGAGGTACTTTGCCTTTATCCTTTTGGCATATTTTCTTCTTCTTTACCTTATTCTTGGTTGCAATCATCACAACCTCCTCTTGCACATACATTGTCATTAACTCATTAATTGATCATTTCTCTCTTTATGTCTTGTTAGTGACTTTGAAAGATGTGTATTCCTTTAGGAGTGTATTCAAGATGAAGTGAAATAGGAAGGCATATAATATGTAAAAATCTAGAAACTTGAATTGTGCTTCTAAGTGTTGTATTTTCATAATGTGCTCTCACACACCCTTGATAGTAGTGAGCCTTAGGGATGAAAACTCCATTATCAAGGTACTTGTTAAGGCCTTGTCTGAATGGATGAATTATTCCTTGATGGCCCTCAACAAGTCATTGACATCTTTATGATGATCAATTAAGACTCTAATAAAAGAAGAAATTCTTAGTCTTTATGTACATACAACTTATGCGATTGGCTTTCATCCATCGCTCCATGCACAACAACTAAGTTTTAGGAGAATCATCTCCTTCCAAACCTTATAATTGTCCCCTTTCAACTTAGGGACCTCAATTTTAATATTATACATTGAATATAATAGGAAAAGAATTCACCAAACATGAATTCCTAGAACTTGATCTAACAAGCAATTAAAAAATTGCGAGATCTAATTGATATTTAATTAGAATACATTAATAATTGAGGAAACAATGATAATCTTTATTGCATACACCACTAGTGATTATAAGGAAAATCAAACAATCATTAGAATATTTTTCAGTACACAATTCTCTCATGACATAAGAGAATACAAGAGGAGAGGTTTAGGATAGGGTTTGATGGTGTACCGCATATTGTTAGGGTTTCATATACATCTATTAATATAAGTACATAAACGACACAAGTGAAAAATAGAAAATAGGAAAAACATAACATGTGTTCATAAACACGAAACCCTCATATTTTTTTCTAGAACTCTCAACTTTTACCAAAATAATTTAGAATCAAGTATACCAAGAAAATATGGGTTGTGTTCACAAAAACCGACCCCTAATTTGTTTCTCACTAGATCTCTTTTGGCTCCAAACTTCTCTAAGCACCTATATGAATCAATCAGTGCTGGACTATGTAGAAAAATACAAGTCATGATCTCACAATATTTGCAACAACAAACAACATGATAATAAAATATCATCATAAACCCCTGGATCTAAAGAACCCCTTATGGAAACTGAACATGAGCATGCAATGAATCCATTAGCACACACACTAGATAAACATTAGAAGCAACTCTTCATATCATCCTAGCTTCACAAGCTAATACTCCAAGACAAAAAAATATTATCAATTCACGTCATAACTAACTACACAACCTTAGAACCTCTAAGGTCGAACACTAGCACATTAGTCTATCTGTGATCATTAGGGCCATAGCCAAGATTAGAGTAATCTGTTAACAAAATAGTCAACAACACATACTCCATACAATTTGATCCTATATGCACCAAGTAAATTATAATATACACCACACCTAACCAAGGTATCTTCAAGGGACTCACCACACCTATGCTCACAACACAAGTAATACAAAGGTTGGTACTAATGACATCATACACTAAGCATATCATTGCTATAAACTATGAACTAGTGATTAAGCAAGCTACCACAACCTTTTTAGATTTGGGCATATCCAAAGTCTTTAGCGTGTTCTCCTCAAACATGTTTTTGCTACAATAACCATACCATAGACACACAACAAAAGAATAACTAATGAAGCATCACATACCAATGTATGAGCTCACTAAAGAGACCACATATCTTCAACAACAACAGCATAATACCACAAGGTAGAATCAACACCCAAAATACCCTGAGTTTAACATTGGCTAACACACCAATACTAATACCAAGGCATAACCAGCTCCGCCTAAAGTAATGCCCACCTGCTGCACCTGCTGCCCATATTCCTTCTCACTAGAAGAATTTGTACTATCTAGATTAACAACAATCTCCACCCTGTCTGAAGTGTCCAATAGAGTCTCCTAATCCGCCTTCTTGACAAGAAGGAATTCTAAATCATAGGTAAAAAATCTAGATGTAACCAAGTCATAGAACAAAAACCTCTCAGTTATATCTATGACGCTCCCATGTCCCAGTCTCATAGACCCAAGACTAAAAATATTTGAGTCACACTCTTAATGTGACCCCAAGTGCATCCTCAATAGTTGTACCAACAAGCTCATATTATGTTACAACTATCTTTCTAAAAATTGCCACCATAACCCTTTTAGCAACCTTTAATGTGCCATTCTCAATGAGACACCTATAACCTTTTTATCTAAGGAACACTATAAAATCAAGCTCTTGACCATGTTAAGAATATAACAAACACCAAACAACATCTTGGCCACACCATTATATATCCTCATCCTCACAGTCTCAATCCCAGTAACTCTGCACGAAGTACAATTTTCCAAGACAACAACTCCACCTCAAACAGTGTCACATGTTTGGAACTAGCTTCTGTTAGGGAATACATGGTATGAGAACCCAAAATCTAGAATTCACCTATTAGCCAATCTAGTTTATCCATTTATGGTAGTTAGTACATCACTATTGCCATAATCTATTACAACATCACCCTTATTAGATACACCATCAGCATCGTTTGTTGGTTTCCTATTGGGGATGTATTTCCTAATATGACCTTTCATGCGATAACAATTGCAAACCACAACCTTGAACCTGTCCTTCCTTGATTTGGACTTCCGTTTGTCACTAGACTACTTTTCCACAAGCCCCTTACCACTTGAGTCATCTGGACATTGTCCACTTAATTAATTCTCGATCAATTCACATTGTAGCAAAGCATTCTTGATATTTGCAAGAACTAATTCATCATTCCTATACAATATAGTTTCAAAAAAAAATTTACAAGAAAAAAACATAACAACATAATAGCTTGATCCTCATTATCTAATTTAACATCTATATTATGCAAATCTATAACTATAGAGTTAAATTCAATAAGAAGAGATTTCAAGGACTAACTCTCACTTAATTTCAAATCATAAAGTCAGCTCTTCAACTATAGATAACTCGCTATAGATCTTGTCATATGCAAGGATTCAAACTTCAACTAAAAAGCAAAAAATAATTTTCTATTTGCCCACTTCTTATAAAACATCATTTGACAAATATAATTGTATGGTGAATAGGGCCTTAAAATCAGCGTCCCTAAATTCCTCATCAGACATAATTTCTGGTTTCTACACTTTTCCGAATAATGCATTCTCTAATATATTTTGAACAAGGATTGCCTTTGTCTTTAAATTCTGTAACCTAAAATTGAAAGAATGATCAAATCTCTCAATTTCAAATCTTATATATGTCATCTCGATATATCGATCACACACCCAAATCTCTAATACCAATTGTAGGAATGAATTCACCAAATGTGAAATCCTAAGACCTTATCTAATAAGTAATTGGAAAATTATATGAACTAATGTAGATACAATCATAACACAATAACAATTGGGGAAACAACAATGATCTTTATTATATATACCACTATTGATTACAGGGAGAATCAAACAATCCTTACTATATCACTTAGTGTATATCCCAAACATAAGAGAATACAAGAGGATAGGTTTTAGACAGGGTTTGATAGCAGAACACATTGTGCTAGGGTTTCATACACATCTATTTATAGAATTACGTAACTGTCATAAGCAAATTGTAGAAAATAGGGGGGGGGGAATGTTTTTTTTTCATAAACATGAGCCCTCATATCGTTTTTATCTAAACTCTCAACTTTTTCCAAAATAATACAGGATTAAGTATACCAAGAAAACATGGGTCATGTTCACAAGCATAGGAACCCTATGTTTTCGCCCTTGACCTCCTTTTGGATTCAAACTTTTCTGAATACTTGTATACATCAATCAATGCTAGACTACACACACAAATGATCTCACAAATATAGACTAGGACAACTAACTATAAAATTAAAACACACATGCATGCTTGTGATTAATTTAAAGCTAAAGCACATGCACACATACACATATACCAATGTATAGTATATTAAAAATAAAACTAGCATGAATTAAAAGATATTAAAAATGACTGTTGACTAAGTATTTAATTTAAATAGACTCATGTATCTCAATATTAAAACTATTAAGTCATCCTATAACCCTTAATCCTGGTGGGCAAATTAAAAATAGTAACTTAATATTCTAATCTAATGTACTTCGTACATGCTAATGGATAGTCCTATAGGGCTACACCCATTATATATGCTTAATTCATCACAACTAATATCATGTAATCTATATGTGATCAAGGAAACAAATAAAATGCATGATTATCCATGATTAGGATTAGTGTGGCTAAATTCTAACCACTTTAATCACACTAGCCACATATGATATATACTTTATGTAATCAAAACTTCTCTAAACATGGCCTTAATAAGTATGAAAAAATAACTAAAAGAGAAAGAATAATATTCAAATGGAAAACCCATAAACAAGAGCTGCCTGTGTTGGACAACACGATCGTGTTGAGGAAACATTGGGCACTCTTTTGTATAAAACACACTCGTATTTTCTAAAATCTAAATATTGTATAGAGTCTAAGAAAAAACACAACCCTCTTGTGCTTATTCCTAAAATTTTAGTTTGTCATGATTTCACTCAATGAAAAAAATCAAAACTCCACATATTAACACCAATGATTAATCTAATCAAGATAAAGGCATTATATAGCATAAATTATTAACCTAATACAATCTATTTTATGAATTTATGCACAAATCAAATTAATTTCATAAAATTGTAAACATATGAAATTGGACCTTAATATGGAATATTATATTTAATAATCAGTATAGCAAGCATATTTTTGCTTACTTTTAGCCATTAAAAAGATCAATATGCACTAGAAAAAAGAATCATCAACCAAAATTTTAAATTTAATGGTTTTAATCATCGAACATGGACTCGATGATATGTGTTGTATAATAGAAAGGGAAGTAAAGACCTCTTAATGATCTTCTCTTTGAAATAAATGAATTTGATGGAAGAATCACACCTAATTTACTCTTTCTTCTTCACGTATATGTGTGCATTGAGAGATTAAGAAGAAAAAAGAAACTTCTGAGACGCTTAATAAAACTGATGTGATTATAATTCTTAAATAGAGAATCATGGGTATTGGTCCTTTTCCCTTGTTATTCACATATAATTTCAAAACAAGTTTCCTATTTTCTTTTTCCAATACATTTGTTAGGCACATGACACTTTAGTACAATACATATATATACCCTAAAACTATTTCTACCATCAAGAAATAGATAAAGAGCTAATAAGGCTAATGCACTAACTTGATACCTTATTTTATAAATAACTTTATGGAAAAACTTTATATCTAAATTTAATATGGATTATATTTAAGGGTTAATATATAAATAAAATATAAAAGAATTTATTTATAAGTTAAAAAAATACATTAATATGAAGAAAATATCTCTCACAAAGCCAAGTGGAACCACATATACCGATATGTTGTGTGCTTAATTATTGGCACATTTGAGATGCTTATGAACACCTTAAACTTTTCTACACCTCTTTGATCAATTTGCTTTCTTATTTTGTCCCCATATTTTAAGGCCTTATTGAAACCTCCACCATCAATAGTGGTGATTCTATCTCTATCCATTATTCTAGTATCTCCATCCACACTTTTGCACTTTTTGCAACATCGTATGTGTCATAGAAATTGACTATTATGAATATGAAAGCATAGGATATAATTATTCCATGGAGGGAAATCCACTTCCTTGTTATTCTATGCTACCTAACCTGTAAGAAACTTTCCTCCCATGTGATTAGCAAACCACCAGATCTACCTTTGACTTTATTAGCCACCCATTACACACCATCATCCTTTTAGATGTGATTTATATTATAATAGAGTCATTTGGAATAATTATTTTTTATTTCTTGAATGAAAATCATATTTAAATTTCACTTCCAAATTTTCTTCTCCACAATTCTTTTCTTACGCCTTACACTCAAGCCTCTTACATTCCAAGAAAATAACTTCATTACACACTGGACTACTGGCTCTTCATCTACATTTTAGGAGAAACACATGTAGCCCCCTCCCATTCTTGATTCTTCTCCTCTATTGTGTGTCCTACCGAGCTCCAAATTTGCTCAATTGGAGCATTTGGTACCATACACAATTGATTCATGGCCTCTAAGACTTTATCAACCAGAGTGCCATCATTTTAGTGTTCTTCTTCAAGGCCTTTAATTACATATGTACCCAGAGTTTTTATGTGCCTTCTCATTTTTTTAGTTTCTTAATTCGATCATATTTTTCTTTTTTTTTCCTCAAGTGCAACTATCTCGCTTTAATGGTCATGAGATGAAAGTAGAGAGGAGTCCATTCATACTTGGGATTGAATTCAAACCATCTACAAGGGACTTATTGATTGATAGTTCCATCACATTGATATGGCATCCCCCATCCCTATTAATTCCCCCACCTTTTCCACCTCCTCAAAGAATCAAGATAGTCCTTTCATGCCATTATTCTCCCGTGTTACCTCCATATACTTCCCCTTAATATCATCTAAGGTCAACCTGACATTTCCTTCCCCGTGTCCCACATTTGTTGGATGTGGTTAGAGTTGTAAATGAGCCAAAAAGTAAGGCTTGAAATTGACTCATTTATAAATGAGCTAAGCTTTTAATGAGCTCAGATGAATCAACTCATGGGCTTTCATAATAAATAAGCTGAGCTTACAAGCTTTTACACTGTAAATGATCTTGAGACCAAGTTCTTCATACTTAATATTGACTCATTTAGCCAAAATAAACCAATCGGGTTGAGCTTAGAACACTCGTGATCCACTTATGTTAGTTTACAACCCTACATGTGGCTTGGCAACAAAAGACTCATCATTAGAGAATGATAAGTCCCTCGATATGCCCATGCAGCCACCCACACCATTATCCTTATCTTCTGAGTTATTTGATTCAAACCCATCATCTACTATCTTTTCATCTTCTTCTTCTAAAGAGCTGCCACCATCCACTGTTCCATTTCTAGCATTATCGTCAGCATTCATCTTTACCACCACCCGTCTATTTTTCTTTATCACTTAGATGATAGTTTCTTCATTAGTGATATTCAATTTCACTTCCTCTTCTATATTTCATGAACTCAATATAAAGACATATATTATAAATTTTGAAATTTGTTGACCGGAATTTTTGTTCTCCATAGCCACAATCCTACCCTATAAGCTATTAATATTATAGAATGTGTTGTATTGCCATGTAAGCCATGGTACCTTGACAATTGAAATCAAAGCCTTCCACCGTATCTTCATATATGAATACCATTGTTGTAGATAAGAGATTTTAAAGCTTTACATGGACTCTAAATCCTCTACTTTAATGGGCATACCTTTATCTCTGCCACACCTTGTTTATTGATTTGCGACTTTATAAACCTTTTATTTAGGGTGAGTTATAGAGACTTTGCCTCATACAAAACATTCCTCTTGAGTTTCTTTGTGTTATCTACACTTACTATCCCAAAATTAATCTTATCCACCTTCCTCATCCATAATCAAAGCTTCATCATCTGTTGTCTTGTTCTTAACTTTCTTCCTCATACTCCATTTGTTACTTTGTACCTCCTTGTAGGTTCTTTTGTCCTTAACCTTGATGTCATAGATTCTCACTGTACCTATTTAACCAAACCTCTGGCTAACCAAACTTGGATGATCATATATTGCCTTTTTCACATGAATAGTCAATCACCCAACTTACTCCTATTCTCTCTACTTATGGCTTTGGCAGGCACCTCCTCCATTTGAAGTCAAATAATATCAAATCTGTACAGCCAATTTCTTCTCATTCTTCATGGGATGAAAGCATTTAGGACCTCCCCATATGCTTGCAAAAATCTCCTTAGTAGGTCACTATTGACATGTAATGGAAGAAAATCAATAAATAGTGTGGTGCCAAGGCCACTCCTTCTAGGTGTAGGGTAGCTAGATAAGGGTGGGTAATATTTTTGTGGAGCTTCAGTCATGGGGTTTCACTCTCTATGCTATGAAATTTCTCTATCTCGGGGTAGGGTAGTCCGGGAACACCAAGGATATAATAATCATGAATACTTAACAATATACTTAGCAATGAAAATATTAAGTATTGTAGATCTCCTCATATTCACTCCCTCCAAAACTTAACTAATATCTTCAAGATTATTAATCTTCATTCAATTGTTTCTAGACTCCTAATTTGCTTCATTATTTGAAGGCACATCCCTATGCTAATCTAATTAAGGGATGAATTGTAACACCCCCAAAATCACCATAGAAAATTTTTGTTTTAAACATAAAATCATACACCAAAAGAGGGTGTATTACCACCGTAATTGATATAAGTGTGGCCCTACGCCATCCTTGTACCAACTACAAGGTAAGGTAGAAATAGGTGCAACCATGATAAACATAACAAGGAAAGCATTTTATAACATAATAGGGGTTAAATATTTGTTGCCAAGAAAATACTATAATACACAAACATTGTTTAACTAAAATAAAACACTTCAATTAAATAGTAGAAATGGGTAATAGTTGGATGCCACTCTCTCCAAGCCCCAACCCTAGATTACTACAACATTACTCTACCCCGATCATGTCATCATAGGCAGTAAAGTCATCTAGGACATCCTCAGTCACCTATATAGACTTAGAAGGGGACACTACTCATGGGAATGAGCAACACCCATAAGAGGGGTGATCAGTATGCTATGTACTAAGTAAGGTAACAATATAGTCAAGCAGGAATAAGGTAGTTAATAACACTATAGCAATATATAAAGCACATAAGCATGTTATATTAGTTCGTTCATTACTGTTTAAACTTAGGACATTGGTGTAATAATTAGTCATCTCTCAAATTATATCGATGTAGGTTCAGGGATTCCACTATTCTCACGAGTGGACTGATAAATACAATACAACCCAGGACAACACACTCCTAGCCACTATTCTCATCGATGGATTGGTATATAAATATAAGGTACAACCAGCCTCGATCCACATGATATTCTGCTATAAGTAAATATTGTCTTTCCATAGGTTATTATTGTCTTAGGTTTTCATTACTTGAGCTTGGGACCCCCACTATTCTCACTGGTGGACCAGTAAATATGACACAAACCTAGGACAACATACTCTTGAACACTATTCTCACCGGTGTATTGGTATATATATATATAATACAACTCATGGAAACATGCTCTTAGCTGCTATTCTCACCGATGGACCAGTATATAGATGTAAGGTACAATCCATCCTGACTCAAGTGATCTTCTACTTTAAGTGATTAATAACCCTGGCCCCTTGAAAATCCTAATTTCCTAATTTTGAGATATCCTCACCCCCTAATGATCCTCGAGTCCCTAATTTATCAAACAACCTAAACCTATCATTAGAAACCCCTTCCATGCATGGGTCATAGCTCATTTCCCATGGTACTAACATATGATAACAACTAGCCTTTATTATTACCCCTCGAAACCTTAGTTTGGTCCAAATGAGCCTAACCCCTTCTTTACTACTTATTTATCCCTAAACTTCCACAACCAAGCATAATCTACCATGATTATCCATCCTCTAAATTTTTGTAGGCTAACTCCTTTGTTTTGCATATGTGATAACAACCTCCCCAATGGACTCCTCTCAAAACCCTAATTTCCCTTTGATAGTTGTTGCAATACCCCTAAAAACTTGCCACTAAAAATTTTTATTTTATTAAAAGAATTAGAAAAAGTGAAATAACAAAACTGTGAATTTTGGATATATTTCCGCCACACCTAGTACCAAACCAATTCATTCCTCATGTTCCAGTAACAAGTGCTAAGGCTGAAAAGAATTATTATCAAACATAAGTCAATACTTAAAATAAGAATTCATAAGAGAACTAGAAAGTTTATAACATGAAAATCAGAGTACGTATAAAAAGGTTTACAATTCAAAGAAGTATATAATTAAATTTCCCAAAGGAACAGAAAGTACAGTACGGTAAAAACAAGACTAAGGTAAAACTATTATAGTTGGTGGACCAGAAACACTCCACAAGATAGAACACACCTAACCACTATTATAGCTGGTGAACCGGAATCACTCAGTAGGGCAACACGCACCCGACCACTATAATTGTCGGTGGACTGGAATATATATATATAGAACCTTACTAGCCCTGACTCACATGGTGTTCCACTGTAAATAATTAGTATCTTTTCATACCTTATACTTCTGGTTCACACATTTCTCATATTAATTCTGCATGAGTATGGGAACCCGACTATTATAGCTGGTAGACCGAAAACACTCCACAAGGCAGAATGCACCTAACCACTATTATTGCCGATGGACCGAAAAATATATATCCTCACTAGCCCTGACTCACGAGGTGTTCCACTGTAAGTAATTAGTATCTTTCCATAACTTATTACCTTGCAAAATTTAGTTTATTGAGCCTAGAATCCCCCACTATTATAGCTGGTGGATCGGAAACACTTAATAGGGTAAAACGCTCCTAACCACTATTATAGCCGGTGGACCAAAAAATCACTCAGTTGGGCATAACGCTCCTGACCACTATTATAGCTGGTAGACCAAAAAATATATAACCTCACTAGGCCCTAGCTCGATAATCTTTCCCTTTAAGAACTTAGTGTTTTATTGTGTCTTATTCCACATATAACCCCAACTAGACATGCATAACCTACTCGACTTCCCGACAATCCTGTCCCATATCTTGGGACTTTTACTTCCCCTAATACATCCTGTCATCCTTTCCTACTCTTTCCTCATTACCTTGAATACTCAACTCCAAGGCTCAATTTTCATATCTCTGAATCAACTTAATATCACTCTCTTGGGTTTTCTTCCTGGAAAACCCTAATTTGGCCTATATGGCCCAACCTACCTCTGTCCCACACAACTCATACTCCTCCAATTTATCACCTCACTCGATTCACCCCCAAGCACCATGTTTTACTTCCCATATAGTACATGTGGCTACGAAACCCTAGTTGGCCATCCTAAAACTCTACCACCTCTCTTTCTCCATACAATGTTATTCATTCATCACTCTTACTTACCATCACCTTTTCCACATGACACATATCCAACACAACCTATGACCCCAAGAATTCCTTCCATCTTTTTCCACTCACCATGAACCCAAAACTCTTCTTTATTACCAAAACCATCACTTCCCTTGATCCACACTTGACATTACAACCTCACTATCCAACTCCCGCACATGATCACAAAAACCTTAGTTAGTTCCCCAAAAACCCTAGTACTTCTCCTTTCTTTTATTCCACTCAATCAACACCCAAGAACATTCTTCTCACTTGAATCACTTTTCCTTCGTGTGACACCCCTTCCATCTTTTATCCTCATTCCAAACATTTTCATTAATTTTTTCTCCCTTACATATTTCTCTCACTTAGGGTTTCTTCCCAAATCCCTAGTCAAATCTCCCATGCATACTTACATCAACCCATGCACTATTTTTCACATATGGACTCTAATTACCCTAAAAATTATTTCCTTACCTTACTCAATCCTCAAATCAACTTTTCCCACATAAAATTCATCCCCATACAAAGGTTGACCATCTCATACAAACCCTAGACTTCCCATGCATGTTTTGATCTGTTCCCTTAATTTCATTACCATTATTCCGTTTTTTATCCATTTATAGGTCATAAGATAATTAGGCAATCATTACCATTCTCTAGCCAATTCACTTTCCTCATTCTTTTCTATTTCTCTCACAACTATATAATAATACTTAATACCTCCTATCATGCATGTCATAAGGGGCAGTATTACATAAGCACAATTCAAGTACAAGTAATAACATCATATTACACATATTGTAGACACATACAATTTACCTTAGCTCCATGCTTAGCAAGCTGTGCTACAAGAACGTGATAATATAAAATATAAAGCATACACATCAACTAACACACATAGCACACTCTTACACATAAAAAGCCTTAACCACATCCTTACCTAATATGACACCGGGCTTAGAGCACGCTTCTACGCCTTCTTAGGGTTTTGAATTAATTCACCTATAAGAATGAAATGCTAAGGGTTAACCTCTCTCTTACCAAAATTACCATCCTTTCCTACCTTACACTTATCATGTTCTACTATTAGGGTTAATAATAGTAATAGCTGTTTTATAAATGAGAGTAGGGTTGCTATTATCAAAGTAGCCAACCATGTCATTATTAGTCAAAATAGGTCTTAGGAGGTACATTAATTCATGTTAAAGTATTAATAACAATATTTATGTTATTAAAGATAATAGCTTTAATAATAATAATAATAATAATAATAATAATAATAATAATAATAATAGTTTTAGTGATAGCACTAATATCAACCCAAATCCTAGTAGTAATAATAATAATAATAGTGATATTAGTAATACAAAAGTAGTGAACATAATGATACTAATAATAATAATGCTAGTAGTAATAGTATGGTTAGTAATATATGAAATATTAACAATAATGACAATGTAATAACAACAACAACAACAACAATAATAATGGAAATATTAATAATAGTTCTAATCTTAAGAATAATACTAATAAGGGTCCTACTAATCATAACAGTAGTAACTTTAGTGATAATATGGTTAAGTATAGTAATAGTGATGGAAATAATAATAATAATAATAATAATAATAATAATAATAGTAATAATAGTAATGATAGTAACAATAATAATAATAATAATGTTGAGCATAATACTACTAATAATAATAATCGAAATGGTAATAGTAATATAAGGTTTCAAATATTTATAATAATAATAAAACTGATAATGGGCCAAAGTTAGCATTAATAATAATAGTAAGAAAAATAATGATAATAATAATAATAATAATAATAATAATAATAATAATAATCATCATCATAATAATAATGATGATGATGATGATGATAATCATAATAATAATAAATTTGTAGACCATTAATAATAATAATATTAGTAAGAAATATTCCAAAGTTAGGTTTAATAATAATAATGACAAAGGTAATAATAATGATAAAATAAAAATAATAATAATAATAATAATAATAATAATAATAATAATAATTATTATTATTATTATTATTATTATTATTATTATTATTAAGAATAATACTATTAATGCTACTAAAAATTGCTAACACTTGTATAAAAAAGGTTTAGGGGTTGGGGGAGCTAGAGTATCACCTAGGGATGGTGGCGGCACTAGCGGTGGTGGTGGAGGGAGAAAAAAGAGGGAGAGGTGGTTGTATAGGCTAGGAGAGAAGGAATGAAGGGGTGATTGAGGTGGTGGTGGGTGCCTCAGGTGGAGAGAGTTGGAATGGAGGTAGTGGTGCAGGCAAAGGGGGCAACACACAGTGGCAGATGTGGTGGTTGAAGCTGGTGGAGGGAGGAGAAAGGAGGATGAGAGGGTAGTAGGGAAAAGGGGAGGTAGAGGAAGCTCCCTTAGTTGTTCTAGAGGGTATAGGGGGTGTTGGTTGTGGCGGAATTGGCAATGGACGATGGTGCGAAGGGCGAGAGTGGTTGAGGTGGGGCTGATTGAGAAGTGAACTTTGCATGGGTGGGGTGGCTCGTGATAGGGCAATCATTTGATTAGGAGGTGGCACAAAGGTCGGTTTTTCTTGGATACGAATCAAAGGGGCTGATTATGGCCGTTTATGGGGTATTTATAGGCCAAAAGGAGGGGAAAATGACAAAGGAGGAAGATGATTAGTGGGGGCAGGTGAGGTAGGAACATCGGCTGGCGGTGGCAGGCAGCACATGTCTGCTATAGTAGGGCGTGGCTTTTGGTCAGGGAGAGAAAAGGAAAGGGGCCGGCGTGCATAAAGAGGGATAAGGTTGGTTGGGTTGAAAATGGGAAAGAAAATGATGGGGGTGAGAGGGAAGGGTGGTTGGCATGCGGCTGGTAGCTGTCAGCGGGAATTGAGGTAGTAGAATGTAGGGTTGCAAGTTAGGTTGGGGAGAGGGTAGGGGAAGAAAGGAAGTGGATTGGGCGGTCCAAGAAGAAAGAAAAAAAAGAAGCGGCGGACTGGGGCTGGGCGACGGGTGAAGGAAAAAAAGATGGTGCAGGCCTAGGCAGCGTAGGAGGGGGAAAGGGAAGAGAGGGAGGACAGTTTGGGCCGCGGGGAAGGCTGGCCCAAACCGGGGGGAGAGGAAAAATAAATAAAAAAAGGAGAGAAAGGAAAGAAAAAGGAAAAGAAAGAAGAAAAAGGGAAAAGGGAAGAAAAAGAAAATAGATGGGTTGGGGTATTTAGGATATTTGGTATTTTTGAATATTTAAATTAATAATATTTTAAATAAAATAATAAATAAAATCCCTTTTGTGTTAATTTAGGATATTTTGAATAGTTTTTCCTAATTTTCATAATAATTAGCAAAACACCCTAATTTTCCCTTAATAAATTATTTATTGTTTTCCTCTTGATTTTACCTTATTTTCTTCCTCTTATTTTAATAAATTAATTAATTAAACTAATTTCTATAATAATTATTTATTTGGCCATAATTTATAAAATTAGAGTTTTGGGGTATTTCAACTGTATCCACTCCTACTTATCCCACCTAGCCATCAGACTAAACACAAAATCCCCACAAAGAATATTCAACATCATAGTTGAGAGGCACAACCCAACTCCCCCATCTCCAACATGTGATAAAGATCTACCATTAGGGTTTTGTACATCCAGAACCCTATTTTCACCCGCTTAATACTCTTCCATCCGCTAGCATATAAGGATTCCCCCATGTTTTTCCAAACCACCCAATAACACCATCATCCCCCCATAACCATCTTCAACAACCATCACTCACTTAGTCACCCTTAGACATAAACCATATTAAGTTTAACTCACCCCATGCATGGTCAACCCTCTCCATGCAATATCTGCTATAATCCTTTCTTATGGTTATCATACTTAGTATTTAACATTTTTCTAATGGATGTTTGACTATATTTTTCCCTAGGGTTTCCCTATATGCTACTTTCCAGAATATTGATGAAAATAACCCTAGGTCTCAAAAACCCTACCTAAGCCTCATGGCTTAAAAGGCAATAACTTCTCAACAATCCTCAAATATGCGGTACCACATACTAGAATTACACATCAACATATGAACCGACATAGTTATGTCCATATATTTTATTACCTTAGACCATTGCAAGCTAAGCTACACAAGCACCCCTAGAACATGTAACATTTCATGTAGGTATTCATGTAACACATAGAAAAATCACATAAACACAAGACCCTAGCTATGAATGTATCCTTATCGAAACGATTCTAGTCTTGAGGCAAGAAAATGTTATGCCTCCTCTCCTGTGGTCACTAGAACAATACCTAAAAATGAAAATACCTAAATTTAGACTATCTTATCCTTTTTCTTCCTCTTTCCCTTTTTTCCCTTTCCTTAAACAAAATAATAACAATAACAACAACAACAATAATAATAACACTTATGATAATAAATTTAATTAAATATAACTCAAAATGGAGGAAAGGGAAGTGATTGTGACCAGAATAAGCAAGAGGAGTGGAGGGATGCATGACGGCAGTGCAGCGGCAGCACAAGGTGGAAATTATTTTTTTAGTTGGAAAAAGAGTTGGGGTTAGTATTTTGGGGGTTGAGAGTGGTGTTGGCACTAGGTATGATATTGGGAGGGAAGGTGCTTCACGGTGGCAGCTACCATGGTAGGTCATGGCACAACCAAGAGAAAGGGAGGAGAAAAAGGGAGAATAGAGGGGAAAAAGTGGTGAGGAGGGCTAGCTACACAGGTTGGGCACCTATACAAGAGGTAGAAGTATGGTAGCGATGTCGAGAAGGAGGAATGGATTGGTGGTGGTGATGGTGTGTGGTGGTGTGACCTACCCAATTTGTAAGCTTGGGGAGAGGAGAGGAGGGGAGAAATAGGGGATGAGGGGATTAATAGGTACAGGGAGATGTAGGGAAGGAAGATGGGAGGAGCTTGGACAACGGTGGTAGAAGTCTAGAGTAAGGGAAGGTGCAAGGCGAGGTTGATGAGAGAAAAAAGAGGAGAGGGAAGAGTTGGGGGAGTATTCATAGGTTGTAAGGGGACGATGAGGACAAGGGTAGTTGGTCACTGGATGGCATAGTAGTGGGAGAGAAGGAAGGAAGAGAAGGGGAGGGGCTCAATGGATGTAAGGTCATGCATGGAAGAGGATGAGAGGGAGAGGAGACGGTAACATCGCCTGGTGGCGATGGTAGTAACGTCAGATTGAGCAATGAGAATAAGGGGTAGAGGTCGATGGGGTAGAAAAAGGGAGAGGAAAGAAGGGAATGAGGGTTTTATAGGCTTAGGGGAGGGAATAAGTGGATAAGGAGAGGAAGAAGACAAACGAGGGGTTGGTAGTTGCTGGCTGGCATACAGGTTGGTACATTTGAGTAGGGGAGACATGGCAAAGGTCCGGTTTGAAGGGGTAGGGGAACAGGTGAGGGGAGAGGAAGCTCGCAGGGGAGGGGGACCATGTAGGGGACGTGCCTGTTGCATGCACTTTAGGGTTGAAAGAGTTGTACTCATCTTCAATTTCATTTCTATGACCTCTTGCAACCTTCCCTAAAAGTGAGAGAAGAACCTTGAGTCCCTATCCAAGACAATATCCTTAGGCACCCTGTGCCGAATAACCATAAACTTTATGTAGGCACTGGCTAACTAATCCATGCTCTAGGTCAACTTCATAGGAATGAACACTACCGACTTGGTCAATCTATCCATGATCACCTAGATAGTGTCACATCCACTTCGCGTCCTAGACAACCCACTAAAAAATTTTATGTAAATATAATCCCACTTCCATCTTGGCACTTCTAGAGGCTAGAGTAGCCCTATAGGTTTGCGGAGCTCAATTTTGACCTTCTGACAAATCAGGCATCTTGATATAACTTCAGCTTACCTCTCTCTTCATACGGGGACACTAGTATATCCTCTTGAGATCCTTATACAACTTGTCCCCTTCTGGGTGGATGTAGTATGGGGTCTGGTGTCCATCTTCTAATATTTGATGCTTCAACTAAGCAACCTTGCTATACACACTAACATCCCTTGTAGCAAAGGCTATCGTCCTCATATATCTGAAATTCTTTGGCCTGGCCTTCCCGTATCTTCTAATGTATCCTATCAATCTTAGTATCTCCAGACTGGCTTGCATGAATCTCCTTGAACACTATAGGGTAATTGTTAAGGCACTCATGCTAACCTCAAGGTTACCCTACTGTATCAGCTCAATTTCCATATCACTAAAATCTTTCGGCATTCAGTTAGCAACCACACAAGAGTTCATAGAGTGTGTGGTATTTTCTGCTCAGTGCATCTGCCACCACATTGGCCTTACCCTTATGGTAGGTCACCTCAATATCATAATACTTGACTAGATCCAGCCATCTCCTTTGCCTCATGCTTAGTTCCTTCTGTGTGAAGATGTATTTGAGGCTCTTGTGATCAGTAAAGAACTTACACTTGGTCCTATATAGGTAGTGCCTCCAAATCTTCAACGTCACCATTATAGCTAACTCCAAATCATGAGTCAAACAGTTCTACTTATGTTGGTTCAACAGATGAGAAGCATATGCAACCACTTTATCATTCTACATTAATACACACCCTAGCCCATGCTTGGATGAGTCACTATAGACCTCAAAACCCTCAAACCCTCTAGTAGAGCTAGGACAGGTGATGTGGTCAACTATCTCTTTAGCTCTTAAAAATCCTCATCACAGGACTCGTCCCAATGAAACTTGGTGGTCTTATTCAAAAGGTTGGTTAGAGGATGCGAAATCCTTGAGAAGTTTTGCATGATTCGGTGGTAATATCCAGCCAGACCCAAGAAGCTATGAACCTCTAACATATTCGTGGGAAGCTACTACTATCTTTGCTAGGTCAATAGCTACTCCCCGATTGATACTATATACCCAAGACAAGTCACTTTCAGAAGCTAGAACCCACACTTGGACAACTTAGCTACTCCCCGAATGATACTATATGCCTAAGAAAAGTCACTTTTAGAAGCTACAACCCGCACTTGGACAACTTTGCATATAGATGGTGCTCCCGTGGGAGCGACATAATAGTGTAGAGATGTTGCTCATGCTTTTTATTTCCTCGAGAATACACCAAGATGTCATCGATGAATACCACCTCAAATTGGTTAAGGAAAGGTATGAAGATCATTGTCATCAAATCCATGAAAATTGCAAGAGCACCGGTGAGCCTAAAAGGCATCACCATGAACTTATAGTGTCCATATCGATTCTGGAATGCTATCTTCATGATATTGGCATCTATTATACGCAATTGATGGTATCCATATTTTAGGCTGACCTTAGAAAAGACTATGGCATCCCATAGCCGATTGAAGAGGTCATCTATCTTTAGGAGCGATTACTGGTTTTTCACTGTTAACTAGTTCAACTTTCGGTAGTCAATGTAAAGATGGAGACTCCTATCTTTCTTCACAAATAGGATCGGCACTCCCTATGGTGACACACATGGTCGGATGTACCCATGTTCCAACAACTTTTCTAGTTGATCCTTGAGCTCATTTAGTTCAATCAATGCCATTTGATAGGGTGCTCTTGACATGGGTTCATCCCTTGGTACGAGCTTGATGGTGAAGTCAATCTTGTGCACTAGGGCCATACCCAATATCTCCTTTGGAAATACATCTAGGAAATCTATTACCACCAAAATGTTACCCAATTTTGTTAAATCCGTGTTCAGTTTTTGCACATTGCACAAATACAACGAGTACCCCTTTTGGACTAGTGAGTGCAATGTGACCGCAGACACCACTTTGGTAGTGGGCTTAGGGTTGGTATTTTTGTACAAAACCCTATTACCCTTTGGGCTCCGTAACAACACGCGTTCCTAAGCACAATCAATCACTTTATGATATCGCCCAAGCATGTCCATCCCTAATATGACATTAAAGTCCTGAAATTTGACATCAACCAGGTCTACTAAGAAGTCTACCTCACCTATGACTAAGGCTACATCTAACTAAAGTTCAATGCATTTCATCCTATCCCCCAAAAGGTAGCATCGCAGATAATGCTATGCTAGAAAATGGTGATAATTCAGCGATAGCAACAAAATTAGTGGACACGAATGATAAGAAGGCACCCAAATCAAATAGATCATGCACCGATAAGGAGAGAATGGTGAAAATATCCGTAACTACATCCAGCTGCCTATCAACCTCTGCCTAAATGATAACGTTTAGGCGTTTGCTTGACAGGCCTCCTTGATAGTCCCCTCAGTAACCCCCAAAGCCTTGAGTCTGACCACCTCTATGAGGGAAAGGCTGTGGTCCCTAAGGCCTTCCCTTAAAGTCCCGGACTAGTGCACTAGCTAGGGCAAGTGCTCTCTGTTGGATCTGCTGGGATGAAATATGAGCATGCTGCTGGTACGCTTACTATTGGGGCATTAGTGGTTCCCTCTATTGGAACTACTAGGTCTGGTGTTGTAGAAAGCTCTTTTGCTTTTGCACTTGAAGGCACATTGGCCCAACCTACCATAAATTCTACAACTCACAAGTCTGCCTCTATAGTCTTGACCTGAGTGGTTCTTGCCATAGCGTCTGCATGAGAATCCCCTCAGTGGTCCATGACCTCTTATCAAAACTAAGGCTATGCAAAAATTCGATCTGAAATTTAAAAAATCCAATCCGAGTTTTAGGATATCCGGTCCGGGTTTTAAAAATCGGAGCTTATATCCGATTTGATATTTTTCTAGATTATTTGATCCAATTAAAACATATAATGTATAAGAAAAGTCTATTTTTAAAAATAAAATATATAACTATTTTTTTATTAAATAAATTATAAATATAATTATTTAACCTAAATATTTATGTAAGTATGTAAAATTAACTAGTACACTAATAGTATAATGTAAATATGTAACAATATTACTACTACCAACTCAGTAGCCATTCGGTTCGGCTGACCTAGTCTTACTCTCTACCCTGGTCTACCCTAATTTTCTTCTCACTTTCTCAGTCTTCATCTTTTGATCTTCCCTTCCCTTCTTGAATACTTACAGGCTTGCAGCAACTATCAAGTCTCACGTCCCGACCAGGCAACCACTCTTCTCCCAAACAGAGGAAGCGCTAGTGCCACCAGCCACCACTAAGCATAGTTGTGGCTTGTGAATTGCGACCTTTCTTCCTTCCCAATTCCTACCCATTCCCAATAGCGCAACATATTTTCTACAAATGAATCCCTCCCTCTCGTCCTTCTCTTCTCTTAACTCTGATCTCTCACTTGCAATGTCATCCCTTTTCCTTTCATTCTTTGGAAGTTGAAATTCTAGGTAAATATAGTTTAGATTCTTAACTTGTTTTTCTGATTCTCACATATTCTAATCATTGTCTGATTCTACTATTTGTAATATTTTCGTTCTTGTATTCTAAGGCATTATTCTTGTTTGTTGATTCTTCCTTCAAGGCTTGTTTTGACATTTAAGGTATGAACTAATTGTTTGTTATTTTTTTTTATTTTTCTGTCATCGATTGTCTATAGTTTTAGGGTTGTGGAGGATGAGGTCGGTTATGCTAATTTTTTTTATGTTGTGGTCAATTTATTTTGGAAATTGACTACGGGCTTCTGTTTTTGTTAATTTTTTGTTGGGGATTTGTTAGTTTTGTTTTTTTATCTACATTTGTTTTGTTAGGGCATCGTTTGGTAGCCGATACCCATTTTATTAGTTTAGTTTTGTTTAGAATGGATGTTGATTGCTTATAGTGTTTGTTTAGAAAGGCTTTTAACAAATTGAATGCCACTAGCTTAATTTGAAATTATAGATCTGTGAAGAAAGCTTGATATTTGTGTGAAGTCACTTTCTATTATAGTTCTTGCTCTTAATGAAATTAATTACTATTCCATCTTTCAAAGCCAAGTGAGGTATGTCTAATTTAATTGTAATGGAGGCCTATGGTTGTTAGATTTGTAGGTTTAAAATAGGTTTATAGCAGGATTTTGAAAGAATCTAGGACCATATCATACTGGTTTAAAATAGGCATATTCCATCTTTTTGTTATAGTAGGGTTGTTAGATAATATTATGTAATAATTCAATGGTTATCAAGAAAAGATTATGAGAGGTGTAATAGTGTAGTGTAATTTAAAGGATCATATCAGACTCTTCTATTGGATTGGGAATGGTAAATTCAATTTTTATATTAGTTCTTTCATATCTTCATCGTCTTCAATTTTCTAAGTGCATCGTGTGCAGTGTGTACTAACTTGATGCCTGGTGTTAGTGATGTTTGGAGATCTAATTGATTGTTTTTTCATTCTCCTTTGTAGTAGTAGATAAATCCCAATAGCCTTGTAGTAGCCTAATTTTGTGTTCTTTATATTGAATGGCATCTATCTACCGTAGTTCTAAGAATGAATCATACTAGTGTAGATTTTTTTTTGGAGTATTATGGCTTATGCCATGTAGATTCCACTAAATCACCATTGAATGAAGCCATCTGGTTCATTTACTTGCTGAGCGATCTAATTTATTGATTCTTGTTCCTGTATTGCTTTTCTCCTTTCCGTCCCTCTAATAATTGTAGATTAGTTACCTACTTTCCATCAAATTCTTATTCCAACTTTCCAAGATTCCATCTATGTTAGGGCTGTGGTTGACAACGATGCAGTTTAATTATTTCTCAATATTTCAATTGGTTGAAAAACTTATAGTTAGTTTAGTTAGCTATCTTTTGCTTGATCCAACATAATTATTTTTTATTTTTTTCATTTATTTTTATTAGTTAGTTGTATATGCATTTAACGAGTAACTACCAACTCTTTGAATCATATGTTGCTACCTGATCCAACATATTTATCTCTAATTTTTTTATATTTTTATATTATTTAATTGTAACTGCATTTTACTAGTAACTACCAACTCTTTGGATCATATGTTGCTGCCTGATCCAATATAATATCTATCTCTGATTTTTTTATATTAGTATATATAAATACAACTTATGATGATCAATATGTGTTCATAAGTATTAACTAAATTTTATTTTTGTTCATAAAATGTAATTGATGACAGCTAATAGCCTAGCACTAGCACTAGCGATCTGGTAGGTAGCAATAGTATGGAATCAGTGAATGAGATTGAAAATGCCAAAAGTGGGACACCAAGTATTTCACTAGAAATGAATCCTCCTTTCCCATTTCCTCCTGTGCCCCCATTAGAACCTACTTTAAATGAACAATCTAAAGGTTCTAAAGAGAGTAGAAATTAGGGTGGGCCATCGATAAAAAAATATAGATCATGGGTTTAGGATCATTTTGAAAAAATACCATGTGATAATAAAAATGATCAAAAGGCAATTTGTATTTATTGTAACAATCAATATGTGGCCGCTCCTTCTAAAGGCACTTCAAATTTGAGTATTCATTTAAAGAGTTATAAGAAGTACCTCGTGAATATAGACGATAAACAATTCATTTTAAAAATGAATGCTTCTTATTGTGATGGTATTCTTCTATCATCTGCAATAACTAGTGTTACTAATTGAAAATTTAACCAAGAAGAGCATATAAAAGCATTGGTTGAAAGGATAATTTTGGATCAATTGCCCTTTCGACTTGTAGAAAGGGAGGGATTTTGAAGGTATATTGCTAAGACATAGCCTAGAGCAATAATTTCTTCTTGAACTACTGTTCCTAGAGATGCATTACAATTTTTTATAGGAGAGAAAACAAAGTTGAAGGCATTTTTTAAGAGTTGCAAAAGTCGAATTTATCTCACCACTGATACATGGACTTCTTGTCAAAATATTAGCTACATGGTCCTCACATCTCATTTTATTGATAAGAATTGGAAATTGTATAAAAATATTATTATTTTTATCCAATCATTGGTCATTTTGGTGAGATTATTAGTAGATCTATTGAAGGATGTTTAATTGATTGAAATTTTGATAAGGTTCTAACTCTAACAGTTGACAATGCAAGTTCAAATGATAAGTGCATTGATTATTTAAAATAACGACTCAATAGTTTGGGTGATTTGGTTTTAAATGTATCTTTATTACATATCAAATGTATTGCTCATATATTAAGCCTTGTTGTAAAAGAGGGGTTGAAAGAGTCTAGCGATCATATTCTTAGAGTTCGACATGTTGTGAGATATATGAGATCATCTCCCTCTAGATTGAGTAAATTCAATACTTGTGTTGAGCAAGAGAAATTAGAGTCCAAGAGAATGTTATTTTTGGACATTGAAACTAGGTGGAATTCTACGTATATTATGTTGGATCCTACCTTCAAGTTTAAAAAAGCTTTTGATTTGATGAAAAGAGATAAGAAATATCGTGTTGAAATGGACAAATTAAGGGGTGTACCAGTTGATGATGATTGGGAGCATGTGCGTGTGTTGCTTCCTTTTTTGAAATATTTTTATGAGACAACTTTGAGGATATATGGTTCTTTGTATGTCATGGGTGACATGTATTTGTAAGAGATTTGTGGTACTTTGAAAATGATTAGTGTTTCTAGAGATGGTGATGATTTTGACATAAGCGCAATGAATTTGGGTATGAACTCCAAATATGATAAATATTGGGGAAATGGTAGAAATATCAATGTGTTACTATTTATTGTTGTGATTCTTGGTCCTAGGAGGAAGATAAGATTTTTGTGTTGGGAAATTAATAAGTATTTTGAATCTAAATTTGCAATTGACATGAATGCTAAGGTTGATACAACTTTGAAAGAATTGCATGCCTTCTATGCCTCTAAGCTTACATCTTCTCCAACCCCTAAGCCATCTTCAACTGTGAATGCAAGTGAGGTCACTAGTGAACACGGTGATCCAATTGGTAGAACCTTTGAAGAAACAGTGGCAGCTGAGATTACTTTAGCTCATAGAAGGAATGATTTAGACAAGTATTTAAAGGATAACTTGCTTGTTGTTGGTGAAAGTTTTGATATCCTTAGTTGGTGGAGGGATAATGCCATAAATTACAAAGTTCTTACTTTAATGGCTAAGGATCTTTTAGCTATGCTTGTGTCCATAGTTGCATCTAAGTCTACATTTAGTACTGGAAGCCACGATCATGATCCAATTCGTAGTTCTTTAACCCCTATAATGGTAGAAGCGTTAGTTTATATGCAATATTGGATAGGGTCATCTTTAGATAATTATCAAGTAGAAGAGATCATTGAGGAGATTAAAAACATTGAAGTTGGTATTCTTTTATTCTCTTTTATCGATACTTTTTAAAAGTATTTCATGTGTTTTTTTTTTAATTTTTATCTTATTTCATTTTTCAGATATTATAGGCTTACCACCTATTGTGTAGATTGACGAGTCAAATATTTCATAATTTGAAGACATGATATTATGATGATTAATGATTGATGACTTTCTTTGTTGGAAAACTATTTAGTTAAATTTTTTTCTTTTAATTATGGATTTATGGACTTTGGATTATTGTTGTATTTGTTTTATGGACTTTGGATTATTGTTGTATTTGTGTTATGGACTTTGGATTATTATTGTATTTGTTTTATGGACTTTAGACTTTGGACTAATCTATCATAATTATTATTTTTAGAATTTATTTTAATTTAATTCTAGTAGGTTAAAATATCCACATTTGAATATTTTGATTTCAGATATTTGGATATTGGATATCGGATATCCGAATTTATATCATAGGATTTTCAGATATCTGGTCAAAAATAGATTTTTTTTGTTAAAATATAAATATTTTTTAGATAATCGGATGTACTGGATATATCCGATATCCGCATCCGATATTTTCAGATATCTGATTCTTTAGATATCTACTATTAATGGATACACATATGAATATAGGTTATTAAATATCTGATCGGATCAAATATAAAAAAACTGATCGGATACGGATAACTATTTTTGCACAACCCTAATTAGAGCTCTTTGTTGATATCCTGAGGGTCCTCCTCCTTAGGGCTAAGTATAAGAAGGTCATTGCTCCCATCATATAGAAAATGATGAAGTAGATCCCCTGATCGAACTTATAAACTACGGTGGACTCGCTGGTAGCAATGCCTGAGTCAAACCTCAATAGCTCGGTGAATCAAACGTAGTACTGTCTGAGTGTCATGCTACCCTGAGTGAGCTACATGAACTCCTTGAGCTTACCCCTTTTCGGGTTCTCTGAGTATAACCTGGTGTGCAGGGTGGTCTGGAAGTCTTCCCAGGTTATCTAGGGACCATATAGGGTGTGATGCTCAACCCACTAGGTGTCTGCTATGCCCTTAAAGAAAAATGATGCGATGCTGGACTGCCTAGCTGGAGGGCAATCTAAATCCCAAAGGTGAGATTCATGTCTTGGATCCCCCCTTCTAGGATCATGGGATCTTGGTCTCTCATGTATAGCGGAAAGTGATGAACGGTGACCTTCTAGAGCCAATCCTCCCTGACACCCTCAAAATGATATTATGGAGGTGGGGGTAGTGGAAACATCAAGGGCTAGCGCTAGACGAACTCGATGAAGGCCTCAAAGGCATCCTCTAGGAATCTAACCCTTTCATTCACCATGAATTTATTTTACAAAACAAAAGATGCGTTAGAATGTAACCTCTTGAATTGAAAACATTTACACACTAATCCCCTTCTAGGGTATTCCTAGGCTACCCTTTTCGTTTCCTCACTAGTGGATCTGGATTTAGAGGTCTTAAAACAAGAAAACATTTTCTAGGGTATAAAATATTTTCAAAACTAGGGAAATGTTGTTGCAACCAAATTTTTTTGAAAGGTAAAGAGTGGTTATCAAAACCATTGCTCAAATACCAACTTGTAACACTCCTAAAATCATAGTTGAAATTTTTTGTTTGCTTAAGGAAAATCACAGACCAAAAAGGGGGTGATACTGCCGTGATCGGTGTAAGTCTGCCCCCTATCCAGCCTCATACTAATCACAAGGCTAAAAGATAATACGGAAATGTAATAGAAACAGATTAAAATATGAAGGAGTCTAACATTGAATTACAAAAAAATCTAGAATACGTCAGAGTCAAAGTCAAATTTAGTACAATAGAGAAACACAATATAAAATAGTATCCCACTACAAAGGAATAAAAATATGAAATACAAATGGAAAGTAGTCTAAATTACACTCTCTCTAGCCCCGACCTCAGGATATCAAGACATCACTCTGCCCCAACTTGCTCATCGTAAGCAACAAAGTCCTCTAGGTCCTCATTGCTTACTTGCACAGACTCAGGAGGGGCTACTACTCGTGGGAATGAGTAGCACCCATGATAAGAGTGTTCAATACATTACGTACTAAGTAAAGTAACAATATAGTTAAGGTAGGGCACAACAAGACAATATACAAACATCATGCATACAATAGGTTTTAGTAGATCATTTACCCTTGTCGGAATTTAGGCCATTAGTACCATCTTTATACATATCTTCAATTATATCTATATGAGTATGAGGACACTACTATTATAATCGGTGGATTGGAAATAACTACTTTAGGGTAGAACACACTTGGTTATTATTATAACCAATGGACCATTAAACAAATATAACCTCAGGAAAAAAATGCACCTAGCCACTATTATGACCAGTGGACCAGTAAATGTCCTACGTCTGGTGCTAACCCACGTGGTATTCCATTGTAAGTGATTAGTGCCTTTCCATAGATTATTATCATCCAAGGGTTTAATTTATTGAGCTCAAGACCCATACTATTATAACCGATGGACCAAGAATAACTACTTCAAGGCAAAACACACCTGGTTACTATTATAATTGGTGGATCGGTAAACATGTACAACCCTAGGACAAGACCTGCCATGCCACTATTATAACCAATGGACCAGTAATCATTCTACATATGGGCCTAGCTTAATGATCTTCCACTTTAAGCGATTAGTATTTTATTTATATCTTATTTACCAAGTAACATCCATCTAGACATGCAAACCCTAATGGACACTCCCGACTTATTACCACCCTACCAACCTAGACTTTTTTAAGACCCTAACCCATGACCTAAGACATACACATCCTCTAAGACTCTAGTGACCCCCAAACATTTTTCTACTAACCTCATAACGAACTTAGAAGTCTCATATACATAGGTTAAGGCCGCTCTCCTTTTTCTCCACCTATGATCACCATCTCCTACTAAGGTTTCCCCTTGAAACCCTAATCTGTTGTTTCTCCTCTCCTTACTTAACCCACATCTCCCCTAATTTAAGCACCATTACCATACTCACCCTAACTCTAACCTCATAGCCTAAGTCCTCAATTCCCACATGTGATAATAACATCCTAGTTGGTCACCCCAAAAAACCCTAATATCCGCCTTCTTCTTCTATACCCTATTCTCTTACACTACTATCCCCTCCCTTTAGCTTGACTCACACCCTCCATGTAGTGTACCTCTCATCATGACACTAATGTTCAATCAACTTCCTCAATATTTCCTCACAACACCCCTATCCTTAGGGTTGTTCCCCCAAACCTTAGTTTATGCCCCCATGCACCTTCCCATCAGTCCACGTACTAAAACTCCCCCAAGTATACTAACCAGTCAAAACACACTTCCCTCCCCATGTTTAACCTCTAAACAAGACTTCCCTATGTAAATCTTTCCCCCATGCAAGTCTTCCACTTCCCATGTAAGTTTTTACCCTAACCCCTTATATTATTATTTCTCATTTTATTGTCTTTACCATATTTCATGAGAAACCTAGGTCATTCTCCACATATCACCTCACTCACTCCACCCTCTTTATTTTCTTTAATCTCCCATAGCCACTCAAGTCTCACCTATGGCATCTAAGCATACATATATTAATATTTCGACCATACATAAGAATATATCCACTCATAGCAAGTTCTAACCACACATACAAAAAATAATGGAAATCATGGTTACCATACCTTAGCTCCTTATAAGCCAAGCTGCACCATACACATACTTAGTTCGCATATACATATATTTACACATAACATAACAATGCACCCATTACACACAAGACTCATAACACAACTCGAATCATAATTATATCCTTACCTAGTTGGGCTTCGGGCTTGAAGCAAAAATCCTAAGCCTCCTAATAAAGAAATGTTTATTTAATGCCTATAATGAGAGTATCAACTAGGTCATTTCACTTTCTTCTTACCTCTTTTTTCCTTTTCCCTTATTTTCTTAATTAAAATAATAATAATAATGATGATGATGTTAATTAATAATAATTAGTTATTAAAATAAAATACACTAAAAAAGTAAGGGGGAAAGTTGAAATTAGAAAGAACCAGTAGGTGGTGACTCATTGGTGATGGTGGTGGAGCTGTAAAGGAGAGGTTTTTAAGGTTGGAAAAAGAGAGGGAAGGTAGTGTTTCTTGGGTGGTGGAGCTTATTGGCTCAGGAGGTTTGTGGTGGTGGTGGTGGCCTTACAGTGGCGGCAGTGCCCGAGAGGAAGAGATGAAGAAAGGGAAGAGAGGAGAGGGGGAAAAAGGAGATTTGGAGGTATTAGAGTGGTAGGGGTCTTTTTGTTCAAGAAGGGAGGTAGGGAGGGTGGTGAAACCTGTGGTGGTCATGGCACAAGGCAACGCTGGAGGTGGCACAAGGTGCAAAGGGGAAGCTCAAGCTTCCCACTTTGCATAGGTGGGGAGAGAAGAGGATGGAGAGGGAAGGGGAGGGGAGGGGCTCAGTGGATGTAGGGTAATGTAGGGAAGAGGATGGGAGGGAGTGGAGATGGTGGCGTGGCTTGGTGGTAACAACGAGAACGTCTAATCAAGCAATGGAATTAAAGGAGGTAGGGATGGATTGGGCATAAAAAGGGAGAGGAAGGAAGGGAATAGGGGGTTTATAGGTGTAGAGGAGGGAGGAAATAGAAAAGGAGAGGAAGAAGACAAAGGGGTTTGGTGGCTACCAGTATAGCTATGCAAGAGAGACATGGCAAGGGGCAAGTTTGTAGAGGCAACGGAGAGGGAACTCACTTGGGAGGGGGGACCATGCAAGGGATGTGCCTATTACATGCCTTGTAGGGTCAAAAGAGGAAAGGAGGAGGGAGAGAGGGGAGGGGAGGCTATGAAGTGCAGTGCTGCATAAGGGGGTTGCACAGGCAAAAGGAAGAAGATGGGGGTAGAAAAGGAAAAGAGGAAAAAAGGGAGGGAGAGAAAGTGAAAAGAGGGGGGGTCATGTGTGCTAGGTTAGGTCGGTCGGGAGGAGAGAAACAAAGGAAGATTAGGTTGGGGAGAATAAAGGAAAGAAAAGAAGGGGAGGGGGAAGGTTGGGTTGCCGGTGGGCTAGGTTAGTTAAAGAGAAGAGAAAAAAAAAACAAAAGAAAGAAAGGACAAGAAGAAAGAAAAGGAGAAAAGGAAAAATTAGAGTGCTAGGATGTTTTGAATTATTTAGGGTTTTTAGAGATAATAAATAATAATAATAATAATAATAATAATAATAATATTTTTTATTATTAATTTAGAAATTATTATAATTTATTTATAATTTATCTTAGATTAGTTAATTAAATTAATCTCCAATAACTATGTCCCTGCATCATTTTTCTTTTTTTATTACCATTATTATTATTATTTTATTAAAGAATGTACATATAATTAAATATTATTCAATAATTTCTTATTTTATTTTTAATCCTAAAATAAGGGTTTGAGGTTTTACAAGGGTTGTGCAGGTCTGCAGAGCAAGAGGTAAGGGTGGGGAAAGAAATAGAAAAGAGAAAAGAAGGGAGGGAGAAAAAAGGAAAAGGAGAAAAAGGGGACGGGGCTTGGGCTGTCGCCCGGGGGAAAAGAAAAAGGGGCGGGGGAAGGGAGCTGGGTCAGTTAGGGGAGAAAGGAAAAGAAAAGATAGAATAGGATGTGGGGAAAGGAAGAGAAAGAAGAAGAAGAAGAAGAAGAAGAAGAGAAGAAGAAGAAGAAAAGAAGAAGAAGAAGAAGAAGGAGAAAATAAGAAAAAAAGGAGAAAGAAAATGGTAAACAAAAAAGAAAGAGGTGGTGAGATTTTTTTTAGGTTGGATTTTTAGGAAATTAATAAAAATAATTAAAAATTATTATATTTACCTATAATATTTTAGGCTAAATAATTTAAATATGGCATCTAAATAAGACTAAATAATAAAATTTAAATCTCATATTATTATTATTATTATTGCTATTATTATATGTATCTATATTTTATTTCATTTATTATTTTTACTTATTATTAGGATTTTTTGGGGGTATTACATGAATTGACAGATGGATACATGTGAATTCACTTTTACGTTTGCATTTGTTGGAACTTCTCATCAATTGCTAACATGACCATTCCTATGTTATTTCATACAAGCTAACTTTTCTTAGCAATTTATTTTTATAGTTTTTTATATTTTATCAGTTGCTAGTGTTGGAGAAAATCACCACCTTATAAATCTAATTGGATCAATATAAACATAAGACAATATTTACAATTATAAATATTTAAATTTATGGAAGACAATATGCTTATAATTTATGGTTTGTCTAACATGTGCCTTAAAACTTTAATGTTTTCTTCTATAATAGTATAATCGGTACATTAATCACGCACATATGGAAAGTGGTGCTATTAAATACTCTTTCTGTATAAAAAAGAAAGTTATTATAACAATTTACACACTTCTTTAGAAACTAATAAATATATTTTTAAAATTTCACTTATATTATAATTGAAATGTGGAAGAATATTTAATGCATATGTAATGAAAAAAATGTGAGGGTAAAAGTGAAAGATAGGTTTTGATTTTTCTAAAATGATATTTTTATACAAAAATTTAGTGATAAATTAACTTATTTTTTGATACAGATGAAATATTTTTTTTATTAACTCTAACAAATGCCCTAAGGGTAAATATTAGAAATTTTTTATGATTATTTGTTAGTGAACTTCATAAAAAGTTGTTTAGCGAATTAATATATGTTAGTGGACAAAAACAATAGTGATAATAATAAAATGATAACAATGACAACGAAAACAACAATCATAAGAAAAGATAACAATGATAATAAGGAAAATTGTAAAAGATAACCTTGTGCTATGGGAAAATTACATGAGATAATCCTGTTTAATTTTACATTGTACTATATGACATCATGTTAAAGAAAAACTATACGAGATAACCTTATCCTTAGTTTTGTTGTTATCTTGGTTGAAATTAAAGTTAATTTTTGGCTAATGTGACCAAAATTTACTTCATTATGAATATAAACCTTTTAACTCACTTTCCTCCATATTTGAGCCCCCCAAACCCAAATATTAGTGTTGTTGCTCATTTTTTTCCTCCATTGATTCATGTCTAATGTAAATTATCACACAAATATCATTTTCCACTAGATAACCTTATAATGTATAAAAATTTTAACCTTTTTTTTACTTTTAGCAAATTGTTTGAATATGAAATGACTATATTATTTTTTACATCCCATTTTACTGCCACTAATTTTCACCTAATGTAAAATGACACAAATACTCTTTTACACCATATAATTCTCCTATCCATGAAAAAAAAAATCTCCAAATGACTAGTTTATGATTTTAATGACATTTTTTAAATTTTAAATGACTAAGTTACCCTTTATACTTGAGTTTCGCACTTGAAAATTGTGTGGAACCAAAAAAATTGTCAAAATGATTATTTTCTTCCTTATATTCATGACATTCTGCACACATATAAATAACCAAAAAGAATAATGTAGATCCTATCAAGAGTGTCACCTTACCTCCTTGGATGAGATTTTATTTACATCAAGTTGTGACCATAACTTAGGAAAAGTGAAGAATCAAAGTAACTATGTATCCTAAGTATTTTTCAAAGGAGAAGACATTGATCTATGGATCATAGCTAAGGAATATTACATTTATTAGATAGAGAATGGTTACAATATCATCATATGAAAACATATAAAATGTAGTTTCATTCAATTGCCAAAATTTTAACGTATACCAATATTTAGCTATATTATTATTTTGAACTTATTACTAACGCATAACCTATACTTTTTTTAAACAAAAATATAGGTACCTAAGTTACACTAGTCTTACTGAAGGGGGTGAGGAGTCCTCCACTAAATATAGATTCTTATATCCTTGGAAGATGTCCTTTAAGTGTGAGTATAAAGATAATAATGTTCCATAATTATTCAATTTTGTGGTCGGTATAATAATGGTAGATCTGGATCATATAATTCTTGCCCCATTTTCCTTTGATCTTCATTGGGCATTAGTCATATTTTATTCATTCTCTCAATATGTATTTTAGTTTGACTCACTAGATAAAGAGTCATACTCTATTCCTATCATTTTAATATACAAGTAATTAATTATTTTTGTAATAGATTTATTTGAATTATTTATTATATGAATTAGTTATAAGTGATCTTAATTTATATATCAATTAGCATACATGAGGAGTATCTTGGAAAGTTAAAACAAAGGCATTTCCTCAATACTAGTAGCTTATAATAATGGTTGATAGTTTTTTTTTTCCTTTTCCTTGTTTAATATTTAGTATGGAAGTGATAGTTGCATATGTACATTTTACTCATCACAATTTTCTTAATAAAATTATAACAATAGTTTTGGTTATTGTGTCACGAGGTTTATAAGGGATATCATTTAATGTTGACATTATTTTCTTAATTCTCATATTTCTCACACAACTTTTTAAACATCTTCTTAATGTATCCCCCTCTTCCTAATTCTTCCACTCACTACTCATTCTCTTATTATCCATTTGGATTGAAGTAAATCGTGGTGAATGATTTCATTCACCCCATTTAGGAACCTGTTTAGCGATGGCCACCTAGATTATTAGAGGCTAAATATTAACTCTAAATCAAACACACCTTTTATATATCACATCTGTGATTTTATTTGATTGTTCTCTATCATTGTTACCTAACAATATCTCAAACCGTTATAATTTGTGATTCATGATACAAATATGTAAAATAGATCATGACTAAAAACAATTTTTTCAAATAGATGCCAAAATCTAAGAATGGTTAGCTACGACTTCTATTTATAATGAGTAGATTAATCAATTTTTGACTTTGTATGAGTATCATGTCCGTCAATTTTAATCATGTTAATACTCTCAAAATAAAAAATTTAGCCATAATGTCTACTCTTTTTCAAAACTAAATTGATACATATAATTTTATAATTCTAAAGAAAAAATAAATTAAGCATGATGAAAATCTATAGTCGAGTTTAAACTTTCATAGATTATTTAAAATATTATTAATTTAAAACATAAAATAATAATTTCAATTAATTAAATATTTAAACCAATGTTCAAAATAATAAAATATCAAACCATACTTACAGGTGACTCTGGATACAAAACACCCATTTTTGGCCATCTCTAAACAACACCAAAAACTGGTCTGCCTGACATGAACTAACTTGATCGCTCAATTGTTGATTTTTTTCTTAAATGTTAGTTATTAGCTAATTATTACATGTTGTGTGGTTTTAAGTTTTAACTACATATGCCACCGGGGTAGGTTGGGGATTCCATTCTCATCCCCATCCTCATCCTTTATAGCCTATTTGTTTTGGGGTGAAGGAGGGTTAATCAGGATGAATCAATTTATTCACCTCGTTTGGAAACAAAAATTATTAACCTTGATGAGGTGAATTAGGGTTAATATTTTACCTCCATTCACTCAATTTAGCTTAATTTTTATTAACCCTTGATTTGGGGGTAATGGGGGGAGGTTATAATTTAAGTAATTTTTTTATCCTAACTTGACTAAAATACCCCTCTCATTTTTTACCCACATCTCTCAACACTCCCCCTTCTCTCGACCCTGCTCTTCTCTGCACCCTTCTTCTCCTGCTCTCTTTGATGTCGACAAATTCACCTCTCCTCTCACAACGTCCGAGCAATGGCAGTTAGAGTTATATTATGTCGATAGATACTCTCCTCTCGCGGAGTTACGGAGGCGATGGTGACTTCTCATCTTTGATTTCTTTTGATTGTAGTGTTAGACGGCTAGGTAAGTAGGTTTTTTTTTCCATTATTCTTCTAGTTGAAATATTTTTGGTTGATTCATTTTTTTTCTCAATTTATTGCTTCTTATTTCTCAATTGATTTTTTTGAGTGCTCGAACCATTTTTTGGAGTTCATCTGATGTTTTTGTTGTTCGATTGATATTGTTGCTCCATGGATGTTGTTGCTCGATTATGTGATGACGGATTCTATTGTTGCTGGGCTGGTTCTTTTATTGCTAGGTTACTACTATTTCTGATCTATAGTTATTTTTGCTGCACAATTTTTGTTGTTTCTCAATTGTTGTTGTTGCTCCTTGATTGTTGTTTGCTATTGTTGCTCGATTGCTACAATTACTACTTGATTTTTGTTTTTTCTTGATTTTTGTTATTTTTCCTCTATTTTATTTGCTATTGCTGCTCAATTGATGTTGTTATTGTTGCTCGATTGCTATTGCTCAATTGCTGTTGTTGTTGCTTGATTGCTATTATTGTTGCTCGATTTCTGCTATTGCTCAATTGCTGTTGTTGCTCGACTGCTGTTATTGTTGCTCGATTACTACTATTGTTGCTCAATTTATATTGTTTCTTGATTGTTTTTTTCCTCGATTGTTGTTTATTTTTATTGCTTGATTGTTGTTGTTACTTCTCGATTGATACTGCTATTGCTTAATTGATTATGTTGTTGCTCGGTTGATTCTATTGTTGCTTGATTGCTACTATTGTTGCTCAATTATTGTTATTGCTCGATTTAATTGCCATATGATGAATAAGGATGTTATAGAATCAGGCATTGCTCCTCTTTAGAATTGATTGCTCAATTGAGGATTGAAGAAACCTTATATTCTACAACTAACCGAGGGTTACTATTTATACAATTTTGTTGCTAGATTGATATTGTGGCTTGATTGATAATGTTGTTGTTCGATTGCTATTGTTGTTGCTCAATTAATTTCCCTATGATGAATAAGGACACTATAGAATCCAGCATTGCTCTTCTTTAGAATCGATTGATCGATTAAGGGTTGAAGCAACCTTGTATTCTACAACTAACTAAGGTTTACTATTTATAAAATTTTTTTGCTAGATTTATATTGTTGCTCGATTGATATTGTTGCTACTCAATTAAATTGTCCTATGATGAATGAGGACGTTATATAATTAGGCGTTGCTCCTCTTTAGACTCGATTGCTTGATTGAGGGTTGTAGCAGCCTTATATTCTATAACTAACTAAGGGTTACTATTTGTATAATTTTTTTTCTAGATCGGTCATGTTACCTAGGTAATTTAGTTTGTTGATTCTTGGCATGACTTAACCAACCGTTGCTCCTCTTTAGGTGTTGATTGCTCTCTTGGGGTTAAAGTACACGCCTTTAGGGTTGAAGTAGCTTTGAGCTATTTATACAAATACATAATAATGATATTCTTGTTTTGATATCATAATAATGACAATGACATTTATGTTTTAATAGATGGATACCAGTGAGGATATTCTTACTATGTTTTACTTTACAATCTTTAATTGGTTTGTTGTGATGGTGGTGACTTAATAGTATTTGGATAAGAATAACTTGTTAGATGACTATGATGATATTCATACAGAATCTAGAGAAGTAAGATTTTTGGTAAGAGAGGTTATGACAAATAAATTCATATGTTGAGATATAATTTGTATGAGTCCTGAGGCATTTTATGAATTTCATGGATTATAAGCAAATCATGGTGGCTTGCAATCAACGAAATGGGTTAATTTTAAAGATCAAGTAACTTCATTTTTGTATATTTTGGGGCATGGCACAATAAATAGTTATGTGCAAAGAGTGTTTGGTAGGTATAGAGAATTTATGAGTCATCATTTCCACAATGTCTTAAGAGTTATTATAGAATTAGAGGAGATGTTTATTAAACAACCTGATGGTTCATCAACACCAACAGGGATTTAGGAGAATCCCAAGTTCTATCCTTATTTTAAGATGCCTCATATGAAATTTTTTTCTTTTTAGTCAATAAACAATTTAGTTAGATTCTTAATAATGCAAGGGTTAATTTCAGGATTGCTTAGGAGAATAGATGGAATCCATGTTTGAGTAAAGGTTTCTGCATTAGATGCTCCTAAAAACCAAGGAAGAAAATATTACAACACACAAAATGTACTAGTAACTTGTACATTTAACGTAAAATTTACCTACATCCTTGCTGGTTGGGAAGGAACGACATCTAATGCTCTACTATTAAAAGATGTATTAAGATGATAATATGGCCTCAAAATTCCACATGGTAACTTCATTACGATACTTGAAAACCACCTTTTACTTAATTTATAAAACCTTGCCAAATATTTTAGCCTTTTCATAGGTAAATATTATCTTGTTGATGCTGGGTTTCCTATGATGAGTGGCTTGATTCCACCTTATAGAGGAGAGCGGTATCATCTGAAACAATACTCGCACAATCCACCAAGGTCTCCTCGAGATCTATTTAACTTGTGTCATTCTTCATTAATAAATGCAATTGAAAGATTTTTTTTGTGTTGTAAAAAAACCTTTTCCAATTATGGTACGTACAAATGAACCTCATTACAATGTATATACATATAGAAGGATTATATTAGTATGTTGTATTGTGCACAACTTTCTAATGGGTGTTGATTTTGATGAAGCTATAATTAGAAAGGTAGATCAAGAACTTGCCAATGACGATGATGGAGAGTGGGAACATAGGTTTGATGATCTTATAGAATAAGGAGATGTTTGTAGAGGAGAGTTTATAAGGAATTCAACAATAGTGGCAATGTGGAGAGATTATAATACACAAGCATTTCTTCTAGGCCATGTAATTTGAAATCATGTAATTATTTTCTATAAACGTTGGTCAATTAGCTATAATATGTTGTATTTTACACTGAATATGTGTACTAAATTGTGAGAACATGTATTTTGAAAACGTGTCACCATTATTTTTCTTTTTTTCCATACCTATTATATATGTCATACTTTTTCTTTATAGAATCAATCATACTTCCTCATTAAGTTGAGAGAAATATTTTAACACACAAGATGGATGAAATTCTTCTTGATGCTTTGCTACATCAGATGCGCATAGATAATCATCTTAACGGTGCATTTACTACGGAAACTTATAATTTTGTGGTAAAAGAACTTGAAGAGAAGTTTCCTAAATCCTTGTGGAATAAGGATTGATTTCACAATAGGATAAAATATCTAAAGGGAAAGTTTTTTGAATTTTATGACATATTTAGGAATGTTTCACAAATTGGTTGGGGTTTTAATCCTACTGCTTAAATGTAGGATCTTGAAGATGAAGTATGGAATCTACTAATTGAGGCGTATCTAGTTTCAATTTGATAAAAAAAACAATCATAATTTATTTTGTTTGTTTGTTTGTCATAGAGCAATCTAAAAACTGTAGAATCAATTCCCTTTTATGAAAAATTAGAAGATATCTTTTCAAAGGATAGGACAACCAAGGATAATTGTGACACCCCAAAATTCACTAATTTTTTTTTGAAAAAAAAGTGGAAGCACTTAAATTAAAATCCGTGAATTCTGGGGATATTACCGCCACACTTAGTACCAGATCGGTTCACTCCGACCGTTCCAGTACCAAGTGCTAAGGTTGAAAGAAATTTTTGTTAAACTTTAATTAATACTTAAATCAAGAGTTTGTAAAAGAACAAAAAGGATCATATCACAAAAATCAGAGTACGCGTAAAAGTTTACAATCAATCGTAAGATAGAAATCAGAGTGCGAAATCAAAATTCTTCGGAGGAAATAATCTTACAACCGAAAAAAGATTCATTTAACATACTCAATATAAGATAATAAATCAAAAAGAATAAAAGCGATACAAAAGAATTAATATAATGAAATAAAATCACAGGAAGAGAAAATACGGCCACGACACTCTCGAACTTAGAACCAAAACATACTCAACACTCAACTCCACTGGATGTCTCGCCCATCTGTACAAAGTTAGAAGTGCCTACTACTTGTGGGAATGAGCAGCACCCATGAAAAGGGTGATCAGTATGCTACGTACTGAGAAAGGTAACCAAGCACTAAGGCCAACACATAACATCACATAAAATCATGCAGGATAGTATTCAACTTACGCACATTCAAACCCACACATATAATATATAAAGTCATGCAGAGTATTATACAGCTTATAATTGATAAAGCCCCAAATAGTCCAGATTAATTTATTTAATTATTCTTTTATCGGAATTCGATTCACACCATGCCTTTTTATTAAATCCATGTAAGTACAGGAACACCCCACTATTTTAGCTGGTGGGCCGGTCACTTGCGGGACAATAGTCCACACCACTATTCCTCACCGGTGGATCGGTTGGTTCCTACTCACATGGTGTTCTACTATAAGTAATAAGTATCTTTTAAGTATCTTAACAAACTCTGGTTTGTGTTTATTGAGCACAAGGTCACCTCACTATTATTGCCGGTGGGCCAGTCACTTGCGGAACAAAGTCCACATCACTATTTTTCGCTGGTGGATCGGTCGCTTGCGGGACAATAGTCCACACCACTATTCCTAACTGATGGATTGGCTTGACCCGGCTTAATAATCTTTCACTTTAAGGTGATTAATGTCTTAAATATCTTATTCAGAAGCTTTCACCATAGACATGCATGAATCATTCCCTTTACACTTCACACATCACAAATCATAAATTTCACCCTCATAATTACACTTTAATCACCAAATACACATGATACCACAAAAACTCTAAGTAGTCACAACACACCCTATTTGTCCACACAAACCCTAGCTCAGTCTCCTACGTACCCTTATATTACTCCACATACTATTTTTCATCCAAAGTGTTCAAACACCCAAACAACACTTACATTACCTTCCTTACATCCCAAATCAACTTTTCATACGTAAATTTCACTCCCATGCAGACTTTACACATCCCATGCAACCTTTCAAACTTTTCATGCAGACCCTAAAAATCCCATGTAAAAACCTTAGAATTAACCATGCAAACCCTAGATCCATCCGTACAAAACCCTAGATTTCTCCATATAAAACTTTAGATTCAATCCATACAAAACCCTAGATTAGATCCTCCCATGCAACACCATAAAATCTGCCATAAGAAACCTTAAGTTTATCTATACAAAACCCTAGTATAGATTTTCCCATACAACACCATAAAATCTTCCATGCAAAATTGTAAGTCCATCCATACTAAATCCTAAATTCTTTCATGCAAAACCAAAGATTCCTTCATACAAAACCCTAAATTCAATCTACACAAAACCAAAGATTCATCCATACCAAACCCTAGATTCAACCCATATAAAACCAACATTCATCCATACCAAACCCTAAATTCAATCCATACAAAACCAAAGATTCATTCTTACCAAACCCTAAATTCAAACCATATAAAACTAAAGATTCATCCATCTAACACCTTAAATTAGATTCTCCCATACGAAACTATAAATTAGATTCTCTCATATAACACCATAAATTAGATTCTCCCATACAAAATCATAAATTAGATTCTCCCATACAAAACCATAGATTAAATTCTCCCATACAAAACCATAAATTAGATTCTCCCATACAAAACCATAGATTAGATTATCTTATACAAGTCATAGATTAGATTCTCCCATATCACACCATAGATTAAAATCTCCCATACAAAACCATAAATTAGATTCTCCCATATAAGACCATAAATTAGATTCTCCCATACAAAACCATAAATTAGATTCTCCCATATAAAACCATAAATTAGATTCTCCCACACGAAACCCTAAATTTCCCATTTTATTCCTCCACTCATAGATCATTAAAATGCTTAGGTCAACTCACATCCCTTGGTCAACTTATTTCCCCATTCTCCTTTTTCATATTTTCCCCACACACAAACCATATTAACATCCTTACATGCATGTCTTAAAGGGTCACAACACATAACATCACATTTCACAATATTTCATCACATATACATGATACCCACGCCATATAAACACACAAAAACATACTTCAACTCCATATCATACCACATATGAAATAATTAATAATGATAAACATAGCATACATAGCATACGAAGCACATAATGCACATAACCAAACAAAAGGCCTTAGTAACACCCTTACCTAAAACGACACTGGTCTTAGAGCACGCTCCTACGCCTCCTTAGGGCTTTGACTGGTCTCACCTATTATGAGGGAAAAGCTAAAATTAGATTGCCTCCTACCAAAAATACTATTAATTTACTAATTTATTCTAAAACTAGGCTTTTGATAAAATAATAACATAATGATAAAAATAACATTAACTAATTACTAACTTACTAAACATAGAATAAATAATAGTAATATTATAAAAGTTTATAATATAAAGTTGAAGAATTTACCCTAATAATAATAATAGTAACAATAGTAATAAAAATGACATTATTCAAAAGCAAAGTGAAATAAGGTCTTTGGCCCCTTTATCAAAATAATAATAATAATAACATTAGTAAAATTAATAACAAAATTTAGTAATAATAATAATAATGAAATAGTAATAATAATAATGATAAAAACCATAATAATATTGCAAAAATGATAATAATCATAATGGCAATAATAATAATGATAATAATCGAAGATAAAATGAAGTAGGGTTTCAACCCTACATTGAAAAATAATAAACTTAATAAATAATAATAATAATAATAATAATAATAATAATAATAATAATAATAATAATAACAACAACAACAACAACAACACTAATAAGAATAATAAATGCTAATGATAACAATAGTGATAATATTAATAATAATAATACTTGATATTTACAATACCACTACTACAATTTAAAATAGGCACAAGAGGGTTTCAGCCCTATATAGAATAATAATACCAACAGTGAAAATAATAATAATAATAATAATGATAATGATAATAATAATAATAATAATAATAATAATAATCACATAACAATAACAATAATAATAATAATAATGGCAACACTAGTAGTAAAATAGTTGTAATAATAATAATAATAATTTTGAAATAGTAATAATAATAATAGTTATTATAATAATAACAACATATTAATATTAATAATAAAGATAATAGCAATAAAAAAAATAATAATAATAATAAAATTGAATTAAAAATATAATAGGGCTTTGGCCCTCAATAGAAATAATAATAAAATCATTAGTAATAAAAAAATAATATTATTATTAATAGTAAAATTAATAATAATAATAGTATATATATTCAAATAAATGAAATAAAATAAATTAAAGCTTGTATAAATAGTGAAAAATGGTTGGGGAGGTTTAGGGTTCAACCTCAGGCTGGTGGTGACAGGCGACACCAGCGGTGGTGCATGGCGGTGGCGGTAGTGGCTGGAAAAAGAGAAGAAAAAGGGAAAAGTTGAAGGCTGGGAACAAAATAGGGAGAATGAAGGTGGAAGTAAGGGTGTTTGAGACTGCCTAGAGGGAGAGGAGCAGAATAAGGGTGCGGCACAGCCAAAGGCGGCGGAGCACGACGGCGATGGTGGTGGCCGAAAGAGGAAGAAGAGGAGAAAGAGAGAAGGAGAGGGAGGGAGAGGAAAAGAAAGGTAGGGGAAGGTAGGGGAGGGTCTGCAGTACATTTTGGGAGGTGAAAAGGAAGGCCGATTGGGAAGGCTACTTCGCACAGCCGGGGTAGCTTGTGTAGGAAGAATCGAGGGATATGGGAGGCGTAGTTAGCTAAAGGGAGGCACAAGGATGAGTTGGGTGGGTAGATAGGGAGGCGAAGTTGGCTGGAGGCGGCGTAAATAGCTTCTAAAGTGGCGGCGGTGGCAAGGTCGGGAAATTCCTGGTAAGAATCAAAAGATCAATACAAGGCAGTGTAAGGGGCATTTATAGAGAAAATAAGAGAGGGTAAGGTTCTGTGGATTGGCTAGGAGGTAAGCAAGTAGGGTTAGGGTTCGCCAGTAGCGATGGTTGGCCGGTGGGAGTAAGTTTCGAGGCAGGGGAATGTGGAGGGAAAAAGGGGGGAAACTGCATGAAAAATGGAAGAAGTAGGTTGGGTGACAAGGTCGACAGATCAGTAGGGAAAAATAGGAGGGAAAAGGCCGGTCGAAGGGGTAAGATCGGCGGCAGATTTCTTGGACGGGCGATGGAGTTATAATCGACGGCGAAGGAAGGAAGAAGAAAGGAGGAAGAAAGGTAGGGGGCTAGACCAGCGATTTAGGGAAGAAAAGAAGAAAAAGAAAAGTGGGAAGACCGGCCAGGCGGCAACGACTACATTTTTTTAACAACACATGACGTTTCAATAGAAAAAGAAGTAAGGTGCATCACAACGAGGGAGAAGGAAGGGGACGGTTACATGGGCTGGGCCGCGCCAAAGGAAAGGAAGGAGGGAGGGAGGGAGGACTTGGACAACTGGGCTGGCCCAGGTCGGGGAAGGAGAAAAAGAAAAAGAAAAGAAGAAGAAAGAAAAAGAAAGGAAAAAGGAAGAAAGAAAAGGAAAAAGGAAAAAGGAAAAAGGAAAAGAGAAAAATAGTAGGTTGGGTTAATTAAATTAAATAGAATATTTGGGATATTTAAATAAAATAATATTTAAATCCCCTTTTAGGCTAATTTAGGGTTTTTAAAAGTTTTTTTTCATAAATTCTATTTTAATAAGCAAAACACCCTAATTTTCTCAAATTAAATTATTTATAAAACTCAAGTTAATTTAGAACTATTTTATCCTCCTTATTTTAAATAAAATAATTTATTTAATTAATTTTTAAAATAAAATCCTTAATTAGCTAAAATACCCAAATTTCTCCTAATTAAAATACTTATAAATTTATTCTTGATTTGCCTAATTAATTTTCTTTTATTTTAATAAAAATAATTTATTTAAATAATTTTCCTAATAAAATCTAATTTAACTATAATTTTTAAAATTAGAATTCTCGGGGCATTTCAATAATGCTGTAACCACTGCAGAAGTCAAATAAAGGAGAAGATCGACTACAAGACAACATAGATAATTTGGTAGCATGATTCATGACATCGATAATATGGTCTCATAAGATGAAGTTCACATTGAGGGGTTTAGTTCATTTGGTATTAATTCTAGGACTCCGCCTACTTCTCCGCAATACTATGTTTCAGATGCTAGTAATATAAGTGTGCCACAAGTAGGTGTGAGTCATGGAAAAGGCAACAAGGGTAAAAGGAAAGTGGATGCATTTATTACATCATGTTCTAATATGCTAAGGGAAAAGGGAGAGAAGTTTGTCGCAATCATGGACAAACGCTCATATGTTGATCTTACGAAAGCTATAAAGTGTGTTGAGGAGCTTGACTTTGATTCAAAGTACAAGATGCAGGCTTCTTTCTATATTTTAAAGAATCATGCATACTATGATATGCTAAATGCGTATCCATTAGAACAATGTCGCTCTGCATTATGACTTATACTGGTGCAAGCACATATCACTAGTGAATCAAAACATTCTCCTTATGTGTAGTTTCACGTTTTGTTGATTGTCAAACATTTGTGAACTTTTTCAGTTTATGTTGTAGATGATGATGGACATCTTTTATTTTGAATGTAGGAGGATGGATGAAATTTAATTTAAGTTTGTTTTTAATGAAGGATGATGGGTGTCTTTCTTCAATGTATTATATATGATTTATTATGTTTGTATATATATATATATATATATATCTTTGAACTCGTTAGATAAATGGATGTTGTGTTGAAAAAAATTACTCGACTTGTAAATGGATGTTTGTACATTTTTATGGTTGTGGTGGTGGTGGAGGAGGAGTTGGTGTGGGGGTTGTGGTGGTGGCAGAGGAGGAGCTAGGATGGTGGTTATGGTGGAGTTGATTGTGGTGGTGGTGGAGGAGGAAGACTTGGTGGTGGTGGTTGTGATGGTGGAGGTCGTGGTGGAGGAGGAGTTAGTTGTGGTGGCGGAGGAGGAGGAGGATTTGGGTGTGGTGGTTGTTGTGATGGTGGACGTGCTAGCTTAATATAAGGGTATAAATATTTTTTTTATTTTTTTAACTTTAATTCACCTCAATCCAAACATGATTTTTAAAATATTCATTTCAATTTATCCCAATTAGGTTAATATTAATTAAACAATATTTTAAAATATTCACCTTAATTTATTTAAGTTAATTTTTAATATTTACCTTTATCTCGATTCACCTTATTCCAAACGGGCCATTAATCCAATAAGTAAAATTATTTCTAAATCCACCATAATTCTTACTTTTTTTTATTGATGAATTGTCAATCTATTTTCTCTTTCTTGATTTATTTTCTGACCTTAAAATGTAATATGATCCCATCTTATCCTTAATCTTAATATTCAATCTTATTCTTTTACAATACATTTTAAAATTATATTCTACATATAAAATTATATAAAAGTTATATTCGAAACAATTTCGGATATAGAAAGTAGAAACCCGTACCGTACCTGCTCTATCCTTGATAATAATCCTCGATCGGAGAAATTTTTTCTCAAATCCAAACTCGAACTAAAAACTTACGACGGACGCACAGAACGAAGGAAAGACTTATCATATCTTCTAGACTTCTACTCCTCAAAAGGAAAAAGGAAAAAAAAAACACAAAAAACAAAATATAAAATCCTCTTTCGCTCCTTTCTTTTCCACTCGCCAAAATCGACTCTTCGACTCTAACTCTCTCGTCATCTCCGGTATCCAGCCTCCTCACTCCCTTCTTCGCTGATCTCAATTATTCGTTGCCTGTGTCATTATACCCTCTATTGCTCTTCTTCGTGTCCGGTTGTCTTGTCTGTTCAGTTTTTCTCTTAATCGAACGTTCCCGTCGATCTTCTTCGAGCAAGCTTCGTCTTCGACTTTTTCCATTCCAGGGCATCGGAGCTGTTCTTCAAGACGACGAGATCAGGTCAGTTTGGGTACGTTTATTTTTCTTTGATGAATTTAATCTAATATTTTAGTAATATAGTTTGGATTCAGATTTTGAATGAATCAGATTGGAGTTTTGTAATTTAGTTATTTTTTGCTGATTTGGTTCAGGGAGTTTCGAACTTCGATTTGCCGATTAGAGTTTGGTAATTTAGTTTATTAAAGTTTCAATGTGCAGATTTTGCAATTAAATCTTGTTTTATTTCAAATTGATGTTTTAAACTATTTGGGTACTTGAAATTTATAGTATATTTTGAGTCATGAGTTTATGTACAGAAGATACGGCTATAAGCTTCGTGCTGTGTGCGCTATATTCAAGTCTCAAATCATTGGAATTTTATGTCGTCTAGTATTATTAGAATAACTAACTAATACCTGCGTTTTGATTTTGCTAGACCTCATTTCTCTTCAACTTTACCGAGCATAGCTCAATTGGCTTAGGTACGGTTGTCGAAAATAAGTGGTTCAGGGTTCGAATTTTCGTAGAATAAGTTGTAGCGTAGGATTTTCAATCTTTCGTCTGTGAACGTGGTTCCTTCTGGTCACCACAAAATTAGACTACCGTATACGTGATTGTTGAGTTATTTACCTCCTTCGGTACTGTCGGACCGACAGACAGAGGCCCCGAAGACGAAGGTTATCGCCTTTTGGAAGTAAATAAACGTCGACAAATGGGGCTGTGAGATTGTCGAGTGGTCCACCACAGATTTACAGAGTCGATCTCTTGGATATAAACAAAACCCGAGTTTTCCTCCAACCTCCATCATTCTTTCACTACTCTTCCTATTCGTGCGCAATGACCTACGACAGAGGCGGACAACATGATAAGAAGGAGCGTGACAATCACGACTCCTCGTCTTCCTCCTGTCTCTCTCCCCGGTGGTCCGACCTCCCAACCGACATACTAGAGGTGATCGCCGATAAAGTCCACACACTCGGCATCCTACGCCTACGCGCTGTCTGCCATTCATGGCGTTCCTCACTTCTTCCTCTACTATCGGAACCCTCAGTTCAATTCCCTTTCAAACTCCCTTGCCCTTTCTCATCTCTCTCATCTTCTCTGCCGCCAACGGTCCATTGCGATGGCGAAGACCACGTTGCACTCATCGAAACCACCGTCTATCGCATTTCGCCACTCCACGATTCTTCCAACAGTTGGCTAATTGCGGTTGAACCCACCTCAAAGCCTAACGTTTTCTCTCTTCTCGACCCCTTGACTGGACAGAAAATCGACATCTTTTCAAAAGTTCTGCCGCCTGAGCGGATTAGGATTAATTTGCTAAACCATCGTATTTCACTTATATCCAAATTATATCGTGTAGAGTATGTTGCTAATGAGGAACATTCCAAAACAGACTCGGGAGAAATAATCGTTAATTCCTTGAGCAAAGTGGTCGTGTCAGGGAATCTCAGAAAAATGAGTGACTTATTGGTGGTCGGTCTGCAATATAATGGAAGGTTGATGATTTGGAGATATGGGGATAAGGCGTGGACACCTATAGTTACAAGTGGTTTTCGTTTCGATGATATCATTAACTATCGAGGTACGTTCTTTGCTATTACTGGTTCTGTTGGTCATCTCATTAGATTCGATTCAACATTTAGACCTATCACGCAAGTACCAATAGTGGAATATGGGGAAAGATTAGAACAGTGGTGTGTAAGTTGTGCGAAATTGATTGAATCAAGAGGGGAACTGTATTTGGTTTATCTGGTTGATGGGTGGATATTAATTGCTGATCTAGCGCCAGAAGTGTTCAAGCTTGATGATAGAGGCTCAGACTGGGATTATGAGCTTGATTTGAAAGGAATGGTTTTTTTCATGAGGAAGGAGGAAGTTTTTGTTGTTGATAAGGAATATTTTAGTGGTTGTATTGGGAACTGTATTTATTTTGACCTGTTTAAAGAAGATCCTAAGGTATATAATATGAACACCGGACGTGTCAGGTGTGTGGGGATGTCTGTTGATTCTCCCAGGTTTTATTGGCCGCCTCCGAGTTGGGTTTGTGATACTCCTGCTACATCGTCTGGTTGATAATCACCCGTAAGTACTGCTTCATACTGCTTATTTATCCAGAGTCATGGTTGAGTTTGTTTACTTTCATATCATGTTTGTATTGTTTATGATGCATTTAACCTCTATTAGATATTCTTGATATTCTTTACTTGCATAGTACACAGTATATGGCACAAATTTTCTTAATCAACTTCCATTAGCTTATTTCTTTGGATGTAACCTCTCCAATATACTAAAGCTTGTGTGTTTAAATTTTTAGAGCGTCGCTTACAGCTGGAAGGCTTTGGTGCAACTTAGGTGTCCCTATGCTTACAACTTACAAGTTGTGGGCTAAAGTTTAATTCAATGCGTACTGAGGGGTACAACTCCTTTGGTTGATGTAACAAGCCAATGGACTGCTGTTTGTTTCTAAACCTTTTACATTGAACTCAATTAAACATTGTATTTTTCAGATGCTCATCTTGTGCTTGTCCATGATCGCAAACGAGTCAAGTATGCTTATAATAATAGGGAACCTCGCATTACCAGAGCATTGGACCCGTAACGAATGTTTGTACTTTGAAATAGTGCAAAAGATCATCAGTAGCTTTGAAAAATTATATAACGCGACCTCAAACTTTATTTCATATTAGCCTATAAACAATCCCACTCTTCTTATGTCACGGGAAATTATAATTTAACTATTTTGACCCTCTGATATATCAATTATACCTTCATCCCATATTGCTAATATATTTTTACTTTGGATAGAATTATTTTCCATGTGCCCTTCTTATCTGCCGTGAGTTTTCTAGCCCTCTTCTTTTTCTGCCACTACCTGCAGGGTCCATGGCAATATGATTTAATAATTAGGGACACATCTGCATGTGTATGTTAGCAAGCAGGCGTTTCCCCTCTTATATTTTACCTGCCAATATCTGCACTCCATCACTCCCTCAAAAGATTCTATGCCTCTCCTTTCCTCATTGGTATCTTGTCTCCTGTTACCATCCATCATCATAGTTGCCAAGTAATTTTTCTATTCTTGTCCACCATTATAGAAGCTAATTTAGGAGTACTACTCACACCATGTCTCAAATCAATTAGTTTGCTACCCAAGATCCCTCCCCATCCTGAAAATGTAAGGAAGGTCCGAGCTGTGGATAAGCTAGTTATCATCATACAGGATAGAAGGTTAAGGTCTAGTTCCCTACAGTAATTATGGACGTATTGAACTGGATGGTTGACACAAAATTGTATAATAACAAGGTCCCAAGCAATCATCATCAACATTTTTGGTGTCCTGACTTGTACCTAATAGAGGCTATAAGGAGATTCATAGTTTTGTGCAGTAGCTAAAAGTTTTGCTGTAGTGATTGTCAAATGGTAATTGTTAGGGCCTGGTCTTTTATGGACAAATTGGTAGATTAAGTGAAATGGGCAAGACACCTAACAAAAAGATGGAAAAGGGCGAGGTTGAGAATAGGCTGTTGTAGTTTTGTAGATGTGGATTTATCTACTCTTCTTCTTCCTCTTATTTTTCTTTTAAAGATTCTTGAATTTTGAAGGTAGATTGTTGTTGTTGGTGGTACTTTATTGTCCCTGGGTATGTTCGTGAAGGTTGGGGAGGAAAATTGAGTGTGGTGGTAAGTTTCATGCTGGAATCTGTTTGGTAATTTTCAAACTCTTCCCTCTAGTTTTTTTTTTTTCAATAATAGAGAGAAAAACATGATTTTTTTTCTAGGATCAGATAATCTAGTCGAAATTCAGACCAGATATTCATTGCGACAAAATCGGATCTAATATCCTAAATGTCATATTGGTTATTTTGAATAACGGATTAGTTTTTTGAATACTAATATTTGTGAACATTATGTTACTTCTACCTAACTAGATTGATTGCATGTTGGCATGAACAATATATTAGGATTGCAACTTTTAAGTTACCAATTGGGATGCTTATGAAGCTGCACAATGTATGCAACCTACGATTTATATAAAATATCTCTAAAGAGGTGTTTGGTATTTTGGGGGGGGGGAGGGTTAGATTCCATCTGTATAGTGTGTTTGGAACAAATCAAAACTAATATCAAATAGGCTCTTAGGGAGACATTCCATTTCAATTCGTACTAAGTATAACAATTACCTTCATGAAACGATTTTAGTCCATTTCAGACACGCTAATATAAACTAGGGGTATTTATTCGACCTCTCTTACCATCATAATGAATTTACAACCATTTTTTTTCTCTAAATACCGTTCGTTTTGTTCTTGCTTTAGATGTATCTATTTAGTATTTACAATGATATGTTGAAAAGAGATGCTTGTTTGGCAAGTAAAATATGCATTCTAGATCTTGAGGAAGCTTTGTTAGTTTTATTTACTATCTTGGTTTGTAGGATTCAAAAAATACACTCATTAACAAATAAGTAAAAATCTGCATGTTGAGTTTTGATAGATCTTTGTTATTTTCATTTAGTAGAATAGTGTGTCAAGATTTAAAAATACACCCATTAAGTGATGCTCATCATGGAATGTCCATTATTTAAATCATGGGGTGCACAGAAGATTGATGCCAGTCAGACGAGTAGTGAACTCTAGCTTGGTATGTGCTTTATTAACTTTACAATACCAAAATGACGTGCCAACATTAGATGGAGAGCTGAAAACTTATGTCTTCCTTTTTTCATTCGTTTTTTTTTTATAATTAGAAATTTATAAAGCTATTTAGGCGAAAGGAATTGCCACACAAACATCATATTGAACACCACCTCCACCTTCTATGAAGGGTTTGGAGGTACTTGCTAATCATTTGTCTAGGTAAACCAAGATACAAAATTATTATATTCCCATTACTTCACTTTCTACTAAGAGGACATCTATACAATCTATGACTCTTTTACCACAACAGTTGACACCCTTAAGAAAGAAATATGACCAACTACCAGACTCCTCTGGCTAAAGCGAACAAACTAGGCCATTGAAGTATACAAACCATTTACTCCATTTAGTTGGAGCTACTTTTCTTCATCCGTTCAATGAGCAGCCCCAAAGGAATTTCCTCTGGATCCTTGTCATCCCCTCTTCTACTAACTTGGGGAGGGAAAACAGGGAAATATAGTAGATGGGGAGATTTTCTAGAACTGTCCTCAAGAGAACTAATCTCCCCCCGATACTTAGTATTTTGCTTTTCTAGGCTGAGAGCTTGTTTTCCATCTGATTGATTACCAGTAGCCAGAGTTTGGTATTAAGTTTTTGTGCCCCTAATGGCATGCCAATGTACTTTATTGGGAGCTTTGTCACCTTGCATCTCATTCTTCTTGCATCCCTTTCAATCTAGTCCTCATCCACATTTATACCGACAAGGGTTGATTTGTGGTAAACTTGTAATTGACCTTTAAGCCTAGGGCGAGGTGAAAAGCAGTTAGGACTGCCTTAATATTTTTTAGCGAGTAGTTATTAGCTTCACACATGATGACCGTGTTGTTTGCATACTGTAGGTGTGACACTCGAGATCTGCCCAATTTGACTTCGATCCCTTTCTAAGGGTCGTTGTTTGTTGCTTGGTGAAGGCATCTATTAGCACTTCTGATGCAATTGTGAAGAGGAATGGAGACAATGGGTCCCCTTGTCTTAATCCTTTCTCAAGGTTGAAGGGCTTGGAAGGGCTCCCATTTACAATGACTGAAGCTTTTGCAGATTCAATGCAAGTTTTGATTCTACTCCACAATACTGAGAACCCCATTTTCTCCATTGACCACTACAAGAATTCCCAAGAAACACTGTTGAAGGCTTTGTGAAAGTTAATTTTGAAGAGATAGCTTGGCTTTTTGCTCCTTTTGCACGAATCTATTAGCTTATTGGCTATAAGAATATCATCTAGTATTTGTCTCCCTTCGATGAATGCTGATTGGTTAACACCTATGATATCTCCCATTATCCTTCGAAGTCATCTTGTTAGGATCTTTGAGATGATCTTGTAGCAACAACCAACTATGGTGATTGGTCTATTGTTCTTGAGATCCTCAGAGCTAGCCTCTGTTTTGGGAATTAGTTTGATGAAAGTGGTATTAAACCCTTTTTGTAATTGTTGTATTCCCAAAAATAGGTGACTACTTCAACACATTAGGTCTGATTTGGTGCCAACATTTCTTGATGAAGTTGAAGTTGAATCCATTTGGGCCTGGAGCTTTGTTGTTTGCACATGACATTACTACTGCATGAATCGCCTCCTCACTTGTAGGTTGATCTAATCTTGCTGCTTGTTCATCCAATATCTTATCAAAATGGAGTCCTTCAAATGTGTGTCGTTGATGCCAATCTTCTGTGAAAAGTTCCCTATAGTACTCTTTGATGCTTTCATTAGCTACCACTGGGTCCTCTAGGAGTTGCCCGTCAATCTTGACTCTCTCAATGTTGTTGATTCTTAGAAGCTTGGAGTTAAAAAAACCTGGAGTTTCTGTTTCTATCTCGGAGCTATTGGTTCCTAAAATGTTGGGCCCAATAAGCTTCTCCCCTTCTCATCCATAGCTCCAATTTGGCTTGTATCTTTCTTCTCTTGACTTGGTCCTCATCTGTTAGCCCCTTTTGTGTAGTGATGGAATCTGTCATATGAAGGTCTTCTTCTAGTTGGGAGATTTTTTGAAGATATTTCCGAAAACTTCCTTGTTGTAGACTTTTAGAGCTCCTTTAACCTATTTGAGGTTTTTTTTTTGTTAAATTTCATGTTGCCATCCTTATTCTGCCAAGCTTTGGTGATGGTTGGTAAACATTGTAGATGGTCGAGCCAATAATTTTGGAAGCAGAAGGGAGTTGGTCCCTAATTCACTTCCTCGTCATGAATGTAATACCCTATTTTTAGAAACTCTAATTATAACTGATAATTATGTGTATTAGTTGTAATAATTATTTAAGGATATTTAATATTAAATATATTTTTAATATGTGTAATATTATTACAACTTATTAGTTATAAAATTTAATTAGGCTAAAATATGCTAGATGGTGTGTATTAAAATTTAAACTTAGGTTTGAGTCGTAACCGGTATTCGTTTCATCAAATAAACCTATTTCGGTAATCAGATAATTTTTACCGAGATATTTTGCCCTAAATATTTACCTAGATAATTACCTTAGCCTAAGGCCTTAACCTATGTTAGGTTAACCTTATCTTTTCTCCTCTCCTTCCCGGCGAGAATCTTCATACCATACTTGCACGTCTCCCCTGCCATGCAAGATTCCCTCCCCCTTGCTTTACTCTTCCTTTCCCTACACACCATCCTCTTCTTAACCCTTGCACCCCTTCATTTTTGTGTCGTAAATTAACCCCCGAATAACCAACACTTTTTCTTTTTACTCGAGCTCCCTCAATTAAGAAGAAAACCCCATCGTCGCCATTGTTTCCACCATTTTTACTCCATTGGCAACTCCCACCAAACCTCCTCTCCTTGCTGCACATTTCCTTGTTGTAGCCCTCCCATTTGCTGCAGCAAGAACTGCCATTCCCCAACCTTAAGCTACAGCCAAATCAGCCAAATCAACCCCCAAGCTACACACAAAATCACCATAACCCCACCCCCTTTTCGATCGTTTTTGTTGATCCTTTTCCCTTAGCTTCAGCCAAACTTGCCGATCCTTCCCCCTTGCTACACCTTCCTTTGCTACAGCCCCTACCCTTGTTGCAGCATTTCCTACCGTTCCTACCTCCTAGTAACACACAACACCACCGTTGCCCCTCCTCTCCTTCTCGGTAACTTCCGCCGGTTTCTCCTTCCTTATTTTGTAAGTTTTGGTTAGTTTCCTTGCTGCCTTATTTTAGCTGGTTAGTTGTTCTTGAGTTAGTTTAATTAATTTTGAGTTAATGTTATGTTATGTTAAATACTAATATGTATTATTGGATATTAATTTATTAGATAATATTTGAGGATCTCGGAGAAGATGGTTTTTGGTGCTTTTTGTGTAAGCTTGGATTTAGATAAATCCAATCACTCATAAGACGATAGAATTTATGTGTAAGCATAATATGATTGTTTAGATCTATAATCATGATAGGTTTCTATATTCTTAAGTATTATGACAGACATAATAAAATGATAACATGTTATATAAATGATAACCACAATTATTGAAAGCAAAGTATATGCATGAGTAATACATTATATGGTTTACGTATGCATGTATAGGGTATTTCTAGGGTTGTATGCTTGTCAAGTTAGGATTTAAATGCTCTTTTAAGTACTCCATGATTATCATTGCATGTTAGTTAGGGTTTATATGAATAGCTTAAAAACATGTACACACGATTAGGGTTAGAATACGATAATTGTTATTCGCATGTTCTAGGGTTAGAGATTTTTTCCTACATGTACTATGATTAAAATTACCCTATTAAATGTCATTTTATGCTTAAAATATATTCGTACACGCTGCATGGAATATGTGACATGTGAATAATGTATGATCAAGGTTTTTGAGGGCACAACTCAATAAATGCATGAAAAGTAGAAAATATAGTCAATCGCTAAATTATAAAATTTACCTACGTGGTAAAATATTATGAATAATTATCTTTTAGCTTTTTCATGACAAATTTCTCATAATAATAATATTTGGTATGGAATTGGATAAAAATGATGAAATTAGGGTTTCAAGGGTATTTTGGTCACTTTCGACCTAATGAACCTAATGCGAATAACTGGATATATGATGGCCTTAGAATTTTCATAGGTTGACCTTAGTGTTGACTTTGACTTTGGCATAGACCGATGACCTTAGGGTTTATCTGAATCATTGGAAATAATGGAAAATAGTTAAGTATGGAAATAGAAATGATTGTACGGTATAAAATATTTGTGATCACCTCATAAAATACTAATACTTAAAGTGGAAGATCTCGAGTTTGGAAATAGTTGCTTTCTAAGTTTAGCTACCCTAGAGATGATGTGTTAGCCCTCATTTGAGTTGATTCGCTGGTGTGCTTCTATGTCCCAACAAGGCCCTTATCTACTCTATAGGTGTCATATGGGTCTTATAGGGGGTATTGATCGAGGTTGGAAGATACTGTGTTGCCTTTGTGATCTGATATGACCATGCATACCGCTGTGTCCCTAGGTTATAGAGTACAGGTATTGTGTTGCCTTCGTGCACCAATATAACTGTGTATACCTTAGTGTCTCTGGATTGATTATATCCCCTCGAGTAATATAAATAATAAAGGAATACTTGTTGATGGACTCGGTATGTATTATTAGTTCAGTAGTTGCCTTAGTGCCCTACCTCGATTTGTGGTATATATTGGATTGATGGTTCGGTAGTTGCCTTAGTGCCCTATTATATTAATTGGAATTGATTTGATTAGTTGGTTTCGGCCATGGATTTTGATATAGTTATTGTGTACCTTGAAATGACGTGACTTGGTTGAGTATGGTTGATTGTTGAGCATGAGACTCTAATAACATATATTTATATGTATTTATTGATCCATGATTTATTATATATTGTTATGGCATGTACTTGTGTTTGAGCATGTTTTGGATTATTGATCTATGATTTATCAAGCTTGTTCATGGTGCCCCCTAAACCATGTGAATCGTCTATCACTTTGGATTTCCAGAAGTTCTTTCTATTCAATGAAGTCTTTGAATATTTTTGCATGATCTTGACTATATTGATGGCTGCTTCTGTCTTCTCGTACAAGGACTTCATTGAAGTCTCGAATTACTATTCTAGGGATATTTTGTGTTGCTAAGATATCTTCCCAAATTTCCATCCTTTCCCTAGCATCACAAGAACCATAAATGTTAACAATGTAATAGTGGAATCCATCAGATAACTTACCAGTAATTGCTAGTCAATTGCGGTTAGCCAAAGAATCTCTTAGCTTGAAGGGATTTTTTTCCATCTGAGAAGGAGACCACCGGATCTACCTTCCGCTGGGCTCATCACCCATTGAACTTCCTCATTATTCCAAATGCTTTTACTAATTTTGTTATCCAGAGATTGTAGTTTACTCTCTTGGATGCAGACAAAATCTGATGTCAAATTTTTTTTTATCTTTTTCTTCAGCATGCTCCTCTTTGTTTCCCATCAGTCCCTTAATGTTCCATGAAATCAACTTCATTAGAAACCATTTATGTACTCCTTCTTGGTGTGCTTAAGCTCTTTTGGCCGCTGCCTCTTATTCCTTTCTTTCTTCTTCTACTATTTTAATGATTTTCAATGCTACTTCTTCCTCCCGATCTTTGAAATCCTAAATTCCCAAATTATAGTTCAAAAACTATCATCAAATGCCCAAATAACATGCAGAAAAGGGCTTTAGATAATGATTTCTAGCCATAACCATCATCTAAAGTCATTTTTTAAATAAAAAATCTCACAATTTGAATGAGCCTTTCGCGATGCGTGGCACAAAAAAAATTGAAGCCTTATATCTACTTGAAATTGAAGAAAATAGTTGAAGCTTTCCAGGAGCCTTTCAATTTGGTGGTAGATCCAAAGTCAAAGCTTCTGATCTAGATTGTAGAATGATCCTATGATATAATTTTTTACTAAATATTTTAGATTTGGAAATGCATGGTAGAACAAAGGCAGAGTTGGTGGTAAAACTAAAGTCAAAGACTCAAATCTGCTTAAAATCAAAGAAAATAGTCTTTCATAGTAGCGATAAGTTCATGAATAGGGTCAGTGATGGTGCTATTTTCTTAGATCTGGATGGAAAAACTAGGTTATGTGACCTAGATCTAAACTTGGGAATGGATAATATCTTGGTTTCTACTAAAATCGTCGAACTCCATCTATATTTAGCTACTGATTTAATGCAAATCTATTCAAAATTGAAGTTTCATGTTGCTCATCCGAATTCATAGGTTGAAGGTGATGAAGAAGATGGTTCGCAATCGGCCCATTGAACTAAAGGAGAACAATACCTTGTGTTCATCGACAAAGATGTAGGTTCAATTAGAGTGATAGGGTAAAGCTAAAGGAGTTTTAAAGAAAGGGAAAATGTGGGTAGTATCATATTTCAGAGAAATATGAAAGTGTCTTGTGTATTATTGTGTTTATTTATTATTAGGGCCTCATTTTTTACAGCGATTATATCTAAAACCATTATATAAAATTCCACCCTATTTTTAAACTTTGAATGGCCTTTTTTTTATGATGATTTTCTAGAGGAATCATTATTAAATCTTCATTCTTACGCCACCCTTGCATTTTTAACGTTTACAATTTTTTTTAATGTTTTAAAAAAATTGCCATTTATTAAGGGTCATTAAAATCTAGTTTTGTAGTAACACATGCCATAGAATCAACCAAATGCCTCAATATGCCATCATCTTTATGCTTCTCTTTATGCCATCACATGTGATTTGCTATATCAAGTGAGATAAAAGGCCTTTGAAGTCTCAGTGTTAAAGGAAGATAGCGAAGAACCAATCAAGGGATTCTAGGCTTTATCTATGAAGCCCCTTGATTAAGTGACATTATCATCAACATCATTGGTGAACTCTTTCCATTTAGTGCTCGTTTGGTATGGGGGTAATTTGGGTGGAAAAATTATCCTCATATTTTATATATCTTATATAATTTATCTAAAATTAAATATTTTTATTTTAATAAATACCCATTTTAGATCTTAATTTGATCTAAAATGGGTATTTTATTAAAAATATATTTATTATTATTAAATACTTAATATAAGAGGTACAAAATAGAGGGAAAATTTTTCCGCCCCTATTACCCCATACCAAACAAGCCCTTAAGCTCATAAGAAGTTGGATACATATCCACATTTTCATATTTTTCTACAAAGGATGCAATGGGTTTACACAAGCATGGATCTTGATATAATTTAATCCTAATTTTTTCATGCATATCTTTTGCTTCCTTAGAAGTCTCAAGAAAACATGTATCATAATTAAATGCTTTATGGAATGAAATAAGCAACCCAATGAATGACTTGTTTCTCCAATGACCACAGGTGTAAGAGAATTGCAATAAATTCAAGTTTTGAGTATGTCTTACACCTTGGATATAAGCTTTCTTTTGCCTCTTTTATCAACCTATCAAATTGCTTCATCATCTTATCAAATTGCTTCATCATCTTATCATGGACCTCATCCTTATCCTCTAAACTATTAGGTCGAGCGATGACATTCATTGCATTCTATAGAATAGAAGTCATCGCATCTATATTAGAGGATCTTTCTTGTTAAATCATCACCCTCTTTGTCCTCATACATTTTCCATCCATAAGATATTTAGGTTCTTCTTAACCATGAAAAATCCAAGGATTATATTCATGCTTCATCCAATATAAAGAAAGATTGACATTCATGGTCTTCTAATCTTGCGCAAAATAATTATATTAATGCATGGAAGGACAACTCAACTTTACACTTAAGTTTGATATGTTGTCCTTAAATGCAATGTCTAAGAATTCTCTAACACCTTTCCTATAAGCCTCTTGTTGCCTACCACACAACCCTTGGATCTATATCCAACTTCTATGAAATTCCATCCTAATGCCAGAAACAAAATATCACCTAAGTAACGAATAAAAAGTTGTAATAACATCCCATCTAGCAAAGGTCACATGTTCACGACTCCTTATATAGTAACAAACCAATCATTATCCATAACCAAGGCAATTTATAGATGGAAACTAGAATTATGGGTAATAAGAAAAGTGCTGTTGAGAAACAATAATCAAGTACAATGATAGTCATAAAGATAATTAATGCATAATCTTGGTGGAGCATGAAGTCAATTTGTCCCTAAGTGAGCTTTTCCACTCTCACGAGTTAAATAATTTCTACATTATCTAATAATAACCATCCAACTAAATTGCACATCAACACTAGTACAAGATATGACTTTGGAGTTCATCTTGCTAATATACATTATGCTTATATATATATATGTACTTGCAACAAAACTTCCCATTAGGACTATATCAAAATAATAAGCTAGTACATACTCTACTATGGTAATATTCAATAAGAATGATAACATGCCAACATTGACCATGATTCCAAATGCACAACCAATCTAAGTGGGGAGCAACTTAAAGCTACTTTGATCTCATAGACTACCCACTGACATCATGAGATATGCACAAATCATTCTTGGTGAGCAACCATCACAATCATCAAAGTACTCTATATATAGTAGCTCTAATATGTACTCACCTCCAATCCATATACTAATACTCATTCCCTTTCGCTCTAACTACAAAGACAACATAACAACAAAAGCAAAAGGAAACAACCACACACACATTCAAAGCCTCGTAGAGACACCATAATTACATACACTTTCAAAGCCTCACTAAAAAACTATGAATCAGTAGCTTAGAAATCCAAATTAAGATGATTATCCTTTCTCTAAGTTGGTAATTGTTTGGAACCTTGGGGCCTAATAGAATGAAAAGTGTAGGAATCAGTAGAGAATGAAGATGAACACTAAAAAGAGATGACAAATGAGAGATGTTGCAAAGAAAGCTTTGCAGCTATATTGACGGAGCTCACAACACGAGGTGGAAGACCAAGACGAAATGCACTAAGATGAATATATGTCAATGGACTGATGAAAATTAGTTACTATGGAAGTTAATTAGTGATTACCAATACCTTCAAAATCTAGGCAACCTTTTTGATTGATAGAGAGCAGACCAAGGAGACAACAAACAAAAGAGAGAAGGCGATGGCGATTTGGTGAAGAAGTCTCCATCTCAAATACATAAGAGGAGAGAAAGCGTACTATGATCCTTTATTTTTTCTTATTATTTTTATTTTTCTTTTAGGTATAAGGGCATTGAATCTAGTTTTCCATATTTGATAAAATTATCAAGGACAATGTTCTTTGAATTGCCTATCTTAGTATACTTAAGAAAGCAAGTTGCATCTATGGCCCTATTTGTCAATATTAAGGCATGCAAATGTATAATGCCCTATTAGATTGTCTATATTATGGAAATTTTATAATTTTCCTCTTTAATAATAAAATATTACCTTCTTTAATGATATATCTTGTAGTGAGCTAAGTTGTAAATTAGCACATTTCTATTCTACTTGATGAGTTTCTTTTGGTGTGTGTTTGGTAACAAATAATTTGACTTATAAACTAAGCTTTAACTTACTTGATGACAAGTGAATAACTAGTCTTTCGAAAAAAGAAAAAGAAAACTTTATTTAATAAATTGTGTTTTACTACATTATAATTTAGTCTTTGAAAAGCTAATAACAATAATTTATATATTTTACCTTCTAAGTTAGCTTTTCGGTTATTTGTACCAAATATAATAGCCATCTTATCTAAAAATTTCCTGCATGGGAAAATATTATTGGATGGAGGTGGAGCCATGGTGGTTACCCTTAATCCTCAAGTTGATAAAAGCCTCGGTGTTAGGAGTTAGGAATATGACTTCTATCGATTCCTTATAGCAACGGGAACAAAGAGTTAAATAATGACTTAAAATCCATTTTTTTGTTTATAAAATTACCTTTCATGAGGTGTTTAGCATAAGGAGGGAAATAATGATGAGAAAGATGCCCCATACATTATGGCTCTTATAGTGTGTTTGAATGAAGAAAAATATTGTTGAGATAATATTTATTTCAATGCGAATAGATATACCAAATGAGCATCTTAGAAAAGGTTATACTCTACTTGGAACACGATATACTAGAGACAAGAATAATGTATACATTTTCTACCTTAATTACCTCATGGTTAATTTGTAGTTATGTTCATTTTTATTCTTTATTTCTTCAATAAATGATGAATCATTGGTTGTTGTCTCAAATGTTTTCACAATGATTTTTAAAGAAAATATATACACTATATGATGCATATTGATGTTACTTGGTTATTTTGATTTACTATGATTGGTTTTTAGGATTAAAAAAATACATCCATAAATGTTGGATTATTTATCTACTATTGGTCTTATATGTGAATGATATAAATTAAGAGTTTTTATTTTAGTTACACTCATGTAAAAGTGATCTACTTAAGTTTAAGGTATTTGGAACTATTGTATCTAATAGAATGTAGATCCTCATATGTAGAAACATAGGGATTTTTAGTTTATTGATGTACTAAACTAGAATAACCCAATAGGTGACAAATCCATCATCCATATATATATATATATATATATATATATATATATGTAGGTCATGGTTCGCTATTTACATGCCTTAAGCTTTTACTATTCCCATCAACAATTAGAAACGAGAGACTAGCTATGGACCTCTTATGATGAAATACGTGAGATACCTAGAAGTCTATAAGACAGGCTAATCAAATTTCATTAAAGAGTCAATGGTATACATTGTTGCGATCGCTATAGATTAAGGTACGCTTTAGTTTATCTATCCTTTCAATTGTTCTCAATGAATCAAAACTTTGATCTTGTCGAGTTGCATAAATTATAGCAAGTATTATTAGAGCTCAACGTGCTCGAATCATCAGGGAGACTATGTATTTTCTCTATTCTGATCGATAATTTAGTCTTCTTCTTTAATGAATTTGTTTAGGTTACTGAAATTAATTTTCCATTTTAATTCAATCTTGGCCCTTATTTGTCCTTTTCTTGATGGTTGTTGGTCTTCTATTTATGGTTCAAATTTGTTTGTCTTTTCCTTCTCTCATTTCAATTATTTTTAATACCATATGTTTTGGCCACTTGAATTCTCCAATGACTTAATTAGTTAGATCTAATCTCCACCGTTCAAACCACAATTTATTATCAATTGTATCTATCATCGATGGTATAGAGGGCCGAGTGTGGTTGGATAAAACCACCATCCTCTTTTGATGGAGAGTAATGTGTTGGGTTTTTCGCTATATTTTGAGGTACTAAGGCTATCTAGTTCGTTGGGGAAGTATTGGTTGATGGCTATTGTCTAATTGTGACAATAGTAGTTGCTAGTTGCTGGACTAGTCAGGTTGCTTCTCCTTTTAGTTTAGATGGAAGGCAACAACATAATATGTAAAAGATGGTGTTAGGTGCTTAAATAGGTTTTTGTTAACAACAAGGTTGGCTACTAATGGTGGTGGTTGGAGACTAGGAATATCTAAGATTGAAGAGAAGGTCCTTAGGCTTAGTTTTTGTTATTTATAGTTAAATAAGTAACTTATAAAATGGTAAATCAAATAAAGGGTATAACTAATGATTATCGGTTACGTTTTTTCTTTTACTTTGTGTAACTGATGGAGTTACATTTCTTCTTTTAATTTATTGTTTTGAATAAAATAATTATGGAAAAGACAGTGAATTGGATGATCAATTCATTAGTAACAATTGTTAATTAATGTCACCTTAATTACTAATCAATCTTAGCCATTCAACTATTATAACACAATGGTCGGTATAGTGTCACAAATTAACCATTAAAATGTATTATAGTTATGATTCAACGTAGCATAAATGATTGTTATATATTAGACTAATTATTATATTATAATAATTTACACCATGTTTTGTATTGTTGGCTTACTTTTACATTAGAGTTTTGGATATATTTTGTGTAAGTCATTTTGTATGCATATTAAGTTAGATTTAATGTCTCATTGTTATTATGGATGATAAATCTAAATAAAGTTAAATGATTATGACCATATATGAAGGACTCAATTTATTCAAATAAATGGTTATCTATTCATGCAGACATTTAGTTAGCCTAAAGGAAGATAAATATTTGGTAGAATTTTATATGCACTTATAATGATAAATATATGATAATTCTTTGGTTATCATATGGATAATAAGTCAATATAAATATGTGTTTATTATTTGATAGGCCTTATTATCAATATTTGGCCACTACAACAAGATTAACATTCTCATATAATATTATTGTCCAACTACTTGATATTAATATTGTGTCGCTATCTTGTGATGGGATGTTATTTGAATTCATTAGTTCACATTTATGGGAGCATGCTAGTTTATTTGCTTGTTTTAGTTTCTATATCATTAATATATTTTTCATCATTTATCTACACACTTAAGTTTAATTTTCCTACATAATGATATCTTCAAAGATTAAAAAGGAAATATTTTGGTTGTTCTTTGCTGCATAGATCTAGACCTTATGCTCATGATTGAAAATTTGCTACTCTTATAGCTAAAAGTTCAACTAATGATTAAAACAAACTTTAGTAGTAAGATTACCTATATCATATGAGTTTTATGATCATCATGAGCAACATTGCAGAATCCTTTTAGGGTGAATGTTTTCTCAGAAACTAACATTACAGAAACCTTTTAGGATGAAAAAAGGAAAAGGGAACCTAAGGGAGTACATTATTGAACCTAAATGGAATATATATTGAATCAAATTAGGGTGTAAAGTGTCCATTTGGCCACCACTCCTAAGGTTTAGGGCAAAAGAAAAAAAGTATTAATATGAATTTGCTCTTACAAGTCTAAAATAAAAGAAACAATAAAAGGGAAATAGTTATTGTTCCTTTTGCAAATGGTCCGAACATGTAAGAAAGAGTTATACAAAATAATACAATTAGTGTGTAAAGAAATGTACAATTCTCACTTCGGTTTATTATAAGCGAGTTTCACTTTAGTACTTAAAAATACTTGGTGATTAGACTTAGTGTTACTACTGACACAAGTATTGATGGTTAAAGATGCATCAATATAGGTGATGAAATATTAGTAGATGCTAAAGTAATACAAATTATAGGTTATTGTTGAGAACCAAGTAATATTTAGATTTGAAAGACATTTCAGTTGCACCATCTTTTAGATGGAATCCAAATTCTACTTTCATATCAGACATGTTTGGGTATTGTTGTTTATATATAAATAGTCAATATTATCGATAATGGTTCACGATGTTTATTTAATAACATATACATGCTTGATATTGTTATATCATATAATGTGAACCTTACACATGGAGTTCGAGTCATCCCACAATATACCATGTTAGGATTCCAACTAATATATGGCAGAGCATGGAAAAGCAAGCTTTTGGGTATTTAAAGGCTATATAGGGTCTCCATGTGTGTTGAGTAGGTGTTGGTTGAGTTTACTGGAGAACAAATTTTTTAGAGAAGAACATGAGGGGCATGTGTTTTATAACATAGCATGAGGTGTCTATTTGCTTTTTCAAATGTCCCGAAATTTTTTAATTTTAAATATTATATTTAAATAAGGTTTTATTTGAAAATTTAATTTAATAAATTATTTTTACTAGAATAAAAGAAAAATTATCAGGGCAAATTAATAAGGAATTTTATAAATATGTTAATTAGAGGAAATTGGGGTATTTTAAATAATTAAAGATTTTAATTTGGAAATTTATTTAAATAAATTATTTTATTTAAATTAAGAAAGAGAAAATAGTTTCAAATTAATTTCAATTTTCTAAATAATTTAATTGAATAAAATTAGAGTGATTTATTAATTTAAAATGAAATTTTTGAAAAATCTTTTAAAAATCCTAATTTAGCCTAAAAAGGGATTTAAATATCCCAAATATTTTAATTAATTTGTTTAACCCAAACTTCCTATTTTCTCTTCTCCTTTTTCATTTTTCCTTTTCTTTCTTCCTTTTTCTTTCTTTTCCTTCTTCTTCTTTTCTTTTTTTCTTTTCCTTCCCCGAATTGGGCCTATTGTGCCGGCCCAAATCCCCTCCTTTTCCTTCGGCCCAGGCCGTTTCCCGCAGCCCAGAATCCCTCATTTAACCCCGCGCCGTGTTTTGCTCTCTTATCCATTAAAACTCTGCGTTTTTCCCCATGACTTTAAATATCGTCACCCGGTTCGCCCTCCTCCCTTTTCTTTTCCTTCTTTTCTTTCTACCGAACCGTCCGGTCTAACCTTTCCCCTATCGTCTTCTTCCTCTTCTTCCCCGACGCCATAACTGCCACCTTCCACCTCCCCCGAAAATGGCGCCGCCGGCCATACGTGTCGTGACCGGCCTTTATCCCGCCCATTTTCTGCCCCTCGACGCACACTCTAATTTGAAATGCCCCACTTCCCTTTTCCTTCCCCACGTTGCTCCCAGTTTCCCTCGCGATGGTCGGGGAAATTTTGAAATTTATGCCACCCAATCAACCTCATAACCGTCCCGTTTCTCACCGGCTTTGACCTCCTGGTAACATCCACAACTCGAGCCTACCCTCCACTACTATAAATACCCCTCGTATGGCTCGAAATCGAGATTTCTTTTCCCGAAAACCCTAAGTGCAACCGGTGCGCCACCGCCACTTTAGACGCCCCGTTCTCCACCGTTAGCCAACCTCGCCACCTCTTCTTCCTCCCAAACTCTTCCCTCCAACACCCTATAATTAACTAAACCATCAACATCTTTCGATTCTTCTCGCATGGGCCTCCATAACTATGCAAAGATTGCTAGTCCTTTCGCCAGAATTATTACCCCGAAACCTTAAACCACCGTCCACCACCACATCCGCCACTTCTTCCACCCTCTAAACTACTCAAAATCTCCTGCTAATTTTCCTCCACCGACCCATAAACTTATTTTATTTTTCTCCTTCCCCTTCCCTCTTTTTCTTCATTTTCACCCCTCTTAGATCACTTTTCTGGCCACCTCCAGGAACCAACACCGGTGCCACCCATCCCCTCCAACCCAAGGTGAAACCCTAGACCTTTTCAACAATTCCTTTCGATTTATTGAGAATTATTCTACTTTTATCCTAATATTTAATGTTAATTTGATTTTAATTATAATAATAATAATTATTATTAGTATTGTTATCAACTGTAACCTAATTGGTAAATGTTGTTGATAGTTTTGGGAGTATTCTTGAATTAGATAAATTATTATTCTCGAATTTTGATTATTTAATGAAATTATTACATGCTTACTATTATTATTAATAATATTATTAATATTATTATTATTAGTGTAATTATTTATTTAATATTGTAATTATTTCAGGAGGGGTAGAAACCTAAAATTTTAATTAAGTCTCGCACCTTTTCTTTTTATTGCTATTATTAACATTTTTAACATTATTACTAATTATATTATTATTATCTTTATTAACTTTTATATTATAAGTATATATATAATATTAATATTATTATTACATTTTTGAACATTATTATTATTAAATGGGGTGGTTTTGAAAACCACCTTGTAATTTTAAGATTTATGGTATTATTACTCTTAATATTCTACTAATAAGAGTATTATTAATAATGTTTTACCTTTATTATTATTATTATTATTATTATTATTATTATTATTATTATTATTATTATTATTACTATTACTATTTTGGTGAAGGGTAGAAACCCTTATATCACTACCATTTTCGAATGAAAATAGTAATGTATTTGTATTTTTAAGTAATATTTTGTATAATTAATTATTGTGTAATATTGTTTTAATTAAAAACTAAGTCTTAGAATAAGTTAGAGAATAATAAAATTTTATGAGGGAGCCTAATTCTAGTAAACTTTTATATAATAGGTGAACCCAATCAAATCCCTCAATTGGAATAGGAACGTGCACCAAGACCGGTGACAATTTAGGTAAGGGTGTTACTAAGGCCATTTGTGTGTTTATATGCATTATGTGCTTCATATGCCATGTATTCTATGTCTATCATTATTAATTATTTCGTATGTGGTATAAAGTGGAGTTGAAGTATGTTGGTATGAATAAATCATGGCATGAGGATTATGTGTATGTTTATGTTATTATTATTGTATGATGTGGCCTTAAGACATGCATATTAGGGTTGTAAAATAATGATGGGAAGTGTAACAATATGGTGTTAGGGTTTGCATGGAATGGCATGATGTTAGGGTTTTGCATGAAATGGCATGGTGTTAGGTTTTAGATGAAATGGCATGGTGTTAGGGTTTGCATGAAATGGCATGATGTTAGGGTTTTGCATGAAATGGCATGATGTTAGGGTTTGCATGGAAGCATGTCTACGTGGAGCTAGGGTTGCTTATGAATTAGGGTTTTCATGGAAGTGTGGTATACGTGGAGCTAGGGTTTGCATATGAAATAGGATTGCATGGAAGTATGGTCTACGTGAAGCTAGGGTTTGCATGTGGATTAGGGTTTGCATGGAAGTATGGTCTACGTGAAGCTAGGGTTTGCATGTGGATTAGGGTTTGCATGGAAGTATGTCTACGTGGAGTTAGGGTTTGCATGGGAGCTAGGGTTTGCATGGAAGTGTGGTACGTGGAGTTAGGGTTTGCATGGGAGCTAGGGTTGCATAGAAGTGTGGTTTACGATGAGTTAGGGTTTGCATGGGAACTAGGGTTGCATGGAGTTAGTCATGCATGTATGGGCAAATGTTTGTGAATGGCAAATGTTGTGATTAAAATACTTAAGACATTAATCTTTTAAAGTGGAAGATTATTGAGCCGGGTCCAGACCGATCCACCGGTCAGGAATAGTGGTTAGGGTTTTACCCTATGTGCGACCGATCCACCGGTTATAATAGTGGTTAGTACATGAGGTCTTATATGTGACCAGCCCACCGACAATAATAGTGGGGTGACTCGAGCTCAATAAACATAAACCATAATTGTTAAAGCTCTTAAAAGACATTAATTACTTACAGTGAATCACCATGTGAGCAGGAACCAGACCGATCCACCGGTCAGGAATAGTGGTTAGGGATTTACCTTATATGTGACCGATCCACCGGTAATAATAGTGGTTAGGACATGAGGTCCTAGGTGTGACTGGCCCACCGGTTATAATAGTGGGGTATTCCTGCTTCCGCATGGATTTGATAAAAGGCATGGTGTGTATCGACTTCAAATAAAAGACTAATTAAATAATTGATCTGGATCTTTTGGGCCTCATGTGTGGACTTGTTGATTATAAGTTATGGATTTCACTTTATTCTTCTATGTATCATATGTATAGGTTATAATTGTATGTGATCATTATCTTGCATGATTTAATGTGTAATATGCCGGCCTTAGTACTCGGTTACCTTACTCAATATGTAGCATACTGATCACCCATTTTATGGGTGCTGCTCATTCCCATGAGAAGAGGGCCCGTCTGATCTATTGCAGGTAGGAGATACCTACTTTGATGCTATCAATATCTGCGGGACATCAGGAAGGGCAAAGTGATAACTGGGCTGGATCAATTTCTAGAGAGACGTGGCCGTTTTCCTTTTTAATTTATGACTCATGTTATTTTTATTATGTTTGAGTTGCAGAAATAATTTTCTTAATATTGTTAGTTATTATCTAAAAAACAATAGTTGGTATTTCGAATTATGTAAGACTTGTGCGTACTCTAATATTATATTTAAAATTTTGGATTTTATGGTATTACTAATAGTGTTTTCTTAGCCTTAGCACTTGGTACCGGAATGGTAGGAGTGAACCGGTCTGGTACTAAGTGTGGCGGTAACATCCCTAGAAATTTACGATTTTAAATTTTGAGTATTACTTTTATAAAAAAAATGTGTAAATTTTTGGAGTGTTACACTTTTCTTGTTTGCTAAGTTTTTGCAGAAGGGTTGGATGTTAAGAAAAAAACACCACGGGAGGGGTCATATTTCATAACTCACATTGTGCTTTTTTCAAGCCACAGTACATTTTTCGTGTGGTCATTTGCTATAGTATATAAATACTATTTTGTATACCCTAAGTTAGAGAACACCGCTAATTAAATAAACAACAAAGGATTATAGTTTAAGATTGAATTTATATAGTAGTATCTTGAATTCGTCTTGTATTCCTCTTGATTTATCAATAAAATCTCTATTTGATACCAAATTTGATTGTGGTTTCCATTATCCATACTTTTTCTTCCCATTCATTACTTGGTGATTTGATCATTGAATTACAACAATTGGTATTAAAGTGATGTTGGTTGAATTAGGTATATTGGATCAAAGTCGATTAGATCCGGTTAGAGTGATGGATGATTAAAAGATCAAAGTTGAGAAATTTGATGGTTCTAATATCATGTTTTGAAATATGCAAATTGAAGAATATTTGTATTACAAGTATCTTCATGAACCCTTATAAGGAGTTAAGCTTGTAGATATGGAAGAGGTTAAGTGGGATGTGTTAGACAGGAAAGCTCTAAGCACAATCTAGATGTGCCTTTCTTAGAACAAGGAGTTCAATATCATAGATAAGAAAATGATGTTTGGTGTGATGAAAGAGCTTGGCAACATGTATGAAAACCCTCAGTGATGAATAAGATATTTCTTATTAGAAAATTATTCAATCTTGAGATATCTAATGGTTCATTTGTTGTGAATCACATAAATGAGTTTAAGGTGGTATTCAATCAATTACGTTTGGTTGAGATCTCATTTGATGATGAAGTTAAGACCTTGATATTGTAATCATTTCTACTAAAGAGTTGCGGTATTACTATTGCTACTATTAGTAGTTTCCATGGACAATCAAAATTGAATTTTGATGAAGTCTAGGATCTAATATTTAGTGAGAGCATTCATAGGAATAAGATAGGGATTGAATCTACTAGTAATGCTTTGAATGTTGATGGTAGAGAACGTGGTAGCAAGAAAGGTTTTAAGAGCCATGCAAAATCATAATCTAGGGGTAAGTTTAATAATAGTGGTTAAATGGCTTGCTAGAATTGTGGTGAAAAATGGCATCTCAAGAAGGATTGTAAGAAGACTACGAAGAAGAAGCAACAACAACACTATGATGAGGATAGTGATGATTCAACTTATTTAGCTGATGTGACTAGTGCTTTGATCTGTAGTATGGAGAGCCTACTGGATTCATGGTAATTATATTATAGGGCATCGTCTTACCCTGTTGGATACAATGACATATTTTAGAGTTTCTTTTTCAGGTCAATTTGGAAAGGTGTATATGGATAATAACAAGTGATGGAAATTGTCGGTAATGGAAATATTGAAATACCCATGGAAATATGTTAAGTAAGGGTGATGTTAAGCTAAAAGGGTTCATTGATGCTAATTTTAATGGCGATATAGATACTCCTAAAAGTAATTTTTCTTATATATCTACCATGGGAAGTACTATAGTTAGTTGAATGTCTAAGCTCCAGCAACTTGTCTCTTTATCTACGCCAGAAGTTGAGTATATGGTTATGTTAGAGGTTAGTTAGCCGGAAGCAAGATGGGTTTGTTCTCTACTATGATAGTTAAAGAGTGATTTAGTTTGCGTGAAACCTAGTTTTTACGTGAGAAAGAAGCATATCAAGAGGAGGTATCACTTTATTTACAGTCTTGTAGATGATGAAGTGTTGATACTAGAGAAGGTATTAGGGTCTAAAAATCCTATTGATATGTTGTGCAAGTGTACCGGCACTTGTAAATTGAGCTTTTGTACGACCTTTGTTAGTCTCCTTGCTTGAGTTTTGCTAGTGTGAGTACTTGTGGTTAGGTGTGATGATGTGTTTTATCCTCTCTTGATTCTCAGTTTCCAAGTAGAAGATTGTTGCATGGTGGAGCCTAAAAAAAACCTTCTAGGTATGTAAAGATTGTGGAGGATCCTCATGTGTATGGGTTAGGTTTTGGTTAAGTTTAGTTCAAAACAAAAGTGTTAGAAGAAGGGATTGTGTTTTATAATAAAACCCAAGTTGTTAGTCTACCTGCCGTCTTCGCATATTTTTGTACGAGGTTGAATGTTAGGAAAAAACATGGAGGGGTGGGGGTTTATTTCATAACATGATCCATGTTTTTTTTTTCCGGCCTCCATCTATCTTTTTTAGTGGCCGTTCATTGCAATATATAAACAATATTTTGTGAACATCATGGTAGAGAATGTCATTAGAGAGAGAGGGGGAGAGAGGGAGAGAGAGAGAGAGGATTATAATTTGATATTGAATTTATCTTGAGTACCTCTAGTATTCCTCTTTATCTCATCAATAAAATGCCTATCACAAGCAAATTTTGATTGTCATTTTCATTCTTCATACTTGTTTGATCTTGAATTTTTGTTCATTACTTAGTGATTTGATGATTAAATCTCTACACCAACAATGATGGTGTAGCTAAAGGATGAAATATAACCCTGAGAATATGGTTAAGAGTATGATTAATCATTTTGCTTTAACTAACTACAACAACTTAAATGCTTAATAAATTACCAACTAAAGCACCTATCAAAACACCTAGTGAGCTTTAAACATACTTTCAAGTTTAGGATTATACTAATAAGGCGAGATCTTACAAGCTATATGGTATTTAATAGGTAGTGGAGACTCTATCGGTTATTTAGAGCAATTTAGAGTCTTATAGTCTTATAATCCCATACTTAAGTCAAATTTGGGATGGAATATGCAACATATCTTAAGGATGTTAAACTTAGGGGAGATACATTGTCTTTGAGGAGGAATAATTTTTTATTTCAACTATAAGATTTGATGATACACATATTTTTATAAATATCATTGATTAAGAAGCAAATAAAAAACTTTAATATGATAATGTTGGATCCTTATTTAGAACGAAGCAATTACTTTTGAAGAACAAATTCAACCACCTCAAGAACTAATGAGGTTTATTAGTGATAGTATTTATCAAATTAGAACACAAGGAAATAATGGAATTTCAATAATATTATCTAATCACCTTCAATCATACCATATATAGTTCTAACTCTCGAAGGTGGACTAATGTCATGAATAAGGATTGTAAGTTACCACAAGCCATTAGTTAATATCAAATAGGAAAAAGGGAGTAATCAAAAAAAGCATAAGGATTTCCCGATAACAAACAACTTGACTAAAAAAATAGACATTATCTTCAAGAGACTTTCTCTTCAGTTTCTTAGAAAGTGATACGGACCCAAAGGGGGTACTCCCCCAGTGGGCCCCAGGGGTACTCCCCCGGGAAGAGCCCTAACTCCACCCAAAAGCTAGCTCAAGAGGTGAGGATTGACTCCCCTATATAAACTGCCCAAAGATCCCCTCAGTAACCGATGTGGGAATCCCACATCACCCACCCCCTTTAGACTGCACGTCCTCGTGCTGCCTCTATCGGCGATCGGCACGCAAGATTGTAGGGAGGTTTGACTGAGGATAGCTCTGATACCAGATGATACAGACCCAAAGGGGGTACTCCCCTAGTGGGCCCTAAGGGTACTCCCCCGGGAAGAGCCCTAACTCCACCCAAAAGTTAGCTCAAGAGGTGAGGACTGACTCCCCTATATAAACTGCCCAAAGATCCCCTTAGTAACCGATGTGGGAATCCCACATCAGAAAGACTTTTAGTATTATCATAACTTTTTTTGCACATTTTAGCCCTTGTTTGGTTTTACTTATTTTAAATAACTATTTTTAGATAAAAATTACTTTTAAAAAAGTACTTTGATAAGTAAAATATATCTTTGTTTTTACTTTTATTGTATAAGTGATTAAAACTAAAAAACTACTTATGGTACCTTATTAGTATTTGTTTTTTATTTTTCTATAAAAGTACTTTTTATTTTCCATCTTTAATTTTTATCTTCCTATATATATATATATTGGTAATAAATATTATATAAATGATGTAATATTAAATATTAAAAATAATATGAAACATTACAAAGTATAAAAAAATATAAAGATATTACAAAGTACTAAAAATTATAAAATAAAAATTATAAACTTCTGCAATCCTACACCGTATCATTTCACAAACATCTAAAACTCAATAGTGACAACAATCAAAGTTTATATTATGCAATAAACATTCTTACATTTATAATAAGCATCATAAAATCAAATAGTTTAATGACGTGCATGGTAAATATCATCTGCAATCCTACACCGTATCATTTCTATTTCTCTAGCAGCCCTACCCTCTACATATTGTCTAACATCTCTATTCCTATTGTTTCTTCATATATTTCTTTGTTACAAAACTCATCAAATAATATATCATCCATTCCATTCAACCTAATAAAATTATGGATTGTCATTGTTGCAATGACAATAAACATTTGTCGTTCTAAACTATAATTCAGCATCTGCTTTAAGATGGGAAAATGAGCCTTTAAAACGCCAAAGGAACGCTCAATGACATTTCGCACTGACGAGTGTTGTATTTACCTCGAGGAGGATGAGGAAAGTTTTTGTTGGGATCTCGAATATAGTGTTGGAATATTCGAGAATCATGAGTCGAACCCTCCTATCCAGCTTCCACAAATGTGAACAACATATCAAAAGAACAAACTGCCATAATATTTTGGAAATACACACCTTTACGATTATGATAGGACATTTTTTCATTCTTTGGAACACAAGCATCGATATGTGTTCCATCTATCGCTCCTACACAATCTTTAAAATAAGGCCAAAGCCTCGAGTCATTCCTGATCTTAAGAGGGACGTCATCAAGGCTTCGATGAGGCCTTATAATCTTACCAGCAATCTTTGATATAGCAATTAAAACCTTGTTGAAATATCTACTAATGGTCTCTCCAGAGTGCTGAAATCGATCTTGCACAACTCTTTTCCTTTCATTGTGACCAGCTGTATATATAAAAAATGTCACTTGTTCTTCAACTGTCACATTATAATTATCACTTAGCAACCTCCTTGATCTTAAAAAATTTTATAACCTTAGAAAAGCATCCTTCTTCATTCTAAATAAATCGTGGCATAGCTTATCATGACCATTTATTATACGTTGGACAAACTGGTGACTTGTTTCAGAAGAGTCCAAACAAACTTTCTTCTCGATAGATGTCTTCCTTCTCTTTTGCAAATGTCGCAGTACAAGTAAAAGTAGTAGTAGTCTTTTTTTCGATCATCCATATATTTAAAATCAAGGCATCACTTGTATTATATGTATATCCAATATATATGTATAAAATTATATACAACAAACAACATTTATAATTTTCATCGAAGAACATGAATATTTCAAAGCTAATTCAAGAAAATATGATATCCATATGATTGATTGGATAAATTCTATGAAATGTAGAATATTCTATAATACTAAAAGTCACAAGTCAAGAAAGTATGATATGCATATGATTGATTGGCTAAAGTCTATGAAATGTAGACTATTCTAAAATACTAAAAGTCACAAGTCAAGAAAATCACATATGTTCAACATAAACAACATAATTCATACTCCATAGCTTTACAAATAGAAAATAAAAAACCCGAAAAGAAATTAGTCTTTTACAAAATACCATAATACCTAGCATGATCAATTCTTAGATGGATCTCTTAAAGAATTCAACCAAACATTACATTTTTGGGGAGCCATATACATCCATATGTCTCTGTTATCAGTATCCTTGAAAGCATTAGTACCGAGGATAAAAAACTCATCAGAAATTTCATTAGCCATGGCATTTAGAATAGCTAAACATTCTTTTATGGTTGGGGTTGTTGAGGCTTGAGGTGTTGGTAAGGAAGGATCATCGTTACTCTTAAACGTAGATTCAAATAATTGTAGCAACTTATTATCAAGTTTTTCACTAGCCGATTCCTTTCTTTTACGAGAACTAGATTGTTGACTCTTAGAACACTTGTTGCTTGACTTTTCCTTTTGGCATGTCCCACCATTTGAATCAGTAGAATCACAACCCTCGATCTCAATGACTTTTTGAAATTTAGAAGGACCTGCATTACTTATTCTTATCTCTTCATCATCCTTATCAAAGCTTTGATGAGTCCCTTGAGATGGAGCCCATGAATGTTCTCCGGTTGTATGATTACCACCAAAAATTAACCGAAGCTCATCTAAATGGGCAATTGGTTTGTTGTGAAAGTGTTTACAACTTGGGTTTTGCTACAAAAAAAATTAAAATTATTACAAGTTATATATAATAATAAAAAAGAAGTAAAAATATATATAATTGTAATTTACCTGAATAAATATCTTCCATCTATCCTCCCCACAAGTGATTTCACCTGTTATTGGGTCTCTCCCAATTCCGGTTTCACTTTCAAGTTTCACCCATGCTAAGCAATCTTTTTTTGTTGAGGTAAAATGATTTTTCACTTGAATTTTTTGGTATCGCATGTTCTCTATCCTATTAAGACCATCAACAATATTGGACCATCCAATCTTGTTGAAACTTGAATTAGGCCTATTGCCTTTCTTAACCTCCTCAACACATAATTGAACAAAGTTTTGATGCCTTGATTCTATCCAATGTGCAATATCTGATGAAGATGTCATATATCCTACAAATACACTTACATACTATCAATAGAGATATCAATTTAAATATATTATTAACATAATTACAGTATACTAATAATTAATTGTATTATATAATTGTATTATACTTGCAATTATAAAAATACATTGTAATAATAAATTTACAAACTTATTTTTTTGATCAAATGATGAAGAAGAATTCTTAAGTCATAACAGTACTTTAAGAGGTACATGATATCAGAAATTAAAGTTATTTAGGCACCAGTGCACTCTACCATTAGGTACTGTGTGGGCCAACTCAACCCAGTCATAGGATAAAATATCCTATCTATGTGGAGTCTCCATATAATGCCATAAAAATTCTCTGCAATTTTCAATGGTGCTCGAAACTTTACAACAAAAAGTGTCCCATGTTTCCTGATTTCCTACATCCACTATGCAAAAAGTTCTGATATTCCCTCAACCCCAATTGATGGAGAAGAATACGTAATTCACCAGCTTTGTAAAATGAATAAGGTACATAAACTTTTTTCGCATTAAGTGATGAAATGAATTGATCGATATTGAAATTTTGAGTATGAAGTTTAATAATTTTCATTTAGTAAAAATATTTTCTAGTTATGAGACATGAGGTAGGAACAACTTAGATCATTTGCAAAAAGTGATGGGTCACATTAGCTTAAATAAATGATTAAATTGGAAATAAAAAAATAAAAAAACAAAAGCCATAGTCAATGAAACAATGTCATGAAGCAGCTTCCTGTCAACAATGTGTACATAAATCCCCTTCTCAGTCCAGCCTTTCCTTTCTTCTCTAGCTACTATCTTGTAAAGAGAAAGTGACCAACGGTGACTGGGAAGGCCTTACACAACAAGAGAGCTCTAGTGGCTTGGTCTAAATTTTTTTTGCTAAGGAGGGAGGACGAGGCATTTTGGACATCAAGATATGGAATGCTACAGGTTTATAGGCAGTAGGAAACAGATCTAGAGTATAGAACTATTTATCTACAGCAACACAAAATCTGAGATTTTGAAACCTCTCATATTCTGCAAAATTCAGTTCGTGAGCCCATTGTTAAGGTATGGGACTTGAGCTGTGGGGTTTACATTGCCCAAAAATCATAACATATGCTTCCTGAAATTTCTGAAACATCCTGCAAATTTGAGTTACACCAACTCAAGCCCTGTCAACAATGTCTAATGATTCTAGCTAGCAGCTAAAAACAAATTTGTATTATGGTGAAGAACTGTGTCATAACCCAGTTACACCTAAAAACAAATTTGTATTTTGGTAAGCATCTCATAAAAAGACTAGCCACCAAAGACAAGCTTGTAGCATAGTAACCACACATAATGCTTATGTTGCTTGGATGTGGAAACTGAAAGTAGAAGGTTGCATGAAGAAATGGAGGAAAAGTTGTCAAGAATTCAGGTTTTGTTTAATGGATTGATTAATGAGTGTATTAGAGAGGAAAAAGGTCTTTTGCTTGACAAGAAATGCACTTCTCATTCCCATCGAAAAGGATCTCGTAAAAGGAGGAAGACATCTTGTCAATTTGAAAGGAACACTCGGGCTCTTTGTGGCTCTAATTTACAGAAGCATGGTGATTTTGAAGCTGCTTCTTTTCATCTATTAAAAATTCTAATAATAGATGATGAAAGAAAGGTATGGAAATTAAAGGGAAAAGAATTTACCACCTGTTAATTGATAGTATACAGAACTAGCTATTTTGGATATATGTATAAGGATCATAATCGGTATTTTTTTAAATCTAATTTCAAAGAAAATTAAAGTTCTAAGGATAGGGGCTTAAATTTCAATCTGATCACTTGCTGATATTCTGTACCAATCAAGGATAGTAAAAGAGTAACTGGTATAGACCATTCTCCTTCTCCTGCTTCAATCCTCTAATGGTCAAATGCATAATATGATCTGGTGTATGAGGCATCATACTGAAAGGAAGATGAGATTATCAAAAATAAATGGAAGAATGAGGTTTGGTCCATCCAATAGTGTGCCTAGTACATGGATATAAACATTCTCTACTGTAAAATACAACCAATGGGTATGTTTGTAGATTTCTGGAAATAGTTCAATATCTTCATGTGGAACTAGCAGGTTTGGTCTAATTGTTTAGATTACTAATCGAGCACACAAATTTAATTTTGTCTCTTAAGTCCAAGCAAGAAGGTAATTTTACATATTTCTACTTTGACAATAGAGATACTGATTCTTATGCCCCAGTTGTAAGGCAGAAACCAGTATAGTCATTATTGAATTCACCAAAAAAAGCAAAGTAGAATTTATCACATCAAAACAGATTGAATCCAAGATTTTAAGCAAAGAATGAATGCATGTTGAGAGACCAAGTGCATCAAACAAATTTCTGGAACCATGCATATTAACTATTGAATAACACAGAAAGAGAAAAACAATCTTCATACATCGACCGAAAGAGAATTTCTATTTTTTCCCTTCTTATGAAAAGATGAAATAAATATCTACTTTTAGTTCGGCAAGATATAATCCACCACCGCTCTATATTATTTCTATTGCATACCAAAGTCAGGTCAGGTTACGTTGGTTGGGTACTATGTAAATCATCGGCCGAAACAAAATGACAGAAATTACACACACACACACACATATTAGTTCATTCTATATGCAAAAACTTCAATTGATGTCAACTAACATCTTTAATTCTCGTTTCGACTTATATATATTTTAAAACAGATTCAAGAAGACAGACATTCTGATGGTGGTATCAAAGGGACTACCTCATCAGGTCAAATGAAAACTTCATAGATCTGGTAGGAAAATAAGATTAACAGATCTAGAATCCCTAATTCATTCAAACGTAATACAACAATGCAGGATCAATCAAACCCAAAAATAAAAAATAAGGACGAATTAAAGAGGATACTTGAAACAAAAAGTAGAGAGATTGCATACCTGGAACAAATCTCGCAGAACAAACTATAAAAACTCGTGTATATCCTTCTATTCGTGTACTAACAAACGCAAAATGCCCGACGAGTAGAGGCGAAGGAGTGGAAGCAAGATCGAACGATGTAGAGGCGAAGAGTCGAACAACTACAACTCGAATGGATGAATGCAGAGGTATGTCCGTCGAGGGTCGAACGTAGTAACAGTGAACGAGTATATATCATAAATGACTTTTTTACTTAACAGGGTACCGTACTCGGTAGGTTATAAACTAATTTGAGAATTAGATAGGATTTACATCTTGATTATAGCTTATAAAAAGTAGTTTTAGATAATTAATTTTAAAAATAACTTTTGAAAAGGAAAACCAAATAGTAATAATTAATATATAATTAATTTTTATAATTAATTATCTAAAAAACTACTTTTCCTAAGTAAAACCAAACAAGCTCTTAATCTTGAACTACATTAGATAGATGTAAAGACAAAGTTTTCCAGTAGTGGCATTGATGAAATTATATATATGGTGCAACCAAAAAATTGTGTTAGGATACCCAAAGGATATAATTTTCAAACTAAAGAAATTTATCTATGGGCTCAAGCAAGTTAATCGTCATTGGTACCATAAATTTCGTGAAGTAATTATCTCATTTTGTTTTGAGGTAGATATTATTGGTGATTGTGTGTATTATAGTTTTGTGGGAGTAAGTATATTTTTTTGGTATCATATGTTATTAACATACTTCATGTCACTATCGATATAGACATATTGTATGAACCAGGAGATTTCTGTCCAAGGAATTTTTAAATGAAAGTTCTTTTTGACATTTATTGGTATTTGGAATTTTGTTTTAATGAGACCAATCTCATGGTATTCTTAGATTAACACAAAAGAGCTATAGGAGACCACCTATTACTAAAAGAGACAAATTCAATCTCAATCCATGCCCTAAAAGTAACCTTGAAGTTAAAGAGATGTAAAAGATTCCTTATGCATTAGCTATTGAAAGTCTTATGTGTGTTAAGGTTGTACACATTCGAATACAATATTCATTACATGACTTTTTGGTAGATATTTAAGTAACCATAGTGTGGATTATTATGAGGCAACCAAATGAGTTATTACTTATTCGGTATATACAGGAAAAATATTATTTCATGCGCACACATAAGAAATATAATTAGATAATATTCTAATTTGATTTAGCAAGATGCCATCATATTAGTAGATCCACTTTGGGTTACTTTTACCTACTAGAATCTTAGAAATATAATTTGTAGCATGTTGACATCTAGTTATGGGATATAACTGCAAAATTTGTGTTATAAGGCTGCACATGGTGGATGGTATTAAAATACCACTTAGGTTATTAGTAGGGTTATACACGAATAATGCTGCGTTGTGATATTTTTAAGCTTGATTCATTAAGGGTTCAACTTCACTTATTCATTAAGCTAAATCAGTTGAGCTCGAGCCTTATTTTTCGGCTTGTTTAATAAATGAGTCGAGCTTGAACATAAAAAATATGAGTCCGAATATATTTATAGTGGAAAAGCTCATGAGCTGGACTTGCTTGATTTTCTTATAAATGAGACAAAGTTGAGCTTACCCTGGCTCATCTCAACTCATTTATACCCCTTGTGGAAGCAATAAAATATTGGGTGTTATGTCACATCCAACATAGAGGGAGTAATTTCTATGCTCAATTTATGTTGGTACAAGGCTAAAAAGTAACTTTTACGTAGATATTAGGTATAGGAATCACTTGATCACATGATGATATAATACTATGAAATAAACAGAAGGGAACATATAAGGTAGAAACTAGAGGACTAGAAATGCAGAGAGAGATATCCGGATAACCATATGCTTGAACCAACCTATAAAACACTCATTGTGGGTAAGCATAATGAAATCATTGAATCAATATACAACTACAAAAAAGGTGGAATTTTCTTGTGGGAAAGAGAAACTCCCATAAAAAGATGTCAACTCTTATATATTAAGTAAGGGAACAATACACATCAATAATAAAGGGCATGCATAACACATATGGGACATACAATTAGGCAGATACTATACACTCCACATGCATTCAAGATATGAGATAACTTGAGAGAAAAATCAAATTAGAGTTCCTTATTAGGTGATCATACATTTATAGTTTCTTAGTCACATTGAGTTTACGAATGCCACTATTCTCATTTGGTGGAGATGATTGGTATATGGTATGGCCACAGCTAACGCACAACTTAAACTCTTTTGTTATTTAGTTACTTGTAGCACTAGTAAATAAGGATATTGTTCTAAACCAGAGATTACAAAGACTCATATAAGTCTAGTTAACACACAAATAATAAAATAAAATACTATAAATCACAAAAAAATTAGAAAAACCTATTTACGGGGATTTAAAAAATAATAATATAAAGCAAATAAAACTAAATAATAAAATAAATACAGGTGAATACGAACATAATAATTGTGATAGAGAATCAATTTCCACCACTATATTAGGTTAAGATAAAGAAAATAATTTTTGTCACCTATTAGTCATGAGAAAGAAACCAATTAAGTTGTAATCTAGAGTTAGGTCTATACAACTTATAATATTTCCCTAAATAAATTTAATACAGAAAAACATCAATATTAAACTTATTGAATTTGAGTAGTATATTCGCAATAATGGGATCTTAAATTTAACCGAGTCCAATGCATTAAAATTACGTAGAAACATGTCAATCTAAGTATCTAAAATAGTACCATAGGCATACCTAGTAGTATTCCTTACATTTAACCCACATATATCTAAACATTGTACTACTGTGGTTAGAATAACAAACTATTATGCAAATCATTATCTAACCTAGCTGGAATTTATACTCATGAATTCTAGTGCATTTTTATAGTCACATAGCAAAAGTATAATCCTATATAATGTTACTAAGAGAAAGCCAGAATGAGGTATAAACTTTATAAATCATACTTGATAGGATTAGACATATAGACAATACCAACTAAAGTAAGCTTCTAAGGAAAATTCATGATGTAATACCCCCAAATATTTTTAATCCTAATTACTATATGATAAGGCTCATAATCCACCTCAAAAAAATTTGTACTATGATTTTTTAAGTCATTTATATTATATTTTTACTTTCTGACACTTATTTCATTTATTTGTAAAAAATTACACTTTTATGGGAATTTTTTGATCATGTCAATTTCACTCATTTTGATTCATTTTATACTTGTAGTTTATTCCTAATGTCATTCCCTAGTATATTCTTTCATTTTGATGCTTTATGTATTGTCTCTATGCCTTCTGTTAATTATTTGTTCACTTATGGAAAATTGTAATTTGCACTATTTTTTTGTAAGTAATTATTATTTTATTAATTACCAAAAGAGAGAAAGTACGGCAAGAAGACAGATAAAATATTTCCAAAGAGATTAGACAAATCTATCAAGATAATCTAATAAAGCACCCCATTTAGCCTTATTCTCTATTGATGACAGCTTGATGAAGATCTAAAGGATAATCTCCCGAGCCACATTCTTCATCAAGGGGACTTTGTCTTGGAAGATAGCTTGGTTTCGAGAGTGCCAAATCTTGTAGACAATAGAAGCAATCATCATTCTTATAATGTCTTTCTCACCTCTTTTATACTTACGCCTTTGTATAATCCAATTGTGAAACTGATCCCAATCTGTTAATGGAGTAACAATTCCAAGCCAATTACACATAGTGATCCAAAGATCCCTAGCAAAAGGGAAGAGAATAAAAAGATGATTTAAATATTACAGCTCCCTAGCACAAATACCACTAGTTATCTCATTCGTAACTCCGCATTTCCCAAGTCTGTCTCGAGTAAGGAGATCCTTCCTACATAACAACCAAAAGATCATGTCATAAGCTCTGCTAGTTTTTATATAAATCATTAGGCTAAACACATCCCTACTAGAAAACATTAAGAAGTCCATCTCTGAGAAGAAGGATTCTTTTAAAAATCCAAGACTATTGAATTACAATGAAATTCACTCAAATTTTCTCGCTTTATGTAATATCCATGCACCCATTTGATCCAAAGGATCTCCTTGTTAAAGATCGTCTGCTAAAGCCTCTTTTCCATTTCTTGTTAAAGATAATATAACAAATTTACACAATTTTTTAGTTCTAACCCATTTCTTGTTTTTATTGATTGCACTTTTAAAAACACTATAAGCTCATACGTACATCCCAGATATTTACAAGTTTGTCCACTCCTTCCAAATTGTTAAACCGTGAAAAATTTCATTTATGTGATTAGATACTTTTAACCATTTTTAGGCATCGCTAATCTGTTAGGCATAAAATAAATTTTGATTCTAAATATTTTTATATGTTTGGTTTTCTGAAATTATCCCTCGCCCTTATGTGGTAATTTAAACTATTTGTTATTCATTTTGTTTATTTGTGGAATAACAAATTTTTGTAGATTATCTAATTTTATCATTTTTTGCTTGTTTTCCAATTTTCAAGCTTTAAAACTACTATGGCACCCAATATTTTTATATATTTAGATTCCTAAAATTATTTTTACACCTTCCAACAAATTTTTAAAATTTTTAGATATTGTTTATTTTTTTCTCTAAAAATATATATGTTATTCCTTCTTTACAATTCAATTGATTAAATGAATTGTGACTAAACTTTTATCTATTTTTATGCCAACCAGTGCCTAAATATATTCTAATCAGATTTTTATCTAGTTACATTCATTAACCCCAAACTTGGTTAAAAGTGCACTAGTCATAATATTTGTCATAAAACACTTACACACTCAACCTCCTTTTACATTCTATTATCATATGATTCCATTCAAGTGTGTAATAAGTTAATAACCCCCTCTCCCATCATTTAACACACCATTTGAATAACCCCTTTGTGCCAAAGAATTATTTCCCCCAATTCCATTTCAACTCCACATATTTTCACAATTTTCCAATTTTCAAACCCATTGTTGCTAGTATGTGAAAATTATCGGGTTGGAACCTTCCAACAACTCTAATTTCTTTGTTTCTCCTCCATTTTCCATCATTTTTATTGTGTTGGATTCCTTGTAATGCATAATCCAAGAACCTCCATTTTTTCATTGGCAGTCACTAGCCTTTTCCGCTCTTCTAGCCCCTAATTTTCCCTTCATTGTTTCATACTGTCACTATTAGGCGGGCTAATCGTTGAGCCCACTTCTAATGCTTGCAATCAATTCATTTCTTAACAATTCTTCATGATTTTTGTTATGTTGGAATCTTGCATTGCATACTTAAAGAACCACCCAAATTTATTATTTAAACTATGGCTTTGGTATCCATTTTAAGCCCCATTTTCCCTTCCTAGTCATCCAAAAAAAGGGGAAACTGACCTGCATTCTGTAAAATCTTTGTGTGACCCTTATTGTGTGTTTCTATAGTTGTGTGAGATTTTTTCCGCCCTCTTTTTTCTTATTTTTATGGCCTTAACCTTCCCCACCAACAATCTCTTTTATTCTTCTCCTTTCTTAGCTCGTAGTAGTGAGTTTTTTATGGTGTTTTAGGGAGAGGCTGTGTGTTGCATTTTGCTAGCCCCCAACATCATCCACTTCCATCTTTCTCCTTATTGTGTCCTCTTTAACTTTAATATTTCTAAACTCTTATATAAATTTTTTTCAAGGGATTAAGAGGTAGTAGAAGGAGGAAGTAGATATGAATTTATTTGGCTTAATTGTAAGCTCTGCTTACTCTCTTGATATAGAAATCATGTGTTTTATTTGTCTAAATATTCTTAGTATATATGATCATGTTGTTGTAACACCCCCAAATTTACTACTGAAAAATTTCGTTTACTTTTAAAGGAGTTTAGCGGAAGCAAACAAATAAAACTGTAAATCCAGGGGTATTACCGCCACACTTAGTACCAGATCGATTCATGCCTACCGACCTGATACTAAGTGTTAAGGCTAAAAAGAATAGAACCAAAACAAATCATTCATAAAGCATAAGTTTTACAGAATCAGAGTGCGAAAATCAAAAGTTACATTCCGAAGTACAATTTAAAAATTCCAAATGTCAGAGGACTTAAAATAACGGAATAACAGAGTACGATAATGCAAAGAAACAAGATAGGGGAAGTTCTCCAGCCACGTCACTCTCGGCCCCAAGCTAGATCCTGACTCAACTCTCAGCCCTGAAAATGCCACAAACCTCATCCCCTACCTACAAAACTCAGATGGGTTCTCTGCTCATGGGAATGAGAAGCACCCATGAAACGGGTGATTAGTACGCTACGTACTGAGTAAGGGAACAGACATACTAAGGCCCACATACACAGATATACATGACAAGCAGACATAGCACGTAACCAATAAACAATGTCACAGATGAATAGTGCCGATCAAGAATCAGATGACTTTCTCATTAGATCTCAGATAATTATAACGAGTCACAACATAGTCTTTATCGATCCTTGTGAGTGCAGGAGCCCCGCTATTATAGCTGGTGGAACGGTCACGAGGGATATGCCCTGCCACTATTATAGCCGGTGGAACGGTCACGAGGGTAATGTACCCTGCCACTATTATTTGCCGGTGGACCGGTCTGGCCTCGACTCACAAGGTATTCCACTGTAAATATTAGTATCTTTCCATGTCTTATCACTTTTACATTTGGTTTGTTGAGCACGAAATCCCCCACTATTATAGCCGGTGGAACGGTCGCGAGGGCACATGCCCTGCCACTATTATAGCCGGTGGAACGGTCGTGAGGGTAAGATACCCTTCCACTATTATAGCCGGTGGACCGGTCTGAGTTCGGCTCAACATCTTTCTCTGTAAGTCGTTAGTGTTTTAACGTGTCTTATTCGAGGGCATTTCACCTTTTCCATGCATGGCTAGAGACCTCAACACATCACATAAAAACTAATGACATATTCGTACTATCACATACTAATGAGGACACAAGCACACGTCTTGATTCCAAGCCATGTTACACATGGAACAGATAAGATAATGGCATTTCAAAACACAACACATAAATCATTTAGAACATCCACGACACATAGGATACATGTCACACATCCAGACCTAGCTATATCTTTACTCAGTTTAGGTTACCAAGCTATCTCTCGTACTTATATTAGGCCACTAAACACTCCTTATGGTTATCAGACTTAACATATTTCTCGTATTGGAAACCCAACCTCTAGGCGTGTGGATTAGGGCCTGCCACCTTATACCCTGAGTCTACTCATATTATCTTAAAGCCCCACGTATCACGACTCCTAGACATAACTCCCCCTCGTACTTCGTTCCTCCTCACGTATTCCTATTATTTTCTTTTTCTTTTTCCCACCTTCTCCAACTAGGGTTTCCTTCCCAAACCCTAGGTACCCTTATATGACCCTACGTACTATTTTTCACCTCGAGCCTCCAGACTCCCAAACAGACCTTCCATTAGTCTCCCCACGTCCCAAAGTAACTTTTCATACGTAAGGTTCGCCCCCATGCGGACCTTAACCTCCCCATGCAAACCCTAGTTTCCCCCATGAAACCTTATTTTCTTCCACTCTTCTATTTATTTAATTCCCCCTTTTTCTCATCATTTCACAGATTACAGATTACCTAGGTCGCCCATACCTACGTTAACCAGCGTACTTCCCTTTGGTTATCTTAGTTGCTTATTTTTCTCTTTCAAGCCCCCACTCCACAACTCCCCATCAAAACACTTAGCATGTGTGTCATAGGGGTCACACCACATCACGTCATATTTGCACCTTACCATATTAGCACATACAGACAAGGGCACGAGAACATACCTCGGTTCCACGATGTGCTACATAATTACGCAGATAACATACAGATTATAGCCTACAACCGCACAAGGTATAGAAGACAGTTAAAACATGCAATACACACAGGTGGCCTTAGTTACGTCCTTACCTAAATCGGCGCCGGGCTTGGAGCACAATCCTACACCTCCTGGGGGCTTTGACTCGGTTCACCTATAAGAGGGAAATGCTAAGGGTTAATCTCCCTCTACTGAAATTACCATAATTTTCCTATCTTACCCCTATCATGGCCTAATACTAAGGCTAATATTAATAATAGGGGTTTATAAATAAAGGGTAGGGTTATTACTATTCTCACGATAGTTTAAACGGATTATCACTAATTAAAGTAGGTTTTAGCAAAATCCAGAGTATTAAGGTGAGGGTTTCAATATTATTAATAATAATTACTAATAATACTAACAATAATAAGAATACTACTAATAATAATAGTACTCATAATAAGAATAATGATGGTTATAATGATAATAATGATGATAATATCAATAATAATGATAATAATAATAATAGTAGAAGTAGTAATAGTGATGAAAATAATAATAATAATAATAATAATAATAATAATAATAATAATAATAATAATAATAATAATAATAATAATAATAATAATAATACAAATAATACAAATAATAGTATGAATACTAAAAATAATAATAATAGAAATAATTGAAATGATAATAATAGTTAGAAAGATAAACATAATGACACTAGTATTAAACATAGTAATAATAATAATAGTAATGATAGTATTAATAGCAATAATAACAATAACAATAATAATAATAATAATAATAATAATAATACAATAGTTGTGGCAATACTAAGCATAACAAAAATACTAAGGTAATAATTTTAAATTATAATGTTAAGGATAATAGTGATGGTAATAATGGATAAAATATTAAATGCATTAAATACAACAACAACAACAAAAAAAAATAACAAAGATAATAACAATAACAATAATAATAATAATAATAATAATAATAATAATAATAATAATAGCAACAACCTCATAACCATGATAATAGTAATAGTAACGATTATGATAATAATAATAATGATAAGGATAATATTAATAATAATGTTAATCATACTAATAATAGTAAGAATACTTTCATAATAATAATAACAAAGATAATAACAACATCGGTCATAGTTAGAGTAATAAACATGGGAATAATAATAATAATAATAATAATAATAATAATAATAACACTAATAATAATAATAATAGTAATAATAATAGTAATAATAATAATAATAATAACATTGCTAATAATAATAATAAGAATAATAATAATAGGGATAATAATAATAACAGCAATATTAATAATAATACTAATAGAGATAATCATAATAACTTAACAAGGTTTTAGTATCAACTAATACCATTAATTAGAAGTTCTTGGGGTAATATTAGGACCTAAGAATAATAATAGGGTAGTAATAATAGTAATTATGATAGTAGTATTAATAATAATATTGATTACCATATCATTAATAATATTGGTTAATAGTATTAAAATTTATTAACACTTTTATTATTTAGGGTCTAGGGTTCAACTGTTCAAGGAATTTGGGGCAACCTGGCTGAGGTGGTGGTGGCGGCAGCGGCAGTGGCGGTGGAGGAAGGGAGAAAAGGGGGAAAGTGGATGTGGATGTGGAGGCTAGGGAAGACAGAAGTAGGGGAAAGGGGAGGTGTAGGGTGGTAGAGCAGGAACCCCTGGTTGTTTTGGGGGGTAGTGGCGGTGCTGCAAGCGGCGGTATGGCCGCCGCCGCCGGCGCGAAGGTGGCGCGAGGGGGGGTCGAAGGCTGTTCGAGAAGGGAATTTCGCGCGGCCAAGGCGGCACGTGCGGGGCAAGGCAGGGAGGTCTAGGGGGTTGGTTGTGTAGAGGGCGGTGTAGGGAGGATGTTGGTGGCGCGGGCACCCGGCAACGGTGGCCGAAGGCGGAGGAAAGGGCGGTTGAAGGTGGGGTGGCGTGCGTTGGAATTTCTTTTGGGTTCCAGATTTTCAAACCCGATTCAAGATGCCTTCGGGGCTATTTATAGGCAAATTGGGATGGGAAAAAGACAAGGGTGCGAGGGGGAGTTGGGGTTAGGTGCTTGCGTGTCCGGCGAGGCTGACCGGCGCAGGTTTGCTGTTGCAGACCGAGACCCATCGGGAAAAAAGAAGAAGAGGATTGTGTGCGGGAATGGCTGAATCGATTGGTCACATCTGTAGGGAAGTCAATGGGGATGAAAGGGCGAAATGACCGGTGATATTAGCGTGGCGTTGAAGGTTTTGTTTGCCGACAAAAATTTCGGTTGTAGACGGCGAAGGACGACGACGTCGCGAGGAAGAAGAAGAGGAAGAGGCTGGACTGACGGTCCAGCAGAAAAGAAAAGAAAGAAAGAAAAGGGGGCGGGCCGAACTGGCCGGGAGAAAAGGGGAAGAAGGGGTGCGGGAGAGGGATGGGCCGTGAGGGGGAGGTGATGGGCCTGGCAAGCCGGCCCAATCGGGGAAAAAAATGAGGAAGAGAAGGGGAAAGAAAGAAAAAGGAAAAAGGGGGAGAAAAAGGAAAAAAGGAAAAAAGGGAAAAAGGAAAAGAAGGGAAATTAGTGGTTGGATTAATTAGCATGATTTGGTTAATTGGGATGTTTAATAATATATAAATACTTCACTAATAATTAAATTATCTTTTAGGTTAATTTAGGGATTTTTTTTGAAAGAAATTTCTTAAATTTCATTTTAATTAATAAAACACTCTAATTTTCTCCAATTAAATTATTTATAAAGTTTATATTAATTGAAGCTATTTTATCCTTCTTATTTTAAATTAACTAAAATAATTTATTTAATTAGTTTCTAAAATAAAACCCTTAATTATCTTAAAATACCACAAGTCCTCCTATTTAAAACACTTATAATTTCCTTCTTGATTTATCCTATTAATCCCCTTTTATTTCACTAAAATTAGTTTATTTTAATTAATTTCCTAATAATTTTCTATTCCGCCATGATTTCCTAAATTAGGGTTTTAGGGGTATTTCAGTTGTATTATGTTATAAATATATCAATTTCATGATAAGCGTGTTATCTCATGTTCTAGCATAATTTTATGTTTAGGACTATATTCTTATATTGGTTAGGATGTTATTATTTATGTGAAGATACGTGGGTATATGGCGTGTTATAAATTATGCCAATATATATATGTATGGTATTATATAGTTATAATTTTTATGTAATATTTTTGAATAAATATATTATTGTTATTGTAACACCTCCATTTTTAGCACTTGAAATTTCTTTAAAAAGAGTTGATTGTAGAAGCTAAGTTATTAAAAATGTAGGGTGTTATCATTGTATTTAGTATAATTCTGATTCCTCTACCTTTATTACACTAAGTGTTAAGGTTAAAACAATTATCCACTTAAATTAATAACAATAATTGATAAGTAGAGAAATATTTTATTAAAATGTTAAACTGTTTCAATGACAAAAAAAATGGACAAAAGAGTTACAATTGGCAAGTTAAAGAAATAGAAAATAAGATATAAGAGTTTAAGGGATATCCAGATCAAAAGATACTAAAATGGATACCAGATAGTCCTAACTCCCAATCCCTATCAAAAGCTATCAAGTTGTACCCTTAAAGTACTCCTACAAGGTAAATATTACCCATTGAATAGGTAGAGGGCCATAAAATAGAACCTAGTGGTGCAACGATACTGAGCAAACCAATACACAATACTAAGCATGCAAATATCATATGTAGCACATAGAAGGTGACACAAATTATTATAGCATAACATATTACAAAGACCATAGCTAAGTGTCATATTCATGCCATAACTCATATCATACCATATGTCACATGTTTATCATGTCAAACTTAACCATATTACGATTATTTCATTAATTCAATTATACCATGGGTGTCCCACGAAGGGAAACACCAAACCATAATTAAGGTCTTTTACAATAACCCCCTCTATACCATTTATAACATAACAAGGAAAGCATTGAAACAATTACTAATAAATATACCAAATCTAAACGGTGCACATATGCAACTATCAAAACAACATACCAAAGCAATCCATTTAAATCTTTCTTAAACAATTATTTTCATTTATAATTTTTGAGGGGATATAATAATAACCTGGATAAATATGAAATACACCGATCATATCAACACACTAAATCAACACATTATCCTCCCAACCTATAACCAAAAGACATGTAGATACTCCAGCCATATTGGTGCAATAGGACAACACAATATACTCCTATCCTAGGACACCTAATCGTAAAGTATCAATACCTTCTATAGGACCTATAAGTTACCTATAGAGTAGAATCTGACAAACCACCAAATCAAATCGATGACTCCTACCTCATCTTTAGGGTAGCTAACCCTAAAAAACAATTATTCTCAAATCTTGAGGTCTTCCACTATAAAGATTGATTCCCAAATCATTTCCAAAGATATCACATAATGTATAATGATTCAAATTTCCAATTATTTAAGTTAATCATAAGGTTAATGATCCAAACCAAAATCAAAGTTAACACTAAGTTCGACCTAGGAATCCATTAAAGTCATATGAGTCCTATTATTCATACTTTTAGGCATAATAAGTCATAAAATAACCAAAATATCCTTTTATGTTATTTACTCAATAATTTCTCATTTTAATACCAATTGTTATTAGAATTAAGTAAAAACTTATAATATGACTAAATAAAATTAAAATAGTTACATTAATATAAAATTTTAATTATGGAAAATTTCAAAAGTGACCAAATTATCACTTTGTCCCTAAAACACAAGTAAGCCCATTTAGTACATAAAACCTTAATCATGCATAATTATTGTACGACAACAATCCTATGCTACCATTCTATTATATATATATATTAAAATACATAAATTTAACATGCTCTTGCATGAAAAAAAATACACAATTATATGCTTAGAGAAACTAATAACAATACATGATGCATATGTATTTTTCATGAGATTATAAAGAAGCATAAATTACACTTAAGCATAACATAGGAAATCCCAAACATGCTATCATATAATATTTACATATTTAGTAGGAGCATATGGGTTACCTCTTTCCATGTACAAATAGAAAAATAAAACAACGAACTATCTAAAGAACTTCAATGCCTTTGGGAAAAAAATGGAGATACACATGGAGGAGACAAAAGATAACAACTCCATAGTTTAACCAAAACTATATCCTTCTTTACTTATTTAAAAATAAATAAATGCTAGATATAAGGAAATGTAGAAGTGAAAACAAGAGAATAAGGATAAAGAGAGGAGGCGAGTCTTGGTTATAGGCTCAACAAGCTTAATAACACTTAGCAAAATAACTAAAATAAAGAAAGAGTTGGGAGCAACCAAGATGAGAAAATGAGAGAAAGGATAAATGAAAACAAATTAAGAAAAATGGGTTATAAATAGGAGATTGAGGAACCAAAATTTAAAATAAGGTTTGATATATAACATATTGATCTGATGGTGAATTAACAAGCTCACAAAGTAATTATAAAAATAAATTCCAAAAATATTTCTAAAATCATGAAAATTTTCAAGTACTTATATTTATTAATTTCCAACCTAATGATAAATTTTCAGAATTTTAACACACAATTAATATGATTTTTAGCTAGCATGCCTTAATTATATATTTTACGTATAAAATTCAAACGGAATAACAAACAAAAATTAAATTAAACCAAAAATTCTATATTTATATTTTAACATATGTAGGACCCAAATAAAATTTTATGAGAATATTTTTAAAGGTGTAAATCAAAATTTTATAGATATAAATAGTATTTTATAAGCTAAGTGCGTCTAATCGTAGAATTACATTTACTATTAAAGTACCCCAAAAATCTTAAAGCCATAAAATATCCTACAATTATTTATGTAATTAGTTACACATAATTATAAGTAGTTAGAAAATAGGGCATTACAATTATCTTGTTTCCTTTTTTTTTATGAAAATAAATATGTTTGGGTTAATTTTTGTGAAGTGCGGTTTTGTGGGATTCGAAGAAAGTTACTCCTAGGGTCATTTTTGTTATTCTGGTAAAAAAAAAAGTATAAGAATATGGGTCACCATTGTATTAATTAGGTCCTTTATATACAATTTCATATATTAGAAATATTAATTTGGAGTTGTAGAGCGTAAGTTATGAGTAAAAAAAATTGAGGTGAACTAAGTAATTGAAGGATATTTTGGTATTTTTACATGTTGTCCCTTGTGAGCGTTTGAATTTTCCCTATGGCAGTAGGGGCATTGTAATGTTGAATGGTTGACCTTAGTAAATGTTGGTTAGCCTAAATTAATTAAGTTAAAAAGAGTTTAAAATGAACATAGAAAACCTTAACATTTAAGTTATTATTTTATGTACTTAATTTTGAGTTTAACTCTCATTTTAGCTTAATAATATTTAATATATGATTTTTAGGTGTTGTCTTAAATTTATTAAATTAATGAGTTTAATTTTTATTTAAATGACTTAAATAAATATTTAGGATTAATAAGGATAAGTTGGTCATTTTACATTTAGTATAATCTTCTTATACCATGTTGGGTTTAAGGATAACCTTAAGGGTCTTCTTAGGTGAATCCCTTATATTAAGTGGCTTGTCTTACATATATATGATACTTAAGTAATAGTTTAATATTTATATGAATTCTTCATTTGCTATTTTATTTGAGATTTTCATTATTGGCCTTAATATACTCTTAATTTCTTGTTAAGAATACAATTATTGGAATGAATTTACATAAGTGATAAACGGATAATAATGATATATGTGTCACTTATTTTGTGAGCCCTTGGTATTTCGTATAACAAGTGATAAGATGGTAGTATATGTGATATGGATTATAAGAAAAGGGGGAAGTATTATGATGATGACTAAAAATTAAGACAAGTGATGCAATATTTTGTGCTAAGTGATGGTTAATGAATGAATAAGATATTGATAATTAAAGTGGAAGATAGTGTGAGGCAGAACAAAGATGATTTTAAATATTTAAATTACTTGAATATATATGCTGCTTGCTTCTAATGGAACCAGATGACCTTAGTCTATTATTTTCCATCGATCCATCAACTTAAAGGGGTACACATACTCAAGGATTAGAGTTTTACTAGTGGCCTAGATATGATTTACCCAAGATGTAAGAGTATTAGTGAGGTTAACTACCATTCTCCAATTTGCGAGGAAAAGGAGAAAGCAAATGTTATATATCAATGAGGTTGAGTATCTTTTCCCCATTTACAGTGGGAGAGGAGAGGAGCAATTGCATTATAAATGATTCCCCAATCTCAATCTAACTAAATAAATAGAAGTATGCTATCAACTAAGTATTAAATTGAATTTTTTTTATTGGAATCATCTTATATAATAAATCATATATGCATGTATAGTATATATATTTCCATTATGTTTCTTGTGCCATGCATACCCTCTTCTTGTGATGTGTATGGTTATCTTACTAAGTACGTAGCATACTCATCATTTTTTTATGAGTGATATTGTGTGCTTACCTAAAAAATCTTGATCTAGTTTCTATTTAGTGTTATCTTCCAACGTTATGTTTAGTGACCACATGATTGTAATGTCTTTTTTATTGTATGCATCCAACCATTGATGTGTCATATGCATTCATGTTAATTATGTTATATGTATGATTGTAAGTGTTTGCCTTACATTAATCATGATATGTTTGTCAGTGATTCATTTGTACTAGTACGTCTCATACTGACATTGATTATGGCATATGTTAATATTGTTGGTTTTGGAGGATTAAACTTTGATGTTTTGCTAGTTGTTAATTACCATTACTCATAAATTTCTACTTGCCTATGTTGATTGGTTATTGGGTATGATGGTACAATGGTATCTATCTAGTGTTCTTTGTTTTTGTTTAGAGTTTTTCTCTTAATTTCCTTTGCTCACACTATATTTATTTTTCTCGTATTATCTATTTTGTAATCTTATAAACCAAAATTAAGTGCTTCACACACCTAACTTCCAATTGTGAGACTTCAATGTTTTATACTAGATATAGTGGTAACAACCATTTCTTTATTATTATGCTTCTACAAAATAAAAATTTTCATTATTAAATTTTGGAGTATTACACATTACATATAGAAAAACAAAGCAATTATTATTAAAATCTCAAAACATAGTGTAGTGTTTCAATCCCATCCCTAACAATAAGAATTTTAGCCACGAATCTTGTATAATGTAATTATACAAGACATATAATAAGGTAGGAGAATAATATACCAAAAACAGAAGTGAAAACAAACAAAATAAGGTGGATAGATGACTCCTAGTCTAAAGCACAAGGTTAACAAGTTAATGGTTTGTGAATGTGGAGTTGAACCACAAATTGAAGGAATTATGGAGGTGATTAATGCTTTGAAAATGGTGGAACCCTAAATTAAAAATTCTATGGCGGTGGATAAATAGATGGAAGAGAATCATAAAGGAAACATAAATGATAATTGAATTGAATGATTTGAAGTACAAATTGATGAAATTAATGGATAAAGAATGGGTAGATGTTGAAGATGATGTAGAAACCCTATCTCTTAGATCTCAAGATTGTGTATTATAATTATTTTGGGGTTTGAGTTAGAGAGGTATGTATAGGTGCAAAAAGGTTAAAAGATAATTGTAACATCCCCAAAATTCACTACTGAAAAATTTTGTTTTATTTAAAACAAATAGCGGAAGTAAAATATAAAATGGTGAATTTCGGGGATATTATCGCCACACTTAGTACTAGACCGGTTCACTCATACCATTCCAGTACCAAGTGCTAAGGCTAAAGGAATGAGATACACTTTGCTAGATTCCCAAAACATGTTTAAATTAGAGTAGCGCAATACACTTTACAAAATTAGAATCCACCAGTGGTGGTTACAAGAACAAGAAATACATTTAAACCAGAAAGTAAAAGCAAAGGGGGAACCCTAAAAGTCCGGATAATCCTTACGCTCTTTCCCGTTGCCCACTTGAGTAGCACCTAAAAAGACCTTTAAGGGACACTGCCCATTGAATAGGTAGGGGCCCCACGAATGGAACCCTTCAATACTATGGTACTGAGTAACCCTTCAAAATCACACTTAAAAGTAGGCCCGCAATGTCACACATGATACAAATCTATATGCATATATAACAAGATGTGTACATATAACATTCACATAATTAACAATCACATCAGATATCAAAAGGTCGTTATGAACAATCGATACTTTCGAGCCTTAAGCCATGTCATAGTGCAAAATCAATACATTCGGGCCTTAAGCCATTAGTCCATCATTATTCAATCAATCTCATATTTTATATCAATGTGAGTGCGGGAACCCCACTATTATAGCTTGTGGATCGGTCACTTATAGGGTAGAATGCACCTAACCACCATTATATACCAGTGGATCGGTCTCCAGGGCAAAACGCTCCTGGCCACTATTATTCGCCGGTAGACCGGTCTGGCTCCGACTCACATGGTGTTCCACTATAAGTGATTAGTATTTTTCCATAACTTTATTCACATCCATGACTGTTTTTATTGAGCTCGGGACCCCCACTATTATTGCCGGTGGATCGGAGTATATATCAACATCATCCAGGGCAACACGCTCCTGGGCCACTATTATATCTGATGGATCGGTGCTCATAATCACTTGCCAGGGCAACACACTCCTAGCCCACTATTATAACCGGTGGATCGGTACTCAATATCATAATTCATCTAGGCCCGGCTCATTAATCTTTCACTTTCATGATTAGTATTTTTCCTTTCTTTAATCAGCACAACAATTCCATTTATTTGCCTCGGATGAGAGATCAGGAACCCGGGACACAAAGGTAGACCGATCGTACCGGTGCATACAAGCTACTCAGTACCCTTCAACCACAAACCCAAGGACGCAAAGGTACCCTGGTCATACTGGTGCATAAAGTTACTCAGTACCCTACTGACAAGGACACCTAATCCATAAGTATGCATAACCTCTAAGTAGGTTCGTAGAGCTAGATAGAGCAAGATATAGGGCCTGGCTAGGGCACAAAGGCACACTAGCAAATACAAGAATAATCGTGGGCTAAACCACGTCTTTAGGGTAGTGACCCCTAAAGAGCCACCATTCCCGATCTCGAGGTCTTTCACTTTAAGTATTAGTGTATTAATTAAAGTGATCACGAAAAACACAATAGTCAGATACTTATTCACTTTCAATTGTTCTGATATCATTAGTCGTTTCTTATTCAGGCGGTTATCCAAGATAACATAGAGAAATCATTAAGGCCATCATAATCTCATATAATTCTGAATTAGGATTTGTTCTTCTAATACTTACTAATTATCGAATACTCTTACCTTACTAATCAGCGTTATTTGAGTCATATTATAAAATTCCACAATCGCAACGACATGTTAGATACAAATTACTCATTTACCCCTTACTTATATAATTGCTAAGTCATCCCTTCCTTACTTGACAAATTATCATATTACCCTTAAGGTTGCATAATTATCAAATTACCCCTTGCTCGGTTTACATTACTAAGTTATCTCCTACGCCTTTTAGATCACCATTCACCCTTCATAATTGTTAACCTTAACATATTTCCCTTTTTGGTTGGTTAGATTACCAAATTGCCCTTCTCCTTTGTTATAATTACTAAATTGCCCTTGAGTTGGATAAATAACCAAATTACCCTCCTTCATTATCATGATTACTATTTTACCCCTTTAGTTGGATAAATAATTACCAATTTACCCTTTAGTTAGTTAAATTACCAAAATTGCCCATTTAGTTGGATAAATTACCAAATTGTCCTTCTCCTTTATCATAATTACCATTTTACCCCTATCAATTATTATAATTGCCATTTTACCCCTCTTCATAATTACAATTACTAATTTACCCTTCTTCATAATTATAATTACCAATTTACCCTTCTCCATATTTATAATTATTAATTTACCCTTCTCCATATTTATAATTATTAATTTACCCTTCTCCATATTTATAATTATTAATTTACCCTTCTCCATAATTATAATTACCAATTTACACCTCTCTATTATTATCATTACTATATTGCCCTTCTCTATTATTAAAATTACCATAATACCCTTTTGTTGGTTAATTTACCCAATTACCCTTCTCTATTATAATTATTATCCAATTACCCTTTTATAATCATAATTTAATTACCAATTTATCTTTCGTCGTTATCATACCAATTTACCCCTTACTCCCAAGTTTGCCATAAATAACCCTTTAATTTACAAAATTACCCTTCTACCCTTTACTTCCAAATTACTATAATATCCTTTTATTTACAAAATTACCACAATACCCCTTTTACTTATAAAATTTCCATAATACCCCTTTTACTTGCAATTTACCATTTTACCCTTTTACATCCAAAATTACCATTTTGCCCTTCTTTTCTAAAATTACCACATTACTCTTTACTCCCAAAATTACCATAATACCCCTTACCATAATACCCGTAGCTTCCAAAATTACCACAATACCCCCTTTTTACTTGTAAAATTACCATATTGCCCTTTTGCCTTCAAAATTACTACCTTACCCCCTTTATTACACCACTTTTATTAAATCAACATTACCACATGGAATAATAGTATTAATACTCCATTAACAATATCCAACTCCACCAACCATTATATTTTAATATAATACATATTAGCATTCACACATTTAGGCCACATTCTTGCACAATAAATATTACTAAAATGCCCCTAGGGTTCACAATAATAATATTCATGCATAAATGGTCACAATAACATAAAATAACATGGATAAGTACTTAAAACTTTCATTAATAATCAAACTCTTCCCTTAAAAAACATTTCCACACATGATATATAAACTAGCATACTTTCCTTTTTATCAATCAATACATGCAAATATATGAATTATATCAAACCACAAATATCAAGCATAATAATATATTAAAAATCCTAATGTGCTAACATACGTTTATCCATGTGTTTAAGTGGGGTTTAGCGATTACCTTACATCCCGCAAAAATCGAATCTTACCGATATCCCGGTTAAAGATTCAAGCTTTAAATAGCAAAATCAACACCTAAAAATAATATCAATAATTATTATATTAGAAGTAAGAAAATCAAAGCATAAGACCTTATAAAATTTTCTTAATGAAATAATTAACTTAAATATTATTTTACCTTAAATTTTTTTAATAAAAATGGTCCAATAATTGCAGCAACTTATGCTGCATATGCAACATGAGCTGCATGCAAAAATAAGAGGAGGAAAGGCTCGAAGAGGGGGTGAAAAGAAGAAATAATGGTTATTTTCGGGTTGGGGTCTTTAGGCTATAAAAGAAGGTAGATAGGGAAGGATTTAAGGCAAGGAAATGGTGCAGGAGTAAAGAGGGGGTGTAGGTGGATGCTGGGGATGGGTTTTTGGCGGCCAATGGCGGTAGAGGCGACGGCGGCAAGGTGGCGAAGTTGGCTTCCGAGGTGGGTCCAGGTGGAGGGGCTAAGAAGGAAGGAAAAGAGAAGAGAAAAGTGAAGGAGTGCAGGGGTTGGTTTCGGGAATATAAGGTATGGGGGTGGTAGAGGAGGTTGTAGGGAGGAGATTGGTGGTTTAGGTGGCAGTAGAGGCGGTCGGAAGGCGGCGATCGGTGGTGTTACAAGAGGACTACCGAGAAGGGGGGAAAATAGGCAGAAAATAAGTGGGGAGGAAGAAGGGCTACAGGATGGCTGGAGAGGGATGTTGTGGTGGCACAAGGCTAAGGTGGAGAGTGGTAGGGAGCGGTGCAGGGGGTTGGTGAGGCGGCAGGAGTGGCGGAGGGTGGTGGCGATGCAAAAATAGGGGTGGAAATGGGAGAGGAAGAAAATGAGAGAGGAGAGGAGGTCGGGGGTAAAGGGCTTGAAAATATGGGCAGAAAGAGGGTGGAGAGGAGAAGAAAAAGAAGAGGCAAGGTAGGGGGATAGGTGGCAGTCGGTGGTAGTGTTTAGGGTGGCAGGGAGGTGGTAGGGTAGCAGGCAGAGGGTGACGACAGGGAGGAAAGGGGAGCCATGCGGGATGGGGTGCATGGCTGCCCAGTTTCCAAAACCATGAAAAAAAGGGCAAGGGAGAGAGAGAGGGGGGGAGGAAGAAAGGTGGTGGCAGGGGTTGCAGGAGGTGGCAGCGGGAGGCTACAGATGGTGGCAGTCATGGAGAAGGGGACCGATCGGGGCTGTTGTGTCAAGGCAGGTGGAGAAGAAGAAGAAAAAAAAGAAAGGAGGGAGAGGGAGCTGCAGGCCGGCGCACGGGGGAAGAAAAGAAAAAAAAAGAGTGGGTCGGCCGGTCTAGGGGAGAAAGGAAGAAGGAGAGGAGGAGGGCTGGGTTAGTTGTGCGTGTGGGGGGAAATAATGGGCCATCAGCCCAAGCGCGCAGGGAGGGGAATGCAGACCGGGTAGCCTGGCGGCCCAAAGCTAGGATAAAGGGGAGAAGAAAGAAATAAGGAAAAGGAGAAAAAAATGAGAAAGAAAAGAAAAAAAGAGGGAAAGGAAAATAGGAAAATGAAAAATTTTAAAATAATTGAATTTATAAAATAATAGGATGTAATATTTTTGATAATAGGTTTATTTAATAATTTAATTAAATATAATTAAATATATGGGTTTAAAAAGGATAATTTTAGTAAAATACTAGTTTGAAAATTTAAATAAAAATTATATGATAAAATAACAAAATATTTAATTTTAATTTATTAAATACTCCGATCCAAATTTACACACTCTAAAATCCATAAAATAATTAAAATAAATAATTTTAAAAGCTAATTTATTTCAAATAAAAGTTATTTATTAAATTATAAGTTTTCTAAAATTTTGGGGGATTACAATAATGTATTAAGATAATGGGAAGATAAGAAAGAATTTGGAAAAAAATTAGATATTTCTCATACCAAGGTTAGGATTGTCATGGCGGTTCCAAGTACTCTGGATGAGCCCCAGTTGATGGGTGGTTGAACACCCTTTTAGGTAAATTTCAACATATTTAGTTGAAAACTTTGACTTATGATGTGATTTTGGCCCTGTTCTAGTTTGATTAAAAAAAAGTATTAAACATGAAAATTATATCTCTTAATATTAGCTTTTCAACGTAAATTTAGTCAACTTAATAAATACTCGAATGTGTATAAGTTGCGGTGTTAGTGGTGTGGTGTTGTAGTGTTGAGGTGCAGGGATCAATGATAGAAATGGAGGGGAATTAATGACAACAATTGTTGTTCCCTAGAGGTGGTGATACATGGGAAGTTGCCAAGGAGCTGGGGGAGGGTGTAGCAAGACATAACGTAGGGAAGGAGAAGAAATAAATAAAAGAGAAAGAGATGGCGGTGGGGAGGAAGAATAAGAGGATGGAAGGGAAGAAGAATAAGGAGGGGAGGCTCAGTGGTTCAAGAAGGAGAAAAGAAGAGGGAGTCGCGCACGAAGGAGAAAAGAGGAGAAGAGGTGTTTGTGTATATACAGGTGAGGTTGAGAGGTATAGGTTTCATTTGATTTAGTCGTAGGTGGGAGAGGGGTATGGTTTAGTTAGAGAGATGAGGGATGAGAGGTATGTGCAAGGCGTGAAAAAGGGAGGGAGATAGGGAGAGTGATTGTGGGAGGAATATGGGGTACACGAGGGTGGAAAAATAGGGTGTGCAAAGGGTAGATTTTATGCGAGTAAAAAGGTAGGATTAAAAATAAAATAGCTTTGTTTTATTTTAGTTTCAGGTTTAATTAGGTATGTTAGGATATCGAGAATGAAAACAATCGAAAAAAAAAGTTTCAGAATATGTCTAGCAAAAAGGAAACAAGTAAAAATAATTGGGAAAGATGTTTATGAATTTTATTTAGGCTACGGATCAAAGGTTGTTAATAAAATAATTAGGCCAATGCTTAAGGGTTAGTTTTAAATAAAAATGCTAAATATCTAAAAGCAAAAGTTATGAAATTTTGGGATGTTACAACTATTCTTATCCAGTGGAACATATTTGTATAACTCAATCATCACTTGGACGATCTTTACTTTAAATATTAATATATTATTAGATCATTATGACCAATATAGTTTATATGCCACACATAACAAATACCATCAATTATCATCATTCCACTTCCACATATCACATAAAAAAAATTAATTACTAGGTATTACTGAATTAATACTAACTATTTTTTATTAATTAACACACTTTAAATTATATTATGATTAAATTAAAGAAAGCATGCTATAATTACATAAAATAATGATAAGACATAAGGAAGACAACCAAGTACAATAAGGGGCAATACACTTGTAAAAAGACCAAAATATCCTCACAAAGTCTTAATTCATAAAATCTCATGTTTTATAAACTTATTATCATCATAAATTAATCTATACCTATCAAAACTATAACATTCTATATATGAAATTTAATGTAAAAATCTCAAGAATTAAAATGACATACTTATTTCCCTATAAAACTCATGAATTAACCCAAATGTCCTTAAAGATGAGAATTACCCAGACTCTCAAAAACTCCATATGTTCCACACATGACTACACTTCCAACGTTAACATATTCCACAACCAATAATACTTATTCATATTTGAATCTACTCAACTAAAAACTTATCAGAATTTCAAAGTCTACCATCATGCTTGAGATTTTTCAACAAAGCTTAGCAAGGTCTGAGATTAGCAATATCATATAAAATCATCATTACACATGAGATCATACTTTCATAATGAGATACAAGAATCATAATTCTAGTAACACCAAACATAATCTCTCACAATGGAACAAGCTATCATGATATTTATATAAGAAAACATGTATCAACAAAAGTCCCTAGTGTAAATATGGATATCTTTAATCTTAAATTACCTTGATCTCTTAGCAAAAATACTTCTAATCACCCTCTTTTATCACCTAAAAACAAAAATAAAATGGTTAGGAAAGTGATTAAGGATTGGTATAGGAGGAAAGCAAGGAAAAAAGGTTAAAGGTTACAAATGAGGCTACTTAGAGAATAGAGGGGTTAGAGGAATACAGAAGAGGGAGAGGAAGGGAAGGTGTAAGAAGTTAGTTGCATAAAATGAAAATTGAATGGGAATGAGTGTTGAGGGAAGAAAGGCATAATCAAGGGTGCAGAAGATGGAGTGAAGTCAAAACAAAGGAGTATGGGTGGTAATTGAGTGTGTTTCACTTGAACGAATGTGAGAGGTTGAGTGAGGGATTATGATTAGTTAGGTTTAATGTTAGAATTGAACCAAACCAAGGAGAATAGGAATAGACCAGTAGAGGAGAGGGAAAGACTCACGTAATATAGAAGGTTAAGTGTTAACAACAGAAAGAAGGTTTAAGGTTGAAAATGATAAGTAAGCCAGGATTAATGACTAAATACTTGATTATTAGGGTTAGAAAATTTAGGATGTTACAATTTTTGATAGTAAGGAGTGTGTCATATGAAGAGTGAGAGTCAAGTGAAAAGGAGGGTGGATTTTGTGTATGAAGGGAAGGTGTAAAAGAAAAGAGGGGTATTAGGGTTTTGGGGTGACCAACTAGAGTTCTTTATCTCATGTGAAAGTTGGAGAGTAGGGGTATGGTGTTTGGAGTGGGTTGGGTGGAGTGATGGTGTTGAAGTCAAGGGCGGTATGAGCTATATAGGAAAAAGAGAGGCTGGGGCCACATAGGTCAGATTAGGGTTTCAAGAGGAAACCCTAGTCCCTAGTAAGTGATGGTGAGCCTAGGTGGAGAAATAGGGAAGTGTGCCTTGACCCACATGTATAGGGACTTTTGGATTCATGGTGAGTAGGGTGGAAGGAGAAAAAGGGGTCTTGGAGTCTTGAGGAGTGTAGAGGTCCCAAGTTATGGGATCGGGTCATTTAGGAAGTTTAGGGTTGAAGTGTGGTAATGAGTTGGGAGTCTATTGGGGGCATGCATGTGTAGTTGGGGTTTACTTGTGGACTAAGACACAAATAAAATATTGATTATTTAAAGTGAAAGAGTATCGAACTAGGCCCAGTCTTAGGATGATTTCCATTCTACAGATTATAATAGTGGCCAGGAGCTTTCTTGCCTTGGAGATCGGTCCACCGGTTATAATAGTGGCTAGGTATATTCTGCCTTGGAGTAGTATTTTCAGTCCACCAGCTATAATAGCAGGGGTTTCGAGCTTGATAAACCAAACCTTGTATGGTAATAAGTTATGCAAAAGATATTAATTACTTATAGTAGAACACCACGTGGGTCAGGACCAGGTTAGGATAATTTTTAGTCCACTAGCTATAATAGAAGCCAGGTGCGTTCTGACCTGAAGTAGCATTTCTAGTCCAGCGGCTATAATTGTGGCCATGCATGTTCTGTCCCGGAGTAGTATTTTTAATTCAACGGCTATAATAGTGGCCAGCTACGTTTTATTCTGAAGTAGTTGTTTTTGTTCCAGTGGCTATAATAGTGGGATTCCCATACTTACTTGGATGTAATTTGAGAGATGTGTAAAGACGGTATTAATGGCATAAATTCTAATAATGATTATTAACCTGTTTGGTTTATTGTATGCATTATTTGCCTTTTACGTGTTATGCTATGTCTTAGATATATGGTTACCTTACTCAGTACGTAGCGTACTGATCACTCCTTTTATGGATGTTGCTCATTCCCATAAGTAGTGCCCCCTCTTGAGTTTGTGCAGATAGGAGATGATGCCCTTGATGATTTTGATGCATATGATGTATTGGGTGGGGCAGAGTGATGACTTGATGTACCTGGTGTAGGGTCCAAGATGGTGTTCCCCAGACTTATTTATTATTATTATTATTATTATTTCCTTATAGTGGGTGTTGTTAGTACTTTTTTCTATTCTGTATTAACATTGGCATTGCGTACTCTAGTTTTATTTATGAATGTTGAACTATTATGGTTTTCAATGACCATTCGTGTTAATAATTTTCATACCTTTAGCCTTGTTGTTAATATGAGATAGGCTAGGGGTCAATCTTGTACTAATCACGGTGGTAGTACCTCTCGTTTTTAGTGTATGGTTTTCCATGTCAAATGAAAATTTTTAACTATAAATTTTCGGGGTGTTTCACTCCTACATTAAATGCCTAAAAAACCTCCTTCCTCCCTCTCTTTTCTGCCAAAATTATCACCACCGAACAAAGCCTTCTTTCCTTTATCTCCCTCCTTGCCATCGCCAAATACACCCTAAAAATCATCACTGGTAGCCCTTGTCGTGCCTCGCCCATTAGCATCAATAGCTCCCACCAAAACCACATCCCAGCCACTAGTGATCCACACCATTCCCTTACCCATGATATTGGCAAGTTCCACCTAAACACCGCCACCACCTTTGGCAAAAATCACCGCAGCACCCCATCTCTATTAAGCAATTTCAACTGTAGCTGTAATACCCATTTTTTTAAAAAATAATAATAATTTAATAATAAAGTGATAAAATAAAATATATTAATAATAATATAATGTTTAAAATTTATTATTTAGCCTAATTCCAAGATATTATTTTAATTATTTAGTCTAAAATAAATTCTAGGCAAATTATAAAAATTTTAATTATTTATATAATTACCATTAATCTACCCAAAAAATCTAACCTAAAATTTCCTCAACTTTTTTTATTTCCCTTTTTCTTTATTTCTTTCTTTCTTTCTTTCTTCTTCTTCTTCTTCTTACTCTTCTTTTTTTTTTATCTTTTCCCCCTTTTCCCTTTTCTTCCTTTCCCACTCGACCAACCTGACTTTCCCCTCCCTCTGCCTTTTCTTTCTCCCATGAGACTGACCCAACCCCCTTCCTTCCTTTCTTTCCCTTTTTCTCCCTCCATTCTTTTATCTTTTCCCTTTTCCCTTTTTTCTCTACATCCCCTACCTCACACTCGTCCATCCCCTTCCATTTTTATCCCCTACAGCTCCCCTACACCCAGCCAAGCTCCCCTTCCTTTCCCTTCTTCACCATGCAGGACATACACACTGGCATGATCATACATGGTTTCCCCTACATGACCCCCTACATGCTCCTTTTCACCCCTATACCTACCACCCCAACACCTGCCCCTACCCTGTTGTCGTTGCGTCGTTCTTCTCCCTTCATCCAGCCATCCTTATTGTCTTCCCTACATCCACACCCCTTCCCTACCTATAAATACCTCCCCTTTTGACGCCCCCTCTCCTATTCTTCTCCCTCATCGATCCCCCTATTCTCCACAACCCCGTTCTCTAATGATTCTAGCCACTATCGCCACCAGACCATGCCCCCAAGCTCCTTCCCTCTTCCCTCCCTGTACCCTTCTATGCCTGCTAGCCTTATTTCCCTTCCTCCCCTTATTTTTTCCCCCTGAACCTATAGTCGTGTAGCCTACACCACCTTACACCACCACCGTCGCTGACCAACTCCTACCCTCCATGACACCGCCACACCACACCCACCCTGCAGAAGTGCCCCAGCCTATGCAGCTGACCAAACCAGCCCTTTCTTTGCTTTTTTTCTTCCTTTCTCCTCGACCCTCTCGGTTGCACCACCACTGATCTTAAGTCCCATCACCACCACCCTTTCTCCCCCACTAGCCTATTCGACATCACCCTCAACCCCTAAGCTACTAACCCCAACCATTTTTCACAACAAAAATTGCCCACCACCCTTACGCTTTTGCTGCTGCTATTATCACTCCACTTTTATTCCCTATTTTGCTCACCACTACTCCCTTTCCTCCCTTTGAGTTTCATTTGACTAGATATTCTTATTATTTTTTTATTTAAAGTAAAAGAAAAGAAAGAAAAAGGAAAATATAACCTAAGTTAGAATATTTCCATATTTCTAGGTATTGTTTTGATGACAGCAAGAAAGGAGGTGTAGGTTATTTATACTTAGAAATCGGAACCATTTCAGTAAGGATACAGTCATAGCTAGGGACTTGTTTTGGTAAAATGTGACTTTATTATGTGCTAAATGAATACATGCATGAAATACTAGGGTTGTATGTGCGGCTTAACTTGGCAAAGACTAAAGGTAAACATATGTGTGGACATGATTGTGTTGGTTCATGTGTTGATGAGTGTTTCTATTATATGGTATTGTATGTTTTGAGATGTTTGGGAGGCCTTGCATTAGAAGCCATAAGACTTAAGTAGGGTTCTGAGACCCAAGGGTATTTTGGTTAACATTGCAAAAAGAGGCATATGGGGAATTCTTAGGGTGAAATTAGTCTAATATCATTTTAAAGGTGCTAAACAAAATAATTATGGTAAATATAAAGGAAATTAAGGTAAACATTACATGGAGAGGGTTAACCATAAATGGAGTGAGTCAAACCTAATGCGAGTTGTGTCCAGGGGTGGTTAAGTGAAGGATGGTTGCTAAGAATGGATATGGGGAAAATGATGACATTGTTGGGTAGATTGGCACAATTGGGGGAGTCCTTGGATGATAAGGGATGGGAGATTACTAAGCAGGTGGAAGTGGGGCTTTGGTAGTACAAAACCCTAGGGATATATTATTATCATATGTAGGAAATGGGGGCTTTAGGTTGTAACTCTAAAATTTGATGTTAATCATGCTATTTGGGGATTGTGTACTAAATATGATGGTCAGGTGGGATAAGTGGGAGCATATATAACTACCATAGGAAAATTAGGTTTTTGAGAGGGGTCATTTTGGAAGGTTATTATCATATGTGCGAAATGGAGGAGTTAGGCTAAAAACAATTAGGATATGAATAAGCATAGTACAATATGCCTGTTTGTGGAAAATTAAGGCTAACCAAGTAGTAAAGGAGGGGCTAGATCAACTAGAGAGAACTAGGGTTTTGAGGAGTAACCTTAGATGCTAATGATCATCATATGTGAGAAAGGAGGGTAATAGACCATTACTCACGTTAAGAGGGGATTCATGAGTTAACTAACCAATATGACCTACGTATATGCATTTTTATTTTTTTATTATAGTGTCATTAACTGTTCTAACATGCTTGGCTGTATTGTTACGTTACTCAATACGTAGTGTACTGATCAGCTCTATTATAAGTGTTGCTCATTCCCACGAGTAGTGTCCCCTTTTGAGCCTGTGCAAGTGAATGAGGATTCTCTAAATGACTTTTTTGCTTATGATGATATGGTTAAGGTAGAGTGATGCAGTTGTGTCTAGTGTTGGGGACCAGAGAGAGTGACATTCGGCTAGTGTCCTTTCCATCTTTCTAGTTTTAATGTTTTACTTTTGTTGAATAATGTTTGTGTATTTTAGTATTTATTTTGGAAACAAATACTTAACCTTTATTATATTACAAAATACTAACTTACTATGCTTATCATAGGTAGCCTATTTTTGTTTTGCCTTATAGTTGGTATAATGATGGCTTGGGACTAGACTTATACCAATTACAGTGGTAACACCCCCTCTTATGGTTAGATGATTTTACATTAAAAATAAAAAATTTTAATGATAATTTTTTAGGGTGTTACATTAGCCAACCAGACTCCTTTAGTCATTTCCACCGCAGCCAACCACCCTATTCAATCTCCTATACCATTCCCCACCCCTTAGTAATGGAACAAAATATTGTTGCTCCTCTCATTCCTTCGGCACCAACCACTGAACCACACCCATTACCATTGAAAACCATACCTCCTTTTAGCCTACTCTACTATTGCAACCCCATCCCCTTCTACATTTTTTTCCATTCCACAACCCCTAGCAACGAAAGTACTTGTTGTTGCTACCCCCTCAATTTTACCATTTTAACTGAGGCCCCTCCTTGTTGCACAAAGTTTGGTTGAGACTCTTTTGAGCCTTGTTTCAATCTTTCTCCAATCCTTTCACTCTCTATCACCTTAATTTTTTTTATTAAGTATATCATTAAGTTCTAATGATGTTTTATTACTATTTCTCAAGTTATTATTTAGAGGTTTCGGAGGAGGTAGGATAACATATGTGCTTAGAAATTGATACCTTTTTTTTGTAAAAATACTAGTCCTAATTAGGGTTTTGTGCTAAATTTCTAGTATGGTTTCATGTGTTACTGTGTTGTTGTGTTATGTTAATAACTTCATGTTGATCAATATTATAATGTGGTTATATGATACTATATGATGAAAAGTGAGTGATTTGAGAAGCATGTGTTATCGTTACAATAATTTATATATTGAAAATTCTAAAAGAATGGTATGATATGTGGTATTTTATTGTAGGTTGAATAAGGATGATATGTGGGAAATGAGTATTTAAGATATATGGTGATAAATAGAGAATTTGGAAATAATAATACCAAATATATAATATGTTTCGTTGAATAAGGACATTTTGGTCATTGTGGGCCTAATATGGAAATTATGGTATTTTAGTGTGTTGTATGGGTTAAAATATGCTAAGAGTATTAGGTGGTATGTTTAGAGTAAATGAAAATAGCATTGGATCTACAAAATGAGAAAATGGCTTAAATGTCATTATTACATGTGTAAAATATTAAGAGTTAGAACATGATTTCTAGATATATTATTAATAACAATATTGTAAGAATTTATATTGAATTTGGAAATCATAATTTTTTTTGAAAATTTTATGACGTACTTATTAATTTAGGATTTTGTAAGCCTCATAAATAGTAACTCTTATTATAAGGTTGTTATCACATGTTTAATACGTTAGAGTTAGGCCTTGATTTTTAGGTATGTTGATAATAATAATATTTGAGGAAGAGATACTAAATTTGGTAGATAAAAGAGAAATAAGGAATAAGATATGCCTAAAATGTAAAATTAGGGTTTTTTAGGAAGTATATGGACTTAAATACTTGATAACGATCTTGATATCTATGTGATTGTATTTTATTTGCTTCAATTATGTTTTGTACCTATCCAACCAAGCATGAATAAAAAACTAATCATTTAAAGTGAAAGATCACATAAGTTGGCCAGAAGTATTTTACATGTCTGTTCCACTAGATGATAGTAGTGGCTCGGGTGTGCTTTTTACTAATAGGTGCATCATTCTGTTGTACTAGATTAAGAATAGTAGGATTGTAAACTCAATGTGAATGAGAATATGACTTGAGAAAAAGTAACTAATGGATAATATATTAATTATTTAAGATAAAAGATTACATGAGTTAGGAACAAGGTGTTTTGTTTGTTCCACAAGATAATAATAGTGGCGCAAGTGTATTCTTCCTTGAGAGGTGTTTCATACTGTTCCATAGGTTTAAAAATGGTGGTAAATATCATGTTGCTCTAGTATATATTGGGTTCATTCCATTAGACGATAATGATCACTTAGGTGTGTTCTTTCCTGAGAAGTACTTCAGTCCATTCTACTAGATTATGAATAATGGAGTCCCTAAATTTAATGTAAATAAAATAATGAAATATGTTATATTTAATAATGAGACTTGGAATTAGTGATCACCTTGCATTGTTTTATGTATCTCGCATGGATGTTTATTTTTTTGCTGTGAATTCATGTAATTATCTATATCCCTTATTTGAATGTACTATCACCTTATTTAGTATATAACATACTAACCATCACTTTTATGGGTTTTACTCATTCCCATAGGCAGACTACCTAGATGTCTATGTGTAGATCGATGAGGAACTAGTGACTGATTTTACAGTTTATGATGGTATATGTGGGGTGGAGTGAGTTTTTATATCGAGGTTTTTAGGCTTAGAGTGATATTATCTGGATGATAGTTTTACCTGAATATCTTGTTGGACTCTTTGATCCATAGTATCCCTTTGTCTGTAGTTTTAGATATTGTACTTGGAGTAAATTGCCAATATAGATTCATGTTTATAGGATTTCTCTCATTTTCTATTTATCATGTTTTCTATTCTAATAGTTTTGTCTTTTTATTAACGTGAGGATAGTTTGGTGAGATAGTGTTGTATTAATTACGATAATAACACCCAACTATTTGGTATCATACTTCCGTTGTAAACAAAGTGTTTTGGAATTTAGGATGTTGTAAATACTCTTATTAATACTCCCAAAATACATATATTAATACCCATAATTAAATTAGTGGTCATGGTCTCTAAAAATTACAATTCCACTATATTCAATAAGTTACACCAATATTATAAATAGTAACAATCTTACTCTTTATGGTTTGTGTGGTACCAAAGTTAATAGCATATTTACTTACTTGAAAACACTATAAAAAAATAACAATTCAATTAGTGGACTTTTCTATAATATAAATTAGTATATCATTAACATCAAAGTGTTAATCAAATATAGTTCGAGTTTAACATAGAGACCCTAATATCCATATGCAAGTAATAAGAGTAGAAGGTAGACTTGGTCTAAACTGATACTAATATTTTAATAATAAAATGCGTATCAATATGGTTCCACTAGTGTTGATTTAATATTTTAGGCACCGTCCTGAATCAATACAATAGAAGGTGTGAAATTAATATTCTGACTTCGTAAGTCAAAATAGTCTTTGCTTATTAGGTTTCTTAGGCGATCATCTTTACCCATTTACTTTTAGCTTTTGTTTCTTTTATTTTCTTTTCGTGCTCCGATACTCGGTGGAATCTCAAGTTTGGCTATTACTTTTGTTACTACCTTCCTCTTCATACAAGCAGTAAAATACGAAAATGATAATTTAGTGTTGTTTTTTATTTCTCAAACATTCCAAAAATATTTTTTGATTTCAAACTTTTTTGGTATTAGAATCAATACTAGAAATATTTATTTATTTTTTAAAAAAATATTAATAATTTAAATCAATTAATTTAGATAGTTATTTAGAATTTTTTTAATTTCTCTCTCTTAATTTTAATAGATTTGATCTATATTTTATTATATACGTAGGATTAAGATCGTGTAAAAATTCTAATCTAAAATACAAACGTAGAAACTAATTATATTTAGTAGATTACTTATATACATATATAATAACCAATCTTAACTATTAGATTAGTATTTGATTAATGTTTAATATTTAGTAAATATCTAATCTAAATTTATTTTAATCTCACCTTTAAAGCTAATAGATCTAACAGTAATTAAGAGTTCCTACGTTTGTATTTTAAATAATGATTTGTATAAGAGTCTAAATCTATATATATATTGTTATTTCTTTATCTCATTTCTCTTAAAATTTAAAAAAAATATATATTTTTATATTTTTGGATCTCTGTCTCCGTGCAACGCTCCCGTGCAACCGTGCATACGACAACACACTAACAAATCCATAAAAGCAGAAGGAACGAACAAGGCGAGGTGGTGCAGATAAAATCGCCCGTACGGGCATAGCTTAGTTGGCTGAGGCACGAGACACGGAAAGTTGATACAAATGGTCTGATGTTCGATATTCGTGACAGCCACAGCGTGGGAGTTTCAATCTTTCTTTGTGGGGGTGACTCCTTGTAGACACCACGGACGGGACCACCATAAGCTTGACCGCCGAGTCCCCGTGATTTATATCCTCCAAAGTTATCAGGCCGGCGGCGGAGGCCCCGGGGGTTATCGCCTTTTGATACAGATGAAATCGCCAAAATGAAAGGCAGAGGTCAGTGCTTTCATTGCCGGTAAAAAGGATAGAGTTCTACGCAGTGCAGGTTAGTAATATAATTTATCATGAATGGTTAACAATCACTTACAATTAAATCTGTTAGCAATTTCTGACAACATGATCATTCGATTAACTTACTCAACTAAATTCCCTGGCGATTAGCAGAATATGATCATAAGATATTTAATAGTTAACAAGGCTAGGAAAGGAGAAGAATAAAGAGCGTTGAATACCTTCTTGTATTGATTTGTTAAATCAGCTAATGCTACTTTGATCATTTTTCTTCTCCTTAGGCCCTTCCTAAATTGCAAGAGTTTGATGAGTATAAGAAAATCAGTAAAAGGCTCTCTTTCTCTGATTTTTTTTTGTTTATCTTAAATCAGTATATTCCCCTCCGAACGTCGATCTTCTTCGAGCAAGCTTCGTCTTCGACTTCTTCCATTTGCCTGCATCGGTGGTTCTTCTTCGAGAGGAGGTGATCCAGTCAGTTCAGGCACGCTTATTATTCTGTGATGAATTCTACAACATAACTCTTTAGCAATATAATTTAGGTTCAGATTTCAAATGAATTAAATTGAAGTTTGGTAATTTATTTTTTTTGTTCGCTGACTTGGTTCAGGGAGCTTCAGACTTCGATTCGCCGATTAAAGTTTGGCGCTTTAGTTTATTAAACTTTAGATTTACTGATTCGGCTATTAAATCATATTTTCCTATTTTATTTCAAATTAAAGGTATGCGCTTTGCTTCTGTGTTCATTTGAATATATTTCGTGTCTTTGAGTTTATGCACAGATATGGCTACAATGTTTACTGTGTGCGCTATATTTAAGCCTCAAATCGTTGGAAATTTATGCCGTGTTATAGCATTATTGTTAGACAAACACCATTGTTTCTTCTTTGCTAGTAACTGACATCAAGGCGGAAGTCAAGCTCGGATGAACATTGGGTTGTGCGACGTGAAAGGACCCGGGTAATATATGACAATACCCACAAGGATCAACACCAAGACAATCAACCAAATGATACAACCCAAATCTACCACAAATAATTCACCAAATAAAATCACCAAACAAAACTAATTATGGGCAGCAAGCATAAACGAATAGATTAGCAAAACGAACCAATCAACACACGATTTATACGTGGAAAACCCCTTCGATGTGAAGAGTAAAAACCACGGGACGTTTGAGGAGTCCACCCTATCTCCTTCTCTTATTATGATAAATTGAGGGCAAAATGAACCATCCAAATCAGTTCACAACAATTCACAACCCACCAACAAGAACATACATAAGAGCTTAAGCAAGAAGAGATCAAAGGTGAAGAATATCACCACAAATCAGAGTTTCGATCCCACTGAAATAACAGACGAACCAGATCTCAAAACGACGATCCAACCGTTCAAAATGAGGCCCTATGTGTCCCCAACAAGCTGTCCAAATTTCAGCAAAATCCAACGGTGGAAACTCCGGCGATCGATAACTTTCTGAATGCTGTTCTTGAACAATCGCAAATCACGATTCTCCAACCCTTTGTCTTCCTCTCTTCTTTTGCTTCTAATTGTGTGTGACTTTATGAATTCACACCTCTCATGTCTTGCCCTAATTTGTAAAGCAAGTATTTATACCAAAGGCTTAATTAAGAAGCCCAAATAATAAGCCCAAGTTGGACTTAATCCAAGATTAGTAAAAATGCTATCAAATGCCCATTCCTTAGGACAAAGCAAAATATACATTTTACTAATACATGTGGGCTGGACCCACAACAATCTCCCCCTCCAGCCAAATGCGGGGAAGACACGATCACTTCCATGATCACTTGACCTTCATCCCAGCAAGCTTACCATAAACTTCAAGCTTGCTTCCTGGGACTAGCTTTGTCAACATATCTGCACCATTCTTGTCTGTGTGGACTTTCTTCAGCTTCAAATGCTTCTCCTCGATCACATTCCTCAACCAATGATATCTAACATCAATATGCTTGGTGCGAGCGTGATACATTGCATTCTTGCTCAAGTCAATAGCACTCTGACTATCACAGAATACTACATACTCACCTTGCCTCAAACCCAAATCTCGAAGGAACCTCTTAAGCCATAGCATCTCTTTACTTGCTTCCACGGCCGCAATATACTCTGCCTCAGTTGTGGAAAATGCTACACACTTTTGTAACTTGGATTGCCATGAAATGGCTCCCCCTGAAAATGTAAACACATAACCTGAGGTAGACTTCCTGTTATCAAGATCACCCGCCATGTTTGCATCAGTGTAGCCTTCAAGTATAGGTTTGCCACCTCCATAACATAAACTCAATTTGGAAGTGCCCCGCAAGTATCTGAAAATCCACTTTACGGCTTCCCAGTGAGCCTTACCCGGATTAAACAAGTATCTGCTCACCAAACCAACAGCATGTGCAATATCTGGCCTAGTACACACCATAGCATACATCAGAGAACCAACAGCAGAAGAGTAAGGAACAGATGACATACTTTCTTTCTCCTTCTCTATTGTAGGACAATCTCTCTTGCTTAGCTTGAAATGAGTAGCTAGTGGTGTATTAACAGGCTTGGCATCTTTCATATTGAACCTTTCAAGCACCCGTTCAATATACTTTTCTTGTGATAGCCACAATTTTCCAGCTTTCCTATCACGAGCAATCTCCATGCCTAAGATTTGCTTTGCTGGACCCAAGTCTTTCATGTCAAATGACTTGGACAAGTCTTTCTTCAAATTCTGAATAATATTTGCATCTTGTCCAACTATCAGCATATCATCAACATATAGCAGAAGGATGATAAATTTACCTCCAGGGAACTTTCTGAAATACACACAAGGATCGGCAGAAGTTCGTTTATAACCATTACTCATCATAAACGAATCAAATTTTCGGTACCATTGCCTTGGTGCCTGTTTAAGCCCATAAAGACTCTTCTTCAACTTGCAAACAAGTTTCTCTTTCCCTTTCTCTTCAAATCCTTCAGGCTGCTCCATGTAGATTTCTTCATGCAAGTCACCATGTAAAAAAGCAGTTTTCACATCAAGTTGCTCCAACTCAAGATCAAGACTTGCAGCTAAACCTAGCACGGTTCTGATAGATGTCATTTTGACCACTGGAGAGAAGATTTCATCAAAGTCGATGCCCTTTTTCTGGTTGCATCCCTTAACCACCAATCTGGCTTTCCGCTTCACAATCTTCTCACCATCTTTCTTGTTCTTGAAAACCCACCTGTTCTTCAAGACTTTCCTGCCCTTGGGAGGCTTCACTAACTCATAAGTATCATTCTTTTTCAAGGAATCCATCTCTTCCTTCATAGCATCGAGCCAAATATTTTTCTCATCAGATGACAATACTTCCTGATAACTCTCTGGCTCCCCATCTTCTGTGACTAGAATGTACTCTGAGCTTGGATACTTTGTTGAAGGTTTACGCTCTCTAACTGACCTTCGAACCTCTGTATCCTCCACTTGAGGGATAGGTTGCTCCCCCTGCTCATGAACCTCTTCATCATAAATTTCTTCCTCATGAAGATCTTCTTCATCAGATGAAGACTCACTGTGATCTGAATGATCACCATCATCATGAACTGGTACATCACCACCATCAGGTTGTACCTCACCAACATCATCAGGTATCACATCAACATTATCATTTGCTGGCTGCTCAACAGAAGTAGTAGAAGAAGAAACATCAGTAGAATCAAATAACAGTTCTGAGGAAGAAGAGTACCTTGTATTCAAAAGCTCTGCACCTGTCTCGTGCTCAAAGAATACTACATCTCTACTTCTCACTATCTTCTTCTTATCTGGATCGTATAGTCTAAAACCATACTCTTCATCACCATAGCCAACAAACACACAAGGATGAGTTTTGGAATCAAGTTTTGACCTCTGTTCTTTTGGCACATGCATATATGCCTTACACCCAAAAACTCTCATATGTGAATATGTGGGATCGCATCCCTTCCATGCTCTCTCAGGAATGTCAAGGCCAAGAGTAATTGATGGAGCTCTGTTGATCAAGTACACTGCACACTGTACTGCTTCACCCCAGAATGTCTTAGGAAGATTTGACATTCTAAGCATACATCTCACTTTCTCCACAATGGTTCTATTCATTCTCTCTGCAACTCCATTGTGTTGTGGTGTGCCAGGCTCTGTCTTCTCATGTCTAATGCCATGTTGTGAACAATAATGCTTGAACTCATTAGAAGTATATTCACCACCATTGTCTGATCGAAGACGCTTTAGCTTTCTTTCTATCTCCCTTTCTACCATGGCATGAAATTTCTGAAAAATCTCGAAAACTTGACTCTTTGTCTTCATCATGTAGACCCAAGTTTTTCGAGTAGCATCATCAATAAAGGTAACAAAATATTTATTACCACCAAGAGACTCCAGCTCAATAGGACCACACACATCAGAGTGTACTAGCTCCAACTTATCTTGCCTTCTAGTAGACTTCCTAGCAAAGGAAGCTCTATGTTGTTTTCCTGCCAAACAATGATCACAAGGGTCAAGAGAAATAGTTTTATCAACAGGAATAAGAGATTTACCTGCTAACAATTTCAACCCCTTGTCACTCATATGTCCCAGCCTTCGATGCCACAAATTTGGAGAATTCTTTTCTTCCACTGCATTCAACTCACCAGAACACACACTCAAGTATGTCTTGTATAAAGAACAACACAACACGCCTCGAGCAACTGTCATAGAACCTTTGGATAATTTCCACTTGCCATCACCAAAGGTATGTCGAAAACCCTCTTGATCAAGGACATTTGGAGATAACAAGTTAAGGCGTAGATCAGGAATATGGCGCACATTTTTCAATGTAAGCATGCACCCAACACTCGTTTTCACACGAACATCACCTAACCCAACAATGCTTGCTGAGCTCTGGTTTCCCATCTTAACACTACCAAAATCACCAGCTTGGTAGTTCATGAAGTACTCCCTTTTGGGAACACAATGGTATGAAGCTCCTGTATCTACTAGCCACTCTGAATCTGAACTCTCAACATGATTACAATCATTAGTTGCACAAATCAAAGCGATCTCATCATCCCTTTTAGAAGCGGTTGCTGCAGTATTTTTATCATCTCCCTCCTTTTGTGAATTTTGCATCTTGCCTTACTCTCTCTTCCACTTGTAGCAAAACTTTTTCAAGTGGCCAGGTTTCTTACAGTAATGACATGTCCTAGTCTCCTTTTCTCTAGACTTGGACCTTTCTTTTGAGTTGCCACGCCCTTTGGGACCTCGACTCTTGCCTCTTCCTCTGTTCTCAACAACAAGAGCTTGTGAATTATCAACTCCCATCTCCTTTCTTCTTATCTCTTCATTGAACATGCTTTCTTTGATCACATCCAATGATAGCACACCATCCGGAGCAGAGTTACTAATAGTCACAACCAACGTTTCCCAACTATCTGGCAAAGAACTCAACAAGAACAAAGCTTGCAATTCATCATCAAGAACAATTTTCATGGTAGTCAACTTGTTAATGATGTCCTGGAAGTCACTAAGATGTTCTGACACTGACTTTCCACTCTTCAGTTTCAAATTAACAAGTCTCTTGATTAATGAAGCTTTGTTATGAGCGGTATTTCTTTCATAAAGACCCTCCAATTTCTTCCACAAATCATATGGGTCGGACTCTTGAGACACATGGTTAAAAATACTAATATCAACCCATTGTCTAATAGTCCCTAAGGCTTTTCTTTTCATCTTTGCCCAATCTCTATCTTCCATCTTTTCAAGTTTTGCAGGTTTACTAATGGTGCCATCTTCATTTGTGATTGAATCAATTGGGTCAAACAAGTCTTTACAGTATAACAAATCCTCCATCATTGGTCTCCAGATGGAATAATTGGTTGATGTCAATTTAACCATTGAACTGCTACTACTAGACTCCATAATAACAGTCAAATTAAACCTCGCTCTGATACCAGTTGAAAGGACCCGGGTAATATATGACAATACCCACAAGGATCAACACCAAGACAATCAACCAAATGATACAACCCAAATCTACCACAAATAATTCACCAAATAAAATCACCAAACAAAACTAATTATGGGCAGCAAGCATAAACGAATAGATTAGCAAAACGAACCAATCAACACACGATTTATACGTGGAAAACCCCTTCGATGTGAAGAGTAAAAACCACGGGACGTTTGAGGAGTCCACCCTATCTCCTTCTCTTATTATGATAAATTGAGGGCAAAATGAACCATCCAAATCAGTTCACAACAATTCACAACCCACCAACAAGAACATACATAAGAGCTTAAGTAAGAAGAGATCAAAGGTGAAGAATATCACCACAAATCAGAGTTTCGATCCCACTGCAATAACAGACGAACCAGATCTCAAAACGACGATCCAACCGTTCAAAATGAGGCCCTATGTGTCCCCAACAAGCTGTCCAAATTTCAGCAAAATCCAACGGTGGAAACTCCGGCAATCGATAACTTTCTGAATGCTGTTCTTGAACAATCGCAAATCACGATTCTCCAACCCTTTGTCTTCCTCTCTTCTTTTGCTTCTAATTGTGTGTGACTTTATGAATTCACACCTCTCATGTCTTGCCCTAATTTGTAAAGCAAGTATTTATACCAAAGGCTTAATTAAGAAGCCCAAATAATAAGCCCAAGTTGGACTTAATCCAAGATTAGTAAAAATGCTATCAAATGCCCATTCCTTAGGACAAAGCAAAATATACATTTTACTAATACATGTGGGCTGGACCCACAACACCACGGACATATACCATTACGATCGAGTGGTTCATCACATATTTGCACAGTCGATCACTGCGATAAAATAGGGAACCCGAGTGCTCCTCCAACCTCCATTGTTCTTTTAACTCGTCTTCCTATACTTACGCAATTACACAAGAGAGGGGCGGAAAGCATGCTAAGATGGAGCGTGGCCATGACCAATCCTCATCTTCCTCCTCCTGTGTCTCGCCACTGTGGTCCAACCTCCCCACCGACATACTAAAGATGATCGCCGATGAAGTTTACACACTCGGGCATCCTGCGCCTACGCGCTGTCTGCCAATCATGACGTTCCTCAGTTCCTCCTCCACTACCCGAATCCTCTTTTGAATTCCCTCTCAAACTCCCTTGCCCGGCCCCTCCCGCCTCCCTCATCTCCTCCGCCGCCAACAGCCCATTGCGACGGTGGAGAACACATTTCACTGATTGAGACCACCGTCTACCGCATTTTCGTACTCCACGATTCTTCCAGCAGCTGGCTAGCTAAGGTTGAACCCACCTTAAAGCCTAACGTTCTCTCTCTTCTCGACCCTGTGACTGGACTGAAAATCGACAGCATTTCCAAAATTTTGCCTCCTGAGCGCATTATGATTAATTTGCTGAACTGCCGCATTTCACTCGTTGCCAAATTAATATCGCGCAGAATATGTTGCTGATGCGGGACATTCCAAAATAGACTGGAGATACATATTCCTTACTTCCTTGAGCAGAGTGGTCGTGTCAGCGAATTTCAGGAAAATGAATGAGTTAATGGTGGTCGGTCTACAATATAATGGGACTAGGTTAGTGATTTGGAGATGCGGGGATAAGGCGTGGACACTTATAGTTAGGGCTGTTAACGAACCGAATCGAGCCGAGCCGGGGTAGGTTTGGGTTTGGCTCATTTACTAAACGAGCCTAAAAATAAAGCTTGAGCTTGGTTTGTTTATAAACGAGCCGAGCTTTTAACGAATCGAGCCGAACTTTTAACGAGCCGACTCTCGAGCTTTGGTTGTAAACGAGCCGAGCTCACGAGCTTTTGCATTCTAAACGAGCTCGAGCCTAAATTTATTAAGCTCAAGCTTGATTTGTTTAATAATCGAGCCGAGCTCGAGCCAAATTTTTAAGCTTGTTTAATAAGCGAACCGAGCCGAGCCGAGTCATTAACGAGCCGAGCCCAAAAAGCTCGCGAGCCGGCTTGGTTTGTTAACAGCCCTACTTATAGTTACAAGTGGTCTTCATTTTGATGATATCATTAACTATCGAGGTACGTTCTTTGCTACTACTGGGTCCGTTGGTCATCTCGTTAGATTCGACTCAACTTTTGGACCTATCACGTTAGTATCAGAACGGAAAATTGGGAAAGATTGGAATATGGGTGTGGACGTCATAGGAAATTGATTGAATCAGGAGGGGAACTGTATTTGGTTGGTGTGGTTGATGCGTTGATATTTATTCTTAGTATGGGACCAGGAATGTTCAAGTTTAATGATAAAGGCTCATTCTGGGAGCGTGTAAGATTTGAAGGGAAGGGTTTTTTTCGTGGGCAGGGAGCAAGTTTTGTTCTGTTGATAATGAATATTTTTAGTGGTTGTATTGGGAAGTGTATTTATTTTGATATGTATGAAGAAGATCCTAAGGTATATAATATGAAAACCGGAAAGTAAATGAGGTATGTTGGGATGTCAGTTGATTCTCCCAGGTTTTATTGGGCGCCTCCAAGTTGGGTTTATGATACAACTACTTCATCATCTTGCTGATAATCACCTGTAAGTACAGCTTTGTACCGATGATTTTTCCTCAGCCATGGTTCAGTTTGTTTACTCTCATATGATGTTTGTATTGGAATGGAGTGTTTATGCTGCATTAACCAAAATACTATCTCCCTCTCTATTGACCATGGGAACGATCTCGCGGTGCGAATTGCCACGAGAGAAAGCGATGAGGACGAACATAAATAATAATAATAAATAATATTTCATTTTTCGGTCGATGGATTTTCCTTCCACTATTTTAATAATCGGCCAAGTACTCTCCCGTCCCTGTGTCTCTCTCTCTGGGAATATTCTCGGAATGAAAAAAATGCCCGACGGCATGCCCTTGGCTTTCCCATGTACGCCCAAGAAAACAAAACGAAACGAATTATGTCGCTGACGGCATGCCCTGTCGATGAATTCTTCTTCGATCAAAGGGATCCAATTTTTTTTTTTCCTTCCTCCTTTTGGTCTTACCCATGCACGCACTTGGTGTGGCGGCTCTCAAGATTGATCTTCATGGAACCAAAATAAAAATAAAATTGAAAGTGACAGCGGCTCAAGCACCCGATAAAGATCTCTGTATCCCTCTTCCTCTGCTTCTTCTTCATAACCTCTTCTTCTGTGTGCGTCAAAAACATACACGCCGCTGGTATATACTAACGATCGATGATAAAAATTCTTACAGACAGAGAGACGGGCAGCACGTACGTACTTTATGAAGGAAAGGAGAGACGGAAGGATTATTTCGAGCCAGAAATAAAAATACATTATATTGATTGCACCTATCCAGAAATAAAGATTTAAATAAAAAAAGAGAGCATTGGATACAATCCGCCGCTGTTGGTGTTGCCGATGGCTGCTGCGGAAGAGCTGCTAGCACCCATCAGCTTTAAAATATTGATTGCACAATCGAGGCGCCCTCCTAGAAGCTGCGGAAGGGAACGAGGCTGAATCGATCGAATTCTAACAGAGAGAATCAGTATGGGCTGGATCGTAAGAAATTAGGGGTTTAACAGGTACAAGGGCGGTCGCCGGCGGGGGAGTGAGGGGAAATTGTGGCTTGATTTAATCGAAGGAAATGAAAAACCTGGAAGAGAGGGAGGAGGACTTGGATTCGGAGTTGAGGCTCAAACAGGAATAACAATTGATTTGGATTGGAGGTGCGGAAAAGTAAGAAGGAAGGAATGAGTCGCATAAAATATCAGTTGACGCGAGGTCGGTGGAAGGGAAGAAGAAGAAGGGCTGAAAAAAGGCAGTAATTCATACCGATTTGTTTCGGAAGTCGGGAGGGAGGTTGCAGAAATTTTCTCAGACATTTTCTTCCTTTCCTTCGCTAATCCGGAGGAAAATCCACTTGCTTAACTTTCACTTTATATTTTCTTTCTTTCTAACTTTTCAGGCAACCAAATATGTATAAATTATTTTCCATCAATTTTTTTTTCCTTTCCTCAGTTTTTTCCGTAAACCAAACATACTCTCAGTGGCCATGGTAGATTGTGCCTACTTTAATAGACCTCGATGAAAAGTTAGATGGAAGGTTGGCAGAGTGATTGACTTTGGAAGTAATCCTTCAGAGGTAGATAACAGCGAACCAGTTAGCTTTGGTTAGTGTGGGATGTATTTAGCATATATTCCAGTAATTCATTTTGAAGTGATTGCGTGCATTCTGGCAAATGGCAAGTACCGAATACTAGATATATAACATTTGGTAGATCAGGAACCAAGCAGTTTTCACATAGCCAGGGTGATATTGAAGAACATAATCTAGCAAGTCTTTGCTCGATTTCAGCAAACTGATATGGGAGTAAAATATTGGCTATGCTTGATATTTTTCCCTTAGCTGAAGATGGATTAACTTCAATCAGGTGTACATGGTGGAGTAGTAAATTTCTTGAGGGAGTGTACATGAACTCTTTTCATTTTGGTAAATACTACGCCCATTAGTCTAAAAGGCGAGTTATAATGAAAAAGTTACTTGAAATTGACTACTTAGATTGCTTGCATGGTGGTGGCACAATATGAGTTAATATTCAGGCCTAAGGTGTAGTAAGACAAGAGCATACAATCTATCTCAGCATAGGGCATAGAATATTTACAAGATTCCACCTACTTTAGCAAAAGTAGCAAATCTCTCGAACCCATTAACTAACAATACACCCCAATTTTGCATCAGGTCTATTGCCCCATAGCCAATTTACAGCCACTTTGTTCGTTTCTTCTCTATGAATATCTGATCGTTGTTTCGAATGCATTGCCATGATCCATTGAGAAAAAGATTTACACTTGCTTGTTAAGTAAGAAGATTACACTGCATGCTGGATTTTGAATAATCTTTGTTATTTTGATTTACTGGGTCTGGTTTGTCAGTACTCAAAAAAGTACACGCATCACATGATGATCAGGCAAAGAATCGGCCCATCTTTTTTATTGTGGGGTGCACAGAACATTAATATCAGGCAGACTAGTAGTGAGATCCAGCCCGGTCTATGATGTTCCTGAAGTTGGACAGTGCTTGAAATTTGTGCCCCACCCCCCCTCGTTTTGTTATGAAACTGATGGAGTTATGATGTTTTCAATTGAGCAACGACGAGTTTGTGATCAGAATCATGAGGTTATGTGGTTGCATGTATACAAATTTACACTGCTGTTCCGCAGTTGAGTTGTGCTTGATGATATTGGCTGGTTAATGAATGCTCAACTTCCTTTAAGCTAAGCTTAACTTGTTGCCGTCCGTGGAGATTGATTGAAAGAAGCATATCCATTTCGGCATCCCAATCTTCTCTGGTTTCCTGCACCACTATTCCTAGCAAAGTCCTTCCAAAACTTTCACTTCCAGCTTAGTTGTATGGTATCAATTCGTTATCTAAAGAATGAAACATCACGCCACTTGTACGAATTATGACCGTTTGTTTTTAAATTCTCAATAGTAATACCAGCACATAAAATAATTGAAGTAAACTAGTATGGCACAAAGGTGAAGCTTGTGTTGATCTCGTGGGAGATTCGTGTCCAATGAATAGACCCTTATGTGTTTGAACGTTATCAAATTGTCCTTGTATACTATAATTTTAACTACAAAAAAACACAAAGCAATATGAAGTTAGGTTTCATGGTAGAATATTGATGAACAAATTTGATCTTCTTAGAAACAGAAGGAATATGGCTCACTTATTGTTAAGGATTACTTTCTCGCATTATATTGGTACTATTATATTATGATCTAATCAGATTAAACTTGATGGGAGTACAGCCAATCAATTTAATCAGGTTAGAATGGTTGGATCCAAAATTTTAAATTTAAAGTTATTATTATTATTCTTATTATTAATGATGATTTTGGTGATGATGATGATAACCAGGTTGATGACATTAATACATTAATAATTATGACTTTAATTATAAAAATAATGATCAATAATAACAATTAGTATAAATAATAATAGTAATAATATCATGATCGATTGTTCAAGTATGACAAGAAAAACTTTATTTATAGTATTAATGATACAATGATAAAAATAATAATTTATAATTTATTATTAATATTATTTTATAAATTATAATATTCAATGTATCCATATTTAGTATAATCATATTATTAATATAACTATTATCATCATTGGTTATTATTATTATTATCAATAATTAATAGTATTAATTATTTTTCATTAATGTTATTAATAGTTAGCATTACTAATTAATATTATTATTATTATTATTATAAGTATATCAAAATCATGTTTTATTAGGATCAATCAAGTAATATCAGATTAGATCAAATATACACTGAACTAACCTTGGAATTTTTTTTTATTATAAATCTATTATTCTTTTTGAAAAATCTATCTCCTTCTTCATTCCATCCAAGATTAACCATTAACTACCTGTCAACACATAACGTAGTGATAGAAGACTTGGAGACTATTGAGGGAAAAAATAGGTATCATCATGAAATCGTGAGTTTGATTTTAGAATCATGTCCCGAATTGTAAATTCTTAGTGAGAGTAAATATAAAAAATTAATCTGGATAAAGAAAATTAAAGTGAATAGATGTGAATATTTTAAAATATTAGGTACATGATATTAATATAATTTAGGGTGAGTTAGGAAAAATGTTTTAAAAATTTTGTTTGAATTGAGTTAAATATATATAATTTACTTATATTTTTACATTCATATTCATTACTTTTAAAATCAACGGTTAATAAAAATAAGGTTAATTGTAAGAAATAAAAATTTTAATCCTAATTTACCTAATTAAGGTTGATAAAATTAATTCTCAAACAAAATTAATTAATTTCTATTAATCTCTATTCATTTCAAATAAAATGAATCGTCGGTTTATATATTATTGAAGTACATGATATAATTTATCTACTCTATGAGTTCTAACGGAGAGAATCTTGGCATTTGAAGTATAATCATTAACCTATAGTAAGGGAAGTGTCGGTGTAAAAGATAATTGGTAAATAAAATGAAAGTTAAAAAATAAAATAAAAATAGAGATGATCAATGAAGAGTATTAAATAATTCTGTCACATAATGTAGCCAAATTTCCGTACCACCATTTCGCAATTTCAGTTTCTCTGACCTTTCTGTTCATGATCTCGCTGTTGTCCTTGATAACTATTGAAACCGATCAATTATTAAGCTTTATAGCATCCATAGATACATAGCTATCTCCTTGTGAGGTAGACGTAGAGGTGGCAAACGGGTCATTTGGGTCGGGTTAGGGTCGGGTTGATATGGGTCGGGTCAACTTTTATTTACTATACAATCGAGTCGGGTCTGGGTTCGGGTCGGGTGTAATTCGGTTCGGGTGTGTTTCGGGTTATGTTACTTTGGGTCGGGTTCGGGTTCGATTCGGGTTAATTGACGGGTCGGGTGTGATTTGGGTCGGGTCGATGCTAGGTTCTTCGGATTTCTCGGGTTCGGGTCTATTTCGGGTTTGACTCGGGTCTATAGAATTCGGGTTAGGTTTGGGTTCGGGTTCGGGTTCGGGTCACTATATGGGTCGGATGTAAATCAGATCAACTAAGTGTTAGATCTATCGAGTTTTTCGAATTCGGGTCTATTTCGGGTCTATAGATTTTAGGTCAAATCAAAAAACTCAAATTAGGTATTATTTATAACAGTATGAATCATGATCGAGAACGAGTTTGAACATAAAAATTGGAACTTGTATAAAATAAAATAAAAAAATTTTTAATTTTTACAAAATTAACTTTAAGTATTTTTAGAATACTAATAAAATCTTTGAACATACCACCATCACAATTTAAAATAAGAGAGTTTTTTTCCTAACCATAATAGTACGACATTATCCTATTACTATTAGTTTGGTTTTAGCTTCTTTTGCTGTGGTTTTTTAATTTCTCAGTGTGACATTGTCACTATTTTTCATTTTCAATAATAATTTCTAATATACAATAAATAAATATGTGATAAATGAAAATCACAATCATCAATAACTTTGTGAAAAATGAAATATCAAAGTTGTCTTATGATTATAAACCCTACCCCACTTCCAATGAATTTGTCTCAATGCCTAACTTAGTAAAACAATACTCCGTCATAGCACACTAAACTCTATATTGTATGTCTGATGTCTTAAGACAATTATCTATATTATAAATATGTCGATAGATATTTATAATGGTCACAACATAGCTAATAAGTGACAATATATCGCCTTTTACACCTTAAATTACAATTATAATTTTCATGATTTCCTACATTACTTTTCCTGCATTGTTCATGTTTAATTTGCATCAACATGCATATCATCCATCTCCTTCGTTCTTATAATTGCTAACATGGTGGACCATGCACTTCCTTTGTTAATTATTTCATTTCTTAATATTATGGCATAATATTCTAGAAGCAAGTGCATGGCATCCTCAATAATATTCTTTGGTCATTGAATCGGTGCAGAGTCATTTGATCTCCTCCTATTTCAATTCCTTCAAATAACCTATATTAGTGTACACATCATTTCTAACGTCTTGTCATCTAAGTGTTAGATTATGAAATAGACTCAATCAAATTCAGTGTCTTTTTAATTTTTTATAGTATACAACTTCACTATGGATTATCATCATCCAAATAAAACACTGGGTAATTGGGTAATCATTAATCTCATGCACTAAAGTCTAAGTTACTTGTTCACATATCTCACACGTTGGTCCATTCATACCTTTCTTAACCAACCTATTTTTAGTTAATAGCTACTCCTTACAAGCCTTTAATTATTTGAAGTATTAATCTTAATCTGATATTCTCGGTGAGGATTGTCAGGTGCTATATTTTTTGTCATTGCAAACTTGATGATGACTACTCATCATTGACTCCCTTTAGATCTTTTATCTCAATATCATGCCTAGCTAATATTATCCCTAGTTGGTTGTAAAGTTAATAAAGCTTTAAAATATCCAATAACTTTATAGGTTGTAAAATAGGTCATAATAAATTTGTATTCAGTTGGTCTCAACTGTTTAGTTGGACTATGTATTATATTGTTCTTCTATAAGCTAAAATGCTCCTTACCAATTTATGTTGCATAGGATTAAAGTTATATATTTTGTATTTGGTCAACCTAGGGTTGAAAGAAATAATATGTATTTGGTTCAACCCAAACTATATATTGAAGCTCTATATTAAAGTTTTGTTCTTCTTATGCCATTTAGATTTGGCAGAGTTATACACTCAATTTAGTTAATGAAGGTTACATACCATTGATTTTTCTTCTCTATTCTCTTCATCTCTTTTTTTAACAATGTTTCGTAAGCGAAATAATACTACTTTTAACAATAGTTATATTTGTGGTTTTTCCTTTAGAGATGTTCATCAGTACAAGCATATTAACAATAGTTATATCATATATATATTATTACAAGTATGTTATAATATTTGATAAATCAAATTATGATGTTGGCTTTTCAAGCATTCATAAATCATAATCCCTTGACATTCCTAAGTTGAATAAATGATAAGAATATATCATTTAAGTTGGTAAACTTGAGCAGTTTCATCCATGTTTGATAAGAATATATATTGAGGGCGTATCTAGTAAAAACTACTACTTCTAATGAGAATTTAGAACTCATAGTTTCATAGAACAATTATGGTAGCTTCATAAAACTATTACACTAGGTTCATCAACTAAAATGAGTATTTTACTTAATAACTTTAAGTAGTTTAATAAGCCAAGACAAGTAGTTTCATTAGAAATTTAGAGTATTATGAATATGCTATGATGACTAGTTTCATAATATTAGATGAGCAATGTCATTAGAAACTTATAATAGTTCCATTAGAAACATAGAATAATTTTATAAGCTGAAACGAGTTATTTCATTAGCCGAACTGATAGTTTCATAAGCTAAAGCATGTAGTTTTATTATAATCTTAACCTAGTTTCATAAGTTAAAGTTAGTAGTTTCATTAGAACCTTATAGTAGTCTTATAGATCAAAATGAGTAGTTTCATTATAAACTAAAATTAATAATTTAATTAGAAACCTAAAGTTGTTTCACATATTTTATATGTTATTGTTGTATCTTAATACTTAGATTAATTAAAAATAGAAGAATTGTGTGTGTGTGTGTGTGTAAGTAAAATTTAGTTTACTTTCTTAGTTAAGCATCAAAATAGCTATATACTTTTTCAATAAATTAATTTTTAGTTTGGTATTAAATCAATATGCACATGTATAATTAAGTGTAAGTTAAACTAGGGTTGGATAACGGCAACAATAATAATAACAATAATCAAAATAATAATAATAATAATAATAAATAATGATAATAATAATAATAATAATAATAATCATCATCATCATCGTCGTCGTCATCATCATCTTATGATAATAATAATAATAATAATAATAATAATAATCATCATCATCATCGTCGTCGTCGTCGTCGTCGTCGTCATCATCTTATGATAATAATAATAATAACAACAACGATAATAATAATGATTATAATAATGCCAGTAATAATAATAATATAGTGAGTTTGGATAGGATGTTTAGTAATTAATAATATCTTAAAATTAATTGACATTATTTATTTATTTTTTAATTAATAATAGTAGTAATGATTATTTTAGAAGGTTTATTATTACGATGGTTTAGATATAAATTTAATTAGGTTAAAACTTGATAGAATTAGACTATTAATTTTAATCTTAGTTTATACCTCTAAATTTTATCTTAATTATTTTAATAATAACCGTTGATCCGTAACATAAAAGAATTTTTTTAAATTTATCCTAAATTATTTTTACTTTTTTCAATTATTTTTAACCTATCTTAAATCAAATTATTTTTTCTAAATTATTATTCTACAATCTAATATCTTAATTTACTTAAATGAAATCTAAAATAAAAATATAAAGTAAACCTATTTTAACCTACTCTATATTTTTTTTAAGCAATAAGGCAATAAGTATAAGTCAGTAACATGCTGCTCTGCGCCTCTGCCTCTGAATTTTTTTCTTATACACGCCATGAGTCATGACGCCACACGCATGCCTCAGCTTCAGCTCCTCCGCCTACGCCACCTATGCCTGCACGACACCGACACACGCTCCCTCACCTCACCCTCTCATCTCATGTCATGTCTCAACAAACTCAGTCTCCGAGAGGACCGAGACTCATCCCCGAGCCAAACAGTGAAACAGGCAAACGTGAAACGCCCATTACACACCTCTGCGGCTCTGCTCCAGTGCTTCCATTCTGTGAGACTGTGAGTAACTTATTGCCAGTACCAAGTTTAGAAAGTACGACTCCCTCACTCCCTCCAACAAAATTCCTTGTAATTCAATGCGCTAAAAGGTCACAAAGAATTGAGAAGCTCCGATATTCGTCAGAGAAGAAGAAATTGAAGGAAACGCAGAAGCAGAAAGTTAACATCGAAAACAAGTTCGAAGGGATTTGGAGGCTGTCGAAGCTTGCGGTTGAAGTTTAGAAGGATCCTGGCAAAGATTTTTTTGGCGTCTCTGAGGCTCTTGTCGAACAAATTGCCAAAGTTCTCGAATTTCCGGTATTTCATTTCGATCAGTTTCTACGTTTTATTGATTAAACTTACATATGAATGTGGAATACAAAAATTGTGCCTTTTTTTCTTCCTCCCGAAACTGCATGTGAAATTACTGTGCAGCTTAGTGGAGTTGTTAGAGACCTAAAATCTATCCTGGGATTAAAATTAACTAGTTAGATTTCCATGTTTACCATATATATATAATATATGTCCAATGTGACCCGCCTGTGTCGGTGTTTCAGTGAAAATTAGGACTGTATATTACGTGCTTCGCTCAAAGATTTGAAAGTTGTATTCAAATGAAATGATACACGATCGTACGATGTACCTTGATTTCATCGGAACAACTGATTAACGATTCTTCCAAATAATTTTTTTTTAAAAAAAGATAAGTAAAACGGTCCGTAATAATGTTCGTCGGGCAAAACATTTGATTATTAATAAATTCTCTACTTAAAAAAAAAATACAATACATGGCCATACAAAATTACAAATCACTTACATCCGTAAATTCACAAAATAAAGATGTCCATCTCACACGTATTTTCCTACATTCAAGTACACGTACAAATAAAATTTTCCATCTTTGTACATCCGTAAATTTTCCTACATGCTGAATTTGATTGTCAGGTCCTCATGAATCATTAATACAATGAGTGTATTATTATTATGGTCCAAAGTGTAGAGTTTAAGTTGTAGGAAGTTATCAAACAAAGTGAAGCAAAAATATAAATTTATGCTTATAAATGTTTGCATTTATTTACATGGTTTCAAAAATTAATAAGAATATGGAGTTAAAAATATCATATATGAATAAGAATAATCAATTATCGGTTCAAGTCTGGTTCGGGTCAGTTCGGGTTCGGGTTAGAGTTCGGGTTAGTTCGGGTTAAAGTTAAAGTTCGGGTCGGTTCGGGTTCGGGTTATAGTTCGGGTCGGTTCGGGTTCGGGTTATAGTTCGGGTCGGTTTGGGTTCGGGTTGGAGTTCGGGTCGGGTCGGATTTGAGGTGTGCTCGGTTCGGGTTATTATTGATTTTGGTCACTTCGGGTCGGGTCAATTTAGGTTCGGGTCTTAATCGGGTTAGCTAAATTCGGGTCAGGTCCAAATTGAATCGGGTTATTTCGGGCTTTCGGGTTATGAACGGGTTTTATTTTTCGGGTTACTATCGGATTTCAAGTCGGATTATTCGGGTTGGGTCGGTCGGGTTGGGTCAACTTTGCCAGGTCTAGGTAGACGCTTCCATTTTCCCGTACATGCCATCCGCTTTCTTTATAGCATCGAATAAGAAAAGAATATAAAATATTATAGAGGTGATAATGATAAATAAAATAAAAAAAAGGTGCAAAATTCGTACGTACTCGCGCGTGGCATAGGCTAAGGCCATCTACAATTGTGATTCTTAGTAGGTTGTACCATAATTTTGAAATTCAAGTCGATTGGTTGTAGCCTATCTTTTTTTACTCATCGATTATCAAAAATAGATAAAAAATAATTGGATCAATAACAATTACTAACAAAAATTTAAAAAAAAAATATCTACTTTGGTGGTAGCAGGTTAAAGTAACTTGTAGTTTTTTTTTTGTATTTTTAATTAACTACATATTATTGATCCAACTATTAATTTAATAGATTAGCTATGATATTATTTTAATAATCAATTCAGTTTTGAAAATTATAAATTATATACATATATTTAGATAATATATGAAATTTTTTCCCACATTGATTTGTATCGAGATGTACTAGGATCAATTAGGTATTCTCAAATAATACATGAGTTTAAAATCCAAGAACTAATAATAATAATAATAATAAAGAAGGTGTGATGGATTATATTTACGAAAAAGTTTAAAGATATTTAATGTCGGAAATAAAATGTCATATTATATTTAATTGAAAATTTTCTGATATAGTATAGTGGGAATTATTTGTTCTATTAGATAGGTTATTTAGAACTAGGAACATATGGTCCCACCATGTTTGAAACAAAAATGCAAAATCAAAACAACTACGAGCATGACAAAAAATGATCCATATAATATCTCATGATCACGTAATGGCGGAGCCGGACTTTTTCTTATATGGTGTCACCATAATATTGTATATGTATATAGTAATGCATTAATCAATAAAAATATTACATCATTTTTAGTATTATTTAGTAATATTTTCATATGAAGTATGAACTTTATTACAAACCGTATCAAAAGAATATTTCTTTGCAGATGCCACAAAATATATTGATTATTCATTGATTCCATATCTCACTCCAATAAAACCATAGATGCTAATCTATCCTCGTAGTTTAGTGACTAAAATAATTAGGCTGATTTTTATTCAAAATCTAAAAACCTAAGCAACTTATCATACGACAACGAGATTGTAACAATATAAAGTATTTAAAATTCACAAAATCAATATATGAACAAATAAAACTTGCATCAAACTTTTTAGTTAATAAAATGAATAATCAATATATCTGTATATTAAATCATTTATAAATCTTATATTTAACAAATCAGCTTATGTAGCATACTTCTACCGTTTATTTCTAAGATAAAATTACAACCAATTAAATTTATCTATATTTAGTCATCTAAGTACTAACTTTAGTATGCCCCAGCAACTAAAGACTTGTTTAAATTTACAAATCAAAAGTCATTATTTAAGATAATTTTTATTTTGAGAAAAATAACAAACTAAAAAAACCCCAAATATGTAATTACTTTTTGTCATTGGCTCCAAACAAGGGACAAGTTACCCTTAGACATTCATTAATAACAAGAATAGGAAATAAAATTTAATTCTAAAAAAAGTTATAGTCTTCGGTTCAAAAATTACTAGAGGTAGGTTTGTGCCAGACATGAGTTTTTATTTAATTAAAAATTAATCAATTTTGGAGGTTGTAGAGGAAAATATGGGTCATAGGCAAAATAGAACAAACAAATGCACAACTAGGACTCAATCCTCTATTCTTAATTTTCAGTAGGTGGGTGCATTGTTATTAGGAGTGTTTACAAATTGAATATTCAGTAAAAAGTTTTGAATATTTAAAAAATTAAATATAAAAAATTTGGGCACTTGACACTTCAGATATCTAAAATTTTAGATCCAATAACAAATAATATTTCAGATATCTAAAACTTTTGAGCAAATTGCAAGTGAGAATAACTAATAAAAAATTATTTGATCAAAATCTAATAAACCAATCTAATTTGAACCAATTTGATATAATGATTTAACTTGAATTTTAAATTACATTATATTCAATTATTAATTTTAAAATTTAGATAATATTTAGATATTTAATAAAAATTATAACTAAAAAGTATAAAATTTACTTATAACAAATACTCTTTTCAAATTTTACACACATACATAAACATATGATTATGTACAATACAATGTTATGATAAATAAATAATTTTAAAAATTATATATGTATATAGTTTATTAGACCAAATATTATTTGTATTTGTTGGATCAAATATCCTATTGATTAGATTCTTTTATTGTACATATTATTTATTTAATTTGGAAAAAAAATATTTGATTGGTCATTTGATTTTTCAGATCGGATTGATTCGAATATTAGATTGGTTCACCAAACATAGGATAACATGAACAACCCTAGGTGCTACTACAAGTACATATTTTGTGTATAACTATTAGGAATTATATATATAAACTAGAGAGTTTTGGCACCATGAAACCTACCTTAATTTTCCCTTGTGACCACTCCTTGAGAAGCTAAGACAATTCGACAACCTATGATTAAATCATCAACATACTTTAATATAGTTTACGAATAAGAGGTTCACATGGTTTCTTAGTTTCCTCTTGCCTAGCTCTCATCCATGGTGAACTAGGGTATGAGGAAGATTTTCTTCCCTGTGTACATGCCCTTCTCTTCCCACTTCAAATTCACCTCCTACCTCCTATACCTGCCTCTCTATTTTTAGTAGCTTGTCTTGAGCTATGAAAATGGTAACTTGCTTACCTAAAAGGTTGATCCATGGCTTGAGTGCCAAGGAAGATGTTATAGAAGTATATAAGCTACATGCCTTGCATCAAGAATTAGTGACGTGAGCAAGATCAAAATCAATTAATGAAGATTTGGATGTTGACGACCAAGATCTTGTAGTATTTGCAATAATGGAGCCCACATTTTATGATTTAGAGGATCACATTAATGGTGTTGATAGTGGAAATGTGAATCCAATTGAATAACTAGTAGAAGACATTAATGATGGTGACCCACCACTACTATAAGATAATGAAGTGAAGGGAGCAACCTAGGTTGCAAAAGGGAATACAACCTAAACAAAGCCACATTTGTAACAAAAAAAATGTCACAAAAGTCCAAGCATCCATGACTCTTTCTAACAAATTCAAAAATGACATTTTTATTCCCAATATTTGAAGGAAATATTCATAACTGAGGAGGTGGTAGATGTAGTATATGGCATTTAAGGCCATTGTATGCTTGGAAGGCTTATAGAGGCCCCCATGGTGTTATTCAAATTGTTAAAAGGAAATCAAATATGCCTAGTTTACATATTGCACATTCTTCTTGATAGATGTTTTCTAAGCTCTAGAAGTAGGCTAACATAGATAAGTTGCTTGTCAATCACCTCCACTTTATACCTTTTAAGTTCATGATGGTCGAAGAATATAATCATTTGATGCTATTGGAGAGGGTTGATGTGTGCGATATCCCTATGGGGTCCAACTCCCATATTTGCTAATTGGCATGTGGAATAGTAAATCCATTAGTAATATTATCTCTTAGTTTAGCAAACCTATAGAAACTTATTTGTTGACTAGAAGGAGAGCCAAAATGGAAGATGATTGTGTGTTAGTGGAGGTATATGTGAGGAAATAATTACCTCATGATGTTTATTTCCACCATACAAAGGGTGAGTTTCCTCAAAAAATTATATATGAATCCCTACCTAAGTTTTGTACTCCATGTAGCACATTTTTTACAAAATGGGCTAATATAAGCAAGAGATGAAAAGGAAAATTCCAATTAAAGGTAAAAGTGATAAAGACTTGTAAATTACTTTTGATGGCAGTCCTAACACTAATATGGTTGTTCTAGCCACCCCAACCATGTAGGTTGTTACTAAGGGTAGAGAAGTTTAGCAAGTAGGCTTAGCTCAAGTCCCTAAACATACAAAAACTCAAGACCCTTCTCCCTCAAGAACTAAGTATGATGAGCACATGTCACCATCTAGTACACTATACCATGATAATGTAGCTACCAGAATAGAAAATCAAATGTCAAAAGTAGCTACACTAAATAAGCCTGCTCCTAACATTGACAAGAATGGTTTCAACCTAGTTAGGTTAAGGACACCAACTAGAAGAACAAGAAGGGATTAAGGAGCCCAAACCCCCTCATACTAACATGAATGTGCTTTGTTAGAATTTAAAGGGATGTTACCTTCCCCTAAAAAAAGGGTATACCCAAGTTAGACAAGACACATCACTGTGATGTTTTGGGATTGTTAGACACCAAATTAGATGATAACAAGCTAAGGAGATAGTGAGAAAGTACTTCTAGGGGCGGAAGTATGCCAATAGCTATGATCAATACCCTAATAGACAAATTCTCATCTTGGGGAATGACCAAAAGGTCCATCTTCAACTCAGAGAAATTAACATCCAATGCATTAACTATTGAGTTCAATAATAATAATAATAATAATAATAAAGATAACAAGCACTGTATGCTAAGTGTTGTATATGGTATTTATTTAGTAGTGAATAGAAGACCCTTGTGGGGCAATCTTACCAGTTTTAGAAATAAACATGACCTCCCTTGGTAAGTGATGGGTGACTTTAATGTTGTACTCACTATAGAAGATAAGAAGTGAGGGAGAGATGTCACTAAATATGAAGTAGCACACTTTAAGGATTGTTGTTTGAGTGTTGGACTTACATATACCCCTCTATATCATGCTATTTTATCTTTGTAAATTTAAGAATGCAATCTAAAATAGATATAGCTTTAATAAATATGGAGGTTGGTAGTTTGGAAGAAGATGCAAAGGCCAATTTTTCTTACCACCTATGAACCACTCCATGTCATACCCCAACTTTTTAAAGTTTCTAATGTATGTTAATCTCTGCATTTAATTGTGATCTTAGTGTTTTCTTCTTTTTCTTTTTTTTTTATCATGGTTTATAGGTATGCTTAGTATTATTTTGGTTGGGTTTAGTTTGGATTTTAGGGGATAAATGGTTTTCTTAGAAAACCAATCGACTGACTTGAAGAGGCGACCGACTAGTTTACTTTTTAAATTAGAGTTTTGAAATGTAATGGATAGATTGACTAGTTTGGGGTACTAATCAACTATTTCAACTATGTTGGAGTTATTTGAGCTTGATTTTTATTATGAATCTTTCCCAAAGATTTTTATAACACTGTGATTATGTTCTAGGTAATATATATATATGAAGCATTTGTGTATGCCTAACCTGTTATATTGATTTTCAATGGATATGTGGAGGGATAAATTCTTAAAAGTCATTTTCATGACTTCAACTCCCTTATTTTCTTTATCTTTTGTAAGATTCACAAGCAAGTAGTTCATTCTTGCAACTTCTAAGAATTATTGACTTTGACCCCCTCTCATTGTTGTATTTATTCCCTTCTTATGTTTGAAAATTTTGATGCACATTACCTAAAAGAATTCAGTTTCCACCACTTGAGCTTGACGACAAAGAGGGGTAGCTTTGACCTCCAAAAATGTGTGCTTGGAAGCTTAAATTTTGGATAGATTTTGGAGTCTTGATTTATAATTATCATTACCTATCTTTTATACTAGAAACCCTTAGAAATTATAATAAAAGTCTTCAATTTTCTCCCTTCTTCCCTAACCTCTAAACTCCTTTGTTTTTCTTCATACTTGCTTCACCTATATTTTATTTCATTAGCCTTCATTTTTCTTCTTTATTTCCTCTTCTAATCCTTCCTCTTGCTCCTTATTTTGATCTTAATCAAGATTGGGGGAAAAGTGAGGAATTTTATTTCCTTATACTCTCTATTTTCTTGGAAGGTGTTCGAGTGTTGGAAAGAGTTTGGATTTTCAAAGACTTTTTGCATTCTTTGGTGGTTTTGTTGACTTCTTTTGAGGTAAACCATTTTCTTCCTTATTTTGTATAAAATGGCATAAGTAAGTGAATTATATATTTTGTATTTCTGTAAAAACTTGAGTCTTAAAAATAAAAAGGTGTTAAGCATGTAGATGTTGCATAAATGAAATAATAATTGGGAATTCAAACTTGAAATATTGCGTGCATAAGCCTCATGGATATTATTTAAGTTACATAATGATATTTGGTATTTTGAGCATCTCTAGCAAAATTAGTATGATTGTTGCATGATGGCCTAGTATGAAGAGAAAGTGATGTATTCCCAAGAAAGTCAATCGATTTGCATGATGCCTAGAAAATTCAAATGCTTGAATATGGATTAAGGTTTGGAGTATCAATTTATAATTCCCATTACCTTTTTTTATACTATAAACCCTGAGTAATTTTTTTAAAAAAAGTTTTCGATTTTTCCCCTTCTTCCCTAACCTTTAAACTCCCATGTTTTTCTTCATACTTTCTTCGCCCACATTTTATTTCATTAGATTCTATTTGTTATCTTTCTTTCTTCTTGTAATCCTTCCTTCCTCTTGTAATGCTTCCTCTCCTTGTTTTAATCTTAAGCAAGATGAGGTTAGATTTGGAAAAAGAGTGAGGAATTAACTCTTATTTCCTTGGGCTCTCTATTTTCTTGAAATGTAGTATTGTGTTGGAAAGAGTTTGGATTTTCAAAGACTTTTTTCTATCTTTGGTGGGTTTGCTAACTTCTTTTCAGATAAACCACTATCTTTCATATTTTATGGAAAATAACACAAGTAATTGAAGTGTATATGATGTATTTATGTAAATATATGAGTCTTAAAGATACAAAGGTATTAAGCATGTAAATATTGCATAAATGAAAGATAAGTAGGAAGTCTAACTTGAGATGTTATGTGCATAATTCTTTTGGGTATGTTTTGGGTTTCCTAACTATTGGTACTCTTTGCATCTCAAGCAACATAAGTATGTGGACTATGATTTATATAGTATTTCATGACATCCTATCATGAAAAGAATGTAATGTATGATTTCCTAACTCTTTTATTAAGTTCATCAGGTGCAAGCATAATTTTGTTATGCCATTGAGATTCTCATCATGTTTTGGTATTTCACACGTGTATCCATGATTATTGTTTGTTTAGAACAATGAGTAAGCTATGATTGATGTTTGTTTTGATTGTTTAAATGTTATAGAATGTGAGTATGTGTAATATGCTAGGTAGGAGCCATTTTTACCCCAACCGGTCGACTGGTTTGACCAAACTAATTGATTAGTTCCTAAAACACTTAAACAGTTGGGTCAGCTAATTGAGTGGTTCCTCTGTAAATTTAGTTAGGGGGTATGCATTGGTTTAAAATTAGACCATATCGAATGGATTTAAACTAGATGAAAACCTAATTAAGGATTAGAACTTTTTTAAGTTAGGATTGGGGACTAGACTAGGATCGAACCGGAATTATTAGTCTAAATATGGTTAGGAATAAAATTAGTAAATTAACTATTTTTTATATTAAAATATATATTTTTTTGAAAAAATATTAATGAGGTTTCATGTTGGATCAGAAGAGGTGAAGTTCCAAATTTGTTTTACTTCGGGACCAAAACTTGAACCAGAGACCGGAATATCAATCTGGTCTTAGACTAGAAGCCTAAAATGATTGGTTAGTCCGGTCCAGAATTTTGATTTGGACCGGCCTAAATTCAATGATCTTTGTCCCAGAATAAACCCATCAAGTGGTTCAACTAAACCAATTGACTGGTTCTTAGAACAATCAAATCGTTGAGTCAACCAATTAACTAGTTGGTCTGTGAACTCAGTAATCTTAGCCTTTGCTTAGATGTATCGAACAATATGATCAAATTAATTGATTATTTTTAGAACCATTAGTTGGTGGGGTTGACCAGTCATTTGGTTCTCCACCACTATAAGGGTTTGGTAGCACCTAAACTAATCAACTAGTCCCCAGAAACCCATCGACTAGTCTCAATCATACTCTACATCTTTCCAAATGTGATGCATCAAGTTGCCTTATGTATGGATGATGACCTAAGATTCTAATATCTATAATTTTTCTTATATTAATTAATTTTTAATGACATGATAAAGTTATTAATCATAGTTTAACTTAATATAGTTTTTTGGCATTTCTCTTGATTAGATGATTATATGGATAAAAATAGAATTTTCTTTCCAATAGGTGTTATCTATGTAATGAATTATAATGATGGATAATAAATTTCTAATGTGTTATATCATGGCCTTAAAATATATAACCTTGTAAGTTTGAATGACTTAGTAGGAATAGAAGAAAATGGCATGGTCATTTAAGATGGCCTTTAGTTGATATCATATTGACCTTACTTTACCCTTATCATAAAAAGTAACCTTCACATGGTTGTTTAAATAAATGGATAAAAAAACATGATTTAGGGTTGGAATTTAGTGGCCCTTCAATTGAACCTTTATCTTTGGTTGTAGGGATCAAATTGGAATATTCTTTGATGAATGCTAGGACAACTTGGAATAAAAAAAACTATGGCTTTTGCCTTAGCCCTAGGCTTTGACCTAGACTTGAATTCTGAACAAAGAGAAATAAATGGAAATCGAATGTTGCTTGGACATTTTTGGATGACATTAACATTGTATAATTTTTCCTTTTGGTAAAATCGATCAGTAATGAGATGATCACTTTAAGATACCATTAATGGAAAATGTTGATAATGTAAAAGCCTTACATGATTCCTGTTGGATTTAAATGGCTTGTTACTTGGTATGATATTGTTTGTGGGCCTTGGGGTGATTTGACATATTAATTTGATAAGACATTAATCACTTAAAGTGAAACAAGCATTATTATAGGTCTAGGTTATTTGATCCTCAATTAAATACCAAGGGTTAGTCTACCTTTAGGCATTTTTGCCTTTAGCTCCGTTCAAGTGAGATCCTAGTTGGTCCCAGGATCTTTTTTGATCTTAGTACCTTTATTAATCTAGTATTGATAATTTATAAGGGGGTATTGATACTAAAGGACCTAGTCACCATAGGAGAGTTACGTTGGCATGAGTCAGACTTATGTCCACTAGGTTACTTTTGCTTTGCCCAAACTTATGTCCACCAACTATCTTAGATTTGGTCAAACTTTATGTCCATTTACTTTGTTTTATTTTCATGGGTATTGAGAGACTATGGAAAATAATCCCACCTATTGCTCAATGACTTGGGGGTAGAGTATTTATATGTTCACCTAACGAAAGATGATAACCGGAATAACACCTAGAAGCATATTAAATGGTCTATATTATCTTATGCTCAAACTTGATATGGTTACTTCATTAATCTGGTAATTTATTTTGTCCTCATAAAGTGTTAAGGGCTTATACCTTAACTAGTTTGTGAATGATTACATAATCTTATTCATTGGTCATCAAATTGGTATAAAGAGGTGATATCACCATTTTAATTAGAGATAGTATCCAATTGGCTTTAAGTGCATCATGTAAACTATGCTTACGTTCCTTGAGCATCCTATCATTAAAATGGTTCCATTAGATGCATAATATGGCATAACCAACAAATATATATGTACCTACATATAACATGTGCTACAGTGTATTTCCTTTAAGCATTGCATGGTCATGTAATCCTCTTATTCAGGCATTTCTTTATGATTGATTGCCTAATATATATTAAAAGAACCATGATCCTTCTTCTACAAGAATTCATTGATTAAAAATGGTATCCATACATCCATATTTCACTCCAATCATACCCCTGTGCAATAGAGTGTGAAGGGCATGTTGGGATCATTACATGTACATTTTAGTATCATGATCATGGTATTTAGACTTGCTTATTGCAATGCCCAAAATTGAGTGGAATATTATGAGGAGTGATATAGCTACTAATGCCAACATGGTATACCATTCTTTTGGTAATTCCATCCTAATAACTCCATAGTTAAGTGTGCTAGCCATAAAGAAATTTTTAGGATGTGTGACCCTCTTGAAAAGTTTTAAAAAATTTCTATTTTTTTTTCAAGACGTGCATGAGTTTTAAAAAGTGTAATGAAAGGAATTATGTTAATTTGTGGGACTAGCCAACCAATTTAAAAGTACTCTAAGATATCCCCCTCGTGGTCATATTGATTTGAGGTGTTATAAATAGTATTAGAACAAAACCATGAGAGTGATCTAAACTTCATTGAGCCAATCAGCCACCCAACCGGATGCTTCTTAGAATAAACTATATTGAAACAGTTAGTGGTTGAAGTGTACCAAGGATGCTGTATTCTTTGAACAGGTGTTATAAGGATTGATATCATTACTTATACCAACATGATATACCATCCTTTCATGATTCTATCCTAAGAATTATATATTTAAGTGTGCTAGCCGTAGAGAAATTTTTATGAAGGGAAACTCTCCTAGAAGGTTTAAAAAAATTTCTAAAATTTTTTCAAGAAGCGCTTGAGTGGGAAAAAACGTGTTGAAAGGACTTGTATTAATCTGTGGGGCCAGCCGATCAATATGAAAGTACTCTAAGGTAGCCTCCTCGTGGTCGCATTGACTTGGAGTTTTACACTTATATTATATCACACTTGGTAGTGTTTGATTGGTTTATTCAGTATGTATACATACTAATAGGGTTGTTTTGGTAATCCTTTGCTCAATCCTACAAGTAGAAGGCCTTATGTATGTTTATGAAGATTGTTAGTGAGTGATCTATCCTCTTCTTCATCTTACTTAGGTTATATGAGTGTAGGTATTTTTGTAGACACTTTTTTGTGGTCCTTGGGTGATCAAGGCATTCTCTATTGAAATTGATTTTATGTGGTTAGCGTTTTCTTCTAGTATATCTTTTGTATGGATTTTAGGCTTACATAGCCATGGGTTGTAATCCTTAATTTTCATATCTCTAAGTGTTTTTTGTGCACTCTAATTTTTCTACCGTTTGGTTTCTTCAATACTTAGTCTTATTTCTAATAAGAGGTAGGCAGTGAGGCACATATATTGTGTTAGATATGGTAATAATCTCCTTTTCTTTTTTATGGGATTACCTTGTGATTCTATAATTTTTTAAATGATTTTTTTTTGTTAGTGAAAAATGGGTATGTTATATTCTGACTATACTTCGAGTCACTCTAAGTCCTCTTTTTAGCATGTCAAGGAGTTAGTGAGACCCAGAAGCTTCAAATTATTTAATACGTGGTCTGATCATGATGATTTTGGGACCATTGTGAAGTATGAATGGAGTTTTTCAAGTTGGAGAGCTCACCAATTCACACTATGAAAGAAGATTAGCAAGTTGAAAAGTCCCATGAATAAGCTAAATAATGGCCTTGTCATTGTAAGGATTGATGATGATGAAGAGGCCTAAAAAGAAGCTTAAAGACAAGCCATGGGGCTAGCCAATTACAACAATTCACAATCAATTGTAAGCTTGAAGAACAAAACCATATTCCCTAACAAAGTAAGCACTAGTTTCCTATCATAAAAATCAAAGAATATGTTCCTAAACTTCACTGATAAGAGAACTAAATTCTTCCACAATATGATCAGAGCATAGCACAAAAGAAACTTCATTGTTGTAGTGGAGAAGCCAAATGGATAAGTAACCACCACCACATAGGAAATATAAGAAGCTTTGTAAGATTACTACAAGGGTCTTCTTGGCACTAAGATCCAGGTTCACCCCACTAACACCACCATAATCCAACAAGGAAGGAGGGAAAGTGAAATTTTGCTCATAATCTGGTGGCAGAAGTTACTTTTTCTAAGGTAAAAGTGGACTTCTGGTCCATTAGGAATGAAAGGGCACCGGGACTTGATGGTTACTTTCTCAGTTATTCAAAGCTACTTAGCACCTAGTGGGAGAATATTTATATGTAAATGTGACTGAGTATTTCACTGCTGTGGATTTTCTAAAGCAATTGAACAATATAGTCTTAAACTTAATCCCAAATAAAGCCCATGTTACCAAAGTAACTGACTTTAGGCCCTTTTTTTTTTATGTAATGTGGTTCTTAATGTCATTACCAAAGTGCTAGCAAATAAGCTTAGAGGATGTTTAAGATATGTCATAAACAAGTCCTAGGGAGCTTTTGTGAAGGGCATACTAATGGTGGAAAACATATTCCTCACTTACGAGATATTAAGATATTATAGCAAAAAGAGAGAAAACCCTAGGTTTATGATGAAGATCGACCTAAGAAAGTCATATGATATCATAAAATGTGGGTTCAGAAAGGAGTGTTGAATGGACTTGAATTCCTAGAGAATTTGGTACAATGGATTATGCAAAATGTAACCATAACTTCCTATTCACTACCACTAAATGGCTTAATCTTAGGGTTCTTTCCAAGGGATGCAGGGATTAAGACAAGGTTACTCGTTGTCGCCTTACCTTTTGTAGTGTTCTTAGTATACTTTAGTATATTGTTAGAAAAGGAGTTTCATCAAAGGGTGTTTGATTTCCATCCTAGTTGATGATATGATGTCATTTTTCAAAGGGTAACGAGAGGTCAATTTAGGTCCCCATGGATGGACTTTCACATCTCAGCAAGGCTTTAGGACTCCACACCAACCTTCCTATGGATGCACTTTCACATCTCAATGAGACTTTAGAACTCCACACCAACCTTGACAAGTATGAAGTGTATTATGCATGGGTAAGTGAAGGAATCTAAGCAATAATATCTCAAATATGTAGCACATTCTCTAGGGAGTTACCTTTCAAGTACTTGGGGTGTCCCGCTTAGCCCTTCCAAGTTGAAACCACAATATTACTCTAGTCTATAACCGGATCCATAACAAAATGGGCAACTAAAAGTCTATCTTATGTTGGGAAGATTGAACAGCTTAGATTTGTAATCCAAGGCATGATTGGTTTTTGGCTTAGTGTTTTTCCTATCCCTAAAGGAGTCTTCTTAAGGATAATAAGCCACTATAAAAGGTTTTTTGTAAAGAGAGAAAATTGCTTCAATAGCATGGTCAGCATTATGCCTACCTAAATATGAGGGACCTAATAAGTAAGTATGTCAAAAACATTCAAGCAAACCAAGACAATTTATGGTGAAAGTGGGTAAACTAGTTCTACTTAGCAAAGAAAGGGCTCAACCAATAGAAAGCAAGTCATGATACTTCATGTAACACCCCCAAATTTACTACTGAAAAATTTTGTTTAAAATCAAAGGTTTAGCGGAAGCAAATGATAAAACCGTAAACTCGGGGGTATTACCGCCACACTTAGTACCAGACCGGTTCACTCCTACCGTTCCAGTACTAAGTGCTAAGGCTAAATCCAATCAAACAATTAAATCCGAATTTTAAAAGTATAACAGCGTTACGAGAAACTAGAAGTCAATTACAAAACCCTTGGAGATTTAAATACAACACTTGCAACTTCCAAAGATGAATACAATTAAACAAAACAAATCCCGAAGGATAAATATCCGGATTGCCTACTCTCTCAAGTCAAGTCTTCCTCCCCAAAACAGTCCGATCTTAAACCTGCACAAGAGGTCTGCTCCCCACCATCAGTGGATCATCACAGGACCCATTCAACCAAGGTAGTATCAGTACGGGTCCAATACTGAGTAAATCCCACTACCCTACCTTATGGAAGAGACGTAAACTATAACATCAAGTGCATATTAAATTATGATACAATACGTTGATACAATATTACACATACTCAAACCCACATCACAAGTCCTACCATCCACATATAATAACATGCGAAACATATGTAATATCTTAAACCGATAAAAGATTCAGATAAACCAACCAAGCATTTATGGATAATGTTAAACCAACCAACCAGACATTTTTGGACAACGCCAAACCAAACCAAGCCGAATCGGTCATTTATCAAACGGGCATTTACGGGCAATGCTGAACCAAACCAAGCCGAATCGGGCATTTACAAAACGGGCATTTAGCCTCGCGGACATTACTTAGAGACATGCTCAGCCCCGGACATTACCTAGGGACATGTCCAGCCCCGAGCATTACTTAGGGACATGCTCAGCCCCGATCGAGTAGACTCGTTCTTTAGATCTCTGGTAAATGTAGTCGATTCACATCATAGTCTTTATCAATTCATGTGAGTGCGGGAACCCCACTATTATAGCCGGTGGAACGGTCGCGAGGGCCATGCCCTGCCACTATTATAGCCGGTGGAACGGTCGCGAGGGTAATATACCCTGCCACTATTATTTGCCGGTGGACCGGTCTGGCCCCGACTCACAAGGTATTCCACTGTAAATATTAGTATCTTTCCATGTCTTATCACTTTTACGTTTGGTTTGTTGAGCACGAAATCCCCCACTATTATAGCCGGTGGAACGGTCGCGAGGGCACATGCCCTGCCACTATTGTAGCCAGTGGAACGGTCGCGAGGGTAAGATACCCTGCCACTATTATAGCCGGTGGACCGGTCTGGGTTCGGCTCAACATCTTTCTCTGTAAGTCGTTAGTGTTTTAAAGTATCTTATTCGAGGGCATTTCACCTTTGTCATGCAGGGTCAGAGATCTCAACACATCACATCAAAACTGAAGGTATATGTGTACTATCACATACTAATGAGGGCACATGCACACAACCCGATTCCAAGCCACGCCACACATGAAACAGTTAGAATAATGGCTTTTAAGACCACAACGCATAAATCATATAGAACATCCATGGCACGTAGGACACATGTCACACATTTAGCCTTAGCTATATCCCTACTCGGTTTAGGTTACCGAGTTATCTCCTACGCTTATATTAGGCCACTAAACACCCGTTGTAATTATCATACTTAGCACATTTCTCACATTGGAAACCCAAATCATGACCCTCAGACTCAACTCTCCCTCATACCTCACTCCTCCTCATTTATTCTTATTATTTCATTTTTTTCTTTTTCCACCTTCTCAAATTAGGGTTTCCTTCCCAAACCCTAGGTACCCTTATATGACCCTACGTACTATTTTTCACCTCGAGCCTCCAGACTTCCAAACAGACCTTCCATTAGTCTCCCCACGTCCTAAAGTAACTTTTTATACGTAAGGTTCGCCCCCATGCGGACCTTAACCTCCCCATGCAAACCCTATCATTTCCACCATGTCAAACCCTATCATTCCCATGCAAACTCTAGTTCTCCCATGCAACCTTATTTTCTCCCACTCTTCTATTTTATTTAATTCCCTTTTTCCTCATCATTTCACAAATTACAGACTACCTAGGTCGTCCATACCTACGTTAACCAACGTACTTCCCCTTGGTTATCTTACTTGCTTGTTTTTCTCTTTCAAGTCCCCACTCCACAACACCTCATCAAATATCCTAGCATGAGTCGTAGGGGTCACATCACATCACATTATATTTGTATCATACCATATTAGCACATACAGACAAGAGCACGATAACATACCTCGGTTCCACGCTGCGCTACATAAATACACAAATAATATACAGATTCTAGCATACAACCGCACAAGGCATACAAGACAGGTAAAACATGCAATACACACAGGTGACCTTAGTTACGTCCTTACTAATTACCCATAAGTAGAGGTAAGTAGAGACTTACCTGGATCCAAAGCTAGCTAAGCGAGATAAGAGGGAGAGAGATCACTAGCTCGTGGACCCACGAGAAAGCTTTCCTAGATCCGATAGAAATCGAAAACTAAATTAGACACTATTCTATCAATCAATAATTCACATATTCTAATTAAATAAACACAAACAACACAATTGATCTTTCTTAGAAAACGTGCCCAAAACTTAGAACTTAAAAGCATAGCTTTATTAAGATTTAAGGTTAAAACTAAATCAAAACGGATTAATACAATATCGCTTGGGACATTTCAACTTAATTTGGAAAGCCCAAGAAGGAATAATCGATCATAAGTTAATTTATTGAAAATAACTTATTTATTAGGTTTTATAACTAAATAGGTAACTCAACCATTTACATAGCACCAAATTCAAACCGATTAAGTTAAAACATAATTTAAATGATTTAAAACCCAAAGATAGAAATCGATTAGATAAAAGACACATAGCAAAAATCAATTATATAAAATCATCCCCGAAGATTAGGGTTTTTAATGCCTAAACTACGAATCAGCCAAATCACTTCGATTACCTCAAATTGATAGTTTTAAAATACAATTAAACTAATTTTAGATAAATCTAGATAATCAATTTCAACAAAACAATCTTCCGATTAATCAATTCCAGATAATCAATCTTCAAAATTAGGGTTTTAAAGCCCACGACACAAACTCGGGTAATTCAATTTAATTAATTCAAATTAAGGTATTAGAAGGCAATTAATACCATTTCAACCATTTCTATACATTCAATTTTAGAAAAACAACAATACAAGTAATCGATTTCATAATCTCACTTGAAATTTAGGGTTTTAGGCCCGAAAATACAATTCGTTAAAATTCTATAAATTTAATCAAATTGAATGTTTGGAAATGCAATTGAACACATTTTATAACATATCAAATAATCAATTGCTCAAAACTAGTAAAAGAAATACACAATTTAGCCCAATTAGGGTTTTTGAGCCCGGAACGCAAATCCGATTAATTCTTGCCAAAACATATCAATTGACGGTTCGAAAATGTAATTAAACATATTATAATGTAATTTATATAGTCAATTGAATAAAATAACCCGATTACCCAAACCAATTTAAACCCGTGGGAGTTTTGACCTAAAAATCCAATTCCGATCAATTACGTACAATTTTCCCAAATCAACACTTCCAAAATAAAATTAAATACATTTTAAACAATATTGTAAAATCAATTGAGCGAAACGGCTCAATTATACGACCCAATTTCATTACACCCAAAATTTGACCTAGAATTCAAATTCCGATAAATTTTGCATAAATTTCTCAAATTGACGGTTCCAAAATGAAATTGGATACATTTTAAAACATATTGTATAATCAATTTGTCCGAAATCGCAAAAACGGACGAATCCGAAAAATTCGGGCATAACCCGGCCAAAAATCCAATTTTTCCATAATTCCAACACAACCACACAATTAACCTATCCAAATCAATCTTCCAGCACATATATACATAAACAAACAACCAATTTAGCTTTTCATAAGCTAATCCATACTCAATTAATCAAATATATATATTAGGGTTTTTGGAAATTTATACCGAAAGAAATCAACACAATCGGGACAAGAAAATGTCGGAGAAGCTTCGTCGGGGAACGAGGGTGGCTCGCCGGTGGTTAGCAGGGCTCGCCGGTGGCCGGGCGGTGGCGCGAGCTGCGTGGCCTGCTGCTGCTGCTGTCGCCCGCTGCTGACGCGCTGCTGCGTGGGCTGCTGTCGCGCGGCTGCTGCTGCTGTGGTTGCTGTGGTGGTGGTCGACGGTGGCTGGAGGTCGGCGAGCAGGGAGGAGGAGGAGGTGGCGGAGCAAGGGAGGAGGTGAGGGCTAGGGTTCTGGGGCTGCGAACAAGGGCAGATCGGGAGAGGAGTCGGGGTAGGGAAGAGAGAAAGAAAAAGAAGAGGGGGGTCGGGGGTCCGACGGGTGCGGGTTTTTTTTTTTTGGGAATTCACATATAGAATAAAAAAATAAATATTTAAAAATTACCATTTGACGATTTTATCTAAATTTATTAAACGAAAAATATTTTCGAAACTATCCGAACGCTTAAAATAATTAAAAAGGTTATATAAAGAATTTCAGAAACATTTTCAGAAGAATTTACTAACGAACATAAAAATTTATATTATTTACGGAAATACATTATAAGACCCTAAAATAATATTTAAAAACCTATAATAAAATATTTAAGTCAAATTCTAATAAATCAAGACTAATTTTAATAATTTCCGAAATCGGTTTTCCACAAACTAAAAAGCGTAGAACGGAAGAAAATTAATTCCAAAAAGAAATTCTTAAATAAGTTTTGAAAATATTTTTAATTTAAACTTCCCGAAAATATTACATTCAATTAATTAAAACGTCGATAAAATATTACTTCCCGAAAATGATTAATTACGTTCAATTATAAATTCAAAATCGTTGATAAATCCATAAAACGAATCGAAATTAAAATAATTAAATATTTACATCAAATTACCCTAATAAAATCATTAAACTTAATAAATTTAGATTTTAAAAATACGAGGTATTACACTTCACGTATAATAATGAAAGCTACTTGAAAAGTGAGGGATACTCTTATAGAAAAAATTGGCAGCCCCAAGGGGTGGTGCGCAGCTAATAAAAGACCATATAAAGGAAGAAAGTATTCAACTATCTCCGTCTTTGAATGTTTTTGAATGTTTCAAGAAGGGATGAAGGTGAAAAAAAAAAAAGCTAGAGTCATTTCGAACTATACTAATATCTAGAAACAATATTTTATCTACTATCTTGCAATCATGAATAGATTATACACTAGAGACAATCTATCATTTTTTAATATAAGTTCCAACTACCCAGTTTGCCACAAGAACTAGAAATCCAAAAACACCCAACTCTCTCTCTCTCTCTCTCTCTCTAATGTGAGCATATTAGCAAGGTGTGGAGGTCGATTAGGGATTGGCTGGGGATAAGAAGAAGGTTCGCCACGCTTGCTAGTGCTACTTGACAGATCAAAGAAAGAAAAATGAAGCATAACTGAATCCACAAATTAGCTAAAATCCTAGGACAGCTATACTATCTTGCATTCATAGCTAGCTCATAATAGACTCACCCATGACAAGCAACCTTTCAGTGTTGATTATATTGTAATGTCGATTAAAGTTGAAGTGTATAAGGTCGTGTATAATAACACACAACAAGCTCCTACGTACTTCAATTCATATCTATAGTAACTTTTGCTTAGATATTTTGATGGTTTGACGGGCGTAAATTTTGTTAAGGATGACACCCAGTTCTGTTTTCATGTAATTATATAGCATACCTCTTTCTGCGTATGTCAGGGTGTACATATATGATTATAAATATATATAAAAAAAACTGCATATTTTAATCACCCATAGGGAACAAACTCAGCCGCTTCGTTAGCTGAAACAAAAAATCTCATTATAACCGCCGGACATAGCTCCATTGGTGAGAGAGCAATAGGTTGCTTAATAAAGTTTTGCCGATGGTCGTAGGATTAGAGGTTTCATCCCGATTAGTGATATAATTTAAAATAGACACCTTACAAATACTAGTAGAATTTTTTACCTTTTCCGTAGCCGAGACACATCTTATAATCAACTTTCTTCACGGGATCCCCTGAGAGGGATGGTGGGAGGATAGCGCGAGGGAATCAATTTTGAGGAAAATCTGACTACCCAATTCGGAAGTTTTAATCTAGGCCTTGCTTTTTTCTAATTAAAAAAAAATTACTAAGTTACCTTTGCAGATGACGTAAAACGCCTAGCTAGGTATCTAGTGCATATAATTGAGGTAATGAAAAAGCAATCGAGTTCACATGTCAAAAAGCTGCTCATATCAATGTCTCAATTTGTTTGTATCAGATCCAACCCGACAGCAACGTTGTGATTGATGTCCATCGACGTCCATAAAGAAAGTACAACCCGGCCAGGGGGCCTCCCATGCTAAAATACATTCCTTCTTGATCTACCTTGCGTACTATATGAACAAAGTTGCACAGACGATTTGTACAACAGCTTTATACTCTTCTAGCAAGGGTTAAGGTGGTTGGGGGGAGATGATCAGCATTCTAGGCTTTGGTGGGGCCGGAGAATGGGGGATGATCCCTTCGACTTTCCTCTTTGTGGTTAAAGATCTCTTCGACTCTATTTTAGTACCATTACAAACTCCCTAGTATCCGAGGGCATCAAAGGCTTCGACTATTTTAGATTGGATAGGATTAGAGCCCATAAAAATCCATATTATGTGTTCGATGCATTTTGATCTTATAAAATTTGATTTAATATAATTGAATAGATTTATTAATTTAATTCGATTCATATTTAATTTAAAATTGATTTAATTCGATACTAATTCGAATATAAATAATAAAATTCGACTCCAACTCAATCCGACCTTAATTTATAATCTATCATTAACCCAATCTTTTATCAACTCAATCCAATTTGATAAAACTAAAATCAATATTAACTAATTAAGATAATGAAAAAATACATGTGTTTTATTATGCATTTAAATCTTTTAAAAATATATATACTATTTAAACTTACTTATTTTTTTTACTTTTATTATGAAATTAGTTATTCACCAATGATATTCTAATTTTATCTTTTTTAGAGTAAAAACGTAACATTAAAAGTTATAATAATAAACAAATAATAATTAATAACATATTATTAATCACATACTTACATGGAGTTAAACTTAATGTTTGTCTACAAGATTTATGAATTAGATTAATTTTGGTGATCAAGATTAATTTTGGTCATCAAGTAAACCCAAACCTAATCTGTCAAATTATCTTGAACACAAAATCACCCAAATACGAGATTACTTGACCCAAACCAGACTCAATAAGGATGTAAACAGGGCGGGTATATCCATACCTGTACCCGTAACCGTATTTGATAAGAAAATCCTTACTCAAATTCTTACTCGTACTCCGAATGCGTATTCACTAACACATCTATATCCATATGCATTGGATATTTATTACCCGACTAATAATCCGTTTATTCGTTAACGGATATTCTTCTACGGATAAATCTATTACCTAACGGATAAACTCATTTAGAGTTAAGCAAAATGATAGTTTTAACCTTAATTAATACTATATTTATTTTAAAATTAAAGGTAAAATGGTAATTATATATTTGATAAATGGGTATGAATATGAATATGGGTATGGGTATGGGTACAGATATCCCATACTCCTATCCGTACCTGAATCCGACGGATATTTTATTTCATCATCTATATCCATTTATTTATATTTATTTAAGTATCTGACAGATAAAACGTATCGAGTTTTGGGTAAAATCTACCTCATATATATATATATCTAGACCCAACCCTGACCCTACTCGTTAAGCTAACCTAAAATAATCCAAACTCAACTAGAATCAAATTCAAACTATCTCAACCTAAATCCAAACCAATCTGTTGAATTAATCTGATATAATCCGGATCTGCAATGACCAAAACCTAAACCCAACCCGATCCGAATAATAAGAATAACCATAATTATTCGAACCCTAAAATGATACAACTCAACTCACAACCTACCTACATAAAAAATCCGCAAATAGTTTGGTCCAAAAATAATCCAATCTGCTATAACTTGACCCAAACACTATATGTTCGATCCGATTACTACCTATAAAAAAGGATTGTAAATGCTAGTAAAACTAAATTTTTATGGGTTTCTACTCTATCTTTAGCATTTTCTAAATTTTGTGTTCTTAAAATTTAATGCATTTATGTTATCAAACATCGGAACTCATAACATTCGAACAACTAATTTTAATAAAGTATTAATTCAATATTTTCTAATCAAATATTTTCTTAATTAATTATTTAAACATATATAGAAAATTATTCATTTTTTGTGTATTAATTAAATTGTTGGACTATTCTACATTTGAATATATAAATAATTAATACACCAAATAAAGTGCATATTCATTTGATTTACATGCATATGTCCATTGATACAATGTGAATATTCATCTCTTATGTACAACAAATGTATATAATTATTTATTTATTGTATCTATGTCAAACAACTAATTTTAATAAAATATTAATCAAATATTTTCTTAATTAATTATCCGAACATATACAGAAAACTATTCATTTCCTGCGTATTAATTGAATTGTCCGACTATTCATCTCTTGCATATTAATATATAAATAATTAATACACCAAAGTGCATATTAATTTGCTTCATATGCATATATCTATTAATATAATGCGACTATTTATCTCCTATGTGTAGCAAATGCATATAACTATTCATTTGTTGTACATATGTTGAACAACTAATTTTAATAATGTATTAATCAAATAATTTTTTTAATTAATTACCTGAACATATGCGGTCAACTATTAATTTCCTGTGTATTAATAGAATTGTCAAACTATTCATATCCTACATATTAATATATAAATAATTGATAAATAATTAATACACCAAATAAAGTACATAAACCAGTCGACCAACACATATGCATCTGCTGCCATTAATATAATGCAACTAGCAAATACATATAACTAATTTTAATGAAGTATTATTTTTTTTTCTTTTTTTTTAAGGTTAGATCAACATCAATCAAATATGATGATGATAATAATAATAATAATAATAATAATAATAATAATAATAATAATTGTTTATAAAAATAATTTTATTATTTATTATTAATAATATGACTATTATTATTTATATAACTATAATAATTATAACTATTAATATAACTAATACTAATATAATTATTCATATAATTTTGATAATTACTATTATCATAATTTATAATATAATAATGATAATTATTATTATGATAATAATGAATATTAATATCATTGATTATTACTATTATGAATATTATCATGATTAATAATATAATTATTATTAAAAAACTAATAAGAGAATGACAACATTGGTTATTATATAAAAATAGAGTTGTTTGACAGACGATATAAAGACAAATTTTTCTGCCTAAACTATACCTATTCTTACTAATCATATATTATCATTGTCATATATTATTACTAAATAATAAGGTTAAATAAATGATGAAATACTCCTGCGTATTAATTGATTTGTCAAACTATTCATCTCCTACGCTGCATAACAACAAAATGATATTCATCTCCTGCGTATTAATTGAGATATTCATCTATTATACATATATCGAACAACACATATTAATCAAGAATTTTCTTAATTAGTTATATAAAAATATGCAGCCAACTATTCATCTCCAGCGTATTAATTAAGTTGTAAAACTACTGAATATATGAATGTAACTATTCATCTGTTGCACATATGTCGAACAACACATATTAATCAAGTTTATTCTTAATTAATTATTTGAACATATACAGCCAACTATTCATCTCTTGCATATTAATTGAATTGTCAAACTAATGAATATATGAATGCAACTATTCATCTTATGCGAACAACAAATTCATATAACTATTCATCTTTTGTCATTAATACAGCATAACTATTCATATTCTACATGCAATAAATGCATATAACTATTCATCTGCTGCAATACATAATAATTAAGTATTTTATTAATTAATAACTTGGACATATACAGTCAACTATTCATCTTCTGCATATTAATTAAATTGTTAAACTATTCATCTCTTATATAATAATATATAAATAATTAATAGACCACCCGTGCATTACACCGGGAAATGTAACTAGTATATATAAAATCCGAACTCATAACATTCGGTCAAGCATTAAAAGGTCCATCATCGACGGGATGGAAGAAAATCATATATATATTTGGGGAAGGGGGGGGGGTTACGAAAAGATTCAAATGATAAAGTTTAGGATACCCAAAATTTTAATTTTACTCATCCAATTACGACCTTCACTCTACTTTTGGTGCCTGCCATGATCATTCTCTGTCATGCCGTAATGAAAAAGAAGATAGAAGAGCTAAAAGGATGTCTAGACAAATTAAGCTGTTGTAAAACTTTGCATGTATAGAAACCAAGAGAGAAACCGTCTTTTACAATTATGTGAAAACTACAAAAGGTAACCTTAACGGTTTTTTATGAGATCATTACAACTGCAACTCATATATTCCATTCCTTTTATAAACAGATGTTTTGAATATAAAAATTAACCATTAATTAATTTAAAATATAATTATTATATTTGTATTAAAAAATACTCCCATTATATTATTTTATTATAATTTTTTATCAATATATATTAAAATATATTAATGGTTAAAATTTACAATGACTTATATTGTACAACAAAGGGAGTATATTATTGGCCATACAAATTTAATGAATAATCAATATATATATATATCTTGTTTAATTTTATCATATTCACTTTTAATATCATGAAAAATATTTTTGAAAATGATTGATTTTAAGATATCCATCTATCTTAACTATTTTAATATTGCAGGATAGAAATGATTCCTAATTTTACGTGCATTGTTGGTTGAGTGGTGAGCCAACACGTAGTTTTAAAAAAAATATTGTTATAGGTTGCTAGTTCTCGCAATCAATTGCCTATCTTTACTATTATTTTAAAAAATAAGTTAATAAAATAAATACAAAATTTTGAAAAAATGTAGTCGTAATGTTTGGTACGAAAACAATTCTTATTCCTACCTCACTTGGTGAAATAATCATTGATGAAATAATTTGTACTATTATTGATATAATAAAGTATCAAATTAAATATAGAACAATGACCTATTTGAATGGACAAAAATACATATAAAGACATAAATATTTTAAAGTATTTTTTTTTTTGTAAAGACATAATAAGTTAACATTTGTTCCCTTTAAGGTATAAATATTTTAGAAAATTTAGATTTAAGGGATTTTTACATAAAGTTATTTATTATTTATTATTATTATTATTATTATTATTATTATTATTATTATTATACATAACTTATAAAGAGCTATACCTAAACTACCCTCACCTCATCCTACATATTTCTAATTACACACAAAAATATAAATAACCAATTAAATTAAATCAAATAAAAAGAGGATGACCAACATAGTTTGACTTCTTCAACCTCTATACCACTTCTTCTTCGACCTCCAACTTTGTGTTGTCTTAGTTGGTAAAAATTTTCCACCACCATATCTTTGATTCTCCTCTTGTTTTTAATTGAAGGTTATAATTCAATTTACTCAGTGATCCTTCCTCAAAAGGGCCACTGACGAATAAATTTAAGACCAAATGTTGCATCAATCTAAGAGATTGTTGGTCATATGAAGCCAAGTTGAATACTATGGTTGATGAAGGTGGAGCTATAATGGTGACACCATGCACAAATTAAGATAAAAGGTTGGACATGAAAGAGGAAGGCTGGGCAAAGGAGGATGCAAGTTCAACGACGTTAATAGAAACCGAAGTTTGAAGTGTGTTGGGAATAAAAATCAAGGCTAGTTGAAAATGGAAGCAGATGGGCATTGTTAGAGATAATAATTGGACTTAACTGAAGCCATTAGATTTAATTTCATCTCAACTTAGAGAAACAACTACGTTTATAGCTATGCTATCTCAATTTGATCTTTAGTCATCATACTTATAACCACTATTTTTGGGCATGTAAGATGTACTTTGCATGCCTTTTAGTCCTCTATTTATTATGTGAAGATTATAGCTTTGTCTGATATTCTTTTATCAAATGGCTCTAATTTTTCTTATCTATTTGCCTGATATTTAGTGAATAGAAACAAGTTAGATGTTAAATACGAAGTCAAATGTCAATCATATTATTATTATTATTATTATTATTATTATTATTATTATTATTATTATTATATTGAATAAGTTATATATATTTTATTTGTTTAATTAGAATATAGAGGATAAGGTAAGGTTAGTTTAGGTATAATGTGTTATAAATTAAATAAAAAATAACTTCAAGTAAATAATTGCCTTAAAATTCATTTTAAAAGAATATTTATGCTTTAATGGAAACAAATATTAAACATTAATGAGTTTATGAAAAATTTTAAAATAATTATGCATTTACATAAACAAATCTAAAACGTTTATGTTTTTATATGTACTTTTGTCACTAATTAAGAGGGCACTATTGATTATCAAAACCTTTCTAGGGAGTTTGGGGATTTTTTTCCAAGCAAGCTACCTAGTGAGATACCCCCAAGGGGAATTGAGCATTAAATCAACCTAGTTCTCGATGTTACACTTCCTAATAAGTATGTCTATATGTGTAATCTTAAGGTGGATGGGGACCTACAAATGCTAGTTGATAAGTTGTTGCAAAAAGGATTTATTAGAGAATCCCTTAGCCCTTGTGCGATACCCATCTTTTTGGAATCAAAGAAGGATGGGAGTATGATGATGCATGTTGACAATAGAGTTATCAAAAATATCAACATCAAGTATAGGTATCATATACCTAGACTTGATGATATGTTGGATTGCTTATGTGGAGCTTGTATGTTTTTGAAGATTACTTTAAGGAGCGGATACTGCCAAATTAGAGTAAAGGAGGGAGATGAATAGAATACTAGCTTCGAGACTAAGGAAGGATTATACAAATAGACGGTGATGCCCTTTGGTCTTTCCAATGCACCACCCACTTTTATGTGGCTCATGAATAAAGTCCTTAGACCCTTTATTTCTAAATTTATTATAGTGTAATTTGATGATATACCTTTGTACTCCTCTAGTAGTAAAGACCATACAAAGCATTTAAGGCTTGTATTTTTGGCTCTTAGGAAGAACAAGTTGTATGAAGAGTTAGAGAAGTGTGATTTTTTTTATACCAAAAGTAGGGATGGCAACGGGGCGGGTAGGGGACGGGGACCCCATCCCCATCCCCGAACCCAATAAGGAAAATAATCCCTGAACCAGACCCGATCCTCGATATTTTTTTATCGGGGATTCCCCGACCCGATCCCTGCGGGGATCAAATCTCCATACCCAACCCGATCTCCGATCTATTTTCCATCTCCGATTTATTCCCCGTTCTTAAAACCCGATCCGATCCCCGAAACCCGACTTTATACCCGATCCCATCTCCAATCCTCAAACTATTTTTTTATATTATATTTTTAATTTATATTCTATAAAAAGTTATATATATATATATAATTATATAATTATATATATATATATATACATATATATAAATTTCAGGGCGAGTTCGGGGATGGGGACCCCAAACCCGTCCCTAAAAAAATCCCCGTTAAAAATCCACGAACCCGAACCCGATCCCCGAATTCTTTCCCCGAACAGGGAATTTCCGACGGGGCTATGAACCCGCAGGAAAAATTGCCATCTCTAACCAAAAGTCACATTCCTAAGGTTTGTTGTATCTAAGATTGTAAGAAAATATAAGTAAAATTTATATAACAATATATTTTCAATAATTTTAAATAAGTAATAAAACATTATTTTTTATTTTCATAATGAGTTAGCAAAGAATTTAGTTTTGTTAGACTGAGTTATTGTTGGGTCAGGTTATGGTGGATTTTCAATTATCTTGGATCACAGATTGAATTTAGGCTAGGTCACTTATTAATAGATCAATATCGAATCATGTATAGGTCAGATTAAATTGATATATTATTTTAAATTTTTATAAAAAAATTAGATCTCCATTTGATGAACCGAATTAAAAAAAATAGACCAACTTTTGCTAGCTCTAACAAAAAAGTTGATTGATTGGTTGTCGATAAATCGAAAATTCCACAAGCACCGCCTTATAGCAAGAATCAATGAATTTAGGCAGAAATCAGAATAGGATTAACGGGACCATATTGGATGGCGATTTATGCAGTCACCCAATATCACACATATATTTTGTGACGATGCATGTGGCGGACAAATTGCATACACTCCCACAATCAACGGTTAACCTTTAAATAAGTCTCCCCTTCAAACTTCATTCCCAGTCAATTTCGGAAGTTCAGATACGGCTCCATGCATGGGTAATTAAGGGGGCCACAACCCACAAGATTTTAAAGTCGATATACCTTAACCTCAGCCACGAGTGGCAATCTTCTGTTTGCAGCAAAATGCGTTTTACCAAAAGGCGAGGAGAATGATTGATTACTTTAAATTTCTTAATTTCCCTCCGGTCGTCCACTTGCGATATCTTTCCATGGACGAAGGAAAGTAGCGAGAGGGGAACGTCACGTTAAGGAAAGAAAATGCATTGGGTTACGATGATTACGTCATTGGGGGGAGGGAGTGCGGCTTTATGATGGGATTCTTTGAAAGCACCAGCAAAAGTAATTAAGTCTTTGGGCCGACTTTGAAACAAAGTTAGTTAACTTTTTTTTTATCACCTCATAAAAAGCATTACGTTGTTTCATCTTTTTATTACCGTTTTGATATACATATATATATTGTTTAGAAAAGTCAAAAAGCACCATTTTATTCATCTTAGATTAACAAATTATACCAAATTAAGCCTTAATATGTTATGCCATAAATGTGTCTCCGGCAGACACTATAACTTAATTTTCATTGTGCCTTTATTTTGTTCAATTATTTTTTCAAAAATCCATAGGATCGGTACAAATTATAATATTTTAAATGTCATATACAATCAACGTAGATGATTCAAACAAGAGACATCTAGTATTTATAATTTCAACATATGAGTACATGCATATTAAGCAGTTGTCTAAGATAGAGGTGGCCAACGGGTCATATAAGTTGGGTTTGAGTCATAACTATGATTTGGGTCGTGTTTATATTGAGTTGAGTCATTTCGGGTAAGAAGAATATCGAGTCGGGTTTTGTTGTAACCCATCGTGTTTATTCGGGTTCAGGTTCAATTCGGACATATAGACTTCGAGTCGGATCGGGTTTGGGTTAGGTAAATTCAGATCTATAAACTCAATTATAAACTATGAGTTGTATAAGATTTGGACTATGTTAATTCAATTTAGAATTTGTATTGACATTGATTGTTATCAATTTAATATAATTAATAAATTGAATTTTGTGATTTATTATTATTGTTATAATTATCATAGTAATTTTTATCATAATCTATGTAATGATATAATAAATTGTTATCATAAAATATGTAATAATAATAAATTATTATCATTATTAGTATGATTATTATAATTATTGTTAAAAATAAAATTATAAATATTATTATATAATAATGATTGTTATAATAATTATAATTATCATATTAATTATAATAATTATTGTTATTGTTGTTGTTGTTGTTGTTATCATTAGAAATATAACGCTCATTATTATAAGTAGAAATACAAATATAAATTTTACTATTGTTATCACAATATTATATATTATAATTTTTATGTTTATAATAATTATTACATATAAATAATAATAATAATAATAATAATATATGAGGATAAGGGTCTACACACATGTCTTTTTATTTAATTATACAAGTAATTAGTTGCATATGATTACAAAAGAATTCTCACCGTTGACAAATTATGAAAGTGATCAACAATGTGAGAATTGTAATCTAGTTAGAAAAAAATATGGATGAAATAAATTGTTATTAAATAATTTACGTTGTTAATGGATGAATAAAGCCTTGACTATTTCAAATTATATTTAGTAACCAATTAGATTCCGATAAATAAGTAAGTTGTAGAAATTATCCTTTACTAAGTTTGTTCTACCATAATTCTACCATCCTTCGCTATTATAAATAGCCTATGAAATTTCTATAATTAGTATAGTAGTCGTATATCCCAAGAAAAATAAGATATAAGAGCCAACACCGATGTACTTAGATTAGGGATGAGGGTTTACTGTGTAAGAACTATAATACCACATAATATTTATAGGTATTTAATTGATACTTTAAATTATATATGCTTATATCATACTATCCTTTTTTATTATTTTAATATGAAATTGCTGTATAGGAACGTATGATGTTATCCCTTATCAGTGAACTAAGTTTATAGTTAGTCAGACACCTTTCATAGATACAATTAATGATAGATTTATAATGTTTATAGTAATAAAAAAGATGGGGGAAATCAAATGGTGTTGTGCATTGCTCCTCTCCTTTTTGTATTTCGTAAGTATTATTTGCATCTTTGATCCATAGTCTTAAGTCAACAAGTCATAATTTCTATTCATCTAACTACGACCTATGTCATTAGTTAGACTAGCAGATAGTAGAAGTCCTATATAAAGATAGATAGATAGATAGATAAATTTATATATAAAAAAGAGTGACAATTGCACTAATGATATCGTATAGTAGTATGCCATTATGAAGATTAATTACTGGCCTTTGGATTTAGTTTTGAGAATCTTAATTTGATTAATTTAGGTAATAATAGCCTCCAACGATGCTATCATATCGATTTTAGTTTCTAAACAGTATATATATATATATATATTAAATTCATAAGTTTTATTTGGAGGTAAATAATCATTTAGCACTTTATTTATTAGAGTAATTCCATGCCCCCTTAATTATTCTAGAATTAAGGGCTTATATAGAAATATTATGTGATATACTCAAAGATTATTAAATATAAGGATTTTGATAAGTTGTGCCTAAGATAAATATAATACATTTATTTAATATATTTCACCTAGCATTAATAATATATTATTGTTAACTTTAGAATTAGTTAACTAGTAAACCTTTAATGATTGAATCGCATTTCAAGTAACCCACTTACTTTTCTAGTTACTTGTAGGTAAGTACTAACTATATTTTGATATATGTGATTTTATTTTTGTGATACATGATTCAAGGTGCTTTAAATTTTATATATGAGGTAATCCTCTTTTTACAAACCTTTATATTTTTTCAACCTGGTTCATAATTTTATCTAACAATATGAGTTCTATAAATATAAGTTTATTCATAAGTATTTTTATAAATTTATGTTGCTAATTTACTCGGAACGTATGTATGGTGCATATGTGATTTTATATATTGTTAGTGATCGTATAAAATTTATGGTACATATAGTCATATGATATTATTATGAATATATGATCTTTGTTTTCCTAATCGGCATTGAATCACAATAATTGTTGCTTGGATTCTGACCCAAGTGGTCAATTCTTTATGGAAATTGTTTAAATTGGAAAGTGGTATTATGGAGAGCCTTATTTAATAAAGATGGTATTCATAAAAGTATTATTTATGAGACGTATTAATTATGAAAAATATTATTTATGGAAGTTGCTATTTTTAGAAAGTATTAGATATGGAAGGTACCCTAATTTAGAAAGGTGGATAACTAAGGAATGGATATGTTTCTATGTTTTAAATGTGTTAGATAGTCACTTTGAATAAGACACTAAAATTTAAAGTGGAAGATGAGAGTAGGATAGGGTCTTCTGGAGTTGGCCTCCTAGAGTTGGGGATCTGCAATAGCCTTTCCTTAGATTGTAGTGATGTGTAATCACTTAGTTTATTTACCTGGCCAAGTACTAGAAAGGCTCTATGTCTGCTCTATTAGGATCTTTAGACCTTTTAGAGAGTATGCACACTTAGGAACTGCATAACCGACGTTGGATTTTTCCTTTTGGTGCTAGGACCATTGGAATTGGTTGGGTTTTTCCCACTCAATAAATAAATTTGGATTGTTTGTTTACGTGGTTACTAATTTAATAGGCTTTTATAATTAGTAAAATAATATTTTCCTTATCATTTAAATCATATATGGTTGTGTTTGATGTATTATAGTAATTCTATAAATTATGATATTTTCCTTCTAAATAATGAGTTACTTAGTTATTCCCCTAACTAACTTGTTGTTGTTTTAAACATATTGCGATGATCCATGATGTGCATGGTGAGCAGATAGTCTTGTTCACATAAATTATGACCATACTTGATGATGGATGCATGCTTACGGGATAAGTTGAGAGAGTAGTTCGGCTTACGGAGTTCTATCTTTTGATGATATTTCGATTTCAATGGGTTTTAAATAGAGTAAAGTTATTTAATTTACTGATATGTCGCTAACTACTTTCGGCGTTGTTATTTGAATTTATTATGGTGTCCTAATATATGTGAAAATTTATTTTAATTTTAATTTTAAGTATTAGCCTTAACATCTAGTGTAAGAAGAATAATAGTGTCTACTTGAACTAGATGTGCCTGTAATACCTTCATTTATATTCAGCTTTTGCATTGTTTTCTAAGTATTGTATGTTTTGAAAATAGGAATGTTAAAGTAATAATAATAATAATAATAATAATAATAATAATAATAATAATAATAATAATAATAATAATAATAATGATAGAAATTTTTATGATCTAATCTGATTAATGTTAATATGATGTTATAATAAATTAAGAAGAACATAATCTTCCTAGTTTTGTTACATTTGTTGTTATATGTGCATATTTTTGTTTACATAAAATTTTATTAATAAGTTAGTTTATTGGTATTTATGTATCAATTTATATAAGATAAAATATTACCTTTGTGGGATGAAATTTGACTTTAGTTTGGATATAGTTTAAAATTATGTCCGGATATGAGTCATATTCTAGTAGGGTCATTTTGGGTTAGATAAATTCGGGTTGGATGATTATCAGGTTTCTATCCGAGTATAGATTAGGTTCAAGTCGGGTTCTTTTTAGATTGGGTTATTTCAGTTTGGTTCATTTCAAATATGGGTTACTATCGGCCGGGTTAATTAAATTTTAGTAGACTTCGGATTCATTCGGTGTAATACCCCAAAATTTTAAAACATTAAATTTAATACTTAATCCTCATTTGGGATAATTTAATTTTTAAATTATGAAATTAATTATTTTATGGACTTTTGGGTATATAAAAATGGTTACGATTATTTAATAAATTAAAATAATTTTTTGTTATTTTATCATACTCATTTTATTTAAATAAATTTTCAAACCTATATTTTACTAAATTTCCCTCTTAAATTAATTTCTTAAATTTTAAATAAATTAAATACCCTTATTCTAAAAATTATTTTATTTTCATTTTCCCCTTTTTTCTTTTTCTTTTTTTCTTTCTCCTTTTTTTCCTTCCTTTTCCTCTTCTTCTTTTCTTTTCCCTTCGAGCCACCCGTCCTCTTTTTTTTTTTCTTTTCCCCTCTCTGTTAGGCCGCTGACCCTCTTTCTTTCCTCCTCTCGCATCTAGCCTAGCGCCTCCCTTCTCCTTTTTTTTCCTTGCCTTTCCCCTACAGTTGGGCCAGCCTAACCCCTCCTCTTTTTCCTCCCTCTCCCTTGCGCGCACAGGCCAGCCTTTCTACTTCCTTCCCCTCCAGGCCAGCCGGGTAGCCTTCTTTCCCTTCTCCTTTCTTCTTCCCTTCTCCTTCCTTCTTCGACTGTTGACGCTATGCTAGCTTGCAACCACCTGCAACCAGCCCCTACAGCCCTGCCCTCTCCCTCTCCCCCATCCCTTTCCCTTCCATTTTGATCCAAACACAACCCCCCTCGCATCTCCCTTTCCTTTCGCTTTTATTACTTCCCTTCCCTACCACCCTGCACCCTAACCTACAGCCTCTCCCCCTGCCACACCCTAGCTCCTGCCTCTGCCTCCCCTACTCTCCCTCTTCTTTTTCTTCTTCTCCTATGCCTTATCTTCTTTCTCGATCTGCCTCATTTCCCCTGCAGAACCTCCTATTTTCTCCATTCTTCCCTTCTTCTCCTCCCCTATTTTTGCTTCGTCGCCCTCAACTGCTGCATCTACCATATAACCAACCACATGCCAACCCCCTAGCATCTCCTGCTACTTCCCTGCACCTCCCAACAACCACCCCTCGCCCCCTACAACCACCCTTCCCTTCCTTTCTCTTTTCTTCCCCTTCTCGACCTCCACCCAACACCACCACTGTGCATCACTGTCTCCCTTCTTTTGCTGTCACCACAACCACCCCTCAACCCCTTGACACCTCCCCTACCACCACCCTACCTCACCTTGGTCGAAAATCCCCTGTAGCCCCTCCCTTCTTCTCCTTTTTCCCGTCCTTCTCCTTCTTCTCCCTTCCTTGCACCCATTTTCCTAGCCCTGTAGCCACTGTCTCCGCCATCTTGAGCCGCCGATCTTCGACCCCTGACTACAACCTACACCTCTACTCCCTCTCTGCACCCAACCACCACCCTCACTCCTCTCCACAAGCCCTCAATCAAAACCCAAAACCCTTACCCAAACCAACCCTCTTCCCCCTTTCTCCCACCCCCTCTTCGACCCTTATTCCCTCTTCATTCTGTGCATGCAGCTCACGCTATCATGCAATGTGAGTCTACTCCATCTCCTTAAGCAAATGTTGCTAATTTTTGAGGTATAAAAATATTTAGCATTAATATGTATTAATTAAGCTTTTTGTTAAAAAATTATTCTTTTAATTTTCTACTACTAACATGCTAGTTTTGATATTATTTTTAGATACAAATCTTTTCTAATGACAGTTTAAACTTTTAACCAGAGTACCGGTAAGATTCAATTATTGCTAGAAATAAGGTAATTATTGTACTCTACTAAAATTTGTGGATATATGGATGCTAGCACATTAGGGCTTTTAAATATATTTATGTGCATGTTGTATGATGTTAAGTATATTATGATTTGTAGCATATGTCAGTAGTTGAAGTGAAAAGCATGTTATATTATGTGTCATGTGTAGAAAATGATAGATAAGGAAGGAGCCTTATTTTTAATAATAATGTTAAACACATGTATATGACATGATGAGCTAATGTGGCCATTTGTAGCATAGATAATGTTAATATTAGCCCTAGGGGCATTTTAGTAATTTTTCTTATAATAAAGGGTTTGGCCTAAATAAGAGTGTATCGTAGGTGATAATGGATATTAATAATGAACAATGATAGTTGGTGATGTTAGATGATGTATATGGACCCTAGATGTTAATGTTTTATATAGTAAGGGTATTTTCGTATATTTGGTATAATAAGGATAAATTAGTAATTTTTATGAATAAAAGGAATAAAATGGTAAATTAATAAGTAAGATGGATATTTAGGTAATTTTAGCATAAAAGAAGGTTAACTTGGTGAGTTTATGAGTAAAAAGGGCATTTAGCAAATTATTAGGTATGAAGGGTATTTTGGTAATTTTGGCATAAAGAGGGATGATTTGGTAATTTTATAAACATAAGGGGGTAAAATGACAAATTAATAAGTAAGGTATTTTAGGTAACTTGGTAATTTTGTGAGTAAAAAGGGTAAAATGGTAATTTAGTAAGTAAGAGGGGTATTTTGGTAATTTAGCATAAAAAGGGCAATTTGGTAATTTAACTAACTAAAAGGGGTGCGTTAGTAATTTAATAAGTATGGAGGGTGATTTGGTAATTTAACTAACCAAAAGGGCAATTTAATAGTTTTAACAAGTATGGAGGGTAATTTAGTAATTTAACAAAAACTGAAGGACAATTTGATAATTTTAACAAGTATAAGGGCAGATTGGTAATTTAACAAATTGGAAGGATAATTTTGTAATTTAACAAGTATGAGGGATAAAGTTGGTAATTTAATAACTATGGAGGGTAATTTGATAGTTTAATAAATACAAAGACATATTTTGGTAATTATACAACTATGAAGGATAATCTGGTAATTTGGCAAGTAAAAAGGGGTAACTTAGTAACTTTACAAATAAAGAGTATTTTAGTAATTTTGTAAGTACAAATAGGTAAATCGGTAAATTGTATATAACTTATCAATGAATTAAATAAGCATCCATAATAAGGCATAAGTAATATTAAATAACATGATAAGGGTTTATGGTTTTAGTATCACTTGTTTAAATGTAAACCCATATGTTATAAGGATAAGGGTATTTCGATAAATTGGTGAATATCACAAGGTTATGGCATAACATAGGGTTGAATGGATAAGTAAGGGTATGATATGATGTTATTTCATAATCATGCAAGAGGTGCCTTAATTATTAATTGTGTATGGAAATATATGATGGATGTGCTAGAAGTGCATGTTAGGGTTTATGTGTTCAATGATCCTTGATATAAAATACTTGATTCTATGACCCATATTATAGTTATGATATAATAACCCTTTATGGTATGTGAATAAATGGAAAAGAATTATGTAATGGGGATAGATGATAAAAGGTTGACCTTAGTGGTTTATTTAAGTTAACATGGATGTGATTGTTGTGTTTATTGCAGTCACCTTAATTAAGACATTAATAATTAAAGTGGAAGATCTCGAGATTGGGAATGGTGGTTGTAGCTCTTTAGGGGTCACTACCCTAAAGACGTGGTTTAGCCCATGATTGTTTTAGATTTTGTTGGTGTGTCTTAGTGCCCCAGCCAGGCCCTACATCTTACTCTATCTAGCTCTACAGACATATTTAGGGGGTATACATACTTATGGATTATGTATCCTTTTCAGTAGGGTACTACGGGTCCTTGTGCACCAGTGCAACTAAGGTACCTTGCCGTCCCTAGGTTGATGGTTGGAGGGTTCTGTGTTCCTTGTATATGCCAGTATAATCGGTGTAACTTTGTGTCTCTAGGTTCGTGATTTCCCCTTCGAGTTAAATAAATGGAAAAAATTAATCATGTAAAGTGAAAGATTATTGAGTTGGGCCTAAACGGATTATATCACATGTACTAGTCTAGCTATTATAATAGTGGCGAAGAACATTTTGTCCTAGAGGATGTATAAATGTACTGGTAAATTGGTTATAATAGTGGTTAGGAGCGTGTTACCCTAGAATGTATACTAGTCCACTGGTTATAATAGTGGTCAAGTGCGTGTTTTCATGGAGTGTATTCTAGTCCACCGGCTAATAATGGGGGATCCCTTGCTCAATATACCAAACCTTGGATGATAATGAATTATAGGAAATATACTAATTACTTATAGTGGAATAACATGTGAGTAAGGCCTAGACCGATCCACTAGAGATAATAGTAGCCAAGAGCCTTCTGTCTTGGAGACCGGTCCACTAGCGAATAATAGTGGCCAGGTCCGTGTTGCCGGAAAGTGTAATATGTTCCATCGGCTATTATAGTGGGGTTCTCGTACTCACATGGATATAATTCAAGAGATGATGCTGAATAATGATTAATTAATGGCTTAAGACTAGAAGTATTGATTTCACCATTATGATATATTGATGTAGTATAACTATGGCATTGGTGCCTATTGCTCTTGTTAAGTGCTGGAGATGCTAAGCAAATGGTCTTTGTGTTGTACAATTCTTATTAGTTGCTGTGTGTAATCGCTCTTATGTGGCTGTGATTATTTACATGCCCGCATATGATATTGTCTTTACATTTGTTTAATTATGATGTGTTACATGCGAGTCTTGCCTTTTAGTCTAGTATAAAGGGTTATTCAATACCATAGTACTAAAGGGTTCTGTTTGTGGGCCTATGCCTATTCAATAGGCAGTGCCCCTTGCCGGTTAGTTGCATGTGCTATTCAAGTTATTATCGGGTAAGAGTGTAAGGAATGTCTATAAGGCTTTTTAGGGTTTCTCTTTTAACCTTACTATTTCTTTGCCTAATGATTTCACTCTCGTAATCACTAATAGTGGGTTTTATCTTTTGTAACGTCATTAACATGCTACTTTGATTTAAATGAAAGTTTGAATTTGTGTAAATGATGTTAGGTTTCTTTTAAGCTTTAGCACTTGACACTGGAATGATAGGAGGAAGCAGGTCTGGTACTAAGTATGGTAGTAACATCTCCAAAATTTACGATTTTTGTTTCCGCAAATTTCTAATTAAAATAAAAATTTTAATAGTGAATTTTGGGGGTGTTACATTCAGATTGTTTCAAGTTTTCGAGTTAAGATATAGTTTAATTTTTTAGATCTACATAGGGTTTCAGGTTTGATTATTTGAGTCGGATTGGTCGAGTTGGGTCAGTTTTACTAGGTCTAATCTAGGATCTCGAAAAACCGAAAACCCCCAAATTCTTTGATACATTATATGCATAGATATACATGAATACATACACAGATATAGGACCCCACATCTTTCCTATCTAGGACCTTTTAAAAATGAATGCGGACCATACTTCACCATCAACCACCATATTAGATTATTACAAGCTTTAATATGCTATACCATTGAAATTTGCTTTTTCTAAATAGTAACTATTGAAATATATTTTAGTACTTAGTAAAAAGATCTTATTAGGATCTTCAAGTATTCTATATTTTACATCTAAACTTAAGAAATCATCCTATTAGGCTATGCTCATTTTGTTTTATTTTTTCTTATTTGATATGAATAATTTAATGTGTTATTGCTATTATTTTATTATTACTAATCTAATATGATTTGCTTTAAAAGCATTACATACCATTTGTCTTTTATCATACATCGATTGTTACATCACATTACTATCCTTGTACTTTTGATAAATAGAATCCAAATGCCTTGACATTAACTCAGGTGCATCATCAAATGATAAAGCAATTTTCCACATTTTCGATACCACAAACCTTTTCCAAAAAAATAAAAATAACCTAACATCACATATTGTAAATAATATTCATTTTACTTTATTTGATAATTATATGTCTCATTAAGTATTTTGCTAAAACAAAATTAACTCCAATCACTTTAATAAGCTAATTATCCATTTCATGCATAAGATCATATATTTTTAAATGTCACATATTGTCGTTTGATTATTCTTTAAGGTTTTATAGAATACATATCTAGTTATAATGGATTATTTATACTCAAAAATTCTAGGAAATAAAAAATAAATCTACATTTATCTAAAGAGTCTTCTTGTTCACCATTTCCTTGAAACATAATATCATGATGTGTTAATATAACATTCTAATATTTTGGTGGAAGTTAATTTTCAAAAGTAGTTACCTGAATAAATTATTTTTATTTTTAAAAAAATTAGGGTAAATGTTTCTTAAAACATTTATTTGAATAACTAATTTTTTAAAATATCTCTAAATAACTCATATAAGAAAATATGATATTTTAATTTGGCTTGTTTGGTTTTCTTTATTGGGAAAGTTTGAATGATTCACCTTTTATTGGACCTAAACATTTTATTCTAATTTTTAATATGAATGACTAGGCTTACCGACATGTGCATCATATTTTTATTATTTAATTTAGTTACAAAATCCTTCTCTACATACTCTTGAGCAAGTGACAAAATTAACAAAACACAAGTTACTTTCTATACTATATTCTAAGTTACTAATCAATCATATTAATTGAACTAAGAACAGACTTGTTTTCTTTTCATCTATAGGTTAGCTATCTTAATATGTAGTGAGGTGATGTATATAAGGTTAAGAAGAATCTTTCTTCATATAAGTTCTTCTTATCTCATTTTCCAACAATAATAAGTAGTTTTATTTCTTAACTCATGTTGTGATAAAGATGCTTATATTGGAGAAAATTTAATATACACATAAGATGAAGAATAATCTTTATGGTTGAGAAAATAATATAACTACTAAAGAAAAACTAAATAAGAATTATTATCTCTTACAACCTTCTGCCTTTTTTATGTCATATGTTATCCATACTAGGAATCCTCTTTGTAGAACCTAAATATTTCATTTCAAACTCGCCACATAAGTGTATCTGTATCTTATTGATCTCATATGTGTGCTTATGAGCAATGAGAATATTATCAACATAGAGAAGTAAGTAAATATATAATCCGCCATAGATCTTTTTATAGTAGACACAACTATTCTACCCACTTCATGTATACACAATACTAATGATAAATTGGTTAAATCATTTATACCAATGTATTAGCAATCCCCTTGGTGATTGTTTTAACCCATATAATGACTTCTTGAGTAGACAAACATGATTCCCTTTACCTAGTACAATAAATACTTTTGGTGGTTGTATATAGATCATTTCTTCTAAATTTTCATGGATAATTATCTTTATATCTGATTGCTCCACTTTCCAAGTCATGAAGAGATGTTAAGGCAAGTATCACATATATAAAACTATGCTTTACCATTAGAGAACAAACTTCATTAAAGCTAATACATTCTTCATGAGTAAAGAGCTTTTATGCAAGCCTTTATTTGAACCTTGATCCATTATTCTTATTGAATATCCACTTTCAACAGATAATCTTCTAATCAACTAGCATCATGTTGGATTATTTTAGAGGTATTCAAGCTCTTCTCTCATGACAACGAAACATTGTGATGCTTCATCATAATTATCTAATTCACAAAATGAGCTTGATTATTGTTCTTCAATGCTCTCTATTATTCTAATAGTAAAAGCAATAAAATTGTTATATCATTTTGATGATTTTGTTTTTCTTCTTGGTATATCTCTAGCTAAGATATACCTATGCTTTTTTGATGCAATATCTTCATTTATCACCCTTGGTTTCTTTTTAAGAACTTAAATCTCAAGCACCACCTCTTGCTAGTATCATTAACCTCAATTTGATTATCTAGACCCTCTTGTGGTATTGGGTTGTATAGTTGTCACATTGATAGTCAAATTCATACCGATTACAGGCTTTGATTACTTAGGGTGTCATAATCTATACTTTTTGACTCCTTGATAATCTAAAAATATGAATTTCTTATCTCTTGTTTTTTCTTTTCCCTCATTTAAAGGGTATAAGCTGAAAATCCAAATATGAGAAAATCTAAGTATGTTATAGTTGAGCTTAACAACACATCCTATGGTGTCTTACAATATATAACTATATAAGGAGACCTATTCACCAAATAACATGTAATTTTAACTACCTTTGCCTAAAATTGCTTAGGTAATTCTGTAACACTCCTAAATTTAGGACTAAACATTTAGTTTTAAAGATAATATGGAAGTGGTTGAAAACAAAAATGGAGGATTTCACCACTTCATCAATTATGAGAGATGTGTGATTATCACCTAACACATGCTTGATACAAGGCAAAACAAATGAACAAACAAAGGAATGCATGCACAACTAAAAATAGTAATATGGATGAGAGTTCTATAGGAGAAGAGAAGTACAAAGTATAATTCTAGAATCAAAGCCAGGAGTTTAAATAACCAAAAAGAACAAAAACATCCTGATGTAGTGTCATCATAGGTGGATAATGAAAAAGAACAAAAGTATACCCCTGTAAAACTTCCTTTGGTTATTGGAATAGATGTGGGTCATCATAGTGAAAACACAAATATAATATTAATATCATGAAGTAATGGTAAAATAAAATAACTAAAACAAGGTAAGGGCTCATGTTGTTCTTTGAGGTCATATGATAACATACCATAAACCATGCTCATATATAATTCATTGAAGAAAGAAAACAACACATATTAATACAGTAAAATTTTTAAGATAAATCCATTTATGAAGATATTTGAATGAACACACCCAATTCTCTACCACAAATAAAAGTTATGGTATCATAGCATACTAATGGGATACCACATCCATCATACATGGTTATAATAAATTGAGAGGGCTTTCTTTGGGGACACCACATATACCATACCTGGAGTGCATATTCCACGAGGGATAAAATACATTAGGATACCAGACCCTCCTAAACTATGGACATACAAAGGACCAAAAGGCTTGTAAAGGGATACCACACTCACTTGAATTGGACACTGATGCTATGCCGGTATGCCATAATATTAATCCTATACCTTATAAATATGTGCATACCCCTATAGCGACAAAAGGAAATAGGTACCAAGTAAATATAATAAGCACATAGGAGACCTATAACATCCCTCATTTATAGCCATTTTTTTTACAAGAAACTTAATAGAGCCTAAATAGGACTTGTAGGGTGCTGCTACTACATCCAACATAGAAGAGGTACAATCATTACTTAGTCTATGCTGGGTGTTAGGCTAATAAATTCATATCCTAAGTATCAGGTGGGACTATCACCTAACCTAAATCTAATACAACAAATATAAAACTATAAAAACAAATACAAGATTAATAAGGTTTGATATGGCTCTACAAGAGCCAAAAAAAAGAATATAGGATCTTGAGGGTCTAAATTAAATGCTTAATGAACCAACTAGGAACTTGAAACTTTGAACCCCACATATAAAAGAATGTGAAACCCGCAAAAGGCTAAAGTAGTGTGGTATTAGTACGACATGCATACTAATTAAGACCTATTTATCACACATAAACATGCTTTACCAAAAACACATTGTCACATAACAACCAAAACAATATGATTTTCCAAGAACATGGCATAACAGTATAGGACTGCATGCTAACATACATGTATATAACACATATAAGTAGTAAAGTAAAGCCCTAAAGTATCTCTAGGAATTCAATTTCGATTATTCCTTTTTAATATATCATGATCATATAATTCCGGTTCTTATCTTTTGACCCATGGCCGCTCAATTATTTTTAAATATATGCAGTAAACATATATTGATATTCATCTATGGACATCTCATCCTGCCATAGTTAGAAAAAAGTCAAGGGGTACAATCAAAACATATATAAATGTTCATATATGAACACCTCATCCTAGCACAATTGGATAAAAGCCAAGGACATAATCATAAACATATATCAACATTCACATATGGGTATCCCATCCTACTACAAATGGACAAAAGCCATAGGGCATAATTTATAAACATAGCTATCTTGACAAATAATCAAATACAGAGGGACATCACAAGGAATTAAATACACATGGTCATCACGACTAGGAATCAAATACACATGGCCATCACAGTTAGGAAAATCAACAAATGACTATCACGTCTAGGAATTTCAACACATGGTCATGATGGCTAGGAATCAATAAATAGAAGCTCCACTTCACTACACATGAACATCTATGCCATGAGGTTGATATAACAATGACCCATCTACCTTTTATCAGTCATTAAGTGCCATGGTAACTTGGACATCTAATGTTCGCCACCAGTGATCTCTTGCCACGGTGGTCTCACTAAAGGTAACATAATTTTTAAGAATGCATACCTCCCATAGTCATCATAAAAGCCTATAGAGTAGAGAAGATACTATTTTATGAAAAAAGGAAACAAAGGTCCACAGGGCTTCTACCGATTTTAAAAGGATAACACATAACCTATACTAGTTTTAAAAGATTACATTAATCTCTGCTAATTTTAAAGGATAACTGTACTTTTTGTTGATTTTAAAGGATTACCGCAACCTCTCACATCCCAAAGATAATCGTTTTCACACATAAATGTTTGCGGTCAACACAAAACCTTAAAGAATGTTCATAGATCATTCTAAACAATGAAAAGAAATAATCTAAAGGATCACAACAAATTATAGGATCCCTCAAAATCTTTAGGAAAAAACCCCAAAATCAAAGGCTAAAGGCCCCAAGAAATACTTTTGTACAAGTAAAAGTGGTGCACCTCTTATCAAGCAAGAGTCCCAGAAAAATAATTGAAAGTCAAACTTAAGTGAACAAGTTCCTAAATTCCAGCTTATCATACTATTCATCTATTCAATTAATCAATGAATAAAATAAACTTTGAATACCTAAAATGAAATCCACATTTTGAATAATGTAAAACTAATATAAAATACCGAAAATCACTTTATATCATTAGGACCCCAATAAACAAAAAATGTAGATATAATTAATGTAACCAAATCAAAATAAGGTCTTGTGTCAATTTTAGAATAATTTACCACTCACAAAAAATATTATTTACAAGCGATGAAAAATTTTATTTTATACCAAGAAGCTTAAATTCAAAAATCAAAATATATTTTATTATTGACAATTAATATTCACTAAAAATACTATTCATGCTATGTGTTCCATGTGGGATTTTCATATTATTTTTGTATAATGAGTTATTCGGTATCATAATATTAGCAGATTTTATTTTATGGTCTCTTACCTATTCAATAGACACTCTTTATCTTGTAAAAGCACTTTGAGGGTTCAGTTTGATGGATTCTGGTAAGGGTTGAGAGATAGAATTGTCTGAGGGTTTCTAGATCATTTGATCTAGATTTCCTTGGACTCTTATGTCCACTTCCATATTTCTTCTCCTCATTTGATTGTAATTCTTAATAAAAACATCACAACACAATGGGAAAAATGCCTCTAGTTGATTAGCCAAACACTAAAGAATAAATATAAATCTCCAAACTTAAGAAATAGCAACCTACCGACCGACATAATCATCCTCACTATACTCTAACTAAGAATCATACCTCTGAAACTCATCCTTTGCACCCCGGACCAAGGATCAAGATCATCATAAGAGCTATACAGACTTAAGGAGGATAATGAATGGTTGTGAGGTAGGTGATACATTCCTTTTGGGGTTCTCTCTCACCAAGGGGTTGATGAGGTTTGGTATGAAGGGCAAACTTAGTCTAATGTATATCTGTCCTTGAGATATCTTATAGAAAGTCTATAACACCCTAGCCTCACTAGGGTCGTAGGTAGTTACTTGGAGCACTTTCAAGATTGATGATTAAACCCACAAATTAACATGTGTCTTTTTAAGCATGGATTTTGTTAAATCACATGCATCCAAGAAAGAAAAAATGTGACTCACCATATAAGGTGCAATGGCTTAATGATGTTAACATAGTGGAGGTGACAAACTAAGTGAAAGTACCATTCTCCAATGGGAAGACCTATCAAGATTAGGTGTTGTATGATATAGTTCTAATTGATGCTTGTCATTTGCTTGATAATTATTAATATTAATAATTATAGGGATGCAATGGATGGGTATAAATAATAAAAATAAAAGGATAAAAGTATATAATAAAAGATTATAGGATCTATTCATGAAGTGATAATATATAGTAGAAATTATAGATAAGAACGTTATAAAAATAATATATAAAATAAATTATATCATAAAATAATAATATTCAAATAATATCTAAAATAAACACTTACCTAACCCACCCAACTTGAACCTAAAATTTTGGTACTATATATTTTAAATTTAAATACTCTCACTTAGTATTTGTACATTTATATGAAAAATCATAGCCATCCAAAACTTTAGTAGATAAAAAAAATACAAGTTGCTGCTAAAACATCACATGTATATATTTATTGTGAGCTTAATGGTTTTAAAAGGAAAAGGAAACTGAAATAAGAGAGGAGAAGGGAAAATATATTTGTAGAATAGACCTGCTACACTATAAGAGTTTCTCTCTTCATATAGTTGTTGGATATAAAATCTCAAAAAGTGGTATTCCCCAACAATAAAAAATCAACCTCTAATGCTCACCAATTGATCGATTGTACGTCCAGTCAATTAGTGGGTCAAACCAATCACACTCTCTCGAGCTATATAGTCCTATCATCAATTACTAGTCTTGCTATTTCTAGTTAAAGTATTTAAATAAATACTACACTTTAGGTTTAATGAATTATTTATCATTCCTTATTGTTGTAGAAATCATGAAATTGTTCTAAAAACCCATTCAATTATATTTTTCTTTTCTTTTACCTTTTTTCTTTGCCTCCACTAAACTTTTAATGAAATGTATTAAAAGTATACCATAATTATACTAAATGTACAAATGGTACACATAATTTTAGATACATCTAGTCCATGTAATAACCATTCTCATTATTATCATCCAAGTACTTTTCAAAATTATTATTTTATTAGTAGATAAGAAAAACTATTTTTCTATTAGCTAAATTTAGTAAAAAAAATTTTGATGCAAAGGAAAAATAGCATAAATAGTTAAATGAGTTTACAAAATATATGTTGCATATTTCTGCAACATATTTAATTACTAAAAATCACAATTCATAAATCATATCTAATTTAAGAGTATATAAACTTCAAGATTCATTCCCTGATCAAGGTGCTTGATCTTGGCATTAATTTAGTCACTAAAAAAAAAGGTCCCTACAATCCAAGATTAACACATAGAGATTATTAGTTTGGGAAGCTTTGGCAACAAGTAAAAGAGTTGAAATCATATCACATTCAATAATCTTATGTTTAAATCCAAGAGTGGTGGTTATATATAGCTAGTCTCTAAGGATATAGAATTCAACTACTAAACTACTTAAGACACCTATTTTTTTGTGCAAATCCCACTACCATTTAACATCATATTTTTGAGAATTCTAATTAATTTTATGAGTTTGTGTGAAGTTTAGTAGATATGAATAGAAACATTTTTTTTTATTTTTACAATATCTTAAGGTGGAGGCTTCCATCCCATTATAATGTCAACTTTAAAAAATCATGTTTTTCAATTTAATTTTTTTTAAATAAATATAAGAAATACATACTGATAAACATAATCCAAGAAAAAAAAAGCAAATAAAAATGTAGCCCTACAATATCTCTCACATGCTTATAATTCACAATGTCCCCAATATGTTGACAAGGTAAAAAGAAAGAAAAGAACTAACATACCATGCAGATTATAATTTAACTCTTCAATTTCTATTACAAATTTAATTTATCTATCCATATAATTATGAAAACAAATAACTAAGAACAAAAAAATGAAGAAGAAAAAAATTAAAGGAATAATTTAATAATAATAATGAGATAATAGGGATTAGAGGACATTTTCAACATAGTGATATCAATCAATCATCGAAGGATATGATAAAAAAATATTTTTGATGTTAACTTATAGAAACACATATGTTTGCTTTTGTACTACGCTAATTTTTAGAACTTTTTTTGAATGCAAAGGTTAGATCAAATGCATTCGGCTACTATTTATGAAGTCAAAGTCAATGGTCAAAGGTTGAACATTATTCCTTAATGATGCTAAAAAGGTCCTTTTGGGTTAATTATTTATTTTAGTGAGAATACTTATCATAAACATGTCAAGACTAAACCCTACATAGGACAATTAGGATGTTATTAGCTAATAACACTTTGAATATGCTCAAGAACACACATAAGTTTACCAAACTTTGAACCATAATTAAAATCCTTTAAACATAATTTCTAGCTAACATTTTATATATCAAAGTTTATCTACTAATTACAAAAATTATCATGATATTATTCAATTAATCAAAGATCACAAAATCATCATGATCCTTCAACAACTACAGTAACACTTAAGAACTTTCAAACTCACCTAAATTCATCAAATAATAAAGCATAAGTTAGAGCATCAAAACATACTCAAATCAAAGCATGCTTAACATAAAAGTTCATCTATTATTTAAGATCTACAACATGGTATAATCAAATTAATCAAAACAATAACATCCTCAAAACCCCCAAATTTCACCAAAATTCTCAACTAGCTAAACATGGAACAAATCTATCGATTCACAAAATTAAGCATGCTTATATGTAGCAATATGACCTTGCATACAATATAAGCTCTAAATTATAAAAAAGGAAAAAAATAATATAAGGACCAAACCAAAACTTCCTAAATTCCTCCTTAAAACCTAGAATAATGAAGAAAAGATTAGCAAAACTATCACATAAAAACCAAATTAAAGAACATGAAATCATAGAGAAAATGGAGGTGAGTTGTTATCTTGAATTTTGGAAGAAAAATAAGCTTTAATAATGGAAGGAAAATGAAATATGAAGCCATGATATTAGAGGATAAAATACAAGGACAAGTAACAAGGAGAGAAGAAGAAAGAAATGATCAAGGTTTGAAGGGTATATTATCATCTTAAACTTGAAACCAGCTTTAGCTCTAACTATGGAAGGAAAATGGAGTAGGAGGAAGAATATGATGGAATAAAATGAAGAAGGAGATAGAAGAAATTATGCTAATTGTAAAAAAGGTTACAAGGGTAGAAATGTAACTTTGGTAGACACTTAATCATTAAGATTAATTAGATATTTTGGAGGAAAAATGAAGGAAGGTGGAATAGGAATGAGGGAGAAAGAATGGTGGATGTCAATTCTAACACAAAGTGTAGAAGGAGGTTATTAGGAGTACATTTTCTTAAAGATCAATGTAGCCTTTTATAAGGATTCGTGTCTCTAGTTTAGGAATTTTTTTCACTATATGTTAATTTTATAAATTTCTATGTTATCATTTTTCATGTTAGAAATCATGATAGGCTTTATTTAAAATTCATATCCATGTACTAATTAGTAAAGTGCATGATTTTATAAGTATTGTGATTTTATGAGATCTTGTTATATTTTATGCCTTGTTAGGATTTTCCATAAAATGCTAAGCAAGATGGTATAAAATATTACATATTAAGTCTCAAGATGAGTATATTAAAATATGTATAAATAAAGTAACTAGTGCATTATATTGAAATCTCAAATTTAAGGGTTTTGTGTCTTTAAAGAGTTTAGGCCATAAGCCTATATTTGGTATTGTGGATTATTTTAATTTTGGTAAATTATATTTTTAGGATGAAAATAATATAAACTTGGTTGTCTAAAATTGGTTTGATTTAGAGACTTGTCGAATATTGTGAGTTATAAGGGAGTTTCAGCATAGGGGTAAAATGGTCTTTGGTAAGTTTTTAATGAAAAGAATTATGTCATTGATTTCCTTGATTTTCTTACAATAAATTTGATAGAAAATAATATGTTAAGTTTCGGATGAAGATGACTTAAGTTATGAAAATAATAAAATTTGAGATGTTTAGGTAAACTAAGGGAATTTTGGTGTTTTTGGTTAAATCTAAAAATTTAGGTATTGTAGAGGTATTATATGGGTCAAAATATAAAAGTGATGGTTTGTAAATTATCTTGATAAATTATAAATAGCATAAGGTAAGATTTTATGATAAATGACTTAAATTAGGAATAGTATTCAAAAGGGTAATATTGGTGTTTTATGTGTGAAAATATGGAGTTAAGCTATGATTTTTAGATACAGTGTTTTTAATATCATTTTAGGTTAGGGTATTAAATTTGATAAGTTGGAAAGACTCAATGAGGAAGTTGTGGTGTACTTGTATGATTAGGATTTATAAGGGTATTATAGTATTTTATCTTATGAAAGATTTCTTTATGTATTTAATAATTATTCTTATGTCTTACCTTTACTCATGTAACATGATCAATTAATCATTAAGTGATACACTTTAAGTGTTAGATGTTATCAATTGTTAGAATAAATTCATAATAACCGGGAATCATGATATTCAACTTTCTCATGGTAACTCAATGGTAATAAAAGTGGAAGTATGATGACATTCAGTAAATCAATCGCGATATTATTATGTGCTAAGTATTGGTTAATGATCTAATAAAATATTACTACTTAAAGTGTAAGATTGCATGGGATGGGACCAAAATGATTTTTAAGTGTTGAAATTTTAATTGTTGAAATGATTGTCTAGTCCTAATGGAGTGAGAGGATCATAATCTACTCTATGTGACAAATCCACTGGCTTATAGAGTATATGCATAATTAATTATTAGAAGTTTACTAGTGACCAGAGCATATTCTATCCTGGATGTGAGAGTAACATTAGAGTTGAGCACCTTTCTTCCATCTATAGGAAAAAGGGAAGAGCTAATGTTATATATCTATGAAGTTAGCTATATTTCTCCCATTTGTAGGGAAAACAAGAAAGGAGTGGTTGTATGACAAATGATTCCCTAATCTCAATGTGACCAAGTAAATGGATTGTGCGAATCACCTAATGATGAACTTTAAATATGGGTTTCTCTTAGGTTATCTCGTATTTTGAGCCTCTATGCATGTGTAATATTGATATTATAATTATGTTGTGTGTGTCACGTGTGCCATTTTCTATGGATTTATACTATTACCTTATCGATTATATAGCATACTAACCATTATTTTCATGGTTATTTCTCATTTCCGTGAGCAGTTACCACCTTTTTCGTAGGTATATGTTGATTCAATAGTTTTGTTGTATTTACCTATAATGAGTAGTTATGGGTTGGTTCAAATGTATAGCTATCAATCTCTCTCTCTCTCTCTCTATACTTTTAGTCCTCTATTTTCTATCATATTTTTTCTCTTTGTTTTGTAATCTTATATCATCATAGGATCAAATGCTTCCTATACCTAATCTTTAAGTATGAGTTACTTTTTAGCCTTTTACCTGATATAGATGAGGTATACGAAGTACCTCTCTTATGTTGGATATGGCATGACACCCAATATTTTATTGTTAACACTTACATTAAAATAAATTTTATTAGCTATAAATCTTGGGGTGTTACGGCCACCCTCGTTACTCCATTGTTGAAGCTTCAAATCATTTCAAACTTCAAGTTTAAGTCCATCTTTATTTCATATTCAATCCTTTCTCCTATGATTTTGGTTTTTATATTGTGGATTTCGCTATTATTTTATTTTATTCATATAGGTTCCAAGAAGGTGGTTTGGTGGTGATATTAACTTGGTATTTCTTTTCTTTCCCTCTTTTGTTAGATTAGGAGATTAGGATTACAAGTAAGATGTTCTTACTCTCCTTAATCATCTTTAACATTTTGTTTTGGTGACCTATAGGCCTTTCCATTTTTTGGTATTACATGGTTGCTTTCAATTATTTTTTGTTTCCGGTATATTCATTAGATTTTTACATGAGGTTTGATAATTATATGTTAAAAATGGGTATATTGAGGCTTTATTTGATCAATTATAAAGTTTGAGATGCATTTAAGGTAATTTTTGGCATGTTGGTGTATAGCTATTTTTTTTTACCAATTTGTAGGGTTCTTAAATTAAAAAAAAAATCAAGATTACCATGTTAGTATTCGGAGTTTGTATATGAATTTTAATATATAACTTGTAAAATTTTCAAGCATGTTTACTATGTTTAAATTAAAGTTTGAATGTGTTAGATTTGCAAGACATGGGAGATGATGTATGTGAAGGTAGTTTGAATGAAGTTTATTTAATTTGCAACAAGAGAAATATTGGTGTGGCCAACAAGGATAAGTAATATGTTAAACGAAAATTTCAACATGCTAATCTCCAAGTGTCACAAATCTGCATCATTATAAATATAATTGTATTTACAGTATGATATACTCTCAACTAAATGAACTTAATTGTAGGTTTGATGTGGTGAGCTTTGAGTTGTGTTGCCTGTTTTTATCTTTCATCATCGTTTAAAGATTTTGACATTCAATTTTTGATTAGATTGAGTACTTTTTATCCTATTGAATTCTCTAATATTGATGTTTGTTGTGACGGGATATAATTGACTTGAAAAATATATTATGGATGTTCGATCATATAGCAAGTTTATTAACTGTTTGAAAGGACTTTTTGACCTCTTAAGAAAATTAGTATAAAACCTCCAAATTCAATAATTAAAATTATTTTAGCATAAGAAATTATACAAATTATTGGATGTTACACCATAACCTACATAAAGAGATGTATGACCAATACCTAACTAGTGCCTACTAAGAGGTGAAAATAACTTAGATACAAAGATAAAGTGTGATCAGCATCTAATCCAAGGTTGAGACTAAAACAAAAAAAAACAATGGAAGAAAAATAGAGATATTTTTAAATATAATGCAAAGGTCTTACAATACTTAAAGTCTCCAAAAAGGCCTCAAGAACAAAACATGAAACTATAATTAGAGACACTAGATTTAAGTTTAACTCTCTAACATGAATCTAAGCTGCCACAAAAACTTACAACAACATAAAAGTGATAGTATCAATACAAATTTCTCATATTGAGTAAATCAAAACCTTCTAAAGAGATAGCATGCCCACAATGCACTTAATATACAATCATATAAATTATATAATAAGCAAAAAACAACATGCAATGCCAACATCTAAATAACATGATCCCACATTTCAATCAACAATATTAATCAAGTCAAAAACTTACTAAGGGCACAAGAAATACATGCTCTGAATTCTAGAAAAACTACAATATATCAACAAATCCCATTTCATACTAGGGATGGCAACGGGGCGGTCAGGGACGGGGACCCTATCCCCATCCCCGAACCCGATAAGGAAAATAATCCCCGAACCCGACCCGATCCCCGCGGGGATCAAATCCCCATACCCGACCCGATCCCTGATCTATTTTCCATTCCCAATTTATTCCCCATTCTTAAAATCTGACCCGATCCCCGATCCTCAAACTATTTTTTTATATTATATTTTTAATTTATATTCTATAAAAAAATATTATATATATATTATTTATATATAATTATATAAAAATATATATATAAAAAATTTCGAGGCGGGTTCGGGGATGGGGACCCCAAACCCATCCCCGCCTCGTCTCCGAAAAAATCCCTGTTAAGAATTCCCGAACCCGAACCCGATCCCCAAATTCTCTCCCCGAACCCGAATAGGGAATCCCCGACGGGGCCCCGACCGCGCGGGGAAAATTTCCATCCCTTTTTCATACACAACATGGAATTTGTTTGATGAAAGCAATTATTAAGCCAATCCTAATCCAATTAATGCAAATGTATTATGATGGATGTCTAATCTAATTATATCAATCAATAATAAAATCTTGAGCACAATATAATCTCATATCCAAGACAATGATTATCCAAGAGGTATTACCAAATTTAATCACTCAATTCTAGGACAAAGCTCACCAAGGAAGCCACACGACATATTAGTCACCCATACTAAACCTCAACATCTAAGTTCTTAAGTACGTGTACCCTCTATAGGGTATATAAAATACCTATAGAGAATAAGTGGACTCGGGATGGCAATGGGTCTCGGACCCAACCCATACCCACTAGATCCGCCTTATTTTTAGTAGGTTTGGGTCAATGATTTTTGGACCTAACGGGTCTAGGTCGGGTCTAGATTCATATATACCTTAATGGGTTTGGGTCTGGGTCTAGGTAATATAAATGGGTCCGGGTCAGGGTATGGCTGGACCCAGCCCAGACCCGACCTATTTCTATCCCTAAAGTGGACCCTTTTACCCAAAGGTCCAACTATGAACCAAGAGGCCTAATCTGAGACACGGGATCCCTTTCCAAACTCAAGTCTTTCTCTTTACGTGATTTGTGTCTTGTTCAATTTAATATCATTAACCAAGGATCTTAGGATCTAAAACAACACCATTATAACTATCAATTAATCAAATCAAAGGACCAATATGGTCTCCATAACAAATCAATCACAAATTCTAAATCTAAATGATTGCAAGGGTCACAACATCTCCAATCCAACATGGCTAAGGGTTAGAGATCATGTCATAGCTCGAATATTTATCCAATTCCAAATAATTCAATCCATTCATTCAACTATTTCCTAATTTATTTTCAGGCCAACACCAAAGTTAACTAGTGTAATTATTCACCTTGAGACACATTTTTGTCATAATAACCAAAATACACTCCAAATTGTAATTACCAAATTTTTATTCGATTTATTACCATATTTATTTTTACATGATGTTTGTTATGGAAAGGATAAAATATAATAATTATAAATAATTTATCATACAAGAATATTTCACATCATGACAAAAGATAATATTACCCCTAAACATGGACACAACATCATACACATAAAGAACCCAATCATGCAATTCCATCATATCATAATATTCAAACTAATTCCATGTAATAATTTTAGATACAAATCATGGTACATAAAAAATTACATTTCTACCTCTAGAACATGCAATACAAAATCATCACATTTAATCATATGTATGCTCTAAATCCAAGATCCTATACATCTTAATCTATCTAAAATTTACAAGGAATATGTTTGAACTTATTAGTAGCTTCAAAATAAGGTAAGGTAGAAATTTTGATTAAACACTAACTCTAGGCATTTTTATTATTTATAATTGTAATTTATATATCAGCACAAGCATATATATAAAATACTACCAAGGTATATATGGGTTATTGATTCTTAGCAACCTATATTATTTCATATGTCACAAAATTTACATAGAATTGTAATATTGCATGATTTTATTTTTAGGAACAAATAAAAAAATTCTAATAATATCAACTTAACATGATTTTATTCTAGAAAAATGTATCTATCATATTTACATCTAAAGTTATACTATCTATGAAGTAGTTGGATTTACCTCTAAGATACACAAATTGTACCTTCTAAGGTAACCTTAAGTGGGATTGTGATTAACTAAAATCAACAACATAACCTACACAAAATATGTACATGTATTAGTATTTATACTAGATAAATTAATGTTTCTTCTCATTTTATTTTAAAGAGACTTAATAGATCTATATCTTCTCAATGATCTTTGTTTCTTCATGACTAAACCATCTTGGTAATGGTTGATCTCCCATTTAAGAATAAGAGTTTTTTTTTTTAAAAGAGAACATTAATTAGTTGTGAAAGAGAAAACAATGAGTTAGGTTTCGAGTGGGGGTCAACTAGACATTTGTATGTGTGTTTGGTTTAGACAAGGTTAATGAGAAGACAAATATAAGACCCAAATTGATGTAACCTTAATTTTGATACCAATTTGATGTATATGAGATCCAACTTGGGTCTTGCTTAGTTTTGGTATTCTAAAATTATAAAACAACTGAAAATAAGAGAAATAAATGAGGAAGATTAGAAGTGATAAAAATCGATTATTGGTAACCCCTTGAATCAATACTTGCAACAAACACCTAAGGTATATAACTCTTAGGATAAATCTTGTAATATTCTTTCAAAGAACTTAAAACTCTTACACTAGAGGTTGAAGGTTGACTCTCTATTTTTGAGATGAAAGGTATGCAACCAAGGTAAGTTGTTCTCCTAATTTCATGCTATCCTAACACTTATAGAAGAATTTTAGGATTAAAGGCTACACTTTACCAAATAATACATGCATTTAAGGCTTAAGAAGGTAGGAAATAATGGTAAACTTCCAACCCATGTGTTCGGTTATAGGGGGAAAGTTTAGGTAGATTTTCAAATATCCCATCCTAATACACCACCTAATTCAATTCAGAACAACCATATTACACAAAAGGAAAGAGACAAATATCCCTTTTAACCTTTCTAGTGATAAAAATAAGTAATAATTGTTTTCTAACCTTCCTTGTTCTTCACCAAATCTGCATTGTTTTTTTTAAGTGCTGAAAGTGACTTGTTATCTAAATAAAAGGGACTTGTGGATGAATTGTATGACTTCTAAGGGGGAATTGATGAGGATAGGTTTTGGGGCTTCTTAGGTTTAAAATAATAATGTAAATAGTGTTTAATTATGGAGGGAAAAGGGATTAAACTTGTGTCTTAAGGTGGCATAATTTTAGAGAAGAAAAAAGAGAAAGGAAAATTGAATGGCTTGTATGTCTAGGGTATAATGGATAATTAATTTTTCCAAGTAATAAGGGTTTTGTGGTTCTCAAAATTGGGAAAATTAAAGGCTAGATTATGACCCCCAATTGTGGATGCTCCTCAGCCATTATTATCATCCGGTGGAATGGACCCATAACACACCTTGCCCCGACTAATGTGATCTTTCCCCAAAACACATTTAAAGGAGGTAAAGTATATCAAAAAGATCATAAGGTCATTCTTTAGAGTTAAGACCCTTATATTCCCCAAAAATCTTAATTTTACATTTTAGGTAAACTCTTGTTCTATTACTCCTTAGTCCACAAAATTAGTATCTTTTCCTCAATTATTATTATTATTATTATTATTATTATTATTATTATTATTATTATTATTATTATTATTATTATTATTATTATTATTATTATTATCATCATCAATATAGATGAAAATCAATACCTCAATCTAAGGTCTTACTCATGTGATAATAATCCTATATCAAAAGTTACTATTCTAGACTTATAAAACCTTAAATTTCACAAGTATGTCATAAATTTTCCTTTAGGGCCCATACTATAAATAGATTTAATATAAACCCCCAAAAAACTAATATTAACAATATATCCAAGTTTCATGGTCTACCTCTACCATTTCATACATGGGATAACAACCTTCCCGTTTTAGGGTTACTATTCCCAAATCAAACCATTTTCTCACCTTTTTAAGCTTAGGCCATTCACGACTAATCTAAATACTTCATATAATTCCCTTATCATATTTTAAATAATACAACACATTAAAATATCATAATTCCCATGTTAAACCCACATGGATTAAAATGCCTTTATCGATAACCCAAGCCCTTATTTCATACAAATCATATATATATATTTTTTGGTGACATTATTTTCAAATCCTCCATTTATCACCATATAATTTATTATACTTATTTCCCACTTATCATACTTTATTAACCTATATTAAAACCATATATCACACTGAGGGTTTCTAAATAGAATATTATTATAAATATATCACATAATCTTCATTTACATATTTTTCTATCACATAATATCACAGTCTCATATCATAGCATTAACAATCATACATTTAAACAGATAATAATAATAGCATGGTATCACACACAATCATACATAACACTTAGCACCAAAAAACCTAGATTATGACAAGTATCTTTACGGAGTAAGGCCCCAAGTTCTATGCATACTTATTCTATCCTGCCTCCTCCAAAACTTCTAGAATATCACCTAATAAACCATAATAGAACAATATTTGGATTAAATATCATAATTAGGGAAACCTAAAGGAATGGAGGGTAATATAACGGAGGAAAACTGAAATAAACCAAATGAGTGATTTAGGAAATCTTTGCACAACAAAGTGGGAAGGAATGACAATAAGTTTTGAAGCCAAAGGAGTAGCAATGATACAAAATACCAGTGCTAGGGGGTGAGGAAAAACTAAAGGGAATAAAGGATGGAAGGGAGCAATGGTGAGAGGGTGAATGGAAGGGATCAAGCAATGATAATATGTGTCATTACTACGAGGGATGCTTCGGTGTGGTTGGCTAACATCTAGAGGTGGGCTATAGAGAGGATGGGTATGGCTAGGGGTGGAGTTTCGATGGAAGAGGAGGTAATAAAGGGAAAGGGATCAAAATTCTCGACTAAAGATGGTGGGTGTGGAGCGGTTGTTGTTGTTGCATCCAAAGGGAAAGAAAATGGGTGTAGGGGAGGTTGTGGTGCTTTTTTCCAAAAGAGAGGGTGAGGAGTGGTTGGTTTGGTCGGTGGTTGGGGAAATTTTAGGTGAAGTTCATCGATGGTGATGATGGTGTTTTGGTGCAGGCTGTTGAAGGAGGTGAAGCCTTCGGTTGGGTTTACCAGTGGGTGTGTTGTTGGGTTACTTTGTTAACAACTAGGATGAGGGAAAGGAAAGAAAGAAGGATGCACGTGGTGGTGGAGTTTCTGTAGAAGAAAATGAAAGGAGGAAGAAGGTGCATGCGGAGTGGGAGAAAGAGGAGGGTGCAATTGGGCAAAATTTTCAACCCCAACCCATGATCATAGGATCTGGGAATTGATAAACTAATGGAGGTAGAGAGTAGCTTGGCAGGTGATGGGGGTGTGGTAGACATTATCTAAAGATAATGTTTCATACAAGAAGAAGGGGAGGAGAAAGGTAAAAGGGGTCGATTGAAGGAAGAAAAAGAGAAAGAAAAAGAAAGGGAAAAGAGTAAAAAGGAAAAAGGAAAATATAACATGTTTGGTTTTAGGATTAGAACTAGGTTAATATAATTTTAGTTAGGGTATTAGGATAGTTTAATCATTGATCAATCAAGGTTAAGTTAAAATTTAGGGTTAGGGAGTTAGGACAAGGTGAAAATATAAAATTTCGAGATCAGAATTAGGTTACGATGTTAATCACTTGAAAATTAGATTTAGCTAAAATTTAGGGTATTGAAATTTTTGTTCTACGCAAATTTATAACCCTTGTTTTGTCCTTCTATTGTCTTTGGTAAGTTATTCTTCTTTCAAAAATATATAATACCTAGAAGAATCATTTAATAAAATATTAGTAGCATTATAGTTTTTAAGAATAATTGGTACCATATTCAAGTATGCTAACTCTTGCCATATAATAGAAGAATAATGAGATGCTCCTACATCACAACTATGCACCACACATGCATAGGGAAACCAATCGGGGCTTATGTTCAATGCAAGTGAGGGATGGGTGCTAGAAGGCTCAATGGGGTTGGCTACTGGAATGGTGTTCGTGCATAAGGAGGGTTGGTTTTGTAGATGAAACTGAACAAAGGAGCTCAATTGAGGTGGTTGGTGATATAAAAGGGAATGACACCAACATGTCTCCATGGCTCAATTATATAAGGTGATGTAAGCTGGCGGTATTGCTAGAGTTTGAGTAGGGAGTCTCAAAGTAGAATACAACTAATGTGTGGTAAGACCAAGGTAGAGGCAATAGAAATGGTTGACAAGATAATGTGAGAAAATTGATCATGGTGGTGGTTCCTTGATGAAGGAAGGCACAAATGGGTTTGTCAGGCACCAAATAGAGGATGGTGGTGCCAATGAAGCAGAGTGACAAGTAAGGAAAATGAATGGGGAAGGAAAGAAATAAAAGGATTAGACGGCTAGGAAAGGGCAAGAGAAGGAGGAAAGTTAACAAAGAAAAGGAAGTTGGTTAAGTTGAAGGAATAGAGCAGGGACACATGAGAAGAAGAAGGGAGTAGAAAGAAAAAGAAGGAGAAGGGAAAGAAAGAGGGTGGTCCGTGTTCATGGTGTGAAGGGAGAAAAGGGACGGACGAGGCAACAAAAATAGAGGGGGAAATAGAGAAGAAGGGTAGATAAAAATTTGAAATGAAAGAAAAAAAATAGAATAACAAATGGGTAGGCTAGTCATGACGATCTAGTAGGGATGGGAAGGAAAGAAAAAGAAGACAGCTAGGTAAACTAGTGTGGTTGAGTAGATGGGATGTGGTACATAAGAGAAAAAGAATAATAAGAAATAAGATCAGGTAGGGTCAAATAAATAAAGAACAAAGCCCGTTACAGGGATCGTTTTGTGAGGAATCAAGTTGGCAGTGGGTGTAGGGTTAGGGCATGCTTGACAAGAGCAAGGTTCATGCATGGGAAACGGAAGAGATGCAACATGAAAGGTATTTGGATAGGGGTTGCAATTGGGTCTGGGACTAAAATAATAGAAAAATATTTAGGTTAAAATTAATTAATTAATAATATCAATGAATTTAAAAGGTTATTAAATACAAAAAACAAAAATCCTACCTAACTAATATTGTATTATTACTATTATTACCATCATCATCTCTATTATTATTATTATTATTATTATTATTATTATTATTATTATTATTATTATTATTATTATTATTATTATCACCGTTATTATTGTTGTTGTTGCTATTTTTGTTATTATTAATACTAGTAGTATTCTTACTCTTATTGCTATTATTATTATCTTTCTTCTCAATATTAATATACTAGTCCAAATTATTAACACAAATTTAATAATATAGTAATACACATAATAATGAAACATCCAACCTTAAAATAATTCTATAATTAATTATGCATAATAATTAAGTTTTAAATTTGGGTATCTAAATTAAAAATAAATAAATAAATTATTATAATTAGTAGAATTTAAGAAGTATAAGACATATCCTTTTATATATAAGCTTGTAAAATTGGCTATGATTTTATTGGTGGCAACTATAAGGGTTGAATGAATATTTTTAGCAATAAATTTCTTCAAGAATACATCACTAAATATAATGTGTAATCAATAACTTTAAGACTATTTAATAATATTTATAGAGAAAGATGAATGTTGTATGACTATATAAATATTTATATTTAAGTGTAATAAATGGTTATTATATTTTGTTAAAGCACTATTTTAGATGAAAAAATAATACAGTTTTAAATTTGGCTTCATCAATACTCATAGTATTAAATTTATATAAAAAATTAAGGGTGAGATTGATTGTTTATATACATGTGTAGTTTATTGATATTAGCCATTCACTTACAATTCAAAGATGGAGGAAAAGATTTTGGTTCTTATCGAGAAGGACAAAAATAATTTGGTGACATAAGATTTTGGTTCTTATCGAGGACAATTATTTGGTGACATAAGATCTTGGTTCTTATCGAGAAGGACAAAAATAATTTGGTGACATAAGATTTTGGTTCTTATCGAGGACAATTATTTGGTGGATATGTCATAATAATAACAAGACACACCCACTTCCTTTCTTAACGCGGAGGATAATGGCAGAAATAATTAATGTAATTTTTTTTAAGTTTAAATATAAGGTGATGCAAGCTGGCGGTATTGCTAGAGTTTGAGTAGGGAGGCTCAAAGTAGAATCCAACTAATGTGTGGTATGACCAAGGTAGAGGCAATAGAAATGGTTGACAAGATGATGTGAGAAAATGGATCATGGTGGTGGTTCCTTGATGAAGGAAGACACAAATGGGTTTGTCAGGCACCAAACAGAGGATGGTGGTGCGAATGAAGTAGAGTGACAAGTAAGGAAAATGAATGGGGAAGGAAAGAAATAAAAGGATTAGACGGCTAGGAAAGGGCAAGAGAAGGAGGAAAGTTAACAAAGGAAAGGAAGTTAGTTAAGTTGAAGGAATAGAGGAGGGACACACGAGAAGAAGAAGGGAGTAGAAAGAAAAAGAAGGAGAAGGGAAAGAAAGAGGGTGGTCGATGTTCATGGTGCGAAGGGAGAAAAGGGACGGATGAGGCAACAAAAATAGAGGGGGAAATAGAGAAGAAGGGTAGATAAAAATTTGAAAAGAAAGAAAAAAATAGAATAACAAAGGGGTAGGCTAGTCATGACTATCTAGTAGGGATGGGAAGGAAAGAAAAAGAAGACAGCTAGATAAACTAGTTTGGTTGAGTGGATGGGATGTGGTACATAAGAGAAAAAGAATAATAAGAAATAAGATCAGGTAGGATCAAATGAAGAAAGAAGGGTTTTGTGAGGAATCAAGTTGGCAGTGGGTGCAGGATTAGGGCATGATTGACAAGAGCAAGGTTCGTGCATGGGAAATTGATGGAAACCGGGTAGGGTTTCGCAAAAGGATCGAAGGTTTAATCGAGCGCGACGTTCGATTTCTGCCAGTACAGCCTAAGGAAATATTTCCAAAGGAAGAACCACAACTTCAGAAGCACAATTGATTCAATGGAAACTGAATTTAGAAGGTGAAAGATCAAGATCGATCGAGAAGAGAACGAAACAGAAGCAGAGAATAAGCGAAAGAGAGAATCGCCAAGAGAGAGAAGAGGTCGAGAGAGTTCGAGCAAAATCGAATGAAACTTTATTTCCGTCCAAAAGTGTCCGTATTACATCGTATTTCCCCTATTTATATGTACACAAAAACTGTATATGATACACAATACATACGAACGACGAAACAGATCTGTTGGGCCAAGGATAAGTGTCGAACAGCCCAAAACCAAACAACACCAACTGTAGTGTCGACCAGCCCAACGCAACCAACCACAAAAATGATCCAAAATACAATTAAGCTTAAGGCTTAATTTCCCATCAGCTAAAATAACTATAGCTAATCATGGTCATTAAGGATTGATTAATCCACAATCCAACTAGTCCAATTTAAGGACCGGGTGGCGGATTATACAACCGTCCTAATTCCCATTAGCCCATTCCGACCGGCGAATGCATCATATGGGATTACAAGAATTTTAATAAAAAGTTACAAAAAAAACTGTACACTCCAGGCTTAATCCGAACGGCCCAACAGACATGTTCCAGTTCACAGAATCCCATAAGCTGCAACATTATCCTATTAATTCAACAAATAAGATAAACAATTGTAAGTAATTAATTCACAGCAAATTTCAAAATTACTCATATATAAATTTACAAGATTCACATCATTCCCCTCTTCTTGGAAAGGTTTCACCTCTGAAACCTGAACAAGTCCCAGAAATGGACTAAGGTCTGATACATTGAAAGAATTACTCACATTTCCAAACTTAGCAGGTAAGTCAATTTTATAAGCATTGTCATTTATTTTTCCTAAAACAGTAAAAGGTCCATCCCCTCTAGGATCCAGTTTTGACTTTCTTAAATTTGGAAACCTTTCTTTCCTTAAATGAACCCAAACTAAATCTCCAGGTTTAAAAATCATTTTTCTTCTTCTTTTATTAGCATGTTCAGCCATCTGTTGTACCTTCTTATTAATTTGTTGGTTTACATTCTCATGTAATTTCTTTATACTTTCAGCTCTAGATTCAGCATCAAAATTTTGTAGATCAGCATGAGGTAAAGGACTCAAATCTAATGGAGTTAATGGATTAAAACCATACACAATCTCAAATGGAGTTTTATTAGTTGTAGAATGTAAAGTCCTATCATAAGCAAATTCCACCTGAGGTAAAATATACTCTCATTGTTTAAGGTTCTTTCCAAGGACAGCCCTCAACATATTTCCCAGAGTTCTATTAACCACTTCAGTTTGACCATCAGTTTGAGGGTGACAAGTTGTAGAAAATAATAATTTAGTCCCTAATTTACCCCACAAAACTTTCAAAAAATGTCTTAAAAACTTAACATCCCTATCTGAAACTACAGTCTTAGGAATTCCATGTAACTTAACCACATTAGAAAAAAAATAATTCAGCCACTGCTACAGCATCATTGGTTTTATTACAGGGAATAAAATGAGCCATTTTACTGAATCTATCTACCACAACCATTATAGAATCCTTAGCTCTATTAGTCCTAGGTAATCCTAACACAAAATCCAAAGAAACATCAATCCAAGGATGGTTAGATACAGGTAAGGGGTATATAATCCAAAAGGCTTTGAAGTAGTTTTTGCCTGTCTGCATTTAATACAATTAACACAATGTTTCAAAACATCCTTTTTCATGTGTGGCCAATAAAAATGTTCAATTAAAACATCTAAAGTTTTCTGAGTTCCTAAATGAGCCATTAATCCACCACTATGTGCCGCTTGAACTAATAATCCTCTATAAGAGCATACAAGAATACATAATCTATTTTCCCTAAACAAGTATCCTTCATTAATAAAATATTTTCCTTGAGAAGAAACTTCACACCTTTTATAAATTTCTTTAAAATCATTATATTCTAAGTATAATAGCTTAATACTGGAAAATCCTAATAAAGTAGTATCAGCAGTGTTCAATAAAGCATATCTCCTAGATAAAGCATCTGCAACTATGTTATCACTACCCTTTTTATATTTAATTATGTAAGGAAAACTTTCAATGAATTATATCTATCTACCTTACCTCCTATTTAACTTTGACTGACTCTTTAAATACTTAATAGCCTCCTGATTTGTGTTAACTACAAATTCCCTATGCCACAGATAATGTTGCCATACCTCCAAATCCCTTACCAAAGCATACAATTCCTTTTCATAGGTAGAATAATTCAAAGTACTACCATTTAATTTTTCACTAAAATAAGCCACTGGTTTTCCTTCCTGAGAAAGTACAGCCCCTATTCCTAATCCTGATGCATCACAATCTAATTCAAACATCTTTTCAAAGTCAGGCAAACTCAAAACAGGTGCTTGGGTTAACTTATTCTTAAGCGTCTCAAAAGATTGTTGTTGTTCTAATCCCCAAATAAACCCATTATCTTTTTTTGTTATGGTAGTTAAAGGAGCAGCTATAGTACTAAAGTTTCTCACAAATCTTCTATAAAAAGAACACAATCCATGAAAACTTCTTACTTCAGTTACACTTTTTGGTACAGGCCACTCTTGAATAGCCTTAATCTTTTCTTTATCTACAGACACACCTTCTTTTCCTACCACAAATCCCAAGAAAACCACACTTTCCAAACAAAAGTTTGACTTAGCTAAATTAGCATAAAGTTGTTCTGCTTTAAACACATTCAAAATAATTCTTAAATGTCCCAAGTGTTCCTCTAAGGATTTACTATATATAAGTATATCATCAAAATAAACAACCACAAATTTTTCAATAAATTCCCTTAATACATGGTTCATAAGTCTCATAAAAGTGCTAGGAGCATTTGACAACCCAAAAGGCATCACTAACCATTCATACAAACCAAAGTTCATCTTAAAAGCTGTTTTCCACTCATCCCCTGGTTTCATCCTTATTTGATGATACCCACTCTTTAAATCTATCTTAGAAAATATAACAACACCACACAAGTGATCCAGCATCTCATCCAGCCTAGGAATTGGATATCTATACTTAATAGTTATCTTATTTACTGCTCTGCTATCCACACGCATTCTCCAACTACCATCCTTTTTTGGCACTAGTAATACAGGTACTGCACAAGGACTCATACTCTCTTTAATGTATCCTTTACTTAACAATTCTGTTACTTGTCTTTTTAGTTCCTTAACCTCTTCTGGATTTGCCCTATAAGCAGGTCTGTTTGGTATGACAGCTCCTGGAATAAAGTCTATTTGATGTTCTATTCCCCTTAATGGAGGTAATCCACTAGGTATATCCTCAGGAAATAAATCACTATATTCTTCCAATAGCATTTTCACTGTACTAGGTACTTCTTCAATTGTTTCTTTCTGACTCTCATAGCAGCCCTTAAAAACCATCAAATATACATTAGCATTTCTTTTTATTGCTTTTCCTACATCCTTTCCTTTAGCATAAAAACCAAAAGTGCCTTTCATGTCTTTTGTACTATGATCATTTCCCAAATTAGAATTAGTTAATTCCTTATAATCAGATTTAATTTTGGTTTGATCCTCAAATATTTCCTTTGGAGTCATTGGTGCTAAAACAATCCTCCTATCATCCTTTTGTACTGTATACCTATTCTTATAACCATCATGTACTACCCTTCTATCATATTGCCAAGGCCTACCCAACAACAGGTGAGCAGCATGCATAGGAACTATATCACAGAGAACAGAATCTTCATATTTTCCTAATTTTAAATTCACTAGAACCTGTTGACTAACCTTAACATCTCCTAACTCATTAAGCCACTGCAATCTATATGGCTTTGGATGTTTAGTAGTGTTTAAACCTAATTTAGATACTAATAAAGTACTAGAAGCATTAATACAACTACCACTATCTATAGCCATGTTAAAACACTTATCATCAATTAAACATCGAGTATGGAATATATTTTCTCTTTGTAAAGCATTGGAATCAGGTAACTTATTACTATTTAAGGCTCTTATAACCACAAAAAGATCCCTACTCACTGGTAATTCTACTTCATCTTCTAGGTCACTATCTCCCTTTCCTTCTACATTAGCCCCTTCTTCCTCTTCTTCAGATTCAGATTCAGATTCTACTTCCCCAGATTCTCTAATCAAGATATTCCTCTTGTTTGGGCATTCAGAAGCTATATGACCTAAACCTCCACATCTAAAGCATTTAATATCCCTAGTCCTGTTTGACCCAATTACAGGATTTGCCATTACATTCTTACCCTTTTCAGGTTTCTGCCCTGCCTTAACCTCATTGTTTCTCCCTCTAAACTCTACTTTATTATTGTTCTTCCAGTTTCCAGAGGTATTTCCCCCCAAAATTTCTCCTCATAGTAGTCTTAAACCCAATCCCAGGGGGTTTATATTGCCTAGATTTCTTCAACTGAATTTCTATTTTTGTAGCTATATTCACCATCTCAGTTAGTGTTCCACAAGGATACAGCTCTACCTTATCAGCTATCTCTGAATTTAGTCCACTCAGAAACCTAGCCATAGTAGCATCATCATCCTCAATAACTCCTGTCTTAATAATTAAAACTTCTAACTCTTTATAATAATCATCTACTGATCTCATTCCCTGACTAATAGTTTGTAACCTTTTATGCAACTCTCTATAGTAGTAACTTGGTACGAATCTCTTTCTCATTAAAGTTTTAAACTCTGCCCAAGTCTGTATAGCAGATTCTCCACACCTACGTCTAGTTAACACCAAATTATGATACCAAGAAGACGCATACTCAGTAAACTCCACTACAACCACTTTAATTTTCTTTTCCTCAGAGTAATTGTGACACTCAAAAACCAATTCTATTTTTCTTTCCCACTCAAAATAGTAATCAGGGTCATTTCTCCCATTGAACCCTGGTATGCTAAGCTTAAGATTATTTAAATTTCTATCTACGAATTCTAATTCCCTATCCTGCCTAGTGTTCTGTCTGAGCAACCTATCACTATTGTGGGATACTTGATCCTCTAACTCTTCTAGATTAGCTATGGGTGGAATCCTAGTCCTAGGATCCATTGGAGCTCTTCCTAAAACTCCTGCTTGATTAGTCTCAATTCTGTTATTTTGCATTTCATTAAGTCTTACTTCTTGTTCTCCTAATCTTTGTTCTAGGTTAGCAGATAAGACAGCAAACTGTGCAGTCATTTGTTCTTGAAAAGTCCTAAGGGTTTCTAGAAGGTTATTACTAGACACAGATTGATTCACTGATTAGCCATTATTAGACATGATGAAATTCAAAAGTAATTAACAATCAATCACAGCAGTAATTAATCACAGAAGCAACTGATCCAAGAATCACAGATAACAAACACACAAAAATACCACAGGAATATGGCTTCACAAGTATCAGCAGTAGTAGCAACAGTAAAAACTTTACTCAGAATAACTCACTGTATATGATAATTGGACAAAACTATTTCAATAATACGAAATAAGTAGGAAGGAACGATATTACCGCGTCCGCTTAAGCAATTAGTTCAAAGATTTAGGATGCCCCTCTTCTTGGAGGACTATCCCCTTTCTTGAAACCAAGATAGTTCGCCGGTTGTAAAATTTCAACCTATATACTTAACAATAACAAACAATTTGTCGAAGATGGAAAAATTAAGTATAGCAGGTAGTAGTATTAACAAGGAAATCACAAATCGAAGTTACCAATCAAGATTCAGATTCTTGACCAAACCCTAGGTCGATTAGGGTTTTCTGTTTCAGACTTTCAAAAAAAAAGAAACAAATAGTAGTCGAAATGCTTTAATCGCCGGTTTGAAAGCAACAAGAATCGATACTGAGTTCGTCGCTGCAAAACCCTAAAATTTCACACCCCAAACTAGGGTTAGCGAAATATAGAAATCGAATTAACAAAATGAAAACAAACTTAATCAAAGATACCAAAAACTACGAGCACTCTAGAAAAACCGAGGCTCTGATACCAAATAATGGAAACCGGGTAGGGTTTCGCAAAAGGATCGAAGGTTTAATCGAGCGCGACGTTCGATTTCCTCCGGTACAGCCTAAGGAAATCTTTCCAAAGGAAGAACCACAACTTCAGAAGCACAATTGATTCAATGGCAACTGAATTTAGAAGGTGAAAGATCAAGATCGATCGAGAAGAGAACGAAACAGAAGCAGAGAATAAGCGAAAGAGAGAATCGCCAAGAGAGAGAAGAGGTCGAGAGAGTTCGAGCAAAATCGAATGAAACTTTATTTCCGTCCAAAAGTGTCCGTATTACATCGTATTTACCCTATTTATATGTACAAAAAAACCGTATATGATACACAATACATATGAACGACGAAACAGATCTGTTGGGCCAAGGATAAGTGTCGAACAGCCCAAAACCAAACAACACCAACTGTAGTGTCGACCAGCCCAACGCAACCAACCACAAAAATGATCCAAAATACAATTAAGCTTAAGGCTTAATTTCCCATCAACTAAAATAACTATAGCTAATCATGGTCATTAAGGATTGATTAATCCACAATCCAGCTAGTCCAATTTAAGGACCGGGTGGCGGATTATACAACCGTCCTAATTCCCATTAGCCCATTCCGACCGGCGAATGCATCATATGGGATTACAAGAATTTTAATAAAAAGTTACAAAAAAAACTATACACTCCAGGCTTAATCCGAACGGCCCAGCAGACATGTTCCAGTTCACAGAATCCCATAAGCTACAACATTATCCTATTAATTCAACAAATAAGATAAACAATTGTAAGTAATTAATTCACAGCAAATTTCAAAATTACTCAGATATAAATTTACAAGATTCACATCAGAAATGGAAGAGATGCAACATGAAAGGTATTTGGATAGGGGTTGCAATTGGGTCTGGGACTAAAATAATAGAAAAATATTTAGGTTAAAATTAATTAATTAATAATATCAATACATTTAAAAGGTTATTAAATACAAAAAACAAAAATCCTAACTAACTAATATTGTATTATTACTATTATTACCATCATCATATCTATTATTATTATTATTGTTGTTGTTGTTGTTGTTGTTGTTGCTATTTTTTTTTATTATTAATACTAGTAGTATTCTTATTCTTATTGCTATTATTATTATCTTTCTTCTAAATATTAATATACTAGTCCAAATTATTAACACAAATTTAATAAATATAGTAATACACATAATAATGAAACATCCAACCTTAAAATAATTCTATAATTAATTATGCATAATAATTAAGTTTTAAATTTGGGTATATAAATTAAAAAATAAATAAATAAATAATTATAATTAGTAGAATTTAAGAAGTATAAGACATATCATTTTATATATAAGCTTGTAAAATTGGCTTTGATTTTATTGGTAGCAACTATAAGGGTTGAATGAATATTTTTAGCAATAAATTTCTTCAAGACTATATCACTAAATATAATGTATAATCAATAACTTTAAGACTATTTAATAATATTTATAGAGAAAGATGAATGTTGTATGACTATATAAATATTTATATTTAAGTTTAATAAATGTTTATTATATTTTTTCTAAAGCACTATTTTAGATGAAAAAATAATATAGTTTTTAATTTGGCTTCATTTTTATAAAAATTAAGGGTGAGATTGATTGTTTATATATATATGTGTAGTTTATTGATATTAGCCATTCGCTTACAATTCAAAGTTGGAGGTGAAAAGATTTTGGTTCTTATCGAGAAGGGCAATTATTTGGTGACATAAGATCTTGGTTCTTATCGAGAAGGACAAAAATAATTTGGTGACATAAGATTTTGGTTCTTATCGAGGACAATTATTTGGTGGATATGTCATAATAATAACAAGACACACCCACTTCCTTTCTTACCACGGAGGATAATGGCAGAAATAATTAATGTAAATAAATTTTTTTAAGTTTAATACTTTGAATTACTGCTTTTTCTATATCAAAAAAATTGTCATCAAATTTTTTATATTAAAAATAAAATTATATATTTTAATTTTAATATTTTAAATATATATATATATATATATATTAAATATTCTATTATATTTGAATAAAAAGTATAAGTATAATTTTAAAAATATTTTTATTTTTTTTTAAAAATTATATAAAATAATAGAATAATTTTATATGTGAAGTAAGTATTTTACGGGTACAACTTATCTTAAAAATGATAATGTAAATCAAGCTCTACGATTCTCGATCGTTCACGTGTTAACCAGGAAACAAAGCTTTTACAAGTCGAACTAGCGTACCTAAGCATGGGAAACCGCCACAGCGTTTCATAAACGAGCGAATTAATTAATATTTCTTTGATGTATGATTTATTTATGCCATAAGCAGTGCAACAATGTGGAAAATTTTGACGTATAAATTTTCTTCTAGATAGATTGATTTATCCTAGTCACTGGAATATCCAATGACGGGTATGCATACATGACATAAACATTCACGTGTATCGATAAGTGCACCACCCGCCTGACGGAAAAAAATGATGATCTAACGTTGAACGTAATTATAATAATTCCTCTTTTCGAGGCTGGGAAGGTCCTAGAAAGATAATAGGTCTCGTTGATTTAGTTTTATTTATAGTATTTAAATTTAAATTTAATCTAAATTTGTTAGATTATAAAAATTTAGCTCTAGATTTATTAAATTTATCAGATAAATAAATTTTAAATAGATTTTATTATTTTTTAAAAATATATAATTTATATAAATATAAATATAAATATATTTATATTTTATATATCCTATTATATATTTTTGTTAAAAAAATTCTTTGAATAAAAATATAAATATTTCAAAATATTTACCTTAATTTTTCAAATTCTATTTTAAGACTTTAAAAATAAAACATTATATATATTTTTTATAAAATAAATATATAGAAATAAAATTAAAATAAATAAATAAGAAACTTAAATAAGATTATAACTGTGTGTTTGTGTACACACACATACGTATTATTCAACTCAAGTCTAAATTTATTTCGATACATGTAAATTTAAATCAGATCTAAATTTATCGGATCTAAATCTACTAAAAATAATATGAAATTAATAATTTTAAATTAGATTTAAAATTTATTACCATTTCTACTAACAAACATCGTTACCAACTACTTCAACAACCAACGTCATTTCATGGCTGAGGTTAGAAAGAACTGTTTTGATTCCCATCTAAGGATTTGGAAAATTCTTTGGGATTATGCATTCACTCTAGCTCTTTTAAGTAGGAACATTTGGAAAATTATTTGGGATTATGCATTCACTCTGGTCCTTTTAAGCAGAAACATTATTATTTCTAGCTCACAGAGCACTCATGACATCTTTGCTCTTCTTTTAAGATGGGTGTTGGAATGAAAAATTCTCCGACAACAAAACTAAGAAGAACAAGGTCAAGTAGACCATTATGAATGGTTGGAAGCCTCCAAACCTTGATTTGGACAAACTAAATACTCATATGGATGGGCCAACAAGGATGACCTTCATGCAGGTTTAGAAGGGGTCACGAGGAGCCACCTTGGTCAATGACTGATGGGCTTTGCTAGAACTATAGGTGCATCTAATAGCTTATTAGTGGAAATTTAGATTCTTAGGGATAGTCTGTAATTGGCTGGAACTTTAGGCATTAGGCTCATTGAAATTGAATGCCATGCCTTGTCGGCTATTCACATGCTAAAATCATGTTTACCTACTATTTTTGTCTTCGTATTATTCCGGATTGCAGGTCACTTTTTTGCTCAACTTCTCTGGGGTCAGGATGATACACGTATACATGGAAGGAAGTAGGGTGACGGAGAGGATGGCTGCTTTTGGAAGTCTAATGCAATTTGACTACATTTTTTTTTTGATATATGCCCATTTTTGGTTTCTTCTATTTTGTTGGATGAATGTATGGGAGCGTGTATCCCAAGACATGTAAACGTTATTCATAACTTATATATTTTGTATTATCAAAAACAAATTCCTCAATTTTTAATACTTATCTTTACATATTTTAATAATTTAATATTATAAAAGTATTGTTATATAAAAACAGTAATTGTATTATTATATTATGATATATTATGATTTTAAAAAAATTAATTGTTAAGTTTTATTTTTTAAAATGCATAATGACATCAATTTAAAATTAGAAGGAGATTTTAAATAAAAAGATAAAGTAATAAGATTTATATACCAATATTTGGTTTATATAATATCAATACATATTTTTAAAATCTAACATATATTTAAATTGAACCTATAATTAATTTAATTTCTATTTCAAAATATATGACATAATAAAGATAAAATAAATAATATATATTAATATATTTATGCATGCATTTTGGTAATTTTTATCTATGAAAATATTTTATACAAAGTTATGATAAAAGATAATAATTGTAACAAAAACCTATAAAAATGATAAATGGATCACATCGCCTAAAATAAATAACTAGATTGAAAATAATTCGCTAATTAAACATACACTTAAAGATCAAGTCAATTGAACTGACATTAATTTTTTTATAAATCGGTGATTTTATTACTATCAAAGTTAGTCATTACAACCCTACACATGACCATCTAACACCAACTAAGTCATATATCTACCTCTCATACTTGGCATTAAAGTGTGGATGGGTAATACACCTAGCTACACTGAGAACAATAGAGTACAAGATAGTTCTCTTCTCTCAAGTTGATTGCAAACTTAGAAAGTTCTCAAATTACACTTGTACCAAATTGTTGCAATATAAGCACCAAACAATGCATGAAACAATTGATTTTGAAGTCTTGGTTGCCACAATTTAGCCACCAAAGCTTGGTTATATAGTCTAATCAACGAGTTGATGTCTTCAACCTATGGCAACACGAATGTACTTCCAGATATCAAGGGAGAAGGGGAACCCAGATAAACAAGTGCTCCCTTACAATTGGTGAAGTGTCATAGAAAACACAACCTGCATCAACAACAATTCCTTATACCATCAACCTGTCTATTATGGGAAGTCTATTATGTATGACCAACTATATTAGAATGTGATTCTTTAGGAGTGTCAAAGGCCACCAAACTAGTCTCACCCACCATTTCTTCCTATGCTTTGGTCTTAGGATCTCATAGGCATCACCAATAGTATACATATGCCATCCATCATCCAACGAATTCTGGGAGTATCAAACAAGCATTTTGTTATATAATGTTTTGAACAATATATTGGTGAAATCCTTCCATAAAGTACAAAAAAAAAGAGACATAATTCAGAATCTACAGCAAAAATATTTTCATAATAAGCATGATTAGGTAAAATAATTTTAAAATGATTTTTTTCTTAGCTTGTAAAGTTATATATATATATATATATATATATATATATATATATCAAACCAATGTCTTAGTGAATCTTGTTATTTGCATGTCAATAGTATTTGCCTCTTTAGCAATTTAGCTATCTAGTATTTTGTAATGTTTTTAGCCACTTACTACTACTACTATTATTATATAGATATTTTTTCATAGTTATTGTTTTATTATTAACTAGCTTTTTTCTACACACAATGCATACTTGGTTATAAGTTATATATGAATAAACAATACTGTATTTGAGCTGAAAATATATTAAAAAGAATAAGTATAAATTATGGATGGATGAATAATACTAATACTTTATTTGAATTAAAAGTATATTAATAAAAGTATAAGACTATATATGTCAATACAATATCCATAAGCCGTAAGTAACCAAATACATGTTTTTTCTATTCTCACTTTCTAAACTACATAAATGATGTAGGATCATCCCTAATTGATGATCATAATTTAGCCATTTTTTTAGAACTACAAAACCCTCCTCACTTGGACAAATTAACTTACTATCAAAACCTATCCATGCAAAGCCCTTCTCCTTTTCATCCAAAACCCAACTGAAACAAAGGTAGCTGAACCCACATTTTTTTTCAAGCTTTTCCCTCCATTTTTAAACTTTATTTCCTTTAATATTTTAACTCTAAATAGGCCCAAAAGTGCATCCTTATCAAGCCTCCCTTCGAAGCCACACAATTTAGCCACAAACTTTTTTATTGGGATGACAAGTCACTTTCAATACTTAGAAAGAACAATGCAGATTTGGGGAAGAATAAGGAAGGATAAAAGATATTCCTTACTTCTTTTTGTTACTTACAAGGTTAAAATTTCTGTCTCTTTTCTTTTGAGAAATGTAGTTGTTGCGAATTGTAACATGTGATATTATAGATTATGCATGCATTAATTGGTTAAGTTGTACCCCTTAATTCTACACTTCTTCAATAAGTGTTAGGATAGTTTGAAAGGAAATAACAACTTACCTTGCATGTGTATTTATCTCTCCAAAAAAAACTTAAAGTCACTTTTTTTCTCTAGTGCATGAGTTTGAAGATTCATTGAAAAATCTTACAAGATTTAACTTATAAGTTGTATATCTTAAGTGTTTCTTGCAAGTATTGATTCAACAAGCACTAAAAATCAATTTTTTTTATCGCCTCCATTTTCCCCCATTTATTTTCTTATTTTTGGTGGTTCTTCATTTTAAAACACCAAGTGCTTAGCAATACCCATGTTGGATATGATCATATGCATCAATAAATGAATTTTTTTTAGCCATAATTGATTTAGGTACCTTTTAGTTAATTGAAAATTCACAGAGATAAACAAGAGGTGAAAACGGCGAATGCTTATTGATGATTTTAACTAAATGGATGATAATGATAATTGATTGAGTTATCAAACCTCAACTAAGTACTAAAACACCTAAATAAAATTGAAAGAAAGAGAATTTGACAATTTTCTTCAGAAAGCTAAATTAAATCATGAACAAAATGAGAAGAACATTAACCTCCCAACATACTAAAAGATAAAATCTAGAAGAAGAAATCCTCATCAATTTTTTATTGGAACTGTCTAGATAGATTTTATGGACAACTAATATTCTGATATAAAGGGGAAGAATAAAGATAAGAGGGAGAAAAACTTTGTAAGTATGTAAATGGAATAGTTACCAAAATTGGTTGCTAATTTTAAATTTTAAATTTCAAATGATAATGCTTAAAAGGAGGGAGACTAGTCATGGAGTGATGTAATGTTAATATTTTCAAATAAAAAAAATGGTTAGTGGGAGTAGGAAGTTATCTGTATTAATAAGAAAGTTATTATTGCTCACTTAATAACATATTATAGACATTTCCTATTATTTTTATATCATTTCTCATAGGATATTTTTTTTCTTTTAGTTTTTTTTTTACTTAAACGCTTTTAGGGTAGTTGAAAAGATTTCATAATGTATCCGTGATAAAAGTAAGGGTGCAAAAACTTACATCTTTAATCCTATTAATGATATAACTTATATTTGAATTTGTCCTTATTGATACCTTAACAAGCAATATTGAAGCCATACTAGTATTGTGGTACTGGTTGCACAAAACTCAATTATATACTTTGCAACTAGTGGCATTTAAATAAATATGTTAAGATTTTATTTTTAAATATTTTTTTAAATTACTTTATATTTAGCTATTAAAAAAATATCAAAATAATTATAATATTTTTCACTATAAATGAAACACTTCAAATTTTACTACTAAAAAATTTATTTTTAGTAGAAGCATAACACCAAAATAACTGGTTTTTACCGCCATAATTGATATAAGTCTCTCTTATCTTACCATTCTTACATCAATTAAAAGGCAAAAAGATTAAAATGTAAGCCAAGATAAATAGAAAATAAGATAAGCTTTATAAACATAATTATAAGTTTGGAGATTAACTTCGAGTATAATAACAAAGTACAAACAAAAAGAATACCATGGATCTAAGAGTCCAAAAAAGTATGCGAGTAAAACTATCATCCACATAGTGTGACTTTACACCTAAAAACCTAGTATAGAAAATCACTCCACCCCATACAACGCATCATAGGTAGTAAAATCATCCAACGGGCCCTCAACGACCTACACCAAAGCATTATAGTCAATTACTCATGGAAATGAGCAACACTTATAAAAAGGGTAGTCAGTACGCTACGTAATGAGTAAGGTGACAATAATGTCAAGTAAGGAATGCAGATAATTGCATAGATTTATAGGGAAAAGTAAAAATATATGCAAAGTACACAAAGAAGTATAATGTAGTTACTGATTCAGGTCTCATTATTAGATATGGCATAATCCATTATTTTATTTACATTAAATTTAGGGATCCCATTATTTTTAACCAATGGAATGATATTAATATATAATCCCAAGAAAAAATGCTCATTGTCACTATTCTCTACTGGTGGAACGGTTATCAATACAACCCTTGGAGAAAGATGATCCCAACCACTATTCTCGTCTAGTGGAACATATAGGCACAATTGTTCCTAACTCACGTAGCCTTCCACTTTAAGTGATTAATATTTTATTAATGATTATGATCATTCTTGTGATTTATTTTAGATTAAATTTAGGACCCCACTATTATCAACCAATGGAACAACTATCAATATACAACCCTAAGGCAAAAATCTATTGGCCACTATTCTCTAACGGTGGAATCAATATAATCCTGGGGTAAGACACTCTCAGCCATTATTCTCATTCGATGGAATGGACATGTACAACCGATCATAATTCATATGATCTTTTACTTTAAATGATTAATGAATTATTTATGGTTGATTTTATAGGTACTAAACATAATTAAGGAAAGAAAAGCTCCAACATATTGATACCAAAGCCATCCTCAAATGTTTAGATACTTATATTTTCCTTGAAAACCCTAATTTCACATTTTTGGCATAAATTCTTCTCTATTGCTCTTTTATCCACTTAATTTAGTATATCTTCCTCTAATAGTATTATTATTAAAATACCCAAAATTAAAGGTCTAAACTCCACATCTTACACATGTAATAATAGCCCTATCTCATAAGTTACTATTTATAATGCTTATAAAACCCTAATTCTTTGATTAAGTCATACAACTTTCCATAAGACTCTTATAGTGACCAAATTATCTATATATCCCTAAAATATCAATATTAAAAACATATCCAAAAGTTATGGTCTAAATCTAACAATTCACACATGTGATAATAACATCCCTATTTTTTGAGTTACTATTCCCAAATTTAGTATTTTTCTCATTTTGTGGAACTTATGTTATTCAAGATTACTCCAAAAATTTAATATTATTATTCTTACCATATTTTAAATTATCTAACAAATTAAAATACTAGAAATTCTATATTAAACCTATAATGACCATAATGCCCTTAAGGATAACCAAATGCCCTTATTTCACGAAAACCTTATATGTTGATATCATATATTTTAAGTCCTCCATTTATCACCACACATATTACATATAATCATATCCCCCAATTATCATACTTCATTAATCCCATATTATGACCATATATATCTTATTGATATTCTTAAGGTTTTCCACGTAAAATATTATCGTAATGATATCGCATGATTTTTTACTTATTTATTTCTCAACATATAATTTCATGTTCTCATAACATAGCATACAACATGAATTTAGTGACATAATAATAATAATATAATAAAACATGTATTCATACAAAGAAAATTAACACAGAACTTAAACAATAACTAGCATCCTTACATAAAAAGGCTTTAGTCTTTAAGCAAGTTAATCCTATCCTACCTCTTCCGGAACCTCTAAAATATCACCTAAGAAACCACAATAAAACACCTTTAAATTTTAATGATATAATTAAGTAAGTATATAAGGTAAATGAGGGTGGAATAAAAGGAAAAAACCAAACCAAAACTAAAAGGAATTCTCGACTAAAACTTGCACAACAAGGAGGGGATCGGTTGGGATCTTCTGAAGAGGGATGGCTATCAATGGCACAACCAACCATTTCTAGGGGAGGTGAAATGGTAAGGGAGGCCAAAGAAAGGGATGTGGCACAAATAGGAGTGTCCAAAAGATGGAAGTATTGTCTAGTGGTTGGTGCAGAAGGAAGGAGGTGGGTTGTGGTGCTTGTAGCCGAAGGTGGTGGGTGTGGTGTGGTGCTTTTGGCTGAATGGGGGGTGTGGGATGTAGTTGGTTTTGCTACAGTCAAGGGTGGAATGAAAACGGGTAAGTTGGGATGGTTTATACCAAATGGAGGGGGTGAATTTTGTCTGGTTTGGTTAGTGGTTATTGGAGAGGTTCAGTGAAGCTCACCAGTGATAGGGGTAGTGCATTGGTGAAGGCTTCTAAAGGTGGTTTTGGGGGTTGTTTTAGGAAACTATGAGGAGGGAAAGGAAGGAATAAATGCTTTGTTTGTTGTGGTGTGAGTTTTTTTTATAGAAAGAATGGAGGAAGGAAGATGTAGTTTAGCATTTACTGCAACATATATATAGATACATGCACAAGGGGAGAGAAGGTGAGATGGGAAAAGAGGATTTAGAATTAGGTTTAAATAATTTAGGTTAAGGTATTAGAATAATTTAATTAACAACTTTTGGGGGTTAGGTTTCAGTAAAAAAATCCAAAATATCTAGAATGTAGTTTAGGGCTATACAAATTAGAGTAGGGTAAAACTATAATTTTTCAATATTACAATTAGGTTACAATATTAAACTTAAGATTAGTTTTAACTAAAATTTTGGATATTATAATACATATATACCTATATTTCTATATTTATGAGATAAAAAATAATTTATCCATATTTGTTACTAGTATTCTACATTTTTTGCACCTCTATTGTACAATATTAATTTTTCACCATTACTGTGTTGATCTTTCATAATTATTGAGTTGATCTTTCCCTAAACAATATACTAAAAAATATAATATTTTTAAAAATGATCTTAGTGATAATGTGAAATATTTTCCATAATATGTCTTCTCTTTCCCTTCGCTTTGAGACTTCATTTAATCTCTTTTACATATTTTGCTATGGTTCTGGTCTATTATTTGCACTACCTCTTTCTTGAACTTTGTGTTGCAGGAATTCTTGCAAAAACACCAAATCTGAGAAAGAATTACTTATTTTTGGAGCAAAGGACCTAGCATGGAAAGCGTTGGAGAATAGTACATCGACCCAACATGTTTATGGAAGTGTATTGAAGCTAAAAAAAAAGACAAAGATGTGCCAAGAAAAGTCCTAAGAAGCATGAAAAGGGAGCTGTATGGTCGACTGCACAGCCATGTAGCACTCCGTTGTTAATATGGAAGAAAATGGAATCGCACGGCCAGGCAGTGCATATATCACATGGTCTTGCGAAATTCTGAGCTAAAAAGTCAAGGCTAAAAATATTACACGGTCAGGTTGTGCAAGATCAGAAATTTCAAAATGCTAAGAGATGAAAAACTATACGGCCAGGCCGTGCAAAGGCCGGAAGGCTGTGCAACGACGGTCTTCCTTATGATTTATGTGCGCGACATGGGTTTAGTTTAATTTTTTTATACTGTTTTAGTGATCAATATGATGAATTAAAGTATTTCGTCATTTGTTTGATTCATTTATACTGTTGCATACACTAGATTTAATTGTTGTAAAGTGGATTTGATGAAATCCGACCTCCTTAGATATAATCTACAACTGAAAGGCTGAGATTATTATCCAAAATTAGCATATGTACGGGAATTTAAGCAATCATAAGAATAGATGTTTAATTCTTAGGGACTTTATAATTGGTGACACTTAATGGGTTTAGTTTAATTTGTGAGTCATGAAAATAGTTGGAAAATTGGATTACATACGTTCTTAGACCTTGAAAGAGGCTAATGAATATAATATGACCAATTGTCCACAGTTAGCAAATTAATCTACGGCATAAACGTTGTTTCATTATTGATTATTAATTCAAAGATCGAAGTTCGATCCTAGGTTTCACTCTTATTGTTTAGTATTTGCAATTTAAAAATCTTTTCGTAATTATTCTTTTTATATGAAAGCATACCCCCATTTTATATAGATTTAGATAGTTAAAATAGTAAAGAGGTGTGCTCAAGTATGAAGTCCTCGTGGGATACAACATTAAAATGCTATAACGAATATGTGGGCTTACAGAAATAGCACGACACTTACACCGAAAAATGTATTTAATATTTCATCATAACCAGTATTTCATTATAGTTGTATCAAATTTTCACCAACATTAAGTTAAACTTTTACCCCAATTTTTCTATGAATCTCTTACCATTATCATGCTAATTACTCTATTTGTACTAATCTTTTGCCCATTTCTACTATTCTTTCACTCCAATTACACTAATCTTTCAACATAAAAGTTATTAAAAAATTTATACACTATTATCACATTTTTTTACATATTAACCTACTACCATTTTTGTACATCTCTTTCATCATTATTATGCATATTTTTCACTATTATTCTATTAAAATTTTAATTCTATTCTCACAATTTTTCATCACTATTGCTCATATATTTCATCATACTATACTTATCTCTCACCATTATTGTACATTCCTAATCTACTTAAATATCATCATTATTATACTAAAACTATATTTTATTATTATTGTACTGATATTTCACCGTAAGTTTTTTTATCGAAAGCATATCAATATAGATCTCTATGTATTCAGTAAAAGTTGACAAATATTATAATATATATTTTTTAATTTTTTAATAAACCAAATTAAATTACTGACATGACCAAGTGACATGGTGATAACTATGTCATTGGTCAATTTGCACTCAACAAGGATTTTTGTACAATTGAAACTAATATATAACTTGTCAACCAAAATTTAATTTTAAGTGATCAGTGTGATTTAGGTTTTTAATACCATAAAACTATTTTTAAAAATATTCCTAAAATATTGTTTCCAAAAGATTAAATTCCGAGGCTAGACTAAGCATATACAAATGCTGGGTTGCTCATCCAACATACCTAACTTGACATGTTTAAGACTCTTAGTTGGCATGGCCTATGAAGATCATCCGTATAAATTAGTCTCTCTTCTTTTAGGTCAATTTAAATAGGCATCAAGTCTTAAATATTCATGGATATCTATGAGATTTTATTAATTTAACCATTCTTTAATTTATCATTAATTTATGTACTAATAAAACTAAAAATACTATTATTTGGCATTACTTTCTTTCTTTATGATGACTTATATTTTAAAATTATTTTTAAAATAAAACTTTTTTTATTATAAATTTCTCATATTATTGACAATATTAATAATGATAAAATATGATGAATAATAATACAAAATAAAACTTTTAATTCTTTCTTTATTATTTTTTACGTATAATTAAATTTTTGAAAAAATAAAATAACATCACATTAATTTTAAGTTAAAGCTTTTTTTATATATGAAAAATTAAATGTAGATAGTAACATGATAAATATTATTAATCTTATAAGAACTAATTATATTTTAACATGTTATTTAGAATTGATAATTTAACAAAGTAAAATATTATATAATTTTTTTTAGTAAACATTTACTAAGTTAGTATTAAATTTACTATATGTGTAGTAATTCTAATTTGTTTTTTTACTAATAAAAGGTATGAAAAATATTTAATTAAAATTAAATAAATAAAATATTAATTTTCAAGAGCCATAAGCTAACCCAACTGGTTGTTGGCCCAAGATTGCTTAAGGCTCTCCAATAATATGACTGGGTGGGCCATGACCCATGACTCAGCCCACATTTTCTCAAACTAAGTTTACCTCTAACCTAACCCAAGCCTACTTACTAACTAGGTTTACATTGGACAAAGTATGAATTGATAATTCAGAGATATTCTTGTTGAAATATAATATAAGTCTTTCCTTTTTGTTAATTCATAAATAATTAAGCTTATTTGTTAATTATTTATGTTAGTGGTGGTGTGGGACAAAGTGGTGATTTTGTGCATTGCTCTAAACTTGAAGTTCCACATTACAAGTAGATAAGGAAAATATTCCACTTTATATATCCCTACAGTTTTATGGGTGTTGAAGTATTAGAGAGGATAATGGTCCCCATATGCTTGACGACACTGATACTTGCTTGATCTAATCTAGGTAACTTCATCTAATTCAATCCTCTTCATAGGACCCACTTGGGTTAGTTTAAATCTAATTATTTTAATTAGTAAACCTATAATTACCATTAACTAATTTAATTACCTAGTTGAGTATCTGTTGTGACCGATTTTGTTTGATTTTACTAATTATTACATAAAGTTTAACTCTTAAAATGTTGTACAAATATTACTATATGATAGAGGATATCTAAGTTTGACTACCAATGATTATATTTGGTTAATTTTCAAAGGTTTTGTTCTTAAATGAACCAACCAAATTTTTGCCATAAAAACCACAAGTTGTATCACCTAATCAATCCATTCCCCTAGTCCTTCTCTTCTTCCTCTTCTCTATACACCTTTAATCTCTTGGTGCATTACGTAAACATCCTCAAATTTGAGTTTTGTTGGTTTTCAATCTCTCATTATTCAACTTCAAAGGCTTTTGATAGGAACTCCTATGATGCTGATTAGTATGCACTAATCCCAATGGTACAAAGTGTTAACCTTAGGAATTGAAACAAATAGCCCTTTTTATTGTAGAGGGGGATTTCTAATTTAGAATGATGGTATCCACAACATCTTGATTTGGTTCTGTCCAATTCAATTTCCACTACCATTTATTCAAATGATTCATTGCTTCTCACTTTGTTTTAAACTATTTTTCTAACAATCTAAGTCAGGAAATTGTCTATGATTTATCATATTCTACTTTTCATTTCTATCTTGTATTTATCAATTAGTGCATGTGTAGTTTTGTAAAAAAAAAATCATTTTTTCAATTGAAAAATTTTTCTTTGAAGACGATATAGAAGTTAAAACATTAAATGGGAGATGCTACCACCGCATCTATCACAAGGAGGGGTGCGCTTGTTCCTGTATCACATTATATCACATGGTATGTGCAAGGCTGGGTATGAAAAAAAATATATAAAAATAAGAAGATGAACAACCATAAAATGGTAAAACCCTTAATAGATTACAATATCTCAAAACCAAGGCTAACTCAAATCATACCGACTAGAACCAAAAATGAGAATTCCTAACATGGGATAAAATATCGAAATCCCTAATCTCTTACTCTAACCCAAATATATAAGACCAGATAAGACACTTGCACTAAAACCACAAAAAAAAATCTATTTAGTATAAAATTACTGAGTAAACACACCTACCATAGAGTAAATAACATGTTCACCAAATCATACTTACATATAGTATCAACTTGGTAATAACCTAACATGATACACCACTAAGACACACAACCACCATAATAGGTAATCATCCAAAAAATTTGTCATCATGATAATCATGCTTTTAAAGGAAACTTATTGTTCTTAAATAATAGCATGATCATAGCTTACTAAGCTCACACAATACAGTTCTACAAGCTCGTGCATATACCCAAGATGATACATGTACCAACATGCAATATCACCAATCATTTCAAATAACTATATACTAACTAAAGATAGTGTACATGATGCAATTACCAAAATAGTAATACACATTCGAAAGTAATTCCAACATGATTCCAAAGAATACTAGCCAAAAAAGCCACACAACCACCTAGTTGTGTATAACTCATCAAACCAAAAGAAACTCACTTGCTCTCAAGAAAAACTAGTCAATGAATATAGAATAAAAAGAACCTACTTTTAGATCCTCTAGATAAGGAATTTACAACTTATCTGCCTCCAAGATTACTTGTCAGAAAGGTTAGGCAACCTCCTAATCATTTGCATCTTAAACTAGAGATATAAAATCAACTTGACAAGGATTACAATATCATTCGTACCAAACTACCGTGGCTATATAACTCATGTACTTCCAAGACATCCATCAAGGAAGCCATTATAATAGACTATCCACTCACACAAAATAAGTGTCCATTTCCTTAAATATGGGTACTGCGCATAGAGTTTGAGATTTTACTTATAAAAGTATAACATACCCTTCAACACGAAGGCATTTTGCACTAGGACCTTAATACATGGACAAGATGCTAACTCAACTCATCTTTCACTTTACATTATTAGTACTTTATTTTAATTCAACTAAGGATCCCAAGATCTAACAAAAATAATTACTTTAAGGTCCTCTTGGCTAGAAAAAAGTCACAAACAATCAATTATCCATGAAAGGCTAAGATTAGAAAACAAGCCATAATCTCCACAACACAAAACCAATTAATTTCCAACTTAGTCCTTTAATTTTAACTATTTAAGATCAACATGTAGTAAACTAAATGTTCTCTAAAGCCATCCTAGGCACACCTTACTCAAGATACTAGCAAACTTAATTCACCAAAACATAATGCAGAATATCACTTTCTCAAAACTTATCACCTTAATTCAAAAGACCTAATAAGGGTTAACAGATGAATTTATCCTATAGCCACCATAAAACAAGTTTGCACATTTAAAATCCAAATTAAAAGCAATCAGACCTACAACCTAATCTAAAAACCAAAATCACAGGCATATAAGCCACACATAGTCAAGAAATATTTAATCGAGTAAAACTATTTAAATCCAAAATCTAAAAATACTTCAAAATGAAAATAATCACATTTGAGTCCATAAAAGAATAAATTAATAGGGGAAAACAATGCAAAACACAAAAAAAAGTCAAATCTCCTAAAAAACACTATTTGTATAAAATACTATTAATATTCAATAGAAAATGTCATTTAGTACTAATAAGCTTAAATTCAAAAAATATTAAAAAGTTATTAACAAAAATTACTATTTACCATAAAACTATTAAACCACTAATCTCAAAAGGTAATATTTATGTTAGTACACTAGTAAAATTAAAATACTGTTAATGATAAAATAATATTCCAATAAAAAATACTATTACACTTACATATCCAAAAATAGTTAAAAATGTTCCAAAATGAGAATCAACCCAAGATATTGATATTTATCCATAAATGGCTTGAAACCCTTTGATTATATTAAGAATACTCAAGAACACTTAAAACATGAAGAACATTACATAACAAACCTAAACCACTCAAATTTTCAACCAAAATTAAACCATATTCAACATTCTCAAATAGAGATAACTTAAGAATGAAATTTCACTTAAATATTCCAACCAAATGTATCATTAGATTTTTTAAAAAAATTCTTATATAAAAATAAGACCCATGACCAATGATCTAACAAAAAACACACCAAGATCATGTTCTTCATTGTCAAACTCCAAACAAACATAACATAACCTACACATGTTATATATCAAAATTGATCTAAATAACCTTAAAGTTTACCATAAAAATATTCAATCTTTTAACCAACTATAACTACCAAAAACATCATAAAAAGTTATCCCTCAAGAATAAGCAACATCATTCTAACCTTGAAACAAAACATATAATACATGCAAATTCTATTTACTTAGGGTTTGGGAGTTTTATCCTTAATCCTAAAATATAAGATAAAAACAAATACATAGATAGAAAAGATTAGGGAAAACAAGCTCATAAAATAATAACAAAGGAGAAAGGATTGAAGAGAAAGGGTGAAGAACTTATCCTCAAAGTTTGAAAGGTAAAAAAGTTTCATTAATGGAGGAAAATTCCATATAAGGCCATGAATATGAAAGGATAAGGAAGGAAGAATATATAAAAACATGAGGAGGAGAAAGGAAAGAAAAGTAACCTAGTATTAAAGTGTTGTTAGGCTTAAAGGTTAGGGATATAAGGGTAAATTGATCATTTTACAAGAAAAATATCTAAAATTGCACCCATCATGGAATAATGGGTGGATAAATTCGATACAAGTGGCTACCCATGCTTAGTTGAGAAAGTAAAAGATAATAAATAAAGAAGATAAACTAAGGGTAAAATAATAAAATTATGGTAAAAGGAAGCAAACTCCAAGTTTGCGACAGCCGCCAAGGGAGAAAAAAAAGGGGAATTAATAATAATTTATAATCCATATTAAGGGATTATTAAGGGATTAGATTAATATTGGAAAGATTAGAGAAGGGTTAGAAGAAGAAAAGTTCAAATTTGATGCCTTTTATGATATAAAAGTATATGAATAACTCTAAAAATGTTATGAATAAAAATATAATATGTGTATAACATACTTATGTAAATATTACTAAAATAATATGATTGCTAGAGTTTTGTGATATTTAGATAGCTAGAAAGGGGTTTTGGGGCTTAAAACACATGATTAAAGTATAATGAACTGATGAATAACATATTTTGCCAAAAACTTAGTATAAACTCTTAAAAAATCCTAGGATACCACAAAAATGTGACTATATCAAATTTCCACACAAAAAGAAGAGCCTTGAGAGATCTTGGAGGCTAAAAGTGACTTGAAACTCTCACAACACAAAACCGTAAGAAATGGTAAAGAGTCTTAAACGAAAAGTTTTAGAAATGCAAATAATTTTCAAAAATTTTAAAATATGTAATAAAAAATTGATCTAAGGAAACTTTATATCTACCAATACCTATCTTGAATAAGTTAGGTTTCTCAAAAGAATGGGGTATTACAACCTTGGTTGTTAAGATTTTGTTGGATCAAATTATTTATTTACGTGTTGTTGATTTTTTGGTTTCAATCTATAATTTATTTTATGTAGAATATTTTAACATTGAAAATTATATGTCTTGTATGAATAAGTGGCACTAGGGGAAAATCATATGGTGAAGGTTTGGAAGTTTAAAATTACATGAGTGGATGATTTAGTTAATTATATGGACATTATTTTGTTTCTCAAGTGGTATCTCTTTATCCTCTAAAATAATAGTCATATATCAATTGAGCTCTCTTGCTATTTTTGCATCATGGGTTCTAGTTTTTATTCATTCACATTTTTTCTAAATTTATTCTTTATATATAAGTTAATAAATATTTTAGTAAGGCTAGGAATTAATTTATGGTCATTTAATTATATATCAATCATACCTAACTCTTTGTGTGGTTGGTGATATCACTACCCTATTCACTTATCCAATGATATCTTCTTTGCCAATGTCAATTATCTATTCTAGAAATTGAATAAAATCGATCAAACAAATAGTTCATTGATCCATATTAGACAATAAACTTTTCTAATACATTGTTATACAACTCACACTTTAGATTCTTTTAACAATTAGAGGTCAAATTGTTGTGATGATTTTGAATTGGTTATGGAGCAATAGATTGACTTATGGAATTAATTACTTTGTGTGTATCTAATCTTATTAGATTATACTCTTAATGGTTAATAGAACATACATATGTTTTGAACTTTGATTAATTGAGAATTAAGTCTAACTAAGTAGTTACCATTGTTAGTATGCCATATACTATACTTTACAATTTAATAAGCTATCATTCTTTCTAATTGTGATAAAATTGTAATATCTAGACTTAATATCTTCATTTCTACTTAGGTCATAGTTATTTTACTCAACACTATGAGTATTTCAAGCCATGAATGTTTGATAATTTTGATTTCTTTCTAGTCTTAGTGTATATTTTGATGCTAAATATATAATAATGTTGTAATAGAAATTTTAACTTGGACCACCTATATCTATTAAATAGGTCATCGTGATATATATACTTTGTTAATTCTTTCATAATTGAGCTTAGTTTCTAAATTATTATTTTATATCTTGGAGTTGTATGATTGTATAATTTTAGTTTGTTATCCTTTGTTATGGTTGTTGTAGATTTTTTTAAGCAACCATATAAATAGTCAACACTCAGAACATTTGTCATTAAAATTCTAGTGCTAATATTTTGAATTAGAATCTAAAGTGTTTGGCAATCACCTATTTTTTTGTTGTCTACATCAAATTTCAATATCCTCTACTCCAATAAAATAATATAGATACTAGTTTTGGTGTTTCATTTCTTTACTTTATGAACAATTATATAATGATTATGTTAGTTGGTCTTTAGAGTGGGAACAACATTGAATTATATCATTAAATCAAAATCATCGAGTTTGATGTGCTTTATTGCTTGGTATTAGAGGAACTAAATATGGATTTGGTGATTGTCTCAAGTTCTCAAAAGAGCTCTAATAATATTGGTTTCTTGAAATATATGCTTCACAATCTCAATTCTTATTAATGGATGTCTATGTCTATTTATGGTTAATATGTTTATCTCATGGTAATAAATTAAGGAGGATTGATGTATATGAATACATATAGAAGAATATTTCTCTCCTTATGCAAATTTTAGACATATGTTCTCTTTAGGGAAAGTAAAAAAAAATGGTTTTCCTTCATGTAGAATGGTAAAGGTATTTGCAATAATATGTTCTTCTAGTAAAAATCTTAGTTTAAAAGTTATGTTATCTGTGAATCATTTATGCTATTTTATGATGATGATGCTATGTTCATCAATTTCAATGTACATGTCACTAGGTAGGCTTCATAGTTTGTCTTATTTTTATGAAGCTACCATTTAAGAAATTCGACAATAATTCTGATGACATGGAAATTAGTTTCCAATTATCTTGTGTCTTTTTTTTTAAAAAAAAAACAGGTGTTCAATTGAAATTATGGTGTTTGGTTAGGTGTACAAAGTGTGTATACTTTTAAAGTCATTATATGGGATCAAACATGCACCAAATCAATGCCTTGGAGATTTGATTGTGTGATTTTATCTAGTAGCTTTACTACACGTGATTTTGATTTGTGCATCTATGTGAAGTCTTTTTTGATGGATGTGACATTATTACATTATATGTTGATGACAGACTTATATTTGGCACTTGACTAAGAAAATTCTTATGTCTACTTTTGATACTAAATATTTTAGGAAAGTTGATGTAATACTAGGGGTAAAAGTAAAAAGGATTGAATTTAGCTTTAGATTTAATCAATTCCATTATGTTGAGAAAATTCTTAAACTTTTAACTATTATGATGAAGAGTTGGTAAGAGCACCCTATGATCGAAGTGTGTCATTAAAGGAAAATTTCTTAGAGAGCATTGAAAAACCTAAATATGCTAAGGATTTCATTTTTTAAGAAAGGAGCTTCTACTCCACCAATTAGAGTGGAAATAGATGTTAAATTTAGGAATGGAAAAATCATAGCTCTTTGCACTATAGATGGGATTTTTTGACTTAGGGTAGTGGTGTCCACAACGTCTTCATTTGGTTTTTTTATTCAATTTCCATTATGGTTTATCCAAATAAGTTATATGCTATTCACTTTATTCTAAGCCATCGTTCTAACACGAAGTACAAGGTAACAGTGACAAAAAACTAGATGGTAGGGTTTTTTTATGGTTTTTTTAAGGCGAGGAACTTCCAAGGGGTTCATGGGAGAATAGCTATTATGCATGATATAGTGCTTCTTAGGATGCACTTGTGGGTTTAGGATAAACCATTTTATTTTATCAAGAATTTGGTGAGGCCTATGGGTGGGTCAGGGGTGAAATAACCAACTAAATGATGTGTCATTTGATAATATAATGAGTTGCTAGACTATGTTTAAGAAAAGTTAAATGGAACACCAAAATGACTTTAGTAAGGGAAACGGGAAAGTGTATGATTGAAGTGTTCTCCTAGATAATGATAGTACTTTTCTATGATTGTTTTCAATACCGTCTTACCTAAAAGAGATCAATTTAGTATAGGTGTTTGAGATCATTTATGTACTTGGAATTTCTTATAAAAAAAAAAGATTAGTTATCTTCTATAACTTGATGTAATAACTTGAATTTATCCTAACCCTAATTTTAAGTAATTAGTATTTTAATATAACCTTAATCCTATGTAATTAATATTTTATTATTTCCCTAATTATTTTATCTTAAATTTAAACCCAAACTTCCTTCTCTTCCTTTTTTCCTTTTCCTTTCCTTGGAAATTTTCTTCCTCTCCCTCGAATAATTTTCTTCTCCTCGGTTTGGTTAATATACATGAGTTCCTTTTTCCTAGAATTTTGTTGTGGCTACACTCCATCATCATTACTTAACTAGGTCAAACATGTTCTATGCCATCTTCGGACGCTCAAATGTATGCATCCTACCTAGCTTCTTCAGTATGCTTCTTACCTTCTATAAATACCCTCATTCTTCACTCCTTACTTTATTTACACTTCACACAAACTCTCCCATACCCCCTTCCTACATTCTCAGCTTCATTTTGCTTTGTCCTTATTGAAGCTTTGCCATTTTTTGTGCAGCAAGGTTGCATTTTTAGTCACACCTTATGTTTCTCAACGTGAGCACTTCCCATTGCTTAAGCCACCTTACATGACATCACCACACAACACATTTCTCTTCTTCACCATAACTTCTTGTGACACCATCCTCAAGCAATACACACCCTAGTTGCATGAAATTCCCACACAAACCACCATCTTTTGCACCATCAAACTCACGTAACCCAGCCGTTTTTACATCACCAACCCACGCAATACCCACCTCATGTGCGTTATCCAGCCACACAACACCATCTCACCTAATTCACCTAGCGACACAACAACCCCTTGTCTACATCATCTCCTCATGCATATCACCACCATTCAAGCCAATCTCCGATGTATCTTGAGCTCCTCAATTTTCCTCGGTTCTTGCTCATCTTTCTAAACTCATTTGTTGTAACGCCCAAAATCATGACTTAAAATTTGTATTTTGTGGAAGCAATAATTACAAAACTGTGGGTATTATTGCCACACTTAACATAAGTCTGGTCTCCTCACAATCCTTACGTCAAGTGCTAAAGCTTAAAACAAGTCAGACCAAACAAAATGCGAGAGAAGTACAATACATAATCAAGGGTTTGCAAAAGAAATATTATCCATACAATAGGACTTTTTAGATAATTAAGTAGCTGGCAATTTTTCAGAAAATAAATAAAACGGGGCACATGAAGGTGCAATAGTAGTTTGCCTTACACTCATCTGGTCCATCAAGTATTATAAGGAAAGGGAAATAGGGACAGGGTCCACTCACTCCCTTAGCCTAACTAATCGTCTAGATGATGCTCCTCAAAATTCTTTAACCATTGCATGCCACAGACATACTCCTTTGAAAAGTAATAGTATCAGTACGACTTCCTTGTACTGAGTAAATCATAACGCCTCCGGAGAGGTAGCATACACATATATACAATTATCATACAAATAAGGCATTCAAATAAAACATACGATCACATACAAAGCCATGATTTTATGACACAAGTCCACATCACAATTAATGATACTAATTAGATCAAAATCCCTAGCAAAGGCATTGAAGACATGCTTATAAATCTCCCAACCATTTTAACTTACCAAATACCATACTTTATAGCATAATAGGAAGAAGTGGTGACATTCCAAACAATATAACCAAGGTCAAGTCATGCCTAATCCAATTATTACAGAAGTATTATGGTGGGTGTCTAATCCGGTTATATAATTTATATAACAATTCTCAATTGGAATACAATCCCATATCCATAACAATGATTGTCAAGGAAGTGGTACCAAAATAATTCACTTAATTCCAGGGCAAAGCTTGCCAAGGAAGCCACATGACATATCAGTTGTCCATACTAAACCTCAGAACTCAAGTCCTTAAGTACGCGTACCCCCTATAAGGTATATGGAATAACTATAGAGAAGAAGTGAGCCCCTTGACCCGAAGGCCCAAACTATGCACTCGGGGGCCAAATCCGAGGCATGAGATTCCTTTCCAAACTCAAGTCTTCCTCTCTAAGTGATTAGTATCTTACGAAATTCCAGGTTATTAATTTTAGAATAGTAAGGTTCATAATATTACAACTTAGCCATCAATCAATCAACCAAAGGACCACGAGGGTCACAACAATCAACCATCCAATGTCAAATCCAAAAGGCTACGAGGGTCGCAATAATTCCAAGCTAACACGACCTAGGGTTAGGCATCATGCCATAGCCCGAATAATTATCTGATTCAGTTATACAATCCATTTGTCCAATTATTTCCAAAATCATTATGAGGCCAACACTTATTTCAACTAGTCCAATTATTCGCTTTGAATCACATTTTTTCCCTAATGATGAAAATACCCTTCGACCTATAACTACCACATTTTCCTTTACTTTATTACCAGGTTTATCTCCATAGGATATTTGTCATGAAAAAGCTAACATAAAATAGCTAATATTAATTTAACATACAATAATTTCTTCGGTACAACAAAAGACTATATTACCCCTAAGCATTCACCATACATGGTACATCTATACACTCTTAGCATGCATTTCAAGTAACTCATAAAATTCATGCAATTTCTACAAATAACTTTCAAATATGAACTATGGTATATAAAATTTACATGTTTACCCCTATAACATGAAACACATAATAATCACCCTTTAAACACATTTATACTCTAAGTTAACATGCTATACGTCCAAAATTATCTAACATAACCAAAGGAAACATTTAATTCATTTATAGGTCTTACCATAAAACATGACAAATTTTTGGTTGGACTCTAACCCTAAACATGCACATTTCTTTTTAGCATAAATCCATATACGTTATCATAAGCATACACTCTCAATTTTTAGAATACTACCTAGGCATATAAATATTAGCATGGTAACATATATTAGTCTACACATCATAATATTCACATAGAAATGAACAACAACATGCTTCCATTTCCTACAAAATATAAGTCATTTGATATCCTCAACCTACCATGATTTTTATCCTAGAAAACTAACCTATCATTTTCACACAAGATTCTACCATCTACGGATTAGTTGGATTTACCTTTGAGCTAAGAAAAATAATACCACGAAGAGCTTCTTCCAAGGATACCTTAAGAGGGGTTGATATTACCTAAAAATAAATAACAACATCCACAACTATGCATGCATTAGTATCTATGCTAAATAAAATAATACAATGACAACCTATGTGAACTAATGCCCAAAATAAGATTAGGGAATTAACCAAAGCCGTCAGTGCATGGAATTACTATGTACCACACACACCGGAGGGTAGAATACTTACACTGGAATTAGTTGCTGCTTGGAGAGCCAAATCACGAGGGGAGAGGGAAGCTTGGCAAGGCTACAGGTTGAGTGATTTTTGGGCAAGGGTTCGGTGGTGAAAGGAAGTAGTTTGGGGGCTTCAAACAAGAGTATCCAACACTGGAAGTAGGGGAGAGGGAGAGGATTTGCAGGGATAAAAAGAGATGATTGAAAGGGAGAGGGAGGAGGGACTTTTGCTGTAGGTCAGGACTGAAGAAGGGAAGGGAAAATAGGGGAAGATGAGGCTGCTGTAAAGGTTGGTTGGGTTGGATGTTGCAGGTAGGTTGAGGGGATATTGGTGTCGAATGCATGGGAGAAGGGAAAGAGGCCTACAAGAGGCAGGTTGGTTGTGTGGAGAAGGAAGGAAGTGGATGGGTAGCTAGCTGGGAAGGTTGAGGTGCGCAGGTTGGGAGGAGAAGGGGATGGGGGCTGGGTTATGTATGTGGGTTGCTGCTGCATGTTGCTGGGTTGGTTAGGGAGGTCAGTTAGGCTGGGATGGCGTGAAGGAGGAGAGTAGCAGGGAGGGTGATGGGATGTGTTAGGGGAAGAAGAAAGGCTTCATGGTAAGGCTAGGATATGTAGGAGTTAGGGTGGAGAGGTGATGCACATGCATGGAAGAAAGGTGGCAACTGGCTGCATGGGGTAGGATAGTGATCGACGGGTTGGGGGGAGATTAGGCTAAAATTAGAGTGGGAAAAATGATGAGGATTGGGTTTGAATTTAGTTAGCAAAAATATCCCATAGTATTAGGTTTTTAAGAGTATAGATACTAAGAAAAAATCCTACCTATTCAAGGTTTTATTTTCACCATTATTGTCACTATTATTATCATGATCAATATTATTATTATTAGTGTTATCACTACCACTCTTTATTATCATAATTATTTCTAACATTATTATTCTCACAATTATTGTTATCGGCATTATTTTTAAGAGTGTTACTCATCATAAGGCTATTGCTGTTACCATCCTTTCTATTTTGATTACTATCTACACTGTTATTATCGTTATTATTGATGTCATCAACTTTTATCTTCCTCTACTCATATATACACTAGTCCAAGTTATTTTCATAATTTAATAACTATAGACTTACTCATAACTATGAGACGTTCAATCTAAAAAAATCCTATGATTTATTACGCCTGCTAATCAAATTTTAAGTCTTGCATATTTAAATTAAGGATTTATTAAAACGATGTATTACATTTTCCTTACATTTTTCATGGTTATTTTCCTAAGTTCTAACCGTATGTTAGTTATGATTTCTAGGTGATTTTTTGGTGGTCTTGGAGGAGTCTTAAGATTTTTATGTGCTTAGAGACCTATGATATTTTAAGTAAGGATATATGTTATGGTTATGTTTAATGAATGCTATGCGTATTTCATATGAAATCTCATGATTGGTATTTTTATGATTTATAATCCATGTTTTCAACGGCATCTTATGATATAGTTGTACTGTATGATGGAAAAGGTAGAAATAGGTGTAAGCATATGATTAAGTATATTATTTAGTTAAGTTTGTTATGTAAGTTGGGTAAGTTGCCATGAATCACTATTGAAATTAGGTTACGATGAATGACTCTTATATATTTGAGGTTAAGTATTTTCATGACGATATGTGTTGGAGGTTGAAAATCAATCATGTTGGGACTCGTAGGGTTTTTGTGAAAATATGAGTGTTTTCGCTATTCTTAAGGGTATTTGGTCAATATAGGATAAATATGAATTTTTTAGGTATTTTAATGTGTTGATGAGTTTAACATATGGTAAGTATATTATGTGAACTACTTGGAGTAATTATAAGTGGCTTAAGTCTAATAAAATAAGAAAATAACTTAAATTGGGAATAATAACCCTAGAGACATGTTCATTATTGCATGCATAAAATGTTGGAGTTAGACCTTTTATTTTTGTATATCTTGTCAAAAATGATATTTTAGGATGGTGAATTATATTTGGTAGTTATATGATTTTTATGAAAAAAAGTTATACTTAACTTGTGAAATTAGAGTTTCATAGGAAATTGAGAATAGTAACCTTAGTAGTAGGTCATTATTACCCATGTAAAATGTTAGAGTTAAACCTTGATTTTTCACTATGTTATCAACAATAATATTTTAGGAAGTTATACTAATTTTTTTTTGGGGGGGGGGTTAAATAAGCCTTATTGAGGGAGTTATGATTACCTTGTGGAATTAGGGTTTTATAGGGGGAATCATGGCCTTTTTTCTTAGGGAATTCCCTAATCCTCATATGATTACAATGTATGTACCTTGTATATTTATGCTAAGTTTGTTTATATGGCTAGTATATTTATATTTATGTCTGCATGATGACATTGAAATAACAGAAGCTTAATAAGGCATTAATCATATAAAGTAAAATATCACATGAATCAAGAACGAGGTATTAAGTCTGTTCTACTAGATTAATAATAGTGGTTAGTATTGTTCTACCTTGGGAAGTGCTTTAGACTATTCCAACTATTTAACAATAGTGGAAAGGAACATATTATCTCGAGAGATGTTTCGGTCCGTTCCACAAAATTAAGAATAGTGAGGTCATAAACTCAGCATAAATAAGAAATCGGATTATGACTGTACCTAATAATAGAACTCTAATTCACTTCTTATATTACATAGTATCATATTAAATCAATATTCATGCTTATTATCCTATGTGACTTTATATGTTTTTATATCCTTGTTATGAATGTATTATTTTCATACTCAGTATATAACGTACCGATCATTCTTTTTATGGGTGATGCTCATTTCCATCAGTAGATAACCTAGGTAATTTTGTGCAGGTTACAAAAGATCATCTTAATGAGTTTGTTGCTTTTGATGAACTGTCTATAGAGGAGTGATTCTTTATATCTTGGGGTTAGACATAGAGTTGTTGTTATCCTATTATTTATTTTTATCTAGATAACTTTTGGACTCTTAGTTTTATTAGATCCCTTGTTATTGTATTTTTATTTATGATGTACTCAAAGTAAATCTCCAAACTCTTATCTAACTTTATGAAAGTTCCTATCATTCTTTGTTTATAATGATTTAAGTTCTAACTTTTTTTTTGGTGTTTGATGTAAAGATAGTATAGTAAGTTAGACTTATATCGAGTATGGTGATAACACCCAACTATATTGTTATTTTGCTTCCACTAAAACAAAATATTTTAGTCATTAATATTAGGGTTTTATACTTGCATTGTAGAGTCAGATTATCGGAATGTTGTGGTGTGGTCTAATCAAGGTATGGTAATGGGCATAAAAGTCCTCTTTTTCATAGAACCTCATTAGAAACTCTTTTAGGGAGTCCAGTCATGGTGTGATGATTGTACATAGGGGTCAAGAGTCTAATAGAGTGGCTGATAGCTTAGCTAAATTGAGTTTGGTGACATCCAAGTTACTTGTTTATAATTTTGTCTGCTTGGGAATTGCTAAGACAAGAGATTAATCAGCCCCTCTCTACCCTTTCAAGAAGGTGGGGGAATGCCTGATAATGATGTCGACATGCATCCTCTAATTAATGAAATTTCTTCTATTATAAAAAAAATAAGAAGAAATAAGCTTATCATGTTGTTTATATTTGGAGAATCGTTATCATTTTGGGGGGTAAGAGATTATCATATTTAGAAATTTGCAACAAGTAGTATCATTATCATTAGTTTTAGATATTTTTACCATAACTTAATACAAATTATTAAACTACCTAGTTTAATTACTTTAAAAATGATCCCTTTTTTTTTCATTTGTGTGTATATCTACATTTGACATATTTTAAAGTTGTTTTTTCTTCCCTTTTCTTTTTCTGAAAAACATAATTGCTCTTAAGTATATATAAATAGTTGAGGTATGTGCTCTCACCCTCATGAATCCCATGCCATATACTTTGAGATTGTTTGCTTAGAGTATTTGGCTTGAACTGGTACAGCAGCTTGACCCTTAAGTTTTTTTTCTTCTTCTTCTTCTTCTTCTTCTTTTTTATCTTCAAGGGATCTTCTTGGACGGCCGGGTTTTGGCACAATATCAAGCAAAACCAAAACCTTAACAGCTCAGAGCCACCTTGGGCTTTGACGTTCATTGTAACTTGTTGGCATGTGTGGTGGTGGAGGAATAAGAGGATCTTTGAGGATGATATAGTTTAGAGCAGTCGAGCCGTACAACAGATTCAACGGTTTGCCAAGGATGAACTGACAGCGTGGTAGACACTAGCTAGCATTCAAGGAGGCGGTCATTGTGAGCAACATGCCATCGGTTGGAATCAACCGATGAGAAACATCCTCAAAATCAATGTTGATGGAAGTGAGCTCATCAATCGGGGTTGTATCGCTGTTGGTGGAGCTGCTCGGGATTACACCGACTAGTGGATATTTGGTTTCACATCAAATTTGTGCGTGAATGATATCTTAACGGCAGAGGTGTTGGGGTATCCTCGATGGACTTATGGAGACAGCTAAGAGAAACATCCCTACGATAGTGATCTGTAGTGACTCAGCACTTGCGGTTTGACTTCTCGACACAAATACTTCTCCTCTCCACGGGCATGCTAGCTAGCATTCTTGAGGATTGCAGGGAATGGATGGGTATTGTCAATTAGTGCACAATTTCAGAGAGATAAACCAAGTAGTTGATACCTTGGCTCCTGCTGGCCACAACCAACCCTTTGGTCTACATCTTTACGAAGATCCTCTCCCCATAGTGAAGGAAAGAGTGTTTTTCAATCGTCTTGGTGGCATCATGGATCGTTGCATCCTCAGCTGGTTACCCAATGAACATATATATATTTGACAGACGGAGCATATGATTTCCTAATATGGTAAAGATCATGCGACATATTGCTATTTACGGATATAAAACAAGTGATTCCCTCAAACCGATAGAATCAGAAACTACTCTGGTCAAAATAAATAAATAAATATATATATTCAGAAGCTATATTATCGTGTCAACAAAGGATCTAAATATCTAATATTAATAATTAATTACTGAATATTATCATCAATCAAGAATAAGTACCATTAGAATCGCTACCTATTATATCGTGCGAGCAAAGGCATAACGTTTTTTTTTATTATCTTTATCCATCATGCATCTATCATCCATCGTTTTCATCATTTTAAGAATACCCAAACAACTAAAAACTTGCAATTTGACTAAGCATTTACACAAAATACACTCGCTCCTTCATATGACAAACCATACAAACTTTTCATGTTTGGGGAAGTGTCAATTGGTCATTGGCAGGCCAAACATGATCATATGCAACAATTTTACAGCATCAACTCCCCCCCCCCCACAAATCCCCGGAAAAAGTAATGACAACTTAAGCAAAGAAGAGAAAAAATAAAGAAAACGAAAACGCTATTTTTCCTATTTTTTCCATGGTTCGCCCAACGTAGATATAATGACAATTAAATACAACATATCTCTAGATGTGAAATCTTAGAATAATTATTATATAATAAATCTAAATAACCCTAACCGATTTATTACCTAGAGGGAGTTAATTGACGACTTATTATTGAGGATAAATATCTTCATGATTTATCATTCATTCATACCCATTATTATAAGCTCCAACTTCCACGAGCTTAGGAACAAGTAATCCACCAACGTGCAACGCAACAAGACTCTCCAACCCACCAACACGGGACCCACCAATAAACACCGCCGGGACAACCGCTTTACCTCTAACTCTGCCTCCACTACCGCCACCAACAGAATTTTCCACCACCCCCTCTTTCTCCGATGAAGATGGCGGAGGATCTGGAAGGGCGTCTATCTCATCCTCATCCAATTCGATGACAGTCGGATAGACACCTAGGGTAGCCAACAGTTTCTTCATGACGTGACACATGCAGCATGATGAGCGGCTAAAGATCACAACTGGGTTCTCGAATATAAGTCGCTGGATCCTCATCTCAGCAGTTTCTGCTACGTCTATAGCTAGAGGAGATGAGTTCTTCATGGTTGTCAGTTCTAGACGGAGGCCAGCGAGACCGGTGTGGTCCGTGGGCGGACGGTACGGCTGAATTCCTTGCATTTATGGACGGTTTTGAGATGTCGGCCGGCCGGCGGGAAAGGATCGAGGAGGGTGGTAGAGATGCGGGTTTTGTGAGTTGGACTGACTGGGTACAACAAGGGGGTATGGGTGGTGTTGATGTCAACGGAGGAGTGCGATTGGGATTATCGGAAAATGGAAATTTAGAGGAGGAGAGGGTTTTATTTATAAAAATGAAATGATGTACGAAAGTGTGAGGGGAGGGGAGGTGGTGGTGACGCTGGGTAGTGACTGCTGAGGTAAGGATTGCCCGCAATTATTTAATAATTTAAGGCAGATACGAAATCTATAATTAATTGTTTACGTCATCCAGCAAACAAGGCTAAGGATGTCAGAGACAGAGTGCATCGACATCGCTCTGAGGTCCATCTCATTTACTTTTTATCTACGAACGTTACTGATAATTTCAGTTTCATTTTGTTTTTTTAACTGCTGCTCCATCCCTACAAACACACGTTAGATTTTCACGGACAAAATAATCATTTGGTATCTTTGATAATTTATTTATAAATTATATAACTTAATTAGTATATTTGAGCCTTCTCATGATAAGCTAATAAATAAAATAAATATAATATTTAAAATAAATAATAATGTGGTAATAACGATCTCAATGGTATTTTAGTTACTTTTAGCCGAATATATCTAACATGAATAATTAGATATAGGATGATTTTAGTATATTGATACGTTGACCTTAGTATTGATTCTTAATCAGACTAAAACTATTGATTTTAAAATTGACTTGAATAATTAGAAATAAAAGAGAAATTATTAAGTATCGAATAGAAAATCTTTGTGCAATATGTGTTGATTTGTAATCACCTTTTAAATATATTAATACTTCAAACGAAAGATCTTGAATTGAGAATGATTGCTCTCTAGGGGTAACAACTCTAGAGATGAGATATGAGTCTTTAATTTGTTTGGTCCACTAGTGTGTCATTCTATATATCCCAGTAAGACTCTCGTGTCTACCCTATAAGTGACCTATGGATCTTATAAGAGGTACGGTTACTTAAGGATTATGTGTTTTGAGTTGGAAGGGTATTGTGTTGCCTTGTCCACTAGTATGACCAGAGAGATTTTATGCCTCTAGATTGGATGGTTAGGAGGATACGTATGCCGGTAAGACTGGTGTACTTTTATATCTGTAAATTATTATTGTACCCCATCGAGTAAATTAAAAATAGAAATGATTATTATTGAATCGAAGTGATTATTGGATTGTTTGGCAGTAGCCTTTATGCCTATTTATGTTTCGGTAGTAGCCTTTGTGCATACATGTGATGCTATGAGTTGTTATTGGTATGTGCCGATGAGCCTACCTATATTATGAGATTTGCTAGTATTAATAATGAGCTTTGTGACTGTGGTTATGATTTGGGGATGATGTTGTTTCTAATTATACTACAAAGAGCATCTCTTAGATTTTCCATTGGTAAGTTTCAGTTAATTCCAGATGAACGATTATGAGTAGTATATGGCCTTGGTAGTATGTGGTTATATGAATAATTATCGTATTTCAATTGACGTATATGTAATTAAATGTTCTATATCATGTATTACTGAGGTGCTTTCATGTGTTCCATGCGGGATTTTCATATTAGTTTTGTATAATGGAGTACTCAATATCATAGTACGAATGGGTTCTATTTCTTGGTCTTCTGCCTATTCAATAAATAGTCTTCACCTTGTAAGACTACTTTGAGCGTAAAGTCTGATGGCTTCTTATATGGGTCAAATGTTAGGACTATCCGAGGGTTTGCTTGATATATTTTGATCCAAATGATGTTGAACTCTCATTTTCTTATGTATTTTCTTTTCACTAGATTTTATAACCAGTGACGGTTGGTTTATTTGGAATGATGTTAAGTTCTCTTAACTCCCTTTCCACTCTAATCTTTATAATGGTATTATTAATTTAAGAAGACAAAGATTTAGCCTCAACACTTAGTATAAGAACAGTAGAGGATGTTAGACTTATGTTAGGTGTAGCGGTAACACTCACTATTTTTGTAACTAACACTTCCGCAGAATGAAATTTGTAAGTAGTAAATTTGGGGGTGTTATACTAACATAATGGAATATATGAATGTTAGAAATAAGACATAAAATTATTAGATAATAAAAATGATATAAGTATAATAATAAGATAATTAAATTGTTTGATAATAAAAATGTTAGGTAATAAATTATTGTTGGCCTTAGATCAAATATTATTAAATAAGTATACTAATAAGATAATAACCTAACTTTGTTGTGCTTAGATAAATTATTGTTTATTATAGGGCAATAGTAGTGTAACATAATTTAGGGTATACCAAAGAAAAATTATATAATATGTTAGTATACTGAAAGAAATTATATTTCTTTTGTATAACAAAATTGTTAGGCGACGTGATGTGGCTAGGGCAGAAGTGCAGGTGTAGGAGGCCAGTGAGGGAAGGCCCTTCTACTAGTTCCATAGCCTTCCACCTCCAATCTCATGATTGTGATATTAAAGGATGTTTTTGGTCACGTTGGGGTTTTAGGAAGGATGTAGGTCACATATTACTAGATTCTTCATCTTATTTTGTTGGCAACCCCCATCCACTGTTAGAGGAGAGTAGTTTGTCGTCTAATTTTGCTTCCCCTATACCTAAATTGGTAGATATTCTGGAGATGTATAGTTTACAATCAACCCAAATCAATGAGTTAAGGAAACTTGTGGTGACAAATAAAATTTAGATCTACTTTTCATCCACCAGCCCAACATTAGCTAGATCAGCCTCCTTATCCTCCACATTGTTAGCTTGAGCAGGATGATAAGGACTTGTTTTAGATTATTTGAAATTTTGATATTTTTATTAGCTTTGTAAACATTATTGCATTCTATATTTATTTAGACTATTTAATGTTTGTAAGTATGGCTATTATAATATTCCAAAAAATTATATATGATATATTACATTAGTTACAAATAACAAATTAAATAACAGTATCATGTGGAAAAAGATATAAACTAACATTGTCATCGCTAATAACCTCTATAGGGATGCCATGTACCAGCAAAAAAATTAAAATTTTACCAAATTTTGAAGTATTTATGAATTTTGAGAAATGGAAATTTTGATTATTAGTAATAACATATTGTTGGAAAATATTCTAATCATTTGAAGAAAGTCAATAAATTTCAAATTCAAGTTGCAATTGAAATGATGTATCGGGGCAATGCGTGTCGTCTCTAATAATGATAACTACTGTAACTCGATGTTTGTCCTATATTTTTTTTCTAGCTTCAAACTAATTGCAATGATGTATTAGTGGTAACTTGTCATCCTCAATTACTATCAGTGATGATAGATAAGGCTTCGACGACAAATTTTGTTGTCATGAAAAATTCCTTTTTTCCTTCTAGTGAAATTATTAAGATCATATCTACATATAACCCCAAATAATGTTTCATTGCAAAGCATACACCACTGGTAAATTTTTTAATCGGAATCGTGTCAAGCTCGGTAGGAAGAATCCTATACCATATAATATAACATTTCAAATACCAGTGGTATAGGACGAATCCCACTCTAGGTTTATATCTTCCAAATAATATTTTAAAATATTCACTCCGATTCACCTTAATTCCCTTCACTTAAGCTAATTTTTAAAGTTTACCCTCATTTTGATTTACCATAATCAAAACAGAGTAGTATAGTCGTGGCTATGCTCCGCCGTCGTAAACTTGGTTCCCTCTTATCCAAAGGTTCCATGGTGGCTTCGTATGTTGGGCCCTCCGTCGTGTATAGTCCTTCAAAAGTCCCCAAATATGCTCATGTGCACGTCTATTTCTACACTCCTTGTGTCTAAGCATGTGTACCTTCTTCTTCTTTTGTTGTTTATTTATTTATAAGAATTAAGCATGTAGATCTTTGATTGATATCACTTTAGTTGTTTTAGCAAGGTCGATAATAGTTCAAACCTTTGAGTTAGTCAGATGCCTACAGTATTGAATTCTTGTTGATAGCTGAGGTCGATTAGTTAGCTGATTTTATTCCAAGTATTTGACATGATTTATTGTTGGACTAGTTGAAATGTCTTAATTAGATGCTTGTGCTCATCACATATTGATGTTATATCTCAGTCACTGTTAACGTTTTATTTCTCACAAAAAAAAAAAAAAAAAAAACCTCCCAAGCAGGTTATATCGGATATATAAAAAGCGGGGCATCTTTTCCACAATTTCACCCGTCAGAGTAAACGTTCCCGGACGATAAATAGTTGATTTTTTGTAATAGTGCGTCACGACGCACTGGAAGTGGAGCCTTGACATTCACCAGGAAAGGAATCTCATAGATGATGGACACGGGCAGTGGACCCATACGAATTATAGAATCATACAAGGTAGCCCGGCCCTTACCATTTACTTATTTATTTATTTATTATTATATTAATTGGAGAATCTTGATTTGAATCTTTCCTATGCAATGAAACCGTGTATGCAACGAGAAAGTGGGAAAAAAAAAATTATGGATGGACGGATGGAGGAGGAGGGATACGTGTATGCCCCACTTGGCTACTTAATGGTAAGGTGTGGTGTTTGCTTTTGCGTAACAGCTTACAATAGTCTAAAGTTTTATTGCATCATATGGTTGTGTGTTTGAATAATTGCAGTGGTACTGCTAGTATTTATTAAAGCTTCTTTGGGGGTTGCTTTGCGTTGTTTATCTTTACTTTTCTATTGGGGAACGAGGCCATGGCTGCTCCGTCCCGTGTTACGTGGGGTCTTCATTATATATATATATATCTTTAAATGACGCGATCCCGATTCAAGTAAAAATAGATTCGGATTCATTTTAATTGACAAATAATTTTAAAAATAAATGAAATAAGGTGGTTCACTAGTATATCTAGTGATTGAGCAATCTATCAAACTTTTACACCATGAATAAATTTAAGTTCAACCCGTTTAGTTAAAAGAAAGAATTAATTCAAAATCTTATCAAACCGAACTTAAAAAACTCTCAAACCGATTTTATTCGTTTGGTCCTCTCTCTCTCTCTCTCTCTCTCTCTCTCTATATATATATATATATATATATATATAATATTTTAGAGTTTTATTTCTCTTCGAATGTATACGGTATGCCTTATTGCAAATGATGATGTCAGTGGGGTAGGACGTATTAAATTAATTAAAATAAATTAATGATATCAACCGACACTAGCGTTGCATTTTGAAAAGAAAAGAAAAAGAGTCTCTAGCAGTATTTCAGGAGACAAATCAAACCTTAAACACATCGGTTTTATTTGTTTATTTATTTTAACTACTGGAGATCGGCCTAAATTAAAATATACAACGACATGAAGCGTACGAGTCGGATGGGGTATCGCAATTCAATGTAATATTTATCTTAATTCATTTCTTATGAAATAAGGACAAAATTTGAGGACGTCATATGAGATACGAAACCAGAATTACTTAAAAGTATTTTTATATTTCATACTCCTACGTATGCAAACCATTTGCCTCAACGATTAATTAGCACCATCCATACTAGTCGTCACTCTTCTTTCTTTCTTTCTTTCTTTCTTTTTTGCTGCCTAACTAGTATCTAAAATTTTGAAATTTTCGGGATGGTTTTGATAGAGCTTTTAATCCTCCAATACGGCCCTAATTTTTTTTTTTCAAAAGAGAAATTTACATAAACTAAACAAATTCGTTATTTTTTTTTCAAAAAAAAAAAATCATCCATAAGGTCCTCAACAACCAATAACTACATCGTAATGAATCTTGCCTCCGACGATTCTGAATGCACTAGTTGGCATCACTTTATTTTTCCCTTCTTTACCCACGGCACGGGAGTTCATTGTGAAAATGGCTATAAATTAAATATCGTGGATTCCTTTTAAGTTGGTACTCGTTAGACCTAGAACCCTAAGCTAATCAAGGGGTAAGGAAGCCAACAGTTTTGGAGGAAAAAATGGGACCCAGGTAACATTACCATGTTTTGTAATGTCAACCGAAATATGAAATTGCAATGCGACTTTTCTGTTTTTTTTTTTTAAAAAAAAAAAGGGGGAAACAAAAAACAATGTCACCTTTTTTGTGAATAAATTAACAATGTGTTACGTCATATATATTAGAGCCCCCAAAATATAGAGTATCAAAACCAACTTGAAAAAGAAGAAACCTTTATATAATCAAAAACCAGTACCATGACATCACTTCCCGACACAAACATATGTACAAATTGCACTACCGTCTTGAAGTGCAATTATTAACGTCAGAATGAAACTGTTGATGAATTAAACAAAATGAAGAGAATCTACAACTTTATCACCCACTCTTTTTTAAGATTGAACTACAGAAGCAGGCTGTTTTAAAGTAAAGATACCTGTGTTGTACAAGCTGTTAATGAATCATTCTGATCATCAAAGGAGCCTTCACCCCACGCCTCCCCCCCCCCCCACAAAAAAACATAAAAGAAAGAAAAGGAGGCTCCTGTTATTCACATATGAAGAGATAAACAGCCGCATCAGTACTTGGAAAAGTCACTAGTCTCCTGCATATTTCATGAGAAATAACAAAAGAATTGTTGTATAGAATAATGCCAAATCCATCAAACCGCCAACAAGGTCGAGGCTGATGAATGTATACTGGCTGCCCTGTATTACAAGTAGCAGCAACCGAATAAAAAGACTGCTTGTATTCCGCAACTTAATATTATACCTATCAAGAATTACAATTTCCTGTAACCTGATTTTCTAACCCTAAACGATTCCGTGCAGAATATCTAACATAAAATCATGTACTGTTGCTGGAACTGCCGCCCACGAACTTCTTAACTTCATCATACAAAACCAGAATGGCCGCAGCACCTGTGCTACGAACAATATTGGAAACTGCCCCACGATAAAACGAAGCGAAACCCTCATTCATATATATCTTCTTCCAGCAGTCCAATGTTCCGCTGTACATTCGCGTCTCCAACCCAGACTGCATCATCATCCTCCTCCTCACCGTATCCAGAGGGTATGATACTAGCCCGGCAGTGGTAGTCACTGCTTGTGCCACTAGCCAACGTTTCCATAACGCAATTTCTAGATTCGACTCATGGGTCAGAATTTCCTTGATTGTGTCGAAACCGCCAAAGTAAATACCTCGATGTACAACCATCCCGTGCAAAGAAGCAGGCAATCCCCTATACACTCCACGGATTCCTTCCCTTTTGCGCACTGTGGTCAAGAAATGGCATATCCCATGAAATTGGCGAGCCTCAATCCTTCCTAAGTCGGCCGCAAGGCGAGTGTGAGCAATATCAAGGGGATATACAAGGATCAAAGTACTACAGCCAGCTGCAGCTCCAGCAAAGAAATTTGCAGCAGCACCGGTCATGGCAGGAGGACTATCATCATCACCACCATTTCTTAAGATGTTTCTATAAAGATCCTACAAATGTCGAATCATCAGTATCTTGATGCATCACGTATAAAAAACATTCTCAGCAACATCTCATCCGCAAGAGCTCTTCTGCTCAATGCCATATTATGTACACAGATGCCAATATTGATATCAATGCTAAGCAAATGCATGAATATTGTATATTCACCGTACTCACGACTGAAATAAATCCTCAAACATACACAGAACTAACTCACTCTACAAACTATAGAGAGTATCTGGAACTTGAAGGCAGGTGCATTAATTCTGCGGACCTTGAAGGCAAGAGTATTATGGGCGTTAAAAAGTGAAGATGAATCCTTCGCACTAATAAGAGATCCACCCAGGGCTATTTCTTATGCGAATTCAGTAATCATCTATACTGTGAACCTCAGGTACCCAAGCTGTCCAGAAGGAACAAAGTACTTTTTGATCCATAATGGTAATCACATATCAAAGGTCTTGTGCAGGGATGGATCGATCTTAGTAACTGTTACACAACAACCTGAAGCTCAAAAAGCCTACAAGAACAGAGCCTTGATTCCTACATACCAGACGACTATGGTTGATCTTTCAGGAAACAACTGAAAATCCATAATGCCCATTCCCACAGAAGGAGCGAACATGGCGGTGGTGAGCTGGAGAAACTGTCAAAAGGGACTCAACAATGTTGAAATGCCAGACAACAATTTCTAAATGCAAGACAGTTACTCAACTTGAATGTGGAAATAACTGCTCATCAAGGAAGACCATATAAACTTGAAAGATCAACACACATAGTTCATTACATAGACATGCTTTATGCCGGTTATTACAACACAAAAGATGGCGAGCATACATAGAATTCTGCACTTCTGTGATGCTTCCGGAAGAGGAAAAAAGCAGAGAAAGTTAGATACTCCATGGAACAAGATGCAGGTCCTGCTCATGCTGATGCACACCAGACAGGACATGTTTCCAGATTTCAAGAAGAAAAGGTGCTTATTGATCATAGCACACTCAAGTGAAAATCGATGAAAATAAGTTATTACCACTAAAAATGCCCTGAAGGTGGCAACGCCATGCACTTAAATGGAAAAGTATGGTAAGACTAAACAAGTGATATATCCGGAAACCATCATCAGCAACAATATGTGCTGGTTATATTTCCAGCTCAACTACAGCAGCACACAACCTAAATGTGCCCCTCGGTTTTTGCCAGACCAAAGTGCATCCAAAAAAGGGAGCCATAACAGAGCTCGGACTTCAGTTAAAGGATGTCCTCACTGTAAACAGTTAACAAAGGATTTATCTAGAACTGAGACTTCATAGTTCTTCTATAAGTTGATGGAAGTCAAAATTTCAGTTAAAACAAAATTTAGAAAAAAAAAAATAAAATCAAAGAAGTAATCCCTGGTGCAATAATAAATCATCTCTTGTAGTAAAGTCAAAAGTCATGTTGTGGCCATTTGCAGGAACTATCATACTGATCCACAACTATGTGAAAACCTGGAAACTTCTCCACAATATGATTTCACTGATGCACATGCCATCTCTGCCACAAATTAATCCCACAGTGAAGAGAAATAGAGAATTCCATCCACTAGACCAAACAAACAAATTGGGATACAGGGAATAGCTAAAGATAACTCCAGCAACAGCTGGCATCAAGTGTAACCCATCAAGTCATCAACAATAACAGAGCTGGTTGATGTTTAAGTTCAATGTTTTACACTGTTTTTTTCTTTCAAGATCATCCAATGCTATTTAAGTAAACAAAAAAAAAAAAGATGTTCAGCGAACATTTTAAGTAAATAAAGAACATAAAGGTCAGTTTTAGCCTGATGTGAGCTTTCAAGAAGATCAATAATGAGGCCCTAAACTTCCAACTTCTATCAACAAATACAGCAATTTTTATCACAATCTTGAACTTGAGACTATCACGTGAAAAAATGCTGAAAAGACAAGACATCCTTTTTTACATCAAAACTTTGAAACTCAACATATTGAGTAATATGACGACAGACAAATCTCTTGATTACAGTCAATAGTAGTTAATATAGACAGTAACCTCTGGCATACCAAGTTTTGAAGGCCTAAATTATGGAACTAAACCCAATTGAGGCAAACAGCATTGGCTTGGAAAAATACTGACTCGTGTCAATTGAAAAAGCTCAAGTATATACCATTGTTACTCAAGACAAACACTGGCAGTGGCATCCTGCTAATTAGCTTCTTTTTTATGCCAAATGCTTAATGTAAAAGGTTATAAAGATAGTCTATCAAAAGGTTCCACAACAATGGCGTAGTCACTATAAAGCATAAACACTTGCATAATTCCTGTGAAATGAACAATATTAGCTTAAGATGTGATCACATAAATCAGTTATCAAAATTAAGTGAGCTAAATGCAATAGTGGATGCAAAACATGATTATAGAAACAGTTGCTTCACATCTACCACCAGCAGTGCCATGGTTTCATTTTACTCATTCATTAGCGCAGCATTTAATTTTGGCTTCATTTGGCCTGTTAATCTTTACAAAGTTTCAAAATTATCCCAAAATTTCAACATAATTCGCCATAAGTGTTTTCATACAAACATAAATACTAGAATATACACCAAAGAGATCCTTATACATTAATCCATTCCATCTTGGTCATTTACGAATCTCAAGTTATGGATAGTACCATATATATATTGTACACATAATTGAAACCACTTCTAAAGTGAGATATGATCTCCTGACAAGCTCCCTCCGTTATCATTCTTTGATTTTCTACATCCAGCATTACCACCACACACAGCCTTTGCTATCACGTTCTTAAAATTGTTAATCTTTTGTACATAAAAGTAACCAGCTTGGCCTTCTGTTCTACTACAGAGGATGGCAAGAATTTGCATCCTAGCCGTGGCAGATTAGACAAAGAAGATATATGCAAAAAAAATAACACAGAGCTTTGGGTACATTCACCAACTTCACTTGACCATCCACCTTAAAATTGGTTCTACCATTTAGATAACAGCCACGTATAAAGTATGATGTAGATCCTCTCAACCATAATCTCTTCGTATCATGATCTTTGGTGCAACAAGATATCTGTTCAATCACTGTCTATATGGAGCTTGGATTTCAGCAAGGACACATTGATGAGATATTGCTTTTGAACAAAAGGGGTGCTTCCAAAATCTCTACAAGCCTGTCAGCCTCAGCATCAGAGAAAACCAAGCTAAGGGGAAATGCCATAAATCCCGGTCTCTCTCTCACACACACACATTAAGGATGCTTACAATTTTATCACTCAACAATGTGAATTTTATATCTAAATTAAATAGGATTTTGTTATTTCTGTAAAGTACCCAGATTTCTAAAGTCATAAGAAATCTGTACTTTCCTAATTTGACATAAAAGAAGTTTGCAGGCTTGTTGCCCATGTCCTATTATGTCAAAAATAGCCCAAACCATAGGAGTTTGCATCACTATTACATTCCCAAAATGTCACCTTTCATAACAATATGTACTGATCATTCCCCCAAGGATAAGATGTGAATTTCCAATTCTCTGTTTGAGAGTGACCTTTCTAAAAAGTCTGAAGAGCTGATTCTAAAGGTTCTAACTTCTAACCTATACAAGCAGAGGAAAATTGCAGCAAGAAGTGTTATTATGCAAAAAGAGGAGGTAACACGGTCAGGATCTCATCTTAATTGGACTCTTACCACATATGCACTGGAATTAGTTTTAGTCTTCAAACAGATCAAAATGGTTGCTAATCTGAAAAACAAGTGACCAGTAAACTTATATGCAAGCCAAGCCAAATGAAATGATTACGGTGCCTGCACTGGTCTGCGGATGTAGAGAGAGAAATAAATTACAGGGCCGTTGATGAGAAATCCAAAGGCCAAATTGACATTTGCTTTTACTTCTGCTAAAGCAGATGAAAAATGATCTTCATTCAAATACAAAGCTTGTTAACTTCTCAGCAATCCAATGTTTGATGATAAATTATCTCTGAGTGATTCACAGAATTGATCAACTTATATATGAAGTTTCTGCAGCAACCTAGCACTTTTTGTTTCTTTTTTGAAAGATGAATATACATTGGTACCTATATAAATTCAATTTGGAAGAGCATTAAGGTGTAGAAGACAGACAGTGAGGCAAAATAGAGAAAAAAATAAATAAAATGGTTGCTGATAACTGATAAGGTACAAACATAGGAAAATAATCGGAAGGAAAATTCACAGAAAAAGATGGATCATGTCGTCCCAAGAGAAAATAATCAAAGATATGTCATGGCTGTCTATCCTGGATCGCCTCAAATTAGCACAAGCTAAAGTAAGCTATCTGTAGAAAGCTTACCAGAACAATCAAAGAAAGAACTTTTTCTGGTACTAGCCACAAAAGGAACTTCGACAACAATTAAGCGCCAAAAACAAAAAAGATCTTCAACTCTTCAATGTTATACCCAAACTAGCAAAGATCTCATAATTGAATGCACACTGCTTTAGTCTCCAAGACATATGGGGAATGGAAAGATGTTGAATAGCCAACGTTGAATGAAGATTTATGGCTATATCTAGCAACTTAGAAAGTGTCAAAATAACCGAGGGCATTCCATTTCTACAAAGATCATTTCATGAAGTTTTATCCCATATCCGTGATATCTATCGGATTTTTGGATATGGGACATGTGCAATAAGTGACCTATAAATGAAATCACACATATGTAATAATTTTATGGATATTTGTGGCAAATTTTTTTTTTTGAAAATCACGTGACTATAAATGCAAGATATAAAATATGATTCACAACATTCAGGCCGAAATTACATCTGCAACCGCAGTTGCAGTTTTATTGGCTAACACCAGGTCCTGAGTCCACCACACATAAGGGAATTTTTTCTCTACTCGATCAGTCATTCTATGCAGCGTAAATCGAACCATTATCATTGAGACACCAATTTCAAGTACAGTATCAAGTAAAAAAAAAAGAGGTTACAGCATAAGAAAGAAGATAAAGCAAATTACTAACGGCAAACCACAGTATCAATAACTCTATATGACTAAAAATTATAAGCAAGAGGTGTTTGATTGTGTTAAGCCGAAATGACTAAGACTTTGAATAGCACAAAAGATATCTAAGTGAGCATTAGAAATGGTCCAACAGACAGCAACAGCAACCGGCGAGAGAGCACAGAAGTGTAAGCGAAATACCTTAAGAGAGAAATTCAGCGCAACAGAAGGATAATATCTGAGAACACTACTCCCATTTCCTCTCCAAAGAGAAAAAAAACCTTCGTCTCTAACCGTACGAACAATACAATCAAACATTCCCCTGAATCTCCTGTGCGATCCTTTAACAATAGCCAAATTGCTCTCTTGGGTCTGCAATAACAACTTTGACCTCTCAATTGGCGCAACTATTGTGTGCACAATACCGCCCATGACTGCTCCGGCCATTAGATCTCTTTGAAAACTCGAAGCATATTTCGATGGCCTTCCACCACCTTCTGCTGCTGATTTAGATGATGGGCTCAAATTGGGCTCGCTCGTTTCTCCATCACCTTCCACCATATCCTGTGTTTCTCTCTTGAGACACGATTCTTGGGCAACGTTTTGCGGTGGGAGAATGAAATGGTAGCGATGGGTCTTTGCTATTATCAAGTGATCAAATCGAATGGCGCGAAGAAACGGGGGGCATGTTGAGACATTGAAAGTTTTCGATTAAGCAAGTTTGTTATGTCTCTTCCGTTTAGTTTCACGGTTTTGGTTTCGATGGTCGTTGAAATAAGCAAATAAGAGAACGGCGGCGTTGAAATTGCTCCGGCGAGGGCGTTGAGGAAGAATGGGTAGATTGGGAATAGTGATATTTTCTGCGACTTTCTTCTCTTTAAGAAGTGGATAAGAATTTGTTGCTGATAGCTACGGGCCTACGGCTCCCCTAGTCCCCTCCCAAGTCTCAAGTAATAATACTAATACAACGCCGGCTTAAGTACAGTACAGCCAAAGTACAATTTGTGTACCCTACGACCAAATTTTATACGATGATCCAAGGGACATCTTAAAAGATGTGTTAGGTATTCTCTCTTCTTTTTTAACCATATAAGGTCTTTTTTTTTTAATTTTACAAAGTTTAATTACGTGGGTGAGATTATTTTTTATAATTTATACTTTATATATATATATATAGGCACATACTTATGTTTATAAATGATATTTTTAGATACAATACAAGTATATTGAATATAAGGTAGTTTGTATAATTTTATAGCTATTCTTTATGTTATAAGATAATTAGGATAATCACATAATCTGTTTAGATTAAATGGTAATACTCCATTCAAAATCCCTCTTTAAATGTTTATTATGTATAAAATATTTTATTTTTGATGAGAATTAGATATTGCATGAAAATAAGGATCCTTAAAAAATTAGTTGATTAGTTAATGCAAAACCTAGTTGATTAGTTCATTATCGATGTTCCTATTCTCTTTCACTTGTATGCTTATAATCTCTTAATCCCCTTTCAACCCCTTCTTGTTTTTCTTATACAATAGTAAGTTAGATTTAGGAGAAGTTTAGTTTGTAGGTGATTTTACTCCTCTTGATAATCTTAACTTTGGGAGGAGGTTGAGATTGTTGTAGCTAATCTTTCCCTTATTTTTTCTTTGATTTTTTTATCTTGGGTATGGTTTTGATTTGATTTAGTTCTTTTTCTATTTTTGAAAGGTGCTCAAAAATCTCAAATTTTAGAAGATTGAAGTCTAGGTTGATCATTTCTCTTTGCTTATGTTTTTGCTTTTCTTGAGGTAAGACAAGTCCTACTTTAGAATATAGTTGTCCTTGTGTTATGTGTGAATTGTATTTTTCTTGTATGTAAATTGGCAGACATATTATATGTATAGAAGCAAGTATTTTGAAGCATGAGTTAGAAATATTTATGTCATGATTTGGTTGCAAGCATGTTCTAGATACCATGGTGTATCTATGTTGTGTGTTGAGTTATAGCATAGAGAAATGGTGCCTTGGTTTTTGTTTAAGAGCATGAAAGTATGTTTTTAGCATTTTATGAGCTTTGGGTGAAATGGCATCTCAATGTCTTGATTTAGCATGATGAATTTGATTGATGTGTTTTGGAGCATGTGTAATTATGGTTTTTTTAGCATGATTGATAGTAGGAATGCAGGCTAGAAGTGTTGGAATAAAATTATAATTCATTTTAGTTGGATCACATGAGTCTAAATGTTTTAACAAAGTAAGTTAATCAACTAATTGTGGGGAAAACTAGCCAATTAGTTCATCAGTCGATTGATTTTAACTAGCCAGTCAACTAGTTAAACTAATATTGTATTTGCTTTTCATCTAGACTAGTCAATTGGTTAAAGGATAAATCATTCAACTTATCCTACCAATCAATTAGTTTTCCAGGATTAGTTGATTAGTTTGAGATTTATTTCATTTTCTTTCAACCTATACCAGATAACTAGTTAAGGGATAAATCAATCAGGTAATTTTAGCAATCGATTGGTTTTTAAAACCAATTAACTAGCTTGTCTCCTTCTAATCCTCTAGAAAACTTTGGGATATTTTTTGGGTTGTTGGCCTAGATCTTTGACCTATGGTTTAACTCTAATCTTGGATTTATATTTATAATCTTAGCCTTGAATAATTAGGCATAGTAAATGAAAAAACTTGATTGATTTTGATAGTTGGTTGGTTTTGTTAAGTGTTATCACTCTATACACTAATTTGGTTAATAAGAGTTCATTTAAACCTATCTTCTCCCACTCTTGAATTAGCTAGTTGAGCAAGAGCCTTTGTTATACTTTACCTTTAGGTAGTGCTTGTCCTACTCTTCTAGGCTTATGACTTTTAGAGGACATTTAATGCTTAAGTGTTTGGTCACTTAGGTGGTTTTGGCTCCCCTTGGCATCTGACATTTAATATAAGGTGAATGTTAGAATCCCTATACAAGCTCCTTGTCGTTTATGTCCATTATAGGTAGAGTAGGATTCTCCTTTTTTTCCCCTGTGGCTTATATTTCCATTGTTGTGGGATGTGATTTCCTAGTTAAGGATGTTGAGAAACCGAGCCGGCTCATGAGCCATCTCAGCTTGGCTTATTTGTTTAGCAAAATAATTTAATCCAAGCCTTATTTTTACTCTTATTTATTAAACGAGCCTAGATTGGGCCAAAGGAGGTTCATCTATTTCATTCATGAGCCGGCTTGAGCTCGGTTCAACTCGTTTATAAGCTCAACTCATTGGTTGATAGACTGAGCTTGTATAGAATTTACATAATAAATAAGCTAAATAGATAAATTAGGCTTTAAACAAGCCAAATAATTAAAAATTTTGATTTGGTTTGTTTAACTTTCAAATGATTCGAGTCATGAATTAAATCATAATAAATGAGCCAATTTAGTTCATTAATTTTTTTATAAAAAAGATAAATGAGATGAGCCGAGCTGGCTCGCAAACCTTATCGAGTCAAGCTCAAGAGATGCTTGTTTGGCTCGTTTCAAACTCCATATAAATTTGAGCCTTAAAAAAATTTAAATAAGCCAAGCTTAAGTCGAAAGTTATTCAACTTGTTAATAACTCTAGTCCTAGTGTTTCCCTTGGATTATTTGTCTATTAATAGTGAGATAGGGTTCCTATGCTACTTGGTAAACTTCCATTACAAGTTCATGTTGGAGAGTTATTGAAGTAGTTTAAATCTCTTAACAAATGAACTTATATGGTTATAATAATGGAATGTTCAATGGTGTTGATAGAAGATCTTCGTATTTCTTCATACACTATCATGCTATTGTATGTACCTATACTTGGATGAGATATATGACTTATGCATGCCTTACTTTTTTAATGTATGTGTCAAGCCTAAGTTCTGTATTTATTATGATCATACAAAAACATGAGCCTTGCTATATGATAACTTAGTCTTGTTCTTTCTCAAAACTTCTTGTACCGATGGTACCTTGCATTACAATGATTCTAGCTCTTATCCAAGTGAGCAGATGATATTGATGATGATGTGTAGGAGTATGATGATTAAATTATGATAATGATGACCAATAGATGTTATGTGGGATTTGGCCTAAGAGTTAGACTATCTAGTGCCGAATTATGTTTGGTCTATGCTTGGGTTTCTTTTCTGTCTCTTGTAGGATATTTAAACTATTGGACTCCTTTTTATCCCTATTCCCTCACTCCTATTTGTATGACATTATTATCATGTTTATTTCCACTACCTCACTAGAGGTATCTCTTTTGAATATTTTTTGTAGTATTGATTTTAAGTCTTATATATAACATGAGACAGATGATTAAGGTCTATCTTATGTTAGGCGCAACAGTGACACCCTAAATTTTGTATTCACTTTCACAAAAGATTGACCGTAAATAAAAATAAATCAATAGAAAAATTATAAGATGGTACATAAGCCCTAAGAACATTTTTGGTCATGATATCTAATCTGTGTGTTCATGTCATAAAATAATTGGGTTTATCAGTGGTATTTTTAGGTCAGAGGTTGCACAAGTATAATTAATATTTGATTAACTCTGTTCACTAATAAAACATATCCAAATACAATGATTTTTTGTTGTAAGTTATTTTTCTCTTTAAAATTATGAATGGTGAATGCTTAATAATGCATACTATTATATGTCATGTCTGGAAGAGACATTAGATTAAAAATTAGCTAAGAACATCTTAATTTAGTAGGTAAAAAGAGTGAAATCACCTGTGTAGCTCAACAAATTCTTAATTTAGGTTCATAAGTTTTATAAATTAGATTTAGTCTTGGAAAAATTTATGTTCAATATACCTAATATGTATTTTTATATCATAAATAATTAGGTTTATCACATAATTTATTTAGGTTCATGATATCTAATATGTATGTTTTGTGTTATAAAATAATTAGGTTCATCACATAATTTGTTTCGGCTTAGCTCTAGAAAAACTTAGGTCCATTACACCTAATATATATACTCGATCATGTTATAAAACCATTAGGTTTAACATATAATCCTTTTTATTTATAAATTTTATAAATTAGGTTCAATGCTAAAAATATGTTGGTTCATAACACCTAATATATAAGCTAATTCCACAAAATAATTTAGTTTATCACATTATCTATTTAGGTTTATTAATTCTATAAATTAGGTTCAACCATAAAATTATTCTCCTTTAAATTATACACACCACAACTAATTTTAATACCCAAAAATGTTTATTCTTTATTTTATTTCATATTGCACCCATCAATAGTATTAATGATTATCTTGCATATTATTTAATTCATTGATGAGTAGCAAGTGCAATTGAGATTGGAAAGAGGATTTGTAACACATAAACATTTACTAATATTTTTTTTAACAGAAAGCTTATAACAATATAGTTGGGTGTTACTGTCATACTCAATATAAGTCTAGTTTACTATACCATCCTTACATAGAATACAAAAGCAAATTAAATAATCACTTAAAACACAATAAAATAGAAAATAAATGAGATTCATAAACTTCTATAAGAGTGTGGAGGTTAACTCCGAGTATAATATCTAAAATACATCAAAAGCGATGCATTAGAACTAAGAGTCCCAAAAGGTATCTGGACCAAATTTATAAATCGAATAACATGACTTTACGTTCCAAACCGCAAACATAACACAATCACTCCTTCCCTATCAAAGCATCATAAGCAATAGAGTCATCCAAAAGGTCCTTAATGACCCGCACAATATTATATACATTGTCTACTCATGGAAATAAGCAACACCCATGAAAAGAAGGATCAATACATTACATATTGGGTTGGAGCTGGTCATATTGAATTTTAGTAATACCCATGAAAAGGATGATCAATACCCATGAAAATACAGTTGTAGTAGGATTACGTAGAATGCATAAGGTTACATAGAAGAATAAGGATGATTAATGATTTACACATGATACGATGCAATAGGAGAACTGAATCAAAGTTCTATTATTAGGTATAACCACAATCCATTTATTATTTATGTTGAGTGCAGAATCCCACTATTCTGAATTGAGTGGAACAAACATAAACACCTCCTAAGGAAAAATACACCTAGATTATATTATTAATCTTATGTAATAGACTCAATATCTCCCAATACACCACACTCCTGCACACTATTTTTTAAATTAGTGAAACGGTTTGAAGCACCTCCTAGGGTAGAATGCACCCGGTCACTATTATTAAGTTACTGGAATGGCCTTAATGCCTCAGTACTGGCTTACGTGATCTTTCACTTTAAGTTATTAATATGTTATTCATTGTTATTTATCTTGATATCATCATGAAAATTCACATTTATATTTTCAAGGCACATAATATAACTTAACATAATTATTCCAAACACTAGAAACCCTAATTTCATAAGATAATTATTAATTATTCCATAATACTCATTTTACCACAAAATTTATTATAAATCCCTAAAATATTATTATTTACAAGATATTCAAATATCAAGGCCTAACTTCAACGTTTTACACATGCGATCACGATTTGCCTCTAGGGCTAGTATTAATAAATCCCTAAACCTTAATTTTACAAGTTAAGCATACATTTTCCCATAAGACTCATGTAACCACAAAATTTATTACAAATTTCTAAAATATAAGTATTAACATCATATTTGAAATCAATTTCTAACTCTAAAATTTTATATATGAGACAATGACCATGTCCCTAAAGTTACTATTCTCAATTTAAGTCATTTTCTTATTTTATTGGGCTTAGAAAACTTATAATTTCTCCAAGTATACCTCCTAATATATTTAGCATGATTTGAACCAAATATCTCATTAATATACCAAATATTTCATATTTAACCCATATTGACCAATACCCTTAAGATAACCAAAACGTTCATACTCTCACAAAACCTTATAAGTCTAACATTATCGATTCCTAACTTCCAATATATATCATCATGAGAAAAAATTATCACATTTATTAACTACTTTCTATACTCAATCAAACCACATTGAAATACCATAGGTCATACTGATACATTTAAAGTTTCAAAATGAGGCTTATCGCAATAATAGCATATAAGCTCATGCTCTTTACATATTACTCGTACAATAACATTATCGACATGACATTATCATCATAATAATACCAACCATGATTTTTCATACACATATGCACATTCCATACAAAAAATCTAATTATGACATATATTCTTATCAAAAATTTCTCCAGTCTTTAAGCATGTATAACTCTGAAATTCCTCCATCAAAACTACCTAAAACTAATCTAACAATAAAGAATCATATATCATTACAACTTAAGAGGAAAAAAAGGAAATATAAGGTAAAATTAGGGTGGAGAATGGATTGAAACCAAAGCAAACCAAGTCGCAAAAGAAGTGTAGCAAAGATTAAGCTAGATACGTTAGAATTTGGTGTAACCTAGGGGTGTGTAACATCAAATTGTGATGCATCTAGGGGGTTGAAACATTGAGAATTGAATCAAATATGGTATTGTTGGCATGGATAAGTGACATAAATAGGAGGGGGTATGCCTAGGTAGTTTGCACAACTAGGGTCGGGTAAGGTGAGGGTTGTTACATGAGGTGATGTTACAAATGGGGGTGGGTTTGCGTGAGAAATGATGATATACGTAGGTTTTTAATGCAACAAAGACTAATTTTCATGAGGCTTTGACACTATAAAGGTAGGTTTATATGAGGTTGTATAAGCTACACAAAGCTTTGCTAGAAGAAAATGGAAAATGATGAAAAATGAAAGATAGGTGAGTTGAGGGAAGGAGGAGGGGATTTGGGGAGAGTTTAAACCAAGTGTCATGTGAGGTAAAAAAGTGAAGAGAAGGAGGTATCTATTTGTTAATAGGGTGAGATACAAATTGATAAGGGTAAAGGTGTAGGGGTTAAGGGGCATGGTTTTTCTATGCTACACAACCAAGGAAGGAAAGTGGCATGGCATGATGGTGTTGTCTTATGGTTGTGGGCTAAGTTGTAGGTGCAGATGTAGGGGGTAGATGCTAGGAAGGAAAACCATGCAGGAGGGAGAGACATGGCCAGAAGAGGAAGGAGGATAAATGTTGAACGAGATAGGAAGAGAATAAAAAAAAGGAGAAAGAAAATGAAAAAAAAAGGAATTTAGGTTTAGGATTAGAATTAGGTTTAGGTTTAGATTTAAGATTATAAAATTATGGTAAAAATAATTTATCGATCATCTAAGGTTAGGATTGGGTTAAAATATTAATTACCTAAAATTAAGATTATATTAAAATTTGAGGTATTACATTATTACCCCCTTAAAAGAGGATTCATCCTTGAAGTTAATAAGTCAAGGTTGGGTAAGAAAAGAAAAGTGATGTAAGGAAAGGTGATCTTGGTGGTTGATTATACATGATTTGATACCACATTACCGAGATGCATCTCACACATGTCCTTCTTTGTCTCCTAGATCACCTCATTTGCTTCATGGTGACTCTAGAGAACATTCATGAGTGTAACTGAGTTCATATGGGTTTTTAGTACCTTGTGTTGAGAAAATGCTAGGGTACCTCCTTATAGGATAAATAATGATCAAGCTCGACTTCATCGTGTCTGATCGCATGGGAAGGATCTGCAACATACTTTTTCAATTGATGTGGAAGACATTTTATGATGCCATTATAGTCATTTCACTTGTTTAATGTCTCTCTTTCTTACTTATTGTTTTTCATCATGTATTATATTTAATTAAAGTGATTAAAACATGTTTCATGTCATTAACCGTGATGCATTCCTAATAATTTAAAATAATAACAATAGTTGATACAAATTTTGTGATAATTGATACAACATGTAACAAATGATAAGTAACATCTTATATGATAATGATTTGTTATGAGATAAGTGTTGGTTAATTATCTAATAGGACATGAATACTAAAGTGGAAGATTAGATGAGTTAAGACCAAAGTGATTCCAAACATTGTAAATGTTTCATTGAAAATGTTTTGGTTCTATTGTAACCAAATGGCCCTAATCTACTCTATACTAGTATGTTGTATTGGCTTATACAAGTACCCATACCTAAGGATTAATAGTTTACTAGTGAATTAGGCATGTTTTATCTCAGATGTGAGAGTATAATTGATGTTGATTAAGTTTTCCCCACTTATGAGGGAAATAGGAGAGTATATAATAAAAGTGGTTTCCCATTCTTCATGTGACTAAGTAAATGGAATGATGTGATCAACTAATATTGAATCCTAATATTATTTTCTCTTTAATTATCTCATACCATGAGCATATATACATGTGTAGTATCTATCTTCTATTATGATTCCTTTATGCTATGCTTGTTTTATTTTATTGATGTGTATTGTTACCTTACTCATTATTCTCATGAGCAGATGTCACATTATTTCACAGGTATCTATTGATTTATTACTCTTGATGTGATTGCCTATGGTGAGTGAATATTCAAGTCATATTAACATATGGTTATCTAGATATCCCCTTCTCTAAAGAATTTTATTCATCTATTATGATACCCCAAATTTTATTTAACCTTAATTCTGAGTAATTAATATCTTTATCTAATCTTAATATCAAGAAATTAATATTTTATTTTACTCTGATTCCTTAATCCTAAATCTAAACATAATCCTAATCTTAATTCCAAGTTGATATTTTACCCTAATCCTAACCCTAAATGATTGTTACATTAATTATACCCCAATTCCCTAGTCTTAAATTTAAACTTAATTTTAATCCTAACCCTATATTTTATTTATCATTTTTCCTTCTCTTTCTCTTTTTATCATTTTGTCCTTTTCTTTCTCCCGGTCCTTGTTAACCTACACCTTCTACTTCTAGTCATACATCCCCTCCCTCATATAGCTTCCTTTTCCATTCCCAACCCCTAAACCTACCTTATGTACACCTAAAACTACAAACAATGCCTATTCCTCATCCTATCACAGGCTTTTCTTAAGAGAAAAAGCCATTCCCAAACCCCTGCACCATTTGACCATTCCTCTATAAGTACCCCTTTCCTTTCAATCCTTCCCTTTCACATTTTCTCAAAAAAAAATTCCAACAACATCAACCATCTCCTTTTTTATTCATTCTATCCTCTATATTCTATTAGACTTTGTCACACACCATGAACCACCACCAACTTCACCATTTTTGTCCTCCACCATAACCGAACCATTGCCAGCATCTACCACCCTTGACCAAGCCCATCTTCATCCTTTATCCTTCTTCCCAAATATTTTTCCCCTCCCCCAAATGCCCCTATTTTTTAGGTTTCATCCCTTAAATAGTTATGTACACTCTCTCACATAGCCATGCACCCTACTTTACACAGCTATGTGTGCCCTTTTTCACGCAATTCATACACACTCCTATGCACAACCATGCATGCTCTATGCACACCCTTCTTTGTACAACTATACACCTTCTTTACACAAGTCTTGCACTACCCATTAGAGCACCCATTGTACCACACAACACCAACCACTACCACTCCTTCAATTCCTCTTTTGCCACCACCACAACTAGTAATCGCCAACACCCCCACCCCTTTCCTCCTCCTCATGCCAACAACCCATAAACTTTCCCTTGCCCCACAAATTCATCACCTCCTTACACCAACCACCTCATTCTACTTACCACCTTATTGAGTTTATTACTCAACCAGCCACCACCTCCCTTGTTTGTGCAACTTTTTAATGCAATTTTCTTCATCGGTGCCAAGTTATATTCAGTTCAGTTTTACTCTATTCCCATCCTTCTTTGATTTACCTTTCCATATTTATTTTCCCTAAGTTCTACCTATGTGTCATGCTTGATTTATAGGTTATTTTCCAATGATATTTGAGGAGGAGTATTAGGTATTATATGTTCTTAGAGATTAATGACATGTTTGGTAAGAAAACACATCATAAATAGGATTTTGTGTGCAATATTTGTATTTGTATAAAATTTTATGTTTGGTTGAGGTGGATTGTTATCTCATGTGTACAAAGTTAGATTTTGAATTTGATTTTAGATATATTTCTAATAATGATATTTTAGGAATGTGCACTAAACTTAGTGTTCATATGAGTCTTATGGAAAAATTTATGCCTAATTTGTGAAATTAGGGTTTCGTAAGGATTATAAATAGTAACCCCAGAGGTAGGTATATTATCACATGTACAATATGTTGGAGTTAGATCTTAATTTTGGAATATCTTTTCAATAATAATATTTTAGGGATATGTACTAAATGTGGTGGTAAAATGAGTGTTATGGATAAGTTATGCTTATCTTGTAAAATTAGGGTGGTGTTTCCTTAGGCAAGGCCTTGATTTGCATGTGGTTGTGATTTATGTGCTTTGAATAAACATGTTAAGTTTTAATGGTGTGCTATACATATCTTTATATGTGTCTACATGATAATCTTGATAGAAATAACAATAAATAATATATTAATCACTAAAAGTGAAATATTAGATGGGTTAGAACCAAGATGTTATGTCTGTTCCACCAATGATAATAGTGGCTCAAGATCATTTTACCCTGAGAGGTGATTCAACCCATTACACCAAATTAATAATAGTAGGATCTTGGAACTCAACATAAATAATAATATGATCTTGAGATAAATAATAATGAATAATATATTAATCACTTAAAGTGAAAGATAATGTGAGTTAGAATTGAAGTATTATGTCCTTTCCACTAAACAATAATATTAACCCGAGAGTATTTTTCCCTGAGAGGTGTTTTAGTCCATTCCGCCAGATTAAGAATATTGGATTCCCTAAGCTCAAACTAAATAATAATATGGATTATGGTTATATCTAATAATGGGTTTATATAATTAACGTTTATCTTATTATGTTAATCTATATGCATTTTTATTCTTTCACGTGACCTTGTGATATTGTGTAACCTTATTATGACTATATTGTTCTCTGACTCTGTACATAGTGTATTGGTCATCCTTTTTATGTTTGTTTCTAACTCCCACAAGTAGATACCGCCTTATTTTATAGAAGATTGTTGATTACTACTTTTAATGTGCTTGCATTTGGTGAGTGCATAAACAAATTAGTATATGGTATAGTTATCAGGATATAGCTACCTATGTATGTACTCGTAGTCCTCTATTTTCATTATACCTTTTCCCTTCTCTATATTTCATATCTTGTATCATTGTGGGATCAAGTGCTTCCTATACCATATTCTTTGGTATAATGTTACTTTTTTTCTTACAATTAACATATACTAGATATAGGGAGTTTCTCTTCTATATTGGATTCACCATACTATTTTTTTTTGTTTTGGATTCATCAAATACCTCTTTAAACAAAAAATTTTAGCCCTCAAAATGGGGGTATTGTATCTATTTTCTCTTTTGTCTATCATTTCTCTCATATTTTATAATATTGAATTATTATGGTACCAAGTGATTCCCACATCTGATCATCTTATATCATTATGGGATCAAGTGATATGAATTACTTTTAAACTATTATTAGACATAGATTGGGTTCTATAGAGTACATTTTATATGTTAGATGTTGCATACACTACTACGGAAACAGAAAATAATAACGAGACATTAATAACGGTGGTTCAAAAACCGTCGTCAAATGCGTGAAAATTAATGCGCAGGAAGTTTTAATAACGGTTTTAGGTAATAACCGTTATTAAAAGTGTAAGGTGAAATTTTGCGCGGGAATTTTAATAACGGTTTACGTAAAACCGTTATTAAAACATGATTTAATAACGGTTCAAACAAGAACCGTTGTCAAAATTGGCAAGGTTTTAATAACAGTTCCTGTAAGAACCATTATTAAATCATGTTTTAATAACGGTTCTTACAGGAACCGTTATTAAAAGTTTCTTTTATTTCGTTCTCTTCTGTTTCGTGCCAAAAATTTCAGACTCTGCCGCTTCCCTCTTGTACTCTCTGTCTCTTGCGAACCCTTGCACCACCGCTCCGGCTCCTCTGAATTAAGGGAAACCTTCGCATCGCCATCTCTCCACCACCCCTCTGCCATTCTTGCGAACGTAGCCAGCATTTGTACCTTCGTCGTTGCCGTTCTCAACTTGTACGTCGTCGCTCCCTTTACGTATGTGTTTTTCTTCCTTCATTGCTTAATTTGTCTCTACTGATATGTATATATATATATATATATATATATATATATATATATATATAAATGCATGCTTGTTGCACCGAAGAGGTTGTGTTTGATGTGTTGTTCAAAAATCTGTTGTTTGATGTGTTGGTGAAAATTTTTGCTGTGGCCTTTTTTATTGTGGCCGGCCGAGACCTTAATTTATATATATATATATATATATATATATATATATATATAAATGTATTTATAATCTATTTTATAAAAATATGTATTATTATTTTAAGAGAATCCACAAGCCTAAAATATATATTATTATCATAAGATATGTACGTTCTAAGTATAAAATTAAGATGTATATATTTTTTAAGCACTCACATTATTATGCAGATCATGTGTATTTATATGCTTTTTTAATATATATTTTGTAAGACGTGTATTTATATTCTGTAAAATGTGTGTTTATATGTGTTCTATTATATGTATATATATTTATAATATATTTATATATAAGATGTGTATATATAATCTAAAATAATTGTGGTTAGGGTTAGGGTTGGGGTTAGGGGGAGGGTTAGTGTTAGGGTTAGGGTTAGGGTTAGGGTTAGGGTTAGGGTTAGGGTTAGCTATAGGTTTAGGATCATTATCTTATGAGGTTTAGTGTTATTTTTTATTATAATTTATTAGGGTTGATTATTGTTAGGGTTAGGGTTAGGGGGAGGGTTAGGGTTTATCGTTTATTATACTAAATATAAACTAGGGCTATAGGGAAAAATCCTAAGGATAAGGGTATTGTGCATGGGGAAAAGTTGAGGAGGTTGGTTGGGCATTGGTGTTGTGATAAAAATTAAATAGAGATGAATAATTGTGTATAATAATAATAATAATAATAATAATAATAATAATCATATAGGATTTATTAGGTTGTACTATATATATATATATATATATATATATATTATCTTATTAATCATATAAGATTTATATATATATATATATATATATATATATATATATATATATATATATATATATATTATCTTATTAATATCTACTTGATTTTACTATGCGTAGCTTAAATGATTTGATGATAGTTTGATGTTTAGCCAATTTGTTAAATATATAACTAAAGATTATGTCCTTATTTTAAATAGTTTGATGTTGTTAGGTTTACATAGTTGGTTATGATCTGGTAGAATATATTTATGATTTATCTAGCTAGTTGAAGATCAGTTTACATATTCTGTAATTTAGATTCTTTCGAGAACAACCTTGATGATAAGATTTAGTGGTTGTCATTTGTAGGTAGTGAGATGACATACCCTCCACTGTATTTTCATATGGCGCCACATACAGATGTACGGACTCATGTGATATGGTTATATGACAAGCTATGTCATTTGTACGCGAGTGGCTCATCTTATCACCCCTTCCATTTCAGATCTTATCACCTTCTGTTGACCCTGCCTCAGATAGAGCCATGGGCATCGGCTACGTCTACTTTTTTTAGTGGTTTGTCTACCATACTGATTATTCTCGAGAGAATACTGTCCTGTAGTTCTACTACATTGCCTAGGAGTCTTCAAATTTTCCCAGATACATTGAATTTAGAAACGGAATAAAGGGCTAGACTGACCCTTCATTTTTCAATAAAAAAAAGGAAAAAGAAAAGACTGAATTAATCGAATGAAATTTTCTATTGGAGGCCAGTAGGACTTACAGCCGTATATTGTGACCGGCCGAAGATTACTATTATACAAACGCCACATTTCATTCACCGTCGGTCTCGAAAAGGCGGAACTAATGGAGAGTTCGAGTCGGAATCCGCGGATTCGTATTTGAATATGAGGAAGTGCCCGATGGCGATGGAATTGTGTCCGACGAAATCTTCCCATCCGTTTTGAAACCAAACTCTGCCTTCTTCCTTAACTAGTTTTACTGGCCATTTTGCTCCATTCAGGATGTTGAGGTATGCATGAGTGGGGAAACCATGGCAAGGGTTTCCCCACTCGTGCATACCTCAACGTCCCGAACGGAGCAAAATGGCCAGTAAAACTAGTTAAGGAAGAAGGCAGAGTTTGGTTTCAAAACGGATGGGAAGATTTCGTCGGACACAATTCCATCGCCATCGGGCACTTCCTCGTATTCAGATACGAATCCGCGGATTCCGACTCAAACTCTCCATTAGTTCCGCCTTTTCGAGACCGACGGTGAATGAAATGTGGCGTTTGTATAATAGTAATCTTCGGCCGGTCACAATATACGGCTGTAAGTCCTACTGGCCTCCAATAGAAAATTTCATTCGATTAATGTAGCCTTTTCTTTTTCCTTTTTTTTATTGAAAAATGAAGGGTCGGTCTAGCCCTTTATTCCGTTTCTAAATTCAATGTATCTGGGAAAATTTGAAGACTCCTAGGCAATGTAGTAGAACTACAGGACAGTATTCTCTCGAGAATAATCACTACTTTATTATTCTTTGACATTATGGTACATCTAACTGTTCATTTAGTTTATGAGATAAAGATGTCAGGACCTGTTCGTGGGCATTGGATGTACCCCTTTGAACGGTTTATGAAGTTGATAAAAGGTTATGTGAAGAATCGATATCGGCCAGAAGGATGTATTGTTGAGAGTTACCTGGTGGAAGAGGCAATTGAGTTATGCACAAAGTACTTGTCAAATGCTGAAGCTCTTGGTATTCCTAAGTCTCGACATGCGGGCAAATTTGAAGGACGGGGTATTAGAGGCAAACAGTTTGGGTGTGTAGACCCTAACATGTTCCGTGCAACACATCTATATGTATTACACAACAGTGATGATGTTCAGCCGTACATTGAAGAGCATATGACTTCTTTACGGATTGAAATCACGGTAAATATACTATTTTACACAACGGGTCATAAGGAGCATATTTGGCAGGAAATCACGGTAAATATACTATTTTATGTAATCATTTATGTATGTAAAATGTTATTAATTTTAATACATTAATATCGGTATACATTTGTATGTCTTACAATGCAGAGTATTTAATGTGTCAGAGAGTAGGAAGAAATGGCTTCTTAGACATTGTGGGGAGCGTCTAAGAACATTTAGGTCATATTTAGCTCATAGGAAAATGTACAGAAAGAGGGATGGTTCTCTACGGCAGAATCCACCCAAACGATACGGTTTCATCGATCAAGAAAGTTGGAAACAATTTATTGCATATTGTCTTACGGGTGATTTTAAGGTATTTGTTAAATAACAATTAAATTTTTTTATCGATCCTAGTATTGTGCATAATATTGAAATAACTATTTCACTATGTTTTGGCTTGTCACATAGGAAAAAAGTGCGAAAAATAAAGAGATTGCGAAGCAGAATAAATACCAGCATAATATGGCTCGCAAAGGGTATGCAGGCCTTGAAGAGGAGTTGGTATGTATTTTGTGATTTATCTATTTACAACGTACTGACAAATTTTATAATATTGGTACATTATAAGAATATTTTTTGATTTATAGCTCATAGCCCAAGACTTAGACCCATGTACCTCGTCCATTAATATTGGTACATTATGGAAGAAGGCTAGAGCAACAAAAGATGGATATATTAATGAAGATGTAGATGTTGCAGCGACAAAAATTGTAAGTTTGTAGATATTTGAAACCCTGCTTACTTTTCTTTTAGAAAACTATTATATTATGCTTATTCATGTAAGCTAATTTTACATATATTATATACATTACAAGACGAACTTCAAGCGTCTGATGGTGAGGAGGGGGTAGACCAATATAACATTGTATCACAGGATATAGGAATTGTAGAACACCCTGGAAGACACAGGGGTCTTGGATTAGGTGTTACGAAAACGAGCATACGTGGTCGATCTCGTGGTTCTCGTAACGGTTTTAATAACGGTATTAGGTAGCGATCTATATATTCTACATGCATTTTCAGGTTTGTATTCCGTTTACATCTTTCTGTCTTCCAGCCTAGATCTGTGAACTCTTTACTTTGGGGTGTAGAGCTACCAAGTTGTGGTATTCCCACTAATTTTTATTCCTAAGTATAGTTGGTGTATTGAGACATGCATACCAATTATAGTTTGATTGAAATTATGGTGTGATTGCAGATTTGGTATGAATTGATGTTGTTTTACATTGCAGATTTGGTAATTATTTGAACATACAACTGTATATGTGGGGAGGAATAAAACAGAAAAATGCTAAAAAAAACATATACTTTTAATAACGGTTTCTCATAGAACCGTTATTAAAACTCCTTATAATCTCATATTTATGCGCATTTAATACGTATTAGAGGGTTTAATAAACGCATAATCAATGACCGAAACGGTAATTCGATCATGTTTTAACAACGGTTTTTGTATTAACCGTTATTAATACATGGTTTTCAACAATGGTTTTTTCATATAAATCGTTATTGAAACCTTATTTTTAACAACGGTTTACTGAGAAACCATTATTAAAAACTCCTTTTAACAACGGTTTTTAAGTAAAAACCGTTATTAAATATGAAGTTTACGCACATATTCGTGGGTTTTTTGTGTATTTTTCATGACGGTTATGAACCATTATTAAAGATTTAATAACGGGCAATTCAATAACGGTTGAAAACCGTTATTAAAACTATAAAATAACCGTTATTAAAACCCCTTTCCGTGGTAGTGATAAAATCCATTGTTTTATTATTATTTATTCCACAAAATGAGTTATTTTATTATTATTAATTCCATAAAATGAAATAGTCCGGTGGTAAATTTTAAAGTGTTGCATTTTGCATTAACATATTACATTTTAAACAAAAAATTTGAGTATTGAAAAATAGGTTCGTTACAAAAATAGCTCTCTCCTCAAGCTAACAGTTTTGAAAAATATGTAAATTCCTCTCATACCAAATCATAGCAACATAAGCAACAAACAACACACTCAAAGCTTACCTATTAGTTCATGGATGTCTTAATCTAGTCACAATGTCTATATTTCACTTTCCCTATCCATCATGACATCTCTTTTACCTACTGACACTCTTATGTGCTTCCAAGAGCCTAAGGAAAGCAGGCAATGTATAAATAGATGTTCCATATACTCTATTGGTTCATCACAAAAAACACAACCTATGGCCATGTTCATTTTTTTCACTATCCAAAAAGGGATAAGGTTCTTGGAAAGGGTGAGGTGATTCCAAAACAAACTTAACCACCACTTCCTAAGATGCCTCAACCTCAACTCCTTATAAGCCACCCTTATATTATTGTAGTACTCCCATTTTGCATAACTTAAATTTTTAGTTTTGAAAGAATAAAGTGGAAACTAAAATAAGAAATAGGGGAATCTATCGCTACATTTATCATAAAAAGAGGTGTGCACTTTCACTTAACCCATACCAAATGTAAGGCTATATATACAAATCAAACAGCTATAAAGAGAATCAATGTGCAACGTAAAACTCTTTATAGTTTGCAACATTTCATGCAAAGGTTCCACGAGCCAAAACAAATTAATAAAGATAAAAAAAATAGAAATTCCAACTTGAGACAAAACACTGGAATTTGTACTCTCTAACTCAAACTGATGTAGGAGCATCTCCCTCATATGATAACAATAATCTATTCATAAATATTTCTAAGTTAGGAGAATAAAAAACTATCCTTACTTGGACTAAAATATAAGCTAGATTATAAGGAGTCACGCAAGCCATGCAATAATAATTTTAAACCACCAACTCACCACCTTTTCTAGGCTTCATTATGGCTTGAATATGGTTAAAAAAATATGGCTTAACAAACCACACACATCTCATCTAAAACCAGCCAAAATAGCAACCCCATGAAGTGCTCAATTTTCGAACCAAGCATGCAGTGACCTCACATCTCGCATCATAGTTTTGGAATTGAGTTTAGTGTTTTCCAAGATCTTAATTAGCACTAGGGGTTTAATGGCCTGGAAAAGAGGCCTTGGCCATCATCCATAAGGAGAGGGAGAAGAGTTAATTTTCACTATTTAATTAAGCATGGGCATGAGTAATTTATTAGTTTCATTTTTATTGTAATTTATGTTTCCTAAGTCCTATTAATTGATTAAACCTAATGTAGTAGTTAATACATGAGGAAGGGTTGTGTGAGACTTGATAATCAGCCCACGGTGTTGATTGTTTGAATCCTACCATAGTTAGTATGCATTAGAGTAGAGTTTGGTTAAATTGAACCCTCATGGTTACCTAAGGGTTGGTTATAATTTCTCTTGACTTCTTACACTCTTATATGCATATACAAATGAATGAAAGAGGTAAGCCATTATTGAGTTTTCTGCAGAGGTTTTGAACGCCTTTCATCCCCAACAAACATAGTGCGTGGTTTGTTACATCTCAAAAATTTTACAATCTTTAGCTTAAGAGTTGATACCTTAAGTGGTGATTGTAAGTTTTGATTTAAAGGGTTACTTGAATATCAAATCCTTTTCCCCATCTCATTCTCTCTCATATTTTCTCATTTTTTTGCAGTTAAACCTAGGTTCCATCATCAACTCTTAGCAAGCCCTAATGTTTTTTTATCATTTTATGAATCACCAATTCAAAACTTCAGAAGTAACCTAAACATCTACACTAAAATACTGAAAAATGATCTAATTGATATAAAATTAGCAAGTAAATATACCTAACTTCAAGTGAATAGCATGCTTGCATAACCATATATATCATATAGAAGCATAAGATTATGCATAACTCAGTAAAAAGAGATGTTATAATAATAAATGCCAATCAACTAATAACATGAGTAACAAGGGTAGTACACAATAGTAACTACCATTATCTCATAATAATGGTAGTACACATCAATAACCACTAATATCTCATAATATATAACTAATAATATTTTATTATCTCAACCAACCAAGTTAAAAAATCAATTCACCATTGATGCTTAAAGTGATAACATCTGACAAATAACTTGGGATACCATGATATCTAAGCCACTAATGTTTCAAACATCTAACACAAAATTTAGGGTACTGATATACCTAGCTTTGAGATGGGAAACAAGCTAACCTACTTGTAAGATCACTTGTCAAGAAGTCACCAACTCAACTATTTTTAATATCACTCGTCAAGGGAACCTCAAGATCACTAGCTTTGGGCACAATAACTAGGGACTAAATTATTAAGTACGCGTACCCCCATAAGGTTTGTTTGAAATATGAAGTAACAATTAACTCTGAAACCTAAAGGTCATTCTATGATCTCTAGGTAAGTAATTAACAAACAAAAGCCTTCCAACTTCAATAAATAAGGAAAATACGTGTTCACTAGGCATGCAAAATCTACCTTCCAAGCTCTCTAGGTAAGAAAGTCATAAACAAATACTTACTTTCAAGTTATCTAGGCCAAACATTATTCTAAGTTCACTAAATAAGGAAGCTACTTATTCATTTGATGTGCAAAACGTAAGCAACAAAACATAAACCAAAATTTAGGTAATTAGCCATATCTAATATCTTCTTTAATTAAATTATTCTTTCTCTTTAAGTGATTAGTGTTTTATCAACACATTTTAACTCAACAAAGAATCTAAAGATCCTTTAACCATAATCTAACTCCACACATAACATTCAACTTGAAATCTAAATATCTTTTAACCACATAATATCATAAATATCTCTTAGTCAATAAAGGATAAAAGATTTAGGTTATTCTAGCCAAACCTTACTTCATAATTGTTCTCTTTTAACTTAGTATCTTAGATTTAATTTATTAAGGTGAACATGAAATCAATTGAAGGATCTCTAATGTTATCTTAGACTTAACTATTCAAAAATTATACAAATTAGTCAGTAATGATCATATAGAAAGCCAATTACATACAAGTCAAACAAACCAAATCTAAGTTGATAAAGCCAAAAGAGTTCAACCACACTTAACCAACATGGTTACCAATTCATCAAAATGCCTTAAAAGACCAATCTAAAAGCTAGAAAATCACTTAAAATGCCAAAAGGAATCAAACAAGAGCTTTTCCTAAAAATATTATTTATTTTAAAAAAAATTTAGACATTAGTTCACATTTTTCAAAATAACCACATTTAATCCCAAAAATTATATACCGGCCAAATGAGACAAAATATTGGACATATTTAAGCTGGAATTTGCAAAATAAGGTTATATGTCATTTTTGAAAAAAATACAATTTATGGAGAAAAAGATGAAAAACCAAAGTCCAGCTTAAACTTAAAGATAAAGTCAAAGTTAATAATCAAGGTTAAACTTTAACTTTTAATATTCACATATCCAACATTTTACTATTTGAAGGTTGGTCCTTTTATGGCCAATCATGATTAATCCATCACTAACCCTAATTTATTTAGTTGACCTTTATTTAATATTCATAAATATGAATAATTCCCAAATGGCACTAATTAAGGTGATTAATGTTTAATTAGTAAAGAACACGTTGAATATTTATGGAGAACATTCAAACTAAAATTTCTAAACTGAACTAAAATGTCATAAGTCATAACTTAAGCTATATTAATCCAAATAATAATATATTATATATCAAATTTCACTTAAAAATGCCAATGAACATCAGGTAATCATTAGATTAAGAAAAAAACCAACTTTTATATATATATATATATATATAAGCTAAAACCCATGGTAGAACTGAACATGGTAGAATTTGATAGAAAAATGAGCATAAATTTTTACATACGAAACCAAATCATGACCCAAATTTTACGTTGGAAAGAAAACATCTTAAAATTTAATTTTTAATATTATACATGTAAAAATTTGTGACACCTCACTTCTCAAAAATGAAGTTTTTATAAAATATTGATGTTAATTTATGTGTTTTGACCATAAATTTATTTTAATTAGTTTATTTTATTTAAATCACGATTCTTGTAAATATTTGATAAGTATTGATTCATTTTAGGGCCTTATTTATATTTTCAAATTTATATTGAAATTTATTTAATCATTTGTCATTTTAGATAATTTTAGATAAATTCGTTTATGACTATGATTGTATTAAATTCTCATAATTCAATTTGCATTTAAAATATATTTTTATTTCCATCGCATGGTTGATTTTAATATTTTAAATTCATTTATGAGTATTGCTTCATTGTGTGGTTACAATTATATTTTAGACTTATAATTTGTTAACAAAAAATAAATTATTTTAAATTATAAAATTTCGTTAATGTGATAAAATTATTTTAATAATTTTTATTTTGTGAAAAAATTTGTACATTTAAATTTATTTATTTTTATGAGGCCATTAAAATATTTAATAATTTTTTTAGGTTTTTGTAACTTTTTTATGATTTGCCTTCCAAAAATAATTTTCTTCCATTTTGGTGATTTTAGTTTATGGAGGATATTTTTGGAAACGTGTTTAATTATTATTAGTTGCTTAAAATTTTATAAAATAAAAAAAATATTTTTTCATGATCTTTACCTATCAATTTTTAGTAAATAAATTTTAGATAAAATCATCCTTTATCATATTTTAGATAATTGCATCTAAAGTAAATTATTGACCAATAACCCCTGTTTTATTTTTCTTCTCTCGCTTCCTATTCATTTATTGTTTGTAAAACAAAAACAAAACCAAAACCCCAACCCTCGAACCCTACTCTTTCCTATTATCTTCTCCTTTTCTCCTTCGTCGAACTACAAAACCATCATGCCACCATTGTCGCGCCACACTATGATCCCACCACTTCCTCCACTCGTACTCATCGACGTCTATGCCAGGAAAAACTAGGCATATCAACAATAATAACAAGGATAAACAACAATGACACACTAGCAACAACTCCCACCAACCATCATTAGTGTTGCCAAGCCACCGACGAGAAGTACTTGACCTCTAGTGAAGCTCCAACAACTCTTGTTTCCTCCATTTTGCAGCAATTCGCTTGGTATAAATTATCCAAACCCTAACATATAATTTGATTTAATTTCTATGAATTAGCTTATAATAAGCTAAATCGATTGTGGTATTGAGTATGTATGTGTTGTATGATTGATTTGGATGAGTTAATGGTGTGGTATATGCTTGCTTTTTTAAATTTAGGATTTTTTATATGGTTTTTTCCGAATTATTTGGATTTATTTGATCAAGCTATTTTGGATAAATTGATTATATAAAATACTTTAAAATGTAATTCATGTCATGTTGGAAGTGTTAATTTGAGAAATTTATACAAAATGAATTATAATTGGACTTTTCGATAAAAACTCTTACAAATTTAAATTAGATCAATCTATGAGTAACTTTATTAAATTGATAATATAATTTATACTAGAAAGTTTAATTTCATTTCTAACCTATCAATTTAAATATTTTAGCAAGATTTGATAATATTTGCATTATAGAATCAAAAGTCCTAATTATGTTAAATAAGACCTTTCCTTTGTTGTTTTTAATGAACTGATTATATGATATATTATAAAATAAGTCTAATTGTGTTTCTAAACATTCAATTTTGATTGAATGATTTAAATTGTCAAATTTTATATTTTGGGCTTTCAAAACTTAATTTTTGGGAATATTTTTCTAAAATTTAGTTGTAGTTAATTCTTTCACGTATCAATCAATTAGCTTTTATTAAGATCAATTAAGTTTTTCCTTCTTCTTATTATAGAATCACTTGGAAGCAATGTAAGTCTCTTAAACTCATGATTAATAGAATTTTATATGTTGATGTGTGTTGTTCAATATATTAGCTATGCTAGGAGCATGTTAGAATTTGTTCAGAAAGTATGTGTTTTGTGTTCTAAGTATGCTAAGGGTTATATAAGCATTTTATGTTGAGCATTAAAGCATGGATGTTGTGAAATCTAAGTGTTTTAAAGACATATGATATTATATGAAGTTGTAAACTAAAATGAGAAAGTGTGACCATGGTTGTGTGCCCTAATCGTTTGGCTATTTTGACGTTCTTATATTATATTGGTCTTATGATGTGATATTATGTAGTTATTCGTAGATATGAATCTTGATTCTTCATAATTGTATTATATAGGTTGTATATACCTTGTAATTGTTATGGTATGCAATTTGTAAAAGTGTACCATGATATATTCTTTTAATATCATGTTTTTTAATGTGAATGCAAATTGTTGAATTCTTTAGGGGAAATTACATCTGATTATTGTTAAGAACACTTATGATGTGATATATATGATAAAATATGTGGCTATAGACATAAAGTATGAATAATTAAAATGATAAGTGAAAGGAATACATTATGGAAGCAGTGTTATAGGTCACAATGGTGGCCATGGCCAGTGGTTTCAATCCACCTATGGAAATTACGCTATAGGTCACCATAGTGGTCATAGCATATGGTTGTATGTAGTCCACCTTGAGTAGCTTCGAGATGGCCTCAAAGTTAGCATTGTGTGGTGGACAACTTTTATAATACCCCAAATTTTTATCTAATATTAATTCTGAGTATTTAGTATCTTAATCCAATTCTAATCTAGAGAAAATTTATATTTTTATATTACCCTAATTTCTTATTATTAAGTCTTAACATAACCCTAACCTTTAGCTCTGGTAATTTATATTTTAACCTAACCTCAATTTCATATGATTAATATTTTAATCGTATATAATTTAGCTAATTATAAATTTTAACCTAATCTTCACTATAATCCCACACTTATCTTTTTTTCATTTTCTAGTTCTTCTTTTCTTTTTCCCTTTTCCTTTTCTCCCTACTCGATTCGCCTTTTCTTCTTCTTCTTCTTCTTCTTCTTTTTCTTCCCTTTTCATGTGCATAAATCTCACTCATAACTATTTTCCCTTCTAACATGCTACCATCCCTAAACCTACTTTCCCTACTCTCATCATCTCCCACATCTCAAGGGATGTGTTGGGTTGGATTTTTTTCCCAAACTCCCCCATAGCATGTTGGCGTTTCCTCCTCATACACACCTTCCTCTTCTAAGTCTTTCCCCATGCATGCCGCCATATGCATATATGTACTCCTTCAAGATTTGCCTCATTTATTGGCCCAACTAACCCACCCCACTCCCTCCTTTTTGTCAAGAAAATTAACCCTGACCACCCTCCTTTCTCCTCTTCCCTTCATTCTTTTCCTCGACTCCATCCATAATCATCAACACCATGCACCATGACCAATCACCAAGCACCATCATTGCCTTGGAAAATTAACCACCACTACCACCCTATCATTCCACTTCCTCATTGTCTAACCATCGTTGCCCTTCCGTCTTCCCCATCATGTTTTATTCATTTTTGCTGAGTTGCATGACCATGCACTCTCACATTCCCCAACTATTCCCTTTCACACAATCCACACACATAGTTTCATGTATAACTATACAACCTCTTTGTTCGCGCCCATGCACTTTGTACACGACCATGCAGGTCTAGCATAGCCTGCCCGTGATGTTCCTTTGGTATAGTCGTGCTACCCTTCTAGCACACACATGCCCCACTCTAACACCACCCTAGCACCACCATACTTCCATGTGACCCTAGCTTCTTATTGGTTTTGGTTATTCCCATTTTCATCCTCTTTTACTTAACCATTCCCTTGATCCATATTTTTATGTTCTAAGTATGGATTATTCTTTATTTCTTAGGTGATCTTCGAATGATCTCGTAGGAGGTAGTTTAGGATTATGTATTTAGAGACCGGTGTCCTTATTAGTAAGGATGCATGTTGTAGCTATGACTTGAATATGCAATATGTATTTGTATATGATGTCTTATTTAGTATTGTTATATAGATAATATTGATTTTGACAATGCTATGACATAATTTCTTGAAAAGGAGGAAAATGTGAAAGTGTACATTTAGGTATAAAGTTGGATATGTGAAATCTATGTATATAATTGGGGTTATGTATGTCATATAAATATCAGATATTGATATATATTAACATTGGGATTCATAAGGCCTTTGAAAAAATATGAGTATTTTAACTACCGTAAGGGCTTTGTGGTCATTTGATGGTGATATAGGAAATAATCATGCCTTGATACGTTTTGAGGGAGATATCCATTAAGTAATGTGATTAAATGATAGATTGAGTAAAATATAAGTGACCTAACTTGAGATTTTGAGGTTTTCAGTAAGGAAAAAAGGCATTTTGGTTAATTAGGGGTAAAATATATTTTGGTGATTTTAAAGAGGGGAATAAAATTTAAATGTATAAGTAAGATACTTGAAATATTTGGAGAATTATGAACATATTCCTTGGGAAATGCCTTGATAAATATGTGGTTGTGCTTTATGTGTTTTCAAGTATACGTTATGTGTATCTATACAAGTCTTATATGATGATTTTGATATAACAAATTATGAATAAGATACTAATAATTTAAAGTGGAAGATCACGTGAGTCAGGCCAAGGTGTTTTGTGTGTCCATTCAACTATACGATAATAGTGGCTAAGGATCGTTTTGCCTAGAGAGGTACATCATTCCATTCTCCCAAATTAAGAATAGCGAGAGCCTAAACTCAACATGAATGAGAATATGATATTGAGATAAGTAACTAATGGATAAGATATTAATAAATTGAAGTAAAATATTATGTGAGTTAGGGAAGAGGGATTATGCCTGTTCCACTGGATAATAATGTGGCTCAAATGTGTTCTTTACTAAGAGGTACTTCAGACTATTCCATTTGTTTAAGAATAGTAGTTAAGAATGTATTTTCCTGGTATATGTTGGATCCATTCTACCAAATGATAGTAGTAGCTTAAGTGTGTTGTCCTTGATAAGTGCTCCAGTTCATTCTACCATATTAAGAATAGTGGATTCCTTGATCTCAATATAAATAAAAGAATGGATCTTGCTTATATCCAATAATGAATTATGGGATTAGTATTTACCTTACATTATTTTATGATAATATGCATGTATGCCTATGCTCTCTATACCCTTACTTTGGTTGTATGGTACCTTATTCAGTACATAGTGTACTCATCATCCTTTTCATGGTTACTACTCATTCCTACAAGTAGATTTGCCGTGTTTTTGTAGATGATTATGAATTTTTACTTTAAATGTGCTTGCCTTTACTACTAAAAATTTTCTTTTTGTGCAAGCGCTAATTACAAAATTAATAGGTGTTACTGCTACACAAAATATAAGTATGGCATCCTTTACCATTCTTATACTAAGTGCTAAGGCTAAAATATTACTTTACTTAAATAACATTTATAACAAAGGAAAATAGCAAGGGACTCAAGAGTCCACGAATTATCTGGATCAAAAGATGTCAGGGAGAATATCGGATAGTTCTAACTCTTAACCCTTTACTAGAAGCCATCAAGCCGAACCCTCAAAGTACTCTTGCAGGGTCATATCACTGCCCATTGAATAGACAGGAGACCAAGAAATGAAACATGTCAGTATTATGGTATTGAATAACCCTTTATACAGAACTAATATGAAGAACCAGTATAGAACACATACAAGGCATACAACAACCATGATACAAGACATTTAAGTATTCATACGAGGACTGGTATAAAGTAATCATCTAGATAATTAAATTCTATCAAGGCCACATACTACTGATTTTTATTTATCTGAAACAACTAAAATCTTACCATACTAACATACTAGAGATACTCTCTGAAGTAATAATTAGAATATAAACTCTAGTATAACAATCATAACATTCATAGTATGACTCATATCTCAGCGTCAATCCCAACCAAATTCATTACATCATAGGTATGTTCACAAGTATACAATAATAAGATCCATAAGATCACATGTATATTTACGGGTACAATATAATAAAATTTATAACATCACAAGTATACTTACAGGTACAATATAATAAAATACATAACATTAAAGGTATAATTATAGATACAATATAATAAAATACATAACATCACAAGTATTCTTACAGACATAATACCGACACAGGTAAGCACAAAGGCTGCTACCGAAACCATAGGTAGGCACGAAGGCTGCTACCGAAACCATAGGTAGGCATGAATTCTACTACCAAACCAATCCAATATCCAATAATTATCATCCCAATCGAATCAAATTATTTTCATTTTTATTTACTCCAGGGGGATATAACAATAACTCGGAGACATAAAAGTGCACCTGTCGTACTTGCACATACGACATCATGGTACCCTCCAACCATCCAACCTAGAGGCATAACAACACTCTATTCACATTGATGCATAAGGAACACAGTATCCTCCTCACCTTGGACACCTAATTTTTAATTATCAATACCTCCTATAGGGCTCGTAGGTCACCTATAAAGTAGACTAGGGGCTTACTAGGGCACAACTGACACACCAGAACACTAAACAAATCAAGGATTCCTACCTTGTCTCTAGCATAGATACCCCTAGAGAGAATCAATTTCCAAACTCAAGGCCATCCACTGTACGTATTAGTATTTTATAAGGTGATCACAGATATCACATTTTACACAATCATCCCCACATCCATACTTATCTATTTTTCCTTTATTTCTAGTTATCCAAGTCAACCCTAAGATCAACAATCCAAAACAAGGTCAAAGTCAACACTAACGTCAACCTATTAAAAATCTAAGGCTATCCTATGTCCAATTATTCACATTTGGAAACATTAGGTCGAAATGACTAAAACACCCCTAAGACCAATAATTATTATATTATTATCCATTTAAATACTAAATCTATTTTATTTATTAACTTGTCATGAAAAGGCTAAAATAAAATAATTTAATTATTTATTATGTAATTTAAATTATCAACTATGTCAAAAGACTATTTTGCCCTTACACCTGTTTCTACATACAAAACCTTATCATGCACCTTTAAAACTTACAAAACACATGATCATACAATCAACAACATATAATACATATTAGACATGATTTTTAGAATAAAAATCATAATACACTAAAAATGACTAAATTGCCCCTAGGGCATACATCCATAATTATTATTCCATAACTATATATAAGCATGCTCACCCTATTATTTTATACATAATTATCACACAAAGTATTTTTTAGTTATTAGAATCATTTTAATCATACTTTAGTACCTAAAATAGTTTACATCAGATAACATGCTCATTTTACAGGTTTTCATGATAATAAAAATTAACACATAATTATATCATAACAAATCATGCTCAACATATTTTCATACACTAAAAACCCTAATGTACTATCATGAAATATTTATTATTTGAGTAGGGTATAACGGTTACCTGAATTCCAGCAAAAATGTAAAATTAGTGGTATCCACTAAAATTATTTAGTGCCGCTAATCAAACTTTCATATCTAAAAAAAATACCACAATTACCAAATTAATATCTATAAGATAAAATAATAATTATAATATCAAAATATTTTTTAAATTACATAAATACCCTTACATTTAACAATAGGTACCAAAATTTATAAGATAAAATAATTCACTCACACTGCACATGCAGGGTGAGGACTGCATGAACCGATGGGTTGCACGTCGCTCAATGGATACAAGGGTGAGGTAGGGAGAGGTGGCACCAAGAGATGGAGATTGTGGTGATGATTGGTGGTGATGAGGTGGTGCGATCGGAGATGGGGATGGTGTGGGCTGGCTGCACTGGACGGGCTCGATGGTGTATAGAGGGAAATCGGAGGCTACGGGCACGAAGAAGGAGGCTGGGGCTCGGTGGTGATGGTGTGATGGTGGTCGGTTAACTCGAAGGGGAAGTGTAGAGGGTGTGGTGATGCGTTTGGTGCTAGGGTGGTGGTGTCAGGCAGTGGGAGGCAGAAAGAAGGGAAAAGGGGTTGCTGGGATGGTGGATGGTTGGGCTCTCTTGAGGGTGGCAGAAGTGGTGGTGGAGTGGCTGGGTTGGGCGACGGTGATGGTTGTGGACCGTTGGGTTGATTAGGGTTGGGGTTGTGGTGTGTGTGCGGTGCTTCTTCTAGGGTGGTCGGGAAGTGCAGAGGGAAATAGAGAAGGTGGTTGGGTGCTATAAGGTTGATCAGGGCTAGGAATATGAACAACAGAGAGGAGGAGGAAGGGGTTGGGTGCACGGGTAGGGTTACTGGTTCAGTTGGGAGTGGGTGTGTGTGAGTGTGTATATATTAAAAATGTAAAGGGAGCACAGGTTGAAGGAAAAAAAAGGAGAATGAGGCAGAGAAGAGGAGTATGGGGTTGTGTCAAGAAGCACAAAAAGGGAAAGGGGTTGCACGGGTAGAGGGTTGTTTGGTTGGTGAGGGAGTGTCGTGTGAGAGTATGTATAAAATGCAGATGGTGCTATGATGAGGTAATGGATTGAGTGAGGTAAAGGAGAAATAGGGAAAGTAGATGGTAGAGGTAGAGGGGTTGGCAAGTAGGATAGAGTAGAAAATAGATATTTTATATTTTTATTTTAGATTTAGTTTTGGTAGATTAGGGTACCGGATTCAAAAATAGTCCAGGGAAAATAATTCATATTGGGACAGGTTTAATAGAACGGGAAAAGTTAAAATAATCGAGAATAAATTTTAGGGATTTATTTCAGGTTACAAGTCAAGGTTATTAATAAAATAATTAGACTAAGATTTATAGGTATAAACTAGTATTAAAATTAATAGTTTAATTTCTATCAACTTTTTAACCTGATTAAATTTATACCTAAACCGTCATAATAATGCGAATAATAATAATACGTTTCATACTAGGCCTTATAAAATAATAATTATAACTAATCATACGTAATTATTAATTTATAATTAAGGTTTCTAAAAACGGGGTATTATAATGTTGTCCCAGTATATGTTGGATCTATTCCACCAGACGAAAATAGTAGCTTAATTGTGTTGTCCTTGAGAGGTATATTAATCCATTATACCAGATTAAGAATAGTGGGGTCCTTGATCTCAATATAAATAAAAGACTGGATATTGCTTATATCCAATAATTAATTATGGGATTAGCATTTACCTTACATTATTTTATGATAATACGTATGTATGCCTATACTCACTATACCCTTACTTTGGTTTTATGGTTACCTTACTCAATACGTAGTATATTCATCATCCTTTTCATGGATACTGCTCATTCCCACGAGCAGATTAGCCTTATCTTGTAGGTGATTGCGAATTTTTACTTTAAATGTGCTTTCCTTTGTTGAGTGTTAATAGAATTGGTATAAGGTATGGTTATTCTGATATCTCTATCTCTTTATGGACTCTTAGTCCTCTATTTTCATTGTACATACTTCCTTATCTATATTTTGTATCTTGTATCGTGATGGAATCAAGTGAGCCACATATCTAATTCCTAGGTACAAAGTTACTTTTTTCTTGCATCTAACATAGACTAGGTATAGGGAGTGCCTTTTATATGTTGGATACAGCGTGACACCCCTATGTTTTGTATTGTGGCTTTTGCAATCAAATCTTTTAAACAAAGCTTTTAAGTCCCTAAATTTTAGAGTGTCACAACTTCCCTATGATTTTATATGAGTTATGTTCATAGTGCAACATCGAGGCCCCTCTCTCTACTCTATAGGTGACCTACATACCCTATAGGAGGTATTGATACTTAGGTTAAAGTTTCTTATGTGGTTGTGTTGGTCATAGCTACAAAGATATAGGTCACAGTGTTTTCCATAGCCATAGAGCTATAGGTGAAATGTTTGTTATGGGTTACTTGGCCATGATGTGGATAATATTATATTTTAGATGTGAGAAATATTATGTATTAGACATAGATTATTGAAATAATAGAAAGAAATGAACTATGATATCATAAACAAAGAAATGGGTAATAATGTAAATTGTTAGGTGTGAGGTAATTTATTTTGGTGGAGTTGATCAATAATTGATTTTATAAACTAGTGGAATGACTATATGGAAATCAATGGATGGTTTAAATGGAATTAAATAGTGTGATTATGCAAGTGGATATGCCTTGATATTTCATGTGAGCGTGTAACACAAATCGAACTGTAATTTATAAATTTCATTATCTTATATGATATTCTCCTATGATGGTATATTTCCATAGCAACAACATATTCTACTATGAATTCATGCTTAGTTAATATCATATGTTTTTCTATAAAACATGAATTGATCTTGGGTTAGGTTCTCCTACTACTCTTGTTAGCCTAGATATTTTGCTCTTCAATTTTCCATAATCTTATATGAGAGCATGTATTTCATGTCTTATTAGTAATGGAAAGTATGTGAATCTACATGTGCATATTATTGCTATGAGTTTGATTTTTTACTTAGTACGATGATGTACTGATACTATGTTTTTTTAGATGTCTATGTGCAGGTATTTTAGCTTGAGTTCCAATGTAATTTTTCCTTGGCCTAGGAGTTAGAGCTACCTAGAGTTTTTGTCCCTTATGAACTTCTGTAATTGTTTGTGAATATTTTAGGAGTTAAGTTATTGTATTATAATTTTAATTGGTATTATAAACAATCATTTATATTTAGATACTTGGTTAAGATTTTGAAATACAAGGTTTTTCACTAATTTATCAATGATGGTTTTATAGGATTTTTTTGTGGATTATATTAGCGATGTTTTAAATTCATTGATTTGTTTTTAGATGTTATTTAGGTTTTTTTGGATAGGTCTTAGACTTTCACCTATCAATAGATAGATGGGGGACATTAAGTAAAAATATTAGAAAAGTTAAATCCTGAAAAACATGATAAAGGATAAGATAAAAATTCTTATCTTGAGTTATGAAAATTCAATCATGCTTCATTATTGGAGGACAATAGCCTTTGAATCCATGAAATAGAGGAGGGAAAATATAATAATGGTGGTATGAGAATGAGATGAAAAGGGAGCTAGATGTCATGGGTTGGGTAGGATAAAGTGATTAATGAAACTTAAGTAAAAAATTAGCAACCAAGGAAAGAACTTACCATGATAATTGCAATGATTGTGTTTCTTAATGAGATGGGCTTTTTGAGGGCTAAGGTGGCTATGCAAATGGATGTAATTGGGGGGGGGGGTGAATGGCATGTAGGATCAAGGAAGCAAGGTGAAGGGCCCATACATTTGGGATAAGAAAGGAGGATAGTTGGGAGACATTCGATCACCACAAGAAAACTCTTTTATACCAATAATACTTTTACAATGACAACATTTTATTGTTGCAAAAAATATCTTTTGGCAACGACAATTTTTGACATTGCAAAAAGTTGTTGCCAAAAATAATTCATTTATATCGTGATTATTAGGAAATGTTTTGCAACTATATTTGTCATTGCAATATATGCGATGGTTTATTTGCAACAACATTTATATGTTACAATATACAAAACCTTTTTGCAACGACATTTTTTTGTTGAAAAATAATGATTGAATTTATTGCAATGGCTACACTTGTTGAAAATATTTAGATTATTTTAATGCAATGACAAGTTGTTGTAAAATAAATATCAACAATTTTATTACAACGTCTATTCTTTGTTGTTGCGAAAAATGATTTATGACGACAATAATTAAGTGTCATTGCTAAACATTGTTGTTATAAATATTAATTTACATATCCAATAAGCGCAGGGAGATGAAAATTAAGAAAAATAACTTTGCAATAATAATTATTGTTGTAAGTTATACATATAAGTATTAGCAATGATATTTTTTATTATCAAATATTTTATCCATTTATTGCAACAACTATATTGATTGCAATATACCTATTATTTTCTATAACAACATTCATTTGTAGAAAAAAATACGAAAAATGACAAAGAAAAAAAATTAATAAAACAATTATAAATAAAATTAAACCGGATTCTCCTAACCCCATTTCTCTCTCATCTATTTTGTCTTATCTTCTGCGTCAATTTGTGCGTAATCTTATTCATCGTCTAATATCTTCTTCTTTACTCTCCATCCTCGGCTCCTTCCTCCTTGTTGCCACTTCCTTCTCCAACTCCCAATCTTGCCTCCATTATGTTAGCATCGTCTAATTATATTAATTGGACACGTCAATTTGTCTCGGCATCCATCAGCACAATCAAAGCCCTAATTGCCAAAGGAATTCCAGTAAGTTTTCATTCAATTTGATATTTTTTTCTTGATATATATGTTAAGAATTATTTTTATATATTTTGGTTATATTGATTCAAGCGGCACATATGCATATGGCATAATTTATGGACATCGATTAGAGGTTTCACGAGTCATTTATTGTAACGGTGTTTAAATAAGTTATTGTGTTGCTTCAATTATATGTTTTTGCAATGATAAATATGGTTGTTAAAGTTTTAAGTTCAAATTTTTGCAATGACTTTACTGTTGCAGTTATGCAGTTTTTGCAATAATAAAGTGTAATACCCCCAAATTGAGAGGAGTATTATAAAGATTGATATGTTTACTTATATCAAGATAGTATATCATCCTTTTGGTTATTCCATCCTAATACTCCCATAGTTAAGCATAGTGGAGCAATTTTTAGGATGGGTGACCCCCCCAAGAAAATTTCATAAAGGACACGTGTTGGTCTATGCGGCTAGACAATCAATCCAAAAGTACTCCATGGTAACCCTCCTAGCTCTTATTGGATTAGGTGGCTACCAAGTGGCCTCACGTGGTCATTTCAACTCTAGATGATAGAAATTTATGAGTCCTAGGTGATATTAGGTGGCCCTTGTGTGGTCCATCACCTCGGGGGGTTTTGCAATGTCTTGTTCCTAAGGTATATTTGATTTTTTGTAACAACATAAGCCGTTGCAAGTAATATTTTTTTGCAATGACAAATATTATTATTGTAATATGCTATTTTTTTTTTGCAATGACTTTTGTTGTTGCAAATAAAAAGCATTAGCAACAACATAATTTGTTGCTAAAGTACAACTAATTTTTTTCAACAACAAAAGTCGTTGCTAATTATAAGTTTTTGGAATAGCATAAATTTTTACTAAAGTAGGACCAATATTTCACAACGACCAATATACGAAAACATGTCATTAGGTGAAGTGATGTATTACAACGACATTTATTTGGCAATGACAATGTATGTTGCATTTAATTAATTTTGTGCAACGATTACTGTGTTGCTTTATTTTATTTTTTTGCAACACCATAATGCACAATGACTCCAAAATAAAAAATGTTGTTGCGATATATATATTTTTCCACGACTTTCTATCTTTAGCAACAAAAAGTATCATTGCTAAAAATAGGGTTTTTTTTATAGTGCATGTTATTTTCCTGATGAAACTCATGATTAAGGAAGGACTTTCAAACTCACAAGCAATGTAGGGAATGGGTGAGATTAGCACCATTTATTAGCACAAAATATAGGTTATAATTCCATATTATATGGGTTTGGATGGTTATGATAGAGTTTTAAAAGACAAGTACAACATTAAAGTACATGAGTTACATTTTAGTGGATTATTTTGCTTGAAAAATAGAAAATTATCTAAAAATAATAAAAATAAAGGTAAATTATTTATTATTCATTTTAACTCAAAAAAACTAAAATAAAATAATCTTTGAATTTTTTTAAATATTTATATTATTAAAAAAATTATTTTAAAGAACAAAATGTGATAAAAATCAAATGAGACAAAATTCACATTTTTCATTAAAACCTACGTTTACTATTGTTAAAAATGACTAGGAAGCTCAAAAAAATTCAAAGAATTAAAATGTGATCAATTTAGAATGATTCAAGAGAACTTCACTTGCTAAAAGTGACTTAGAAAGTCTCGTAGAACAAAGTTACAGGTAAAGATAAAAATAATGGAATCGAATACTTCTTAAATATAGCTAGAGTTTTAGTTTCCTTTAAAAGATGTAATAAATCTTTAAATAACATTATTTTCTTATTATATATATATTTTTTAAAAGTTAGATATTACAATGTTACTCTTCTTTACCTGCTTCTTTCCACCTATGAAGAGGCACTTGAACTTTGCCCTGGACGAACAACACTTGTTCAAAAACCTATGATGTATATAAGTCGTAGGCGTATAAGCCATACCTCATGATGCATTAGATAAACTGCATGTAGCCCCTTACCACATCAAATCCTTTTTGAGATAAATGTTTTATACCAACGTGCCTAAAGTGCAAATGTTCCATATATCCTGATAAGAAAGCTCACACCACCCTCCCCCTTCAACATATATAGTTGATCCCATGCGGCTAACACTCTCTTTCTCTCCATCAGTTTTCTAAACCAAATATATATATATATATAAATATCTCAAAGTCTAATGAACTTATAGATATTTTCCTTTGGCAATAATATCACCTAGCTGAAATAAACTTGGATACTAAATGAGACGGACTTTATGATTGTATTTTATTTACGTAAAAGAGATCAATAGTACTCTAATGCCTCAAGGGAGCTTTTACTTTCTCCAAGAGTGGTTGCAAATGAGCAGAAGAAATCATGGGAGAGGATAATGGCATGCCCAAATACATAACAGGGAATGTGCCTTACTGGAACCCAAGGAACAAAGAAATAGCCTATCGTACTTTATCATCCACACATCCAAATTAAACTGTACACTTAGCCAAATTAATACCCAATTCCAATATGTGCAAGAATATATAAATATATTTGTTAAGGCATCCTTAAAATATGAATGAATTAGGAAATCATGGTAGTTTTTGCTCATTAGTTTGGATAGTTTATGTAGATTATGTTAGAAATATAATCAGAGAATATAGATGTGAATGTGAAGTCTCTAACTATTTAATATACTGAATTAAAGGCCTTAGAAGTTTCAATAATCTTCCTTAAAAAATTCAAGATTACTTTGTACTATATCAAGAAGAAAGAAAACGAAAAGAAAACTAAGAAGAGAGGAATAAAAAACAAGAGTGAAGACTTATATTATATTACTTGATTAGAGATATTACAATCAGCTTTCTATACCTCTTATTCAAGTATATATACTACTGCATTCGAAATCCTAAGCTAACTGCTAACTATTAGACTTGAGTAAATGGGTTGATTAACTTAATCCCAAAAACAAACTAGCTTTATACACTAATTACATGCAGGAAAAACTAAGTAATATAATACATGATAATAGTTGACATATTCTCATAAGTGAAGTTAATATTCTCCTACAATTCTCCACCTTTGGCTACACTTCTTGACATCTTAAGAATTGCATACCATAATGAAACTTAGGTCTGGGAAATGACTTAGTCAACAAAATAGCTCCATTCTATTTAGTCTTAACCTTTTTAATCTTGGTCTTTCTCCCAGCTATTATCTCTCTTATGAAGTGCAACCTAACATTGAAATGTTTGGTTCTCTCATAGTATACAGGATTTTTACTCAAATATATAGCACTTTGATTATCACACCATATTATAATTGAGTTACAAAGTACCCATAACCCTTTGATTAATCCTTTCAACCATAATGCTTCTTTAACAGCCTTGGTACAAGCTATATATTCAGCCTCTATTGTTGATAGAGCTACAACCTTCTGCAAGGTTGCTTTCCAGCTTATTGTACACCTTCCTAGCTGAGACACATATGCCAACCTTGACCTCCTTGTATCATCATCTCCAGCAAAATTAGAGTATGTGAATCCCTACAAATGAAGTGATTCCATCCCTTTAAATACATGTCCTACATTGCTCGAGCCTTTCAAGTACCTTAGCAATCATTTTACTACCTTCCAATGTTCAAGACCTGGATTGCTCATAAAACTACTTACAAGGCTAACACCATAGGAAAAATCAGATCTGGTACATATCATCATATACATGAGACTACCAATAATATTTGTATAAGGAACACCTATCATATATTGTCTCTCTTCATCTGTTTGAGGACACTGCTATTGAGGGAGTTTGAAATGAGATGTAACTGGAGTTGTTACTAGTTTTGCATCCTTTATTCCAAATTTTTCCAACACCTTATGAACATAACCTTGTTGTGACAAAACAAGTCTTTTATATAGTATGTCCCTTCTTATTGATATCCCCAATATATTCCTTACACTTCCCAAGTCTTTCATATCAAATTCCTATCATAAAAGTCTCTTGACTTTATTTATTTCAGCTTCACTAGCACTTGCAATAAGAATATCATCCACATATAGTAGCAAATATACCAGATCTAATCCTTCTTGATGTTTAACACAAACACAAGAATCAAACTTAGACCTTTTAAAACCAATAATCTTAATAACTTGATCAAACCTAAAATTCCATTCTCGAGGTGATTGTTTCAAGTCATATAAAGACCTTTTCAGCAAACTTGCTCAATCTTCTTTTCCTTCTTGAATAAAACCTAGGAGTTGAGTCATATACACTTTCTCCTTTAATTTACCATGAAGAAAAGTAGTTTTTACATCCATTTGCTCAAGCTCTAAGTCTTTATCTGCCACTACTGCTAGTAAAGCTCTAATTGAAGTGTGCTTTACTACTGGAGAAAAAACTTCATTTTAGTTAATTCCCTCTCTTTAAAAAAATCCCTTTGCAACCAACCAAGCCGTAAATTTAGGTGGATCAGTTTTTGCAGCACCTTCTTTCAACTTATATACCCATTTACATCCCACTGGTTTCTGATGTTTGGGTCGTGGAACAAGTTCCCAAGTGTTATTTTTCATTAGAGTTCATTTCATCTTTCATAGCATCCATCCATTCCCTACTATGTTGACCGCTCACTACTTGCCTATATTTGAATGGTTCATCTTCAACAAAACATGTTGCATTCAAAGCAAAAGCCACTATCTCTACATGACCAAATCTTTGAGGTGGCCTTATATGTCTCCTTTCTCTATCCATTACTAATTGATACTGGTTAAGATTATCATGTTGTTCCCTATCTTCTTTAGAATCATTCCATTCTTCTGAATTCACTAGTTCCTTTCTATTAAGCTCCACATCAAGCCTCAAACTCTTTGTTAAATCAAAGAAATCTTGTCTTGTAGTAGCCAACAAAATCTTTATAAAATTTTCCTTCTCTACATATCCTAGCTTGAGAAAGTTTTTGAACCCTATGAGTCCAAGTTCATCACCTAATAACCTTTCACCCCATCAGGATATCCTAAGAAGACACATCTTCTTGCTCTTACATCAAGCTTTCCTTCTTTGATATGAGCATAACATAGAGCCAAACACTCTGAGTTTACTATAATCTGCAGCCACTCCACTCCAACTTTCTACCAGAGTATCAAAATTAATTGCAGAAAAAGGGCTTTAATTTATTAAATGACATGTAACCTTTGCAGCCTCTACCCAAAACATCTTGGATAAACCTAAAGGGATCAACATATACCTCACTCTATCCAGAATTGTTCTATTCATCCTCTCAACTAATCCATTTTGTTGAGGATTCCCAGGCACTATCCAATGCCTCACTATTCCATTCGTCTTACAAAACTAATTAAAGAATTCATTGCAGTTCTTAATTTCTTCAACTTCCTCTCCTTTTGTGTTTCAACCATGCATTTTCATTCTTTGAAAAATTCAAATGCCTGATCCTTTGTTTTCAGAAAATATATCCAAACAAACCGTGAGAAATCATCTGTGAAAGTAAGAAAGTACATTGCTCCTCCTTTTGATATTACTTTGGTTGGCTCCCACATATCAGTATGCACATAATCAAGCACTGCTTGTGACTTACATGTTTTGCTGTTAAACTTGAGCTTACAGGCCTTCCCAAGAGTGCATGTCTCACATAAATCCAATTCTCTCAATTTCTCATCATCAAGAAAACCTTTCTTGCTGAGTACCTGTAGACCTTTAGCACTCACATGTCCCAACCTTAAATGCCATAGCTTTTTAGGTGTAAGTTAATTCCCTTTTGCATGATTTACTGTCACCAATTTGTTTCCTTCTTCTAAAAGATATAGACCATTCACCAGCTTGCCCTTTAAAGCAACCATTGAGCCTCGAATTACCTTCAAGATGCCACCTTCTACCTTGACCATATACCCTTCTTCATCCAAAGATCCTAAAGAAATCAGATTTCTTTTTAATTCAGACACATGTCTTACTTCTTTCAGCAGAAACTCACTTCTAGAACTCATCTTGATTAAAACTTGGCCTATTCCAATCACATGATAAGACTTATTATTTCCTAGGAGTACTCGGCCTCCCTAAGTTTTTGAGTACTGCACAAATTTTTCTTTATCAAGGCATATATGAAATGTGCATCTAGAATCTAACATCCATACACGATCAACTACATTTGAAGACACCATTAACACCTCTGAACTTTCATATCCATTAGAGATTATCTCAGCATCACCTTGATCAAATCGTTTCCTCTGTTCCCTTTTATACTGTCCACTCTTCTTACTCTCAGGGTAATCTTTCATTAAATGGCCAACCTTATGATAGTGGAAACATTTCTAGGTCATCCTTAATCCATTCTTTGATTGGGGTCTCCCTTTCTTTCCACCTTTATTGTCTCTTTTCTCAGTTCTTCCTCTAATAGTTAGACTTTCAGCTGCATTCTCTTTCTTAAAAGCCTACTGCTTCTTCATTGCTTTAGATGTCAAGGCTTCTATTACTTATTCAAGATTCAATTTTTCTTGACTGAACATTATTGTATTGACAAAATTCTCATATTTCTCCGAAGGTAAAGAATTCAGCAAGATAATAGCCTTGTCTTCATCTTCAGTCTTTACTTCTATATTTTCAAGATCCAAGAACACCTTGCTAAAGTCATCAAGATGATCTTCTAGAGTTTTACCTTCTTGCATCTTGAAAGAGTTTAACCTCTGCTTGAGGATAACTCTTTTTGATAATGACTTCATGAGGTAGAGTTTTTCTAGTCTTTCCCGCAAACTCTTTGTAGTCTATTCTTTAGAGACTTCTCTCAGCACTTTGTTTCCAAGACTTAGAATAATTGTGTTGTGAGCCTTGTCCAGAATTTCCATATTTTCTCTGTGCTCTAATGTTGTCGGCATTTGGTCTTCTCCTAGGAGGGCTAACTGCAAGCCTTGTTGCACCAAAAGTGCCCTGACCTTCAGCCTCCATAACCAGAAGTCCCCTTTTCCATCAAATTTATCTATATCAAACCGTGTAGAGCCCATTTCCTCCCAATTCTAACAAGAGAGCTCTGATACCAATTGTGAGAAATATAATTAAAGAATATAGATGTCAATGTGAAGTCTCTAACTATTTAATATACTGAATTAAATACTGCAGAAGTTTCAGTAATCTTCCTTAAAGAATTCAAGATTACTTTGTACTATATCAAGAAGAAAGAAAACGAAAAGAAAACTGAGAAAAGAGGAATAAGAAACAGGAGTGAAGACTTGTATTATATTACTTGATTAGAGATATTACAATCAGCTTTCTATACCTCTTATTCAGGTATATATATATATATCTACTACTGCATTCAAAATCCTCTTTTCTTTGTTAATAGGCTGATTAACTTAAGCCTAAAAACAAACCAGCTTTAGGTGAAGTCAATATTCTCCTACAGATTAGAATATATATATTATTTTTTCATGTAAATATTAGACCAAATGTTAAAGTGACCACACGAAATTTATCCTTTTTTTTAAATTGGGCATCAAAATTTATTCAATGACCTGATACTGTTTTCATTATTTACTTTGTTCGGTTCATTTGAATGGGTTATTTATTTTTTGGAAACTTAAGCTATGAAGAATCTGCTGATTCTGGTCGTCGGGGTCATTTGTCAATTTACGCTGCTTATCTGTTTTATGAACTGCATGATAATCGGTTAACAAGCCTGATTTGATCAGCAACTTTCAGGCAGTGGTTGTTGAAGTCAACAACTGTATTTTAGTGCATTCAAAATTATTACCAACTGTACATTATTTACTTTATAAACTGAACTCTGATTATTCTGACATATAGGAAATCAAGATCGTGTTTTGCAACCCAAAACAACTCCTCATCTTACCAATTTTAGAGTAACCAACTCATACTTTGGTTTCCTTTGGCTTCTAAATGAGGTCGACCATGCAAGATACTCACTTGTGCATGTGTACTGAACATAGGACCTAACTTGCTTATTGGCTTATGAGAGAGGTCCCCGACACATCCATCTCTCTAGTGACTCTATTATGGACGTGCGTAGGCGTGGTTTCCAATATCGTTTTGCCTTACCATCCTTAGCCGGCCCTCTTGCTATCCTACTAGGAGGTGATGTGATGCACAAGTTTGATAGTTGCACGATTACACGTGATTACAGAGAATCTAATGCAGTGATAGGACATCTTGCGCACAGAGGGCATTTCCTCGAATTTGGTTAATCAGTTTATGATTCCGCCCTAATGGATGTTGTTTCCAGTTTGATGTTTGATAGAGTGGGTAGTTCCCTCCCCCATCTCTGTAGCAAGCCTTGCGAGGCCGTCTTCTTGTTCTGGATTTCTAATGCCCATTCCAGGTAATAATAAAAAAAATAATAATAATAAAACTTACTCTGCTAGGCCAGAATTTGCACATGAGACACTCAGTTGGATTCTTTTCCGCCTGAAAACTTAGTGAGTAAGAATGCATGAAAAATATTCTTATGGTACTTGTTACTTGTCGATCCTTAGGGTGGGAATTTAGGGTTTTGGTTAAGTTATTATTGATGTGTCTCAATTGCCCCCCCCCCAGAGTTGCTGTACTTAGAAGGGCTGATGGTGTCTAATTTGCTTCACCTTTTCGAAAGAATGTATTTTATTTGGCAGCATGTCATGGCGTTAGATATACTCCTAGAAGGCTTGGATGGAACTCGTAAGGAACATTTAAAAGTACACGAGTTTTTGTTTGAAAAGAATTCCCAACCTTGGTAAAGCCGTAGCTGCTTCGGTTAAATATCTTTCGTTTCTCTAAATCTTGATAGTAGCTATTTGCTGTGATATTTAACGAGGCCTGAAGTTTCATTTTCGCTTATAGTCCTTTGGAAATTCATATATCCTAATTAATTTTAATATAGGTTACCTTTTTTTCGTTAGTCAGATATTAATGTAGCTCAGTTCAGTAATCGAAACCGAACAATCGTAATCCTTCTTCTGCTGTTGAGTGTGCATCTTTGATCTGGTGGCATGCTTGCTTCTGACTTTAATTTCACAGGCCAGGTAGCCTATGAGGTTCGACTCATATCGCAGGGCCGTCTAAGAGGGAGTGCACATGGAACAAACGCACAGGGCTCTCAAATTTTGGGGCTCATATTTGAACCTAGTTTTTATATTTACATGCATTTTTTTAAAAATTAATAATTATACTTTCAGCCTTTACTTGAAATACTAGATTAGTGTTTAGTAAATACTTGAACATGATACTGGAAGGCTTATAAATTGATAATATGATATGTTATGGATTGATGTTCTTTACTTCAACTAGAAAAATTATACACGTTAGTGCTCGTTTGGTTAGGATAATAGGGGTGGAAAAATTACCCCCATATTTTATATATCTTATATAATCTAGTTAAAATTAAATATTATTATTCTAATAAATACCCATTTTAGATCTTAATTTGATCTAAAATGGGTATTTTATTAAAAATATATTTATTATTATTAAATATTTAATATAAAAGACATAATATAGGAGGGAATTTTTTCCACCCCTATTACTCCTATAATGTTAAGAGTATCCACAACAAAGGAGCAAAAAAAGAATTTAATATACAATTTTTTTTAAATTATTTACTTTGCAGGTAGATAAACAGTAGAATTAACTATTCTCATGCTACTTTTTCTGATAAATTTTGTTGCGTCAGATCAATATCCCGCGCCCCATTTCATTTTTTACTCTTTTTGCACTGCTGATGCAGTGTTTTACGTCGACACAACAGAGGCAAAAAAACGTTTGCACCTCTGTTGTGGACAGTCTAATATAATGTGTCATATGCTGTTATATAAATATTTTTAGTCTTCTTTTATTTGAATTTGATTTGTTCAATATACGCTAAAAAAATAATACATAATTTCTAAGAAAATAATTATAATTCTGTAAATTTATGAAATATATTATTATATATTTTGATAATTATGTGTGTATATTTTCAGTTTAGTACATGACTTCCGAAATGAATTAGGCAGTCCTGCTACAATAGACCAACAGACCGGACTCAATATTTCCATAGCTTTCTCCCAACATATTTTAGTATTTCCATGATCTGTGCCCAATTCAGGAATATTTTTTTTGTACATGCAGGACTGTTCATCTCATTAGTAATCCGATGAGCGGAGCTGGCGCCGACCAACTACCTGTTCTTGTCAGACCTGTTCTGGAAAGGAGAGTAAGCAAGAATGTGCTCCGCCTGTTTTACGCAGTTGGCTAAATATTAGACTGATTTTTTTAGGGTTGGACTTGCTTTATATTTCGGAGGCTCGATTAAAGTTACTGTGGCTTCAATTAACAAGATGCTGAAGTTACATGCAATAGATGAAATCATGCCAGCTACTCCTAGCATACACCTAGTTGAAACTACTGGTCCGGTAAGCTCTAAACAGCTAAGCAGAAGATGCTTCTGTTGTTTCTTCATTCTATGAATAATACCTTCCTCCCTAACATCCTGTTCTTTATCCTGTTCTAGAATTGCTATCTTTCCTAGCTTATCATTAGGTCATTATATAGAGTCGTCAATTTTTTTTAAAAGGTTGTGCAATAGTAAATGAATAAATGGTAAGAGGATATTGCAAGACCCTGAGATTCAGAAAGTTAAGCGCTAGTTTCATGTCGGGCATTGGTAAAACCAATGTTTTGAGGGTGTATTTTCAAAATCACGGGCAACTTGTAACAAATATCTGTTTGTGGTCTATATATGCAGGCTCCTGCGTATGTCCAAACATGAAGTGTTAGTAGGAGTAGTCACTACTGCAGCTGCAGCACCTGCATCTCTATTGTCAGATTCATGATTTTTTATTTTTTATTTTGTTGAAACCATGAAAGTATTTGCTGATTCATCTTGAATAACTGATCGATTCATGAAGTTATTTGACGACGAATCTTGAATAGCTTATCTGATTGGGGAACAATATATATCTTTTTAGCTGTTACTGCAATTAATCAACGTGAATAAGTTGAGCTGTAGTTCAGAAACTTAAGAGATTCGTCATCGTGTTACTGCATAGTTCTCATTGTGCGAACAGTACGAGAATTTAAATCTGCGGAAAGAAAGTGAAAGCAATTGAACAAAGATTTGAATCTCCCAAATGTTGTTTTGTGTAAAGGTAAATATGAGAGTGGAGAATAACTTGTTTTCTCATTAGATAATTGGTGATATACAGAGTACAACAAATGCAGTAAATATTTGAATTAACTATTATGTTGCTCTGGCTTATCTTACTAATCCAGCAATCTCGGAGGAGCACCCTTTGACTCAAGAACTGCCAGTGCGAGCTTCGGTGGTTATGAGGGAGCTATAACTCCAACACGCCCCCACAAGATGGTGGAGGAAGGGATGACACCAATCTTGGACTGTAGTTGAGCATGGCGAGAACTAGACAAGGGCTTGGTCAGCAAGTTAGCAAGCTGGTGACCGGAAGGAATGTGAGCAACTGTGAGCTGTTTGGCTGCTACAAGAGCACGGACGAAGTGATAATCAATTGCTATGTGCTTCTTGCGAGTGTGAAAAATAGGATTAGCACAAAGAGACGTAGCACCAATGCTGTCAGAGTAGATTTGTGAGGGACATGATAGAGGAAGACCAAGTTCCTTGAGGAGCTGTTGTAACCAAAGAATTTCAACAGCAGTGGAAGCTATTGTGCGATTCTCAGCTTCTGTAGATGAACGAGTGATAGTGTGCTATTTTTGAGAAGCCCGTGATATAGGGTTGCTGCCAAGGTATGCAATGTAGGCGGTAGTCGATTTTCGATCAACAAGATTGTTGGCCCAATCCGCAATACAGTAAGCAACAAGGTGAGGATTTGAGTCACTCTGGAGATGAATGCCATGATCAATAGTAGCCTTAATATAACGTAACACTCATTTCAGAGCTTGAAAGTGAATTTCCTAGGGTGCTTGCATATATTGAGCAATCTTGTTGATGGAAAAGGCAAGGTATGGCCGAGTGAGAGAGATATATTGTACAGAGCCCACAAGAGATCTGTACAAAGGGATGTCATAGGATCTAGCATCAGGAAAGGAAGTAAGGGAGCATGTGGTGGCCATGGGTGTTTGTACTAGTGTGGCTCCTTGCATGAAAGCTTTTTCCAGGAGGTCCCACGCATACTTGTGTTGGGTGAGAAAAAGACTAGAGGTAGTGGGAATGATCTCAATACCTATAAAATATGAAGGACTACCAAGGTTTTTAAGAGAGAATTTGGCTGCTAAAGTTACTTGAAAACACTTCAGAAATTGAATATCATTGCTAGTGAGTAGTAATTCATCAACATAAATAAGAAAATAGGTAGTGACATTTTTCTTTCTGTAGATGAATAAAGAATGATCAGCTTCGGAATGGGTGAAGCCATATGCTAGGAGAAAGGACTTGAGTGCATGATACCAAGCACGTGGAGCTTGCTTAAGGTCGTAGATAGCTTTGTTCAGGAGGCAGACATGGTGAGGAAAGGATGGATGATGAAACCCAGGTTGTTGGGTCATGTAAACTTCCTCTGAAAGGCTGCCATAAAGGAAGGCATTATTGACTTCCAGTTGAGAAAGTGGCCAATTATGAGATAAAGCAAGGCAAAGAACAATGTAGATGGTTTGAGCTTAACAACAGGACTAAAGGTATATTGGAAGTCCATACAAAGATGATGGTAAAAACCTATGGCAACAAGGTGGGATTTATAGCGAGCGATACTGCCATCAGGATTCCATTTGATTTAAAACATCCATTTATTCCTGATGATGTTGTAATAGGGTTTATGAGGGACTAGATCCTAGGTTCCATTTGTTAAAAGGGCATAGAACTCAGTAGAGATGGCCTCTTTCCAATGGGAGGACAGTAAGCCTTGAGACACACACGTAGGATCAATTGATTCGGGTAATGGATATTTAGTAGTAGAAAAAGCACGTTTGGGATTTAAAATGCCCACCTTAGAATGAGTCACCATAGGATGAGAAGAACTAGTGCCTTGGATAAGAGGATGAGGAGCGGCAGACACCGGATTAGCTTCTTCATGGGCCATGAAAGAGGAAGTATCATGAGAGGCAGCTGGGATATCAGAGGTTTGGGATTAAGGTAAATAAGAGGATAGTGAGGGTGAAGTGGAAGACTTAGAGGAGTAACTGTGAGGAGAGGTATCGAGAAAGGACCTAGAGGGTGCAAAGGAAGGAATACGAATGGCGGGAGGAATGTCCAATTATGGTTTTGAGGGGGAGGAACTAGAAGAGGTAAGATTAGAGTAGGGAAAGATTGTTTCGACAAAGTTGACATGATGATTAGGATGAACTTTGGTAGTTGCTGGATTGTAACATAAATAAAGGATTAGTTGTAGGAATAGCCAAGAAATATGCATGGATGAGACCGAGGTTCGAATTTAGATGTAGTGTAAGGTTTGAGCCATGGAAAAAAAAAAAAGGCACCCGAAAGCACATAATTTTGAGTAGTTAGGGGCGGTGCCAAACAAGCGTAAAAAAAAGTTGTGTGCATGTTCAAGAGTAGAGTGGGTAATCGATTGTTGGAGTTATAGCTCCCTCATCACCACCAAAGCTCACACTAGTAGTTCCTAAGTTAAAGGGTGCTCCTCCAAGATTGCTAGATCAGCAAGATAAGCCACAGCAACAGAATAGTTAATTCAAATATTTACCCATTTGTTGTGCTATATATATTTACCTTTATATGGTATCAGAGTTGTTGACGCTCTAATCAACGAAATCGATCCTACCATGCCCACTGAAGATTCCACCAATACTAACTCTATTGTTTCTGATACATTCGACCCAAAGGACCTCATTCATATTAATACCCATACACAACTTCCCATCAAACTTACAAGAAGCAACTATCCAGAGTGAGCTTCAGTGGTGATGAGGGAGCTATAACTCCAACAGTTTGCCCTAATATTGTTTGAGACTGATTAGAAACTTGAGTATGCAATCTCACATTACAAGTTTCATCATCTGAACACCCCTTTCTAGTTTCTGCAAGCACCTCGTGCCCATAGGTAAAGGGATAAAAATGTTGTAACTCCCTCAATTTTTATTGCCAAAAAATAGTATTTTAAAGATAGCACGACACTATAAGGTAAGATGAAACCAAATATGCACAAATATCTAAGCGAGAATTAGAATGATTTAAGAAATAAGATGATGATAGTTTTTTACAAACCAAAATATGAGGAAAAACAAGGGTTTAAATAAAAAAAGAAAAAAAAAACAAAAACAAAAACATCATAATGTGATAAAAAAAAAGGGGGTCTAATTTCGTTAGCATAACTCTCAGGCCAACATAGCTCCTTAAGCAATAACTTGCTACTGGTCCACATGTACATTCCAAGTCATTCTCTACTTCAGAGAATAAAATTTTGGATCAACATAGTAATCATAACAATGTAGTATCATTATAATAAAGTATCAATAAAACAAACTTACTCTAATATAAGGTTGGACTCATGTTGCATATAAGGATCATGCTATCATATAACACACAATAACATGCTTATTACATATAACATTACATAACAACATCGTATAGCAATCAATATAACAAAAATAAGAGCAAATCCATCTAAAAGATTATTTATTTATTATTCTCAAAAACTATCATTACCTCGATGGGGACACACAAAGGACTGAAATTTCCAACAGGCAATAGATGTTAGTGTTGATGAACTTGTACCAAGATCTTTAACATCCACTGCACTTGGACATTCATGTTAGGGGGCATACACCTACTTTTAGTTCTATAACATCCAACACAATTGTCACTAGTGCCAGAGACTTGTAACAGAGTCTTAAATATCCATCATACATGGACTCTTAGGATATCTAAGGATACAACATAACCATGCCAACATAACCTTAAGTACGCATACTTGGTGAAGGAACCTAAAAAACATACACATGTAATTCCTTAAATTCAATTATATGAGGAAAAATCATAAATAAAAGGTGAATACTAAAGCCAAAAACATAAGAAAAGGTCAAGGACTAATGTTAAACTCATGGTCAAACCACAAAGATCAAACTCTAAAATCATCAACACTATATATAATATCCCATATTTTTGAAATTTAATTTTCTTAAGCTTAATGATTTTATTAGCTTAATTTGATTAAAATATATAATTATTTTAATTTTGATTTATTTTATATATTTATCAAAAAATTTGAATTCATATTATAATTTAATTAATTGGTGTCATTGCGGATCATTCTAGATAAATTTGTTTATGACCATGAATTTATTATATTCATATAATTTCGATATCTGTTTAAAAAATATATATTTCCTTTCTTTCTCGTGTTTTATTTTTAATATTTTTAGATTTTTTTCAATTATAAATTTGTCATGTAATTATGAATTTTTTTGGAGTTATATTTCATTAATAAAATAAATTAGTTAAATTATAACATTCAATTTAAAATAATAAAATTATTTTAATAATTTTTATTCGTAGAAAATATTTTTTTTTTGAATTTATTATTTGTTTGAGGTCATTAAGATCTTCAAAAATTTTAAATTAAAAAGATTTTTGTAGCTTATTTTTAATTTTATTTTTGAAATTAAATTTCTTCTATTTTACCCTTTTTTGGTTTGCAAAAGAGCATTTTTGGATATTATTTAAATTAATCCATGTCTCTTCAATTTAATTTAAATATTTTCCTATATGGTTTTAAATAATTTTTGAAGTCTTATTATGTATTTTTGTAAATAATATAAATCTTTGCGTTCATTAGTATTTTCTCCCAAAAGCTTTTCCAAAATTATTTAAATTGCTTTTATTTTAATTTTATATCTTTGGATATTTACGATATGATTTTTGTAAATATATTTTAGATAAAATTGCCCATTAATATTTTTAGATATTCAATATTTTAATTTGTGTTTTTGTATTTGTAAAAAAAATAATAATTGAAACTCGTTAGTCCCCCACCCCATTTTTCCTTTTCTTCTTCTCGCTCCTCTTTTCTTTTCTCTCTCTCTTCCTTTCCCATTCCTTCTTTTGTGACCAGACCACAACCATTGGTCCCTTCTACTTCCACGACCTCACTACCACCACGCTACCAACCATGACCAACCAGCCTCCATGATGCCACGCCACGCACCTCTGATCATCGTCACCGACATCAGTAGTAGCACAACAACAATCAAAGAAAATAGCAATGTGCCACCGTCTGGACACCACCAATGTCGCCCAACTGCTGGCAAATGCTCCTCTCCCTCCAATGGAGCTTCCCCTACCTTCATAGGCTTTGATTTGCATATTCCATTCAGTATAAAGTACCCTAAACCCTAACTTTTGTTTTAAGTAATTTTGTATGAATTAGCTTATGATAAAACAAATTGGTTATGTAATTATGTGTGTGTGTGTGTGTATATATATATATATATAATGTATATTTTATTTAGAGTGGTTAATTGTAATGTATGTGTTTGATTTGTGAAAATCATAATTTTGACCTGATTATGTCCGAATTTCGCAAATTTGTCTAATTAAGCTATTTTTGATAAATTAATTATATAATATGCTGTAAAATGCATCTAATTTAATATTGAAATTTCTAATTTGAGAAATTTATGTAGAATTAATCAAAATTGGATTTCTAGGTCAAAAATTGTGTGTAACAAATTTAAATTGCATAATTGAGTTGTTTCATTCAATTGATTTCACATTATGCTTTGAAATATATTTAATTTTATGTTAGAAGTGTCAATTTGGAAAAATTATGTGAAATCGACCGGAGTTAGATTTTCAATTCAAAATTCTTACAGATCTAAATTGGAGCATGTAATCAAGTTATTTTATTCAATTAATTATATAATTTACATTAGAATACATCTAATTTTAATCCCAAACCATCCATTTCAATATTTTAAGGAGAATTGACTGAATTAGCATCCCAGACTCAAAAACACTAATTATTTTAAATTGGGTATTTCTTTTATTATTTTTGATCAATTGATTATATAATATGTTATAAAGTATGTATAAATTCATTTCTAAACATTCAATTAAAATAATTTAATAAAATTTAATCAAACTGCATTTTTGGGGCCTAAAACTCTAAATTTAGATTTCAAATGAAATTATGAAATTTACCATTTGTACAGTTGTTTTTCTAAAATTGAAATTATAAAAATAGTTGAAATGACCTTAATTGCATTCTAACATCTTCAATTGGGATTAATTAATTAGTTTGAGTTTGTGTCTTTGGCTTTAAAACCCTAATTTTGGAAAATAATTGTCTTAAATTGGCTACTTGTAAGATTATTTTATCAAAATTCTTATCTAGATTTATTTAAAATTAGCTTAATTGTATTCTTAATCTATCAAGTAGTGGTAATTGAAGTTAATTAGTTAGTTTGTAGTTCAAGCTTAGAAATCCTAATTTTTGGAGATGGACTTATGAAAATGAATTCTTTATGCTTCTCTCACCTAGTAGATTACTAGATTTGATTTAAAATTATTTGAATTGTATTTTTTTTATCTTATCGGATTGGATTGGTTCTCTGAAAATGCTTGGTTTGTTTATTTAGTCATAAAACCTAATTATTAAGTTATTTTTGATAAAATTAACTTATACTCTATTACTGTAATACCCCATTTTTTGGAACCTTAATTATAATTAATAATTACGTATGATTAGTCATAATTATTATTTTATGAGGTTTAGTATTAAACATGTTATTATTATTCGTATTATTATGATGGTTTAGATATAAATTTAATCAGGTTAAGATTTGATAAAAATTGGACTATGAATTTAAATCCTAGTTTATATCCATAAATCTTATCCTAATTATTTTACTAATAACTCTTAACTCGTAACCCGAACTAAATCCCTAAATTTTATTCTTGATTATTTTATCTTTTCTTGTCATATTAAACCCATCCTAATCCGAATTATTTTCCTGAATAATTTTTCTACCTGATACCCAAATCTACCAAAACTAAACTAAAAATAAAAATAAAACTATTTTTCTTACTCCACAATTTTACCTTCTGATCTTACCCATTGCTTGCCCTGATTCCCTCCCTAATCATTCTCCCTATCTCCCTCAATTCCTTACCTCACTCAACCCACCAAACATTATATACATACACACGCTACAACCTCCAGCGCATACACCCTCCAACCAAATAGCCCTCTACTACCCAACTCCCTCACTTTGTTTTGCTTGGTTTTCCCAGTCCTGACCAGCCTCCCTCACCAACCAAACCACCCTCTTCCCATGTACCCAACCTTTTCCCCCTCTCTATTTTGTTTGATCTTCCCAGCCCCCTAACCCCATACACATACTCGCATCCCCCGACCATCTACACTTCTCACCCTCCTCCCCTTTGTATTTTCTTCACCCAGCTCCCCTCCCCATCGCTGCCCCCAACCATCACCCGACAACCGTAGCCCTTCCCTTACCTCTAAACTCCCCACCGAGCCATCTCCGTCCCTATCCAGCAGCACTGCCACCTTCCTCCTTCACCATCACCACTCCCCTACCCTGGTTCCCTTCCACTCACACCAAGCCCATGCCACCATAGCCCCATCTTTCCTTCCCTCTTCAAGTCACCACCAAACAAAACCATCACACTACTCCACCACCGAACTACTACCTTCTTCCTCTTCTCCCTTCTCCCTTCTCCCCTGTCCGTACATACATCCACCTCTCTCCTACCTCCTCCATTTTCTTACACCTCCAACCAAGCATCTCTAGCACTCCAGCTCGTGCCCCTTCTCCTCTACTCCCTGTGTTGCCCAGCCATGCACCCTTCCCCCTTCGCAGTTGGGCCACTTCTAGCGCCAACCACCATTTCCCTTCGCGAAGCCAACCCCAACCCTACCGTGCATTCTCCTATGACCACCGACAGCCACCACAGCTCTAGCTCGCTCCTCCTCTATTGGCCTAAAACCTACAGCCCAACACCTAGTACCTCCACCACCCTCCCTCAACGCACTCCCTCTCAACCAAACCAACTGACTGCAGCACCACCGCCACCCTTCCTACAGCCAGCCACCACCCACAACTACCGCCCTCCACTGCCGACCACCTACAGCACCACCACAACCACCATCTCCTCCACCCTTGACTCACCTAGCCCTTAGCCCCATCCGACACCATGCAATCCACCTTTTTTTTAAGAAATTTTGGTACCTATATTAAATGTAAGGGTATTTTAGTAATTTTTCAAAAATAAATATTTTAATATGATAATTATTATTTTATCTGATATATATTAATTCTATAATTGTGGTATTATTTTTAGGTACAAAAGGTTGATCATTGGGGCCTTATAACTTTAATTGTATACCACTAATTTGCATTTTTGCTAGAATTCAGGTAACCATTATACTCTACTAAAATGATTAATATTGTGTGATAGTACATTAGGGTTTTTGATGTATGAAATATGTAAAACATGATTTGTTACGTTATAATTATGTGTTGATTGTTATTATCGTAAAAACTAGTAAAACGAGCATGTTATCTAATGTAAAACATTTTAGGTATGAAAGTATGATTAAGATGATTCTAATGATTGATAAATATTTTGTGTGATAAGTATGTATGAAATAATAGGGTAAGCATGCTTAGATATAATTATAGAATAATAATTATAGATGTGTGTCCTATGGGCAATTTAGTCATTTTTATTGTAGTATGATTTTTATCCTAAAAATCATTTCTAATATGTATTATCTATTATATATTATGCAATCATGTGTTCTATTTGTTTTAAGAGTGTATGGTAGGGCTTTGCATGCAGAAACAAGTATAAAGGTAAAATGGTATTTTGAAAAAGCTGATAATTTAAATTATGTAATATATAATTAAATTATTTTATTTTAACCTTTTTAGGATAAATTAATGAATAAAATGGATTTAGTATTTAAATGGATGATAATCTGATAATTATTGATCTTAGGGGCATTTTGGTTATTTCAGCCTAATATGCCCAAATATGAATAATTAGACATAGGATGGCCTTTGAGTTTTAGTACGTTGACCTTAGTGTTGACTTTGACCATTTTTTGGATCGTTGACCTTAGAATTGACTTGGATATTTGAAAATAAAGGAAAAGGGATAAGTATGGAAATGGGAATAATTGTGCAATATATATTATCTATGATCACCTTATAAAGTACTAGTACGTAAAGTGGAAGACGTCAAGTTTGGGAATGGTTTCTATCTAGGGGTAGCTACCCTAGAGATGAGGTAGAAGTCCTCAATTTTTTTGGTTTTCTGATGTATCGATTGTGCCCTAGTAAGACCCTAGTCTACTCTATAAGTAAACTACGAGCTCTATAGGGGGCATCGATACTTAAGGATTAAGTATCCCAGATGAGGAGGGTATTGTGTGCCTTATGTATTAGTATGACCAAAGTGTTGTTATGCCTTTGGGTTGAATGGTTGGAGGGTACCATGATGCTTGGGCGCCGGTATGACCGATGTACTTTTATGTATTCGAGTTATTTTTGTATCCCCCTCGAGTAAATAAAAATAAAAATGATATAATTTGATTGGAATGATTATTATTGGATATTGGATTGGTTTTGGTAGTAACCTTCGTGCCTACCTATGGTTTCTATAGTAGTCTTTGTGCCTACCTGTGGTTTCGGTAGCATCCTACTTGTAGTTTCATAGCAGTGTTCATGCCTACCTATGTTGGTATTATGTTCGTGAGCATACTTGTGATGTTATAGATTTGATTAGACTATACTTGTAAGTACACATGTGATGTTATGGATTTTATTATACCGTACTTGTAAGTACACCTATGATATGATCAATTTTATCATACTGTACCTGTAAGTATACCTATGATGTTATGGATTTTATTATTCTGTACCTTACACCTATAATGTCATAGATTTTATCATATTATACCTGTAAGTATACCTATAATGTTATGAATTTTATTATATTGTACCTATAAGTATACCTACAACGTTATGGATCATATTATATTAAATATGTGAACATACCTGTAATGTTATGTATCTGGTTGGAATTAACATAGAGACATGAATTATGTTGTGAGGGTTATAATTGTGGTGTAGAGTTGAGTTTTAATTATTGCTTGAAAGAGCATCTTGGGATTCTTAGTTGATAAGTGTTATTATATTCTAAATGAGCATGCATGAATAGTCTATAGTTTGGTGACTACTACTTATCTGTTATGATTATTGTGTTTGGATCATCTCGGGCATGTCTTATTATACCATGTATTTTCATGATGCCTTACGGTTATCATGTTGTGATTGATCTAATCATACTTCAGAGAGCATCTCTGGTATGTTAGTATAGTAAGTTTTACTATGTCCTCGATGAACTAGTATGAGTAGTATATGGTTTTGGTGATTATAATTTATCTGATATGATTATCATATTTGGATCATCTCATGAAGATCTTAAGATTATACCATGTATTATCGCGATGCCTTATTGATATTGTGTTAGGGTTTTATTCTAATCATACTTCAGATAGTATCTCTGGGTTGTTCATTTGGTAAGTTCGGTTATCTCAGATGAATGAATATGAGTAGTACGTGACCTCAATGGAGTTTGATTATCTAAATGATTATTGTATTTCAATCCTCATATGTGTTTGTATATATCTTATATAATGGTAGTTGTATGCCTTGTATGTGTTCCATGCTATTTTATCATATTAGTTTGGTATAGAGGGTTACTCAGTACCGTAGTACTGAAGGGTTTATTTTTGTGGCCCCTGCCTATTCAATGGGAAGTGGACTTTGCATATCAGCTTCCGGGTTTAGTTGAAAGTTGTTAGTCAGTTTTGAAAGCAAAGGTATATCCAGTATCTCTCTTGCTAGTTGGTCTCCGATTGTATTTGGATTTTCATGTCCTCCTGTAATTTTTCTCTTAAAATTTGGTAAACTGCTGATGTTGCTTTTGACTACCACCGTACTTGTTTATTATTCTTTGTATTCAAACTTTTTTAATCATGTTAATTTTGTAAAGTAATATTTTAGCCTTAGCACTTAATCTAAGAATGGTAGAGGATGTCAGACTTATGCTGAGCGTGGCGGTAACACCCATTATGTTCTAATTAACATTTCCGCAAAATGAAAATTTTTAGTAGTAAAAATGGGGGTGCTACAATTGCCCTTTCATCGGTTTTCGAAATTAATTTAAAATTCCCTACGTGATATATGTTGAACCCAATTTGGTTAATATTTAATTTTAAATTTTAATAAAGCTACACTCGTGAATATTTGGTTTAGGATACATTTTCCAAGAAAGACCATATGTGTGTCTCTTTGTTGATTAAAGTAGTGAATTGTTGATTGATAAGGTAACTTCTAACCTAATCTTATGATTTCTATCAACAATTTAGGGGAAAAAATATTGTGGATTTACAAGCTCTCAATTTATCTCTCTCCTTCTCAATTTGCTTAGCTAGCCTCCGATTTAGGAAAGTCGTTACTTACATTTTCTCATGGCAGAATCTGGGATGTATGTCTTTTTAAAGTGGAATATGATGAGTATGGTTTAATATTATTTAACTATATCAAGCATACATTATGCTTTTGTGTATTAATTCTACATATGTATGAGTTTATAACTTCAATGCGAACACAAGTTAGTATGCCTCTTGAAAGTTATATGTATTTGAGTATGTGAAGAGTTGAGCATGATTATGTGGCTAACATGTCCAACTAATTATGAAAATTTTGGTGCTTTTAGATTATGTTCTAATGTATCTAAATTATAATCAATTTAGAAAACCATATCATTAGTTGAGTATGGATTGAAATTATATGATACCTTATGCTGGATTTTTATGCCATGGAATTATTCAAATCTAATGCCACTTGAATTACTTAACTTTAATGCCACTTGAAATTGATCGGATTTAATGCCACCTGGATTGATCGGCTTGTATGCCGCTTGAAATTGATCGATTTTAATGCTACATAGAATGGTTCAGCTTTAATGATACTTGGATTAGATTGGCTTTAATGCTACTTAATATTGATCAGCTTTAATGTCACTTGAAATGGATATAATAATGAAAATTTGTTATGTTGACGGAAGTGATTTAAGTGATATTATATGGGTCTGATTTATGCTTGGTTAAATCTTTAAATAAAACATTAATTACTTAAAGTAAAAGATCTTAAGTAAAGACTTACACTAGTCGGGATAGCTATCCGATTTAGGTTTAGCATTCACTTGGTACTATTCCTGTGTTTTTCTCTTCTATGATCTCAAGTATCCTATGAGATCTGGAGATTCCATCTTCTACTCTATAGGTGTCTTGATATATTTTGACCCTATAGCGGGTATGCATACTTAAGTAATCGGATGTTTTGTTAATTGGTAGTCTGGTTACGTTTCTGGCTAGACCCATTAGGGCTAGTATCGTTCGAGTACTAGATTAGTTATTATGATTTCTTTGACTTTCCTTCCTTAAGATAACATAATCAAATAGTTGTGATCGCGATAATGAAATATAATAATCAACTATTCTTGTTCATTCATGGACTTTATATTTCATTAACTAAGCATATCACTCACTTGTCTTTTTAAAACCGTGCTACCATGTGATACCTATCCTTACCTAGTAATTACATGATCTATTATTTAAAACCACATGTGGGCCTTATATGTAGAATGTGTTCATGATTCATTATATGCTCATACTATAGGTGTTTCCATGTTTTGTCATGTATTTATATGCATAAATCCATGACCACAAGTTTTTTCATATGCCAACGTATGTCTCATATGTTCTCTACTACTACCACATGTACTATTGATAATTATGACTAAAATATTTCATATGGACATGATTTAATTTATCTATCCCACGTGTGTATCGCTCTTATCTTTTTATGTATGACTTTCTTTATACTTATTGATCAAGGAATTAATAATCTCTTATATACTTTATGAAACCACATAAGTTATTGTATGAGTGGAATGGTGTATGTAACACATGTATAATTGAACATGAGTATTGTAAGCTAAAGATTACCATGTCTTATGTGTATCGTCTTTCCTCCCCTTATTTAGGTAGTTGTGGTTTACTCAGTACTGGACCTATATTAATACTAACTTGGTTTAATGGGTCTTGCGACAATCCACTGATGGTGGAGAGTAGACCTATTGTGTAGGTTTGAGATAAAATGTTATTAGTAGGTTGAACACTTGGCTTTGAGAGAGTAGGTAGCCCAGAGATTTATCCCTCAAGAATTTATCTTTATTTATCTGTATTTTCTTTTGAAAAATTTTCAAGTGTTGTATTAAAATTTTAAAGGTGTTGTAATTAAATTTCATAGGTTTTTCGCTGATTTGATCAGCGATAATTTTGTTTAGTAAAATTTTCACTTATCATCTACCATTGGATATCTTCTTGTGGGAGTTTATCCTCGTGATATAGATGTTGTTTGAATTTTAGTTGGACATGTTGTAAGAAAGATTGATGATTTCAGTCCTTTCCATTAGCACCTTATTTTTTAGAAAAGGTTGTATTTTGTGGTCTTCTTCTTCTTCTGATTGATGATTTCAGTTCTTTCCATTAGCACCTTATTTTTTAGAAAAGTTTGTGTTTTGTGGTCTTCTTCTTCTTCTTCTTCTTCTAATTTTGCCTTGATTTTAATAAATTTTTGAAAGATGATTTTTAATATTTTTAACTTTTATTCTCTTAAGAATCGAGGTTCAGCTAAGTAGTCATCAAGTAGGAGCTTTTGTGCTAGAAGAATGCTTCAAGGTAAGGCATTCTTATCTTTAACATAAATGAGGTTATGTGGCTTATTAGGGGCTCCATGTTTTTGGTGTGTATGTGAGCATGATTAAATTTATATTCTATAATATGAGCATGTGGTATAATTCTTCCCAAGTTAGTGTTGTTGGGTTTTCTGATTTTATGCATAAGTTAGCAATTTGAGCATGATTGGTTCAAGTATTTACATTGCCATGTATCTATGTGATTCTATATGTATAGCATGTAATTTTATGTGTGTTGTGACATAGAAGCATGCTACGATTAATATAGTAAGGTGTGGTAAATTTTGGATGTGTGTATTGTAAGTCCGGGTAGTGTTTTACCTAGACCAGTTGATCGATTCCTCAAACTCATTAACTAATCATGTAAGTAGTCAAATATTTTGGAGATTTGGATCAGTTGGTCTTGAGAATAGTCGATTGATTTGGCAAACTAGTTGACTATTTTTAATAAATAGTCAACTGATTTATCAAACCCATCGACTGATGTCTCTGTAGACACAATTGATTTGGTCTCTATTTTGACCCATCAATCAGTTAGACTAAACTAGTTAACTTGTCTCTGTGACCAATCGATCGATTGGTCAAATCCATTGACCAGTTTCTCTGCATGCTAAAATGGGTTGATCTCTTCTTAGACCTATAGACCGGTTGGACCAAACCCATCGACTAGTACCTATGAACAATCGATCAATGAGGCCAACTAATTGACTGGTCCTCTGATGTTATTTTAGTTCAGGTCTAGTACAACCAGACTAGTCATCTAGTTCTAGGGATCAATGTAATACCCCCCATTTTTACTACCAAAAATTTTCATTTTACGGAAGCGTTAAGTACAAAATTTATGGGTGTTATCGCCAATTAATATAAGTCTGGCATCTTCTACCATTTTTATACTAAGTGCTAAGGCTAAAACATTTCTCTACTTAAATAACATTTATAACGAAGGCAAGATAGAAATTTCATTACAAATTACATTGTCCTAATAAATATAAAAAGATCAGATAAAGAGTTGCAATATAACAAAGGGAACTAGCAAGGGGCTTAAGAGTCCATAAAATATCCGGATCAAAAGATGTCGGGGCGAACACTGGATAGTCCTAACTTTTAACCTTCTATAGAAGCCATCAAGTAGAACCCTCAAATTACTCCTGCAGGGTCATCACTGCCCATTAAATAGGCAGGGGACCATGAAACAAAACCCATACCAAATAACCCTTTATACCAAAATAATATGAAAAATTAGCATGGAACACATGCAAAGGCATACAACAACCATGGTACAAGACATTTAAGTATTCATACGAGGATTGATATACAATAATCATTTAGATAATCAAAATATATCAAGGTCACATACTATTCATTTTCATTTATCTAAAACAACTAAAAGCTTACCAAATAAACATACCAGTGATGCTATCAAAAGTAATAATTGGAACCCAAACTCCAACATAACAATTATAACATTCACAGCTTGACTCATATCTTAGCATCAATTCCAACCAAATTTATAATATCACAGGTATGTTTATAGGTATACTATAACAAAATCCATAACATCATAGGTATACTTACAAGTATAATATAATGAAATACATAACATCACAAGAATGTTCATAGGTATACTATAATAAGATCTATAACATCACATGTATACTTACAAGTACAATATACTAAAATCCATAACATCACATGTATACTTAAAAGTACAATATAATAAAATCCATAACATTACAAGTATGCTTATAGGTATGATATAATAAAATATATAACTTCACAGGTAGTCACGAAGGCTACTACCAAAACCATAGGTAGGCATAAAGGCTACTATCGAAACCACAGGTAGGTACAAGGGCTGCTACCGAAACCACAGGTAGGTACAAAGGATGCTGCCGAAACCACAGTTAGGCATAAAGGCTACTACCAAAACCACAAGTAGGCATGAAGGCTACCACCAAAACCAATCCAATATCCAATAATAATCATTCCAATCAAATCATATCATTTCCATTTTTATTTACTCGAGGGGGGATACAATAATAACCCTAAGATATAAAATTACACCGGTCATACCGGTACACAATACATCACGATACCCTCCAACAATCCAACCCAGAGGCATAACAACACTCTGGTTATACTAATGCAAGAGGCACATAGTACCCTCCTCACCTCGGATACCTAATCATTAAATATCGATACCCCCTATAGGGTCCATAGGTCACTTATAGAGCAAACTAGAGCCTTATTGGGGCACAACCAGCACATTAGAAAACCAAACAAATTGAGGACTCCTACCTTGTTTGTAGGATAGCTGCTGTGATATTCCAAAATCCTAATTTAGAAAATTATGATAAAATAGAAATTTATTGGTGAGATTAATTAAATATAATATATTAATGAAATAATAGGAGTAATTAAGACAACAAAAGAAGGAAAATAGTAAAGAATTTAATTAAGGAAGATTAGGGTAATTTGCTTATTAAAATAGAATTTAGGAAGATTTACCCAAAATTTTATAAATTAATATAAAAAGGAATTTAATTATTATTTTACTAATTTTTATTATTTTCAAATATTCAAAAATACTAAAAATACCCTAACTACCGTATTTTCTTTTTTCTTTTTTTTCCTTTTTCTCTTTTTCCTTCCTTTTTTCTTGTTCTTTCTTTCTTTTTCTCCTTTCTCCTTTTATTTTTTCTCTTCCTCTCCCCCAGTTAGGCCTCACCAGTGCGACCCAACCTCCCCCTCCTCTCTTCTCTCACCCACGCAAAGCCCAACCTGTCTTCCTTTCTTCTTTTTTTTCCTCCCTCACCCACCCGGTTCTCCCCTCTCTTTTCTTTCTTTTCTTTTCCCTTGATCGACCGGCCCAGCCCCCTTCTTCTTCCTCTTCCCCTCTCCTTCCTTTGCACTGCAGGTCGTGCCTACAAACCTACCAGTCTTCTTCCCTTGCCACTATACTACCCCGACCTACTCCCTCTCTCTCCCCCGTCCATTTCCTTACTAATTTGAGCTAAACCCACCTTACACCTGCCTCCCTCATATGCCCAATCTCTTTCTTGTCCCCCACCTACCACCTATCGCCTACACTCTAAAACTTTACAGGCTCGTATCGGCCTACCATCACTAGTTGGTGAGCTCCTGCCACCCCTGATCCCTTGTCCTTTCCCCCTCCTTCTTCTCCCTCCCTTGACCTATAAATACCCCCTTACCATCCCCTATTTCCTCTCTTTTGCTCTGCCCAAAAAAGTCAACCATTTTCGCCACCGCCACTTCAGACACTTCCCCAGCCGCCGATGTGCAATGCCACCACCAGAAACACCACCCAACCCCTTCCCTACATCACTCTCCACCAAACCAAGCCACTCACCTCCCTTGACTCCCCCTACATAGCCCACCCCAATCGTGCAAAGTTGCTAGCTCGAGCTGCCCTTTGTACCTCATTGTCACCCTTTTTGCGGTTGTGCACTGCCTCTTCTGCCACAATCACCACCTCCCCCACCACCCACTCAACCTAGCAGACCCTCCTCTATATTTTCCTACCTTTCATTATCCCTTTCTCCCTCTCCTTCCTCCTCACTCCTTCTCCACCACCCTTAGCCACCACAGCCGCCACCATCTGTGCCACGACCACCATTGCAGCCCTCCCGGTCCAAAGAGTCCACCACCTCACAACCATCCCCTCCCTCTCTCTTTTTCATCCCCAAAAGAACAACCTTTACCAAAACCACCACCACTTCCAAAGTCGTCACCACCACCCTATTTGCCATATTCACTTAAGTTCTGCCCTAACCCTTGATATTTCTTAAGTATGAATTATTTTGGTATAATTATTATTTTATCCTTATTATTATTATTATTATTATTACTACTACTACTACTACTAAAGTTATTATCGTTATTATTACTAATATTGTTACTAATGTTCTACCATGACTATTATGACTACCTAACCCTATTTTAGCTAATATTATCCTTAATGTATTTGTTAGCCATTTTAATGATAACACCTTTATTAATAGTACTAAAGATATTATTATTATTATTATTATCACCAATACTAGTTCTTATTAAAGGTAAAGTAAGAAATAATGAAAGTAATAAGAGGGAAGTTAACCCTAGTGTTTCCCTCTTATAGGTGAACCAGGCCCGACCCCTAAGGAGGCGTAGGAGCATACTCCAAGCTGGTGTCATTTTAGGTAAGGATGTGGTTCAGGCCTAATATGTGTTATGTGTATATTATGTGTTATGTGTGTTGGATATATGAGTTTACCTTATGTCATTACGAACTATGCACTTGTAGTGCAGCTACTAAGTATGGAGCTAAGGTAAGTTGTATGTGTTTTTATGGCATATGTAATACGATAATGTGACTTATACTTATATGGTGCTTATATAATATGGCCCTTTATGACATGCATGCTATGAGGCTTTAAATGGTACGATGTGGTTGTGAGAAGATGAAAGGGGTAAAGAAAGTGGTTTGATTAGAGGGAAGTAAGAATGGCCTAATTATCTTATGACCTATGGGTGGACAACTAAGGGATAATATGAACAAATTCATAGGATGGGCTAAATCTTGCATGGAGAGTATGGGGCTTTCATGGGATGGTTATTCTTTGCATGGAGATTTTTACATGAAAAAAGTTGACTTGAAGGTTAAGTAAGTTAAGGGGAGAATTGTTGGGGTAATTGGAGTCCATATGTGAAAAATAGTATATGAGTTGGTATAAGGGTGCATGGGGGACTTGGCTAGTGTTTGAGAGGAAAACCCTAAGTGGAGAAAATTGTGGAAGGGAGATATAATGGGAGAGATTAGAGTATGGGGTGAGAGTGGAAGGGTGTCACATGGAAGGTGAATGTGTGTCATGTGGGAAGAGGGAATGATAAGTAAAGGTGATGGAAGGGCAATATATAAGAAAAGAGAGGTGCTAGAGTTTAGGGTGACCAACTAGGGTTTTGTGGCCACACATGCAAAATAGGAAGTAAAGTGGGATGTTTAGGTGTGGATCAAGTGAGGTGATAAGTTGGGAGCAAAGAGAGCATGGGCTATGTGTGATTAGAGGTGGCAATCGAGTCGGGTGAGTCGAGTTTGGGTTAGGTCATAGCGGGTCGGGTCATTTCACTTTTTTGGGTCGGTTGTGGGTCGGGTCGAGTCATTTTAGGTCATTGCCTTGTTTGGGTTGGGTTGGTTCCGGGTCTAGTCCTTTCGACTCTAGGTCATTTTGGATTAATTTGTCAAGTTGGGTCAGGTTCGGGTTAAGAAAACTCGGACTCGGGTCATTTTGAGTTAACTTGACTAGTAGGATCGGGTTGGTTTCGGGTAATTTTTTAGTTCACATGAGTATGTGGCTTCGGCTCGTTTGGGTCATTTTGTGCAATATGATGAGTTGGTCTCGTTATGTCTGAGTTGTTTCGAGTTAAGTTGATAGGTGGGGTCATTTCGTGCAATTTGACAGGTTGGATTTGAGTAGTTATGGATTAACTTGATTGGTCAGATCGAGTCGAGTTTTGATAGGTTGAATCAAATTCGAGTCCAGGCAATTATTTTTTCATAAATCATAAATATTAGAGACAATCATAAGATTGATACTGTAGATAAAAAATTAAGAATATTAAATGTGCTTTATTTTTACAAATAAATAGTAAAGATATTTATAAATTTTAATAATAATAAAATATTGTATGATTGAATCTAATAAAGATGTTTATCATTTATTATGATTTATTTGATAACTTAAAATATTTAATTACTTAAAAAAAGATAATTTTATAAAATAAAGATGGTCAAAACAAGACTATACAATGTATAATTATCATTTATTATATTGTAAATATTAAAGACAATCATAAAATTACTCGTACTGATAAATGAAATAAGAATATTATATGTGTTTTATTTTCACAAAAGTAAATAATAACGATATTTATAAGTTTTAATAGTATTATATGTGATTGTTTAAAATATTTATAAATTTTACAAGTAAAAATGTTAGATATTTATGATATATTATATTTATTTGATTACATAAAATATTTGATTAATTAAAAATAGATAATTTTATAAAATAAAGGTGAGTATATACATGACTATATAATGTATAATTATCATTTATTACATTATAAATATTAGAGTCAATCATAAGATTACTAGTAAAGAGAAATAAAATAAGAATATTATATGTGTTTTATTTTTACAAAAGTAAATAATAAAGATATTTATAAGTTTTAACAGTATTATATTTGATTGCTTAAAATATTTATAAATTTTACAAGTAAAAATATTAGATATTATCATATATTATATTTAATTGATTAATTAAAATATTTGATTACTTAAAAAAATATAATTTTATAAAATAAAGGAGAGCATAGGTATAACTACACAATGTATAATTATCATTTATTACATTGAAAATATTACAAACAATCATAAGATTACTAGTAAAGATAAATGAAATAAGAATATTATATGTGTTTTATTTTTACAAAGGTAAATAATAAAGATATTTATAAGCTTTAACAATATTATACTTGATTGCTTAAAATATTTATAAATTTTACAAGTAAAAATATTAGATGTTTATCATATATTATGTTTATTTGATTACTTAAAAATAGATAATTTTATAAAATAAATGTGAGCATAACAAAACTATACAATGTATAACTATCATTTATTACATTGTAAATATTAGATATAATCATAAGATTACTAGTAAAGATAAATGAAATAAGAATATTATATGTGCTTTATTTTTACAAAGGTAAATAACAAAGATATTTATAAATTTTAATAATATTATATTTGATTGCTTTAAATATTGATAAATTTTCCAAGTAAAAATATTAGATTTTTATCATATATTATATTTATTTGATTACATAAAATATTTAATTACTTAAAAAAAGAGACTTTTATAAAATAAAAGTGAGCATAGGCATGACTATATAATGTATAATTATCATTTATTACATTGTAAATATTAGAGTCAATCATAAAATTACTAGTAAAGATAAATAAAATAAGAATATTATATGCATTTTACTTTTACAAGGGTAAATAATAAATATATTTATAAGTTTTAACAATATTATGTTAATAATATATCTTATTAGGATATCATTAATAAATAAGAATGTCTAGGTAAAATTATGAAAAATAAGTACAATTTATAAATTACTATATTTTTAAAAGCTTTAAATAAATAATAAAATATGTATAAGTTATTATTATAATTATTATTATAGATTTTGATGTCTGGTCGAGTCAACATTGGGTCGAGTCGGCTCCGGGTCGGATCAAAGAGGGTCGGGTCAATTCAGGGTCGGGTTGCGATCGGGTCGGGTCAATGATGGGTCATGGGTTGAGATCGGTTCGGGTCGGGTTCATTTTTATCGGGTTAATGTCGGGTTAGGTTAGGTTGCTAAACTTTTCGGATCTTATTGGGTTGGGTTTCGGTTAGGTCAGGTCAACTTTTGCCAGCTCTATTTGTGATAGAGAGAGGTTAGGCCATATGGGTCATATTAGGGTTTCCAAGGGGAAAACCCTAGAGGGCGATGGTGAGTTAATCCGGATATATGGAAAAGTAGGCCTCGACCTACATACATAGGAGTGGGCATTCATAGTAAGTAAGGAAAAGGGGGAGAAAGGATGTTTGGATGTACTAGGAGGCATAGAAGTCCTAAGATATCGGACTAGGCTTTTTAGGATAATAGGTGTGGACTGGTTGTGTGAGCGAAAAGTGCAAGGGGCATACATGTCTAGGGTAGGAGTATTTATCGAATAAGGCATAGATAAGACACTAACCATTTAAAGTGAAAGATTATTGAGCCGGACCCAAACTGATCCACCGGCATAATAGTGGCCAGGTGTAGGGTGCCCTGGAGACCGATCCACTAGCGAATAATAGTGGTTAGGTGTGTGTTGCCCTAGATGTTTTCAATCCATCAGCTATAATAGTGGGGGATCCCGAGCTCGATAAACTAAACATTAATTGATGATAAGCCATGGAAAAGATACTAATTACTTACAGTGGAACACCATGGGAGTCGGGGCCAGACCGATCCACCGGCATAATAGTGGCCAGGAGCACTTTGTCTTAGAGACTGATCCATCGGTAAATAATAGTAGCCAGGAACGTTCTGCCCTGGATATTTTTGATCTATCGGCTATAATAGTGGGGTTTCCATACTCGCATGGACTTAAAATGAGAATGGTGTGAAATGGGAATAATGACCAGAGATCTAACGATTATGTCTAACCAAACTGAATCACTACTTGTACTATGTGTCTTTCATGTATGTTTAGCTGCATGGTTATCTATCTATATTATCTATTTTTCATCTATGGCCTTCGCTGCATAGTAACCTTACTCAGTACGTAGCGTGTTGATCACCCATTTCATGGGTGCTGCTCATTCCCACGAGTAGAAGTCCCTTTTGAGTTAGTAGAGGTAAGAGATGTTGTGTTCGATGCCTATGATGCATTCAATGAGTCGGGCAAGGCTGAATGATGCCTGTGGGACTTGGCATGGGGCTTTGAGAGCAAGTGTCGTTCAAACTCTCCTTTTTCCAATTTTTATCCTATATCACTCTTTGTATTGTTCTTTCCCCATAGGGGCTTGATGTTGTCATTGTTTTCCATTATGTAATGACTCTTTAATCATGCACTCTGATTTCTTTTTTATTAATGAATCATTCAAATCATTACGGTTCTATGTCTTAATGTCTTGTGAGTTTTTATAGCCTTGTGGTTGGTGCAAGACTGGCTAGGGGTCAGGCTTGTTCTGATCACAGCGGTAGCACCCCCTGTCCTTGTATATGGCTTTAATTAAACGAAAAATTTTAACTGTAATTTTTAGGGGTGTTATAGCTACCTCTAGAGATAAACCATTCCCAAATTCGAGGTCTTCCACTTTATGTATTAATATTTTATAAGGTAATCATGGATAACACATTTTACACAATCATCCTCATTTCCAAACTTATCCATTTTTCCTTTACTTTCAATTATTCAAGTCAACTCTAAATTCAACGAGGTCAAAGTCAACACTAAGGTTAGCCTATTAAAAGTCTAAGTCCATCCTATGTCCAATTATTCATATTTGGGCACATTAGGTTCAAATGACCAAAATGCCCCTAACACTAATAATTATCAAATTATCATCCATTTAAGCACAAAATCCAATTTATTTAGTAATTTGTCATGAAAAGGCTAAAAAAAATAATTTAGTTACTTATTATGCAATTTAAATTATCAACTATGTCAAAAGACCATTTTGCCCTTATACCTCTTTCTGCATACAAAACCCTATCATACACTTTTAAAACATACAAAATACATGATCACTTAATCAACAACAAATAATACATATTAGACATGATTTTCATGATAAATATCATAATACACTAAAAATGACTAAATTGCCCCTTGGACACAAATCCATAATTATATCTGAGCATGCTCACCCTATTATTTTACACATACTTATCACACAAAATATTTTCAATCATTAGACTCATTTTAATTATACTGTAGTACCTAAAATATTTTAAATCAAATAACATGCTCGTTTTATGAATTTTCATGATAATAATAATTAACACATAATTATATCTTAATAAATCATGCTTAACATATTTTCATACACCAAAAACCCTAATTTTCTATCACATAATATTTATCGTTTCACTAGGGTGTAACGGTTAGGTGAATTCTAGTAAAAACGCAAATTAGCGATATACAATTAAAATTATAAAACCCCATTAATTAAACTTTTGTACCTAAAAATAATACCAAAATTATCTAATCAATACCTATTAGATAAAATAATAATTATAATATAAAAATATTTATTTTTTAAAAATTATTAAAATACCCTTACATTTAATATGGGTACCAAAATTTATTAACACCCCACACACAACCCACGCTGCACAGTAGCATAAGCCATGCACTTGGAGGAAAGGTTGTTGGGTGAGGGGTTGGCAAGGTGAGGTAGGGGAAGGAGATGGTGGCAATGGTAGAGACTAGCGGTTGCGAAGGTGTTGGTTAGTGGTCAGCTGTAGCTGTGGGTGGTGGTTGGCTACAGGAAGGGTGGCGGTGGTGCTGTAGGGCTGGCTACACTGGACGGCTCGGTGATGATGTATAGAGGGAGAAGAGAAGGCTGCAAGTAGGAAGATGAAGGAGGCTGGGGCTTAGTGGTGATGGTGGGATGGTGGTCGATTGACTCAAAGGGGCAGTATAGAGGGTGTAGTGATGCATAATCTGTAAGGTGGTGATGGTGGAGGGGCAAGAGTTGGATGATGGTTCTAAGGTGGAGGCTGCAGTAAGTGAGGTGTTGGATGTAGAGGGAAATGTATAAGGTGGTTGGGTGTTGTAGGGTGTTGGATGGTGGTGTAGTGGTGATGCAATGGTTGTGGTGGATGGTGATGGAAGTGGTAGGGTGGCACTGTATGAAGAAAAAGTAGAGGGGAGGAGGTGTTGTGGTGGCTCGAAGGGGCAGAAAAAAGAAGGGGGATGTTGGGCGGGGATGGGGAGATGGCTTAGGGGTTGTGATGGTGAGGGAAGTTGGGTGTTGCACTAGAGGCTGTGGGCTATGACAAGTTGGTGAGTTGTGGTTGCTAGATGATGGTTGGTGGTGATGTGTGGGCTACAAGGTGATGGTTGGTGGTGTAGTGGTGTTGCGGGGACTGTGGTGGATGGGAACTTGGATATCTGAACAAAATAAGGAGGGGGAGTTGGGTAGTGGAGGGCACTGGGATGGAGTGTATGCATGTGTACATATAATGTAGAAGGGCTGGGTTTGGCTCGGGGAAGGGTGAGTGACTGGGCAGAAACCAAACATGGCTGAAAGAGAAAGAGAGTTGGGTGCATGGGAGAAGGGCTATTTAGTTGGTGAGGGTGTGCCATGTGCATGTGTATGTATAAAAAATGGAGAGGGGGCTCTGCTGAGGTCATGGGTTGTGTGAGGTAAGGGGGAAACAAGGAAAGTAGATGGTAGATGAAGAGTAGAAAATAGATATTTTATATTTTTATTTTAGATTTAGCTTGGGTAGATTAGGGTATCAGATTGAAAAATAATCTAAAGAAAATAAGCTAGATTGGGACAAGTTTAATAGAACGGAAAAGATAAAATAATCAGGAATAAATTTTAGGGATTTATTTTGGATTATGATTCAAGGTTATTGTTAAAATAATTAGGCTAAGATTTATGAGTATAAACTAGGATTAAAATTAATAGTCCAATTTCTATCAACCATTTTTATATCTAAACCATTGTAATAATATGAATAATAATAACACGTTTAATACCAAACCTCCTAAAATAATAATTATAACTAATTATGTGTAATTATTAATTATAATTAGAGTTCCTAGAAATAAGGTATTATAATCAATCGACTGGTCTAGCTAAATGCCACTTGATTTGGTTATTGATTGTTGTTATTTTCTTAGGGATTTTGTGTTAATAACTCTATGTGATTACAATATTTAAATTATGATTTCAACTATGATTTTCCTAAATCTAATAAGCATCATAATGATGGTATTTGAGACTTGAATTTGGTTAAGTTTGGTGTCATTTCTAAACACCCAATCGGTGGCTTTTATGCTTTGTGATGTGTTTGTTGTTATCACTTGGAAACACCCAATTTTATTAATGTTGGCATTTAATTATGTTTGGTGTTATTACTTGGAAACACCCAATTTGGTTAATAATGGAATTATTTTTGTGTGTATTATCACTTGAAAACACCCATTTGGTTATGTGTGGATTTTATTTTTGATTTGTGATATCACTTGAAATTGCATAATAATGGAATAATATTATTCTAGCCTTTTTCTCCAACTCTCGATGTAGCTGACTGGAAGTTAGTGGGAGGATCATCCTGTGGTTATATCTTCACTTAGTACCTATTTCCTTCTCTATCGGGTTACAGTCGATAGGGGTACGCACATATCTTTGACGTATATAATTGTATTGTGGTAGACCAAAATGGCATCGATGTCCAATACCAGTTGGTTAGGTATCCCAATACAAGCCCCCTAGCACTTCGTATTAATTGTTGCTTAGGTAGGCATCGTATCCCAACTTTTTAGCTCTCGCGACAAAGACATTCAAGGTATGGTGGGTAAGGTATCCTAGTACAAGCCTCCTTAGTGTACTTTAACCACCTGTGGTGGGTATGGTATCTTGATTTATATGAACCCTCGAGGCAGGTGCACTTAATGTGTGGTGGGTGTGGTATCCCATTGTGATTATTTATGTTGCCATGACTTTTGTTCATGGTGAAGAATTAAGTATAGCTGAACGAGCTATCTTATTAACCACAAATAGTGTGGTCACTAAAGGAATAATTCTAATATGGTTTTTATTGTATGCATTCTGGCACATATACTGTATTATTAACCCTCCATGATTTCCATGCAAGCATGTCTTGTTATAATACTACTTTGAAATTAATTGTTGTACCGATATGATATCACCATGTTGTTATGTGACTTCAATGTACTGCATAAGCCTTACCATATTTTAGATGTTATGTTTTACCAGTATTTCACCCTAATAATATTGTACTTGTGTGGTCATTCTGATGATCCGACTTCTAGTCTAGGGAGTAGAGGACAACTTGCAGGGCTATAACTCTCTGTTAGAGTGTGCTGAGGGTGATTATATGAGTCACTAGTAGGTCATTTCTTGGGGGTTTGAGTTTATGTTTATGCCTAAGAGTTTGGCTAACTGGTTAGATGTGTTTTTCCTACTAAGCTGGGGAGTTTTATATTTCCAGTTATTTAACCTCTTGGCTCAATTTCCTATATTTGGTTTTGTCAACTATCATAATCATTCTATCTATAATATTGTTGTTTCCCTTATTTTGTATTGTCACATTAATGTTATGATCATGAATCTTTTTATTCATTGTTTCGTTTTATCTTGTATCAAACATAGGCTAGGTGATGATCACACCTCTCTCATGGTTGATGTGGCGGTAACATTCCCTGAATTTGTTTTTCAAACGCTTCCACATTGTCTTAAAAATAAATTTTCTTGTTCAAAATTTAGGGGCATTACAAGTATGTTATGTCGGAACTAGAGTGTTGTAGATCTACCCTATATGAATCTTAACCACCAAATAGTAAGGGGTATGCATACTTTAGGATGATGCGCCTATTTTTCATGGATTCGTGAGTAGTTCACTACCTGCCTTGAAATGTGTTGTGGCATCCTACTCTTCCATAAGAATAAAGGAGTTCTTGTACTTGGTGTGAATAAGAAATCAACTTTATGACCTCTAAGTAAAGATAATATCATGGCTTGTACTCTAAGTTTTGCATTGTATTAGGAATGTGATTGTATCGCATGTTATTGCTTGCTTCATTTTATGTGTAACATGATTTATGTGCCATATGCTATATCTTTTGAATTAATCATATAACTCTATATACAAGTATCGATGTACATTTTATGAGCACCTGCTAGTTCCCACTTGTAGATTCCACCTTATTTTCACAGGTGTTGTTGATATCAAAGGTTTAACATATTACATGTGGTAGAGGGATGTATCTTAGTCATAAGCATAGCGTTGTAGTTATCCAGATTCTTCTCTAACTATTCATTTATACATATCTCTAGTTGTCCTATCTTTATTGTTTTTGCTTTGTAAATTTGTAATCCAAAATCAAGTATTTTCCATACTTGATCTTTAATTACCAATTATTTTCTAGCCTTGCACCCAACATGAATTGGGTATAGGGAGCACATTTTCTATCCTAGAAGTGGTGGTAACATCCACTATTTCATTATTATAATTCTACGAAATAAAAATTTTCAATAATAAATATTTGGATAATATAACAACTTTTATCATCTATGGTGGGTATTAGATTTGCCTAGCTTCTAAAGTTCAAAGCACAAAATTTAATAAAAAGGACTCTATTAGCCTCTTAAGTTCCTTGATCTTCTTCAAAAAGAGAGATGATAAAAAAAAATTTAAAAAAAAGATTATCAACATAAAATGAAAGGAGGAGATAAGAGGATAACTCGTAATATTAAAAATGAAATGTAGAAAGATACAATGAAGGTTTCATCTCCACTTTTCAATAAGCCTTAACTCTTAAACACTTAATACAAATGTCAAAGAGTTAAGTAAAAGAAAATTACAATACAAAGAAGCAAAACAAAGAGAGGAGAAAAGGAGACAGCATATTTGTAATACCCCAAAATTTACTACCAAAAATTTTCATTTTTAAGTGAAAGCATTAACATAATCTATTAGGTATTACTGCCACACTAAGCGCAAGTCTAGTCCATACCTTTTTCGTACTAAGTGCAAGGCTAAAACATTATGACAAGTAAATCAAAACTTATCAAAATAGATATAAATAGTAAAAGACTTTGATAATTTAAATGTAATAACATAGTGCATAGCCCATGCTCCAGATAATACAATACATAAAAAGATATAAGAGAGATAAAATAGATGATGAGTCCAAAAAAGATATCTAGAATCTAGGGCACATAACATATGCGACCTCGGATAGATATAACTCTACGCCCTAACCCCGAGGTATAAACCATCATCACTCTACCTAAGGAACCTCCTCAAAGTTAGCAGAATCATCATTATATACCTGCAACACAACGCCTATAAATGTGTAGTATCAGTTGCATCTTGTACTAAGTAATACAACTACCCTAAAGTGATAGCATTATGTATGAGGCTCATGCGAAGAAAGCAATAAAGAATATAATAATAATATGATATTATGCTTACATATATATGTTAATTGAAAACATGAAACTCAACCATCAAGCATAAAAAAAATGTAATATAAATGTATGGATAGATGGGATTCATTGATTTATTATATTTTATTATCGTAATTACAACCAATACATTATATTAACTTGAGGATGGAGACTCAAAGAAACCATAACAACTAATATAGTACTCATACAGTACTAGCCTAGCTGGCCCACTTAGAAACGTAACAAAACCACCAAATAATGGGACACCTAATCACTTAAGTATACATATCCACTATAGGGCTGAAATATATCAAGGCACCTATAGAGTAGAATAGGACCTCCCAAACCTCGTAAGGCACACGGGAATCACAAAATAGAAAATATTATAATGGTACCAAGTGAATACTAAACCTGAATCAGATAGCTACGCCGAGTGGTACAAGTCCCAACTCAATATATTTCACTTATAGTGATTAATGTCTCATCCAAGATTTAAGTCAACCCAGAACAAAGGCCCACATAATATCACTTAATCATATATATGCACATAAACCAATTATTTTAGTAATTTTTGATATTATCCATGCACTTTATTTATAGAGAAATCAAGGCCCAAACTATTTAGAGCATAGAAGCCCATTAACATGCCATTAAGAACCAATTTAATATATGAAGCATTGATGCCCAATGAATATTATCGAGATATTAAAGTCCAAAAAATATTATTAAGGTATTAAAGTTTAAGGTCCATGCCATGAAAGGCCTAAAAAAATTTGATATCGATATACATTAACTCCAATTATTCAAGACAAGGTTCAATAACCAACATCTAAGTCAACCAAGGGTTCACATATAAGGCCAAATCAAATAACTAGTCTAAAGGCACATAAATTGACTAAAGTAACACCAACAAATTTACCTTAATATTAAAAGATGAATATTTCATGCTAAAAGAATTATGCTTAACCAATTATTTTCTTAGGATGAAATATAAATAGGACACAAGATTAAATTATAAGATTTTTCAATGTACCCGAGTGTATATTTCTCTTTTTCTTTTTCTTGCTTAATCAATTATTTTAATTAAGATCTCTAGGTCTACTCATCAAATGTCACTTAAGTGTCAAACTTATCCATTTAACTTATTTTATTAAAATAATATCCACATAGGTGTCAAAATTTTTAGAGTTTACATGTAATGGCTAAAATATCCTTATTCATCTAAAATTACATTAAACTCCTAAAATTCGTAACTTACTCTTAACAATACCAAACCCTTGCATATCATATACCGAATGTTATGTAAAAGACTCAAGGAAGATAATGGTGTTCTTAAAACTTTCAAAAACAATCTGTATTTTCCAATGTACCCATGGCTGGATATGTCTAAACCTTAAAAAAATCATTTCAACACTAAATGATCCACAACTCATCAACTAGCATCTATACACTTTTATACATACAATGTAATACTTAGATAAATTTAAAACAACCAAAACTCACATAAAATAGCAAGGATGAGAGCTAAACTACTCGGATCTAGGCATATTCATCACGGCTATACTAGAAATTCAGCACGATTCTACTGAACATTCATCACTACTTCACTAAATATTCATCACCTTTCCAGCAAACATAAGAACATGTAAAAATCATAGAAACCATCTTTTCATTAGATTTTCATCCTTATACACATAAGATAGAAACATACACATGTCATAAAATATTTTTCAAGATATTTTTTCATGCCTATAATTAAAATAAAGCTATTCGTGCATAAATGAACATATAATACACCTATCACAAAATCCTATTTCTAAAGGTTTGTTTAGTTACCAAAATTCCTAAGTTCCTTAGCAAAGCTAAAATAAGGAATATAGCAATTCCTTCTCTAAACCCACTTGGTCACCTTTAAGAACATAAGATAAAAGAGTTAGATAAAACAATATTAATAAATAAGAAAAAAATGGGAAGAAAGGAATTGAAGTGGAAGAAGTGAAATGGAAAATATTACTCTTGAATATGGAGGTTTAAAAACCACCACCAAGGAATGATAGGATTAATGGGAAGGAAACCAAGGAGAAAAGAAGATAGAAAAGGCACAAAATCTTTGCCACAATACACAAAACAACTGTAGAAAAAGTTCTAATATTGCTTGGCAAGGCACATAGGAGAGAAAAAAGAAGAGGGTAGGGGCATGGTTTCTTGGATGAAAAGGGTTCCTTAATGAATTATAACATGCAAGGAATACTAAAAAGACAAGCATATATGTTAAAGGAAGCAAGGTCAAAGTGTGGTAGATGCTAGAAGTCACCAAAAAATCAGCTTTGCTAATTTTGTGAAGTTGGTCGGGAATCAAGAGTTTGGTTATGAATAAGCTTGAAGGAGCTCGACTTCAGGGATGTAAACTATATGAATTTATAGCATGCAATGCAATCTTTTCAAAGAATCAAAAACCAAAGGAATAGGACAATTAAAGAGAAAGAGAACGAGTTGTTGTAAGTTGGAAAGTAATCAACTTTGCACTCTACTGAAATTCATGATTTTATGTATGTTTTGAAATTAGAACGCATGATTTGGCAAAAATAGAGTGATATCTGATATGGAGGAGTGTGGATTGAGTATTTAGTTTGAATTTTGCCTCACTTGAGTGCTAGAATTAGGGGTGTAAGAGAGATATTAGGCTACAATTGAATTTGTAAGAGAAATGTCATAAAAGCATAATTATGGTATTAGTAGCACTTTTTGGTTGGGAGAAAGGTAACCAATTGAAAAATTTGATTCGGTTTAGTAAGGTGACTAGTTAGGATTGAAATATTAGTTAGGAGATTGGTTACAATTTATTTTGATTAATTAAATTGCAGGGAAGCCCAATAATTGACACTTATTGAGAAAAATATCAATTGAATTCTAAAAATCATAGATATTTATGAATATTCTTAGAATAATCTTAGAAACTCAAATATATAAAAATGTTGAGTATTGGAGTTGGTTTGAAGCTCGATGGATAGAAAACTAGCAAAAAATAGCAAAAACAGATAAGTTGCGGAAACAAGTTCCACAAATGTACAAAACGAATAACGGGAGATACAAATTGTTACAGATTGATGCAGAATATTTTTAGAAAACTAAATATATAAAAATATTTGGTCTTAGAACTCATTTGATGACCATCGAATTAAAAAGAGCAAAAACGGCTAAAATCATCTAACTGCATAAATGAATTTTTTTTGATTTATCGATTCAGAAGGAAATAGTGAAATATGAATGATTAGAATGGACAAATAAACTCAAAAATATTTTTATATTGATCTAAAAAATTTTCAAAGGGTCAAAAAGAGTGAAAACACAATAATCGGAAGAATTGCAATAAATATGTTTTCCACAAATAAGAGAAAAAATCGACGAAATGTTTAAAAATTAACACAAATAAAATGAGGCTTGATAATATAATATATGTATTTTTTTCGAAGATGTATTTCTAGACCAATCACATCTAGTAATTAGGATTTAAGAAAACGGGATATTACAATATCAAATAAATCCCAAATTTTATGAAAAGTTTAAAAGATGTATGGAATTGAATTAGAACCTGAATATATAAAAAGATTTGATTCGGAACCCAAATGAATTAAATCAACCAAGGTGTAAATCGACTAATCTTATAATTAGATTTTTCTTTGATTTAGAGAGCTTAATGATGAAATTCAAATTATATGGAAAGGATAAGATAATTATCAATTTTAGCATGTTTTTAAATGATTTACTATGTTAATTACCTAAGAAAATTAGGGTTAAAGATAGGGGTTATCACAGCATTCATTAGTTACCAAAAAAAAATTGTTGTCAAAACTTTAATCTAACCTGATTTCCTAAGGCCACAACATTTATGGCCAAAATATTTTAATTTTTTTATAATATTTGTGATCATGAGAAAAAAAATATAGGTATTTTAGTGAACAATCGATGTTAATTTTAGTATGTTATAACTAAAAGATTAGTATAGAAAATGAAAGTTTAAAGAATTTCCCGTGATGAATGAAGAAAAGTTAAAACTTTAATGCAAAAATGGAACTAAAGTGATAACATGTAATTTTCTATTGAATTTAGGGACAATACACCAAAGAACTCTAGGTATAGAACTAATATACAATGTAGGGCTATTTTTTTTTTAAGTCGACATTCAACCCTAAATGTATACCGTTATAGATGACTATTAGTCTAAAAGCTCAAAATTATGGGGCATCGACCTCTCAAATAGAGATATGAGTATTATGTACGTAATAGTCTAAATTTAAGAGTATATTATTATTATCATCATCATCATTATTATTATCATTTTAAATAAAAAAAATGAAGTTGCATTATATATTAAGTCTAAACTCATGATATTTTTGTATATTTTTTCTTAAATATATTCTTATATTTTTTTCCCAAATAATTGGTTATATCTAGTAATCCCGTTACTATAGCATATTTTTATGATATTTTTCAAACATAATTTCACGATTTTGTTTAAATACAATGTGGTATTTACTTATTTACCGGTATGCTATATTTAAAAATGGACAATGATACTGAGTAAGATTGTAGTTACTGGTATATATATTATAGTTACTGGTATATAATATTAATATGTTATGATTGTTGGGTTATGAGTCCCTTCTTATGTGAAAAAACTCATATTTTATTTATTTTATTTATGGAAGTAGCTCAAAGGATCTTGGCTCATTTATTGTGTGGCTTCCTTGAGAAGTCTTTTAGTCTCAGCTTTATTAAGTAGTATTGTGAGAATTCAAAAGGCCATCAAACACCGAAACCAAAAGGGCAAAGGTTTTTACAAAGTGTAGTTATGGGCGTTTTTCTCATGCACAGTCTTCATCAAGAGCCCCGATCGAAGGTCAAATGTGCTCCGATTTAGCTGAAATTTGGACAGCACCTTCGGGACATCTGGTTCTTCAAATCCAATGGTCGGTTTGTCTATTACTGCTCTAGTTTGTGAGATATTTTCACTGTACCGAGCCCCTATTTTCAAGTGACGAAACCTCATCATTTTTCTTGGTTTGGTTGTTTGTTGGTTGATAAGAATTTGGTGAGTTGTGTACCCTTTAGGTGCTCATTGTAAGGAGATTGTTACAATCATCTTTGATTATAGTGGAGCAAGTTTCTGGACTAGGTCCCGTGGTTTTTACCTATTTCACTTTGAGAGTTTCCCATGTAAAAATTCTTGTGTCTCTCTCTTTCATTTGTTTGCTTGATCATTTACACTTGTCTACTTGCTGATTTGATATCATTGCGAATTGCTATCTTGCTATGGTTGACACCATCTACTTAGTGTTGGGTAATTGTTAATATTGGGAATTCTTTTTTTTTTCCATCAACTCCGCTAACATTTCTAGATATCCTTATATAATGATTTCACGAATTCCCTATACGAGTAAGAATTTAAATTAAAAGAAAAACGTGGTTTTAATCTATAGGGCGGGCCTGACGGAAATGTCGGATGGATTATATATTAGTGTCATATTTAGCTTTAGGTTCCGTGAATAGAATCCCTGCATAAATGCCCCGTCTGTTGATTTTCTCAATGCTATTAAAAAATGGTTAATCATGGATCAAAAATACGCGGCAGGCATCAAAATAAAAAATGGTTAACCATTAAACATTACTTTCGGGAGGCAAAAAGTTGCGTTATATATATAAAGAGAGTCATAGATAGCGGAGGGACGGAGGGCGTGGTGTAAGTAAATACTGAAATGAAGTGTTGCTGGGATTTCAGTAAGTACACTGTACATACATCCATCTGGGAGAGGTGCGTTCCCGTTGCCTGGATATTCTATGCTACTATCGATATCTTTCATCTACATCTGTATGTTTCACCTCAACTCATGCTGTGGAAACAGACTCCTAAAACTGGAGCCATGCTGCATGCAGCAGGAGTGGACCATGGGACGTCTGGGTCTCGCAGTATTAGAAAATTATCAGTGATTTAAATAAAAAAAAGTCCAAGGACAAGGACCGCTGCAACAACAAATAACATTGTCTGGACGAGCAGAAAACATGGGCCCTGATGAATGCACAGAGGCCCAACACTGATGTTCTTTCTCGCCCCCAACGCCATGCTTTTCCATGTTCGGAACTCGAACAGTCAGCACGGCACGTGAACGCGATGCACAGCGAACTACGAGGCCGGCCTGAGGAAAAGGCGTCTGGCCCCCTTCCAGCCACTGTCTCCAGTGCATTCAATTTAGGGAGGAATCAAAAAAGAAAGAGGGGGAGAGGGGCCGGAGAGAAGGGAGTACGTGGATGACGTTATCACCGTCAAAAGAGGGGTCTAATCAGAATGACGGACGGACGGACACACACTAACTCAACAAGTCCCCTTTAACCTCACAGACGGGGACAGGCGCCTACTCTCTCTTTCACGTACACCGTTCGACTTGACCTGATGTGACGGGTACGTGATTGATTGACGGGAGTGTCATCAAAGGGAAGGGAGACTGATGGATTAAGTTGTTTGTCACGTATACGTACGTTACCTAAGCTACTGGAGCAGCCCCAGTCCGGGCTCCCGTGAATGACGTGGTAGATAGGTCATCCACCACCACCACCTTATCTATCCTCTCCTCTCCGACGTAAAAGCCTGGAGTGGCTTCCATCTTTTCGACGTAACTCTAGGTTTCCCTCTTTTTCACCTAGGTTTAAGTTTAACCCTCCCCCCCCTGCCAGACTCTGCTGCGGTCGCTGACAAACCACCGCGCGTGATGACCGGGAGCTTTAGTACCTCTCCCTCTCCCTCCCCATAAAGGCTACAGTGTCGCGTGTCTGTCATCCTGTGGGCCCTCCTTCTTATGGAATCTACGCTACAGGCACCGTAACGCCACGGGAGGAAGGTTTTACGCCCGCGACCCCGTTTTTCTGTCGATCATATGTTTTTTCAGAATCGGCTTCTTCAGGGCTTTAGCTGGAGGATTGTTAGTCATTTATATATACGTGCCTGTGTAAGTAAAACTTTGATGTAGGGAGGATGAACTTGCGTCTAAATATAGAGAAAAGAAAGGGAAAGGGATAGATCGAGGGATATTTATTTACTTTTATTTGAGTTTGCCTCATGTTGATAGGATGCTATTGTACAAATTATACCTAAGGGAAAAAAAAAAAAAAAACTCTAGATAATGTTTTGATATATCTAAGGAGAGAGTCGATCTCGAGAAAAAAGGGCAGAAAAAAAAAGACAAGACTTCAGAAGCAAAAAAAATAACTTTGTAGATATATGTCTGGAATTATTGTATTGTACTTAATTGGCCGGACTAGGAATACCGACCTTTCATAATTTTATTTGTCTCTCTCTGTAGTTCTTGAACTGATTTGTTCATTGGGTAGATCTTTCTACGCACGCAGAAATGCCTGCAACTACTCCGCATAATTGGTCTGAGTTTTCACTCTTTTTGTTTTTTTCTCTCGGTATAAATACACTTCTTATCTTTTATCATAGTTTAAACAAGGAAAGTACATATAATGAAGTATGGCTATTCAATTGCCGGGCTGGCTGTCTCAATAATTTTAGGGGGCCCATACATAAATTAAAACTTACAGTACCCTTTTAATATTTAAAATATAATAATAAAACAACTGCACCGTAATTATGCCCTAAGTTTCTTTACTCCAGGAAAATTAAGAACATTATATATATATATATATATATATATATCCGAGAGTGAACACTTCACATCAATTGATGAAGTAATTTTGTGTTTTAAATATCATATATTTAAATATCATTTACCACTATTAAAATAACACTTCACGCTTGATAAACTGATTTTTCACCGGTGATTTAATCTTTTATTATTATTATATATAAAAATAAATTTAAACACTAATATACTAATATTTTACTGTCAATAAATCGATTTTTTTATCAGTGAGTTGATATTTTATTATTATTCTATTAAAAATGATCTTTTACCACTAATATACTAACATTTCACTATGAATGTGCTTATTTTTTTTGTCACTATTGAATTAATTTTCCTTCTTCAAATTAATATTTCACCACTATTACTACTTCACTTAAAAATTGATCTTTTATCACTAATATATTGATCTTCTACCACTAATGTACAAATCTTTCACTAATAGTGTACTAATTTTTTTACGAGCAAGTTAACATTTCACCATTATTCTACTTAAAACTGATATTTAATCGCTAACATATTGTTCTTTTACCACTAAAGTATTGATATTTGATCACTAATATACTTTTATTTTACTATTAATGTACTATTTTTTATTAATAAATTAATATTTTATCATTATCATACTCAATTTTATATTTTACCACTAATGTACTATTTTTTTTACCAGTGGATGGATATTTTCTTATTTATCTACTTTAAATTGATCTTTCACCGCTAATGTATTGATTTTTCACTATTAATATATTAATTATTTAGTAGTTAATTGATCTTTTATCATTGCTATTAAACTTAAAAGTAATCTTTTACCACTAATATATTAATCTTTCACCACGTATGTACTATTTTTTTTACAAACGAATTGATATTTTCCTATTCTTTTATTTAATGCTCATTTTTTACCATTTATATACTAATCTTTCACCTAAGATATGCCTTTTTCACCATTATTTTACTTAAAACTAATCTTTTACTACTAATATAGTAAATTTGTACCAATTTATTTTTATCAAAAGTATATTAATAGTAATCACTATTTATAAAAGCAAAATTTTCATCATTATGATATTGATTTTTTTATTACTAATATACTTATTTTTCACCACTAATATACTGATTACTAGTAAATTGATCTTTCATCATTATTATTTTAAATGATAGTGATTTGTTACTACTAATATATTGATATTTCACCGCATAAATACTAATTTTTCACATATGAATTGATATTTTCCAATTATTTTATTTAAAATTAATTTTTCACCACTAGTATATTAATTTTTTAGAATCGAGATAATTTTTTATTATTATTTTATATAAAATTAATCTTTTAACATTAATATACTAAAATTTTAATTTTTTTTATCAAAAATTTAATATTATAGACCTATATTTAATAAATCAAAATTAAAATAAATTAATTAGAAGTGTTTTTTTAAAGAAAAAAATGTACTGTAACAACTTTTGCATGGTGTTAGATATCGGAGTAGAAACTAGTAACTAGTTATAAAGGTGTTCGCAGATTATATATATATATATATATAATTTTATCAAATTGGTATTTATTCATCAGATATAATATTCAATTAATTATTCATTTTTTAATTAAATTTATTTAATTATAAAAAAAAATTTTAATTTTTCAGCCGTATTCGAATATAAATAATCATAGGATAATATAAAATAGCCTAACATATAGGAGCTTATCTTGACCATTCAACAATAAATAAATAAATTAAAAACACACAAAAACAAAAACAAATGGAAAGATGCTTATCAGTTGTACTGCCAACGTCATCCGTGACCGTTTCTCTGCAGCGAGACTGTGGGACGATGATAGACATGCCGCATGCAGTCGCGGTCAAACTAGCAAGTCCGTTGCTTTGGATTTATGCTTCTTTTTTGATAAAAAAAAAAATAGTAAAAAGAAAAGAAATAAAAAAATACGTCGGAGAGTTTGCGTGTTCCTTCCCGAGTCCTGAACGATACTGGGGATGTATAAGTTACGGACACCGGGCGTGACATACATCACCATGAAATCACCATCCTCCTTTCTAAATTTTTACTATTTTGTTATAAAAAAAAAAATTCCTGTAAATTATTAATGCCTCCTTTTCATTTTAATTGCAGAAAGAAAGCAAGTGCATGGAATCAACTGAGCGCGCGGATAATCAAACGAACAAATGCAGGCACTGCAGCTAATTAAGGCTTTTATTTCTCTGGTTCCATCAAATTTGTACATTCCCATTTCTCATCCACTGCCACATCCGGGGGCCCCAAGGGTTAGCACCAGACCCTGCAGATCATTTCCTCGGTTTCCCGATTCTCTATCGACCGACCGGACGATTACTCCGGTGGGCATCCCAACAGGCCTTATCGTTTTTGCCTGACCAAAGCAGTTGCCAGATTCCAACAATGTATTATTATTAGTATTGTTATTATTAATTCCTATTAATGGCGGCTGCGGTTTAGGCCTATTGCTGCAGCACGTAGTTGGCCCTCTTCCTGTATTACAATGTGGCAGCTTCTCACTGCCTGCAGATCCAAGATTCTGATTTACAGTCGTTCCGCAGGGGGGAGCAGCAGCAGCAGGAACCTGTAACACGAACAGAAAAAAATTCTCATTCACCAACTACACATTTCGATTAAAAAGATTGATTATTTAGATTGATTGGCACTTTCAATTTTACTGAGCTGAGAGGATATTAGGAGGCGTACCGGAGCAAACAAGACTCCTCTAAAAAGCCTTCCATTAACGGTTGCTGTCATTAGGTAACCTGAGTCGAATGCCCCGTCCACTTTCCCTTGAACTCCAGCTCCAATCTACCCAAATAACCAAAAAAAAAAAATTATCTCGTCTATAACAGAAACTAAGAGAGTATATTATCCATAACCAGTAGTACATGCATGATCATGGGAGGGAGACGATCATTTCTTTTACCATGTTCTGGACACCGGTCTCCGCCAAACATTGCCTTGGCTTTTGACTCAGCATCTCCGGTTCGAGGAAGGGACAGACATCGGGGAAATTTGGCGGCGAGTGGTTGATCATCATGGACACGGGGTTGTTATTGTTAGATGATTTCGTATGCCTTGGAGACTGAATTGATTGAGCCAGCAAAGGGAATGCTGATGCGGGAGAAGCCGGAGAAATAGATGCGGTCGGTGAAACTGACTTTTTAAGAACCGTCGTCTGTTCTTTGTCTGATTGCGTCGATGACGACTGTTGGGACATTGAAACGGAAAGATCCTCCGGTTCGGATTCGATCTCGAATGGACCTGAATGGACTGTCCTCCGCCTCTTCGGATGTAATGTATCTACAAACAAAAGATGAATTGCGACGATCGGGTCAGCAGCAGTACTACTAGTAATTGCATGTATTATCGCCTCCCCCTCCCCCAACAATAATCTATATTCCAGCTTTGATCGATACCAGACATTAATCAACTGAAATTCGGAAACAGAAATAGCTGGGTGGGTTACCGCCTTCAACCAACCTGAGCTGAATGGAAGAACGCAGCTTGATTGCAAAACCTGTTCACGAGCCTGCCATCCTTCGGGTTCAATTTTTCTACCCAACAGCATTGTATTCTGCAGCAGGGAGGAGGAATGATCCAAACAGATGGATGTTATCGTGCCATACACACACACACAGACACACAAAGTAAAACGACCAATTCAACTCTAGTTATGTTGTATTGAACATGCAATTAAAGTGTTAATTAATTAGTAATTACCACACTGTTTTCCTCCCGACGGTTGAGCCTTTTCTTTTCTTGATCCCAATGGTTCCCAGGACTTTTGCATAACGGAACATTGTAGCGGCCGTCCGGATGCTCTGATCCAAGATGCAAGATCAATAGCTCTTTCAACGGCCGTTCGTCCTCTCCACACCTGTGTACATGAACATCATTTATTAGTCTGGCTTCGTCCATCCGTTTCCCTTCAATCCCCGACGCATTGATCGAGGGCAATGTAGAGAGGACCAACTGTCTAGGACATATATGCATTCATCATAGCGTTGTATTTATGAAGATGGTACGCTTGCTGCTTACGTACCCTCCATAGATGACAATGTCCGAGCCTGCGGCGATGGCTGTATGAGAGAAACGCCCTTGTGGTGACTGGCCGCATAATATGTCAAGCTTAACCCATGAGAAAACACTTGTATCAAGAACCCATGCATCGTTGTAGTACTTCTTATCTCCAACCCCTCCTGTAATATACACCTTTGATCCAATGCTCACGGCAGCATGACCAGCTCTTGCACCAGGAGGGCATCCGCGAGTAGACAACTGAAACACATAAATAAATTGCACAGATGAAACAATGTACCCAGCTAACCAAACGAAGGATATTTAAATTGAAGGGGACACTAAATAAGTACTAGTAAATACCCTTGTCCAGGTCATTGTATCAGTATCAAAGACATCCACTTCACCATGGTAACGATCCCCAGAATCCCCACCATGAACAAAAACCTTGTTCCCAACCGCAACAGCAACATGGCTATCCCTCGGTTCCGGCACATAACCCTTAATCTCCGGGCAGCTCCACCTCATCGTCCCAAGATCCAAGATATACAAATCATTCAAGTAATTACCAACACCTTCGCCGCTCCCACCAAACACGACCAGCTTGCTATCACCAACTAATGTCACCGTATGGCTTTCGCGCGGCGACGGCGGTTTCCCCTTGCAGATCGGCCGGATCCACTCGTTGGATCCGAGATCCAACATGTGGAGATAGTTGACCTTTTTGGTGCCGTTTGTACCGCCGAAGATTACAAATTTGTCGGACCAGAGGAGGGAGCTGTGACTGTCTCTCGGTCCTGGAGAAGCTCCTGTCGCTATGAGTGTGGTCCACGACATTGTATCTAAGTTAAGGATCAAGACGTCGCTGAAATGTAGACCCCCACAACATCCCTGAGGAAGGGGAAAAAAAAAAAGAGTTCATATGTATACTCAGGATATGCGTTTTTATTAATTCTCTGAAATTCTTTGCATGATTTATTGTTCGGCTAGGAAAGGATAAACGGAATCAAAGAAACGTTCCGGTCCCTGAGACAATTAAGCTCATAATTAATATCACTAAGTCATTTGCATCATAAGCAGTCATAGCCCATCATTTTTTATATAAACCAGATTTACTACTAAAATCAATGATGAGATATCAAAGAAATTGTAGTTTCTGTAACTAATTCTAGATCTCTGCCTTCCTAAAACATTTACTGGTTTTTGTTTTCAGCTAAACGTATCTTGAATCACAAGGCCAGGTCAAATTTCATCGGCAAAGATGAACCAGATATTGGTGGATGAATAGTAATGTAAAGCAGTAAAATATAAAAGAAAAGAAAAAACTAATTTTGAGGATGAATATACTATTGGAAAAGACAAGGCGGGTGGTACTATGAGAGTAAGTACGTGGTAACACTAACTAGCAATACAATCGAGGCAGTTTCTTTCTCTTGTTGGTAACCAATACGATCAAGTTTTTCTCGTACTCGTACTAACATATAGAATACTGAGATTAGAGTGTGGAAACGAAGATCTAACAGAACAACAGGCAGTAGTATATATGCTGCGGCAGCAGCAGCAGTAGTAAGAAATTAAAGAGAAACCAGAGAAAGGAAAATAGCTTAAAGCATCTATAGAGAGCTTGTTAGAAAATTTCCACTTACGAAATATAGATACAAAACCTCATAAAGATAGCAAAGACCTCATAAATAAAATAAAATAAAATAAAATAAAATGAAAAAACGAGGACATGCATATATACCCAAACAAAAATAAACAATACACAAGCAGAGTATGACAGAAGAAAAGAGAATAGATGAAGAAGAAGAAGACGAGGAAGAGAGAGAGTACCCCAAAGATATAAACAAGGCCATTAGAGTAGCAAGCAGAGTGCCCCCATCTTTCAGAGGGATTGAAACCCATAAACTTTGGATATAACCACATTGCTTTGTTACCAACTCCATGGCTACTACCAAGAGACCCCATGATGAATTACTACAAAACAGCAACTGTATACCTACTTCTCTCTTCTTCTACTCTCTCCAAACTCTCAATTCTTCGACCAGACTTTCCCTTCGGCCGTAATAAAAGCTATGTACTACCTACTTACTGGTAAATATATATCACAAGATACCAAACAGAGACAGAGACAGAGACAGATAAATATATATGTTGATTGAAGGACGGTGAGAAAATGCTAAATAGAGACAGATATCAAAGGGAGGTGGGGACTGGGGAGGAAGAAGTGAGTAAACATAGTATAAAGGGGCTGCCCAGGAAAGGATTGAAATGAAAGTCCTGGAACAGGGAGTGAGGTAAGTGAAGTGATAGGAGTGATGTATCAACTATCTATCTATCAGTAATTAGGACTCGTTTTTTTTTAAAAATAATAGTAATATTACAACTCCACAAGATAGATAGACATATATTATTAGACATGAAAAGATGGGTGCTTTCAAGTCGAGCTCACTGTGGCAACCAACCAACCAACAGACGACGGTAGTGGTAGTGGTAGTGGTAGTGGTGCTTTTGTTGTTGGTGATTATATCATGTAAAAATGGGTAATCTTTCCTTCTCTTTATTATTACTATTTGCTTGTCGTATGCCACTACATCTGCACAGCGTGTTTATAATAAAATAAAATAAAACTAACTAAAATAGTACAAGGGCGCCTGTAGTTTAATTTTACAGTTTGGGTACTATCGAGGTGCTGTGAATAAAGATTAGGTGAAAATTTCGTTTTCAATATCAAAAAAAAAAATCAATTTAATATTTAAAATATTTTATTTATATTTTTTTAAAAGGATAATTAATATTTAGAATATTTCATCTTTGACTAAATAATAAAATCTGGAAAAAAATTGTATTTTATTAATTATTCTAATAATATATTATAATATTATATTTTTAGTGTTAATTTTATAAATTTTTAAAATATTATATTATATTTTTATAGTTTAAACATTAATAATAATAATTGAATACTTTTTTAAATAAAATAAAGTATTTATTTAAATATTAATTAATATGCAATCTTTATTTTAAAAATATATATAAAAATTATAAAAATAATATGTTTATAAAAATTATTAGATATATGAAATATCTAATCAATAATCTACTTTTTTTCATATTTAAATTTTTAAATATAAAATAAAAAAACTGTAAAATAAATATTTAATTTAATAAATACTTATTGTCTGCTTATAATTCCCTCTACTACCAAGAGCCTATATATTTTACCTTATATAAATAGAGAGAGAGCGAAAGAGGAAGCGATGGGATCCTATTAGTCTATATATATAACGCCGGTTAATATTTATATATGTATAAACTAACATTAGTAGTAATAATTACAATTTATAACATCGGACAATATAATTATTTGTCATATATTGTTAAATTAATATTTAAATATTTATATAAATCCTTAAGAAATATAATTAACAAACTTATATATTTGGTACTATGAATACTAATAGTAATAATAATATGTATTAGTGTCTCTAATGAGATTTATTTATTTATTTATTTATTTATTTATTTTGAAAATAGCAATAATAGTTACATTATTAATAGAGATAAATTAAGTTATGGTCTCGTTATATAAATATGTGTATATTAATTATAAGAGAAGAAAAAAAAAGACAAGAGTGTACAATATATTTTTAAAACCTAGTAGTAAAATAACAAGAAAAAAAAAGATTTGTATAGTATATTAATAAAATATAAAGAGAAAATTTATAATATATTTATATTTATATATGTCAAAGCTACATACTAATAATCCAATAATATATATTAGATAAAAGCTAAAAAAATTACACAATATAATAAAATATAAGCTTGTAAATTCATATACTAGTAAAGGAAAAGATTTGATCGAAAATAAGTATAAGAATTATAATATCTTCATACAAAAAAAATTAACAAGATACAAGAAATCAAATATTTATAATATATATAGGCATACGCATAGACTTTCATTAAGATCAAGGTAGAAAGTGGTGTAAAATCATGCAATAGGGAGCGTGTGCATTTGTGAATGACAGCTTTGTTTTTTCCTATGCTTTCCTTTCTTTGCTTTACCGGGAGAAAAATTTAGAGATAGAGTCGTGGGGACGCAGACAATAATCCTTTTGTTCTTAAAAAAATTTATTTTAGGTTTTAATTTTTATTATTATTTGTACATTAATTTATTTTTTTTGTTAAAAAAATGAATATAATGTTAAATTGAATTTTATTAATTCTTTATTAAATATATAGATTATTAAAAATAACTTACCTTTAAAATAGAAGGATACGTTGCTATAAAAAAAACTATAATTAAAAAAGTGATACACATGGTTAATCAATTGCTATATATAATATATATGACAGTTTGTAAAACTATTATATAAGTATTTAAATTTTGTTCGAAAATTATTTGTATCATATTTTATATGATAATTTAATTATAAACACAACCGTGTATATTTAATATACATAAAGGTTATAAACCAAATCCGTTGTGTAAACTATAAACAACTCCTAGTTAGATCGTTGAGACAAAAAAAATATATACAACAGTTATAATTAGAAACCATCATATATACCACGAGCAAAATAAAGAATACATAGTGATTTTACGTCCAAACCGCCGTATATACCCATGCCATAGATAATACATGGCGGTTGGGGTACATAACCGTCATGTATTCTCTATTTCGCTTGTGGTATACATGACGGTTTTTTAAGCACAAACATTGTGTGTTCCTAAGAAATTTTTTTAAAGAGTACTACTATCGTTGTGCTACCACATTTTTTCCTGCAAAAAAATTGCACATGTTTCAATGATATTTTTTGTAATATCATAAGTATTTGCCTCATCCAAAACTGCAAGCAACCAGAATAAACAATTATATACTTTGCATGCAAAACCTTGTACAATTTTTTTTTTCCATTCATATTTACACTACGTGTACAAAAAAAATTATAGCTGCACATGGTTCTACACATAATCATCATAAAAACATGTAATAAAAATCTAACAATTCTTTCCTAATTTTATTAATCTTATTATTTTGATTATTGAGATGAAAAAGACTATGTTAGTATCGATGTATATAGATAAACATAATTAATATGAACTAAACAAAGTAAAAATATACTTCTCCTTGTCCCATTTAATGTTTGTAAATGATTTTCTTCATAAAAATCATGACATGGTGTCCACAACGTACACTATCTTGTTGTCATGGACACTGAAAATTAAAATATTAATTATATTATCTTATTAGTTTCTCGTAATAAATATTTAATATTAATTGATAATAATTTTTAAATGACATAAAAACTATAAACCTTAATATTTTTTCTAATGCATTTAGAGGTGGTGTCCTTCCCTTCTTTTATGGCCCAAAATAAGTTTTGAAGGACCTAAAGGATGTAGTAGCCATATATTTTTTTTTTTAAAAATGTGTGTGTGTGTGTGATTCTAATTAGTATCATTGTATAGATAAATGTGTACCTTTCCATAAGTAATTTTGGATTAGAATGAGAATTCCCATCAATTGAATCCTTTCAACATATGGTATTTAAAGATGGCTGCAATATCACTAGTACCTAATGCATGTCAAAGAAAAATGGAGCAAATAAGAGGGATTGTGGATCCATCTTCATTGAGTTAACCACATATGGAACATGTTCCATATTATCATTTTTATTGGAGATCGGGTTTGGGCATAAAAATCTATATACATTAGACACGTCCAAGACATCAAACAATAAATTATCTTTTAGGAACCTATGACCATGAAAGAAAAAAAAATTAATATCGACATCACCATCTCGCTAATAATTAAAATAAAGTAAAACATGAAAAGATTTAAATTACCTTGTATATACAATTATATGTTGACATTGTAACATTTTACCTTATAACAAATGTAGGATGTCATCTCCCCCAACCTAGATATTCACATATTTTGATTTCATGTGTAAATTAGCTGAAAAGAGGAATCCTAATAGAATTACCATTCAACAAAGGCATCATGTCCAAATACAACCTAAATTAAGGTAATATAGATCACGACACTTTATTATTGTTTTCATATCTAGGAATTTTTGGGCTTATGCATACTTCATATATTTTTTAGACCTCTTACTAATATGCTTTGCAATAATATGACCACCCTAAGTAAGACAATGTCAATGAAATAATTATTATATTGTATATATCACTTAAACAACAAGAATGAATTATAAAATTTAAAAATGTTGGATTACCTCATCCTTAATAATTACAAGGTTACTCAGTCATCAAACGAATTGCTTGACTAGTAAGCATAGTACGGGTATATCCTCTTCTTCGCAATTATATGCCGCATCAAGTGGCACCGGATCTATTAAGTATGACTCGAAGACGCTATGAATTGAGACCCAAACTTTATCAACCCCAAATGGTCGAGTATTAAGAGTTTATTTGGACTCAATAAATGCAATGACATTTGCTACAATAGACACATCCTCTATGACTTACAAGTCACAAGGATAATGACCCTACAATAACTAATAATTAAAAGATTCAAGTTATGGCAAAAAAAAATGCATTAAAGTACATAGAGTGTAGTGTAGTATATTACCTCATTAATTTTTAGAAATGGCCTAAGGATATTAGATGTGGAGGATTGAACTAGACATTATAAAGTTGAAGACGTATTATCTAACCTTTTAAGGATTGCTTCTTGTGATTCCCTTAATGCCATAATTTCTTTCTTCATCTATTCATATTTGTCCTTTGAAGGGCGAGAACTAAGGTGACATCCAAATACCTTAGATAGGCTAAACCCATAATTATATGTCCTACATTAGCCATGATGCTCTTAAGTTCCCAAAGCATGTATCAAAAGGTCATTTGGACCTTCTTTATTAAAAGCACCAGTCATATAGTCCTTTCTCAAACATAACTATCTAAAGATAGAAAAAATAGTTAGGGATAAGTAACCATATTAAATCAAGTAAAGTTAAATGTTGTGTGCCTTACAATTTTCTCAACCATATGTTGAGTTGGTTCGTTAGCAGAATTTTCATTCTTTACCCTAGCATATATCCAAACATCGGCTCACTTTAGAGGTACATACTGGGTCTGGGTTAACTCTACTTCCTCCATAAGTTTTTTTCTCCTATTGCATCAAGTAAAAATACTCAATAACAATATTAAATCATAAAAGAATGGCATCAAGTAAAAATACTTAGTAACAATATTATATCATTAAAATACTTATTTTCATACCAAGGCTTCTCTATCCACCTTGTTAGTTGTTACCTCTACACACTGTCTTATGAGCATAATTTTTCTGCTCTACATTAGCTCTATTTTTTACACTTTTCGCATTGTTTAAGACAAAGTGCATAGATGATGTTAGCTTAAATTACATCCTAAGTACACTCTGGTTATATTAGAAAGTTAATAATAATATATTCGTACCTACTTCATATTCCTCTTAATTCCTCCATAATCAGAACTCCCTCCATTGGTCGAGGGTGATCACATCACTATAGATACTTGGGGACATGGATATGATAATATGATCAGTTGCATACATATGGTTTTTGGCCATCCACAATTCCCAATCCATCCAGGACTTTACAGCTCGACTTATAATAAGTTTTTTATGTTGTTTTCCAACATTAAATCTATACTCCAATCATAAAAATTAAATAGTTAGTATGCACATAATTAAAATATCATATGGTAATAACAAAAAAAAATCATATATATTAAATACCAAAGTGTCATCCCACTCCCTATCCTTTAACTCTCTTGGGACATCCCTTCAAGTAGGATAAGTGATGGGGATGCCCTATGAGTACAATAATCAATGAATAAATCCCTATTCTCGTCCACTGGATACCCAGATTCATCAAAATTAACATTAAGTATAATGTCCCTTTCTCTATTTCTAATAATTTCTATCAATCTGATTCTTCCCTTTTGTGTTTTTCCAACTTTCTGAGCATGTGTGTTATCTCCAAGTAGCGAATCCATACCTGGAACAACAAACAAATTTTATATATTAGGAAGCAATTAATATGTAATGTGATATAGTCAATATATAAAAAATAAATATTTATGCACAAAATAAAACAAAACAACACATAGAAAGTAATTAAATATTTCATCTATAACGCTTTAATCTACAACATATGTTATTTTTATGCACAAACTCCGATTCAAGTATATAGAATCATTTTTCATGAATATCTTATACATAAAAATAATTGGTAATGTCACTATAGTTAGACGAGAAAGGTAAATCACTAGTTAAAATATTCTCTTCCTATATGTCATCTTTTCATATATATTTTTTGCACTCGATACAATGGATCACCGTTTATCAATTGATTTAGTATTATAGAATATCTATTTTTATTTATGAGGATAATATAAATGTAATGATAGAATATCTTATATAGATGTTGATGCTTATATATATCTTTTCAATAATTATTTTGCCTACCTTTCGCACTTGTCTAACCGACAATGATGGGGGGTGTGTCGTGTATGGGCTGAGGTTCAAAGATCATGATGTCAAAGGAAGGAATCGAGTTCAAAGATTAAGCTCTAATGGATATATCTATGCCCACCATGTTTTTACCCTTTCCGCATGTCATGCCATCCAAGGCTGACTTCATCTTTTCAATTTATTTTTCTCTAATAGGTATATCGATATAGACGCCAAAACTTATCATCTTTTACCAAAAGAAAAAAAAGAAAAAGAAAAAAATCCATCCAATAGTAGCCTTGAGAAGGGCGCGGCTTTGTGGGATATGTTGTGGACCTTGTGGTACAGTACTCATGGGGTCGGAGACTCGGAGGTGTTCGATGTCATAGCTAGGTTAGGGTTCGAATCCTTATGATACGTATATGTCATAACTCATAACCGTAGGCTATATGACCATGAACTATTTACTCGTCTCGTCATCATTGATCAAAGGATATGTTTTCTTATTGTTGCTCTTTTTTGAGAGAGGCGACAAAAAAAAAAGTTACGGTTTTGGGGTGACAGATAAAGGGAAAATTATTTTAAATTTTATTTAAATTAAATTATTTAGAATTAAATAATTTATTTGATATTTAATTTATTTTTTATAGTATTTAATTTATATGTATATATAATAAATATTATCTGTATATTTATATAAAATTAAATATAATTATTAATATAATTATATATATAATATTTTATATTGAAAATTAAATATTTTAAGACTATATTAATTTTTATTTTATTAATTCTTCTTAAATAGACCGTAAAGTAATTTTCCCACACATAAATGTCGTGTTTTGCTGTTAAGAAGTGTGCATCGCCTCATCTCACGCGGTATAGTGGTCGAATATTGTTTCCACTCGATGTGCAATTAACGAGCTACAATTGTCTTGGAAAAGATGCCATGACGGCGACGCTACTCTGAGACGACTATGCTTGGTTTATAACATGATACTCAAAGCGCAATAGCACCTGCGTTTTACACCTATCATAATTTTTAAACACTAAGCACCTAAATTTATTAGTGATATGTTTTTATATTAATTTTATTTCTTTAACTATTGCTCTAACTTTATTTATAATTACTAATAAAATAATCAAATAGATAATTAAACAGTTAATGATCTATATTTTTATAAAATAACTTGTATTACGAGATAAAATTTAAAAAATATACATCTTCTATTGTCAATTATACTTTCAGAGGAAATAATAGATAAGCTATACTTTTAAACAAGGTTATTAGAATTAAGATTCTACTTATAATTAATTTGAAGGATCGAGATTAGATTGGAGAATCGGATGGTAGGATCGTAAAAGCCTACAAAAATCATAAAAATGTTAAACTTATATACTTATATATTTTAAAATAATATATTTTAAGTTTAAAGAACACACGAACTACACTATTAAGCTCTAAAATATCGGTTGATTGAGGTGTATCCCTTTACAAGCAACATAAATTGTTCAATTCATCATATATATTATGAACTATATTTAATCGACGGCATCATAAATAAATTATCAAATAAAATGTGAAAAATATAATAAGATTATAGGCAGAGGTAACGCACAACTCATTATGTTTAAAATATGTAATATTGTTAAGTTTAAGAAAAAACACATAATGTAATATTATGGTTAATCAAACACTTAGAATGTTTAAAATATTATGTAAAACACTTAGAATAATATTGTGGTTAATCAAATCAAACCTTCTATAATCACATAAAGGAATTTCAAGGCATAAATAAAGACAAAAAATAAAATATGAGACATTACGCAAGTGAAAAAACTATAACACCTTCACAAAACCCAATTCATAATCAACTAATAACTCCACCCATAAGACTCGTCAACTTACCAAATTTAACACAATTCTCCTATATATTATATTAGATACCATAGACAAAAATAAGATCAAACTCCACCATTTTGCACATCAAACACTTATTGCACCCGTAGGGTTTCTAAGTCCATTTTAAGTCATTTTCACATAAAATCAATATATAGGATATTCATAATTGATCCAAACATTTCACACATCACATTAATAATATTTTAACACGTACGTCACTCATAATACCTAAAATTACATATTTAACCAAAATGACCATTTTTTCCATATTTCACTTAAACACCTCAAATATTATAGAATTCATATCTTAACCCATATTTAACCATCACTAATAATATTATGTAATACCTCGTTATTTTTCATAACATGAGTTATTTAGGATTATTATTGTAACACCACGTTTTTTAGGGTCCTTAGTGTGTGCTAATCCAGGTGTTTGATGGTGATCTAAGCGTGTTTGATCTTGTTTTAGAAGTATGTTTAAGATTTGTATGGTTTTTGGATGAGTTTGATTTGGATTAGTGAAAATACTTGGTTTTATTGAAAAACTAGTTGAATGGTTTGAGGTACCGATCGATTGGTATGTCCGTTAAATTTGATTTCTAAAACTTGTTGAATCAATCAACTAGTTTCGGGTACCAATCGACTGGTTTGACTAACCTGGTTCTTCTACAAACTTGATTTTCCCTATGAATCTTTTCCAGCGTTATAACTACATTTTAAATAGTTTATTTTCAATTTTTACAAAACTTATGAGCCTGACTAACCTATTTTATGTATTTTCAACGTATTCCCCGGGAAGGAATTCATAAGAAGTCACTTTATGCCCTTAACTCATTTGTTTTCTTCTTCCCTATTTGTTATCTTTTCTATGAGATTCCTGAATGGATTATCTACTTCTGCAACCCTATTAGATTTGATGAACTTCGTTCTCATCTATTGTTGTCATCATTCCCTTCTTATATTTGAAACTCTTAAGGAACATTACCTAAAACCCTATAGTTTCACCAATCTAGCTCATGACAGAGATTTCAACTGTAAAAACTTCAAAACCTACACTTTGAATCTTTAATTTAGACTAGGGTTGGGGGTCTCAATTTATACACTCCCTTACCCTTCTTTTTTTCACCAGAAACCCTCAATAATTCGAACTCAAAGTCTTCATTTTTCTCTCTTCCTTTGAACTGCTATGTTTTCCTTCACACTTGCTTTGCCACTTTCCCCTCTCTGTGGTTGTGTTATGATCTTATTTTCCTCTTCTAATCCTCTCCCTAGATCCTTCTTATTTTGATTTTAAGCAATATGTGGGTTTTCTTCGATTTTCCCTCTAGATCTCTAATTTCATTAAAATCCCTTTGCACAATTTTAGAAAGGTTTTTACTGAGTTTTAATTAAGCTTTTTTTTAAAGGTGTTTCAGTGTAGGAAAATGGTTTGGATTCTTAGAGACTTACGCTCTTTTGGTGTGTGGCTCAACTCTTTTAAGGTAAATCATTATCTTCCCTATTATTGTAGAAAATGGTATGGGTAAGTATAGTATATGTGTTATAAGTTTGTGATATCCTAATTAGTAGAGATGACAATGTACCTGCACTAGTAACTATAGAATAAATGAATGGATTGGTAGAAAGCTTGGTTTAAAGAATCATATGCTTGAATCTCATATCTATGATTCTAAATTCTAAATTCTTTGATATTATAGGTCTTAAGTGACAATGACATATGTGGCATGTGGAGAAGATTGTTACATGATGGACTAGCAAGAAGAGAATATGATGCATGATTTTCTAATTAAAGATCATAAAATTTAAGCATGATTTACCAAGATTCCTAGCATCATTATGGTATGTTGCATGTTTATTCATGAATACTTGTTGTTGAGAACATTGAATAACCTAAGATTAATGTTTAAATTTGACTGGGCAAAGTTATGGAATTTAATCATGTATAATTTATGTTTTGTGGGGTTGCTTTCACTCCAGACCAATCGACCGATGGGTCTGTGACTTCGGTAGTTTTGGTCTCGGATTAAACCCATCGATTGGCTTGACTAAACCAATTGAGTGGTTCTTAGAATAGACAACTGGTTGGGTCAACCGATGGATTGGTTGGTCTATGACTCTGGTAATCTTAGCCTCGGGTTATACTCATCGATCGATATAACAAAACAGATCAATTGGTTATCAGAATAGTCGATCGGTGAGGTTGACTCACCAACCTGTTCCCCACCACTAGAAGGATGATAGTGCCTTGACCGATCGACTAGTCAGTGAGGGCCATCGACTGGTTTTGAAATCGATCAACTAGTCTTAGCCAGTTTTATTTTTCTTGCTTATTTTCTTCCCTAATGTGATGTTTGAATTTTCTCATGCTTGGATAATGACCTAATATGCTAATAGATATGAAATTATCTAGATTAATAAATTTAAATAATGGATTAAAGGCAATAAAAAGAAATTTATCCTAGTTGACCAATGTTTGACCTTAGTGTAGCATTTGGCCCTTTCTTTAACTATAACATGAATAGATGATCAAATGACTAAAAATGGATTCTTCTTATGGTTAGTATTAATGTAATGGATCAAAATTATGGATAATAGACCTCTAATGAGTTATATCATGGCCTTAAAATGATAATCCCATAAGTGAAATGACTTAGTAAAGATAAAAGAAGGTAACATAAACATATAGGGTCCTTGAGTTAAACTTATCTACAATTAATGATTTTGACTTAGCTATTGAAATAAATGAATAAACAATTTTGAGTTAGGATTGGACTCTAGTTAACCTATAATTGAACCTTCACCTTTGACCTTAAGAATTTAATTGGAACATCCTTTAATAAATGGGTAAGACTATGATTAAGTAATAAACTATGACTTTGACCTTGGCATGATCTAGAGTTGAATTATGAACAAAGAAAGCTTGGACTATTATGGGCGATATTAAAATTAAATAATTCCACCCTTTGGCATAATGGATTGTGTACTGGAATAATTACTTGAAGAGACCCTAAATGGGAATACTAGATGATGTGAGAACCTTATATAGGTGCATTAAATTGAAAAGGCTTGTTTCTCGGTGCAATATTGTTGTGGGCCTTTATGTGAGATGACATTTCCGAGCTAATAAGACAATAATCACTTGAAACAAGCACCATGAAAGGTCTAGATTATTCAATCCTCGATTAGATACCAGGGGTTAATTTGCTTTCAGGTATTTTTACCTTCAGGCTTTGCCTTTGGGCAAGATCTTAGATATGCCAGTGTCTTACCTACTCTAGACACTACTAATGTACTAAGGGGTATCGATACTAAAGGGTCTGGTTACATATGGAGTTGGATTTGTCTTGGACTTATGTCCATATTACTTTGGTAGGAACCCAGACTTATGTTCACCAGGTTCCTTGGCATGAGCCAGGACTTTATGTCCAATTTCTTGGATGACTTATATAGTATTGAGAGACTATGAGGAATAATTTCGCATATTGCTCAATAACTTGGGGTAAAATAACTATATACTCACTTATTGCTCATGGATTTTGTAAAGAAATTCTATTTTAACTAAAGCAAAGTAGTGACCGAAATGAGATCAAAGGAGGAAGTAACCAACTAGCCCTTGTTACATGATTATGGTCATTTTACTTACATGGTACTCACTTTGCTCTGTGAATGCTTAAGAACTCACATCTTACTGAACTATGAAAATGTGGTATAACTTATGCTCACCTTTTTGGAATTTGATGTTAATCATATAATCCCCTTGAATGACTACCGTGGTACATTTCTGTGTTCTGACATGTTTCCATGAACTATTGAATGATCTATTACTCTTATATTCTTGATCCATCCATGGGTAAAAAGTTGTATATGTAACCCTGATTCCTGATTTCCTTACAAGTTATACTCTAACTACTAACAAATGGATAATCTAAGTAATACACGTTCCATGAGTAGACAGTATGCATGTTAAAAGGTTGTATACCTTGGTATGCTAGCATGATTATAACTATGCATGACTAAATAGATCCACTCATATCTTGTACAACCTATGTGATTGTATGTGAATGACATAGTAGGAAAGTCACATGCACATTTTGATAAGTTGTACCATGAGTATTTCATGCGGGTCTTACTTGTACTAGGATATACATGATGGTGGTAGATTGGTTTACTAAGTATATATACATACTGATGGGGTTTGTGTTGCAACCCCTTGCTTAATCCCATGAGCAAGTGTTTTGTTGTAGGTTTTCTTGGGAATGACTAGTGAGTGGCCCATCCTCCTCTCAACATAGTTAGATTGTTGACTGTAGCCATTGTTAGAGACTTTTCTCTATGATCCTTAAGTGACCATGGTGTATTTCGTTGAAATTGACTTGCTTCAGTTAATCATTTTCTTCATATATATCTTGTATGGATTTGGGCCTATATATCCCTGGGTTACAAATAATGATTTTTCTTATCTTGTGCAGTCTAGTTTCCCTTATGTTTTGATTGATTGAATACTTAGCCTTGTGTGAATTTTGAGGTAGACGGTGAGGTGCCTATCTTAGTAGCACCCCGTTTTTCACATGTTGGATTTGTATTTCTGCTTCCGTAATTTTTAAAAACAAAAATTTTGGTAGTAAAAATTGGGGTATTATAAGTATTATTGGATATTATATTTTATTAGGTTTTTTAATTTATCATATTTTTGTAGAGTTTTGAAATCCTAGTTGCGTTTTCAAAATATTTTGTTTAGGACTCATTGTCCTTTCTTATGGATTTATGTTTCGTGAGATTTTTGAAAACAATTTGTACACCAAACTATTTTCAAATTATTATTCTGTGTGAATATTCAATATCCTCACACTTTTATTATTCTCCTAGGATTTTTCAAAATGTCAAACCAAGTTATTGATAAAAAGACATTATTCATCCTTTGATAGGTCATAATCATGTATTTTGACCCTCTTAAGCATTTTATGGTTATCATAATGTCACAAAAATTTGGGGATCATATTATTTTATTATTTTTTAGGTAAATATAATACAAAAATATTTCATTATTATTTGCATCATTTTTGGAATGGTTTAGATATTACTAGGCACGTTTACGTCACCATATCACATTTATCTTCCACAATTATTATCTAAAATTTATAACAATGCATATGAACCTTTAATTTATGATAAAAAAAAATTAAATGTTAATTATTCCTTATAAATTTCTTTTCTCCTTTAATAGTGGAAATAAACTTGATTTTGTCTCCTTCATTAGATATTTTGCATAAATATCTTTAGTTAGCCAAATTTTCTTCTTTCTTCCTCCTCCAGTCATTTGTTTGATGTGGTGACTCAAGGAGAGTCTCTCCTTCTCTTCCTATCCATGTGTCTCCACCTTATATCTTTTAGTAGCCAATTTTTTTTATTTCTTAAGTAAATTTACCCTTATAATCTTAACTTAAACCCTAAGGTTTCTAACATAACAACTTTGAGTCATTTTTCTTCTCCTTCCTCTCCCAATTGCCCAAACCTTCTCCCCTAATTTAATCGTCAAAATTTCATGGCCTCCATGTCCATTTATCAATATGGTTGATAGCTTATAATCCTTCCAAATTTGATGATAAGTTCGTGTACCTATTTTCCTTTAATTCTTCTTATTTGATTTTGTTGTAAGGATTATCTTTCTCCAATCTTTTATATGGTATTGCTACATTATAATTTGGTATTTTCTTAGTTTTAAAGCTTAGGATCAAAGGTAAACCTCCCAAACCCTAAGTATTATGTGTTTTTTTTCAAGTTTAAGCATGTTTAGATATTATGGCGATGGTTCATCCTTTTAGCCATAATTTATGATTTATGAGATTTTAGTTAAATCTAAGTAGATCATGATGGACCTTGATCTTGTAGGATGATTTTGGCATATAAAATGCAACGATGTGGGTTTATTTAGTATGTTTTATAAATTATTAAAGGCCATCATGCTTTAGGCTTTTTGTTTGGTATATTCGGTTTTGGAGGATTTTTGACAGCTATCATTGTTATTTAAATCTAATGATAGCATGATATCCTTTGGCATGTTTAAATAAATTCTCATGTTTAAGTTATCCGTATTTGAGCATGATTTACAAGTCTAAAATTTGATTGAAGTTGTGGATGTTTTAAGCTCCTTATTTGGTGTTTTTGTTACCATCATTTTGGGTGATGATGCTATTATTAATTACCATAGTAATCTATGGCACATTTAGGATAATTATGATATATAACATGCCTTATGTTTGATATGATTATTTTTAATGTTGGTTGAATGTTCTAAATGTTCTTGGCCCAATCATGTGCTAGTTACCCTATGTAGGGTTTAATTCAAGATCAATCAGACTTTAAAATAAGTGATAATAAAAATAAAATATTTACTCTTAAAATGATTTTAGCATAATTTAAGGTCAAAGGTTGACCATAACCTTTGACTACTCACCCTCGACTCTTTTAAAAATTAATCAAACATAAATAGAAAATTCTAATGAATAGTAATATTTGGCAATAAAATATTTTTGATTATTAGGTTTAATTTTATCACTACAAAATATTATTTCTCATCCTTTGTAAATAGTATTTTGTATAAATAGTGTTTTTTAATTAAAAAATACAATTGATTTGTTTTGACATTTTGAGTTGTTTTTCATGATCAACTTGGTCTTTTATGACCTCAAATGTGATTTTTTGAGCTTTGAAGTATTTTCTAGATTTTGGAGTGAGATGATTTTACTATATTGTGTATTATTTAACTTTGTTGGATTAATGTTTTTATTTCTTATGGGGTTTCATGCCTAAGTTTAATTTTGGATCATTGGGATTAATGTAAGTGGTTTTGATATCTAATAAGATGTGACTTATCTTATGTGGTTTTGTGTTGTAGAGGTTATACTCTGATACCTAACCTTAGAATTGTATGGCTAGATAATGTGTTTTAAGGGCTATGGTTGAAGGCTGAACTTTGTTCTTGTATGGATAGACAATGTGTTGTAGAGATTATGGCCCGATGCCCAAGCTTAGCCTTGTATGGCTAGATACTATATTGTGGTGGTTATGGTTGAATGTCTAACCTTAGCCTTTCATGGTTATTTGTGTGTGACTCTGAGTGGTTAAATTTTATTTAGGACTTATTTGGTTGTTATGTCTAGAAATTTGTGTTTGTTGGTGAATAATATGTTATTCTTGAACAAATTACTATTTATTAAAATAAATAAAAAAACCTTAACATTGGGATTTTTGTGTTCTTTAGAGGTAATTACCCTAAGGATGGGTTTCAAACCTTAGTTTGTGGTTGAGATGTGTTAGATGTTATTACAGGAAACATCAATGGGTACCCTTGTGGTATCTGTAAGGGCTTAGTATACTTTTTTCAATCTATAGACTTCTTAGGGGGTACGTGTACTAAGGAATAAGTGTCTTAGGTGGTAAGGATACTATATTACCTGATGTGTACCACTATGACTTGTAACACCCTCAAAATTTACTACTGAAAAATTTTGTTTGATTTGAAAATCAGTGGAAGCAAAAATCGTAAATTTCGAGGATATTACCGCCACACTTAGTACCAGACCGGTTTCCTCTTACCGTTCCAGTACCAAGTGTTAAGGCTAAAAGAACAAAATACAATTTACTCAAATACCACCTTTATTTAAATCAAAGTAGTGCATTAGATTTGTTACAAGAGTAAAATAATTTATAAAAAGGAAGAAAAAGGTAGAGAGAGAGAGAAACTCTATAAGTTTCTCAAACAATCCTTACGCTCATACCCGATACTAGCTTGAATAACACCCGTAACAAACATGTGAGGGACATTGCCCATGGAATAGGCAAGGGCCCACAAACGGAACCCTTCAGTACTATGGTACTGAGTAACCCTTTATACCAAACTGAAAGGCAAGGCCTACATGAAACACATCATACTTAAATAGAAGTAAAGACAATGTCATACGCAATCATATAAAAAAATCATAGCCACATAAGGAAAATTACACACATCAACCTATAAGAATCATACGATACGAAGTCCATTTACTTAACACCTCCAGTATTTACCAAGAGTGACAGACACCAAGGCCATACTTATATCATAACAATACATCATGAGGATGAAAGTAATGCTTTTGGTCTTAAGCCATTAATGAAACATCATTCAATATCATCTCTCAAATTATATCCATGTGAGTGCGGGAACCCCACTATTATAGCCTTTGATTCACTTTAGGATAGAATGCACCTGACCACTATTATTCACTGGTAGATCGATCTCTAAGGCAGAAGGCTCTTGACCACTATTATCACCAATGGATCGGTCTGTCCCCGACTCACATGGTGTTCCACTATAAGTGATTAGTATTTTTCTATAATTTATTAATATCTAAGATTTGGTTTGTTGGGCTCGGGATCCCCCACTATTATAGCCGATGGACAGGAATATACTCTAGGGAAACATACACCTAGCCACTATTATAACTGGTGGACCGGTACATATGTACATCTTCTAGGGTAAAGTGCTCCTATCCACTATTATAACCGATGGACCGGTATACATGATATAATCCATCTGGGCCCGGCTCAATAATCTTTCACTTTATATGATTAGTGTTTTTCATTTAATTAGCACAAAAAAATCCATTTATTTAACTCGAGGGGGGAGATTAAGAACCCAGAGATGCAAAGGTACACCGATCATACTAATGCATACAAGCAACACTGTACGCTTCAACCATCAACCCAAGAACGCAAAGATACCCTACCGATAATGACACCTAATCCATAAGTATACATACCCCCTAAATAGGTCCGTAGAGCTAGATAACGTAAGATGTAGGGTTTGGCTGGGGCACTAAGGCACACCAACAAATACCATAATAGTCGTGGGCTAAACCACATCTTTAGGGTAGCGACCCCTAAAGAGCCACCATTTCCAATCTCAAGGTCTTCCATTTTAATTAATAATGTCTTAATTAAGGTGACCACAAAATACAACAACAACATACTTATTCATTTCCATTTGTTATTATTATTATTATTATTATTATTAAGTAATCCTTATTCATATGATTATCTATGTTAACTTAAAGAAACCACTAAGGACATCCTCATATCATCCATTTTCTTTTTGGAATTCATTTCTATTTATTCATATGCCACAAGGGTTATCATATCATAATCATAATACGATCTTAGAGTTTGGTAGTCTACATCGAAGGATCATGGAACACTTAACCTTAAAATGCTCTTCTATCGCATCCAACACACATTATCATGCATAATTAATGATTAAGGCACCTATTGCATGAATATGAGATAAACATCATATCACAGCCTTAGTTGTCCATCCAACCCTATATTATGACATGTTCTTGTGATACTCACTAATTTATCAAATACTCTTATTTTATTATTCAATATTATTTATGTCTTATTATGGAGACTTATTTAATCCATTGACATGTTATATGCAAGTTACCAGTTTACCCTCATCATCCTTACAAAATTACTGAAATATCCCTTATTTGTAAAATTACCAAGTCATCCCTTTTTATCTGCCAAATTACCATAGTACCCTTCATATTTATATAATTACGAAATTACCCATTGAATTTATTAGACTACCGAATTATCCTCCATACTTATTAAATCACCAAATTTACCCCCTCATACTTGTTAAGTTACCAATTTACCTATTCAGTTGGTTAAAGTATCGAACTGCCCCTTTATACTTGTTTAAATTACCAAATTGTCCTTTTGGTTGAATAAATTACCGTAATACCTTTCTTACTTATTAAAATTACCAAATTGCCCTTTTGGTCGATTAAATTACTATATTGCTCTTCATACTTATTAAATTTACCAAGTTACCCCTTGTCTTCATACTTATTAAATTTACCAAGTTAGCCCTTGTCATGCCAAATTATCAAAATACCCTTTCTTACTTATTACTTTACCATTTTGCCCCTTTTATTCACCAAGTTACCAAGTTGTCCTACCTTTATGTCCAATTACTAAAATACCCCTCTTATCTACTAAATTGCCATTTTATCCCTTTTACTTATTCAAATTACCAATTTACCCCTTCTTTGTGCTAAATTACCAAAATATCCTTCTTCTTTACTAAATTACCACTTTATCCTATTTACTCACTAAATTACTAAAATACCCTTCATTTATGCCAAATTACCAAAATACCCTTCTTCTTTATTAAATCATCATTTTATCCCTTTTGCTCACAAAATTACCAAAATACCTATCTTTTATGCCAAACTACCAAAGTACCCTTCTTACTTATTATTTTACCATTTTACCCTTTTTACTCACAAACTTACCAAGTTATCCTCCTTATATGCTAAATTACCAAAATACTCTTTTTCTTTATAAAATTACCACTTTATCCCTTTTACTTATAAAAATTACCAAAATACCCCCCTTTATACCAAATTACCAAAATATCCTTCTCCTTTAATTGATTTACCCAAATACCTTCTTACTCACAAGAATGACTAAGTTATCCCCCTTTTCCATGAAAATTACTAAAATGCCCCTAGTGCTTATATTAACATTATCCATGGCCACATTAGCTTATTATGTCACATATTAGCATTTAACCTTATCCTTAACCATAAGGCTCCTTCCTTAACTATCATTTCTACACATGGCACATAAATCAACAAGCTCCTCATTTCAACAACCAACATATACCTCAAGTTATATTATACTTAACATCATACATCATGCACATAAACATAATAAAACCCTAATGTGCTAGCATATGTATATCTACACATTTTAGTTGGGTATAATAGTTACCTTATTTCTAGCAATAATTAAACCTTACTGGTACCCCGGTTAAAGGTTTAAGCTTTAATTAGTAAGAATCAATACTTAAAAATAAAATTAAATTTTAGTATATTATAAGTAGAAAATCAAAAGAATAAATTTTATCAAAAGCTTAATTAAATACATACTAGAATCAACTATTGTTATACCTCAAAATTAACCCAAAATTAGCTCAAAAGGATGGAGAACTCATAGTGCATGAGTAGCTTGAGCTACATGTAAGAAGGTAAGGAAAAAGGGGTCGAAGAGGGAATGGGGGAAAGTGAGAAGGTTGGTTCAGGTCAAGGTTTTGGGGGCTAGGTTGAGGGCTTGTGGAGGAGAGTTAGGATGGTGGTTGGGTGCAGAGAGGGAGTAGGAGTGTAGGTGGTGGTCAGGGTCGATGATTGGTGGCTTAGGACGATGAAAACAATGGTTTTAGGGCTGAAAAGATGGGTGCAAGATTGGGTAGAGGAGAAGAAGGAAGGGAAAAGAAGAGAAGATGGGAGTAGCTGTAGGGGGTTTTGACTAAGGGGAGGCAAGGTGGTGGTAGGGGAGGTGCTAGGGAGTGGATTGGTGGCTATGGAGGCGATAGAAGAGGGAGGAATGTGGCGCACGGTAGTGGTGCAGGGTGGAGGCCGAGAAGGAGGGGAAAGAAAAGGAAGGAAGGGAAGGGGGTTGTATGGGTGAGTGAGGGTGATGGGGTGGTGTAGGGAGGTTGAAGGGGTGTTAGGGAGGTTGAAGGGATGTTAGGGAGGCGGTTGTGGTGGTAGGTTAGGCGGCAGCAATGGTGGTTGGAGGTAGTGAAGTGAAAACATGGAAGGATAAGAAGAGGAGAAGAAGGGAGAATGGGAGGCTCTGCAAGGAGTTGAGAGTGAGGTTAAAAAATGGGTAGAGAAGGGGAAGATAAGGAGAAGAAAAGGAAGAAGGAAGGGAGGAAGGTGTGGCTGAGTTAGGTGGTTGCGGTTGCAGGTGGTAGGGTGGTGGGTTGTAGGAAGAAGAAGAAGGAAAGGGAAATCATGTGGGGGGAGGGCTACAGGGCCGTGTTTGCCCCAAAAATGGAAGGAAATGGATGGGCGATAGAGAGGGAGAGAGAAAGAGGGGCTAAAATTGCAGGTAGTAGGGGAGTTGGTAGCAGGGAAGAGTTGTAGGCATGTCGTGCGACGTCAACGGAGAAGGAAGAAGGAGGAAAGAAAAAGAAGAAGAAAAGAAAGAAGGGGCAGGTCGGCCGGGCGAGGAAAGGAAAGAAAAGGGAGTGGGTCAATCCACGTGTGTGAGGGAGAGGGGAAAGAAAGAAGGATGAGCTGGCCCAACGAGGGGGAAGAAAGGAAAGAAAGAAAGGAGAAAGGAGGTGTGTTGGATGGGCGGACGGGAGGGGGAGGGAGAGGAGAAAAAAAAAAAAGAAGGGCCATAACTCAACATGCGAGGAGGGGTGATGCAGGCCAAGCAGCCCAAAGGAAGAAAAAAAGAAAAAGGAAAAAGGAGGAAAAGAAAAAAGGAAAAGGGAAAAATAAAATAAAAATAATTTTTGGAATAATGGTATATAATAATTTTGATAGATAAATTAATTTAATAATTTAATTTATGAAAATATAATATATTAGTTTAAGAGGGTAATTTTAGTAAAATATGGGTTTGAAAAATTATTTAATTAAAATGAGTATGATAAAATAGTAAAATATTTATTTTAATTTATTAAATATTCATATCCATTTGTATACACCCAAAAATCCATAAAATAATTAAATTAAGTAAATTTAAAAATTAAATTATCCCAAATAAGGATTATTTATTAAATTTTAGGTTTTAAATTTTTTATGTATTACATGTGACTTGTGTATCTTATGCATATCTGGGTTACATAGAAAGGATGGTGCTAGTATTATATGGATTTTATGACTAGTATATCTTATGTATGTATTAGTTACAAAGATTTGATTTGTAACACCCCCAAAATTATGACCTAAAAACTTTTATTTAAAAAATTAATTGTGGAAGCTAAAATAGAAAAACTTAGGTATCACCACCACACTTGGTATAAGTCCGGTCACTAAAAATATTATTCTACTTAATTTAAAACATAGTCATACAAATAAGAGTAGAGAGAATTAAACCAATTTGATATCATTTCCAATAAAACCAATTGTCAGTGGTTACAAAATTCAAGGGAAGGAAATTACATAAAAATAAAAGAGTACAAGTGAAATACCCCAAAACCTAATTTTAAGAGTTTTAGTTAAATAATGATTTATTATAGAAATTAATTAAATAAATTATTTTTATTAAAATAAAAGCGAATTAATTAGGAAAAATAAAGAAGAAAATAATAAATATTTTTATAAGAAAAAAATTGGGTATTTTTCTAATTAAAATAGAATTTATGAAAAACCTTCCAAAAATCCTAAATTAGCCTAAGAAAGGGAATTAAATATTATTTTATTTAAATATTATTATTTTTAAATATTCTAAATATTCAAATTAATTTAATTGACCCCAACTCACCTATTTTTCTTTTTCCCTTTTTCTTTCTTTCTTTTCTTTCCTTTTTTCTTTATTCTTCTTTTCTTTTTCTTATCTTTCCCCCGACCTAGGCCTTCCTCGTCGCGGCCCAAACTTTCCTTTTATTTTCTTCCTCTTTCGGCGCAGCCTAGTGGTCGTTCCCCTTTCCTTTCACTCTCTTTCGGCGGCCCAAGACCAGAACGCAGTGTTTTGCCTCGTTCTTTTACCGTCACCCGACTGGTTTCTTCCTTTCCTTTCTTTTCTTTTTCTCCGGCCGACCGGTCCACGCACCTTCCCGCCACCTTATTCTTCCTCCCTCTTATTCTCCCCAGTCATCGACCTGTAACTGTCTGAGAATATCGCCGTCAGCCACTTTCCCCTCTCTCCCTCACCAATTCAACAACCACATCAACCCAACCAACCCACCCCTATTTTCGCATGATTTTCCCTTCTCCTAGCCAATCACCACCCCCTGGCGGATGTGAATTTTTCCGGCCTTCATTGCCGCCGGTGAACCTTAACTGACCTACCCCGATTCCCCCATCTTTCCTTTGACCTTATCTCCTCCTTAAGCCTATAAATGCCCCTTACTAGCCCAGGAATTGAGTTTTTGTTTTGAACCTAGAAAAATTTTTCCTTGTGCGCCGCCGCCACTATAGATGTTGTTGCCTCCGCCGTTGGCCAACTCCGCTGCCTGATCCGCTCACTTGAGTACTCCCTGTACCACCCTCTAACTAACTGAACCACCCATCTCCCTTGATTTTCCCTACACAAGCCACCCCAGTTGTACAAAGTTTCCTCCCCGATCAGCCATTTCTTCTACTTCTGCCACCTTTCGTGCCATCGTCCACCACCACTACTGCCACTACCACTGCCTCTTTCATCTTCCAAAAGCCTATACAGACCCTCCTCTACCTCCCCTACTCTTATTTTTCTCTTCCTCCCTCTCCTCCCCTCTTTCTCTCTTTCCTCCATTTTCAGCCACCACTACCGCCGCCATATGCTGCCACCTTTGGCTATGCCACCACCCTCATTCTACTCCTCTCCTTCTAGACAACCATAACCACCCCTACTTCCACCCTCATTCTCCCTCTCTTTTTCTCAGCCTTCAACTTTTCCCCTTTTCTTCTCTTTTCCTGGCTGTCGCTGCTGGCGGCGGCGTTTCCGCCTATCACTATTTTTACAAGCTTTATTTATTTTTATTTTATTTCCATTAATTCGAGTATATTATTATTATTGTTGTTGTTGTTGTTGTTACTACTACTACTACTACTACTACTACTACTAATGTGTTTTACTATTATTGTTATTGAGGGCTGAAGCCCTATTATGTTTATTTCGAATTTTATTATTATTATTATTATTATTATTATTATTATTATTATTATTATTATTATGCGTTATTATTATTACTATTATTATTATTATTATTATTATTATTTTCAATGTTAGTGTTATTATTCTATATAGGGCTGAGACCCTATTATGCCTATTTTGAATTTTAGTAGTAGTATTATAACTATCTTGTCTTATTATTATTATTATTATTATTATTAGTTTTATTATTATTCAATGTAGGGTCGAAATACTACTTCATTTTATCTTCGATTATTATCATTTCTATAATTACCGTTATGATCATTATTATTTTGCAATATTAGTATGGCTTTTATCATTATTATTATTACTATTACTATTTCATTATTATTATTATTACTAAATAATATTATTATTGTTACTAATATTATTATTAGTATTATTTTGGTAAAGGGGTCAAAGCCCTTATTTCACTTTGTTTTCAAATTATGCCCTTATTATTATTATTATTATTATTATTATTATTATTATGGTTATTATTATGGTTCTTATTATTATTGTTATTATTAGTATTATTTCTATTTTCATTATTATTATTATTAGAATTAAATCTTCAACCCTTATATTATCAACTTTTACTATTATTTCTTATATATTTAGCAAAGTTAGTAATTAGTTAATGTCATTTTTATTAATATGTTCTTATTTTATCAAAAACCTAATTTTAGAATAAATTAGGAATAATGGTACTTTTAGTAAGAGGAAATCTAATTTTTAGTTTTTCCCTCATATAGGTGAGACCAATCAAAGCCCTAAGGAGGCATAGGAGCGTGCTCCAAGACCGGTGTTGTTTTAGGTAAGGGTGTAACTAAGGCCTCATGTGTGTTATGTGTATTACTTGCCTTTGATGCCTTGTATAATGTCATGTTGTGTATCATGTGCTATTAGTTGACTATTTTATGTATGGAGCAGCATGGAATTAAGGTATGCTTACGTGCCTTCTTATTATTATATATGTTGACATGTATATGTGGTGAAGTGTTGTGGAATGTGATGTAATGTGTTGTGACCCTTTAAGATATGCATGTGAGGATTTTTAATGTGGTATTGTGTGGGGGAAAGGATGAAAAAGGAGAATGGAGAAATAAGTTGACCAAGGGGAATAAGTTGACCAAGGTGAGTAAGTTGACCAAAGGGGAATAAGTTGACCAAGGGACATGAGTTGATCTAAGTATTTTAATGATCCATGAGTGGAAAAATAAAATGGGGATTTTAAATATAAAAAAAGAGTGGGATAATCTATGGTTGTGCATGGGAGAGTCTATGGTTTTGCATGGGATAATCTAGGGTTTCGTATGGGAGAATCTATGATTCTGCATAGGAGAATCTAATCTATGGTGTTGTATGGGAGAAGCTAATCTATGGTTTTGTATAGGGGAATCAAATCTAGGATTTTGTATGGATTGAATATAGGGTTTGGTATAGATGAATCTTGTGTTTTGTATGGAGGAATCTAGGGTTTTGTATGGAGGAATCTAGGGTTTTGCGTGGAAGAATCTAGGGTTTGCATGGAGAAATCTAGGGTTTTCATGGAGGAATCTAGGGTTTTGCATTGAGGAGTCTAGGTGTAATACCCCAAATATTTCGAAAACTTATATTTTAATAAATTACTTTTATTTGGAATAGAATTGCTTTTAGATTATTTATTTTAATTATTTTATGGATTTTAGAGTATGTAAATTTGGATGAAATTATTTAATAAATTAAAAATAAATATTTTGCTATTTATCATATTTTTTTTTATTTAAATAATTTTCCAAACTAATATTTTACCAACTTTATCCTTGTTTAAACTAAAATATTAGATTATAATAAATTAAATTATTAAATTAAATAATTTATCAAGAATATTACATTTTATGATTTATAAATTAATTTAATTTATTTTCCTATTTTTCCATTTCCTCCTTTTACCTTTTTTTTCTTTTCTTCTCTTTTTTTTCCTTCTTCCCCTTCCTTAGGCCGTCCGCCCGGCCTGCACAACCCCTCTCCCCCGCACGATTGGGCCAGGCCGATATTTCTCCCCCTCTCGCGCGGGCTTCTCCCTTGCCCCTCGCACGCCCGCCCAGCACAGCTCGGCAGCCTTCCTTCGTTTTTAAATTTCCCTGACCGGCCGGTTCAGCCTCATTTCCTTTCCCTTCGACCGGCCGGCTTCTTCTTCTTCTTCTTCCTTTTTCGTTGCCACCATGCCCGATCCCTACGCACGCCCGACCACCGCCTGCAACCCGACCACCACCTACCTCCCTGCCCTCTCTCTTCCTCTCTCCCCCGTCATTTTCTTTCCTCATTCGAACCCAACCAGCCCTGGACCACAGCCTCGCGTGCCCCGGTTTCTTTCCTTCTTCTTCCCCGTCTTCCCCTGCCACCCGACCACCACCTGCCATTACAGCACCGATCGGCCAACCTTGCCTCCTCTCTTCTCCCTCTTCTTTTTCTCCATCTCCCCAGCCTTTCATTCCCCTCATTTTCGAACCATCATCCCCTTCCCGAGCTCCCTCCTCTCTCTTTTCTCCTCCTCCCATTCGCCCCCCCCGTTCTTCTTTTTCCACCACCGTCCGCCGCTCCTGCCGCCTCACCAACCCCCTGCGCCGCCTTCTGCCACTGCCTACTACCACCCTGCACCACCACACAGCCCCTTCGAGCCCTACACTTCCTCCCTTCTCCTCCTTTTCCTTTTTCTTCCCAGATTTTTCCCCTTACCGCCGAGCCACCTGCAACCGCCTCTACCGCTGCCGTCTGGCCACCTCTGCCGCCACCCAACCCACCGTTCGACACCCTGCAGCCCCCTCTACAACCGCCATCCATTAGTTGGCCGAAACCAACCCCTGCACCCCTCCATCTTTCCCTCCACTTTTCCTTCGTTCTCAACCCTTCCACCTCGACCCACTTCGGCAACCACCTTCGCCGCCTTGCCGCCGCCGTCTCCGCCGCCCTATGCTGCCTTGAAACCGTCCTTTACCTCCACCTACACCCCCTCTACACTCCTGCACCATTCCCCTGCCTTAGAACCTCCCCTAACCACCTTCTTTTCTAGCCTAAAGACCCTAACCCGAAAATGGTTTATTTTTCTCCCTTCACCCCCCTTCGAACCCTTTTCTCCCCATAATTTTGCATGAGACTCACGCTGCTCATGCAACGTGAGCTCCCCTTGGTTTTAAAAATTGTTTGGATAATTTTTAAGGTAAAATGGTATTTTATGTTAAGTGTTTTATTAATTAAAATTTATAAAGTTTTATGCTTTGGTTCTTATTTCTAACATAAACATGATGGATATTATTTTTAGGTGTTGAGTTGCTAAATATGCTTGGTAAGATTTGATATTTTGCGGGATTAAGGTAACCGTTAATCCTCCCTTAAATATATGAAAAATGCATGCTAGCACATTTAGGGTTTAGTATGATTTTATGCATGTTTTGTATGCTTAGCATGATATGTTTATGGTTTCTTATATTGTTTGTTAAAAAGAAAAAAAAAACATGATAACTTTTATGCTATATGTAGATATGTTAAATAAAGAAGGAGTTGGAATATGGATAGAAATGTTAAACACTTGTTTATGATGTACCATGTTGTTAATGCATGAATGATGTTATTGTTTAAGGGTATTTTAGTAATTATGCTTATGAGATAAATAAATCAATGTGTGTAGTTGCTAATGAGTATTATGTTGAAAAATGACAAGTTGGTGGACTTAGATGATAAGAATGAAGTATTAATATCATTATTTTATGTAGTGTTAGTAAATTCATAAAAATGGTGGATAAAGGGGTTGAGTGGAAATTTTATAAGTGGAAAGGGTATTTCGGTAATTTTTGAGATAAAAGAACAATATGGAAATTGTATGATTAAATGGTTAAATGATAATTTACAAGTAAAGGATAAAATTGTAAGTTGTGAGAAAGAAGGGTAAAATGGTAATTTTGGAAGTAGGGGTAAAATAGTAATTTTGGATGAAGGAGGGCATTATGGTAATTGTTCAAGTAAAAAGGGCATTATGGTAATTTTGGAGGTAGAGGGGCAAAATCGTAATTTCATAAGTAAAGGGTAATATGGTAAATTTTATAAGTGAATGGCGAAGTGGAAAATTATAAGTAAAGGGGTAATATGGTAAATTGGAAAAGAAGAGCAAAATGGTAATTATGTAAGGAAAGATAAAGATGGTAATCTTGGATGTAAAAGGGTAAAATAGTAATTTGTAAAGTAAAAGATGTATGGTGGTAATTTTCATAAATAAAAGGATATTACGATAAAATTGGATGTAAGGGGTAAAATGGTAATTTTGTAAATGAAAGGATATTATGGTAAACTTGGGAGTAAGGGGTAACTTGGTAATTATGATAACGACAAAAGATAATTTAGCAATTAAATTATGATTGTAGAAGGGCAATTGGATAAGTATGATACTATAGAAGGGTAATTTGGTAAATTAACCAATTAAAGGGCATTATGGTAATTTTAATAATGGAGAAGGGTAATATAGTAATTTTGATTATGAAAAAGGGTAAATTAATATTGGTAATTATGAAGAAGAGTAATTTGGGATTTGTGATAATTAAAAAGGGTAAATGGCAATTAAAATAATTGATAGAGGTAAAATGGTAATTATGATAAAGGAGAAGGGCAATTTGGTAATTTGTTCAACTAAAGAGGCAATTTGGTAATTTAGCCGATAAAAGGGTAAAGTGATAATTGTTTAACCAACTAAAGGGGAAAAATAGTAATCATGATAACGAAGGAGGGTAATTTAGTAATTTATCCAACTCAAGGGCAGTTTTGTAATTATAACAAAGGAGGAGGGCGATTTGGTAATATAACCAACCAAAAGGAAAATATGACAAGTGTAGTAATTATGAGGGGTGAATGATGATCTAAAAAGTGTATGAGATAATTCGGTAATCTAAATTGGACAAAGGGTAATTTGGTAATTATGCAACCTCAAGGGTAATGTGGTAATTTATCAAGTAAGGAATGGATACTTAACAACTATATAAGTAAAGGGCAAATGAGTAGTTTATACCTAACACGTCCTTGAGATTGTGGAACATTAATATGATTAAATAATGTTGATTAGCCAAGTAAGAGTATCTAATGATTAGTATGGCCTTGAGGGTTTCTCTGTGACATCCTGGATAATCATCTGAATAAGAAACGATTAATGATATCAGAACGATTGAAAGTGAATAAGTATCGGATTATCGTGCTTTTCATGATCACCTTAATTAAGACACTATTACTTAAAGTGAAAGACCTCGAGATCGGGAATGGTGACTCCTTAGGGGTCGCTACCCTAAGGACGTGGTTTAGTCCACGATTATTCTGGTATTTGCTGGTGTGCCTTTGTGCCCCAGCCAGGCCCTATATCTTACTCTTCCTAGCTCTACGGACCTAGTTAGGGGGTATGCATACTTATGGATTAGGTGTCCTTGTCGGTAGGGTACTGAGTTAGCTTTATGCACCAGTACGACCAGGGTACCTTTGTGTCCTTGGGTTCATGGTTAAAGGGTACTGAGTAGCTGATATGCACCGGTACGACCGGTGTACCTTTGTGTCCCGGGTTATCGATCTCCCAATCGAGGCAAATAAATATGATTGATGTGCTGATTAACGAAAGGAAAGATACGATAATTGAAAGTGGAATATTAATGAGCCGGGCCCAGTGATTTATGATATTGCGTACCGGTCCACCGGTTATAATAGTAGTCTAGGAGCGTGTTGCCCTGGTATGTGATATTACGTACCGGTCCACCGGTTATAATAGTGGTCCAGGAGCGTGTTGCCCTGGTGTGTGATTATGAGTACCGGTCCACCGGTTATAATAATGGCCAGGAGCGTTGTGCCCTGGATGATGATTACATATATATTCCGGTCCATCGGCAATAATAGTGGGGGTCCCGAGCTCAATAAAATCAGTTATGTATGTGAATAAGATTATGAAAAAATACTAATCACTTATAGTGGAACACCATGTGAGTCGGGGCCAGACCGGTCAACCGGCAAATAATAGTGGTCAGGTGCGGTCTGCCCTGTGTGTTTATCTTCCGGTCCACCGGCAATAATAGTGGTCAGAGGCGTTCTGCCCTGTGTGTTGACTTCCGGTCCACCGGCTATAATAGTGGGGTTCTCGTACTCACATGGATACAAAATATGATATTGATGGATTAATGACAGAATAATGGCTTAAGGCCCAAAGTATCGATCGTGACTTATAAAGTATTATGTTTGTTATTGTTATGTATGCATCTCTCATTATTTATATATGTGTGGCTTGCATTATGTGTCGTATGCGGGCCTATCTTTAAGTGTGGTATTAAAGGGTTACTTAGTACCGTAGTACTGAAGGGATTCCCTTTATGGGGCCCCTGCCTATTCAATGGGCAGTGCCCTTGCAGGTATTTTCAGGTGCTACTCAAGTGGGTTACGGGAAGGAGATTAAGGAATTTTCCGATATCATGGCTTTTTCTCTTTCTCATTTAATTTCTCGGTTTTAAATGTTAACGTTGTTAAAGTAACCACCATCGGTGGATTTTATTCCTGAAAACGATTTGATGCGCTACTCTGATTTAAATATGTGGAAGCTTGCAGTTCACTCTGATTTATGCATGTTGAATGTCTTTCGAACTGTATTTCATTTTCTTAGCCTTAGCACTTGGTACTGGAACAGTATGAGTGAACCAGTCTGGTACTAAGTGTGGCGGTAATACTCCCAAAGTTCACGTTTTGTTTATCTGCTTCCGCTATTATCTTTTAATAAAACGAAATTTTTCAGTAGTGAATTTTGGGGGTGTTACACTAGGGTTCTGCATGGAGGAATCTAGGGTTTTGTATGGATGAATCTAGTGTTTGTATGGGTAAATCTAGGGTTTCACGTGGGAGCTTTAGGGTTTGAATGAAAAAGTTCGAAGGTTTGTATGGGGAGGTTAACGTTTGTATGGGAGTAAAGTTTACGTATGAAAAGTTGATTTGGGATGTAAGGAAGGTAATGGATGAGTTTTTTGGGTGTTTAGAGGCTATGGGGGGAAAATAATACGAAGGATAGTATAAGGGTACCTAGAAGACTGAGCTAGGGTTTAGGGGGAAACCCTAATTTGAGGAGGTGGTAAAAAGGGATAAATAAATGAGGGTGAGTGGAGTATGAGAGGATGATGAAAATGATCAATTAAGGATGAGCATGGTTAGCATGGAAAAATAATAAGTAGAGTGTGAGAAATGGAAGGGTGACATGTGGACACGAGGAATATAGGGTTTGTTATGGCTAGTTAGGGTTTGTTGTGATTACCTAGGGTTTTGTGACCACCTGTGTGCCTGAGGAGTAAGGCGTAATGATGAGAGTGAAATCTATGGGTTGTGATGTGTGGAGTGTTAAAATAATTTGGGTTGTGTGAGGTGGAGTAGGATGGGCCACATAGGCCTAAATTAGGGTTTCATGATAAGACCCTAGAGTGAGGTGTGGAGTGGATTGGAGGAGTATAGTAGTGAGCCTTTACCCACATACATCGGAGTTGGACTTCTAATGTGGGTTAGAGTATAGAGGAAAGGTTGTTGGGCCAAGTTAGGAGATGCAAGGTTCTCATGATATGGTACAGGGCAGTTGGAGGATAAGCATAGAGGGAGTGAGTCATGCATGTCTAGGGTAAAGCTTATGAATAAGACATTATAAGATATTAATCATTTAAAGTGAAAGATTGTTGAGCCGGACCCAGACTGGTCCACCAGCGAATAATAGTGGTTAGGGTATGATGTCCTATATGTGACTAGTCTACCAGCGAATAATAGTGGTCAGGCATTGTACCTGTGCGTTTCCGATCCACCGGCTATAATAGTGAGGGATTTCGTGTTCAACAAACCAAACATATTTGTGCTAAGACATGGGAAATATACTAAATACTTACAGTGAAACACCGTGAGAGTCGGGGCCAGACCGATCCACTGGCGAATAATAGTGGTCAGGAGCTTTATGTCCTGTATGTTTCCGGTCAACCGACAATAATAGTGGTCAGGAGCTTTATACCATTTATGCTTCCGGTCCACCGACAATAATAGTGGTTAGGAGCTATAATAGTGGGATTCCTGTACTCGCATGGATTTGATAAAGAGTATGGTGTGAAATGAGTTCTGATTAGAGATTAATTAATTAATTAATCTGGACTGTAAATGAGCATTTATGTAATTACTCGAATGATTGTACGATATTATGTTATCATGATGGACTATATGCTCTTTTTATTTTTCTGTATGGTGTATATGATTTTATGTGTTGGCCTTAGTGCACCGATTACCTTACTCAGTACGTAGCGTATTGATCACCCTTTTCATGGGTGCTACTCATTACCACAAGCAGAAGGCCCTTCTGACTTTATGTAGGTAGGCGAGGCTGAGTGTTGATTATGGCTTGGTTCGATGATGGGAGTGATGTGGCCGAATTCTCTCTTATGTCATTCTATTTCTTTATGATATTTTTTTTCTATATTAGATTTTCCTGAATTAAATATTAATGTCTGTAGACATTATTCCCTCCGAGGAATTTTGATTTCACACTCTGATTTCTATCTTATGATTGATTATAAACTTTTATGCGTACTCTGATTTCTATGTTATGATCTTTCTAATTCTTTTTATGAAATCTCAGTTTAAGTTTGAAATTAATCCTTTTTAGCCTTAGCACTTTGTACTGGAACGATCGGAGTGAACCGGTTTGGCACTAAGTGTGGCGGTAACATCCCTATAATTCACGGGTTTTAATTTAAGTGCTTCCGTTTTTTATTAAAAAAATAGTGAATTTTGGGGTGTTACAACAAGAAACATCTAGATCAAAAGATAGAGAGTGTAATACCCCTTTTTCTTGGAAACTATTATCAACCTATGGAACCGTTTCAATAATAAACAACCTAGGGCATTAAGCTCCTTGCCACTAGGGCTGTAAACCGAGCCGAGCCGAATACCCCCGGGTTTGGGTTCGGCTCATTTAACTAAACGAGCCTAAAATGTTGTTTGGGCTCGGCTTGTTTAACTAAACGAATGAGCCGAACCGAGCTTTTAATGAGCCGAGCTCACGAGCCAAAGCCAAAAAATGAACCGAGCCAAGCTTTTCCTTGTTTGAGCTCGGCTCGTTTAATAAACGAGTCGAGCCCGAGCCGAGCCCGAGCCTCATTTAATTAAACGAACGAGCCGAACCAAGCTTTTAACGAGCCGAGCCGAGCCGAATACCGAACTGGCTCAGCTCATTTACAGCCCTACTTGCCACTATTCTCAACTAGTAGAACGATTTTAATAATATGCAACACCAAAGTAAAACGCTCCTAGCCACTATTCATGACTCGCATAGTATTTAAATTAAAAGGACTAATATCTTATCAAATAGTTAAGATCATTCAAATGATTTATTTAAATTGAGTTCAAGGAGCCCACTATTCTCAACCGGTGTAACGATAACATAAATACAACCTCAGGGAAAAATACTTCTGGCCACTATTCTCATTTAGTGGAATGGGAAGGTACAATTGGTCCTGAATTATATAATCTTTTATTATGAATGATTAATATCTTATTCATGGTTATCATTTCAACATCATCATACAAACACACACGCATAAGCATACAAGGCACATGTCTCAATATTTACTCCCAAGGATAAACCATGTTCTATTCAAAAACCCTAATTTCACAAATATAGCATAAATTTTCCCCATGCACTTATTTTGATCACCAATTTTAACACTCATCCTCAAAATAATATTATTGACAACATACACAAAAATTAAGGTTTAAATCCAACATCTTGTACATGCAATAATAAACTACTTTTAGGATTACTATTCACATTCTCCATAAACCCAAGTTTCACAATTTATTCATAACTCTTCCCATAATATCCCTATAACTACCAAATTTAGTATATATTCCCAAACCATTGTTATTTACATGATATATGAAAATCAAGATCTAAATTCCATGTCTTCTGCATGTGATAATGCCTTACCCTTAGGTTTATTCTTTACATTTTCAATAAAGCCCAAATTTCACAATTCAATCATGACTTTTTCCACGATGCTCATATGACTCCCAAATTTAATAAACATTCCTAAAATACTAATATAAACATATCTAGAAATCAAGGTCAAAAGCAAACAATTCCTATATGTGATAATAATTTTATCCCTAGGGTTACTATGGTCACTTAAAACCATTTCCTCATTTATTGAACCTAGACCATTCATATTTACTCCGGAATTTTCATATAATATACTTAACCTATTTTGAACCTAAAATACCCTGAAACCTTAATTTTGGAAATTATGGTCAAATAAGGAACTATTAGAGATTTTAATTCAATAAATTATTATATTAAAATAGGATGAGGAAATTAAGGCAAAACAAGGAGGAAAATAATAACTATTTTAGTTAGAAAAAAATTTGGGTGTTTTGCTAATTAAAAGGAAACTTTGGAAAATGTATTCAATATAGTCCAAATTAATCTAAAAAGGGATTTAATTATTATTATTTTATATTATTATTTTTAATATTCAAAAATACCAAAATAATCTAATCACCTAACCAACATATTTTTTCTTTTCCTTTTTTCTTTTTCATTTTCTTCCTTTTTCCTTATTTTTCCTTTCTTTCTCTCCCTCCTTTCTCCTTTCCTTTCTTCCCTACTTCGCCGATTGGGCCAGCCCCTTGTGGCCCAAGTCCCCTTTCCCTCCTTCCCTTTGGCGCGACCCAAGCCCGCCTGACTCTTCCTCCTTCGCCTGTCGCCCCAGCTGGTCCACCCCTCCCTTTTTTTATTTTCTTTCTCCCTTAAACCGGCCCGGTCTAACCTCTCTTTCCCTTTCCTTTCTTCCCTGCACCCCGCTGCAATTCGCAGCCCACCACCTACGCCGACCAGCCACATGCGCCACTTACCCACCTTCTCCCTCTCTCCCCGACCGTTTGCCTGTCCCTCCTCGATTGACCAACCTCCCTCTCACCTCACGCGTGCCTACCCCCACCCCCTTTCTTCTCCCTAACTGAATGCAGACCTGGCATGGCAGACTTACGTCGGCCTACCACCGTCGGCCGGCGTGCCTACTACGCCTGCCCCTATCTTCTGTCCCCTCTCTTGGTTCTCCCCCCTTTTCGACCTATAAATACCACCAAGGAAGCCATCATCGGACTTTTTAGAATCGTATCCCAGAAAAACCTGCCAATGCGTCACCTCTAGTTTAGACAATCGCCCCATCGCTGCCACCCGAGCCACCCACGGAACCCTTCCCTACATCACCCTCTACCAAACTAAGCCTCCCTCCTCCCTCGGTTTACTCTACATGAGCCACCTCGGCCGTGCAAAGTCCCTCCCCCAATCAGCCCTTCATTAAGCCCTGCCGCCCTTTGCACCACCGCCCTCCGCCAGTCCCGCCGCTTCCAACAACCCCTCTGCCCTCCAAAACGACCAGGGGAGCTCCCTCTACCTCCTCATACCTTCATTTTCCCTGCCACTCTCTCCTCTTCCTTTCTCCTCCCTCCACCACCATTTCTCCAACTCTCTTCTCCCTCCATCGCCGCCGCTGCCGCCAGTGCCACCACCATCCTTAGGTGGTCCTCTAAACTCCCCAACCCCTAAACCCTTTTTATACAAATGTTAGTTATTTTTAGTAGTATTATTAGTATTATTCTTAATTTTATTATTATTATTATTGTTATTATTATTATTATTACCTTTATCATTATTATTATTTAACCTAACTTCGGAATATTTATAACTATTATCATTATTATTAATGGCCTATAACTTTAGTATTATTATTTTAACATCGTTATTATTGTTGTTGTTGTTATTATTATTATTATTATTGTTATCGTTATTATTATTATTATTATTGTTGTTGTTGTTGTTGTTGTTGTTGTTGTTGTTCTTGTTCTTGCTATAATCATTAACGATAACCTTAGCACCTTAGCACTTTTATTATTATTGTAAATATTCGAATCCTTATATTACTACTACCATTTCTATTATTATTATTAGTATTATTTTTAACATTATTATTATTATTATTATTTATCACCTTGTCACTATTGTTAATATTTCATATATCACTAACCTTACTATCACTACTACTATTATCATTATTAGTAACATTGAAACTATTACCGTTAATAATATAAATCTTATTATAATTACTTCAAATTGTTGTAGTTATAAAAACCTATTTTTGATTAGTAGTAGCATGATTAGCTACCTTAGGAATAATAACCCTACTTTTACTTATAAAGGTATTATTATTATTTTTATCCCTAATAGTAAGTTGTGATAAGGGTAAGGTAGGAAGAATAGTAATTTTGGTTAGAGGGAAGTTAATCCATATTTTTCCCTCTTATAGGCGAATCAAGTCAAAACCCTGAGGAGGCGTAGGAACGTGCTCCAAAACCGGTGTCATATTAGGTAAGGATGTGACTAAGAACAATTATGTGTGTGTTATGTGCCTTGTGTGTCATGTGTTATGCCATGTTGTGTACTTTATGATTTTAATGACTAATTACTTGTAGCGCATCTTGGAGTTGAGGTATGCTTATACGAATTCCTTATGACATGTGCATAATGATTGTTATGTTGTGTTTATGATATTATATGATGTGACCCTCTAGGACATGCATGATAGGATGTTAATAATATGATGTGGGGTGAAAGGATAAAAAGGAGAAAATGCAAAGTGAGTTGACTAAGGGGGGACATGAGATTGACCTAATTATCTCATGATCCATGAGGGAAAATTAAAAGGAGATTATAATTAAAATAAATGAGTGTTGTGAACTTTGCATGGGAAATTTCTAGGGTTTGCATGGGGTGTATGGAGTTTGCATGGGAATAATCTTTATGTGAGAAAATTTGTTTTAAGGTGTTAGTATGGTAAGGGGAGAGTTGTGAAGTTATTGGAAACTTTAGATGAAAAATAGTACGTAGGTTGGTGTAAGGGTGTATAGGGGACTTGATTAGGGTTTGGGAGGAAACCCTAATCTGGGGGAAAATGTGGAAGTAAAAACAATTAAGGAAGAGTGGAATATGGGTTAAGAGTGGAAATTTATTATATGAGGGATGAGTATGGATGCCATGGGAAGTAAGTAATGTTAGGTTAAAAATAGAGAGATTACTTGTGGGGGAAGAAATGTGCTAGGGTTTGGAGTGGCCAACTAGGGTTTTTCGATCACCTACAAAATCAATGAGTAAAGTGATATGATTTGGGGTTGAACCTAAATGAGATGATGTGTTGGATGATAAATGAAATAATGATAGTGAAGTAAGAGGAAGTTGGGCCACATAGGTCCAATTAGGGTTTTAAGGGAAACCCTAGAGGGTGACAGTGGGTGGATTTTGATGTCAGGAGGTGTTGGTCCTTAACCCACACCCTTATGAGTTGGTTTTCATTATGTGTAAGTGTAAAGGGGAATGGATATCGGGGCGTGATAAGGGGCGCAAGAGTCCCAAGATATGGGACGGGCCCTCTCGGGAGGATAGAAGTAGAGGGTTGGTGACATGCAGGTCAAGGGTGAAATACTTACCGAATAAGACACGAATAAAATACTAATCATTTAAAGAGAAAGATTGTTGAGCCGAGCCCAGACTGGTCCACCGGTGAATAATAGTGGCTAGGAGCCGGGGTGCCCTGCATAACCGGTTCACCAACAAATAATAGTGGCCAGGCGCATTTTGCCCTACATGACCATTTCACCAGCTATAATAGTGGAGGTTTCTGTGCTCAACAAACCAAACATAATGATGATAAGACATGGGAAAGATACGAAGTAATTACAGTAAAACATCATGTGAGTCAGGGCCAGACCGGTCCACCGACGAATAATAGTGGCCAAGGGCATTTTGCCCTGCATGACCGGTCCACTGGCGAATAATAGTTGCCAGGCGCATTTTGCACTGCATGATCGATCCACCGGCTATAATAGTAGGGTTCCCGCACTCACATGGATTGATAAAGACTATGATGTGAATCGACTATATTTACCAGAGATCTAAAGAATGAGTCTACCCGGACCATAGCCGGCCTTCATTATCTGTATTACTACATGTTGCTTATCTGATTATGCCATGTATGCTATGTTGTATGTTTTATATGTTTGGCCTTAGCTGCATAGTTCCCTTACTCAGTACGTAGCGTACTGACCACCTGTTTCATGAGTGTTGTTCATTCCCACGAGCAGAGGACCCACCTGAGTTTGTGCAAGTAGGAGATGATATCTTCGATGCCTAGGACTCTTATGAGGTATCGGGTGGGGTTGAGAGTTGAGCCTAGACTTGGCCTGGGGACCGAGAGCAACATGGCCAGACTCTCCTTTTCATTTCTTTTTACCCTATATCGTTTTATTTTAGTTCTGTTCTATTGTACAATACTTTATGTTCCTTGAGAACTTTATCTATGTACCCCTTTGGCTTGTAAACCTTTTTACGCGTACTCTGAATTTTATATTTTGAACGATTTAACTCCCTTATGAATTCTTATTCTAAGTATGAGCTCTTGTTTGATGATAATTCTTTTTAGCCTTAGTACTTGGTACTGGAACGGTAGGAGTGAACCGGTCCGGTACTGAGTGTGGCGGCAATATCCCCATAATTCACAGTTTTGTTATTTTGCTTCCATTAATTCTTTCATTTAAAACAAAATTTTCCAGTAGTGAATTTTTGGGGTGTTATAGAACCACTTATCACATTAAAATACACAATATTCCATTTTTAACTTATATTAACCAAAATGCCCCTGAGACAACTAGAATACTTATTGTTCCACTGAAATCATTTGAGTCCCAATATGAATGATTTTTCAACATCCAATACATTCTATCATCATAAAATGCATGGCCATAATTATATATAGATACCCTACCACGACATGTATCCTTATAAATGGTTTATCATGTAAAACCTTAACATGCATTTATAAAACTTCCAAAACACATACTTCCATACTTATCAAAAATTAAGGCATACTTATTAGAGTAAATATCATGATATTCTTGAAATGAAAATATTGTGCATAAGACCCAAAATAATAATAATAATCATGCTAAAAATATGCTTAGGCATACTCAACTTATCATATTGAACATACATAACATATATACTTTACTCTCAATATAAAAAAACATTTTAACATACTTTTTTACACATAATAATTAATAAAAAATTCAACATGCTCCATTTTACTAATTTTCATGCTAACAGTCTTAAACAAATAACTTTAGTGTAACAAACATACTTAATAAAAAATTAATATAAAAAAACCTAATGTATTATGTAATACCCCGGATATTAGTTAACCCTAACCCCAAGTAATTAATATTATAACTTAAATCTAACTTTGGAAAATTTATTTTTCTATCTTACCCTAACTCTCTAAACCTAAATCTTAGCCGAACCCTAATTTTTATTTTGATTTATTAATGTCTTTACTAACCTAAACCTAATCTTGAATAATCATTTAATTTAATTATCTTAATACCCTAACCTAAATTATTTTTAATCTAAACCCACAAAACCACTTCCCTTTTCTCCTTTTGTTTTTTTCTTCTAATTTTACCTCGTACTTGTTTTTCTCCATTCTCCTCTCTTCCCCTTACATGCACGAATCCCCCTACCAAGCCTACCCTCTACCCCAACAAACTCCCCCCTCCTCAGCTTAAGGTCTGTATTGAAAACTTTGACAGATTAAACCCCTATCCCTGCACATGTGTGTGTGTGTGAAAACTGAGCATTTAATGCTCTTATCACCTCTCTTCTCTTCCTTTTTTATTCTACAAACCAAACTATCACCTTCTTACTCTTTCACCTCCTCCTTTCTACCGCAAAAACCACTACAAAAAGCTACCTCTAGAAATCCGAAGTGAATCACCCTACTCCCCTTTAGCCACCCTTGTTGAGGCTCACCCCTAGCCACTTGCCAAAACCACCTGCGCAACCCCCTCCCCTTCGATATCCTTCAATCTCAACCCCTTTTCTTTTTATCCCTTGGATTCGGCACAAACAACTGATGCTTTCCACCCCCCACCTTTAACAAATTCATTTATAGCCCACAACTCCTCTTCGCTTATCTCCACCGTAACTACCTTCTCCTTCTTCCTTGTCCTTATTACAACAACTTCAACCGTATCCTAGTGCCACCCTTCAGAATCCTTGATCAAAGAAAACCTCCACATTTCGGTAGCCACACCTGCAACCTCCCTTCCACCTTTCGATAGCCTACACTTCACTACTCGGCCCCAACAACCGCATCCATCACCACCTTACTTTGACTAAAATGATAAATGCCCACCTCCCTCCTTTAGCCTAGCCTACTATTGCCTCCCCTCCACCTTTGGCCCATTTATTCATTTATCACCCCATAACAATGATAGTTTGTGCCATTGGTATCACCCTTGGCTTGGCACAACTTACCATCCTTCTTATCTTTGGTTCTATAAGTTTTCACAGTTTGTTTCGGTTTTATTCTCCCTTTTTCCCATTCCTTTTTCCTTAAAATTACTTAGATATATGGTTCAATCCTAATGATGTTTTATTATGATTTCTTTGGTGATTTTTATGAGGTTCTAGAATAGGTAGACTAGGATTTGCATGCTTAGAGACCAGAGTCATTCTTAGAAGTGATACTTATCGTAGTCTAAGGTTTTGATTGATAAGTATTATGTATGTTTTTTTTATCATACCATGTTAATGTTATTATGTGAATTAATATATTTTTTTAATGCTATGCCATGCTTTTGATATCATATGATAGAAAATGAGTAAATAAAGATTATGTGGTATTTTTATTTTAGGCAGAAAACCCCTCGATGTGAAATATGGTGGCATTATGGATTTATTAATGATATGTAGAATGTGAAATGAGTATGATAAGGTCTATGGATAAAAATGTGTATTAGAGGATAATGTTACCAAACATATAATATTTGCATGAAGTAAGGGTTTTTATTATTGATAAGGGTATTTTAGTCAATGTGGGTTAAATGTGACAATCATAGTATTTTATTGTGTTATACCATCTTAAGTATTTTGATAAATTTATAGGACATGTTTATATTAGATGAGACTGACCTAAGTTTGATAAAATATGAAAATGGTTGATTTGGGAATAATAACCCTGAAATGAGAAGGCTTTTATAACATGTGTGAAATAGTGGAGTTAGATCACGAAATCCAAATATGTTATTAATATTAATATTTTGGGAATTTTTTTTAAATTTGGTAATTGTTTGAGCTTTATAAGAAAATTATAATGAATTTGTGAAATTAGGGTTTACAAGTCCAGGAGTAGTAACTTTTAAAATCAGGTTATTATCTCATGTGCAATACCTTAAGTTAGGCCTTAAAATTTGAATATATTGATAATGATAATATTTGAGGTACAGGTGGTGGTTAGAAGAGTAACAGGAGAAAATTTATGATAAAAGTATGAGATTAGGGTTTTGAGGTATATAAGGGTCTTAAACCTATAAAATGGTCTTATGATCTTGTGATATGCCCTACCTAATCTAAACATGTTCTATACTTATCAAATAAATCATGTACAAGATATTAATCATTTAAAAAGAAAGATCACGTGAGTCAAACCAAAGTGTTTTATGGATCTATTCCAATAGATGATAATAGTGGCTTAGGTGTTGCTAATTCCCATGAGTAGAGGATTCATATGCTTTTCTACAAGTCATTGAGGACCAGGTGGATGATTTTTCTGATTTTGATACATTGTATGGGTAGGAGTGACTTCTATCTATACTGGGTATTTGGGCGAAGAGTTATGTTATCAGGATGATATTTTACCTGGATAAATTTTGGGTTCTTAAATCCATGGTATCTCTTTTGTTATATTTTGTTATTGTCTTATAGAGTTAACCTCCAAACTAATACTTGTATTTTTAAAGCTACTCTCATTTCTAATTACTTTATTTTACTATAAATAATTTTAGCCTTGTGATTGATGTAAGGATTGTATGATAAACCAGACTTACATCAATTGCGACGGTAACACCTAATATTTTGATTATATGCTTCCACTATAAATCAACATTTTTTAGTGGTAAAATTTGGGGTATTACATGTTATCATGTGATATCTCACATTTTAGTAAAGTATGAGGATTACATAATTTCCAGTAAAAGTAGAAAAAAATGGGTAACCTATTAAAGTTTATTAGGCTCTGCTACTTAAGCCTTTGTACCTAAAAATGATATCACATTAATCATATTAATATCTAACAAATAATTTTTTTTATTAAATTATAAATTACCAAAATGCTATTGATGTTGAAAATGGGCATATATATATATATATATATATATATATATATATATATATATATATATATCAACACTTTTGCTGCTCATGCACCGTGAGTTAGGGGTTATAGGGAGCTACCATGAGAGAGATGTCGGTAGGTTGAGTGGAGATGATGGCTAAGGGTGGTAGTGAGTGGTGGCATAGTTGTATAGAGAAGGGAGAGGGGGGCGCGATGGTGTCGGGAAGCTCAACGAGTGGAGGAAATGGGCACTACACAAAGGATATGGAAAAGAAATTAGAGGTAGGTAGGTGGTGAGATTATGGAACTTTAGTGGTGGTTGTAGATGAGATGATGCATGGAAAGGCGACGAACGAGGAGGATGTGATGATGTTGGGTATTGAGGTATGGTGTAGGGGTAAAGCAGATTGTGTGGTGGTATGGTAGCTAGCTTGATGTAAGGAATGGTGATGGGGAGATGGTGGTGAGGTAAAAGAAAAGAAAGGGTAGGGGAAGGTGGCTGAGGGCAGGGCTCGATGAGAGGAAGGAAGGAAGGAGGAGAATGGGTATAGTGTGTGTGTGTGTGTGTGTGTGTACATGTGCATGGTTAGGGGTGAAAGGGAAGGGAAAATGGATGGGGAAATGGGTTGGGTTAGGTGTGTAGGGTAGGCAGGGCTAGTGGCTAAGGGCTGTTACTTTTGCTTGAGTCGAAACTTATATCCACCAGGTGACTTTGGCATAAGCCATGACTTTTTCCCACCAGGTTACTTTGGTATGAGCCAGGACTTTATGTTTATTTATTTGGCTTGATAGGGGTTGGTTTCTGCAGGATGGGGGAGTTGGTCATAGGAGCCAGGAATGGAAGGGAAGTGGGGCATGCAAGGGAGAAGGGCATGGGTTGTTTGGGTATAAAGAGGAAAGGGAGATATACAGGGCGCAAAGCATAGGTAGTGTAAGAGATTGCATAGGTTGTTTGGAATCGGTACTTTTATATTAAATAGATTATTTTTTAATGGTTGTAGTGTAGGTGATATGGATATTATTAGAGCTTTAGTTGGAATTAGATAGTAGGGTTTCTCGTGTTGGGAGTTTCTAATTTTGGTTCTGGTCGGTTTGATTTAACTTTAAAATCTTACATTGAGATTTTATATACCATAAAGATTTTTACCTTTCATGGCATTTTATTTATTTTTATTTAATATTTTTCATACCCAATCTTTCATTTGGCGTGTGATAGGTGAATACACGTATATCTTCTCACGATAGATGTCCCTCCTTTTTAGTTTTTGCTTCTATAATCATACTTTCACAATAAAATTTTAAATTGAAGAAAAATGGAGTGTTACACATTAAATATCTAAATTTATGTAAAAAGGTCAATGAGTACAATTATATGATTATTTTTCACAAAATTGACTAATATGACCAAAATATCCTTGGATAAAAAATAACGCTAATTTACCCAAAATTCAACTTTTACCAAAATTAACTAAATTCACACATAATTTTCCATACATAATTAAACATCAAATTATGTAATTAGTCTTAATTAAAGTATCCAAAAACACCATAAAGGGTTTAGGGTCGAATCACCTTAAGCCAAAACCACCCAAAAATCCAACATCAACTTTTTTTTTTCCACCACAAACACTTAATTACATTTTAATACACTCAACAACATACTTGTTAAAAACCACACAACATATTTTTAAGCTTAAAAATTCCAAACAACACCTAACATGGCCTAAGTTTGGCATTTTACATAGAATCGTAAAATTACATGCTTTCATATAAAGCACAAATAATATAAAATAATAATAATAATAATAATAATAATAATAATAATAATAATAATAATAATAATAATAATAATAATAATAATAAAAGAAGAAGAAGAAGAAGAGCTAGAGATGTGAATCCTTACCAAGCTACATAGCCTCTTAGCAAAATACTCCTAAATAATTCATCCCAACACCTTAGCATTACCTAAAAAAATACATAGAATTAGATATCAATAATGACCATATAAGGGATTTAGAATTGAAGGAGGAGAATTAAAATAAAAATAGAAAACCCTTAAATGTTGAAAATGACCAAGTGAGCTAGAAGATGAAATACATCACAATCTACTACCTTACTCATTTTTTGCTTAATAAACAAGTGTCGATGGGCTAAGGTTTAAGATTTAAAATGAAAGACGTGAAACAAGAAAAGAAAAATGAGAAGAAGAGGAGATTGATTAAGAGGGATCTCAAGAACAACCCAAAAACAACTTAAGAACAAGATAAGAAGATATATGAAGGATCAAAAGTAGATGAATGCAAAATTTGTTAAGAGTAAAATGATCCCAAAGAAGGCATATGATCCCTATGGTGGAAGATAAACAGGGAGGTTAGAGAGGAAATCAAATGGGGAGGTTGATTGCAAGCTAAAGGAGAGGTGGAGTGTGAAGGAAAGAGGATATGATAGTGTAAGAGATTGGTTAAGGCATGTAAGACTGTAAGTTCACTGGATTATGGATAAAAATGTGATCGAATGAAATAGAACAAGATCAAGTCTTATTATGGAGGTAAGGATGAAGGATACCATGGTGAAATATGACCATTAAAGGTTAAGAATAATGAAAACTATTTTGGATAATGTAGAAAAGCCAATAAATAAGTAAAAATTGGGGAAATAATTAAATAATTACTAAAAATTGTGAAAAATAAAAATAAATGTGTGGAATTAATATAGGGACCCAATTATATAAAAATATTAGGCATATGAATTGATTTGGAGTCAAAAGAAATTAAAGCAAGCAAGATAGATAAAATCACCTAGTGTCTAGCCAATTGAAGGGCCTGGTTATTCGACTACTAGACACCCTAAACGAATAGGTCAATTTACCTGTACATTGGTCAACCAAAAGATCTAGCTAGTTAGTCGTTGGTTCAGTGAAAATAAACCTAGGATTTTGAAGGGTAGAAAGAGAAAAAAAAGAAAGTGCTTAGAGGTTAAGATAAGATGATTGATCAATGATGAGATGTTAGGGAAATATTAAGAAACTAGTCAACTAGAAATTAAGGTTAAAAAAATCAAGGTATTATAGAGATCCATCTATTTATAGAGGAGTAGGACTCCTTACTATCGAGTTGGGGCCTCTTGGGTTGTTATATAGATTTAAAAGTCATACTTTATGTAGATTATATTTAGACTTGTGGTTTGTTGTAGAAGTCACACTATATTTAATTAAATTAAGCCAAATTATTTGTTTGGTCCAATTTATAAAATATAAACAAGACTTGAGAAATTATAATACTTTTATTTTTACTAAATTATCACACTTATAGGTTGATGCCCAGATTTCCTTTATTTATTTTTGTTGTTCTAATTTGATTTAGTCTTATTTTAACTGATCTAATCTGAGTTGAAAAAAAGAATTAATAAGTTATTATTACTATTATATTAGTAATAATGTCATAATTAATATTTTTTATTAGTGTTGTTACTAATCTTTCTATTTCAAAAATAAAGACCTATTTTTTTCTTACATAATAAAGGTATTCTTTTAAGTTCTAATAAAAAATTATTGTTTTATTTTATTATTTATTCTCTCACACACCATTAGTGTATCTCATAATAATAAAACTATTTAAGTTTAAATGCATATATTTTGATAAATCTATATATCATTTATTACACACATTAATACTTTCTCCATCCTTTAAAGACCATTGCTTTTAAAACTTTCATAAATTTTTTTTACGCTAAACATTAATATTTACTCTTTTAAGTTTATCCTATTTTCAAAGTAAAAAGAGAGAAAAGTAAAAGTTATTAAAAAATTAAAATTGAAAAGGTAAAGATAAAGATTGACAATATAAATATTTTTAAAATAGTATTTTTTTAATATAAACTATTATTGTATTATATATATATATACTCCATTCGTATAAAAAAATATATTATTGCATTATTGTACATAATTTTTAATAAAGTAATAAAAATAGTATTAAAATTATACTAACACCTTTATTTAAAAATAACAAAGTATTATATTATTATTATATATATATATATATATATAATTTTTTAAAAAGTAAGGATAAAAATAGGAAATAAACTTTTATTTTTTTAAAATATTTTTTTATATAGAAGTTTAAAGATAAAATAAATTTTTTTAGATATAGATAAAGTATAATATAATAATATTTTGAACACGAAAAATGTATAAACCTTATTTCTATCATTACTGTTATTTTTATAATAATTTTATTAAAATACATATCATCAAAATTTTGTTGATGTTACTGAGAAGACACCTTTGGAATCTTTAGACGGTCTCTCACGTAATAACTTTTCGACCGATGATAAATTGCAAGGACACGATGGCAGTGAGCGACGGTGACGTGAGGCTGGCATAGGGAAGAAAAACGGAGAGAGAGGGAGACTGGGAGAGGTAAAAGGAAAAGGCACGCGACATACGCGGGCGTGTTTTGTGGTCTCATTTTATTGACAGTGATAGCGAATGGCCGTCAGTTCAGTTACATTACTTGTTTTGGTTCCCGTGGGCGACTCTGAATTTGGCTTTGATTTTGACTGTACGGAGTAGTTTTTGTTCATTGACGTAAACTATGAGGGTACAACTTTGCTGAAATGAAAGACATTAGGCAATGAACTTTTCGTTAACGAGGAGAAAACGTCATTAAAGTCAGTATATGCGGTACGATGCTCCCTTTCATTTAAACTTTAGGTCGCGGTGCACTTTTAGTAGAAAAAATGATTCAAAATAGTAATATATTTTAAATAAGTTATAATAATTTGTCCTTATCTTCTTCGGTAATTCGTAATTTAGTCTATGTTTAGAATTATTTATTAAAATTAATTATCTATTATAATTATTTATTTAAAAAAATTTAATTTAATTTTTTTCTAAAATAAATAATTATCATTGATAATTATTTTTAATAAATAATTCCAAATAAGTTATTAATCATTCATTAGTAGTTAACTTCCTTTACTAATTAGGTAGAACTTTTTAACATACTTAGATTACTTATATCATAGATAGCTAATAGTTATAATCATCAACGCCATTTTGTTTGCTAACTATCTAAAAGTAATCAGTATTTTCCTCACTTTATTTTTTTAGTTCCGATCTAATCGGATTATGTTGGTGTGGATCTAATCGAATTTTATCGATTCGAATTCAATCAGGTCTGATATTATTTTATTAATACTTATGAGAATAATTATTATTATATTAATAATAATAATGATATTGGTGTTAATAATGAATATTACTATAACATAATAATATAAATGGTAATATTGATAATGTATTATTAATAATTTTCTTATTGTTATTACTATAGTAAAATAATAATAATAATAATAATAATAATAATAATAATATTAAAGCTTATTTCTATTATTATAATGTAATATAAATCATAAATATTATTATTATAATTAATAATAATGAAAATAATGATTCTAATTATTATTATTATATTTATTATTTTATTTTATGGTAACATTTATATTATTATTATTATTATTATTATTATTATTATTACTACTACTACTACTATTATTATCATTATTATATTTATGCAAATTTTAACTATTATATTGGCTTTGACAATCATAAAAAAATTATAATAATATTTCTTATAATAATTTATTACAATCATAAATATAATATTAGTAATAGTAACAATAATATTAATAATATAACTTCATTTTTCTTGCTATTATTATTATTATTATTATTATAAATTATAATATTATCATTAGAAACATTATTAAATATAATTTTTATAAATAATAGTTTAGTTTAATTTAATTTATATTAAATTTATTGTTATAGATATTAATATTATTATTAAATATAAATATTATAATCAATAATATTATCATAATTAATATAAGTTTACAGATAATAATAGTAATTTTAATAATAACAATATTATTAATAATATAGTTTCATTATTATTATTATTATTATTATTATCATAATATTTATAATAAAATTATTATTCTATATAAATATAATAATAATTATGATAATAATATTATTCTATGGGATAAAATATAGTCCTTTAACTCAACTCAGAACGTTAAGGCTCAATAGGTTCACATAAATTAGGCAACCCAAGGTTTCATAAGAAATCTCCCTTCGGTGCTGGCTAATTCAGCTTATGTAATGGTACCACGATAAAAAATTATGGCACTAATGTTCCGCGATACTTATTCATAATTAGTCATGCTCCACTTCATTTTGAATGTGACCCGACCCACAATTGCTTAGCACCAATTGCCTTTAATATGAGTTTATCCCGCTTGCCCAAGCTCCTATAAATAAGGAAGCTACAAGCCTGCTAGGGAAGAGTGAAGAAGAAAAATGCACTCTAGTTGTTATCAAGCATCTATTATTCATTTCAAGAATTTTACTCTAACTCTCTACAATACATCTCTTTCTCAACCCAAATAACACCCTCACAAACATCTCTGACTAGGGACGATGAGCCCCCACCATTGGTGGCTGCACCTACATAACTACAGAACTAAGTCACTTTGATTTTCTTATTTTCCATTTTGCTTCAATCATATTTTCAATTACTTACTTGAGCATCGGAGGTCCATTAGGCTGACACCACACTAGTACTTCTCTAACGCTTAAAAGATTATTTTTTATTTTACACTCAGGTGAATCGATAGTTCTCCGACTAAGTCCTATCTATATCTTTCTTCTAAATTTTAAGGGTCTACACTTTCCCATCATAGGGATGTGTTGATTTCAATTATCATAGGGGTACAAACATTCAATATGTTTTCAATCATGGCAAACATCTACCACTTTCCCATCAAAGATGGAGTATTCGGCACACCGACTCCTTTTGGAGACAACTCACCTCAGATGAACGAGCCAAAGACCAGAGCAAGTGCAATTGAACATTGACAGGAATTATTAACCCAGAAGATGGAAGAATACCTGAAATAGATCCATGATTTGCGAAAGGAGAATAAGCTCCTATGAATCTAAAGTACGACGTACCCAACTCAAATTCCGCAAGTCATACCACCACCACCACCACTCTCGTTAGGCACACAATTGTCATCATGTAGTATGGTGGCCTTGTAACAAGTGCTTGGCCCTCACCACAATTTGTGGAACACCACATGATGTGATAGCTAGGAGTCCAACTCCATCACATCCCCTCAATCACCTAAGTTATAGGCATTCCTTACGCGATAAAATGAGCCAAGACTTAGGAGCACGAGATTCTAAACCCTCTTAATCAACTTTATGGGCCTCAACCTTGCTCCACCTTTGGTGTTGTTGTGGATACTAAGGTACCTTTTAGTGTGAAAACTACTAATATCAGCTATTCTTGCCCTTTTTATGCAAGATACTAATGCATACAATGCTATACAAATTGGATCTTGCTAAGAGTTGATGATAGAACTTGGGTTTAGCTCCAACAAAAGAGAAAATAAAAGAGAGGATGATATGGGAAAAAGTAGTTGATATTCAAGTAATTATTGAAATCAAATACTTACAATCACCACTTAAGGTTTCAACTCTTAAGCTAAAGATTGTAAGATTTTTAAGATATAACAAACCATGCACTTTGTTGGGGGACAAAGGTATCCAAAACCTTCTCTACATAATACTAAATCAATGGATGCCTTTTTCATTCATTTTTACACCCATATAAGAGTGTAATAAGCTGAGATAAATTACAACCAACCCTTAGGTAACCATATAAGGGTTCAACTTAACCAAACTCTACTCTGATGCATGCTAACTATGGTAGGACTCAAATAATCAACATGGGGGCTAATTTTTGAGCCTTTCACAACCCTTTATCGTGCATTAACTGCTACATTAGGTTTAAGCAATTAATAGGACTTAGGAAACATAAATTACAAGAAAAGGGAAACTAATACATTACTCATGTCCATGCTTAATTAAATAGAGAAAAGTAACTCTTCTCCCTCTCCTCTCATGGCTAGCGGACAAGGATTATTTTCTAGGCCATTAAACCCCTTAATGAATGCTAATTAAGGTCTTGGAAAACACTAAAATCAACTACAAAAATCTGCTTCAAGAAGTGAAGTGGCTGCATGCTTGGTTCAAAAATTGAGCATTCTATGGGGCTGTTTTGCTGGCTGGTTTTGGCCGAGATATGTGTGGCTTTTCAAGCTATAGTTTTGAGACATATTCAAGACATAATGAAGCCAAGAAAAGGTGGTAAGTTGATGGCTTATAATTTTTGTTGCATGGCTTACATGGCTCCTTATAATCTAGCTCATATTTTAGTCCAAGTAAGGAGAGTTTTTGATTCTCCTAACATAGAAAAATTTATAAATAGATTATTGTTTTCACATGAAGAGGAAACTCTTGCATCATGCTCCCCCTCTTGAGAAGGACCTCCCTTATCTTCATAAGGCTCATCGTGTAAGTAAGGAAGAAAATATCCCATGTTAAATGTGTTTTATATGTCCCCTAGTTCCGATAGAAGCTCCAGTGTGTATCCATTATTTCCAAATTCCTCAAGTACTTTGAATGGCCCATCATTTCATGGCATTAGTTTGTTCTTCCTCATAGAAGGGAATCTCTCCTTTCTAAGGTGAATCTAAACTCGATCTCTCATCTCAAATGTTTGCTCTTTTCGATGCTTGTTGGCTTTCTTTTTATTCATCTCATTAACCTTATCAATTCTAGACTTCACTTACTCATGTAATTTCTTGAATTCATTGGCCTTATCGATTGCTTCAAAACTGACTTGTGCTTCAATGGGGAGAGGAATGAGATATATAGGGTGGTGGGGTTCACTCCATACACCATTTCAAAAGGGGAACAACTGGTAGTAGAAGTGGGAGACCGGTTTGTAGGCTGACTCTACATAACTAAGTTTGATGTCCCAATCCCTCAAGGATTTAAAAACCAAACTGCTCAAAAGAATAGTGATGATACAGTTAGTGACTTCTGTTTGCCCATCTGTTTGGGGGTGATAGGCAGTGTTAAAAAGAATTTTAGTACCGACCAACTTCCACAATGTCTTTCAAAAGTAGCTAATAAACTTAGTGTCCCAATCAGAGATAATTGACTTAGGAATACCATGTAACCTAACTATCTTCTTGAAGTATAGATCGGCTATGTAAGAGGCATCATCTGCCTTATGACAAGGGATAAAATTTGCCATATTAGAAAACTGATCTACCACCACCATAATGGCCTCATTTTTCCTTTGTGTCTTAAGCAATGCCACTATGAAGTCCATACTCACGTGATCCCAAGGATGATATGGGATAGTTAAAGGAGTATAGAGCCCTTGGTGGAAGTGACTCTTGGACTTTTGGCAAGTAGAGCACATTTCCACAATTGATTATATATCTCCTAACATTATAGGCCAATAAAAATGCTCTTGTAGTACATCACAAGTCTTGTTAATGCCAAAATGTCCAACTAGTCCTCCTCCATGCACCTCTTAGATTAGCAACTCTCTGATAGAACTCTTAGGAATGCACAACTTGTTACCCTTGAAAAGGAAACCATCTTGAATCAAGTAGGGACTTTGATCCTCGCCTTGATCTTCAAAGAAGCTTGAAAAGTCTTTATCATCCTTGTATAACTCCTTCAAGCACCTAAATCCTAGGAATCTTGCTTCAAGTAATGATAACATATAATACATCCTAGAGAGGGCATCTACTACAATATTAGTTTTGCCACTCTTATGATTGCTACAAATGAGAAGGATCGTAAAGACTCTAACCACCTAAAATGCCTAGGGTTGAGGTTATGTTGCCCATTTATATATTTTAGGGACTCGTGATTAGTATGCAATACAAACTGTGATGGCCTAAGGTAATGAGACCAATGATCTAAAGCCCTGACAATAGCATAAAATTCTTTATCATAGGCGCTATAATTGGATCTCAATCCATTGATATTTTCACTAAAGAAGGCTATTGGCTTTCCTTCTTGTAGTAGAACCACTCCAATGCCTACTCTACTTGCATCACACTCGATTTCAAACACTTTGTCAAATTTGGGCAATTGTAGTACTAGGGCTTCACTTAATTTACCCTTGATGACTTTAAAGGCTTCTTGTGCTTGTTTGGTCCATATGAATTCACCCCTTTTGAGACACTCTATGTTGGATGCTAGAAGTGTACTAAATCCTTGGATGAACTGCCTATAGAAAGAGGTAAGTCCATGAAAGGATATAACGACATTGATGGATGTGGGTGTAGACCTCGTTCTTATTACCTCCACCTTTGACTCATCCATAAAAATACCATCTCTCCATACAATAAATCCTATAAATGTGACTTTTAGCACAAATAAGTCACACTTTTCTAGTTTACCATACAACTGGCTTTTCTTAAAAGCTAAAAATATAATCTTGAAGTGCCTTACATGATCATCACTACTAGAGAAAAATACAATAATGTCATCAAAGGAAACACCTACAAATATAGATATAAAGGGTCTTAGGACTTCATCCATGAGCCTCATGAAGGTGATTGGTGTGTTGGACAACCCAAATGGCATGACCATCCACCCATGTAGGCCTCCCTTGGTCTTGAAAGTGGTCTTCCATTCGTCTCCTTCCTTCATCCTGATTTGTTAGTAACCACTCCTCAAGTTGATTTTGGAGAAAACACTTGCCCCATGTAAAAAATCCAACATGCCATCAAGCTTAGGTATAGGATAACTATACTTGATAGTGATGTTGTTAATGGCTCTACTATCAACACACATCCTCATTGAGCTATCCTTCTTTAGTACCAAAAGGCTGGTACCACACATAGGCTAAGTGATTCCCTAATGTAACCCTTTTGCAACAATTCTTCAACTTATCATTACAACTCCATGACCTCCTTAGGGTTACACCTATATACCGATATGTTAGGGAGAGTATCACCGGGAAGAAAGTCAATTTGGTGCTCTATGCCTCTCATGGGAGGCAACTCACTAAATAGTTCACTTGGAAAGACATCCCCAAACTCACCTAGCAAGGTTTTGACCCTTGGGTCTAGTGGAATACCATTCTCATTATTTTCAAGCATTAACAAAAAAAATAATACATGGTTTTCCCTTTCCCTATGGCCTTATCTAAACCCTTCCCATCTATGAAGGATTTTACAATTTGGCTCTTCCCTAATAAGTGAGGAGCGAATGCTAAGGGGTGTGAGTACAATATTTTTGTTGGAATACTTCAAGATATAAGTGTTACTTCTTACCATCATGCTTGACATACCTATCATATTGCCAAGGCCTATCTAACAACAAATGCCATGCACCTATAGGAACTACATCACAAAAAAAAATTTATCTTAATAAGTTTTTCCTATGGAAAATGGAATAAAAAATTATTTATTAACCTCAACCATTGATCCATCATTAAGTCATTGAAGCTTATATGGCTTATCATGTGTAGTAGTGGATAATTAAGCTTCTTTACAAGAGTGAAAGAAGCCACATTGGCACAACTACCCCCATCAACAATAAGGGAAAATATTTTTCCAAGTATTGTGCACTTAGTATGAAATATTTTTTCCCTTTGGGACTCCTCATCTAAGAATTATTTTACATGAAACACCCTCCTTACCATCAAGGCCTCTCCAACATCCGGTGGGGCTTCCTCAAACTCGACCTTATCCTCCATTGTCGAGTGCTCCCCTTCTTCTTTCCCCTCCAATAATGCCTCCTCTAGGTCAAGAAAAGGCATCACCCTTTTGTTTGGACATTCATTTTGATAATTCCCAATCCCTTGACACTTAAAGCACCTCACTCCTTTGCTCCTACTTGTCTCACCTACTCTGTGCCTTCCCTTACCCTTAACATCAAATGTTTTGGGTTAGGAGATGGCTTATGTGTCTTCCTTTGAGGGGTTTTGCTTCGGCTTCACCATGCCAAACTTCAAACCCCTCTTTTATTTTTTAATCATCTCCACCTTAATGGCTAGATGAAACAATTCATATAAGGTGTAATATTTGTAAAGCTCCACCTTCCTAGAAATGTCACTTCTTAAACCTCCTAAGAATCGTGACATTGTGTGCTCCTCCAAACCAAGTCTCATAATGAGTTTTTTAAACTCCGTAATATATTCTTCTACACTCATAGACCCTTGTCTCAAAGAAGACATTTTATTGTAAAGGTCTTGGGTGTAAGAAGGTGGTAAAAATCTCTCCCTCATCAATTTTTTCATTTTTATCCATCTCATCACCTTAGACTTTCCTTTTTTATCCCTCTTGTGTACCAAGTTTTCCCACCACAAGGAAGCATTCCCTTTTAGCTTAAGGAATGCTACCTTGACAGACTTCTCATCATCATAAGGTTTGGCTTCGAACATCCTATTACACTTCAACTCCCAATCCAAAAAGTCTTTCAAATTATGTCACCCATCAAACTCCGAAATCTTTATTTTGCTATCATGAGAAGACTCCCTTCTAACATGTCTTCTCCTCCCTTGGAAACTAGGAGACTCACTGGAATAAGAGCTAAAATTACTAGCTTCTTCCTCTAGGTTTGGTTCCTCCTTTTCCACATGAAATGATGGGACTCTTCTTGAGTGAGGAATGGTAGAATTTGGTGTAAATGATTCCAAAATGCCTAGTACTCTCCTCATATATTCTTTCAAGACCTCTATATCCCCATATCTTCTTAATTTGTGTGCTTCTTCAAGACTGAAAACTCTAGGAGATTGTTTATTCTCCATGGTGGTTTGGAAAGGAAGAAGTGAAAACAAGTGTGCAAGTGTGGGGTGAGGATCAAATGGTGGGATTTTTTTTTTGGTGGTGTTGGTTCAAATGGGGTGTGGGAAGGTAAGAAAGGTTCTAATGGGGTAAGGTGGGGTATGGTGGTTCAAATGGTGATAAGTTTAGATGACAAGGTGGCCGAAGGAAATGGGAAGAGAAATGGTGGTTCTCAATGCTAAGGTGGTTGTAGTCAATTTTTTTAGTGAAAAAAATGGAGGGTTTTTATGGTGGTTTAAGTGGTGGTAGGGTGGCTAAAAAATGGGGATGGAATAGGGTTGAAAGTGGGGCTGGAAAATGGTGGTAATGGTTTGAAAATAGGGCTGGAAATGGTGTTATAATGTGCATAAAAATGACAGAAAAACAAAAGACCCAACTTTATTAACCTTGAACTTTAATACCAATTTGATGCATAAAATGCTAAATAAATTAGTTCTTGATAAGATTTGATGATGGAAATTGGTTTTACATCCAAAAAAAGAGAAAATAGAATAGAGGATGAGATGGAGAAAATGATTTGATATTCAAGTAACCTTTGAAATCAAATACTTACAATCACCACATAAGGTTTCAACTCTTAAGCTAAAGATTGTAAGATTTTTGAAATACAACAAACCATGCACTATATTTGTTGGGGGGGGGGAAGGTATTTAAAACCTTATCTACAAAATACTCAATCAATGTATGCCTTTTTCATTCATTTTTAAACCCATATAAGAGTGTAAGAAGTTGAGAGAAATTACAACCAACCCTTCGGTAACCATAAGGGTTCAACTTAACCAAACTCTACTCTAATGCATGCTAATTATGGTAGGACTCAAATAATCAGCATGGGGGATGATTTTTGAGCCTCAAAGAACCCTTTCTCATGTATTAAATGCTAAATTAGGTTTAAGAAATTAATAGGACTTAGAAAACATAAATTAAAAGAAAAAGAAAACTAATACATTACTCATGCCCATACTTAATTAAATAGAGAAAAGTAACTCTTCTCCCTCTCCTCATAGCTGAATTCTTTTATAGGCCATTAAACCCCTTAATTAATCACAATTAAGGTCTTGGAAAACACTAAACTCAACTCCAAAAATCTGTTGCAATAAGTGAAGTGAATGCATGCTTGGTTTGAAAATTGAGCATTCCATGGGGTTGTTTTGCTAGCTGGTTTTGGCTGAGATATGTGTGGCTTTTCAAGCCATATTTTTTAGCCATATTCAATCCATATTGAATCAAAGAAAAGGTGGTGATTTTATGGATTATAATTATTGTTGCATGACTTGCATGGCTCCTTATAATCTAGCTCATATTTTAGTCCAAGTAAGAAGAGTTTATAATTCTCCTAACTTAGAAAAATTTATGAATAGATTATTGTTATCACATGAGGGAGATTCTCTTGCATCATATACTCATCCTTTGTCATGCTGCAATATTCCTAAGAATATATCACTCAAAGAATGTTTGACCTTGAGCAAATGATACACCAAATCCCAGGTGTGCCATCGTCGATCAAAAGAAGCATTCCTCATAGCTTTGCAAACTCTTTGTTTGTAAATGCTAATGTGATGGTGGATATGTTGTAGAAGCTTGTGGTCCCCTATTTTAGGATGTATAGTAAGAAAATTGGCCTCAATTACCATGTTTCCCAATACAAGCAACACATGTCCACACTAGCAATACCAAATGAGCCTTACATGTGTAAGGGATTTGGGACTAGTTTTGTGGGTATGCACTTTAGCAATTCACTTGTTTACCAATTAATTCTATTTTCTCTTTTGCACAACTAACACACACTTTTTTTCAACAATTTGAAATTCGTAAAAAACTCTAGAAGTTTTCTGATAAGCTTTACAGGATTCAATAAGGAATAGATGAAAATCTTCAAAAAAAATGTTGAGAGATTCAACAAGGGAAAAGTCTCATCCTAAGTTGTCACCCCAACACCGCAATAACAACCTTTAGGAAGGGTTTGTTGCCACTTTCATACCTCTACAAGGAGCTGACTAAGTACAATCATAAGACTATGGTCGATGCCCTTGCAAAGGTCTATGCTTATATCAAATGGGAGGAGGATGAAGCTAACCATGTCTCACCATGAGAATAAAGAATGATGAGACATGAAGGCCACCAAGGTAGGGAATCATGTGTCACTACAAGACAACCATGAATATGAAAGTGTCGAAGTTGATAATTAATTGTTATAAGGAGTAAAGAACTAAGATGTGCAATTAATGAAAGCTCAAAATTTGTTTGTATGTTGCCTTATAAATGTTGTGTATACTTATGCCCAACAATATAGTCGTTGGAGTAAAAAAACCTATACCTGTTGTGTGAGCAACATATAGAAATTTTAGCATATAATGTCAACCATCCAATTGATTCATGTCACCAATCAATGTATTATGTCCATACTTAAAGCAAAAGTATTACCGTTGCATTATCTAGTTGATCAATTATTGGAACTAGTCCATTGGTTTTATGCCATGCATTTTTAGTCCTTTGAACATATATGAGCAGTCAAATGGTTTAACAAATCAACTGATGTGTCATATTAACTAGCCAATTACTTTTCTCAAACTAGTTGATTAGTTTAGGCCCTATGAAAAAAATCATTTTACGTTTTATCTCAACCCTTAGCCTAGTTGGTCAAACTAGTTGATCGGTTTATTAACTAGTCAATTAGTGTGATAAACTAGTTTAGGTGTTCAAACAGAGGAGAAATGAGTTTCTACTGGAGTTAAACCTATATCCTAGTTAGTCAAACCAATCAATCGGTTTGTGAGCTACTCGATCAGTTTGATGAACCAGCCGAAGTGTTCAAATAGAGACAAAATGGGAAGATACAAGAGTAAAAATCATATCCTGGTTAATCAAACTGGTTGATTGGTTTCTGAATCAATCAATTGGTTGGATGAACTAGTCAAAGTGTTCAAATAGATACTAAATGGATTTATGCAGTAGTAAAACCCATAACCTAGTTAGTCAAACCAATCAATCCATTTTTGAACTAGCTGATCAGCTTTATAGCTAGCTGATTAGTTTTTGAATTTTTGTAAGTTTACAGTTTTGGTTTTAAACTAAACTAGTCTATTAGTTTTGAGACCACTCAATTGGTTCCTATTGGAAATAACATGTTTAAAAAAACTTTTAAAAGGTTTTGGGATTTAAAACCAACAAGAAATTTATATCAAACAAACTTTAAGGATAATTTTAAAACATCCTAAGAGATTAAAACCAATGTGTTATGCTCAAACAACTTTACAAGATAACATAAGACTTAGAATATATGCCTTGAGGTATTGTGTCTTAGTAGTCATGATATAATCTTGTGATTTGAAACTTGATTGATCTTTTAAACGCCGCACTTAAGAAATTATTTGAATAAATGTGTTTTGACAACCTAGTAATCAACATAGCTCATACACACTTAAACAACCATGTTAACTTTTTTTTTTTAAGTCTATTTGCTATCATCAAAATAAGGTTTAAGACATTGATTGGCCTAGGAGGTCAATTAGTAGCTCGATAAAATTCAACTCACCCTGAGGCTTCATAGCATACAATCATGATTTGTTTGAAACTCGTGCTCAAAATTAAAGAATCATTGATCAAAAATTTAATGGAGAAACTAGACTATTTTGTCTAGTTCCATGTAACACCTCCAAAATTTATAGTTGAAAATCTTTGTTTGTTATGAAAATCCATGCACTAAAAATGGGGGATGCTACCACCGTGATCAGTACAAGGTTGATCCCAAGCCAATCTCATGCTAACCACAAGACTAAAGGTAAAAGAATTATTAACATGAATGATCAACAAAAACCATAATAGTTCAGCATTCATAAATAAAATCAGAGTAAGCAAATGTCAGGATTAATACAGAACTGAAATAAGGTACAAACAACACGTACTACGGGAAAGTAAAAATGGTAAGAAAAACAAAAAAATAAGAAGTCCGGAGAACACCCTCTCTGACCCTACACTAGGTGCATTAGGTCATCACTCTACCCCACCCAAGGCATCGTACGCTTCAAAATCATCAAGGGTATCATCTCCTACCTACGCAACTCAGGAGGGGCCACTGCTCATGAAATAAACAACATCCATGAAAGGGGTGATCAATATGTTATGTACTAAGTAAGGTAACCATATGGCTAAGAAAAAGAATAACATGTAGAAGGCAGATAATGCAAGAAGTAAATCAATCAGATTAATCGCCATTATTAGAATTTAGGCCATTAATTCCGTATTTTCACATCTCTCAAATTATATCTACATGAGTATAGGGACTCCACTATTATGGCCGATAGAATGAAAATAACTACTCTAGGACAGAATGCACATGTCCACTATTATAGCTGGTGGAATAATCTCCAAGGCAAAACGCTTCTAGCCACTATTATAGCCTGTAGTAAAAAATTATCCTAACCTGGCCCCGACCCACATGGTGTTCCACTGTAAATAATCAATGTCTTTTCCATGATTTATTACCATCCAAGGTTTGGTTTATCGAGATTATAACCCCCACTATTATAATCGGTAGAGTGGAAGTACTACTCTAAGGTCCTTGCCACTATTATAGCCAGTGGACCTAAAATACTACTCTAGGGTAGAACACATCTAACCACTATTATAGTCGATGGATCGATCTCTAGGGCAAGAATGCTCCTAGCCACAATTATAGCCGGTGGAGCAGAAATCATCCTAAGCCTGGGCCCGACTCAATAATCTTTCACATTAAGTAATTAGTGTTTTATTCATATCTTATTCCACAAATAACCCCAACTAGACATGCATGCTCCTAATGGACTTTCCCGACTCATTACTACTCTTCCACCCCAAACTTTCTGAATGAACTTGTCCTATAGCTTAGGACCTCTACACCCCCATGAATCCAAGACCCCTTTTTCTCCTTCCACCCTACTCACCATGAATCCAAAATCCCCCACACATGTGGGTTAAGGCCCACTTTCTTATTTCTCCACCTAGGCTCACCATCGCATATTAGGGTTTCCCTTTAAAACCTTAATCTGGCCTATGTGGGCCTAGCCTCTCTTTTTCCTATACAAATCATACCCCCCTCAATTCCAACACCATCACTCCACTCAATACAGTCCAAAAATCACAATTCTACTATCCAACTTCCACATGTGATAAAGAACTCCAGTTAGTCACCCTAAAAACCCTAGCACACCTCTTTTCTTTTACATATTCCATTCACACACAAACTCCACCCTCCTTTTCACTTGACTCACACCCTTCATATAACATACTCCTAATCACAACCCAAAATCCAACCAACCTCTATAAATTCTCTCATAACATCCCTATACTTAGGGTTTTCCCTTAAAAACCCTAGTTAAGCTCCCATGCATACTTACTCAAACCCACATACTATCTCTTCCCCAAGCACTCCAATCACCCAAAATACTCTTTCCTCCGCATGTTTAACCCCCAAACTAACTTTTTCCATGTAAGCTTTTCTCCCATGCAAAGACTAAACACCCTATGCAAGACTCACACTTCCCATACAAGATTTTTACCCTAACCCTTCATTTTATTACTTTATTCATTTATTTTATCACCCATATGTCACAATACACTTAGGCTTTTCTCCACTTCTTCTTACTTATTCCACCCCTTTAATTCTTTTAGATCCCCACAACCACTCAAACCCACCTAAGGCCTCTAATCATGCATGTCATACCATAACAACCATACATAAGAGCATGTCATACATAACAAGTCATATCACCCATATTACACATATTATAAATCGTATACAACATACCTTAGCTCCTTACAAGGCAAGTTGCATTACACACATATTTAGTCCATATTCATATATAAATACACAACACATATCATTACACCCATAAGCACATAAATCATAGCAAACCCAAGCCTTAACCATATCCTTACCTAATAGGACACCAAGCTTGGAGCATGAATCCTACGCCTCCTCATGGGAAGGGTTTTATTCACAACCTATAAGAAATGGAATACTAGTCATTTAACCTTCTTCCTGCTCCTTTTTCCTTTTCTTTATTTTTCTAATTACATAATAATAATAATAATGTTAATAATAACCAAAATATTTAATATAAAATATACTAAGTAAGTAAAAGGGATAAGGGCACAATTAGAAAGGACAGCAGGCAAAGTGTGACGGTGGCAGCATACAATGGTGGTGGTGGTAGTGATGGAAAAGAAGAGGTTTTGGGGTTGGAAAAGAGGAGGGGAGCTAAGTTTCTTGGGTGGTAGGGTTTCTAGGTCCGAGGGGTCGTGGTGGTGTTGGTGGTGTCTCACAGTGGCAGTTGTGGTGGTGGCTGAGAGGAAAGGGGTAATGGTGGTGTGGGAAGGTAGAAGAAAGTTTTATGGACAAGAAGGGAGGTAGTGGAGGTGGTGGTTGTTGTGGTGGTGGCGGTAGATATGGGTGCAAAAGGGAAACTTAAGATACTGTCTCATTGGGTGGAGGGTGATGCAAGGAAGAGGAATGGAGGATGTGGTGATGGTGGCGCGACGTGATGACGACTATGGTGCGGCGTGACGACGGCAATGGCGGCGGATGAAGAGGCTATGCGAGGAAGGCTGGGGGTGGGTTTCGAATGGCAAAAAAGAGAGAATGGAGGGCATAAGGGTGTGATATAGGAGAAAACACTCAAGAATTGGCTTTCATAATGGACAAGAAGGGAGGTAGTGGGGGTGGTGGTTGTTGTGGTGGTGGCGGTAGAGATGGGTGCAAAAGGGCAACTTAAGCTACTGTCTCATTGGGTGGAGGGTGATGCAAGGAAGAGGAATGGAGGATGTGGTGATGGTGGCGCGACGTGATGACGACTATGGTGCGGCGTGACGACGGCAATGGCGGCGGATGAAGAGGCTATGCGAGGAAGGCTGGGGGTGGGTTTCGAATGGCAAAAAAGAGAGAATGGAGGGCATAAGGGTGTGATATAGGAGAAAACACTCAAGAATTGGCTTTCATAATTATGGAACCAATTATTCTTCATTTGAAAAGTTTATCCTACAAATTTGAAGACCAACGGGTGGTTACATTGTTAGAAATGTAACAAACAAGCAACTAAGTATCTACATACAGATGCATGGCATGCAAGGAATGATGACCACATGCATGGGGTATATCTTTGCAGACTTGTTGAGCATTATTAGTAATTTAGCTAATTTATTAATTAAGTAGTAAAGTTGGATAATAAAGTTAGCATAAAGATAGCATAAAGTTAGCATAAAGGTAGCATAATATCTTTTAGCTTGGAATCTTTTGAATTATACTTTTAGCTGGTGGTAGAAAGGTTAAAAGCTGCTATGAATGTCAAGTATGGTCATGGGGAATTGAAGTTGAATATAATTGAATTTTTTTTGAGTTCAAACTCAAGCAAATCAAATCTATGTGAAAGGTTTAGCTTGAAATTTTTAATCTCTTCGTCTGTGTGAATTAGAGATTAATCCATATCTTTTCTACTCTCCTTAATCCATATTTTCCTGTCATAATTACCATCAAAATCCTACTTTAATTCAAGATTAAACAAAGTCCTAATTTATTATACACAACTAAAACCCTAAACCCTCCATTCGAAACCCTAACATTTTCATACAAACCAAACATCACCTTAATCATCCTATTTGAATCAAACCCTAACCCTAACCGTAAACCACGACTTCAACATTCATCTAAACCCTAACCTTCAAAGCTTAACATCATCAACAACCCATTGTCAAATGCATAAGCTAATTAGTACACACATTGCAAACCATCGTCATTAACAAACCACCATCACCGAATCATCACCGTATTGTGCGGATCATCTTTATCTTTGTTTCACCTTATTCGAAGTTCCTTATCATCCATAACCCATTTTCAAAGCTTCCTCTAAACTTTATCAATCCAATCGAGCTATATTCTCATTAATTTGAGAATTCCACTCTCCCACACACATGAGGGTGTATTTATAGGGAAAAATGGCCAGGGAAGTGGACAAATGAGGGAAGAAGATAAGGGGAGGAGTGGTTAGCTGCCAACAGGCATGCAAGTCGATGTAGCTTGCACAATAGGGGATAGGGCAAGGGATTTTTTAGGGGTGCAAGGGGTTAGGTGGAGATTTTAGGGTCGTGGGAGGGAGAGGATAAGTGGAGGATAGTGCCAGCTGCACACCCTACAGGTCCAGATGGGGAGAGGGTGAGGGGAGAGAGAGAAACGTAGCTGCAAAGCAGCCATGCCTACAGCTTTAATCGGGGGGAAGGTTGAATACAGGGGCAGAAAGGGAAGAAAGAAAAGAAAGAAGGGAGAAAAAGGGAAAAGAGAGGGATAAGCATGGGCGTTGGGCCGTGTGAAGGAAAAGAAAAAGAAGGGAAGAGTAGGCCAAGGAAGGAAAGGAATGGAGAGGAAGGGGAAAGGGGGATTGGGCTCACACTGGACGTGGCCCAATCAGGCGAGGGAGGGAAGAAAGAAAGAAAAAAAAAAGGAATAAAAGGAGAAAGAAAAGCAAGAAAAGGGGAAGAAAAGGAAAAAAAGGAAAGTGATGTGGTTATGTGGTTTGGGATTTTTTTAATTTTAGGAATAATAAATATTAGTGATAATAATAAAATAATTTTTCTTTTTTAATTTTGAAATTATTATTATTATGATTTACTTAAAATTTATTTTAGTTTAGTAAATAATTATAGCCTCCACTAATTTGATCCCTACATCATTTGCCCCCTTTTATGGCCATTATTATTATTATATCATTATTTTATTAAAAATGGTATATTTAATTAACCCTTACCCAATAATTCTTATTTTATTTTTAATTCCTAAAATAGAGTTTTGGGGTATTACATTCCACATATACATGGTAAGGATTAACCCAAAAGTCCATATCCACAAGTACCAAGTTGACCCAAATCACCACCTAGTAAGGCAAAAATAGAGGAAATTTGGCTCAAAGTACAATCATATCATCAACGATGAAGTAAAAAAAATTGACAGTGGATTCATTTATGAAGTACATTACCCAAAATGGCTAGCTAACAAAGTCATGGTGAAAAAGAAAAGTGGAGAGCGTGTGTCAACTTCACTTAGCATTAACAACACTTACCAAGAGAGCATCTAAGTGAAGCTCTTTGTAGTATAATTAAGTGTCCAACATCACACTTAATCAATATATACCACCACTCTATTTCAAGGTAGGCACTAAGGCTGCTATCATACCATAACAATAGGTCACCACAGTACAATCATCATTATTTGGGCTTAAGCCATTAATTAAGTATTAATCATAACCATCTCTCGATTTATATACACATAGGTTCGGGGACCCCACTATTATAACTAGTGGGCTGGGCACAAGATGTACAACTTCAGGGCAAAAAGTACTTGGCTACTATTATAACCGATGGACTGGTGAACATCTACAATCCCTAGGGCAACACATGTCTAACCACTATTATAACCGATGGATCGGTAAACATATACAATCTATAGGGCAACACTCACTTGGCCATTATTATAGCTGGTGGACTGGCACAGATGATATAATCCATATGGTTCTGACCTATATGGTGTTCGACTATAAGTGATTAGTATCTTTCCATTTAATTAGCACACCAATTTCATTTATTGAACTTGAGGAGGAGATCACAAACCCAAAGACATAAAGGTATACCGGTCACACTGATGCATATAAGTAGCATAGTATCCTACCAACTATCAACCCAGGGATGCAAAGGTATCATGTTCAAACTGGTGTATGAAGACACTCAGTACCCTACTGACAAGGAAACCAAATTCATAAGTATGCATACCCCCTATGTGATACCCCAAAATCCTAATTTCCGAAATTTTGGCTAAATAGGGAATTATTAGGAAAATTAACTATATAAATTCATTTATTAAGATGAAGAGAGTTAATTAAGGTAGATTAAGAGGAAAATAATAAAGAATTTAATTGGAAGAAAATTTGGGTATTTTTCCTAATTAGCATGGAGGTTAAGGAAATTTATCTAAAATAGTCTAAAATAAGCAAAAAAGGAATTTATTTAATATTTTATAAATATTAATATTATAAATAACCCAAAAATACCCCAATTTCCCCATAAGTAATTTTATTTATTTTCCCCATCCTATTTATTTCCTATTTTCCCCTTTCTTCCTTTTTCTCCCTCCTCTTCTTTTTTTTCTTTCTTCTTCCCCCCAGTTGGGCCAGCCCACCGGCCCAAACCCTTCTCCTCTCCCCCGTCTCGCGTACAGGCCGCCCAACCCCCCGTCCCTTCCTTCTTTTCCCTTCCCGCGGCCCAGCGCCATGCGACGCCAACCACTGTGCGTCCTGTGTGCTGCGTTTTGCCCTCAGAGCCGTCGAAACGCCGCGTCACTCTTAACGGCCTTATGACCGTTGCCAGCCTACAACGCGACGCTGTGTTTTCCTCCCACAACCCTTAGTACGCCGCGTTTGACTTACGGATTAAATAAACGCCGCCGAACCGGCCGGTTCCCCTTCTTTTCCTTCTTCCGCTGGACCACCGGTCCACCTACCTGTCTTCTTCTTCCCCGACCTGCACCGCGTCCTGCAAGTCGACGCCTGCTGCGCAATCTTCGCTGGCAGCCACTAGCGCCGATCGTCCTCCCCTGCCTCCCTGTCATTTTCTTTCCCTTTTTCGACCCCAACAAGCTCCACAGCTACCCTCCCTGCGTGCCATCTCCCTTCCTTTTTTCTCCCCTCCTCCCAACCCAACCTGCCATGGCAGGACCTGCACCGCCTGCCACCGGCCGGCCACCTGCACACCTGCCCCGCTCGTCCCTTTCTCCCCTTGTCATTTTACCCTCCCAATTGCCTATAAATACCCCCCATTGGCAGCCATAACCAGGTTCCTTTTCGATTTTTGCCCCGGAACCCTACCTCTCTGCTGCCTCAAAAAGACGGGCTTTCCACCGCCACCGGTGACGGCCACAGCCACCTCTGCCCACCGTTATCATCCTTGCACCTCCCTCGACAAAACCAAGCCACCACCACCCTCCGCCTTGCCCTGCACGTGCCGCCCTAGCCGTGCAAAGTCCACTGCTCGAAACCACCTCTTCCAGCCATCGCCGCCCCTCACGCCGCCCGTAGCCGCCACCTCCGCCGTGTTCCACCCTCCTTCCACATCCCAAAGTAACCTGTAGGTCCTCCCCTACCTGCCCATACCCTCCTTACCCTCTGCTTCCTTCTCCACCGGCCTCCACCATTTTCCACCACCTTCTTCCTCCTTCGGCCGCCGCGTCCACCACCGCGCGCCGCCGCCCTTCTCACGCCACCACCCTCATTCCACTCCCCTTCATCTGTTGTTTCTTCCCCCACCTCAAACATCTTCTTTTCTCCTCCCATCTAACCACCACCTCCATCTTTCCCCCTCTTCTCCTCCTCCACCGCCGTCGCCGTCGCCGCCACGTGCTGCCGCCAGACCACCACGGACCCTAGGTGGTTCTCCACTCATCCAAACCCTAATATCCCTTTTACATAACTGCTACTATTTTCTACTAATATTAATACTAATATACTTATTATTATTATTATTATCATTATTATTATTACTTTTATTATTGTTATTATTATTATTACTATTGTCATTATTACCATTATTATTGCCTCTATTATTAAGATCTTATTTTCTTACTAATACTAACATCCCTTTTGAACCCTAACTTTTATTATACTTAACTTTAATCTTAATTTTTATAATTATTGGTATTAACATTATTAATAATATTACTATTATTACTTCTATTATCCTTACTACGGTTATTATTGTGGTTGCTAAACCTTACTTGGTTGTATTATTGTTATTATCATTACTACTAGGAGTATTATTATTATTATTATCGTTATTATTAGTTTTATTATTATTATTATCACTATTTTTCTATAGTTAGCATGAACATTACTATTATAAGAATATGGCTAATGGGTTTTAATAAAATAAGTGTAACAATAAGTATCAAAAAAATAAATATATTTGGACTACTAATATTTAGTATACTAATCCTAAGGTAAAAACCCTAGTTTTTGTATAACACCCTCTTTAGTAATAAAAACTCTAATCCTAAACTAGAATAAGGAATTGTGGTACTTATAAGGGAAACTAATACTTAGCATTTCTCCCTTTTATAGGTAATCCCGACCAAAGCCCTAAGGAGTTAGAGGAGTGTGCTCCGAGCCCGGCGTCGCCTTAGGTAAGGACGAAGCTAATGGCCTTGTGCTATGTGTGACATGGATGTGTTGAATGTTGTGTATGCCATGCTATGCCATGTATTATATAATCTGTGTATAACTTGTCTTATGTGTAGCGCAACTTGGAGATTGAGGTATGTTGTATGTGCTCCCATGGTATGAGCATGACATGTATATGTATGATGTTTATGATGTATTATGTTATGGCCCTCTAGGACATGCATATTAGGATAAATGGTAATATGAGTTGGGAACCATCATGGGAGTCTTGAAGTTTGTATGATGGTATTAATGTTCTAGGGCGGTACTAATGGTTCGCATGGTGGTATTCGGGTTGTATGGTGGTATTTATGATTTTATGGAGGTATTAATGTTGTATGATGGTATTAAGGTTTGTATGGTGGTATTAATGTTCGTATGGTGGTATTAATGATTGCATAATGGTATTAATGACTTATGGTGGTATTAGGGTTTGCATGGTGGTATTATGGTCGATATGGTGGTATTAGGGTTTGCATGGTGGTATTAGGGTTCGTATGGGGGTATTAATGATTGCATAGTGGTATTAATGGCTTATGGTGGTATTAGGGTTTGTATGGTGGTATAAATGTTCGTATGGTGGTATTAATGATTGCATAGTGGTATTAATGGCTTATGGTGGTATTAGGGTTGCATGGTGGTGTTATGGTTTGTATGGTGGTATTAATGATTGCATAGTGGTATTAATGGCTTATGGTGGTATTAGGGTTTGCATGGTGGTGTTATGGTTTGCATGGTGGTATTAATGTTGGTATGGTGGCCTTAGGGTTTGCATGGTGGAGTTAGGGTTTTGCATGGGAGTTAATGATTGTACGGGATTAGGGTTTGGAGTGATTAACTCTGGGGTGTTGTGATTAAGTAGGGTCGGAGCAACTAATCGTGATTGTTGAGGACAATTAAGGTTTGGGATGGCTAAGTATGGGGGTTATGGTAAAATAGGGATAAGAGTGGCTAACCACGGTTGGTGTGGACAACTAGGGTTGGTTATGGTTGCTTAGAGTTGTTCGGTGTTATCATGTGTATCTATTGATTGAAGGGTAGTTATGAATGTGGGGTTTTATTAGTTGTGATGAGTACAGTATAAAGAGAATGATTTATGCATGTCAAGGGTGTGGTGCGATTCAGTAAGACACGGATAAGACATTAATTATGTAAAGTGAAAGACTGTTGAGCCAGACCCAGTCCGGTCCACCAGTTAGAATAGTGGCCAGAGGCATTCTGCCCTGGGTGTTTATTTCCGGTCCACCGGCTATAATAGTGGTCAGAGGCGTTCTGCCCTGAGTGTTTATTCCGGTCCACCGGCTATAATAGTGGGGGATTCAGGCTCGACAGACCCAAACGAATAAGTTAATCCACTGGGAAAATACTAAGTACTTACAGTGAAACACCATGTGAGTCGGGGCCAGCCCGGTCCACCGGTTAGAATAGTGGCCAGAGGAGTTCCGCCCTGGGTGTTGATTTTGGTCCACCGGCTATAATAGTGGTCAGAGGCGTTCTGCCCTGTGTGTTTATTTCCGGTCCACCGGCTATAATAGTGGGGCTCCCGCGCTCACATAGATTAATGAAGAATGCTTTGAATGAATGTGAATGAAGTAATCCATGGGAAAATACTAAGTACTTACAGCGGAACACCATGTAAGTCGGGGCCAGTCCGGTCCACCGGTTAGAATAGTGGCCAGAGGCGATCTGCCCTGGGTGTTGATTCCGGTCCACCGGCTATAATAGTGGTCAAAGGCGTTCTGCCCTGAGTGTTGATTTCCGGTCCACCGGCTATAATAGTGGGGCTCCCGCACTTACATGGATTATTAAAGAATATGTGTGAAATGGACATATTATTAACAAGGATAAAGAATAAGTCACCGGAAAGTACTCAAGCCTTATCTTGTGTGTTATCGCATGTTGTCTATATGATCATGCTATGTGCGCTATGTGGTATGATTGTATGCTTGGCCTTAGCGCACCAGCGCCCTTACTCAGTATTGGACCCGTACTGATACTACCTTGATTGAATGGGTCCTGTGATGATCCACCGATGGTGGGGAGCAGACCTCCTATGCAGGTTTGATCGGTTATTGAATTGGGATGGAAGACTTGGCTTGAGTGAGTAGGTGATCCGGATATTGGTCCCTTGGGACCGGTCTTATTAACCATATTTTGTACTACGCTTCTTGCTTTGAAACCATACTTTTAAGTTGCAATCTTAACGATATTTTAATTGTTGTTGACACGTGGTTTTCGTGAATGGACCTATGTTTTGGTGACTCTTACTTAATGATTGTTTAGTTAGCCTTAGCACTTAGTATCGGAACGGTAGGAGTGAACCGGTCTGGTACTAAATGTGGCGGTAATACCCTCAAGTTTATGGTTTTAATTCTTTCGCTTCCGCTAAAACCTTTGTCTTAAACGAAATTTTTCAGTAGTAAATTTGGGGGTGTTACACCCTAAGTAAGTCCGTAGAGCTAAAGAGAGTAAGATGTAGGGCCTAGTTGGGGCACTAAGGCACACCAGCAAAATCTAGAATAATTGTGGGCTAAACCATGTCTTTAGGGTAGCGACTCCTAAAGAGCCACCATTCCCGATCTCGAGGTCTTTCACTTTAAGTATTAGTGTCTGAATTAAGGTGACCACGAGAAACACATCAATCACATATTTAATCATTTTTATTTGTTTCCATTATTTTGAAGTGATCATTATCAGGATTGTTATTAATGTTAACTTAATTAGTCCACTAAGGCCATCCTAAGTTTCAATACTCATACTTAGGCACCTTAGGTCAAAATGACCAAAATACCCCTAAGGATAAGACTTCCTCTTACCATCCACTTCCATCACATAATTCATTTTTATTTATCAACAAGCCATAATAGGTCAACATATCATGATTATACTATTGATTATAAAATTGAAGTACCTTTCCCACCAAATGGTCATTTACACAAACCCTATATGCACTTCTAGAACAAACAACGCACATTCCCATGTATAATTAACAATTAAAGCACCTCTTATATGTTTATGAAAATAACATCATAATGCCACCTAATTTACCAACTTACCCCTAGACCATGCTTACTCATTAAGATACACTCTAATTTACTGAAATACCCCTAGCCTTATAATATACATGATTATACTTAAACATGTGATACTAAGGTCATAAACCTCTATTCTCTCATTTATCATCACTTATTACTTATTATGAAGGTTCATTAGACCAATTGCCATATTACATGCACAGTTACCAAATTACCCCTTTTTAATTATAAAATTACTAAAATGCCCTTCTTACTTAGCAAATTACCAAAATTCCCTTCTTACTTGTGAAATTTCTAAAATTCCCTTCTTACTTATCAAATTATTAAAATACCCCTCTTACTTATAAAATTACCAAAACACCCCCTATTACTTGTAAAATTACCAAATTACCCTTCTTACTTCTAAAATTACCAAAACACCCTTCTTACTTATAAAATTACCAAAATACCCTTCTTACTTATAAAATTTTCAAGATACCCTTCTTACTTATAAAATTACCAAAAATACCACTTTCTCAAGCAAAATTACTAAAATACCCATAGCACATAAAATATTAATATCTATGGCCCACATACATTATTTAACACCACAAAATCGTTTTTATTATTCTTAACTCCCATTATCACCTACCATGCATATTTATTTAAGTCACTCCTTATGTATAAGTAAAATTACTAAAATGCTCCTAGGGCTCATATTAGCATTATTTCTACTACAAGTGTCCATATTTACTTAGCATAGTATGCACATAACATCATTATTAACATCAACCCCTTTCTTAACTACCATTTCCACGCATGTCACACTACATAAAAGACATCATACTTTTCTTCAACCTTTCAATATAACATTAAAAATCATGAGATGATTAGCAAGACATCATATACACACAAAATACATACCAAAACCCTAATGTGCTAAAATACGTAAATCCATATATTTTAGTAGAGTATAACAGTTACCTTATTTTTGACAACAACCAAACTTTACTAGTATTTCGGTTTAAAAGCTTAAGCTTTGATTAGTAAAAATTGTACCTAAAAATAATTTCACAAGTAGCATATTAGTAGTAGATAATTAAAAGAATGATTTTTATCAAAAGACTTATTAAATACCATTATTACTAACTATACTATACCTCAAAAATTAGTTAAATAAACTTAAAATGATGTAGCAACACTCACGCTACATAGGCAGCCTCAATTGCATGCACAAAAAGGGGGGAAATGGGGGAGTAAGGTTTGGACGAAAGTGGGGGAAACGGGTCTTTGGTGGTGTGTTGAGGGAGGAATTGGGGTTGGTAGTTGGGTGCAGGAGTAAGGCAAGGTGTAGATGGTAGCTAGGGGTTGTGGAGTGGCTTCTCAAGGCGGCGGAGATGGTGGTGGTGGTTGATGAAAGGAGGGTGCAAAGAAGGGAGGAAGAAAAGGAAGAAAGGAAAAGAAGGAGGAGAAAAGGAGGGTTGCAGAGGGAGTTCAGGCAAGGTGAGGTAGGGAGGTGTTATGGGGGATGTCAGGTGACCGAGGGGTGGCTTCGATGGAGGCAGAAGAGAGAAAATAGGTGGCGTAAGGTGGCGTGCAGGGAGGCGGTCGAGAGAAGAAAAAAAAGGAAAGAGAGGAGGAGTTAGCTACAGGTGGAGGGCGTGGCTACTTGGGGTGGTGCAAGGAGGAAGTAGGGGAGGCAGGGGAGCCAGTGAGGTGGTCAGTTAGGCGGTGGAGATGGCGACTAGGGGCGGTGCAACAAAAAAAATAGAGGAGAAGAGGAAATAAAGAAGAAAGGGAGGATTGGGTAGGGAAAGAAAGGCTCGAGGGGGAGAGATGGGGCAAAGGAGAAGAAGAGAAGGGAAAGAAAAAGAAGAGGAGAGGAAGGGAGGAGGCAGAGGTGCAGGGTTAGGTGTGTGCAGGGGAAGTGGGTAGGTCAGCATGTAGGGTGGAAGGGAGAGGAAGAAAAAAGGGAAAGGAAAAAGGGGCATGTGGGGCAGTTGCGGGGGGTGTGTATGGTCGGAAATGGAAGGAAAATGGACAGGACAGAGAGGGGTAGGCTGGGGTTGGTATAGGTAAGAGTTAGGTGGGAGAGGTGCAGGAGGAGGTTGTTTGGCTCATCGACGCAGGGGAGAAAAAGAAAGAAGGGGAAGAGAAGGAAGGAGGTCAAGCAGGCCGACCTGTTCGAGGGAGGAAAGAAAAAAAGAAGGGGGGGAGTTGAGTTGGTCCAACAGGGGTGAAGAAGGAAAAGAAAGAAAGAAAGGGAAGGCTGCGGCGCGAGATGGGCCGGCGGGGAAGGAGGAAAGGAAAAGAAGAGGAAAGGGACGGGCTTTGGCCCAGCGGGGAAAAAAAGGGGGAAGGAGGCTGGCTAACCCAAGAAAAAGAAAGGAAAGGAAGAAAAGGAAAAAGGAGAAATGAGAAAGAAAAAGGAAATTAAAATTACTTTTAGAGTTAGGATTAAAAATTAGGTTGATGGAAATTTATTTATTAAATTAATTTACTCAAAATTTAAAGTATTAATTTAAGAGGATAATTTTGTAAAATTATGGGTTTAGTAATTTATTTAAATAAAAGAGTATGATAAAATAATAAATTATTTATTTTAATTTATTTAATAATCCTATCTATTTTTATAAATCAAAGTTCCACAAAATAATTAAATTAATAATTTAAGCTTAAATTATTCCAAGTAAAGGGTTAGTTATTGAATTTTAGGTTTTAAAATTTTGGGGTATTACACTAGTAGTCTCCAAAACTATAACTAGTGCAACCCTATTAAGGGAATATTAGATGAAAATAATTTAATTTATTATGTAATTAAGGGCCTACAAAATATTAAGACTCGCTAAAACTAATTAGAAAAGTTGGCACTCAATCTCATTATCATTACTCAAAATCTCAAGTCATACTTCCAATATTATCTGATTGTAATAGTCATGAGACACCCTATTTGTAATATATTACATTAGTTGGAACTTTTGGGGAGATTGGTTAAGTGGGTCATGAACTCAGTGAGTACAACATCGCTTGCCAACCAAAAAACACCATTAAATCATTATTATTGGCTGACTTTATTGTTAATTTTAATGTAGCCCCCTTCGTTGAGCAAGAACTACTTTTGGTCTAGTTACATATCTATTTAAGGTGGATGTTGTTTATGGAAAAATATAGGAACATTTGAGGCATTGAACTTGGACTTGTAATCATCTTATCTAAAGGGGACACCATCTAGTGGGTTATCACTTGCGAATTTAAATTAACTAATGATAAGGCTAAATACAAAGCTTTTATTGCAAGGTTGCACTTGTCAAAAGGATATGGGTATCAAGATTCTCATCATCTCATTTGATTCACAACTAGTTTCTAGTCAAATTAACAAGTCTTACCAGGCCAAGGACCCTAAGATGGTCAACTACTTTACAATGGTTAAGTCGCTACAATCATCCTTCATTGAGGGCATAATCACACAAGTTCCCATACTTAATAATGGTCACATTGATGCCTTGGTGAGCTTGGGATTGGAAATCCTGACTAAAGGCCCTTAGACCATCATAGTGTTGTATATGTAGTGTCTTTCCATGTGGCCTGAGACAAAAAAAGTCTCAACAATGGAAACTCAAGCAAAATGAATGACTACTCTCCATAGCTATATAGTGGAAGGGGAACTCTTCAGCAATAAGAACAACGCTCAGAGGATCCATGATAAGGCAAAGAGATTTATTATATACAATGGGTAATTCTATATGAGATTCTTTCTGGGACCCTTGCTAAGGTGAGTAAGCCTCAAACACGCTAAGATACATCCTCGAGGAGACAGAAGATAGGGAGCACAAGAATCACTCAGATTCCTAAAGTCTTTGTAATAAGGTTTTCACCACAGGATAATATTAGCTAGGTATGCAAGAAGATTGCGTTAACTACATTAGAAAATGCAATAAATACCAAAGATCCACCCAAGCTATCCACTAGCCCACATAATAGTTACACTACAACCACACTCTATGGTATTTCCTGAAGTAGGGAATAGACGTAGTGGGGAATATGATGACGGCAGCTAGACAATGCCAATACACGGTGGTCCTTGCTGATTGCTTTACATTATAGTTTGAAGTTGAAGCCTTCGCTTGAGTTTAAGACAAAAAAGTAAAAATTTTCCTTTGGGAGAACATCATTTTCTAATTCGAGGTATTGAAGGAAATCTAGATAATGACTCCTAGTTTATCACAAATGATTATCATTTTTTTTAAGAATGGGGGATCAAGTTGCCGATGATTAAGAAGAGACTTAGCAAACCAAAAGGGAATTGGGATGAGGAGGTTTGGAATCATATAATAGTATAGGACCACCACTCACTCATCAATAGGGGAATCCCCCTTTGTTCTAGGATAATATATGAAGGCGATGCTCCTTGTCAAAGCAAGGTTCTCTATCATTAGAATGCAATTCATTGATGAACGAAAAAATACCCATGAGTTATTACATAACCTAGAAATCATTGATGAACAAAGGGACCAAACCCTTATAAGGATGGAGACTTACCAATAAAGGGTAGCTTGACATGTCAACAAGAATATCCAAGCATGAAGATTCAAGGAAGGCAAATGGGTGTTAAGAAAATTTTTCTAGAACACTTATGAGCCTAAAATAGTAATTTAGGTCCCAATAAGGAGGGATATTATAAGATTATAAAGACAATAAGCTAGGGATCCTACAAGTTATATGAACAAAATAGAAGAAACATCAACAATAGCTAGAACACCACACATCTCAAATTATATCATTTTTTAGCAAATATCCAAGTAAGGTCTTACCCACCCTACACTATTCCTTAGCATAGGTATGTGTCCCACTTCCCAATTTCATTATTATATCTATTACTCATAGCCAAGAATAACTATTTAGTTACAATAGTTGTTCATATTTATTCTTGACTAATATAAATTTTAAATACACTACCAACTACCCTAATCATACTGAGAGGACAACACTCAATGCCGTGTTACATCTGGTACCACAATGGGAGAATAAGTGGTTCAAACACCAACCCACAAATCTTGGGGAGGATATTGTAACTCTGGCCTCATATAATGACATCCATGTGGCGCCAAAAAAGATCATCATGTCTTTGAATAGAATGGGCACCTATAAACATCAAGCCACCATAATGGGAGTTATACTCTTTTCCTTAGTCGAATTTTTTGTCCAAAGGGGTTTACCAATAGGGTTTTAACAAGGCAGCATAAATTTGATATCCCACACAATCAACATTAGACTAAACTTACTACCCTAACCACACAATTTAAAGTAACAAAGTATTTCTAGAGCATAACTCTAACTATTTTTATTCATCTTGTAATTATAGTGAAACATTGTGTGTTGCTCCATACATGTTGTAACATTGTACCATGTGAGAGGTGAGAAAAAATGAAATAATAAAATAATCCACACCCCCATTCTCCTATTTGAATGGAAAAATGATACCAATGTGACTCAACTGCTCAAATACCTCTTGGTTCAAGTAGGACTTTCAAATTTCTACCAAGAGCTCATAGTATTTGTAACCTTCCTCAAAAATTTATTTCTTCATTCATGCTTTCTTATCAAACAAGAGGTGAAACTACTCTCAGCTCTACCTATTTCCCTGATGTAGCTTTCAGCACTAGTAGGCCTCAATATCAAAGCAATACTAATAGTCTTCACAATACTTCTTAGTTATGTGAATGACATTTTCCTTGTCATGGAGTTTGGCTCTGGTTTTCATAAGCATCCTCTTTTCCACCTCAAGGTAAGCCTTTCTCTTTCTAATATGCAAGCTTCGTAGTATGCTAATTCTACTTGATGCTCTTCCACTTTTTTCCAAAGTATTTCCACTTTGGGGCACACCTCAATGATGTCAAGGAAAAATTTCAAAGACCCACTACATATTCTCGTTGTTATAATAGCACTCTTATAGAATAACTCAATGGGGCATGAGAAACTTTTGACCCTATGCTTAGAACCTATCTGTCTCACTATCAAAATTTAGCCTCTTCTCAGGATTTTGCAAAGGAGAGGAGGTTGTGTTGCTAGAACCTATCAAAAAAGTCACCATGTTTTGTAAAAAAATAAATTAAGGACTGAAAAAACTCCAAAAGATATCTTTTTAGCAAAAACTAAGACAATTAGGAACATAGTATGAGCACAATCATTTATATAGCCCAAAAGGGAAGCTGTAACAATCGTTAGGAAATTATTTTCCCACTCACATTCCTACACACAAAAAATGAAAATATGGGAAATTAATTAACTTTTGGGTTGAGAATCAACTAAGGAACGCCGCATGATCAACAACTCCACCAAGTTTAAAATATCTGATGTGGTTGGAAATCTAAGTATTTTCCCAAATATCCAAGAAAAAAAAGGCTACAAAGCACATTGAATAAATCTAGTTTATTTTGGCAGTTGCAATCCCTAAAAAATGGATTTGCATGTTTGAACCAAAAAAAAATCACACGCATGATCCTTTTGTAGGATTAAAAATAGTATGGGGGAAACATAAAATTAGAGATGAGTCAATAACAAGGAAAAAATCTCATAAAAATAAAGACGTGTAATGAGGAATTAGAACTTACAATCCAAAAATATCTACTAAGGTTATTACAACTTACAAAGTTTTAATCTAGTACACTAAGTCTAGAATCATTGATCAAGTTACCTCTAAACCTGAGCATGCATCAAAAAATAATAAACCCCCTTACCTAGGTTAGAAAGGCATGGGGTTAAGAATTTGATAACTTGGTGTAGAGGCCACACACTATATGTTCCTCCACATGGAGGGTTGTTCCTCCACTTGGAGGGTTGGGAGGAGGAAATCATGTAACTAGATCAGGGAAAGCCAAGAACACTTGACATACACTTTCCCTTTATAAAACCTCACGTTACCACTGGAAAGTCTCAAGGGATGGGGAAGGAAGGATCAACTGGGGCACACCCGCACCACTCATCATGCATAGAGAGGTGGATAGCACTAGGGATAGAGTATATGTGGAAGGCAACCCCTTGTCGCCTTGCCCTCCACTATAAGAGGATTCCACATCCTTGATCAATGATTAGACCAATGAATGACCACTCATAGGGGAATCTTTGAACATTTGAGAACATCTAGCCTCCATATGATAGACCCACTCTACTAGCTTTGGGGGCCTGTGAATGCCTTCTCCTCTAATTCTATGGTATGTCAACGGGTGCTAGAAAACTCCATATCCCTTTTCCTAAAGGTTTCCCTTAGGTTATTAAGCTCATCCTAAGACTCATCAATCTTGGTCTTCTAATCCTTATGTTTGAGTTGGAGACACTCCACTTCGATAGCCAGCGCAACGATACCTCAAAGAGCCTATAAAGAAAAAACAACAAACACATGGTTGAATACCAATGTCATTGTGACAATGATATAGGAAAATCTAAGGAATATTCAACTTTCTCTTTCTTGGATTTTTATTCTTAGAATATTAAATATTATTAAAAGTTTCCTTCCATGAATAACATTTTCTCAAAAGATTCTTGCAAGGGTATCACATTCTTGCAAGATGACATATAAATTGTGAAGATTATTTAAGACATGTTTGTCACAAGGTTGGAAACGATAATGGTAAGGTAGTATAATGAAAAAAAACAAGCTACAACAATCTATCACAAGTGGTGATTCAAATTTGTAGGTTGCTTTAGTTTGTTGTAACAAAATTAGTTTCTTTTTTCTATATAAGACCACCAAAAACATTCCTCATTTGTAACATATTATATTTAAACTTTAATACAAGGAACCATTTAGGTTATATTCTCTCTATTTGAGAGAAGGTTCAATAATATTTGTGAGATTGAATTTCTACTAGTATGTTTACTTTGTGTGTTTTTATTAGGACCCTTGAATGTCATCTTTGTGAGACATGCAAAGTTACATTTTCTTTTCACATATTCATCTAATTTGAGTAATCATACTTTAACATCTTCAATTCAATAGTTTGAATCTTCAAACTAAACCTTCTCCTTATTTTCTCATCATCATGCATATCATTTTTGGTATTAGAGATACTATGTGTTGGCAATGCATATCATTTTGGTATTAGAGCCTGGTTGGCTTTTCATTTATTGAATTATCAACCATGGATCTTATAGTCAACCATATCATTTAAATCCCTTACTATATTCAACCCCCATATCATTTTAAAATCCTTTACATTTTCAACTCTCCCTTCACATATTCAAACCCACTCGTCATATCTTCAAACTCAGAGTTTGAAGGCTTCAAAACTTTAACCTCATGCGAATACCTCTTCCAATTTTCTAACACTTTTTATGCATCTTCAACCTTATTAGGTTATCTTTAACCCTTAAAGATTTTTTTCCCCCCCACAAAATACCATCATTCAACTTTTTAACATTCTTTTGTCAAGAATCCAAATGCACTATGTTCCACTCCACAATTCCTCCACATTACATGACTTCATTCATTTCATCTTCCTTAGAATATATCCAAAGAAAGAACCCATCAAGATCCATAAAGAACCTGTCATGAACTATTCTCCTTTGTCTGTCCTCATTTTATTTCACTTACTACTATACAATTAGTATAATCTTGGAAGGCTTGAGTGTGATATTCCTACCAAACGCAAGTGATGAGTAAAGACTCCATACAGAGTCTACTAAGAACCATGAAGGAATCATCAAGGGACATGCAATCACAACTCTACATAAATGAAGCCATTCAAGCACACATGTAAAGATTGGATCATCGATTTGAAGAATAAAATGATGGAGTTGAAGGAAAGGTATAACAAGCCATTCAAATCAATGGAGGCCATGTCAACTCAAAAATGGAGTATAGTGAAGATACAAATGGTAGTGGATCAAATAGAAGATTAATGGGATGTCAACCAAGGTATCAATATAGTGAAGACAAAGGTATAAAGCTAAATTTACCTAATTTTTATGGTGAATTAAATTTTGAATTATTTATAGAGTGGTTGAATAAAGTTGAAGCTATTTTTGAATTTAAAAAGTATGATAGATTTATTACTCATGATAGTGTTACTAATAAATATCTTGTGATAAAGGATAAGAAAAAAAAATATAAACTCAAACATTCTAAATGTCATGATTATAGCTTAACTAAGCCTAAAAAGAATTTTCTTTTGCATGAAAAAACTATGATTAATTACATTAAAGAATAAGGTGATTGTTATGATTTAGTTGTAAAAGAATTCCAACAAGGGGAGAATAAGTGTGATAAACCTAGACTTCATAATATACTTGACGAGTTTAATGATGTGTTTCAAAATAACTTACCCCTAGATTGCCAACTAAACGAGGTAGAGAACATGCTATTGATTTGATTTCTGGTATATCTTTATCTAATAAACCAGCATATAGATGCAATCCAGAGAAAGCTAAAGAATTATAAAAACAAATTCAAGATATTGTAGATAAGGGTTATATAAGAGAAAACGTGTGTCCTACCTAGAAATTTTATCTAATGCTAATTCCAAATAATTAATATTTTAACCTAAGTCTAACCCTGGATGATTGATAAATTAATTTTATCCTAACTTCTTAATCTTAAATTTAAACCTAATTCCAATCCTAACCCTAAATTCTTTATCATTTTCCTTTTTTCTTTCTTTTTTCTCTTTTATTTCCCCCTTTTTCTTTTTTCCCTTTTCTTTCTCCTGTCCTAATTGACCTTTCCCCCTTCCTCTTCAAGCTATGCACCACCTCTCACATGGCTTCTTTTCCCTTCCCTTCCCATCCACTACCCCCTTCACCTTCACCTCCTCCCTACACCTACCTCACCTACCTTTTCAACCATAGAAAACACGCTCAATCCCCATCATTTTCTAAGTTTAATCAAGAGAAAAGGCTATGCCCGATTCATTTACTATTTAACTATTCCCCATTCAAACCATCTTCCCTTCACTCATTCCCTTCCATTTTTTGTTCAAAATTTCTAGCCTCAGTTATTCTTCTTATTTTCCCCTCTACCATCCCTCCTTTGTTTGGCTTTTTTTCGTCCACTACTAGCACCACCATTCACCACCACCAACCGTCAGGAACCTTCATTCCCCCCCAAAACTAATTACCATCTACCTCCCCCATCAATCCTTGACACACCATTACCCAACCATCACCACCAAACCATAATTTCCCCTTCCCCAAATGCCCCTATTTTTCATCTCATCCCTTTCACACTTATGCACACTCCCTCGCATAGTCATGTACCCTCTTTTACACAGCTTTGCACACCCTTCTCTACTCAAACTATGCACACTTCTCTGCATAGGCATGCATGCTCTTCTCCACACAAGTCATACACCACTCCTTTTACCTCCACTTAACCTCCTCACACCACCCATCGAACCATCCAACACCAACCACCTACCTCTCCTCTAGTTCCACTCGCACAAGCACCACCTTTCAGCATCACCACCACCACCAATTGTCAGCAATACCATCCTTTTTCCTTCACCTCTTGACAACAACCTAACAACCCTTTTTTTAATGCAACCACCACCTTCTTTACATCAAGCATACATGTAACCACCACACACTTGGTTGCACCTCTTTTCAATGCCACTAGCTCCATTTTTGCCAGGTCATGTTTGGTTTGATTTTACTCTGTTTCCCATCCTTATTTTCCTAACCTTGCCATGGTTACTTTTCCTAATTTATAACCATGTGTTGTTCTTGATTTATAGGCAAAATTTTAGTGGCCTCGGAGGACAAGTCTTAGAGTTATACATACTTAGATATTAGAGACGTTTTAGGGAAGGAAATCTGTCATAGTTAGGGGTATGCATGCTTAGAAACCGGATACATTTTTGGGAATTAGAGTCATGTTATATAATTATTACTTTTAGTATGTACATCTTTTAGAACTCTTAGTTTCCAATGTATCTTTTTTATGTATTTTAGATATTCTACTAGGAGTTGATCTTAAAACTTTTATCTAAGTTAGGAATCTCTCTAATTCTTGGTTTTGTATTATTTTAAGTTTTAACTGTATTACCTCATATTCAATATAAAGATAGTATGGTAAGTCATAATTATGTTGAGTACAGTGGTAACACCCAATTTTGTTGTTATTACACTTCCGCTAAAGTAAAAAAAAAAATTGTTGTAAATTTTGAGGTGTTACACTATGAGCCTATGTCCTGTACTCGATTTACTTATTCCTAAAAAAGATGGTACATGGAATATGTGCATTGATTCTAGGGTTGTGAATAATATTACTATCAAATATAGATTTCCTATACCTAGATCATATGACATGCTTGATGAATTATGTGGTGCACAAGTGTTCTCTAATATTGATTTAAGAAGTGGATACCATCAAATTATAATAAGAGAATATGATGAATGATAAAATGCTTTTAAAACAAAATATGGCCTTTATGAATAATTGTTTATGCATTTTAGTTTATGTAATGAACCTAGTTCATTTAAGGCTGATGAATTTTAATATAAGTAACCAGGTGGGATATATTCTCTCTATGTGATTGAGGTTTTAATCATCTTTGTGAGATTGAATTTCTACTAGTAGGTTTACTTTGTGTGTTTTTATTAGGACCATTTAAATGTCATCTTGGTGAGACATTCAAAGTTATAATGTTTTTTGTTCACGTCTATATCTCATTCAAATCATCATCCTTCAACATTTTCAATTTAATTGTTTGAGTATTCAAACTAAACCTTCTCCTTATTTTCTCATCATCATGATCCATATCATTTTCGGTATCAGAGCTAATTTGGGTTGGCAATTCATATTAGACAGACTCGACAAAAAACCTTAAAAGAGAAAAATAATGCACATCGGGATTTTGCCTCAGCAGCTTAAAACACAAAAGAATTGCCCACATAGGCATTGTTGATAAGATTTGATAAAATTTTCAAAACACTCATAATCTCAAAAGCGACACACTCCCAATTTCCCTTGAGGTTAAAGCACCAGTGGGAGTTTCTCTAGAATGAAACCTACGAGGGATTGAGGGAACTCTCATTCATTGAAACTCAACTTCACCTAGTCTATCAAGCTAAAAAAAAGCTCGTCTCCTTTTACTGATGATTCTAGCCAATCGACGAGTAGTCACACTCACAATAACAAATTCTTATGTAATTTTGTGCTTGAGGAGTAAATTTGTAATACTATCACGCACCACAAAAAACCTCCTTTTTATTGGTCTAAAAAAACCTTGTTAGGGGGAAACGGAAAAAAAAAATTGAACATGCATTCAAAACCATTGCACTAGGTCAACACACCAATCACAAACTACCACACCCCTTACGAAGATAATAATAATCACACCTATCTATACTACTTACAACATCGCATCTTGCGTGACGAGATACTCCCCCCAAAAAAGGTCATCAACATGACTACCTGACTGACCCTTATCAATCAGAATGTTTAGGCTCACTCTCAAATATTTTACAACATTTTGGCTCAATTTCACACCCAAAATGTTCTCTAGATTTAATGGGCCAATGGATACAATAGCTTAAAAAAGTACCCCACTTCTATAAGTACCACACTCAACATCATTTTTAATCAACACTATGTTGTATGGTATCCTCCTAAAAACTAAAGAGCATAGATCCTACACCTGCACACACCATAATTAATTTCCTTCTCCCAAAAGTGGAAGTAGAGTGCCTAAAACCATTCAGACCGAGTGAAACTTTTCAATCTTCTTCCCCCATTTTCTAAGGGAAGTAGAGGAATACTATAGTTTGACATACAAATATCAAATTGAATTTTTTAACCTCTATTCCCCATTTTTGAAGGAAAGTAGAAGGATATCACAACTTGACATTCAAATAACAATTTGAAACTTTTCAACCTCCTTCCCCTATTTTCAAAGGAAAGTAAAGGGTTACCATCACTCAACATTCAAATAGAAATTTGAATTTTTTAACCTCCTTCCATCATTTTTGAAGGGAAGTAGAGAGTTATTGTAACTTAACATTCAAATAGCAATTTAAAACTTTTCAACTACCTTCCCCCATTTTTGAAGGAAAGTAGGGGCATACCACCACTCGACATTCAAATAACAATTTGAATTTTTTAACCTTTGTCCCCCATTTTTGAAGCAATTTAAATTTTATTTCCTCCTTACCCCATTTTCATAGAGAATTAGAGCGCTACCGCAACTTGACTTTCAAATAACAATTTAAAACTTTTCAAACAGTTTTTCCAAAATTTTAAGGGAAGTATAGGACCACGTCTGCACAAAATTAAAATATCAATTTACAATGGGTCTACACATTAGGAACTAGCGAACAAAATAATTACTAACTATTGTATGGTTATAAATTGGGAGCATATGATCACTTAAGCATGAACAATACATGTATCTATAAAGCACCAGAAGTAATTAATAAATATCAAGGTTACATTACAATTAGTCCATGCTCGGGGAACCAATAAAATCTAAGACCCCTGCCATGAAGAGCTTTGTGTTGTAGGAGTCCCACCACCAGGGCTAATCCCTTAAATTTTCCTAAACGAATCCTAGTTTCACCAAAGCCTCGCCTTGTCCCACGTCTCAACATGGTTGACTTCCCACTCTGATATAATGTCCAGATTGGTTGTATTCGCAATTGAGGCCTATTTTATCTTATAAGTATGAGCCTTTTGCCATAAATTGGATGTGTGAGTCTTGAGTATCAAGCTCCCACACTAACTTAACCTCCTTGGTGTTCCATTTGGCCTCATTTTAGCCCAACCTACTTTTAATATGTGGCAAAAGGCACACTCATCCTCCAGGGATTTTCTAATATTAGACTATTGTTGACAAAAGCCCTCCCCGTAGCTTTTTAGACCCTCCACGTTGCACTTTACAAAGGCATCAACCCTTTAGAGTTTCTAAACTTCCCACTTGCAAGATACCCTTGTCTCTTGGAGTTGTTCCACCTTTATCTGTAACTCGACAATAATGCCCACCAGTGGAGCGACAACCCTTAGAGCAAAAAAAATATGCTCCATGGCCCACAAAACCCACCAACGTTAATAAACAAGCAAGATATAGAATATTAAAATAATAGAATCTACTAAGCTTACTTGGTAGTTTTCCAAAGCAACCTCCTCCAGGTAATGGCCGCGGGAAATCTACGCTAAGTGGGCTTCGTTGGTAAGGAGGATTAACCTCTCCACTTCATCCCCAAATGTGTGAAAACCTTTGAAGGTAGAGTCTCCTTCCAAAAACCCCAAATCACCCATGTTATTATCAAATACCTCGTTAAAGGCCTTCCTCTTATAGGTTAGCCTTTATGTCTAGGATAACATCACATTGTACTATGAATCACTCTCCTTGATAATATGGATCAATGAAGGATCACTATAACCACATCCTCTTGCTGGAACTCAATGTCCCCAACACTAGAACCCCACCATCCTTGGCATGAGAATACTAAAAATACATAGAATATTAAAAAGACATAATCTACGTATTTTACCCGATAGTTTTCCAAGTTAATCTCCTCTAGATGTTGGTTTTTAGAAATCTTCCCTAGTTAGGGCTCATCAGTAGGGAGGATTGATCTCTATGCTCTGCCTCTAAATGTGTGAAAACCTTCAAAGTTAGAAAATCCCTCTGGAAACCCCAACTCACCCTTGGTATTATCCATTGCCTCATCAAGGGCCTTTCTCTTGTAGGATAGCTTCTGTATCTAGGATAGCGTCTTGTTGTCCTCTAAATCGCCCTTATTGACAATGTGGATTAGAATAGAATCCCTCCATGACCTCTTCCTCTTGTTGGACTTCAATTTCATAACACCATATCCCCCCTTCATTAGCATGGGAAGTTACATCTTTCTCGCACATGGAAGTAGGTGCCATGAAACTCAGAGTATGGGAGGATCCCCCATAAATATAAGTGCACCTCATGTTTACCTCATAGCAAATTACAACCAAAGGACATAATGCACAAGAACCACTATAAAAGCTTATGACAATATCTGCAAAATACCGCTCCCATAGGATTAGAGGCTTCACAAACGACAAATGGTACCTCAATGCCTCCAATGATGAAAGATGAAAAATCTAAATAATGCTACATGGAGTAATACCTTGAGGGTAGATGATTCTACTAAGGGTGTTGTTGTCACTAAAATCATCCGCTCCTAGTAATATGCCCCAGTAATGTTCCTTCTTGACTTCTCTAACTAGTTTATTTATCCACTCATGAATGATAGCAAAGGGGCTTCTTCTCTTGTGGGAATTGCAATAAAAACATAAAATTAAAACTCATTTGACATTATTGTAGCAAAAAGAAGAGAACAATAATCACTAAAAGTTCTCTACTCATTAGGGATGTTACAGAAGGAGTCTGAATGAAGGATCCCTTTTTTATCCATAAAGAAATACACATTCTTCCAATCAAAATCATTAGATAGAAGACCCACCACAATTTGTTTGCATATTAGACTACCAGCTAACAAATCCTTTCCATCTTCCTTAATGTGGACCTTAGGGTAATAGCACTATGATAGCAACTCCAAATCTATGGGCACACCCATCAACTCACCTAATCAAATTAGAGCCAACAAAACTCTCCAAGCATTGGGTAATAGTTGGGAAGGTGAAAGCTCAATCTTGCTCAAAAACTCCCCCACCAACTCTAATAGTGGGAACCTTAGCACAAAACAAAATGGATACACATAAATCCATACCCAACTCACTGAGAACCAATCCACACTTTCCTCCTGGAAGGGAATCTTCCCTAGAAGATTGAAAGGAAACCCATAGGTGCTTTTTATCAACGCTAGAAAATTTGCATCTACCAACGATGGCGGTTCTCCCTCTAGGATACACATACTAAGAGTCTCCACCACCTCTTCAGACAAGGCCAAATGGCTAGCCCCATTTCCACCCATGACCATTCCGTTGTTAATCATCACAGTGTTTTGTGCAATGGCATGGGTTATGGGTTAGTCACTTGTCTCGTGAGCGACATCCTCCACCGAAGGAGAATTCGATGAGGTTGCTATTTTGGGGCTGCTACAGGATGCAACCTAGTCTTCAAAAACCAACCCAAACTCTCTCTCTCTCTCCCTCCGTCTCTCCCTCCCTCTCTCTCTAATCTTATGGAAGTTTTTTCGTACCACTAAATGGTTTTCTCAAGAATAAGAATTACAAAAAATTAAAAAAGAAATGAAATGACTGAGAATATTATTGGGAAGTGATGGTTTATGAATTTCTAAGTGTCTATGGATTAATAAAAAAAGGCAGAAAATTGAAAGTGTCATGTCTTAAAAAGGAAGGGAATCTAAATTGAAAACATTCAAGAAAAAATATGCTCCATTAAAATAACTTCACGTGTCCCAACCTATTGGTTAGGCCATCATCCACCCTCAAAGAGTCTAATCAAGCTATCAATTATTCCACTTGCAGAAATCAATACCGTGACATCCACTTCTCATGCAATCCCTTAACTTAGAGAATGAGGAGCTAACTGTATGGGGAAAGTCTGATCAATTGGGCCAGCTCAAAACATTGAAAATCAAGAGCTTCATACACATCGGGAAACCCAAGGTTTTGTAGGGAACCTTCATTAAGTGTTGGTTGATTTAGCTCACGTAATGGCACCATAAGCAAAAATGACGGCACTAACATTTGGCAAGACTTATTCAAAATCAATCATGCTCCGCTTTCTTTTGAACACGACCCAACTTCCCCCCAATTTTTCAAAATCTATCACCTCTAACACAACTTTATCCCACTCGCTCGAAGGGAATGTTGCGAGCCCAAGCTCCTATAATTAGGGAAGCCACAAGCCTCCATGAGGACCAAAGGAGAAAAACACATACTCCGGCAATATATCAAGTATCTATTATTCATTTTGAGCATTTTATTTTAACTCTCAGCCATCCATTCATTTCACAACCTAAACGACACCCCTAAAAATACCTTCTTCTAGGGTCCATAGGCCCCTTGCCATTGGTGGTACACCTACACGGCCCAATGACTAAATCAGTTTGATTCTCTTCTTTTCCATTTTATTTAGTCATATCTTACATTAGTGACTTAAGCATTACAGTGTCCTTATGCCACTATCATATCGATACTCCTCTAACGCTTGAAAGATTAATTTTTTTTTTGTAGAAGAATCAATAGTGCCCCCACCTTAGTATTCTTTAAATAAAATGATTGGACTACAACTATTCTTATTTGAATTATCATAATTAGAAAAAAAAACAATAATATTTTTATTATTATAATAATAATAAATATAATAGTAATTATAAAAATTATTATTTGTAATTAGTTATTTTAATTATATTATTATTAATTATAATTACAATAACTAATTATAAATATTAAATTATTATTATTAAGAATAAATTTATTATTAAAAATATTAGTGCATATTATTATTACAAATAATAATTATAACAATTACTATTATTTGTTCTAATCATATCTTATCGGATCGAGTTTGATTAGTGATTATCCGATTTGATCCGAAAATAAGGTGAGAAAAATAAGATATTACTTTATCTTTTTTTTAATGATTAAAAGTTATCAAGGCTGATGAAATAGTGAGAATAACATTAATTATGATAATGATAGTTGCTTTATAATAATTATAATTATGTTGCATATGATGTACATGATTCTGAACTTATACGCAAATTATTTTACTTGTTTCGATCCTTATCATGTCCTTGACCTTGGTAGTTATTGTTCTCATTGTGTTGGATGACAAAGGTTGTTGAAATCGATAATTACTCGAGCAATATAAGGAAGTCAAGAAAGTAAGAGGAAAATGAGATACCTTTGCTTGATTCGGTAGAAGGCCCACAACTTACGACCCATAATTTATTTGTCTTCTATTGTGAGCGTGTTCTTTTGATACAACAGATGCTACCAGTTTATATTCGACGTTACATCAAGATAGCTTATAAGCTCGGAGCTTGCAATTCCATGGAACAACCATATTTCTTCTTGTAACCATTTTTATCTATAGCATAAAATGACTAATCGTTAACGAAACCAAGTGAAAACTTAAAACTATAATTCCATTTATTTTGGTTAAAAACAAAATGTAGCCATATAAATATGGTATGATTTGGCTAAGATATTAAATAATTATTAATCAAATCGTATACACCCCTTAATAAAATTTAGACAAGGCTTCAAATATGACCTTCCTCCTTGCCATCACTAGATTCACTACTCTTATTTTCCATTGGTTTTTGCTGAAAAAATAAATAAAGAAAAGGTATCAAGACCATTTTTTACTATCACTTAGGGTTGTAAATGAATTAAGAAGCCAAATATCTCCAGACTCCTATTCAGCTTATTTAATAAACAAGTTTGAAATAAGTTTCGAGTTCTATCCGTTTAAATAAATGAACAAGTTAAACCAAATTATTCCGTTCCACTCAACTCGTTTAATTAATAAGTTTAAAAGTGAGGCTCTGGCTCAACTTATTTAATTATATAAATGAATCGAATTAAATTTTTAAAGAGTTGGATTAAGTAGACTCACGAGCTTGATCGACTTATTTATAACCTTATATGCCATTTGATTATTTGCAATGAAATGTAGATAACTCGCCTCGTTTAGCTGGTTCTTATTGAGCCGTTTTGTATTTATCATGGGCTCGGAAGTAGGCCAACTTGTCTACTATATTAGTACTACTAACGTAGGAGGCTCAAATGGATATATAAACTTTGTCTTCAATAGAGCCCACCCATGAGGCAGGAAATATAAATGTGAACAGGCCCACCGAGCTAAGTCTAGTAAACTAAAATATAGGCAGTGAGAACCGAGAACCCAACAAGTCTCTCCCAAAAGACGATATGGCTTTATTTCTTATTTATTCATTAATCGAAAAAACACATATATGTATGTAATCATGTTATTCACAAAGAAGGCTTTAGGATATGTACGATGAACCTATAAAGTCAACATATAACGTAACGCGAATCTAGGACTTCAAAGTAAAATAAGTGGATTTATTTGAGTATTAAAATAAGGGGATTTTGAGGGAAGAGAAAATGTCATATTTTTCTCTCTATCATAATATTATGTTATGTTTCTTTTGTAAGAATGCATCATTTTTATAACAATTATGAAGGTAGAAAAGGATGTAACGTTTGCAACCATACATTTATGTTGACTCTTTAGAAATAATAATATTTTCCAAGTTATACTCTTTAACATGTTTGATCTAATTCCCTGCATCATTCCCCCAAGAATGTGACGTTTCTCCTACATGCATTTATTTGGATCAATAAATACATCATACGTACACAATAATAATTAACAACACACGTGCATTATTTTCAAATGTATAAACACATATGTTACCTTACTCATGTCCTTCAATTATTCCAAGCTAATAATTATGTAGGAGAATTCTTATCAATTAACTGAGAGTCATAAAATAGAACTCTTGCAAATTATCCATAAGCTCTTTCGAGATTTAGAGAACCAATCATGTTAAAGATGACACAATTTTTTTAAGGCAAAACCAGATGTATTGTTATAATCATCTTCCCTCTGGTGTCATGAATCCACATGTTGTGGCATTGTACTCATGCGTAAGTAATTAGCTAGTGTCATGTATATCATATATGTATGTACTATGCCCCAAGGAATTGAAAGAGTGTTTTAGATAGGGTGCTCTTGAACGCAAAATGGATGCATTAGTTTCCAAACTTCAGAGTTGAGATTGGGTGAGTTTGGATAAGATTGACTTTGGGCCAAAGCCATTTAGATTCTTGAACTGTTGGCTCACATATCAAAATTTTCTAGAAATTATCACAAAGACATGGTCTTTTGTTCACAGTGTTGCTTTGGCTATATCGAAGCTTAGGCATGTCAAAATGGTACTAAAGAAGTGCAATAATTAAGAGTTTGGATGCATTTAACATCAAATTAAATTAGTAGAAAAGGAAATTGAGGAGTTGATAAGAAGGCTCAACAAGAGGATTTGTCAGACATGGAAATTCGAGAAAGGCATAAAAGACAAAAGTCTTTGTGGATATGGCACAAAAGGATTGAATCCTTTTGGGCTTAGAAGTCACGGTGCAGGTGTCTTTAAGAGTGGGATAGAAACTCTAAATTTTTTTAGGTTTATGCTGCTACTTGAAATAGAAAGATTACAATGAACAGAGTTTAGATCAAGAATGTTGATCAAGACAAGCCTAACTAGATACAAGATGGAATTTATGACTTCTTCAAGTAGGCATACAATGAGGATAGAAAGCATAGTCTAGTTTTTGATGGCCTACAATTTAGGCACGTTTCGGACTGTATAAAGAAAATGTTGATAGAGCCTTTTTCTAGGGGAGAAATAAAACACTTGGTGTTTGATTGTGATGGGCCTAAGGCTCCGGGACCTATCGGTTTTAATTTTTCTTTTATGAAAAATGCTTGGAAGACAATCGAGAATGATGTATAGAAGCTTCTTGCAAATTTCTAGACTTCAGAAACTATTTCGCCATACCAAAGATCTTGCAACCTCAAAATTTATCAGATTGCTTATATAAAATTATAGCTAAGGTATTGATAAGATGACTTAAGATGGTCATCCCATAAATTATCAGACCAAATCAGTTAGTGTTTATTGCTAATAGAAGTATCTTTAATATCATATTGATAGCTTCGAAGATTGCCAATTTTTGTCAAAGGAAAAAGATAGGTTTGGTGATTGTTAAATTGGACTTTCTGAAGCCATAAGACAACATTAATTGGGGGTTTTTTTTGTATTGGTCAATGGAGAGGATAAGACTCTAGAGAAATGGAGAAGTTGGATATGGTCCTATTATGGCTCGACATCAGCAGTGGTATAAGTTAATGGATCCCCTACAAATATTTTCAAGTTACAATAAAGATAGTGTCAAGGCGATCCTTTATCACCTTTCCTCTTTAAAATTGATGTACGTGAAGGTTTTGAATTTGCTCATTGATAAAGCAGTTAGCTTGAATCTTTGGCAAGAGATAAGGGTTAGTAGAAGTGGCATGAAGGTTTCTCACCTACAGTATGCAGACGACACGATTTTATTCTATTCAACAAATAACGAGTACCTAGTTACCATCAAGTGTGCATTAATCACTTTTTACATGGAATCCAGGATTAAATTAAATTTTCATAAGAGCTATCTTATTAGGATACATGTGTGTGATGATTGGCTAAGGGATATGGCTCTCCAACTGAGATGTAAAACTACAACATAACCATTTGGCTATTTAGGCATACTGATTGGGGGTTCCTCTTCCAAACTCTACTTTTTGAAGCCAATTATAGAGAAAATTGAAAAGAAAATGGGTGCATGGAAAAAAAAAAGTTGTTTTCAATTAGGCATAGATTGATGCTAATTAAACCAGTGCTAAATAATCTCCCCATGTATTATCTTTCCTTTTTTAAGATACTTGTAGGTGTTGCTAAGAAAATAGGAAAGATTCTCCAAAGATTTTTTGGAGTGGTTGCAACTCATAACATAATACAATGCATTTGGTTAATTAGCGAATGCCAGAATTGCCAAAAATTATGGGTAGATTAGGTGTCAAGAATGTTGCCTTAATAATGAAGTGGATATGATGGATATGTGAGAATGATATGTCATTATGGAAGGAGATCATAGTCTTTAAATATAAGTAACCTCTTATTTATTGCCTAGGATTGTGGATTGGCCCAAAAAAAGGGGAGATGGTGTACAATAATGAATACAATTCTAGAAGATATGGAAAATAGGAATGTTTTTGGAAATGGGTTGAGAAGAAGAATGGGGAATGGGAAGTATACATTTTTTGGGAGGATGTTTGGGTCCGATGCCTACCATTAAAAGACTCATTTCCAAGACTCTATACCTTCATTGTGCAGAAGTTAACCTTGGTGGAAGATATGGGGCAATGGATGCAAGGTTTCTAGACCTGGAAATTTAGGTGGAGGAGATCCTTGTTTGGGTGGGAGCTTAACCAAGTTTAGGTGTTGTTTGATATTCTACGACAAGTGCATCTTAATATAGATGTAGAGCATCAAATATGTTGGGATTACAACAAGAAGGGGCTTTTCTCAGTGAAATTGGCAATGCTACAATTGATGAAAGGAAGAGATGAGCCAATCTAACAACCAATCTCAATTCCCAGAATGCAAATAATTCCCCTTTAAATAGAGATTTTTGTTTGGCTGGCTATACGGAATAAGATACAAATAAGAGAGTTTCTAGCAAAAAGAGGAATGGTGCTCGATATGGTTCACATTTTTTGTAATATAGAGACAGAAAATGTGGACCACCTTTTACTAAGATGTACGGCTGCAGAAAAAGTATGGTATTGGTGGTTGCAACTATCAAGCATTAATTGGGATTTCCTACAATATCTTTTTCATCTCTATGATCAATGGAGGAGCCCAAGTGTAGATGCTTTTCGGTGCAAAGTCTAGAATATTGCTTTTTAGGTCATAGTTTGGTCCCTATGGAAAGAACAGAATGCTAGAATTTATTGAGGACAAGCCAACTCTTGTGCTTCCATTCATCACATGATTTTGACGATATTTGAAATACCCCAAAACCCTAATTTAAAAATTATGGACAAATAAGTATTTATTAGGAAAATTAATTAAATAAATTATTTTATTAAAATAAAGGAAATTAATTAAGGTAAATCAAGAGAAAAATAATAAATTATTTAATTAGGAAAAATTAGGGTGTTTTGCTAATTAAAATGGAAGTTGAGGAAAATTTATTCAAAATAGCCCAGATTAATCTAAAAAGGAATTTTAATCATTATTTTTCTAAATATTATTTTAAATATTTAAAAATACCAAATGCCCAAAATACCCCAACCCATCTATTTTTTCTTTCTTCCCTTTTCCCTTTTTCTTCTTTCTTTTCCTTTTTCTTTCTTTTCTCTCCTTCTCCTTTCTTCCAATTTTCCCCTTCTTTCTGAGCTGGGCCAGCCCCTCGTGGCCTAGTTTTCCCCTCCTTCTTTTCCTTCGGCGCGACCCAAGCCCGCGTAATGCATCCCCTCTCACCCGTTGCCCAGCCACCCAGTTGGCTTCTTCCTTTTTCTTTTCTTTCCTCCCCAGACCGCCCAATCCAACCCTTCCTTCTTCTTCCCCAACCCACGCGACCTACAACCCCGACCTGCAGCACCATTTTTGCTGGCCACCACCAACCGCTGACTAGCCCATCCTTTCCCTCTCTCCTCATCGTTTTCTTTCCAATTTCGACCAACCAAATCGTCCTCCCTCCTTACGCACGCCTGCCCTTTCCTTTCTCCCCTCTCTTGACCAAACATGTCCCTGCCATGGCAGAGACTGCGCCGCCTGCCACAACCAACCGGTGGTCCAGCCTCACCTTCCCCCTCTTATCCTCTTCCTCTTTCGTCGTTTTTCCCTCAATTTGGCCTATGAATACCCCCATAGGCAGCCATAACCGAGCCTTTGTTTTTGTAGCCTAGAAATTTCCCCTTTGCGCCACCGCCCTATCGCCGCCGCCCGAGCCACCTATAGAACTTCCCCCTACATCACCCTCTACCTAACCACACCTCCATCCTCCCTCGATTTGCCCTACACGAGCCACCTCGGCCATGCAAAGTCCCCTCCCGATCAGCCCCACATCGACCATCGCTGCCCTTTGCACCACCGCCCGCCGCCAATTCAACCACAACAACCAACCTCTCTACCCTCCAAAACAACTAGGGGAGCTTCCTCTACCTCCCCATACCTCCCTCTCTCCCTGCCTCGCTCTCCTTCTCCCTTCTCCTCCCTCCACCACCTTTAGCCACCACACCCGCCACCATGCGCCGCCATCTTTGGCTGCACCACCACCTTCATTCCACCCCTCTCCACCTAAGGCACCTTCCACCACCTCAATCACCCCCTCATTACATCCGCTCTAGCCTATACCACCATATCTCCACCTCCCTTCTCCCTCCACCACTGCCACTAATGCCGCCACCATCCTTAGGTGGCATTCTAAACTCCCCAACCCCTAAACCTTTTTATATAAGTGTTAGTAATTTTTAGTAATATTAATAGTATTACTCTTAATAATAATAATATTATTATTATTATTATTATTATCATCATTATTATTATTATTATGCTTAACATTATTCTTATTATTATTATTATTACTATCATTACTACTATTACTATTACTATTATTATTATTATTATTATTATTATTATTATTATTATTTCCATCCATATTACCATACTTGACCATATTATCACCAAGGCTACTACTATTATGATTATTAGGACCTTTATTAATATTATTCTTAAGATTGGAACTATTATTACTATTACCATTATTATTACCTTGTCATTATTGTTAACATTTCATGTATCACTAACCTTACTATTACTACTAATATTATCATTATTAGTATCATTATGGTCACTACTTTTATATTACTAATATCACTATTATTATTGTTGCTAGGGTTTGGGTTGATATTAATATTATCGCTAAAAATATTATTATTATTAGTAATATTGAAACTATAACCTTTACTAATATGAATATCGCTATGATTACTTAAACATAAACCGTGGTAGCTACTAAGACTTATTTTGGTTAGTAGTAGCATGATTAACTATTTTTAGAATAAAAACCCTACTTTTACATATAAAACTACTATTATCATTATTAGCCCTAATAGTAGGTTATGATAAAGTTAGGGTAGGAATAATGGTAATTTTGGTAAGAGGGAGATTAAACCATAACATTTCCCTCTTATAGGTGAATCAATTCAAAATCCTTAGGAGGCGTAGGAGAGTGCCCTAAGCCCGACATCATTTTAGGTAAGGATGTAGCTAAGGCCTGTGTGTATTGTGTGTCTTGTATGCCTTGGATGTTATGTACCATGTTATGATGTGTATCTTATGGTTATCATTAAACTTGTTTTATGTGTAGCGCAACTTGGAGTTGAAGTATGTTCATATGTTTTCTTATGGCATGAGTATAATATGTATATGTTGTGATTACGATATAATATGATGTGACACTCTAGGACATGCATGATAGGATGATTGATAACATTATATGGGGATGAAAGGATAAAAAGGAAGAAAATGGGAAGTGAGTTCACTAAAGGGGACATGAGGTTGACCAAACTATCTCATGATCCATGAGAGGAAAATAAAAGGAGGTTATGATCAAAATGAACGAATGATGTGAATCTTGCATGGGGAATTTCTAGGATTTGCATAGGGTGGATGGAGTTTTATGGGGATTATATTTATGTGAGAAATGTTGTTTTAGGGCATAAGTAAGGTAAGGGGAGAGTTGTGGAGTGATTGGAGACTTAGGATGAAAAATAGTACGTAGGTTGGTGTAAGGGTGTATAAGGCACCTGATTAGGGTTTTGGGAGGAAACCTCAATCTGGGAGAAAATGTGGAAGTAAAAATAACTAAGGGAGAGTGGAGTATAGGATAAGAGTGGAAACTTATTATATGATGGATGATTATGGGTGCCATAGGAAGGAAGAGATGTTAGGTGAAAAATAGAGAGGTAACTTTTGGGGGAAGAAAGGTGTTAGGATTGGAGTGGCCAACTAGGGTTTTCTGGTCACATGTGAAATTGATGAGTAAAGTGATATGATTTGGGTTGAATCTAAATGAGATGAGGCGTTGGGTGATAAATGAAATAATGGTAGTGTAAGTAAGAGGAAGTTGGGCCACATAGGTCCAATTAGGGTTTTCAAGGGAAAACCCTAGAGAGGGATAGTAAGCGGATTTGGATGTCATGAGGTGATGGGCCTTAACCCACACCCTTAGGAGTTAGGTTTTCGTTATGAGTAAATGAAAGGGGAATGATAACGGGGTATGATAGGAGGCGTAGACGTCTCAAGATATGGGAGTGTCTTGGGAGGACAGAAGTAGAAGGTCGGTGACATGCATGTCAAGGGTGAAATATTATCGAATAAGACACTAATAATTTAAAGAGGAATATTGTTGAGCCGAGCCCAGACCGGTCCACAGGTGAATAATAGTGGCCATGAGCTGGGTGCCCTGGAGACCGGTTCACCGGCGAATAATAGTGGCCAGGAACATTTTGCCCTACATGATTTTTGGTCCACCAGCCATAATAGTGGGCATTTCCATGCTCAACAAACCAAAAATAATGATGATAAGATATAGGAAAGATACTAAGTAATTACAGTGAAACACCATGTGAGTCAAGACCAGACCTATCCACCGACAAATAATAGTGGCTAGGAGTGTTCTGCCCTAGAGACCGGTTCACTGGCAATAATAGTGGTCAGGAGCTTTCTACCCTATATGATTCCGGTCCACCGACTATAATAGTGGGATTCCCGCACTCGCATGGATTGATAAAGGGTATGTGTGAAATGAGCATGTTGACCATCGAACTAAAGAACGAGTTTATATAGACTATAATCCAGCCTCATTATCTGTATTATTGTATGTTACTTATATGATCATGCTTGTTTTATATGCCTTATATTTTAGCCTTAGCTATATGGTTACCTTACCCAGTACGTAGTGTACTGACCACCCGTTTCATAGGTGCTGCTTATTCCCACGAGCAGATGACCCACCTGAGTTTATGCAGGTAGAAGATGGTATATTCGATGCCTACGACACTTGCGAGGCATCGGGCAAGGCCCAGAGTTGAGCCTAGACTTGGCCTGGGATCAAAAGTAACCTGGTCGGACTCTATCTTTCCTTTTATTTTACCCTATATCGTTTTTAATCTAGTTATGTTCTATCGTACGGTATTTTATGTCTTTGGAAAACTTTAGTTACTTACTCCTTGGGTTCTTTCATGAATTCTCATTTTTAATTAATGGTGATGATTGAGTTCTTTCATGAATTCTCATTTTTTATTAATGAATTGTGTTTGGTGTTAATCTTATTCAGCCTTAGCACTTGGTATTGGAATGGAAGGAGTGAATCGGTCTGGTACTAAATGTGGCGGTAATATCCCCAGAATTTACAGTTTTGTTAGTTCGCTTCTATTAAACCTTTTCATTAAACAAAATTTTTCAGTAGTAAATTTTGGGTTTGTGGCTAAGATCATGGTTGTCATCATTTCCATATGAAACGAAAGAGATTGTAAGAATGCCAAAGTGCTTGTTACAATTTTGTGCAAGCAAGGTACATCAAAATAAGTGTCGTCTACAATGGAGTGGAAGCAGCCTACAATTGGTAGACTAAAATGGAATATAGACGTGTTTGTTTGTGTGGAAACAAGTAATTTCGTAATAGGTGGTGTCTTACGAGATTGGCATGGTAAGTTTCTATGTATTTTTTTATGCCAATTGAGTACATGGAAGTAAATTCTACTGAAATTTGTGCAATTCAAAAGCATGTGAATTATCACAACAAAAATAATGGTTGAGAAATGTAGTGATAGAGATTGAATCGGACTCCATGAATGCAGTAGCATGGTGTAATAATCCAGTGAATGGGCCATAGGAAATAGCTATTATGATAAATTTCATAAATCAGACAAGGGGTCTGTAGTAGGAGTTTTGTATCAAATACAAGGGTCGTGGATCCAATGTTATTGCAGATCAACTAGCAAAGTAGGGCCTTACAAGGAGTGGTACATTTGTGGCATGGTTGTAACCACCCACCTGTTTTTACAAGTGACAGTGGTGTAATTAAAATAGTAGCAGTTTCTTGGAGATTATGTAATAGGTGTAGGTAACGGTGTAGTAATTGGTAGCAGGAACTTATAATTGAAGTGGGTTTGGATGCAGTAATGTAATAGGCGTCATTAGCTATAAATAGTGAGTGTTGATGTATTTATAATGCCCCTTATCTTTAAAATTCAATTTTATTAAGTTTAATTATTTTATTAGCGTAATTTGATGTAAACATTTAATTATTTTAATTTCAATTTATTTTATGAATTTATCGACGATTTTGACTTCATATTTAAATTTAATTAATCATTGTTATTGTGGATCATTATTGATAAATTCGTTCACTACAATGATTTTATTTTATTAAAATGATTTTGATTTTTGGTTAAAAATATCTATTTGTGTTATTTCTTGTATTTTTATTTTTAATATTTTAGACTCATTTTTTATTATAACTTCGTCGTGTGATTACAACTTTATTTTGAATTTATATTTTACTAATGAAATATATTATTTAAATTATAAAACTTTTGTTTAAAATAGTCAAATTTATTTTAATGATTTTATCCGTAGAAAATATTTTTAACTTTAAATTTATTCATTTCCAAGGTCGTTAAGATCTTCATAAAGTTATAAACTAAAAATATTTTCGAAGCTTATTTATGGATTTATTTTTAAAAATAAATTTTATTCGATTTTACCCTTTTTGGTTTGCAGAAGACTAGTTTTGAAAATTATTTAAATTAGTCTCAATCTATTAGAATTTTATTTAAATATTTTCTTACATGCTTTTAAATATTTTTTGAGGTCATATAATATATTTTTGTAAATAATATAGATCTTTGAATTCATTGGTAATTTCTTCCAAAAAAATTTCCCAAATTCTTTATATAGCTCTTATATCGATTTTGTACCTTCGAATCCTTATGAAATTATTTTTCATTAAATAATTTTTTGATAAAGTCATCTATTAATATTTTTCGACCCAATTGTGTATTTGTATTAAAATAATAATAATAATAATAAACCATCGGCGCCCCTTCCTTTTTCCTTTTCTCTCTCTCTCGTTGCTCTTCTTCTTTCCCCTGACCTATTTCTTCTGCGTGAAACCCATCCCCTACCTCCTTCTCCCTACACCTCTAGTGACAACCGGCCACGACTGCTAGCCGCCACCACCATGACACCATTCCATTCGGTTGATGTCAACACCCTCCGCCAACATGCCCAGCACCTAGCAGCCACAACAAATGCATCAGCAACAGGCGAGTAGCAATGGCGGATAGCCACAGGTTGCGCCGCCACGTCTAGCCATGACGAGCAATAGTTAGCCTCCGACGAACCTTCCCAGATCTTCACTCTCCCTAATTTGCAAATTTTTGTTTGGTATAAATTTTTGGAAACCCTAACCCTTGTTTTGATTGATTTGGTATGAATTAGTTTATGATAAGCTAAATTGACTATTTAATTATGTATATATATGTTGTATGATTGATTTAGAGTGGTTAATTATAGTGCATTTGGTTGATTTGTAAAAATCAAAATTTTAACTCGATTATGTCTGGATTTTGTGGATTCGACCGATTAAGCAATTTTTGATAAATTGATTGTACAATATGCTGTAAAATGTATCTAATTTCATATCAAAATTGCTAATTTGAGATATTTATGCAAAATTAATTGGAATTAGATTTTTAGGTCAAAATCCATGTGTGATGAAATTAGATTGCATAATTGAGTTGTTTCACTCAATTGATTTTATAATATCCTGTGAAATGTATTTAATTTTATATTAGAAGTGTTGATTTGGGAAAATTGTGTGAAATTGATCGGAATTAGATTTTTAAGTCATAACTCTTGCGAGTCTAAATTGAATTGTGTAATCGGGTTATTTTATTCAATTGATTATATAATTTACATTAAAATAGATTTAATTGCAATTTCAAACTGTGAATTTAAATATTTTAGCAAGAATTAACCGGATTTGCATTCTAGACTCAAAACCCTAATTATGCTAAATTGAGTATTTATTTTATTGGTTTTGATCAATTGATTATATAATATGTTATAAAATGTATCTAATTGTATTTCTAAACATTCAATTTAAATAAATAAATAAATAAAATTTAACTTAATCGCCTTTTTGGGCCTAAAACCTTAGATTTCAAGTGAAATTATGAAATTGGTTATTTGTATAGATATTTTTCTAAAATTGAATTCATAGAAATAGTTGAAATGACATTAATTGCATTCTAAAACATTAAATTGGAAATAATTGATTGAATTATCCGAGTTTGTGTCTTGGGCTTTTAAATACTAATTTTGAAAATCGATTGTCCTAAATCAGCTACTTATGAGATTACTTTTTTGAAAATGATTATTTAGATTTATTTAAAATTAGTTTAATTGTACTATTAAGCTATCAATTTGAGATAATCAAAGTTAGTTAGTTGGGTTGTAGTTTGAGCTCAAAAATCTTAATTTTTAGAGATGGTTTTATAAAAAAAATGATTTGCTTATATTTCTCTCACCTAGTAAATTACTAGTTTTGATTTAAAACCATTTGGATTATATTATCATGTTATCGAGTTGAATTAGTTTCCTAAAAATGGTTGGTTTGTCTCTTTGGTCATAAAACCTAGTCGGTAAGTCATTTTTGACAAATTAACTTATAAGCTATTATCCTTTCCCCGGCTTTCCAAATCAATTTAAAATTCCCCAAGTGATATATGTTAACCCGATTTGGTTAATATTTGATTTTAAATCTTAATAGAGCTATGATGGCGAGTCCTAGGTTTTGGACACGTTTTTCAAGAAAGATCGTTTGTGTCTCATTGAGTTGATTTAATTATAATGTTTGAATTATTAATAGACAAGGTAGTTTCTCAACTAGTTTTTCAATTTCTAGCGGCGATCTAGGAAAACTTTCTCATGGATTGTTGAGTTCTCAATAGCCCTCTCTCTTTCTCAATTTGCTTAGCTAGCTTCAGATTTAGGTAAGTCATTACTTACCTTTACTCGTGGCAGAATCTGGATATATGTCTGCTTGGAGTGGAAGGCGATAAGTATGCTTATTTATTATTTAGTTATACCAAGCATATATTTAGTTATGCCAAGTGTATACTTTATTCTTGTGTGGTAATTATATTATGTATGAGTTTATAGCTTCAATGCCAGTATATGTTAGTATGCCTCTTGAATATTGTATGTGTTTGAGTATGTGAAGAGTTGGGTATGATTATGTGGTTAACATGCCCAGTAAATTATGAAATATTTGGTGATTTTAGAGTATAATCTAATGTTTCTAAATTGTAATTGGTTTAGAAAACCATATTCGTGATTGAGTATGGATTGAAATTATATGATACCTTATGTTGTATTTTTATGCCATGGTATTATTCGGCTCTAACGCCACCTGAATTGGTTCTACTTTAATGCCCCTAAAATCGATCGGCTTTAATGCCACTTAAATTGGTTCGGCCTTAATGCCCCTATAATCGATTAGCTTTAATGATACTTGGATTGATTCGGCTTTAATGCCACTTGGAATTGATATAATAATGGAAATTTATTGTGTTGATGGAAGTGAGCTAAGTGTTGTTACATGAGCTTGCTTTATGATTGGTTAAATCCTTGAATAAAATATTAATCACTTAAAGTGAAAGGTCTTAAGTCGGGACTTATACCACTTGGGGTAGCTATCCGATTTGGGTTTGGTAGTCACTTGATATAATTCCGATGTTTTTCTATTCTATGATCTGGAGTACCTTACAAGGTCCGGAGAGGCCCTCTTCTACTCTATAGGTGTCTCGATATATTTCAGTAATATAGGGGGTATGTATACTTAAGTGATTAAGTGTGCTACTTATTGGTGGTCTGATTACATTTCTAGGTGGACCAGCTAAAGGTAGTACCGTTCGAGTACTAGATTAGTTCTTCCAATCTATTTGAGTCTATGTCCTCAAGATAATATAATTAAATAGTTGTGATCACGATAATAAAATATAATAATGAATTATTCTTATTCACTTATGGACTTTATATTTAATTTTCCTATGTATGTCTCTTAGCTGTCTCCCTTACAATAGTATTGTCATATGATGCATGTCTATATTCAATTATCACATGATCTAGTGTTCAAATCATATATGGGCCTTATGTGCAAAATGCTATCTTCTAGGGTAGTGTGTATTACTTAGTATGCAATCGTGATTTCTTACACACTTGTACCCTATATATTATCATGTCAAGTCATATATTTATAAGCATGAATCTGTGACCCCATGTTTTATTATATGTATCGCATGTATAATCGAGCATAAGTTATTATATGAGTAAAAGGTATATGTATCGCATGTATAATTGATCATGAACTATTATATGAGTGGAATGGTGCATTTATCATATGTATAATTGATCATTAGTGTTTTAAGCTAGAGATTACCATATCTTTTGTGTAACATGTTTCCTTCCATGAGTTAGGTAGTCATGATTACTCAATACTAAACTCATACTGATACTACCTTAGTTGAATGGGTCCTTTGACGATCTACTAATGATGGGGAGCAGACATTTTGTGCAGGCTTGAGTTCGGATGTTATTGTTGGGTTGAAGACTTGGCTTGAGAGAGTAGACAATCCGAATTTTGATCCCTCGAGATTTATCTTTATTTATTGGTATTTACTTTTGAAAATTTGTATATATTGTATTAAATTTTCAAGGGTGTTGTGATTGAATTTTAATTTCCCATTACTTTGATAAGCTTTTAAAATCCAAGGTTATTTCACAGGTTTTTGTTGATGTATTCAGCAATAATTTTATTAAGTGAAATTGTTCACTTGCCATCTGCTTGTGAATATCTCCTTATAAGAGTTTATCCTCGCAGCATAAATGTTGTTTGAATTTTGTTGGATAGATTTTAGCCTTGCATCTAGCATGAGATAGATGGTGGACATTTATCTTGTGTTAAGTGTAGTGGTAACATTTTCCAAATGCTATTTTAGCTTCCGTATTATTCTTTTAAACAAAATTTTTCATGAATGAATTTTAGGGATGTTACAGTATTCCTTGATATCCAGTATCAGGATATTTCATTGGCATTTGTACTATGTTAGGATTGAGAAACCATCCTTAAATCTTATGAATAAAATCTCTACTTATCAAATACATATATATATATATATATATATATAACACTAACCTCATAACCCCTGATGAAATTAACAAAACTCTCAATGTAGTAAGACTCAAAGTAATGATGACCATGGAAGTCTCCTAATGTGTCTTGTACTATAATGAAATTGCATCCGAAAGAAGCCACTTTATCTCCCCATATCACAGCTGCCAGTGTAGGTTCGTACAACCATAGTGAGTTGTTGAACGATGACGCATCATGATTGTTCTACGCCCCATGGAAGACAAGACACCCTAATGAAATCAATTAACTATGTATAATAACTAATACTAATAATTACGTATGTATAATTACTTGCTGCTTGATGAGGCCTTCTAACCAATTACTTATGGCCAATTTTAATTTCAAATAAAAGTTTATGAAAATAAGACTTTTCATTAGAAAATTTTTGCTTTAAAATAAAAGCTCTTTTAAAATTATCAACACTTTTTTTTTATTTTTACCCCTACTTTTACTATTTCTTCTTCTATATATTATTTATCATGTTTTTTAATGAAGGATATAATTATCATATTATAAATATATTTATTGACTTCTAAAATAATATTTAAATTGTTAAAAAAGACTTTGAGGGAGTAGATGGTTGTGATAGCATGATAGGTGCCTAAAAGTTCAAAGATTAATGTGTTCACGCAACTATAAGCTATCAAGATTATATATATGGCAACTTCAATAATATTGACCCAAAATAAAAAAAAAATTTTCATCACGGGTCTGTTATTATTGACCCTTTTTTTTTACTCTCATATAATTATGAGGGAAACTAAAAGGAAAAGTGTAATACAATATGTCTCTACCATAACTATGATTGAAATTATTATTTAAAACACAGCTTTGTTTTCCTAAATTTTGATAACTTAGTGTGATGTGCAAATAAGAAGGAAAACACATACTATAGGATTATTGTTGTAATTCTCCTCCATCATATCACTACTATAAAATTGAGTTTTTTATGACATCTGGTTAATGACAGGTCGCTGACAATCGTCATTAAAAGTGCCACAAAATTTTGGTGGAATATCGAGAAGAAACAAAACACTAAGGTTTAGTTAACAATTTCATTTTAAAACCAACATCAGAACTTTATTCTAAAAAGGAAATTCAAAAAACTTTAGATAAAAATTTTAAAGTGTTCGTCGCCGAGCATACAGGAGTAAAATTGTACAAAAAGTGCTATGAGCGAGCGGCAATATTGAGGAAAAGAAATGTGAGCGATTAACAGAATTAAATTAGCATTCTAGTTAGAGAAATAACTTATCTGCTTGATATTTCATCAAATGTCTGATTTGTTGATCAACAAATTCAGCCAACTAGCTAGCTAGGTACTACTGAAAGAATTCAATTGTTAGTTACCAGATTTATAAGAGTGAAGAGGGCTAAAATGAAGCTTAGCCATGCAGACGTCCAAAAATCCTTTCTTCACCCTCGCCACAGCCAACAATCAAACAAATCTTAATCGAATTGAGAGGACCATCCAACACTAACATAAGCCCAAAACATTGCTACAAGGTGAGTCATCTCTAGGTCAAAGGGCAGAGAGAAAGGAGTGGAGAGCCGAATCGTCACAACACAACCAGGTCTTCACTGTGTTTCTGGATAATCTTGCAAAAGGTATACAAGCAGAGGAGGTGAAGGAACTGTTTGAGGCGGCAGGCGTAGTGCGGGATTTGTTTATCAGTAGGGAGGAAAGAAAACTGTCCAACCTGCACTTTGGTTTCATAAGGTATGGGAGTGAAGGAGAGGCAGAGGAGGCGGTGCGGTGCTTCAGCCATATGAAGCTGCATGGCATAAGTCTGTACGTCCGCAGGGCACTGTTTGAGAAAGCAGGAAGAGTGCAGAACCATGGACAACAGAAAAATGAGAAGAGACCAGTAGTGAGGAGATGTGTATAGCAGCAAGGTGGATGGCCTGATGTTAGAAGGGATGGATGGTCGTTTGTTGCGGTGGTCAGAGGCGGGGAAAGGAGCTTGCAGAAGGAAAGAACGCGGAGGGTGCATGTGCAGGTGGATGAAGCAACGAAGCAATGGCTAAGCAAGAGTGTGGTGGTCAAATCTTTCCAACCACTGATACTAGAAATCGCCATCCCGAAGCTCATGCAAGACTGGAGGAGCATAACTAAGGTACGTGATTTAGGTAGATTCAAGTTGTTAATTACATTTAAATCTATTGAGGACTGTGCGGTGGCGTTGGAGGAAGGGAGTATGCTGAGAGATACATTCCCGACAGTGAGGAATGGGCAAGAAGATGAGGCTTGTGCCAAACGGTGAACGTGGATTGAGATCAGAGGGTTACCTCTGGTGGTGTGGAAAGAGGAAGTTATGAGGGTTATTGTAGAACCTTGGGGAAGGTGGGTTTGCTGGGAGGAAGTCGAAGACTTTGGTCTGTCCTTGGAGGCAACCACGGTACTTGTCGACACTAATCGGAAGGAGCAAATACATGAGGTCCTGGAGCTAAAGGTGGGAGAAGCCGTGGTGGTGGTAGTGGCGAAGGAGATAGGCCAGGGGTATATACCGTGGCAGAATAGAAGAAAAGAGAATAGGGAGGGGTGGTCGGAATCCTCATCGACCGGCGACGATGATGGTCGGCGATCTAGCATGGAACCAAGGGGAGAAGGAGGGTACGCATGCGTCCCTGGTTCTGCAGGCATGCAGGGCGCAGGGTACGAGCGGTCAGTGACGATGGAGATGGAAGAAAGGGTGAGCAAAGAAGTGGAATAGGTGAGAACCAGGGTGATAGGCGAAGGCTCACCTCGAGGGATGTTAGGGAGATGCGAGGCTATAGGTGACGCGTCGGGTGAGAGTGGAAGTAGGGAGGAGATCAGGCAGTTTTGTGAACAAAGGGACAAAAAACTGGGTGGCACGCAGGGCACATATGAGTGGGAAGATGATCAATGCGCTGGGAAGGAGGATAAGGGGAAGCAGCAGACGGTCGGGCAAAATAAGGAAGACGTAGAGATAAAGAAACCAGTGAGGGCTCGAACCAATATATCTGATGGCATGATAATTTTCACGGAAAAGGAAGCAAAACAAGGAGTTACCTTGGGGGTGCAGAGTGAGTGGGGGGAGGAGATATTAATAAGGACTATGAGGGACCCAAAAGCCTTGTCTACCGAGAATGATAAGGCCTAGGGACTCTTAAAGTCGTTGTTTTCTCCGGTTTTAGCTAATGAGTTGGGGAAGGAAGCTAAAGAAGCAAAAGAAATTTTAAGTAGTGGAAGGGCTGAAATGAGTGGAGAGGGTGTAGAAACAAGTATAGAGGAGTTACCTTTTGATATTAATTTAAGTAAGGAAGTGACAAAGGAATGGCCAAAAAAGTATTCTATTATCCATGCAAGGGAAGAGAAGGAGGATGATGCAGAGTCCTCAAAAACTGTGTTTGCTTCGGTTGATCACGATATAGAAGAAGAAAGGAGTTTAATAAAGAGATGGAGGGAAAAGGGGTGGAGGGAGGAAGGAAACGAGGGCTCACTATCGGGTAAGGGAGCAACTTTCGAAAGGGGATATAAGCAGGTTCCAAAAAATTCGGAAGTGATAGAAGTAGATGTTCCTCCAGGGTTTGAGGAGGTGGAAGGCCTCGGGATTAGTGTCAGATACACGCAGGAGGAGGCGGAGGGGGCCCAGGTCGCAGAAGAATGAAGATTGGAGGAGGAAGACTTAGAAGAGGCAAGACAGACATGGCAATTTGGGAAAAGGGTTGGATTATCATCTAGGGAGGAAGGGTTGTGTGTGGAGAAGTTGGTAGGTTTGAGAAGAAGCCAAAGGAATATTAGGAGGAGGCAACTATAAAAGGAGGGTTGGGGATAGGAAGCAAGGAGTGTGATTAATGATTATAATTAGTTGGAATGTAAGGGGATCGGTGCGCTAGGGAAAGGCTCTAGCATCCAAAACTTGATAACAAAGGAGAGGCCCTGGATTTGCGGACTGGTTGAAACTAAACATAGCTCTCTGGAGGAAGCGTGGAAAAATAGGGTATGGAAAAATGGGTCAGTTGAATGGCGAGACTTAGCAGCGGTCGGTAGAAGCGGAGGCCTAATTCTAGGATGGGATCCTCAGTTCTTTGCTGTTAGTAGATCCAGGAGCGGTAGGAGGTGGATTCTGGTGGAAGGTAGGTTGGGGCCCAGGAAGGTGGAGTGTGGGATCATCTTGGTCTATGGTCCATCAGATCCACGAGAGAGGAGAGTGTTGTGGGAGGTGGCGCAACAATGCAACAGGCCCTTGATAGTAATGGGGGATTTCAATGAGGTTAGAAGCCCAAGTGAACGTAAGGAAGGGTGGGTGGACCAGAGCAGCATTAGTGATTTTAACGATTGGATTGATCAGTTGGGCTTAGTGGACTTGAAGCCTTCAAACCTGAAGTTCTCTTGGCAAAGAGCAAAATCAGCTAGCCTCCTGGATCACTTTTTGATTAGCCCCTATTGGGTTACAGAGATTCCGGATATCCATTGCATCGGGCTGGGCAGATCACTTTCGGATCATAATCCAATTAGGCTAAGTGTTAATTCTATAAAGGCTAGGCCGAGACCGTTTAGGACGTGGGATATGTGGCTGACTCATCCCAAGTTCCGAGGCTTCATTGGAGAGTGCTGGTCAAAATTAGAAGGGAGGTCTTGCCATAGTAGATTCAAGGAAATGAAAGGCCTACTTCGGAAGTGGAATAAAGAGGTTTTTGGAGACTTTGAATCGAGAATCAGTCAAATCGAAGAAGAGGTAAACAAGATCGATGGGCCTGAGTCGGATGCATTGAACAATGAAGTAAAAATAGCAAGAAAAGCAGCCTTGCAATCCCAACTATGGAAGTGGCATAAAAGGAAAGAAGTGTATTGGATGCAGGTGGCTAGGGTTAGGGGATTCAAAGAGGGGGACAGAAACACAAGATACTTTCATACAGTCGCAGCAATCAGGAAGAAGAAAGTGGTCATTCGGAGGCTAGTGGAGAAAGGGGAGGTAATTGAAGAGCAGTCGGACCTGACAAAGGTCATTACAGATTACTTTAAAGAAATATACAGACAAGCAGATTTACCAGAAGTGTGCCTCTCAACAGAGGGCTTCCAGAGGCTAACTAGAGAGGAAGGAGTAGAGTTGGAAGCAATGCCTAGTAGGGAGGATATCAGAAGAGCAGTGTGGTCTTGTGAACCCTCGAAAGCGCCTGGGTATGACGGTTACCATATGGGGTTCATCAGGAAGATGTGGGGAATTGTTGGGGAGAAATTTACCAAGTCAGTTATGGGGTTTTTTCAGTCAGGCAAGCTCCTGGTTGCTCTAAATATGACGTTGATAACTTTGATCTCTAAAGTGGACGATGCAGAGGAAGTTAGCTAGTTTAGGCCTATCATCTTGGTAGGTTGTATCTATAAAGTGATAGCAAAGATTCTTGCCCTTAGATTGAAACAGGTGGTAGATAAGCTGGTGAGTGATTCACAATCAGCTTTCATAGGAGGGAGGAGCATAGTTGACGGGGCTTTAGTTGCAAATGAGGTGGTCTAGTGGGCTAAGGGTCAGAGTAGGTCGAGGGGACTAATGATCAAGCTGGACTTTCAAAAGGCATATGACAACATGAAGTGGGAGTTTGTGGAGAGGATAATGGGTATTATGGGCTTTGGTCCCAGGTTTAGAGGATGGGTGAAGGAGTGTATATCTATAGCAAGAGCATTAATCCTTGTAAATGGGATTCCTTCAGTTCCGTTTAAGATGGGTAGGGGATTGAGACAAGGTGATCCCATCTCATCTTTTCTTTTTGTCTTAGCTGTAGAGGCATTCAATCAACTCATTAAGCGTGGAGTGGAAAAGGTCTTCTACAAGGGATCAAGGTGGGAAGAGATAATGTGGAAGTCACCCATCTCCAGTTTGCAGATGACACGATGATATTCTATGGAACCTCGGCTGAAAACATCAGAAATTGGAAGCGATTGGTTGACTGTTTTTACTTATTATCAGGCCTTCAAGTTAATTTTAGCAAGTCAGTCCTTATTGGTTTGGGAGTTGATAAGGATGTTGAGAAGGAAGCAGCAGAAATCATGGGATGCAAAGTCGGTTCTCTCCCTCTTAGCTATCTCGGTTTTCCCTTAGGAGTTAACACAAGAAAGCAAGAAGCTTGGAAACCAGTGATTGACAGAATAAGGCATAAGTTAGCTGGGTGGAAGCCAAGAGTTCTCTCAAGAGCTGGAAGACTAGTCCTCATCAAAAGTGTGCTGAACAGCCTACCAATGTATTATATGAGCCTTTTCAGAGTACCAAAGGGGGTAGTGAAAGAGATCATAAGCATTTAGAGAAGATTCTTTTGGAAAGGGAAAGGGGAAAGGAAGGGGATACCGCTAGTCAAATGGAGTGTGATCCAGAAGCCTAAAGACATTGGGGGATTAGGGATGGGTGATATAGTGCTAAGAAACAATGCTCTTCTGTTTAAATGGTGGTGGAGATTCTGTACAGTGGAAGGTGTGTCATGGAAGAGAGTTATTTCATCTATTCACTCTGGGGTAAGCGCAGGGTCTTTCTAGATTACTTCTTCAAGAAAAAGGTGGTCCCCATGGGTTGATATAGTTGGTACAGGGAAAAGAAACCCGATGCTGAGCTTAGGTTTAAAGATCAGTATTGGGGAAGGCAATAGAGTTAGATTTTGGCAGGATGATTGGACGACGAAAGGCCCCTTGCGAAACATCTTCCCTAGACTGTTCTCGATTTCAGAGCAACAGGAGAGTAAGGTGGCAGAGATGGGAGTGTGGGAGGGTTCGAGATGGGTTTGGAACTTTAGATGGAGGAGGCAGTTCTTCAAATGGGAAGAAGATCGTGTGAAATAGATGCAGGAGCTGATCCACCAATATGGCCTAAGGAAGGACGAGCATGATTAAGTGGTTTGGGAGCATGAGGTATCTGGGATGTTTTCAGTGAGATCGGTTTGTCAGATGCACTATCAGATTTCTACAGGCAATGAGAGGTCCCCTGAAGCGGAGAAGCTAATGTGGAGAAGTCTAGCACCTCCGAGGTTTAAATTAATAGCTTGGTTCGCGGTCCAACAAAAGCTCAATACGAAGGAAAGACTAGCCAGGTTGAACATCATCAATACGGAAGAAGCCGTATGTCCTATGTGCAACACCGAGCAGGAGACGATCAATCACCTTTTCCTGCATTGTGCTGTGACAGGAAAGGTATGGTATGAGATTTGTGAGTGACACCCAAGTCAGTGGAGGATAACGCTAAAGCTTGGCTCGAAGCGTCCTACAAAGGATTGAGAGGGGAGATTTGGCAAGCGGCATTCTTTGCAATCTTTGGTACGATTTGGGATTCCAGAAACAAGAAAGTTTTTGAAAAGGTCGAAGTGTGCAGAAGATGGATGATCATGCTTATAAAGATGCGCATCGGGTTTTGGATCAAAAATGGCAGAAAAGAGTTTCCATATCGGGTGGAGGAGGTGGTCCATAATATCTATGTGCTGATATCTTAGGAGTTTCTTATGTCTTATGTCCTTATGTTTATCTGGTGTATGTAACATCAATTATAAAAAAAAAAACAATTTTATTTAAAACTATCATTAAACCAGCTTTAGCTACACGTTTTTATAATAATCGGTATCTGAAGCCCCTCTAGTTATGCAAGAATCAATTAATAGTGTAGCTTTAAATTGTGGCTTGTGTAATAACTAACATCTAAAGACACCTTAAAAAAATGACATAAAAATTCTTATTTTTAGAGTATGGGAATTCAGGTGGGATTGAAAATGCAAAAGGTGTTAGAACAATGTACTTTAGATAACAATTATTTCTAAAAATCGTTATTTAAACCTTAGTATTTGCTTAATTGGGCTTAGATGCAAGCTTTAAAGTAAAATCATCATCTAAAGTTGCACAACGCAACACTTAAGATAATGTATTAATCTAAAAATCGTTATCTGGACTGCACACTTTGCTCATCATCTTCGACCACATGAGCTCATAAAATCCATGCCATTGCATGGTACCAAAGCCCCGTACGTGTTGAAATGGTTCTACACGTCCGATGGAGAAAGCATTGACTCCTTGCTCCTATATTTAGTGAACCAAGCTAATCCGAGTACCTCAGTTAGCCAAGAAAACGGGGTATGGTCCAAATTATGGTGAGTGATATCAAGGCCATGAGTACGTAGCTTTACATATTGTTGCTGAAACATCTTGCCAACGCTAGAACAATTAAAAAAGAAAGGTGCCGATCTACAACGATAAGGCATGTTATATTTGTGAGGAAGATGAGACAAATCAACGTGTGCTAATTCATTGCGTAGTAGCAAGGCAGTACTGGAGTTGGTGTTCAGTGGCGGTCGACACCCCACTTGAATTCTGGTCCATCAGGGATTGTTTTGCAAAAGTTTGTGAAGGACGTAACTTTAGCATTGCATGGGTTTGCACCTATGTCTGGGCTATGTGGTGAGTCAGAAATGATGTCGTGTTCTAACAAACAATCAGATCAAGGGTGTGACCTATGTGATTATGTTGAGCAAATTATTCACCTGGTGTGGAAAGAGGCGAATAGCAACAGAATGGAAAATGGAGATGAGCACTGGTCTAAGCCACCATTTGAAGCTATCGAAATGAGCACAGATGTGGGGAAGATGAATAATGATGCCTGAGGGATGATCTTTGTTTGCAGGAATGATCATGGGGTGCTACGTATGGTGGGGCGCAAGGCATTGGTTGGTAACTAGATACCCAAAAACAGGTGGAGTACCATGCTATCCTCCACGCAATCAAATCAAACTCAACTTCTGGCTGGAGTATAATTATTTTGTAATCCGCTTGTTAAGTGGTGATTCACAAGCTAAAAGAAGGACTACTTGATCATTCAACACTGGGCAAAAATATTTCCTGATTTAGTTTGGTGCCACACTAAGTGAGCTTGTTGTAAATTGTAATAGTCTGCCCCATAACTTAGCAAAGCTTGATACCAGCAACCCTGAAGATGCGTGGTTCCACGACTGGTCTCCCACTATTATACCTGTTGTCTTGAATAATATTACTTAATGAAAGCCAAGTTTTCTTCGCCTCAAAAAAAAAAAAAAGTGTAGTTCCTCGATGTAGGAGTAAATTCCATTGTGATGTGTAACTTTGATGTACTAGTCACAATCATATCCTTTCAGCAAACCAATATGTCAATCCCTTTCATCTTGTGAAAGCGTAAGAGAACACTATACCATATGTATGTTTCTTTTGTTAATTGATTCATGACTAACCTTACGTGATGTGCTTAATTTTCTTTTACATGCATGTCTTTCCATGTTTCATCAATCATATTGATGACTTGATTGGTATGAATGTGCCCTTAGTATAATCTATATAATAAAAAAGGTTGAATTATTTAAATTGGATAATTGAGTTAATTGCATATTATTGAGTTGATTTGTTCCAATTATGTAATAATTTTGTAAATTGGGGGGAAAAAGAGATGGTAATGCGTTAATTTTGTTAATTCAAAAATAGTTGGAAAATCACCTACATTGGCCATATGCCTACACCATTATCAGATTGGGTAAAGGATAGGGATGCTAATTGGTGTTGAATCATACCCAAATCCGCTTTTGGTGGTTATAGGTTTATGAGTTTTGAACCCAATGGATGTGTATTTGGGTCTGTATATACATAAATAGTCTAGGTCTATGTCCAACAATCTAATACCTAACCTAATAGACCCGTTTACATTTGTATGTGTGTGTACTCACACATATACGCACTAATTTTATAAGCTTTTTATTTATTTAATTTATTTTATTTTTATGTATTTATTTTATAAGCAATATGTGTGATATTTTATTAGAAAAGTATTAAAATATCATTTGAAAAGTTAAAGTAAATATTTTGAAATGTTTATCTTTTCACTCAAAAAAATAATTTTTAATAAAAAGTATATATAAAGCTCTATAAAACAAAAATGTATTAGTATTTATATAAATAATTTATTTTTTATAAAAAATATATTCCGGCCAATTTAGGACCTATTTCTTAGCTTGATATGGTAAGTTTAAATCTAAACTTTTAAGACATGACATATCTAAGTCTAGATGTTGTAAATGGGTTTGGGTATGTGTAATACCCAAAAATTTTAAAAACCAATAATTTAATAAATAGCCTTTATTTGGGATAAATTAACTTTTAAATTTATTTAAGTTAATAATTTTTTGGATTTTTGAGTATATAAAAATGGATATAAATATTTAATAAATTAAAATAAATATCTTGTTATTTTATCATACTCATTTATTTAAATAATTTTCCAAACCAATATTTTTCTAAAATTAACCTTTTTAAACCAATATATTAAATTATAATAAATTAAATTATTAAATTAATTTATCTATCAAAAATATTAAATTTTATTATTTTAAAAATTATTTTATTTTATTTCTTCCCATTTTCATTTTTCCTCTTTCTCCTTTTTCTTCCTTTTCTTTTCTTTTTCCTTTTATTCTTTCTCCTTTGGGCTGTTAGGCATGTGGCCTTTCTCCCCCCTTCGCCCTAGGCCACTGGCCCATCTCCTCTCCTCTCCTCTTCTCCTCCCTCTCTTGCACGACATCACCCCAGCCCACCTCCATCCTTTCTTTTCTTTCTTTATTTCCTTCTCCCCCAACTGGGCCAGCCCACTCCTTTTTTTTCTTCTCCCCTCTCCCTCCCATGTGGGTCGACCCGCTCCCTTTCCTTTCTCCTCGTCCAGCCGACCTTCTTCCTTTCTTTCATCTTCATCTTCTTCTTCTTCCCTCCTTCCCCGACCATCGAGCACGCCATGCCTACCCACCCTGCAACTGCCACCTCTGCCACCTTCCCTTTCTAGCCTGCCACCCTACGCTCTCCCCTATCCTTTCTTCCCATTTTCAAACCAAACTAGTCCCTTCAAACCCTCCCCACATGCCCTATTTTTCCCTTCATCTTCTCCTCTTCCTACCACCCTACGAGCCGCCCTCCAGCATCGTACCTAACTGGCCACACCTGCCCTCTCCCACCTTTCCTTTTTCCTCTCCTTAACCTCCCATTTCTGCCCTGTTCGAGCCACTTTCTCCATTTCTCAACCCCTTCTTCTCCCTTTCTTCTCTTCTCCTTTCCTTCCCCTATTTTTGCTCCGCCACCCTCGACCGCCTCCTCCATCGCCCTACTAACCACATGCACCACCTCTTGCCACCCCTACTACCACCCTATACCACCAAGTCACCCCTCGAGCCCCTACAGCCACCCTTTTTCCTCTTCTTTTTCTTTTCCCCCTTCACAGCCTCCACCCTGATCCTCCACTGTATGTCGTCGTCCCGCCGCTTCCACCACCTCCCAAGCCACCAATCTACTCCCCGCAACCTCCTCTACCATCCCACATCCTCCTTTGGCCGAAACTCAGCCCTGCAACCCCTCATTCTCCTTCTCCTTCTTTCTTTCACTTCCTTCTTCTCCTTTGCCACCCATGCAACCCACTTCGCAGTCCTGCAGCTGCCGCATCCGCCACCCTAAGCCTCCGTTAATCTATCCCCGACCACCACCTACACCCCCACTCCACCTTTACACTCAGCCTCTGCCCTAACTCTCCTCCACAAGCTCTCCATCTAAACCCCAAAGTCCCATCTAAACCAACCCCTTTCTCTCTCCACTTTCCCCCCTTCGATCCCTTTTTCCCTCTCATTCTGCATGCAGCGTGAGTTTGACGCTCCAATTTTATGATTTTGGCTAGATTTTGGGGTATAATAAGGGTTAATATTAGTATATATATATGTATATGTATATTTAATAAAGCTTTTGATAAAAAAAAAATTATTCCTTTGATTTTCTACTTCTATTATACTAATTTTTTATATTGTTTTTAGGGATTGATTTTTAATAATCAAAGCTTAAGCCTTTAATTAGGGTACTGATAAGGTTTGATTTTTGTGGAAAATAAGGTAACCATTAAACATTACTTAAACATATGGATATATGTATGCTAGCACGTTAGGGTTTTTAATATGTTTATATGCATGATATATGTTGTTGAGTATAAGGTATTTAGTGGCATGTGTTGATTGATAAAAAGGAAAGCATTTTAATTTATGTGTCATGTGCAGAAATAATGCTTAAGGAAGGAGCTTTGTTGTTAATAAAAATGTTAAGTGCTTACGTATGATATGTCATGTTAATGTGGTTATTTGTTGCATAAATATTGTTATTATGAGCCCTGGGGGCATTTTAGAAACATTAATCATGTAAGATTGTGGCCTATATAAGTGTATTAAAGTTAAACAATAATAATAATAATAATAGTTGGTGGAGTTGGATGATGGGTATGGAGTATTAATATTAATATTTGATGTAGTGAGGGTATTTTAGTAAAAGTAATATAATAAGGGCAAAATGGTAAATTACAAGAGTAAAGGGGGTAAAATGGTAAATGGACAAGGAAGGAAGGCATTTTAGTAATTTTTCATGGAAAGGGGATAACTTGGTAATTTTTGGGTGTAAGAAAGTATTTCGGTGAAGTAAATATTAATTGAAAGGGTAAAATGGTAATTTTGTAAAGAAAAAGGGTATTCTGGTAAATTGGTGTAAAGGAAGGGTATTTTGGTGATTTGATAAAGTAGAAGGGTAGAATGGTAAATTAGTGTAAAGGAAAGGTATTTTGGTAATTTAATAAAGTAGAAGGGTAAAATGGTAATTTGGTACAAAGGAAGGAATTTTGGTAATTTAATAAAGTAGAAGGGTAAAATGGTATGTTGGTATAAAGGAAGGATATTTTGGGAATTATGTAAAGAAAAAAAGGGTGAAATGGTAATTTAGTATAAAGGAAGGGTATTTTTTAATAATTATGTAAAGACAAAGGGTAAAATGGTAATTTGGTATAAAGGAATGGTATTTTGGTAATTATACAATGTGAAAGGGTAAAATACTAATTTCGTGTAAAGGAAGGGTATTTTGGTAGTTATGTAAAGAAAAGGGGTAAAACGATAAATTGGTATAAATGAAGGATATTTTAATAATTATGTAAAGGGGTAACACAATAATTTGGTAAAAAAAAGAAAGGGGTATTTTGGGTAATTTGTAGAAAGAGGGGCAAAGTGGTAATTTTAATAATAAAAAAGGGCAATTTGGTAATTATAATAATAAAGAATGGCAAATTAGTAATCTAACTAACCAAATGGGAAATCTGACAAGTGTAATAGTATGAAGGGTGATTTGGTAACTTAATAAGCCCAAGGAGCAATTTAGTAATTGAGATAAATATAAAGGGTAATACGGTAATTTAACCCACTGGAAGGGTAAATTAGTAACTTAACAAATATGAGGGATAAAGTTAGTAATTTAATAAGTATAGAGGATAAATTGGTAATCTAACACAAGGGGAATTTGACAATTATGCAACATGGGGGCAATATGGTAATTTGGCAATTAAAAAGGGATAACTTGGTAATTTTACAAGCAATGAGTATTTTCTTAATTTTGTAAAGATGATAGGGGTAAATTGGTAACTCGTGTTTAACATGTCCATGAATCAAATGAGTTTATAGTACGAAACAAGTATCATTGATTAAAAAGATAAGGCTAATTGATAAGTTAGCGAGTATCACAAGAACATAGCATGACTTAGGGTTGGATGGATAATTAAAGGAGTGGTATGGTGTTTATCTCATACACATACAAGAGGTGCATGGTTTGTAAGTATGCATGGAAATGTGTGTTATATATGTTTGAAGTACGTGCTAGGGTTTTTTGTATGCCATGATCCTTGATATGGAATGTTTGATTTTATGGTCAGTATATCTCTGTGTCTCTGGATCTATGACCTATCCCCTTCCCTCGAATTGAATAAATGGACCTTTGAATAAGACATGAATAAAGTACTAATTACTTAAAGTGAAAGAGTATTGAGCTAAGCTTAGACTAATCTACCGGTAATAATAATGGTCAGGCGCAAGATGTCCTGGAGACTGGTCCACCGGCGAATAATAGTGGTCAAGTGAATTCTGCCCTGTATGTTTTCAGTCCACCGGCTATAATAGTGGGGGATCCCGAGCTCAATAAACCAAACATTGGATATTAATAAATTATGGAAAGACGCTAATCACTTACAGTAGAACATCATGTGAGTAGGGCCAAAACCGGTCCACCAACAAATAATAGTGGCCAGGTACAGGGAGCCCTGGAGACCAATCCACTGGTAAATAATAGTGGTCAGGTGCACGTTTCCCTATATGTTTATAGTCCACCAACTATAATAGTGGGATTCCCACACTCATATGGATACAAATCAAAAGATGATGGTCAAATAATGATTAATTAATGGCTTAAGGCCCCAAAATATTGATTTGCTTTATGATCTATTGATATGAACTGAATTGGCTTAAGTGCTTGTCCCTGCCTGGGTACGTGATGGATTTGTAAGTACTTGAATTTTGTGTTATGCATCTCTCATTGTATGTGGTATTGCCTTGCGTATTAGTCCGCATGTAATCTCCCTATATATTTTACGTATTATGTGTTGTATGTGGGCTTACTTTTTAGTATGGTTTAAAGAGTTACTCATTATCATAGTACTGAAGGGTTCCCTTTGTGGGCTCCTATCTATTCAATGGGCAGTGTCTCTTGTAGGTTCATTGTAGGTGTTATTCAAGAAGGCATCGAGAAAGAACGTAAGGAATTATTTGGGGAAACCTTTAAGGTTCTCTTCCATCCTTTTTAAAATTCTTGGTAAATGATATTGATTCTTGTAACCACTATTGGTGGATTGTATTCATGTAAAGTGTTTATTGCGTTACTCTGATTTAACTAAAGTATGATTTTGAGGAAATTATATATAATTTTTTTAGCCTTAGCACTTGGTAATGGAACGGTAGGAGAAAACTAGTCTGGTACTAAGTATGGCAGTAATATCTCCAAAATTCATGATTTTTTATTTTTGCTTCTGCTAAATTTTAAATAAAATAAAATTTTTTAATAGTGAATTTTGGGGGTGTTACAGTATAGATCTAGCTAACCCCAACCCATTGCCATCACTAGTAAAATAGCTATAACGAACTTCTATCCTACTATAAAATATATGGTAAAAGTAATTCATGATGATAATTGTAGAAGCATGAAGCTTTCCATTCAAAAGACTCAAATTTGATCATGTAAGATCAATTTAAACATTAAAGGTGATAATTTATAAGTTAACTAGATTTTTTTAAGGGTATAGAAAATGGTTGTTGGTTACAACTTATAACCACCATCTATACCTTAGCACAATTTTTTTATATGTTTACGTTACGTTTACTTTAGCAAGGTTTTTTCATTTTGCATTCTTCACTTTTAACCAAGTGGGTCTTTTTCACTCCTCACATTTGCATGAACACACATAGAGACCTACCACTTGAATTGTTTGTTTCCCAAAGCCTTCCACCATCGTTCCTTCCTCTACCTCATCCTCCTTTGCCTCCACCTATCACCTCTGTCATTATTGTTAACCATACTTCTAATTCTTTTATTTTCTCCATCATTTCCTTAACAGAAGTGTACTTTTCATCTTCCTACTTTGTAAATGTTTTATAAATTGTGCTATATTATGTGTTTTATATATCATAAAAATTTCTTTGGTATCAATGTTATAGTTTTTAGTTTAATTTATGTGTAGTGTTGAGTGTTGATAGGTATATACTAGCCTTTGTATGTTTTTGCTTGGTATAACTTTTTTTTTTAAATGTTTTTTATACTAGCTGTTGTGGATGTTTTTTTATTTAATGTTTTTTTAGATCTATGATCTTAAACCCCTTTTTAGGTTTTGACACTTCTCAAGCCCAAGAAAATACTATTTTGGCCTTTAAAATTAGGTTTCTATTTTTTGAGTTCCAAAAACGTATGTCTATGATAATCATTTAGCAGTAAGACATGTGTGCATGTGTAATTTTATGTGGCAACATATTCTCTTATAAGAAAATAATATCACAAGAGTTTTAAATTAGATTAATGATATATTATGTATGTAAATATAACCTAAAGCACTTCAATTTTTTGAATTTTAAAATGTATGCCTTGTTTAAATTATATATTATTTGCAAATGACATCTACATAGGGAGAAAGGTAAAGAAAAGAGATGGAGAGTTCGAATGAAAAGAATTTGTATGAGTGTAATTCATATGCTGATGAAAGGCTCTAAAATATAAAGATTAGGTGATGAATGCTCTAACCCTGTTGTACATGGAGGAAGTGATATACAAGATAATAATGATAAAGATTATTTGGTGCTCATTGAAAAGGCATAAAATGCGTATATTTTGTTAAAGAGATGCCTTTGTCATTATCTAAACATAATTATAATATAAACTGATAGATGCTATGAGTTGATGATTGATATGGTGTAAAATTAATATTCTGAGTTGGGACACACACAATTGATGTTTTTGTATCATATTTTATATATGCATATTTTTATGTGTAGGGAGTTATGTATGGTGTAGATAGAAAGAGAATTTTTTTTAAATGATAAAATAGGCTTTGTATGGCAATTCTAAGTCAAGATCATTGTCTATACTAAAAAAACTAGAGGAAGGATTAGATGGCGAATGTAGGAAAAAACCATTGTCTACAATGGGTCATAGATGGCAATTTGATCCCACAATCATTGTCTAATATTTACCTCCAAAAAATTTGAGAGGAAGAATTAAACAACATTTTTGGGATAAAACCGGTGTATATAATAGGCAATAAGCAGCTATTTTTAGTCCATAACCATCATCTAATCCTTCCTACATTCTTTTGAAGTGCATTTTTTTCTATCTTGTTATAGATAGTCATTATTTAAATCGTCACCCATAGTATACACATTTGTAGCCTTTACGGTTGTTGATTAATGCTATATTTTGCCATTTCCCCCCATCTATGGCATTTTTCTATAGCAATGATGCAATTTATTTTCTTGTAATTTCCATTAAGTTAATTTTATTTTTGGCTACTTAGTTATGTGGTTTAAGGGAAGAAAAGGGATAAAATGGTCAGTTACTAAATTGGAATTCACCACACTAGATATGGCAAAAAAATATCTATTACAGTTTCTAGATGTGGAGCTCCATCTAACCAATCATGGCTTAGGTGAGACAATAAAAGATGACACAAACACATCTCATAGAATACCAAAAAGGTAATGATATTATAATTCCATCACCCACATATGGGGAAAATCATTATTTAACTATTAAAAGCCCTATGAAAAAGTTTAAAGATTGTTTCCTTCATTTGAAAAGAGTTATCCTTCGTTCTGCTCAATAAGAATGGATGTACATGAGGTTAAGGACTATAAAATGATTAGTGAATGCATTGATCATTTGAAACCATGTAGTATTCCCCAAATTAAACTACTTTAAAATAGTATAGAAATTGATCACATTTGTGGTTGTGGTTAAGGTCATGGTCCTAGTCGTAGGTTTAATGATTCCTATATTAAGTTAGATGTCTAAAGAAGAATAAGGAAGGAAGTTCCACGAACAATGATATACCAAGGAAGCCTATAAGTTAACACAGTGCGGTGTAATAGGGTACTCTCTCAATCAACATCAAACTATCCTATGATCCGCTAATACAACAAAAAAAAATATATGTGGGCAAGTGAGGTGGAAGCATAAAGCTTCCCTCAGTGAGTTAAAAGTCTTGAATACCTTATATGTAAACTCAATACTAAAAAATTAAAGTTTCATAAGAAATTCATTAGACCTATGCATGATTCGATTCAATAGATTGAAAGAGTTAAAGTTATTGAAGACCACGTGTACCATTTAATATAGACATTGAATTATATCGAAGTGTTAAAAACATATGCATAAACCAAACTAGTTGATCAAAAGATTGAATATTATAAACACCTAATGTGAAATTTGATATAGGAAATCAAATAGTAACAAAACTCATATGACTTAAGAAAAAATGATCAAGAAAATCTAATAATATTGAATATCTTAAGTGCGGTTTGATCCACAAAATTAGATTATTTGTGGTCCTATATACCCAAACACTAATTTGATGTTATACATTTGCTATTTATGTTTAACTATTACAATTCAATTTATGAAATTTTAATTTTCATAAGATTTAATTTTATACATCATTTGTTCGAGTCGCGAAGTATTGATGATGGTTTTGTGCAGATTTTGCTAGCCACTTGTTTATGAGATCGTGCACCTACTTCGACATTGGTGTGATTATAAGCTATAATGAGAAAGTCTCCTTCTACATTGCAATGGTTGGAGTATTTACAATAAACTCTTCTATTATATTATAGTTTTTAAGGGTAGAGTAGTTTGATGGTTGAAACTAGAAGCTTTTCATCAAATAAGTAAGTTGGTGGTTCAAACTTAAGCTTCCCCCATTTGACAAATAATTTTATGGTTGAGGCTTAAAGGTTCCAATTTCTTTGGCATGAATATGATCTACAATATCAATTTATCAGATTTAAATGTAACTCTACATGCTACTTTAAGGAATGATATATTATATGAGTCTACAATTAGTAAGAAAAAATGCATATGCTCTAAGTGGCATGTTTGATTTATTAAAGGTTTTAAAACCTTAGCTCATTCCTTTGTGGGAATGATAATATATTGAAAACAAGTGAATTATACTCTAAATAAGTTATAGGTGAACTAAAAATGATAAAAGAGTATTTGATAGCATACCTATCATCAATATTGACTTAAAGAAAGCCTCGTAAAAAAATGCACAAAGTGTACATAGAAAAGCCAAAAAGTATCACTAATAAGAAGTTAGTAAACTATAAAAAAAACATTTTTTTTACCATGAGAAAGAATACCATGTAAGTACATTAATGATAAATAATGTCATTGAAATTTGTACAAATACCAACGAAGAATCCTGAATATTCTTTCTATTGGAAAATTTATACGAGTTGTGTACCATCTTGGAAAATTACAAATGAGTCGTATTGATGCAAGTAAGTGCAAAATATATTACGTCCTTGATAGAAATCAATGAAAAGCATGTGGACCATTTAAATATGTAATATTGTATAATGATTAATTGATGTGAGATCAAATGTTACATTTGAGAACCAATATTTTTGCATTTGAAAAAGTCGGTATGCATTAGTAATTGAAAAGATATCCACTTGAGATTAGGGATAGTAATTTTTTCTATTGTTTAAAGGCCCCATCAAGAATTCCCTATTTGAGTTTGGGTTCAGGAGAGAATTTGGGGATCGGGTTTGGAGATTTTTATAAGAATTTTTTTGGGGATGGGAGGGGATGGATTTTGGGTCCCCATCCCCAAACCTACCCCAAATAATATATATATATATATATATATAGTTTTTTTATATAAAATATAAATTAAACATATATTATAATAAAAAATTAGATTGAGTATTGGAGATGGGATTGAGGAATAAGGATAAGGTCAGGTTTCAAGGTTAAGGAATAAATCACGATCGGGTTGGGTATGGAGATTTGATCCCCATAGAGAGCGAGTGAGGATTCTCTAATAAGAAAAAGTTGGGTATCAAGGTAGGTTTGGAGATTATTTTTCTTATCGGATTCGGAGATAGGATTGAGGTCCCCATTCCTAACACACCCTGTCCATCCCTACCTAGGATCATAATAATATATCATTGTTTCAAGTTAGAATTAGAGTGACCTAGTAGAGTCATTCAATATGTATTTGATTAATAGATCATTGTTCATAAGGTCTAGAAGTGGCATGTTATTATGTATGCAAATGATTTATTTTGGTACTATCAATCACATATCATATTTGTAACAACCACCTTTTCACAAATTTCTTTTCCTTTAAACAAGTTTTGTGGAAGTCAAAAATAAAATCGTAAGGTATTACGTCGCATCTAATATAGAACATATATTTCCTATATCTAATTTATGTCGAGTTTAATGCTAAAAGTAACTTGTACTTATAGATTAGGTGAAGAAAGCACTTGATACCACAATCGTACAAGATTACAAAACATAAAGAATAGAATATCTACAATAAAAAATAGATGATTAAAAGTTCAGAGAGAGATATCCAAAAAATTATACACTATACCAACCTAAATAAACACTCATTGCAGACAATCACAACAAAAACATTAATTAATCAATTATCTATAAAATAAGATGGAAACTACATATGGAAATGAGCAACTCCTATACAAAGGATATACGTTATGTACTAAGTAAGATAATAATATACATCAATAGAATAATGCATGCATAACACATGGGAATCATATGATAAGATAAAAAACAATACATGTTTATGCTCATGCTACAGGAGAACTAAAAAAAAATAGTTTAAGTTTCAACATTAGACGATCACCTTAAATCCCATTTACTTAGTCATATCAAGATCAAGATTCCACTTGCAATATTTCCTCTCCTCTTTCCTCTCATATGAGGAAAAATAGTTAACCTCACTGAAAGTGCAATATTTACTCTTCTCTTCCCCTAAATGAGAGAAAAATAGTCAATTTCACTACAACTCTTAATTACACATACCCCATATAGACTGGTGGATTGGACTAGCATAGATTATATTAGGGTCTTCTAGTTCTGACAGAATCAAACCATTTTTATGCAATTATTTATAACACTTGGAATCACTAGGGCTAACTCATATGATATTCCACTTTAAGTATTAGTGCCTTATTAGTTCATAAATCAACAATTAGCACATTGCAATGCATCACTTGACTTACTCAACATTATAGTAATTCTTCTTATATTATCATTGACTTATCTCATGGGATACCTTTGATCATTTGGTACATAAAATACTAATTATCAACAAATCCATTCCAACTATTGTCATTTTTAAAGCACGTAAATACACCATAGATAATTAAATAAAACATGATATAATCACTTGAATGAATGATAAGGTATAAGGTAATACACCAACTACTAAAGAGGCATTAAACAAGAGAAATGACGCCATCCCCCTTATAAAACCCTAATTCACTCTCAACTCACATTTCTATGCATAAAACTCACCAAAATTAACATAATACTCTAATATAACATAATAAACATTATATCCAAAATTACGATTAAATTCCAATATTTTGATCATAAAATACTAATTATACCCCTTGGGTTTCTAAGCCATGTTCACATAATATTAATACTTTTATCAACCACATTAATCCAACCTAATCACGTATCACACTTATCAAATTTTATCCCAAACAAATACTTACAAAACCTCAATTTCTAGAATTAACCCAAAATGATATTTTTCCCTTACATCATCTAAACACCTCAAAACTTCTATTTAACATAAATTTGTTTATACACAATCAAAATTTATCTCAAGGCCTCAATGAAAACAATAACACGCTTATTTTCCATAAAAATTAAAAAATTGTGCCAAAATCCATAAAAATTGAGGTCTAAATTGCAACTCCTAAATTTTTTTATTTTCACTAAAGTTAACCCAATTCATACACAAAATTTCCTACATTATTAACATCCCAATATGGAACTATATAAATTAAAACAATCCAAAGGACTACATAATTCTTAGGGTTGAACTACTTTAACCTCAACTCACCAAAATAAACCAACTTCAACCAGTTTCCTTGATAGAATTCCTTAGTCATAAATTAATGCATGCTTATTAAAAATAAATAGCTACACTAATATGCTTAAGTATTTAAGGCAAAACTTGGCATGTCCTAAAACATGGAAGTGTCATATCAAATTATAAAAACTCATAATCTAATATATTATAATACAAGGATGCATGATAAATAAACCTAACCACGTTTTTTTAGCAATAAAAAAACACGTTGACATGATATTTACATACAAAAGAATACATATCATCAAAAATGCTTGATTTATTTATCCTTACTAAGGCTACCTCAGTCTTTGAGCAAATATTACTCCTAATTTCTTCCTTCAACACCTTAGGATCATACGGGTAAAAAAAATATTCATAAAAATAATAAAAATTTAGCAAAGAAAATGAGGCAAAATTTGAAGGATCAAAACCAAGACAGAGGGAGGAGGGGAAGAGTGATGGAATTTGGTCAATTATAACAACAACATCAGCCAACAAAGCACCACTAAAGTCTCCCCTGAACTCACCCCCAAAAAAGCTAAAAATGGCTAGGATATGGAGGAAGGAGAGGTTGCTACATAAGAAGGTTGCTTAGGCAAGGAGTGACAACGTGAGTGGTTGATATAAGGTGGGGATGGATTTAGGGAGATTATAATCTAGGTAGCGGGTTTTGTGTGAAGGAGTAGTGGAAATGGTGTTAGGTTGTGTAAAGGTTAAACACTAGAGAAGGGTGGTGGTATGAGGTGGCAGTCATGAGGCATGAAGTGGTAATGCTGGGTGGGGAGTAATTGCATGAATCACTAGTGGTGGTGGTTTGTGCAAGCAATACTAGAAAATGAGAGTTTAGTATGAAGGTAAATATCATGATAATAAGACGAGGAAGAAGATGAGTTATGGGGTTGGATGGCAAAGGTAAATAGGAAAAGAAGAGCATAGATTAAGAAGGAAGGATCGACAAAAGAGCGAGAGGAGGAAAGAGTTTATGTGTGTAGTTTTTGTTGCATGAAAAGGAAATAAAAAGGAACCATGAGAGAGATAAGGTATAAACAAGGTGGTTTGAGGTTAGAATGGAGTTAGCATGAAAATGAAAAACATTTAGGGGTTGCTCAAGGGTTAAGGTACACAAAGGGGTCAAAAGTCTAACATGCAATATGGGGTATGGAAGAGAGGTTGAGGATGCTTGTAACACCTTAAAATTTTATAAAAATTTCTCGGGGGTTAGTCCTTTATTCAAAACTTAACCTAAATATTAGATTAATTATCTTTTTAACATTTAAATTGTAACCCTAACCATTTCTTAAATATCTTTACCCTAATTTATTTTCCTTCATTTTTCTTTTTCTTTACCCCTCACCCTTAATTAGCTATTTTTAAAAAAATTTTGTTTCATCAACCAAAAACCACAAACTAAAAAAAACAAACCTAACATAACTAAATTCTAAAATAACATTATATCCACTACCATTCTCATCCTCATTCAACCATCCCCCATTACTCTATCCTCTGCCTTCTTATCTCCCCTACACACACACCCATTCCATCTCTATCTCATCTGTATACACCCCTCACTCAATCCTTTCCTTCTCCCTTTATTTATTTATTCTTTTCTACTTTTAAATCCCTAAAACAAACCCCACACTCCCTTATTTTTTAGTCATTTATGTTTCACACGTCACCACCTCCAAGTCTTTTCTTCTTTATACTCCCTGGTTATTTTTCTTTCTTCTTTCTCCACCATATTACACCACCCTCACAACCATATCCTCCCCAAAACCAATCACCATCATCACACAACACAACCAACCTAATTTCAACCATTTTCTCCACTTCCCAACACCCTCCTCCATCACCCAACACCTATTATTCCATCCTCGTCCTTTTTATTTTTCTTAGTAGAATTTCCCCCAGTGTTTGCCATCTAACTTTTCTGCACCCACCATTTCCCCCCTACAATTTTCCCAACCTTCTTTTTTTTTCAACCATGCATCACCTCGCAACCACTAGTGCCACACCTCTGTCCAACATCTCTGACATCGTCTACCACCTTTTGCACTCAACTCCTACTATCATACCCCAAATTGAGTAGGAGTGTTATAAGGATTGATTTGGCTACTTATGTCAACATGGTATACCATCCTTTTGGTGATTTCGTCCGAAGAACTTCACGGTTAAGCATACTGGTTGTGGAACAATTTTTGGATGGGTGACCCTCCAAGGAAGTTTAAAAAATTTCTGAAATTTTTTCTAGAAGTGCGTAAGTGAGAACAAAGCATGCTGAAAGGACTCGTGTTGATTTGTGGGGCCAACCGATCAATCCAAAATTACCTCAAGGTTGCCCCCGCATGGTCGTACTGACTCGAGGTGTTATAAATGGTATCAGAGTGAAACCGCGACCATGAGCTGAACTTGGATGAACCAGTTAGTCACCTAAAGGGATGATTCTTGGGATAAACTGTATTGAGAAAGTTATTAGTTAAGGCACAATGAGGACGTTGCGTTCTTTGAGTGGGGGTGAATGTAATACCCTAAATTAAGCGGACTATTACAAGGATTGATTTGGTTACTTATATCAACATGGTATACCATCATTTTGGTGTTTCTGTCATAAGAACTTTGCAGTTAAGTTTTCCGACTGTGGAGCAATTTTAAGATGGGTGAACTTCTTGGAAATTTTTATAAATTTAAAAAAAAAACTCTTGGGAAGTGCATGAGTAAGGACAAAGCTCGCTGAAAGGACTCATGTTCATTTTTGGGGTCAGTCGATCAATCCAAAAGCACTCCAAGGTAGCCCTCACATGGTTATATCAATTTAGAGTGTTACACATGCATTGTCCACCACCTTCAACATGAACCTTCCACACTACCCATATTTAGTTGCACTCCACCTCCACACACCCTATCCTCATGTTGTGTCGAGACCTTATATTCACCCCTTGTTGCATCATGAACCATCCATGCAATTGAGGACATGCCATGTGCATGTTGTGTGCCCCAAGTTGTTGCTACATGCCCTTCTCACCATTCTCCCCTTGCATGACATGAGTTTCTTATGCATTTTCCCCAAACCCATCCTTGGTCGATAAGTTGTTTAGGTGGTTTTGCTAATTGTGGTGATGTCTTTGGTTGAGTATTGTTTAGTTGCTAATTCATGTGTATTGTTTGGTTCTTTTTTAATGAAAAGAATGAGGGTTAGTGGAGGCTAAAGTATGATGTTAAGTTGTTGGTATTTTGCTATTTTTGCTTGAGATTAAGGCAACACATATGTCTTACTATAATGTAAAAATTGTCTGATAACATATTAAGGTTTTGTTAAATTATGTTGTATTTATTTTCCTAAGTATGATAGCATAAAATTATGCATCATTGAGCATGTTTAATTATTTATAATATTAAATGTATGAGAACATGCTATAATAGGTTTAATATCATGAATTAATTATGTATAATGTATATATATAATGTGATAGGTTGAGTATATTTTGGCTTATTTTTGCATGTGGATTATTATTCATATGCCCTAGGGGTAGAATTATCTTTTAAGTATATCATGTTTATATTATCCCAACATGTATGACTAACATGTATTTTTTGAGGATAAGTATGAAAGTGTGTAAGTTATGATGAGTTAGAACGTATGTTAGGGTTTTATTTGCTTAATTATGTGTTGGGTAAAATAGTCATTTTTCATGTCTTGTAACCTACATGCATGCTAAAGTGTTTTAAATTACCATATTTTACCATTTTCATGATAAATTGTTATTTCAAATAAAATTAGCATTTAAAAAGGAACGTTGTGATAAATTAATTTCAAGGGCATTTTGGTTATTTAAGATATAATATGCCTAAGTATTGATAATTGGATATATGATGACCTCAATGGATTCCTAGGTTAACCTTAATGTTGACTTAGACTTTGGCTTAGTCCATTAACCTTAAGGTTAATTTGAATAATTATTATTGATATGGATTTTGTTGACATGCCTTAATGCCCTATCCAAGCCCTATATCTTAACCTAATTAGCTCTTCAGATTACTTAGAGTGTATTCATACCTATGGACTAGGTGTCTTTGTTAATGATATCATGCTTTCATTGTGTGCTAGTGCAACCAAAATACCTTTGTGCCCTTGGTTTGATAGTCGGTAGGATACTATGCTACCTTTGTGCGTTAATATAATTAGAGTAGCTTAGTGTCTCCATGTTAATATGATCTCCACTCAAGCAAATAGAATGTGTGTAATTATTGTTTGGTTTTCAGAATTAAATTGGATTATTGAGTTAGTAGTTAACTTCATATCCTACATGTAGTTGGTAGTTGCCTTTGAGCCCTACTTATATTCGATAGTTACCTTCGGACCCTACCTATAGAGCTTTGAAATTCGTTGGAGTGTATATTGAGATTATGAGATATGATGTGATTGTATGAAATTTTTAAGGAATGGGTTGGTGTATTCCCTTCATGGAACACCCTTATCATGTTTTGCTTTATTACGTCTCGCATTGTGGTTTAAGTGTAATGGTATGTTGAGCATGTGACCTTAGAAATAAATGTTTATATAGAATGTTTATCTTATTATGTTATTACCTTTATGATTCAGTATATTTATACCATGGTTCTCTTGGGATACCTTCTGTGTGCTCTATGCGACATTTTCATGTTTGATATTATATAATGATTTACTCGGTATAGTTATACTAATGGGTTCTATGTCATGGCCCCCATCCTATTTAACAGGTAGTTGTGAATTTGTAGGATCACTTGTGAGTTTAGTTTGATAGCTAGTATTTTTGGGGTTTAAGAGTTATGACTATCTGGTGTCCACTTTGTTATCTTTTCATCCAAATATCTTCAAAATCTTATGTCATTTATGTATTTATTTTCATTTAACTTTTGTAATTGTTATCCAATCTTATATTATTGAAACAAATTTTACTATGTATTGTAATCTCTTATCTACTTTTTATGATAGTTATGCAAAATTTAAGCAAAGAGGAAACTAGACTTACATAAAATGTAGTGGTAACATCCTAACTTTTTAATATTTTAGCGTTCGTAATTGACTCTTTATAGCAAAAATTTTAAGTGTTAAAAATGGGGGTGTTGCAAGTTAGTATCAAAGCTTTTGGCTGTCAAGAATCACAATTTTGTTAGACTTGGTTCTCACGAACCTAAATGTTTTAAGCAAAAAATGTGTTTTTTATCTCTCAATGTTTGAAACCTAGATTACTCTTGTGATTGTTTGAGTACGGGTAGTGTAAGTGGCCTCTGAATGTGCTTATTTATTTTATGATGGTTTTTTTTCCTATTTCATTTTATGTTGTGTAGCTAGTTTTTCATGGTATTAATTGGATGTGTCGGTCATTTAGAATTCAAGGATTTCATTCAACATCCACCACCGTAACCTCAACTGCCACCACCTTTGTATCACCCACAGGAGGGTATCAGAGATTATTAGCTTTAGAGAGTTACTTGTCACCACTTATAGGATTACACTAGAGAAGAGGATTTAATCATCTTAGAAGGATGGATTTGGAATTTTGATAGGATATTTGAACCAATTGATTACCTAGAGGTGAGGAGAGTGAGTATAGCTGTGGATATCAGCAAACACCTAGTGGCTAGGTTGTTGTGCTCGAGGAGGACTATCGATGTCTTAGGAATACTTTAAGACAATGCTTCGCATGTATTTATATCTAGAGATCCTCAAGAAGGATAGTCTTAAGGAGTTTATTAAATTTACTTAAAGGATTCTAATGATTTAAGAGTATCATGCTTGATTAATAGGGTTATTGATGTTTTCTTTAGGTATAGTAGCTAGTGAGACCACCATTATCTTGCATTTAATCATAGACTTCACTTCAGTATCCATAGGATGATGGGTGCAGTAGTGTTCCATGACTTTTCCACGTTATATGTGTGGAGGAGTGTAGCCTCCACTTTAGTTTAAGAGTAGGCTTTGGTTTTGGGCAAGAGGAAGATCGAGAGGCAGAATTCCAAGGGAAAGGTTTGACAATATTGTAGTGAATATTTAAACGTACAACATTAGATTGGTGGTCAGCACTAGGGTAGTTAGAGTGGTTCCTATAGTGGAGGTAGTCAGGGATAGACTCAACACTACTATTATCGCCCATTGTAGATGAGACCATCCAAGCAGGGATTGTGTGGAACAGTTGGTTCGGTGCCACAACTATGGCCAGCTCAAGAATAAGAGCTTTAAATGTTGTAGGGCACCCCATGAAAATGTTTAGAAGTCTTACATGCAGACAACAGAGCCTCTCAATGAGTAACAACAACTAGTTAAGAAGGATTAAATGTTTGGAGTAATCCATCTGACTAGCCAAGAAGAAGTAGAAGCTTAGGTGCTTGACCTTGATGTTTCTTCTTATGGTATATTATCACTTCTTTATTGGTTGTTTGAGCTTTTTTAGTTTTCATATTTTACTTTTTCCATGTTTTATCTATTTTTAGGTCGAGCTTTTACGGGGGTAGTAGATGTAATCCCCCGAAATTTTTAAAAGCCTATAATTTAATAAATAACTTTTATTTTGGATAAATTAGCCTTTAAATCTATTTAATTTAATTATTCTATGGATTTTTAAGTATATAAAATTGGACATAAATATTTAAAAATTAAAATAAATATTTTGTTATTTTATCATACTTTCATTATTTAAATAATTTTTCAAACCATTATCTTACTAAAATTATCATTTTTAAACCCTTATATTTTAATTATATTAAATTAAATTATTAAATAAATTTATTACCCATAAATATTGCATTTTACTATTTTATAAATTAAATAATTTTATTTTGTCCCATTTTTCCTTTTCTTTTTCCTTTTTCCCTTTTCCTCCTCCTTTTTATCTTTTCTTTCTTCTTCCTTTTTTCTTCCCTTAGGCCGCCGGCCGGCCTGCCCCTTCCCCTCCTACGCATTGGTTCGATGGCCCATCTCTCTTCCCCTTCCCCTCCTTCTCCCGCGTCGTCAGCTCGGCCTGCCTCCCTTTTTCTTTATTTCCCCTTCTCCCCTGACCGGCCCGGCCCACACCCTCTTCCCCTTCGCCCGGCCTACACGCACCAGCCCCCCTCCCCTTCTTCTTTCTTGCTTATTCTTCCTCTTTCCCCAGCGAAAAACCCGACCACCCCACAATCTCTGCCACCCTACCTGCAACCCCCTTCCCCTTATTGATCTCCCTATCTATCTCTCTCTCTCTCTTCTGCCATTTCTATGGACCATCCCGACCCCACCATCCCTCTCTCCCTTCCCCCATGCCCTGCCATACCTCTCTTCTCCCTCTCCCTACAACTCCCATTTCCCTACCACCCTACCGCCGCCCTCGAGCTCCCTTATCTCCTCCTTTCTCTTCCTCTCCTTTTTCTTCTCCTCTCCCTGCCTCATCCTGCCATTTTCTCGAGCCTCATATGCCTCCCCGACCCTCTTTTTCTTCCTTTCTTCTCCTCCCATCTCCCACCCTGTTTTTGCTTCGTCGCCCCGCTCCGCCCCCTTCCACCCTCTACCTCACCCCTGAACCATCACAGTACCCCTCGAGCCACCCTACAGCCTCCTTCTTCCTCCTCTCTTCTTTGTCTCTTCTTTCCCTCCCTTCTCGGCAACCACCCTGTACTGCCTCTCTCCGCCACCGTTCCGCCTCCTCTACCGCTAACTGAGCCACCAAACCAACCCCTGCAACCCTCTCTACCACCCCCAAACTCCTTTGGCCGAAACCACCACCCACATGCCTCCATTTTCTCCCTCCCTTTTCCTTCCTTCTCAGCCCTCCATCTCGACTCACCTTGGCAGCCCCACTTCGCAGCCTCGCTGCCGCAGCCGTCGCCCTCAGTCGTCGTCAACCCATCCCCGACCACCACCTACACCCCCCTCTCCACCTCTGCACCCTTCCCTTGCCCTAAATCCTCCCCCATCCATCTTCTTTCCTAGCCCCAAACCACTAACCCGAAAATAACCATTTTTTCCCTCCTTTCACCCGCCTTTGAGCCCCTCCTCCTCATTTCTTTGCCTGCAGCTCTTGCTATATGAGCAGCATGAGCTGGTGCATTTTTTGATTTATTTGGGTAATGATTTTAAGGTATAATAATATTTTAGGTTAATTATTTGATTAATTAAGTGTTATAAAGTCTGGTACTTGGTTTTCCCTTATTTCTAATATAATAAATATTGCTATTATTTTTAGGTATTGGTTTTGCTAATCAAAGCTTGAACCTTTAATCGGAATACCGATAAGGTTTTTTTTGCTGGAATTAAGGTAACCATTAAACCCCACTTAAACGCATGGATAACGTATGTTAGCACATTAGGCTTTTTAATGTGTTATTATGCTTGATATATGATGTTTAATATAATATATGTGGTTTCGCGTGTTGATTGATAAAAAGGAAGCATGATAGATTATATGCTATGTATGGAAATATTGTTTAAGGTAAGAGTTGGTTATTAGTGAAAACTATTATCCATGTTGTATTATGCTATTGTGATATTTAATGCATGGTTAATATCTTGTGAGCCTAAGGGGTATTTTAGTAATATATCTTGTACAAGAATATGGCCTAAAATGTGTGGGTGCTAATAAGTATTATATTGAATATAATAATTGTGGATGAGGTATTAATATTAATATTTTATGTAGTGATGATAATTTAATATATGTGGTGTAATAAGGGGAAAAATGGTAATTTGTAATTAAAACGGGTATTATGGTACTTTTGGAGGTAAGGGATAAAATGGTAATTTTGTGAATAAAGGGTAAATTGGTAATTTTGGAAGAAAAGGGTAAAATGGTAAAAAGGATAAAATGGTAATTTTGGAAGTAAGGGGTAAATTAGTAATTTTGGAGATAAAGGGGTAAAATGGTAATTTTGGAGGCAAGGGTAAAGTGGTAAATTTGTAAGTAGAAGGACAAAATGGTAATATTATAATTAAATGGTAAAATGGTAATTTCATAAATAAAAGGTAAAATAGTAATTTTGTAATTAAGGGACAAAATGGTAATTCTGTAATTAAAGGGTAAAAGGGTAATTTTAGAATTAAAGGATAAAATTGTGATGTTATAATGTTATAATTCAAAGGTAGAATGGCAATTTCATAATTAAAAGGTAAAATGGTAATTTTGTAATTGAAGGGCAAAATTGTAATTTCATAATTCAAGGGCAAAATGGTAATCTCGTAATTAAAGGGCAAATAGTAATTTATTAACTAAAGGATAATTTGGTAATTTTGATAATGGAGAAGGGTAGTTTGGTAAATTATGATCATAGAGAAAGGCAATTCGGTAATTTGACCGACTAGAGGGTAATTTGGTAATTTTGATGACGAAGAAGGGTAGTTTGGTAATTATGATAATAGAGAATGGTAATTTGGTAATTTGACCAAATAAAGAGCAATTTGTTAATTATAATAAAGGAAAAAGGGCAAATTGGTAATCTAACCAACCAAATGGAAAATATATTAAGTGTAACAATTATGAAGGGGGATTAGTGACTTAATAGGTATGGGAGATAACTTTGTAACCTAAATCGAGTAAGGGGTAATATGGTAATTATGCAATAAGGAGGGTAATGTGGTAATTTGTCAAGTAAGAAAGGGATGACTTAGCAATTATATAAGTAAGGGGTAAATGAGTAATTTGTATCCAACATGTCATTGTGATTGTAGAATTTCGTAATATGACTCAAATAATGCTGATTAGTAAGGTAAGAGTATTTGATAATTAGTAAGTAGCGCGAGAACGAATTCTAATTCTGAATTAGATGAGATTAGGATGGCCTTAATAGTTCTTCTGTGTTACCTTGGATATCCATTTGAATAAGAAATATCTAACGATATCATAATGATTGAAAATGAATAAGTATCTGATTGTTGTACTTTTGTAATCACCTTAATTAAGACACTAATACTTAAAGCGAAAGACCTCGAGATCGGGAATGGTGGCTCTTTAGGGGTCGCTACCCTAAAGACGTGGTTTAGCCCACAATTATTCTGGTATTTTCTAGTGTACCTTTGTGCCCCAGCCAGGCCCTATATCTTACTATATCTAGCTCTATGGACCTAGTTAGGGGGTATGCATACTTATGGATTAGGTGTCCTTGTCGGTAGGGTACTGAGTTAGCTTTATGCACTAGTATGACCAGGGTACCTTTGCGTCCCTGGTTGATAGTTGAAGGGTACTAAGTAGCTTTTATGCACCAGTGCAACCGATGTATCTTTGTGTCTCGGGATCTTGATCTCCCTATCGAGGCAAATAAATAGAATTGTTGTGCTGATTAAAAAGGTAAAACACTAATCGTTAAAGTGAAAGATTAATGAGTCGGGCCCAGTTGAATTATATTCTGAGTACTGATCCACCGGATATAATAGTGGCCTAGGAGGTTTTGCCCTGGATGATGTTTATGAGTATCGATCCACCAGATACAATAGTGGTCTAGGTGCGTGTTGCCCTGAATGATGTATATTTGTATTTCGATCCGCTAGCCATAATAGTGGGGGTCCCGAGCTCAATAAATTTGATTTGGTTATGAATAAATTTTGAAAAAATACTAATCATTTATAGTGGAACACCATGTGAGTTGGGGCCAGACCGGTCCACCGGCGAATAATAGTGGTCAGGTGCATTTTGCCCTGCATGACCGGTCCCCCGGCGAATAATAGTGGGGTTCCCGCACTCACACGGATAATTATAATCCGATATGATTGATAATGATGGACTAAGGCTTAAGGCCTAGAAGTATCGATTGTTCTCTATGGCCTATTAATATCTGATTGATTTGTTAAGTATGTGGTTGTATGATTGTGGATATTAAGTATTTACCTTTCATTATGTATGTATGTAGTATCATGTATTGCATTGCGGACCTGTTGTTTGGTGTATTTTAAAGGGGTTACTCAGTACCATAGTACTGAAGGGTTCCATTTGTAGGACCCCTGCCTATTCAATGGGTAGTGTCCCTTGCAGGTCATTTTCAGGTGCTATTCAAGTGGGCTCTCGGGAAAGAGCGTAAGGTACTATCCGAAATATCCTAGGGTTGTACTCTTTCTCCTTTGAGATTTATAATTTCAATGTATTTATTGATTTGTAACAACCACTGGTCGATTTTATTTTTGTGAAATGTTATGTGTGCTACTCTGATTTAACTATTGGTTTGAGTTTCTCGTAAGTTGTATTTTTCCCTTTTAGCCTTAGCAATTGGTACTGGAACGGTATGAGTGAATCAGTCTAGTACTAAGTGTGGCGGTAATATCCCCAGAATTCATGGTTTATTATTTTGTTTCCGCTAATTTTCTTTTAATAAAATGAAATTTTTTAGTAGTGAATTTTGAGGGTGTTACATACCCCATCGGGGGCCTTGTGGGTCGTTGCATTTGTTCATGTAGTATGGAGTAGACCTTAGGGACAAACTAGTCACCATCCTTGTGTAACACCATCAATCAAACTTCCACTATTTTTTCCACTGGCCAACACTTTCCTCCGTCACCTAACACTAACTCCTCCTTCCCCATCATTTTTCTTTTCTTAACAAAATTTTCCCTCAACATTTGCCACCTGATTCCCTATCTCCTGCCATTATTCCCTTACAATTTCCCCAACCTTCTCTACATTTTCCAGTCATGCACCACCTCACAACTACTAGCATCACACTTCTATCCAACTTCTCTTGCCACCTTCTTGTGTTACCTACTACCTTATGCGTGTAACCCCTACACTTCTTGCCGCCTCCAACATGAGCCTCTTATGCTACCCATCTTTAGTTGTGCCTGACCTCTAAACACTCCAACCTTCTAATGTTTCAAGACATCATGCAACTAAGCCCATGCCACATCAAGACCTTACACACACTCTTATTTGCAATGTGCAATATCCACTCAACTGAGACAATGTAGCGTGCATGGCATGCACCCCAAGTAGAGAATTGATTTCACCTTATCACTTAGTATAAGAATGGAAGAGGAAAATAGACTTATACTAAGTATGGTAATAACACCTTATATATTTAATAGTTTATCTTTTGTAATTAAATCTTTAAAGTAATTTTTTTTTAGTGCTAAAAGTATAGGTGTTACAGTGAGACACTTGAGTGAGAAAGTGTGATGATGGGTGAGAGGTTGGGGTTGAGTGGGTAAATCGACATGCTTAGAGCTTTGTTTAGTTAACTAAACTAGGAAGGTAAAATGGAATGTGGATGGGTTGGAAAATATTAGGTTAAAAATAAGGTGTTTATGTCAGGGTTAAATATTAGTAAAGTATTAAGAGTTAGACACCTAAAGATTAAGGTTAGAAATTTTAGTGTGTTATAATATCATCATGTTGGCCTCATAGGTCACGTGTCCTGGTTTCAATGATAACAAACCTTATTTAAGGTTTTAATATGGTTATTTAAGTTTGAATGATTTATACAAGATCAAATGATGATAAACACACTCAAAACAAACATTCAAGTGCAAGCAAATACAATAGAGCAATCAAGTTTCTAAAAACACTAAAAAAAGGGATCACGTTCGAACCAACCATCAAATTCTAAGGAGAAAAAAAAAGAGAAATCAAGTTTAACACTCAATGGATGAAGCTTTGAACCAAGTTCTAAATCATTTTTACATCAAGAACAAGTAATATCACACCATACAACACCCCAAGACATTATGCTTATATGCAAATATTAAGTCTTAGGTTTTAGGTTTGATTTGTACATGTGTTTTTATCCTTAAACCATGTGAAATTCTCTTTAAAAATATGTTTTTAAAGTCTATATTTAAAAAGGTTTTAAGGTAGTTTAAATGTGGAAAAATAATTTCACTTGAAATTGAAATGGGTATTAATTTTCTTTAGACACTAGTTGCCACTAATAAAATGGTTATCAGGTTCAAAAACTCTACCTCTGGAGTTTATAGTATAACTAACCAACAAATGAGGAAACTAGGACACTAGATGACTAGTCATATGGTACCAATCAACTAATTGTAAGCTTTTTCTTGTCCCTTTATCTGTTTTAAACCCTAAAATTGTTTGAGTATCAGGTAACAATCAATTAGCCCATGGAACTAATCAATTAGACGGCCTTACAAAAGTCTTGTTCTCTATTTTCACATTGACCTGCCTTGGTTTTGCTTGAAATGGTCATAAACCAGTCAAATGGCCTTATAGGACTAGTCAATTGACTTGGGCAATGACAAGTTTCTAAACTCCAACAGTAATATTTTACTAACCAAAATTTAGGCACCAATCAACTGCCCCTTCAACACTAGTTGAGTAGTGTGTTTGGTCCATGAAAAAAACATAGTCATTGAGCCACTCTTTTTTACATTAATTGCAACCAATGACTCTATTATTTAGAGAGAACTATAAAAGAGTTTTTTTCATATTTCAAAACATCTTTGGATCTCATTTTATTACACTCATGTAATTATCCCATTATTTCTCAAGAATTTGAATCTAAACTTCCATATCTTGAGTTCACTTGAGAATTTGCTTGTTTTCAGGTATTAAAATTATTTGCTAAAGTGAAAAACACTTTCATAATTTTAATAGCTAGAAAGGTTACATCCTATAAATACTTCTCTTTTTTGCACCTTATAATCTAAGAGAATTTCAATGTAATCACCAAAATAAATTTAAAAAATTAAGTAAAGAGGTTTTGTGCATCTAATATCCCCATAATAGGCCATTAAATTTGTAGGCTCCTAAACCTAAAATAAGGTAAGTAGGATAAATTGTAAATCATCTTCTAGAGGTGCATTGGAATTGTAAGCTTATAAACTAAGAGAGAAATTATCATCAATAAACACATAATATAGTTTCAAAATCCAAAAAGAAAAACATATTGGAAGTGAATATAGATAAACCTTGTTAAGTGTTCTTGAACCACTATATATCTTGTGTTAATTTTTTTTAATTGGGAATTAATAATTCATTATACCCTATTAATTTCCTCACGAGTGTTTTTATATCTCTTAAGTCAAATCAATTTGGATGCACTTGATGTTTATCTTAAAGTTCAAATGTGTTATAGATTTGCCCACAACCACCTTTTAATACCTCAAATCAGTGGTAGATAGTGTAAACTTAAAATAATTGATAAGAATACCTATATGAAGAAGGTATAACATATTTTAGGTACACCTATCATTAAAAAACTCCATAGTTAAGTGTGTTTAACTGGTAATCATTTAATAATGGGTGAACTCTTGGGAAGTTTTATGAGATATGTATATGTGTTGATAAAAAAAATGGGCTAAAAAATAACTGTTTTGATTTTTCAGATCAGTCATCAATCCTAGAATCATGCTAGGTAACTACTCGAGATGAGTATGGGATTGAGGTATTATAGATATTATTAAAGCATAACTTTGATCGCATGTTAAACTTGGAAGAGTCAATGAGCCTCTTAATAGGGTATTCTTGGGATAGAATGTGATGAGATAGTCTATAGTTGAGGTGCAATAAGGACGTTGAGTTCTTTGAGTGTAGGTGTAATACCCTAAGTTAGCGGCGAAAGCTTAAAAAGATTATTAAGACTACCTATATCAATAGCGTATACCTTCTTTCTGGGATACTTATTGTTAAAGAACTCTATAGTTAGTTGTGCTTAGCTTAGAGCAACTTTAGGATTGGTAACCTCTTAGAAAGTTTTATGGAATGTGTGTGAATTCATAAATAATAATAAAAAAAACATGTTGAAAAGGAATTGTGCTGATATGTGAGGCAATTCATTGATCATGAAAGCACTTCAAGAATAACTATATGTGATTGGTATTGGGCTAAGGTGTTACACCTCTTCCATGATTATGAAAGTAGACCACAAAGAAGGCCAAAACTTTTGACATTACTAGACTTAAGGGAAGAAGAAGAGGGAGATTGAGATTGTAAGGAAATTTAGCACATACAAAACATCTTCTCATGAGAAATGGATCTAAGAAAAAGTAAAAATGCATTGAATGCATATGTTTGTTAAATGTAGCTTATCTACCACTTTCACACCTTTCTTATTGTAAAAAAATGTTAGATATGTTGAAAAATGTTGTAACTATGATAAAAAGTCCCTATATTGAATTTGAAAAAGTTAATGACAGGTGTAATGTAGATAAGGTAGAAACATATTATTTAGGTCTAAAGGGTTGATCCTTGATAAAGCATAAACTTGCCATAATAACCAAGAAGGTTATTGAATGAGGAAACATATCCTCAAGGATGGAATCAAAGAATATATTTCATAGTTTTCATGGGCAAATGAAATATCCATAAACTATTATTATACCAGTGTACGATGGTATAAGGTCGACATTAGCGATGTCTTTACTTAAATACTTGCAAATGATACTGGATAAAAGAGAGAATTATTCTCAACTTAATATGCATGTAGTTAAATGCTTAGATAAGTTGAAATAGAGGAAATAATATTACATGTATATGCTTCATTGAACATGATTTATAAGTGGGTATTCATTAGAAAGTTGTCTAATTTAAAGTTAATATGGTGGCACATAGCTAGTAAAAAAAAATTTCCTATAGGATTTTTACTAACATAATACAAACTATTAGAAAAATTTCCAATGATCACAGGAAACTATATAGAACGGGAAACAAGAATTTCCAAATTTAAATTTTTTATTATCATACTCTCAAGTAATTATAAATTTTGTTAAAACAATTGCCTATAACAACTCCATTTTTCAATACCAAAAAATTCCATTAAAACATTTGTAAAAGTAGAAAATACACCTAGAAAAAATGGGGTATTACTGTCGTATCTGACAGTGGATAAATGTCTGATGCCTACCCTATATCAGATACAAGGCTAAACTTATCAAAACACTTAAAACAACATAGTGTGTGGAATAACAATTTGATTAAATAACTTCAAGAGTGTTTATGTTGGAGGACCCTAATGGGCTCCGACCAAATCATTACAAAATATAGGTAACTAAAGTATAGGGCTACAATAAAACAAATTAGGATATGACACCCAATTTAAAATCTTGCTCTACCATAAACCTCACCAAAACCTTTCGGATGTCCTTACTCTCAAGCTTTGACTCAAATGAGGTAGGTCCTTTACTTGTCATTCTTAAAGACCTACATGGTCCTCTACTTATGGGAATGAGCAAGTAACCGAGCGAATAAGCACATCAGTACGCTATGTACTGCATAAGCCAAGTTGCTACCTCAATATAACACGAGTATACCAATTTATCATTCATGGATATAAAATACAACATGCATCATGATAAGTTCATATATAAATACATATAGGAAGGTAAGGGTACATAGAGATATGCTATCATGCAATCTCAACAAAATAGAATAAATCATGCTTGTTGGTACATCATGATCACAAGAACACTCACATGTGTAATAGCAGAGAGAATTTAAGCAACCTCTAGGGTTTATGTCCCATTATTCAATCCTTGAAGATATGCCATTTACTTATCGATGTATAAGATAGGTCAATTATTCAATCAATATTCCATTTCACAATCAATTAGCCATTTCGACCATCAGCCAAGTGTACAAACAAACTTTTATTCAATTTGGTCAATCATGTCATTCCTTCCATTTCTGAACCAAACATTAACCACTCACTTGGTCATCATTCATAGATTATCAACCAATATTTACCATCCATATTTTATTATCATCGAACGATGGACTATGCACCACCCCATGGTCTCACATACCATGGAAGCCTATCTAAATAAGGAACATAAAGCCCAGGCCAGAGTCAATCACCAAGTGGACATAAGTCCAAACCAAAACCAATCACAAAAATTAATATAAGTATAGGCCAAAGCCAACCGATGTGGACATAAGTCCAGGACAAAGCCAACCACCTAAGTAATCAGACCCTTTAATATCGATACCCCCTAGTATATCATTAGTGTCTAGAGTAGGTAAGGCACCATAACCTCTTAGGATCCTGTCCAAAGGTAAAGCCTGAAGGCATAAATAGGGATGGCAATTTTCCCCACGGGTTCGGGGCCCCGTCGGGGATTCCCCGTTCGGGTTCGGGTTCGGGGATGTATTTCGGGGATCGGGTTCGGGGTCGGGGATTTTTTTCGGGGATTAATTCGGGGACGGGTCGGGTATGGGTTTGGGGTCCCCGTCCCCGAACCGCCCCGAATTAAAATTTTTTAATTTTTTAATTTTGCCAAATTGAGATTTGGGCGGGCCGGCCGAATCTCAATTTCGCAACACGTCGTCGCCATGCCAAACACAAGTCACACACACACACTCACACTGGTCTGAGTGGTCTCCCGAGTCCCGTCTGCCATCTCCCGATCTCCGTCCAAATTTTTCTTGCAACTTGTGAGTGTGAGACAGTCTGTGACAGTGTGAGTCTTCGATCTTCTTCCTCGGACCCCAGTTCCCCGTCGTCCCCGTCTTCGATCTTCGATCTTATTCCCCGTCGTCCCCGACTCCCTGACCCTGTTTTGCTTTGGCAGTTGGCACCCCGCACCCGCAGTCCCGCCGCACGCCGCACGCAGGCCGCCGGCCGCCGGCCGCCGCTCTCGAGTCTCGCCTGAGTCGCCCCTCCACTGAGTTTGTGAGACTGTGACGCTGTGAGTCACGACCTCACCTCAGCTCAGAACCTGTAAGTCCTTAACCTAATTTTTCCCCGTTGGCCGTCGCCCACTCCGCCACTCGCGGTCTCGCCCTGACTCCCAGCCCCTGAAACCGTTTGAATTTGATATACCTCATTAGTCATTATTTGCTCATTCTTTAATCATAATATATACCATTTGAAAGTTGTTTTGTTTTGTTTGATTGTTTCTTTGAAATTCTCTGTGGCAGAAACAGCAGCGAGCAGCAGACTTCCAGCACTCTGCACTCACACATTGGATCGGGTATCAGGGATCGGGGATTTAGGAGTTTATAGGGGATCGGGGATCGGGGATCTTATCGGGGATCGGGGATAGGGGATCGGGTATCGGGGATCGGGGATGGGGGATCGGGGATCGGGGACGGGTATGGGGATTGCATCCCCGCGGGGATCGGGTCGGGGATTCCCCGTTAAGAAATAAACGGGGATCGGGTCGGGTTCGGGGATAAATTTCCTTATCGGGTTCGAGGATGGGGATGGGGTCCCCGTCCCCGACCCGCCCCGTTGCCATCCCTAGGCATAAAAAATGTTCAAAGGCAAACTAACCCTTGGTAGCCAATGGAAGATCAAGTAACTTTGACCCATACTCAACTTGAATGTCTTTCGCTTTAGGTGATTAATATTTTATTCATAAGGATGGGTGATCATACAAGGCCCATACAAAGTAAGCAAGGTAATTTTCCATGCTAATCCATATCAATCCTTTTATTTCAATTTTCCCAACCCTATAGTTTTTTCATTTGTCCTTGGTCCATATTATTCATATCCACCATATATTTTAATTCAAGCCCATGCTGAGTTTCATTACTATTTTCTCAATATCATCACTTGTCATAAGTGGAATACTCATTTAGCCTTTACATTACTCATAGAGTATACCATAAATTATGATCCATTTTAATCCATTCATTAGGTCAATAATCCATGATAAAATCTATAATTTATCCCATTAATAATCATGGTATAGTCCCAAACATAGCCTCAAAGTATAATTGAACCAAAAATAACAAATCATGCAAACTAGTCCAACCAATCAATTGGTCTAGCCTAACCAATTGATTAGTTGCACCAACAAAACGATTGGTTTGGGTTGACTAGTCGATTGGTTTGACTCAACCAACCCATACTTTCCTCAAACCAATTAATTGGTTCTACCCAACCAGTCAAGCAGTTTAAGTAGAAAGTAATACTAAGGTCTTTGTAACCTTACCGGTTGATGGGTTGGGTCAACCAGTCGATCGGTTTTCCTTAACATAACACCAACTCATAAATTTCATGCAAATTTTTACATATAAATCATTCTTAACCACATTAAAATGTGTATCAACATAGTCTAACATATTTTCAATCTTCTTATCCTATTTTTACCCAATTTCATGCCTTTCACTCAAATCATGACATCTAAGCATCTAAATTACTTATACAACCTATATTCATTCATACTAATATACATAAATATCCAAAGGTAATACCTAACATGTAGGAATACTTATTAAGCATGTTAAAAGTAATAATCACTTACTTGATGCAGGCAAAATCTCTTAAAACCAGAAATTTCTAACTGTGGGAATCTCAGCTTTTAAAACCTTAACACCAAAATCTTAAACTTATAGATTACACAAAACCTTATTGGATTTTCAAAATTAAAAATAGAAAGAAAGAATAACATCCTAACTTGAGCCCAAAATGGGGAAGAGCTCAACTAGACCACTCACCTTTTTCCCAGAATCTAACCCTTTCTTACTTAATAATTGAAACAAGAGAAAGCTAGAGATAGGATCAAAAGAGTGTCAGAAAATTGATTGGTAAGGCTTGAAGTGTAGAAAGAAGTAACGTGAATACAAGACTTAAAGAATTTGGTGGTCGAAAGAAATGTGCATATAAGGGATGATTGGGGCTATTTGTAGCAAACCAATCGAAGGAAAACACTCAGGAACTAACTTGAAACCATACTATTGACTGTTTGAATTTGAGTAGAATGGATGAATTGTGCCCAGGATTTGCTGACATATTCTCTAGACCTCGAATGGTGTCTCTAGAATATATAGGTCAATTAGGCTAGAATTAACAAACACAAATGGATTAATGGAAGGTCAACATGGAAGGAATCTTTTAGATGCTTAGAATTGTGCCTAAGATTGAAGCACTGGATCTCAGAATTATGAAGATGATAGAGGAGGAAGAAGAAAATGCTAAGGACATCTCTCCCCCTTAATTGTCCCAAAGATATGCATACCGATTTGAGCTAATATTTTAGGCTAAATGCATCATGAAAATGGTTAGGAATCTCTTAGGGACAAATTGGCATGGGTTTGTAAGGTTCCATTTCGGTGTAAGAGATTTTTCAAAAAATAAAGCTATAAAATAGGAATAGCTTGATAAAAAATTGATTGGTTTCCCCCAATCGGTTTAGTCGAGATAACCAAATTTGGTGAAATGACAAACCCGTCGATCGGTTCATGGAATCAGTTGATCGGTTTGCCTGTAAAACCCAATAAACTCCATTTTTCAACATGATTTCAAATTAAACTTTGGAAACCCAATCATAAAATTAAATCAAAATCAAAGGTCTAAATTTTAGCATAATTCTCATATAACCATTGACAAAAATATGTGATATTACATCATCTCAATACACAAAGATAGTGCACATAATATCTCCTACCAAAACAATAGCACATAATGATAGTACACATAATGCCTTCTACCAAAAAACTAACACATAATCAAAAGTACATCCAACTCACTTTTGAGGCAAACTATCTAGGGAAGTCACACAACCACTCAATTGTGCGCAACTCATAAAATCAAAAGTAAGCCATTTGCTTCCAAGATAACTAGTTAAGGACACCAACCACCTAGTCGTATTCATCTTAAATAAGAGATATAACTAAACTTGAGAGGGATTACAATATCAACTATGGCACGTTCGCTAAGGCTACATAACTCATACTTCCAAGACACCTATCAAAGAAGCCATTATAATAGACTAACTGCTCACCAAATCTAAGTGTCAAATTTCTTTAAGTATGCATACCCCTATAGGGTTTATGATTTTACCTATCAAGGTAGAACTGACCCTTCAACCTGAAGGCCTTTAGCATTTGGGGCTACCTGAGTTTCAAGATGACTCCCCAGTTCCAAGTATCATTCACTTTAACAAGCAATGTTTTCAAGAATACCATATTATTTACCACAAAACACAAAGGCCCACTCATAATAACTAAGTAAGTCCTCAAACAAATTTGACCACTCAGGATCACAAACAACTAGATCAGTAAGGCTAACGTTACACATCAAGCCATAACATCCACAGTGCAATATTTAACCATAAAAGGCTAAGGTTAGGCATCCAACCATAACCTCCACAATACATTCACATAAGATAAGTCGCAACTCATTGAATACCAAAGCTACTTAAAAGAGTCCCAATGATTCAAAATAAAACTAAGGCATAGAGCCCCAAAACAAGTATATAAAAACCATAAGATAAGAAATCATCACAAGATTAAACCGAGCCATAAGACAAATCATAAAGCCATTTACAAGGCATACACACTAAAATAAGAAATCAAAGCATAACCAAATCAGAAATTATATGGCATAGCTCAAAAGATCAAAAGTATAGGCACGAAAGCCAACCAAATTGAAATATTACTCCAAAGCTCAAGGAATCACATCTACTACTCAAAAAGACTAAAATACACTCGCTAAAACACAATTTGTTTTTATCATTAGGATTGAAATTAGTAAAAATTTCAAATATAGTTAGTTTAACCAAGTTAAAATAAGGTCCCATATCAAATTTTAGAAGAAAAAAATTCACTAATTATCGCTTGACAAAAATTTATTTTATGCTGAGAAGCTTAAAAATAAAAATTCAAAATTATTTTGTTGTTGAAGATTATTATTCACCAAAAAACCATCAAATAACTATTTACACTTAGTTACTATTTACTAGGATAAAATTGTTAAATGTCAAAGGTTTTGATCAACCTTTGACTTTATAAGTCCACTACAACCTTTTAGGAGTATTGTAGTCATATTTTAGTTAATTATATTTAAAATACAATTATTAAAATATTAAGCCTTACTTAGGGTAATTAGGACATTATTAGCTAAGAACACTTTGAATATCACAAAGAACACATGAAAAACATTCTAAAGTTTTCAAAACTTTAACCAAAATTCATACCTTCAAAACTTGGTTATTACTAAACATAATATAAACTAAAACTGGTCTACAAAATATAAGAATCTTCATGGTATCATTTGATTAATCAAAATCCACAAGATTATCACAACTCCTCAAGAACATCAAGAACACCTAAAGATTCATGAATTTCAACCAAAAATAAGAAAGTCAAAACATACTTAAATCAAAGCAAGCTATATATGAAAAATCATCTATAAATGGCAAACTATAACTTGGTATAATAAATTTCATAAAACACTTAAAGAATAAAAAAATCCCAAAACCATCTAAATTTTTAAAAATAAAAAAAACATGCTTAGGATCATTAAATCACATGATGTTATATGTCAAAATTAATTTACCAATTGGCAATTTTAATGTGGCGTCATCAAATTTAAAAAACAAACATAAGCTCAAAGATCACCAACTCACCAAGTATGGCCAAATCATCACAAACCACCAAAATCATGCTACCCTTGAAATCAAAGCATATAACACATATCAAATGTATTTACTTAAGGTTTTAGAGGCTTACCTTTAATCTCCATACTTAAAACATAAGAAAATAAAAAAAAAATACAAGAGAAAAAGCATATCAAAGATTAGGGAAATAAGCTCACAAAAATCATAATCAAAGGAGGATAATTGAAGAGGAAAATAAACCATTACTTATTTTAGCTTTTGGAAGAAAAAATGAAGCTCCATTAATGGTTGTAAAGGTCTATGAATGTTACAAAACTTGATGGATGAATAAATAGGAACATTTGATGATAGGATGAAGTAAAGAGAAGAAAAATGACCAAGTTTTCTAAGGTTACAAAACTTAAGAATTAAGTTAAGTATGATTAAGAGTATACATGTCAATTTGTGCCTAAAATATGAAAACCCCAACTTCCACACAACAAGTGACGTGGTTTCTTGTTGTAGAAAGAAATTTAGTGGCTCTCCTTGAGCCACAAACAAAATAATGAGTGAAGGAGAGGTGAGAAGAAAAAAATGTTAAGGGTGAAAAGATAAATTTCAGTTTAAAAAAGCAAAACCAAAATTTTCTATAGCCACTAGGGTAGCAAAAAAATGAGGGAAAATGAGATATTATAATGTGTTATTATCAATAATTAAATTCTCACATCCATTCTCATAAAATTTAGATGAGAATTGAGGAACATAATAGTGATGTGATGACTTTTACAATACAAAACTATCTAAAAATTTTCAAAAAATGATATGAATGATATTGAAATATTTTATATCATATTTATTTCAAGAATACTAAAATAAGTTGATTCCCAAAGTTTAATGAAATTTAGATAGCCAAAAAGAGCTTAATGGGGCTCAAAATACTAAAATTTGGCTAACTAGGGCATGGATAATATCTTTTTGGGAATAAAAAGTATGAGAATTTCAAATATCCACATTAGATAAAAGTTTTTACAAAGTTTAAGGGCCAAAAGTGACTCAAAAGTCTCATAGAACATAAAACTATAATAAAGGACAACGAAATCTGAACAAAATGCACTAGAAACACAACTGGGGTTTCAATACTCTACAAATATGTGATAAATAACCAAACTAAGGAAAATTAATATTCTCAAATACCAATCCTAAATAAGTGGATTTTCAAAAAAAAATCAATGTATTACACCACTAACCCCTTAATAAGAGACTTCACCATCAAAGTCTAACAAAAAAGGAAGAAAACCAACCAAGCAAACACATCAAAATACATAACACTCATCTTACTCCTACCATCAATAACCATTTATCCATAATCCTCTTATATATATCAAAAGAATTATCATAAGGTTAGACCACCAAAATGATCACAATACTTAATTATTCCATACTTGCCATCTCGCTTCTCAAACACAATTATCAAAACTTGTATCAACCAAATCTTTCACCCAAAATTAATACTACTAAAATTCTGAATCATCCCTAGAATTTTCCATTTATCAAGATAATATCACAAACTCATTAATCAATACTAAGCACTTGAACCACTTAATATCTACTTCCACAACGCAAAGAACTCAAATCTAAGCAAAGTTAACCAGGGGTAATACCCCCTTAAGAACCACTTAGGGACTTCCAATGACTAATGATCATATAAGATCAAACCAAACCTCAAATACTAGTACATACTATGATACCCAACAATACTCAACAATTGAACTTAATAAACCAAAAATTTTTCTCCTTCTCCTTTTCTTTTTCTTCTTCACAACTTCCTTTTTATTTTTCCTTCTTTCCCTATATGATTCTATACTCTCCTTACCAAGTCCCTTCTAACATGCTTACACCTAGAATCTACCTATCCTACATTCATCACCACCACTAGCTCCCACATCTCAAGGGATGTGTTTGTTGGACTTTTGCTCAAAAATTTTACCTTAATTATGCCCCATCTCCTCTATTTATCTTCTCTGGCATTTACCATGCAACCTTTATATTTATATACACTCCACTTTCTCTCCTTTCTTCATTTAAATTATTTACCTAACACACTCCTTCCTTTAGTTAGCATAAAGCACCCACCCCCACATAACACCCTCTTCTTCTCCTTCCTTCCTTGTTCATCGATGTCATACATCATCCACCAATTGCCACCACCAACCACCAAGAACCACCATTTCCCCCCAGAAACCAACCACCAAAAGCACCCCCTCAACCTTTCCTCATCTGCATCACAAAATGAGCCAAACACCCCCATCTTACACTGCAAAACCACCAAATGCCTAGATTTCTCCTAACTCTAAGCCACCACAATCATATACCTTGGTTTCAACCCCTTGGCTACAACACCAAGTGTCTTTGAACCCCTAATAGCTACGACCAATAGCATCATTCCTCCCCCATTTTTTGTAGCATTAAGTATCATTTCTCCTCCATTTGATGCACCATTAAGTGTCATTCATCCCCCTTTTTTGCATAACTTTATGCCGTTGCACTTTTAAGCCTTGTCGATTTGGTATTACTCCATATTCACCCTCCTTTTCCTCATTCTATCCTTGGTTGGATTATTAAGTTCTAATTGTGGTTTATCCTTGTTTCTTAGGTGATTTTCTATAGGTATCAGAGGAAGTGAGTTGAGCTCATACTGGCTTAAAGATAAGTATCTTTTGGTAGAGACACAAGTCGTAGTTAGGAATTTTCTATTTAAAATTTTGCATATATCATACTTATTCAAACTTACATTACAATACTATATATCATACTAATTCATTTAGGTTTTACAACATAATAATTATCACAACAATATCATATAAGCACATGCTTTCTGATCTTACTCACTTTCCATACCACATTATCACATCATAATGTTAAAATCATGACATTATCAACATAATCATATTAACATGATAATACACAAGCATACGAAGTCTTAGCATATATGTGGAGGTCATACTGAACATATATCATGATTATGCCATATAACTAGCTATACATGCTCTATCATGGTTATATGATGCATCGAAACTTCATGCTATACACGACTCAGACAATCTGGGACTCATCATGTTTATCAACATAACATAAACATTGTGGATATCAACATACAACGAAATAAGCATGTTATTGAAACAATTTATTAGGGCTTCGACCATCCATTCATATAATGTTTCATTGGGTCTATTTTCTAACTTATGCAATCTATTAGGTCATTTTATTTAAAATTCATTATTTATATTTCCTTTTCTTTTTCTCTTTTCTTTATCTTCATTCTTATTCTTATCGACCAATGGACTATGTACTATCTCATGATTTCACATACCATAAAATCCTATCCAAACTAGATGACATAAAGTCTGACAGAAGCCAAGTAACCACCAATTGACATAAAGTCTAGCTACAGCCAAAAACCAACTAGGTGACTATATCCTTTAGTATTAAAACCTCATAGTACATTATCAGTGTTTAGAGTAGATAAGGCGCCAATATCTACTAGGATCTCACCCGAAGGCACCCATAAACACTCAAAGGTAGACTAACCCTTGGTAGCTAATCGAGTATCGGGTAACCTGGACCCATACACAACTCGATTATCTTTCAATTTAAGTGATTAATGTGTTATTTTTCAAGGTTATGTGATCATAAAAGACTCATACAATATCCAATTAATACATCCACATACTTATTCCATCTCAACCATTTTTACCCTCTAACCATGTGGTGGGATTTCCATTATTTCTTAGCCAACCTTAATCAATCTATCATGATAATTCATTTTAAGCTAATAATCCAAATTACATTACCCTTTGAAGTCATAACATACTTACTCAAGTTTTTTCACTAAAGCCTTCCCAAACACTTTATTGAGAATGCAATGAATTATGATCCATTTAATCCATCCATTAGGTTAGTTGATCCATGCTTAGACAAAAAATCATGTGAAACCCTAATACATGATTCAAGTATTATTTATATGGAATTAAGTTGTGTAATACTTTAGTATTAATTGTAATTAGTGTGCCTCCATCCATTGATGAGATTAATAACACCATAATCTAAAAAAAGGATTAACAAAGATGGATATAAAAGTTATACTCCCTCTTTCTTCAACCCGATATTAAGTGCTCTTTCAATAGGAATGAAAATAGGGGCCTCTTGATGATATTCTCTTTAAATTTGTTGAATTTAGTGGAAGAATCACACCTAATTTTTTCTTTGTGCTTCTTATATATATTTGTGTATAAAGAGATGGAGAGGAAAATAGAGGAACTTCTGACATAATAGGAACTTATGTGATTTTGATTCTTAACGATTGAATCATGGGCTTTAGCCCTTTCCCTCTTTATTCACGTCTAATTATAAAATAAGTCTCCTATTTTCTTTTTCTTTTTCCAATATATACGTTAAGCACATTACACTTTAATATAATATACATACATACCCTACAACTATTTCTACCATCAATAAATAGATAAAGAGTTGATTAGGTTAATATACTAATTTAAGACCATATTAAATAAAATTTATGTCTAACTTCATATGGACCGCGCTATGGGTTAATACATTTATAAAGTAGAAAACAATTTATAGTTAAAATACATACAAAATATATAAAAACCATAAAATATATTGACATTCTTCTACTTGTTCATATAAACTAGATCCTCATCAGGTTCACCTTATGTTAGTCTAATCTCAATTATGAAATCAATACACAAATCATAATAACATGTTCTCAAAATTTTTGAAGTTATCTTTTATGTATCACAATGCACTAGCCTCATCCACAACTTTATCTTTATGAATATACCTAAAATTTATTTGAGATCCTACACTTAATGTGTTATTTCTCAATGAACTATACGTCTATAAACTAAATGAGAGAAAAAAAATAATGCAGTGTAGTATAACAATACTATCACATAAAGGGTACATCGCCCATATTATAAACATGATCCTTAAGCTTGCTTGTTGGCACGACTTTAGGTAAAGGAACAACTAATATACAATCAATGTTTATGTGTTCCAAGACCACTTTATATTTTGAAACATGCTCATTTATCTTCAAGTACTTAATGTTTATGCCATTGGCATGAATACCACTCTCATTGTTCCTTGATATAAAGATGACAACTGAATTGTCACACTTGAGCATCAAAGTCCTAAATATAGAATCAAATATCCTAAGACTCGATATGAAATTCCTCAACCCCAAACCATGATTTTTAGCTTCAAAATAAGATATGAGTTTTGATTCCCTACTAGAAATAGCTATGTAATCCTACTTCTTGATTTTCTATAATATTGATCCACTAGCTCATAAGAAAATAAACCCATAAATAGATTTGCATAAATCTACACAGGCAACAAAGCCTGCATTAAAATAACCTACTACATTCGAATTCTCTACATGGTGATATATGAGCATATAGCCCTTAATCCCTTTTTAGGTACCTCATAACCTTCTTTGCATATTTTTAGTTGTAAAATCTTGGATTACTCTAGAACTATCCTAATACTCCAGTGATGTAAATAATGTTAGGTCTTGTGCAAACCTGAGTTTATTTAAGGCTTCCAATCATAGAAGCATATGAGATGTTTCCTGTTAGTTTCTCTCTATTTTTTTTAAGATATTAAATTAGTTACAATTTGTTAACCTTGATAATAAAAGCCACACTTGGTCTGTAATATTTCATCATGTACTTTCTAACACCTTATTGATATATTCTTACCGAGATAGTCCTAATGTCCCTCTTTATCTATCTTAATGAATCTTAATACCAATGACATAAGCTGGATCACTCATATCCTTTATATCAAATTTTTGTGAGAGAAATTATTTCACCTCATATAACATCATTTTATCATTGCATAAAAGTAAAATTCCATCCATATATAGAACTAAGAAAATAAATGTATCTTAATTTATGTACACCAAACCATGACATTCTCTTCAATTCTAAATGAAGAGATGGCATAATGAAAGTTTATGTACCATTTTTGGGAGGCTTGTTTTAATCCATATATGGATTTATCACGTATACATACAAGATGATTACCTTCATATGAGGAGAACCTTTCAGGATGTTTTATGTAAGCCTCCTCCCATATCTCACCATTTAAAAAATTTATTTTCACATCCATCTATTGTAGCACAAAATCAAATTGAGCTATTAATGTCATAACTATGCATAGATAATCATTTATGGACATAGGAGAAAACGTCTCCTTGTAGTCCTATTCCTCTCTTTAAGTGAATCTCTTAGCAACTAGCCTAGCCTTATACCTATCAATGTTTCCTAATGAGTCTTTCTTCATCTTAAAGTTCCCTTTACAACTAATAAACTTAGCCCCATCAAGTAACGTTATAAGATACCATACTTCATTAACTTCATAGAATTCATCTTTTCCTTCATGGTATGATACTATAACTAGTGTTTTGAACTATTCATGGCATGTGAAAATGTTTCAGGATCATTGACAACAAAAAAATCACAAAAAGTACACATAATAGTCGATAGGTATAACTAAACCTTTTTTCCTTAGCAAATCTTCTTAAAGCTGACCCAACAACCCTCTAAGAAGGATGCTCAACAACTTCAGGAAGTTCATGAATAACTTGATCTACCATATTTATGTCGGTATTATATGAAGCCTCACCAATTTTTTGTTAACCTTGACTGGAATTGGAAGTACATGAGGAGTAAAAATCATTCTACCACATGAAGAGGAAGCTTCCTCTACTGGATGAGTAGGTTCAAGGACTAGAACCCTCATATATTCACTTCCATTAGTTGGGTCATGTTTAATAAACTTAGCATTTCTTTACTCCACAAATCTAATGTTATGTGATGGACAACAAAACTTATAACCCTTAAAATGTTCAACATATATCCAACCACTTACAGATCTGGGGACTAGCTTTATTTCTCGTGGATTGTAAATTCTCACTTCATATGGACATCCCCAAATACACATATGTTTTAAACTTAGTTTCCAACCCTTGAAGAACTCAAATGGTGTCCTAGACATTGCTTTAGGTGGAACTCGATTTAAAATATACACTACCGTCTCAAGTGCTTCATTCCACAAAGATCTAGGAAGATTGTAATTGATAAGCACACTATGCACTATACCTTACAATTCTTGGGTTATGCTTTTAGCTACCCCATTTTTTTCACGTGAGATAGGCATGGTGTATTAGGAAACTATCCTATTTTTTTTAAGAAACTTTACAAATGGGCTGGGTACTGGTCTATCTTTAGTTTACCTAATATAGTACTCTCCACCTCTGTCATATCTCACTATCTTTATTTATCTATCACATTGTTTCTCTACGTCGACTTTGAACACTTTAAAAGCATATAATGCTTCATTCTTATTGTTAAGCGAGTGGAGATGCATGTACTGTGAAAGAGATGAAGTATTTTTTATTGTGTGAGTCCATGTCACGACTACATATGCTGGTATGTATAATCTCAAGTAGTTAATAACTCATATTAGCACATCTCTTAGACTTAATTGTTTGTTTTATATTTATACAATTTATGCAAGTCTCAAAGTCGATAAAGTCAATAGTACCAAGTATTCAATCATTCATCAATATCTTTATTCTAATTATGGAGATGTGGCCTTATCTTTTTTGCCATATCATTGATGAGTCATCATTCATAACTCAGTATTTTGAACCAATGTTCAAATTCATTACAACATTCGTATCATTATGCATCAAACTAATGGAATAAAGACCTTCAAATAAAGTACCACAATCAATGGGATTTGTTTCATAAAATAAACTTACCAAATTACTCTTGAAAACAAATTAACATCCATAAGGTACAAGTCTTGAAATAGAAATAAAGTGTCTACTAAAACTTAAAAAATGAAAGGTATTTTTCTAACGTTAATAGATGACCACTAGAGGTAACTAGCCTCCATGATCCTATCTCTTGAACAATTGAAAGTATCTTGCTTCCTGTAAAGATACTCTATTCATTGCCCACTAGTTCCCTCATCCTTGCTAGAACATTTAAAGAATTACATACATGGATTGTAGAATTAGAATCAATCTACCACATGTTATGATTTGTATCTACTGTATGGGATTCAAAACATATCAAAGATGTTACATTACCTTTATTCACAAGCCAAACAATGTACTTAGGACAATCCTTCTTTATATGCCCCTTCTTCTTATAGAAGAAATATCTAGAGTGCTTATTGACTTCACTCAATGGTGGGATATTACCTTTATCCTTTTAGCCTTCCTTCATTTTCTTTTCTTTTACCTTGGAAATCATCATCACTATCTCACATGGTCATGAGTTCATTGATTTACCATTTCTCCCTTTGCATGCAGTAGGTGATCTTGAATGGTGTGTATTCCTTAGCTAACAAATTCAACATGAAATGGAACAAGAAAGCATGCAACATGTCAACCTCTAAAGACTTATGTTGTGCCACTAAATCTTGCATATTCATGATGTGCTCACTCACACCCCTAACAATAGTGAGCTTTGTGGATAAAAACTTTATTTTCAAATTACTAGCCGATACCTTGTTAGAATGGATAAGTTGTCCATTATAACCAAATGAACCTCTAATGTAATGAGACATCTTAGTCTTTATATATATGTATCTTATGCTTTTGGCTTTCACCCATCGCATGTGCACCCTTTTAGTCATCAATGCTTTCTTCAGTTATCACAGACTTTACATACTCAATAACATCACTTATGTCACAACTCACAACAACTAAAATTTAGAAGAATCTTCTCCTCCAAACTTTATAGTTTCCCCCTTTCAAACTAAGGACCTCAACATTAAGATCAAATATTGAATATAAACTAGGATAGTTTGTTGCAAAATTTAAACTCACATACATACTTATGATCAATTTGAAGTTAAAACATACATATATATGCTCTACCAATGTATATCACAACAAAAAACAACTAGTATGAATCAATGGCATTAAACTTATTTGTGGGATGAGTATTTAATTCAAATAAACTCATAAATCTTAATATGAAAACTATTAAAACATCCCATAATCATCAATTCACATGAGAAAATTTAGAACAATAACATAATATTTTAATCCAATACATTAGACACACACACAATGAATGATCTTATATGAACACATATATTATATACATATAGTATATTATAATTAGTATCATGTTAATCACATGTGACCAATCAAACACTCAAATGTACAATTTTACATGATTAGTAGTGTTGTGGCTAAGTTCTATTCACATAAAAGAATGCTAATTACATATGATACTTAAAATTTAATAAATTAAAATAATCCAAACATGAAATTAATTTCCATGGGAACAAAATGATAAAAGTAAATATACCAAACATATCCTCAAAAAGAGAACAAAACCTAATTGTGTAGAAACACACGGCCATGTCTCAAAAATTACACAAAAAACACTCAAAATTTAATTAAACACAAACATTATATACATGCATATAATAAATGAATAATAAGATTCACACAATAGAGATGGTCCAACACTTAAGAGAAGTGCGGGGATTAAAGGTCATGAGATCAAATTTGCAATATGATACAATTTTACTTCAATACATTACATGCCTATATTAATAATAAAATTAAATGAAGCACACATATATCATATGATGCATGGAGTGTAGGCGGGACAACATGCAAAATCTTGTCGGAAGAATCTGACATCGAGTCACGAATATAATAGTTTTGCTCCATATTTCTTCAATCCGATGGTACGTGCTCTTTAGATAGGAAAAAGTATGGGAATATCTTGATGATCTTCTCTTCGAATTAGTTAAATTCAATGGAAGAATCACACCCTAATTTTCCTCCATGCTTCATGTATGTATGAGTGTACAAAAAGATGAAAAGGAAAAGAATGACCATTTTTTTTCTTCACATTTGATTTTAATATAAGCTTCTTATTTTCTTTGATCTTTTTCCAATACACGTGTTAGGTTCATTTCATACTACTTTAATACAATACACATAGATGCCCTAAAACTAATTCTATCATTAAGAAATATATACATAATTAATTAAGCTAATATGCTAACTTGAGACCATATTAAATAATCTTTATAACCATTATTTATATCTAATTTTATATGGATGATACAATGGGTTAACATAATTATAAAACATAAAGTACTTTATAGTTAAAATACATACAGAATATATATATATAGTCTTTAAAATATATTAACACATTTTACCAAACTTCATAAAAGAATTTTAACAATATTTTAACAAAACATTTAAATCTCGTATCTTGCTCTGAAATAAAACAATTATTTAAAATAAGAAAGTTAACAAAGAGTAACAAGTCCAGTTATACTCCCTCCGGATCTTATTATTAGTCATTTTAGCCTATTACACACATGTTAATGATAGATTATATTGACAAAACTTTGAGTATCTTCTCTATGCTATTTCTCCACTTCCTATGTGCTAATAGATTCCTTTCATCTTCCTTCTTACTCAGCTAATAAATTCCTTTCATCTTCCTTCTTGCTTATTGCAACTCATTCAATATCTAAATAATTAAGAAATACAGAAGATAAACCATTTGCTCCAAAACAATCAAAAGGTGTCGGGAGTAGAAATTTAAATTTCTACTATAAAAAATTGATGGATTTTTCATGTGTTCAAGCATTCAAATTTTGAAATGGAGCTAAAGCTAGAAATTTCATAACTATAGCTGCCTATATATAATGTCAAAATTAAAGAGAAAAAATTCTAAAGAGAAACACATCAAAGGCTTCAATGACTGTAAATCAACATACTGACCTAAATTTTTCAGCTATGAATGATGAGGGAGAATTTTCATTTGATATAAATGATTTTCCAGACGCATTGACGTGGCTACTAGTGATGAAGCAAAACATTTTTCATATGCGTTTGGCTCAAGCTCTCTTCGTACACAAACAATCAATGTGGATATGGAGGACCCCATACCAATGATACTTATATCACCTTCAATGAGAACTTTAGTACTTGATTTAAATATGGATCTGAATCAAGAGACTGAGATTCCATTGTTGGGGGTAGACATTGATCAATTACATGAAGAAAATATGGATCTTTCAACTCTGAATTATGGTATAGCACTGAACATTAAAGTCTCTCTATATAATTTTCTTTTGATCGAACACATATATATGTGAACAAAATAATAGCTTCAAGATGTGAGGAGGTTTTTCATATAAATGGTGAATGAGTTAGATGATATATATGAACAATTTGAGGGATAAAAAATAGAGTAATTTATACGTTGCATATTGAAGTTAAAAGGAGAAAATAAATTGTATGTTGGTCTTTCTTATATTGATGGGTTTTTTTTTGTTTTTTTATAGTTGTTGTACTACTTGTATGCGTCAGGAACCTATGTGTTGCACTTTTTTGCAGCAAACATATTAGTTTTTATATTAATTATATATTGGGAGCTCTTTTATACAATTGCATATTAGCACACTCAAAAAGTTGACAAGCTTTAGTCGACTATACAACAACACTTTTCAGTACCTTTCATTTCATGCTTTAATTTAATGGTTTTGTGCAACTGTTGCTTGTACGCATATTGGAAAAGTTTAGCATCGTGCAGTAAAATTTTAGATAGTGACTTCTGTTTCTTTTATTTATTTTATGACATGAATTTACTTTGAATTGCTAGCTTTACAATTTTTTAATGATCAAGTTGAGATTATTTTAACTCCATCCGATATTCTTTGTTTGTTGTATTAGCATCCAATATTATTTGTATGTTGTATTACCATTCATAATTTTTTGTAGTTATTTTGATTAATTATGGTTTCTCTTTAATCTCATCTATTTGTTATATATATATATATATATGTATAACTTAATAATTTATTATCTTCTTACCTTAAACATGTAGAAAATGTTGAAATGTCTCAATTGAGAAATAGGAAGAAAAACTTATCAAATGGACAAAGATGGTTGATTTACAATGTATTATTAGAGAGAAGTGTCGATGGAAGATTAACATAGGATAAAACAAAAGATGTTTCTACTTTACTTTCAGTACACATATGAATGGTGCAAAGGATATGGAAACAAGAAAAAGACACTCCGAGGGGAGTTGATGTTGACGTGACTCATAGGAGAACAATAATTTTTGGTCGAAAAAGAGTCTAAATTGACTTAAATCAAATCCTTCAACATCGACGAACAACTTTGAGGTCACCTGTAGAATCCTTAAATGTTAGCTATATGACCCTATTTAGACTTGTGAAACAAGGCCTCATTTAGCGACACTCAAATGCCATTAAATCATACCTTAAAGAAGAACATAAAAGAGCCCGTTTACAGTTTTGCATAGATATGTTAGATTGAGATAGCTTATCTCATGAGCCAATGTTTGTTGAAATGTACAATATTGTGCATATTGATGAAAAATGGTTCTACATGACAAAAAAGTGTAAAACTTATTATAACACCCCCATTTTTAGCACTTGAAAATTTCTTTAAAAAGAGTTGATTGCGGAAGCTAAGCCAATAAAAAACGTAGGGTGTTAGCGCCACACTTAGTATAAGTCCAGTTCCTCTACCTTTCTTACACTAAGTGTTAAGGCTAAAACGTTTATCTACTTAAATTAAGAATAACAATGGACAAGAAAAAGAGAAATGTTTCATTACAATATTAAATTGTTCTGATAACACAAGATTAAACAAAAGAGTTACAACTAACAAAGGAAAGAAATACATAAGGGGATATAAGAGTCCAAAAGATATCCAGATCAAAAGATGCCGGAACGGACACCAGATAGTCCTAACTCTCAACCCCTACCAAAAGCCATCAAGTTTTACCCTTAAAGTACTCTTGCAAGGTAAAGACTGCCCATTGAATAGGCAGGGGACCATAAAGCGGAACCCATAAGTACAACGGTACTGAGTAAACTAATATACAATACTAAGCATGTAAATATCACATGAAGCACATAGAAGGTAACACAAAGTATCATGTCATAACACGTTAAATAGTACATACCATAGCGAAGTGCCACATTCATACCATAACTCATATCATACCATATGTCACATGATCACATCAAACTTAACCATATTATAACTATTTCATTAATCTAATTATACCGAGGATGTTCCATGAAAAGAAAAACACCAAACCATAATTAAGGCATTTCACAATAACCACATCGATTCCACTTATAACATGATAAGGAAATCACTGAGACAATTACCAACCAATGCACCAAATCCAGATAGTGCATGAATGCAACTATCAAACCAACATACCAAAACTAAGTAGTATGTGGAGGCAACTAACAAATTGACAAATCATAACAATCAAAATAACTACAAAAAATTATGAATGGTCATACCGGTCATACCGGCGCACTAAAGTAACGTAGTATCCTCCCAACTTGTAACCCAGAGACATAAAAGTACTCCAGTCATACTAGTGCAACAAAGCAACGCAATATCCTCCCATCCTAAGACACCTAATCCTTAAGTATCGATACTCCATATATGACCCGTAGGTCACCTATAGAGTAGACTAGGGCCTTAGCCGAAATGCCGAGGCATTTGACGAAACCACCAAACCAAATCGAGGGCTCCTACCTCGTCTCCAGGGTAGCTAACCCTAAAGAGCAACCATTCCCAAATCTTGAGATCTTCCACTTTAAATATTAATATCTTAGTAAGGTGATCATAAAATATCATATAATACACAATGATTCTAATTTTATTCTTAACCATTTTTTTATTTCCAATTATTCAAGTCGATCATAAGGTCAATAATCCAAACCAAAATCAAAGTTAACTCTAAGGTCAACCTAGGAGTCCATTAAGGTCATCTTATTCCAATTATTCACACTTTGAGTCATAATAAGTTATAAACGACCAAAATGCCATTATATGTTATTTACTCAATAGTTTCCCTCTTTAAGACCAATTGTTATTAGAATTAAGCAAAATTAATGGTATTACTTAACATTAAAATAGTTACATTAATATAAAATTTCAATTATATAATTTTTCAGGAGTCACAAAAATGCCAATTTGCCCATAAAACACATTTAAGCTCATCTAGCACATAAAACTGTAATCATGCATAATTATTTTAACACAAACAACCCTATTTTAATATGCTATCATGCATCTATTTAAAATACATAAATTCAACATACCCTTACATAAAAATACATGGTCACACACTTAGAGAAATTAATATCAATATATGGTGCATGCATACTTTTTTATGAGATTACAAGAAAACATAAATTACCCTTAAGTATAACATAAGAAACTCCAAACATGCTATCACATGATTTTTATATATTTATTAGGAGCATATGGGTTACCTCTTTCCAAGCACAGATAGCAAAATAACACAAAGAATTCCCAAAAGTATATCAACACATTCGAAAGATGGAGACACAAGAGGAGAAGACAAAGGATGACAACTTCACAATTTAACCAAAAATCTAACCTTATTTACTTATTTAAAAGTAAATAAAGGCTAAATAGAAGGAAATGTAGAAGTGAAAACAAGAGAATAAGGATAAAGAGAGGAGGATGGGTCTTGGTTATAAGCTCAACAAAGCTTAAGAATACTTAGCAAAAATAACCAAAATAAAGAGAAAGTTGGGAGCAACCAAAAGGAGAAAATGAGAGAAATGCTGAATGAAAATAAATAAATATAAATGGGGTATAATTAGGGGATGAAGGAACCAAAAATATGCAGCCACAAGGGGGGAGAGGTAGCTTGTTCAATACTTGAATGATAAAGGATAAGGTGGTTGAGTGTGTAAGGTGGTGGAGTGTATTTAGGTTTAATGAATTTATGAAAACCAGTCAATCAACTAAGGGATGGGGGAGGTGATGGTGTGTAGGTCCAAGGTCAGATTTAAGCATGGGGAATGCAAGTGAAGAATGTTGAGTGCAAGAAAAGCCAAAGTGACACAACTAGCATAGGTAGAAAGTGTATGAAAGTAACTTTGGCTCAAAATTTGGTTGAATGAATAAGAAAATGGTCAACTTGATACAAAATATGATCATGGAAGTGTGGGAAAGTAATTTCGTGCATGAACAGTAATTTTATAATTTATATATTATTTTTAGTGGTGGAAAGATCAATAAAGAGGATAAAATTAATAAAAATAGAAAAAAGCTCATAAAATTACAAAAATTTTAAAATACCCTTAAAATAATATTTTAAACTCACATGTAAAATTTTATGAATTTACAAAAAGTTTTGATATATAAAATATTGAAATGACGGTTAGTTAATAAGCTTGCAAGGTAATTACTAACATAAATACCAAAACTATTCCTAAAATCACAAAACTTTTTGGATCATCTTATTTAATTATTTAAAACCTAAATATATTTTTTCATAATTTTTAACACTCATATGATATGATATTTGGCTAACATACCTTAATTATATATTTTGCATATAAAATTCAAAAAGGATAACAAACAGAGATAAAATTAAACCAAAATTTCTATATTTACATTTAAACGCATTTAAGACCTAAATAGAATTTTATTATAATATTTTATAAGGTTTAACTTAAAAGTTTGCATATATAAATAGTATTTTATAAGCAAAGTACGCCTAGCTGCAAAATTGCAATTACTACCGAATCACCCAAAATAATCTTGAGGCTATAAAATGTTCTACAATAATTTATTTAATTAAGTACACATAATTAGAATTAGTTAAAAATGGGGTATTACACTTATTATTTACTCCCCATGGAAGAAGACCCCTTGTGCACTCGTCAGAGCAAAAATCATATTGGTAAAGTGATGTTTTTAGTTGCTATGGCCTATGGCGCATCCAAGCTTTGATGACCATGGAAATGAAGTGTGTTATGAAAAAATAGAAGTATTCCCCTTTGTCACCATGCAATCGACACATAGAAGAAGTCGAAATCGAGATGCAAGAACTTTAGAGATAAAACCATTTACCTCAGTTAATAGAGAGACTATAAGAGCATATTTGATTGAAAAGGTTATATCGGTGACACAAAGCAAGTGACCAAGAGAGGATCTAGGGAAAACCCTCTTTATTCAACAAGATAACGCAATAACATATGTTGATTCAAATGATGAAGAACTTCGACTAGTTGCTTTAGAAAATGGCTTTGACATTCGATTAATGTGTTAACCATCAAATTCACTGGATTTGAATATATTGGATCTTGGATTTTTTAGCTCAATTCAAGCATTACAGCACAAGGAGTGTCCAAGGAATATAGAACTTATTAACTCCGTTTCAAAAATCCTATGATGAATACCCTACAAGAAAGGTGGATTATGTTTTCTTGACTCTACAATTATGCATGGCAGAGATCATGAAGTGCGGAGGATTTCATAAATATAAAATTCCACACTTCAAAAAAGTTGTACTAGAAAAAGATGGTTGTATTCCTATACAAATTAATTGTGATTCCACTATTGTGCAAAATGTTATGAACACATTATCATGAAATAACAACATTTATGTAAGTAAGCAATTTTGTGTTCTTATAAACTCTGGTAACTTTTTATTTGAACTTCACCCCAATTTATCTCTAACATAAATATCGACTTGTTTTATTACATACAAAATTATGTATATTTTTTAGGGGATTGAATTATACATTGTTAATCAAGCTAAATATTACTAAATCTATTTTATGATTAATAGAGTTAAATCTTGTTCGAATCTTTAAAGCTAAAGAACAAGAGGCATAGTAACTTGCTACTTTTAATTTCAATTATAAAAGATCACTCAAACACTATTCGACAAAAAGAAAATAAAAAACTGCCCCTTAGTTTAAGAAAAATCTGGCAGTACATGCTACCACAAATATTTGCAATTGTAAAGTATACAATGACCCATGTGAAGTTGTGAGCAACTCACATCACCTAGTCCAAAAATTTTCACGGTATGAATTTACAAGCAAAAATAATGACATAAAGTTATGAAAAAACTAAATCACCATACAAACTAAAGTGATGGTATAGATATAATAACTGACTATAAAAATTTATATTAAAAAAATCCGAGCACCAAAAAAATAAATTACTAAAAAAGTAATGGAGCATCTTTTTTTCAATGGAGAAAGCTATCTACTTATGATAACTTGATTTTACTACTTGAAAATGGAACTGACGTACAAATAAAAATCCAGTTTGCCAAGTTACAGTGAATATTGGTACTTTTGAAAGACACCCCACATCTCCAAGGTTATATTGGAAACTTTAAAAAACAAAGCATAACTAGGAATATTGGAAATTTTGAATAATAGACTATAACTGCAATGTTAAAAACTTTACAGCAAGTTCATAAGAATTCTGGACATATGATCTTCAACATAGTTACTATCAGACGTTTCATTTCTGGGTTGGGGTGAAGCTCTCCTTCATCAAAGGGTATCTTGTACAAATCAAGCATATGATCCACCTCTAGATTTATGTTCTCTGATTTAATATATTTGTTCTTCACATCATCAACACTTCCATTTGGGTTGCGACAAAGCTCTCATTCATCAAATGGTATCTTGTTCGAATCAAGTTTATAATCCACCTTTAGATTGATGTTCTTCGGCTCATCATATTTGTGCTTTACACCATCAACGCTTTTCCCTATCATGAACCTGGGTGTAGAAGGAAGGTGTTTGTTTTCCATGATGGATTTTGAAGTGAATTGTCAACACTAATATGATTTCCTTAAATACAATCCACAATGATAAATTGTTAATGATAAAAAATAAACAGAGAAAAACTAGTGGAGGAGTCTAATGAAGTGGAATTTTTTATTATTATCATTATTAGGGAAGTAGTTAGTAAATAATTTGAACTTAGTGTATTTAATGAAGAAAAACTTAATAATCTGTTTTCCTTTAAATTAAAGGTAAAGTAGGAAATAAAACTAAATTATATTCAGAGCGATAATTATTTTAGAAAAGAACCGGAGGGAGCACCTTCTAATAAAATGCATCATACGAGGAAGTTAATGAGAAAATAATCTACCAACGCATAACAAAAATACTATCCGAAGGAAAAATCTCATATTGCCCTTTGGACTTCTGAAATTTCAAAGTCAGGAAACATGATAAGCTGTCAAAACATCATATGACGACGGAAATTGAAATCATGCAAAATTGCAATTGGTTTGGTAAAAAGAAAGTCATATCTCCGACTCTTCCCACTCTGCCCGACGGCTTAGTTTTCATATTCTCTCTTCCCAAACGCTCCCTGATCCCTCCCCCTCTCTAGATCACACTGTATCGCCATTTTATCTCCCCCGTTCCATCTCGTGCCATAATTGGAGCCCCCCTTTCCCAAGATCTCTATATCCTCCTCACTCTCAAGCTAGAACTCACATATACAGCAAGGGCGGGAGAGGAATTACCCCCGATTTGGAGATTCACAAGTCATTGTTCCTCTCTGGATCTGAACGGCGATGGCGCTGTCAGGCATGAGAGGCCTGTCTGTCTTCATAAGCGACATTCGAAACTGCCAAAACAAAGAGCAGGAGCGTCTTAGGGTTGATAAAGAGCTTGGCAACATCCGCAACAGATTCAAAAACGAAAAGGTTAGGGATTTTGACACCCTATGTTCATTTTTTTTAACGTTTTATTGTTTTCATGCTCAATTTGGGTTTGGGGATGTGAGCGTTGGTAGGTAACTTAGTGGAAAATAGTGTGGTCTGTTCTGATATAACATGAAAGGGTTGACGATCGTGACTTGAATTTGGGAAAAAAAAATTTGGGAGCTAATATTTAGCTCATGAGATTTTAATTGAAGGAAAACTATCAGAAATGCAGTACATTATAGGGACGTTGTTCCTGGGAGTAATTGTTGATTCAGGAATGGCTATTCCTCCCGCGAATTCTTGTGGTGTTCATGTGTATTGATCTGTGTGCAAATGTTATGGTAGGATACTGGTCTGATGAACTTTGGGTTCTAGAATAGATGGAGCCGTGGGTTTGAGACATTTGGAACTGACAGCAACTGGTAGCAACGAATGTGATCCCGATAAGGTCTTGCTGTATTTTTTTCACTATCGAGCTATAATTATCGGAGATAGTATCATATCTGGGGAGGGGGTTGTTAATGTTCCTGCTTTTTGATCTTATCCACGGGTGTTGCACTCTATATCAAGAATGGATAAGTGCTGAAAGAAGTTATTGCCTATGAAGATTTCAATCACTACTTTTATTCAGGCTTATTTAGAGGGAGCCGTTGCTCCTTTTGAATCATATTAGAGATCTTGATGTCTGGGTCCCTTTCTGCTGCAGTATAACCATTCTCCTCAGGACAGTGTAAATGTTTAATTTGTGATTGCGAAGCATACATTTGAGGATGACATATTCATTTAGATAGTGACTTGGATAGGGAAATTGGCCTATACTTGAAGTGGATGGCTGATAACGGTTGGATATTCTTTGTCATACCTTTTTCAATTTTTACTTTTGTTCTTTTGATTTTGGACTGGGAAGGCGTGGATTAAAGTGCTGTTCATATATTTCATGCCGAGTATTAACCGTTTGAGCACCATTGGCACTTTCTGAGTTGCTATTTTTAGGGTTGCAGTCACTGTGGTTTTGTGATGAACTTGCTTTGACTTTCCAACTGCCAATTGCTTCCTCTGTTTTCTAAGACCATGACACTTTTCGGGCTATACTACAAGTTTCTACAACACTTTTTCAAGATCCTTACAACATCTGAGGCCTTGCCACTCTTATTGGGACGTCTCTCCCAATTAAAATTTATGCGAACTGCCCAAAGTCTAATAAAGTACCACAAGTTTTAATCTCTGTGTTTGATTTTCTTTGAAAATAGAAAAGAGCTAGAATGACAAAAATATTTAAAAAAAATCTCACATCTGCCTTCCTCAGTTGGAACGTTCCAACTGGTAGGGACATTTCTTGTTCTGGAAGTTTGGGACTCCTTGCAGTGGAGCCGTTCCATTTCTTGTGACCTTCCTGGGAATTTTGGGGTGTCGCAAAGGCATCTATGCTTATGCTTTAATACCTGTCTTTTTAGAGGTGTAAGAAATCATTACAAAGCACTTAAAACAAACTTTTTGTGCCACTTACTATCACCTACTCTGGGAAATGATAAATGAAATTAAGACTGCCCATCTATGGAACAATGAAAATTAAGGGGTAGTATTGGAATCTTGATAATTTGTTACACAAAAAAATAAAATTGTCATATATTAGATAATTTCTCATTTTGCTTGAAAGAAGAGAGGGAGTACAATGCTAAACGATGCCGTCATACAGTTTCAGGCAAGTACTCCAGGCTCTGATCCAACTTCCATCTTGATGTTGTTGTATCTGCATCAGTGCTCTTTTCCTTTTCATGTGTAGGGGTCTTCTGAAATTGAGGAAGCCTATTGATTTTGTAGTGCTCTTGGGACTTAGTTTTAGAAACTGGCATACCTTATTTGTTCTGGTCTTGGCCTGCTATTGTGTTGCAGTTTCCTTTATTTATGACATACTAGTTATCTGGTCTGCAGCTAGCAATAGCATAATGCCAAGAGAGTTCTGGTCTTGTAGAAATTAATGCAAAAATTGCTTATTTCCTTTATTTATGACGTGAAGTCATGCCACGTTTGCTTCCCTAAGACAAACCTACACCCAGCATATCTGTTAATCATGTCTTAGGGTGGTCACCTGAACCTAATATAAACCCATTATTGTTTGACATCCTACCCAAATCTATTTATTTTATGATGTGTTAACTTGTGTCTGATTTTGACAGCTTGATAGGATATCTTATAATATGGAATAGAAATTGTCAATCTTCGTATTAGGCAATACCAACCTGGTCCAGTAGTGCTGAGCAGCCTTCTAATAAAAATTTATGCATGACTTATAGTTATTTTCCCCCATTTGATGCATTGATTGCTCGATCATCTACTAGTGTTGTTGCTGTTAATGTCAATGAATTAGAATTAGTATTGCTATTTGCATGAAGTCATGGTCAGCTAGCACTCTTACAATATCATACTTAGAGTCATTATTTGCTTATTTCTTTTGTATACTTTATTTTTTCCTTGCTTTTTTCCCTCTTAATTCTCAGTTATGTGATCAAGATTATTTCTTAACGCTTATTCTTTGGCAGGGTTTGTCACCATATGAGAAGAAGAAATATGTTTGGAAAATGCTTTACATTTTTATGCTCGGCTATGATGTAGATTTTGGTCACATGGAAGCTGTCTCTTTAATATCAGCACCCAAGTATCCAGAAAAGCAGGTATTTTATTTATAGTCTATGCTTATGCTCAAATTATCGGGTGATATGTTCTGTTGTGATCTCTATCCCTTGGGAGTAGACAAAGTCACACACTCATGAATATGTCATGGTTGATGCAATTCCATGATCTTGCTAGCATAGATTCTGCCCGCATGATTCTTTAGATTGTAAAAGGCATGGAAGCACCTAAACACCAAAGGGATTAATAAAGGCTCAGTCGATCAATTTTGCGATGTTTGTTTTGTTTCTTATGGAGAGATGTTGAACCATGGATTTCCTGGGGTTAGTATTCAAGGTGATTCTCTTAGTATGGATATGTTGTCAAGACTTAGGAGCAAATTTGGAGTTCATAGCAGTGTTTGAAAAGGCCTAAGGTGCATGTAGGCGATAGGTTTTTTGGAAGTGAGGTGCCAAAATTGTCTAATCTAATACCGCTTTTGATCTTCCTAAAAATATGGGATTTTTTCTTTCCTTTTCTGTAGTAAATAGTTTCTTTTCCTTTCCACTTCCCATTTTCTTTTTTCCTTCTCCCTTCTCTTTCCCATTATGAGATTTAGTTTCCATATTTATGGAAATAAATTCTGAAAATAACCAATCAAAGTTTTCTTCACTGCAGTAAATATCTGTCTTTCTTTATCCATTACAAAATTTTTTTTTTGGTCTTCCTATGATCTTTTTTCTGTCTTCCTTTCCTTCCCATCGTGAGAATTAATTACTATATTGATTGCAGAAATTTTATATTAAATTTGAAACCCAAAAATAGCTAATATTTAGTAAGATGTGCACCTTAGAGCCCTGTGTGCCTCAGCACCTTAGTGTGCCTAGTGTGCCATAGCTGTGCCTTACCAATGTCATCTTGCCTAGGATAAATAAAGCCCCAACGCCTTTTCAAACATTGATTTACAGAAATAATATGTTGGTTTTGTGAATTATTTCAGCAGCCTGGACATAATCTAAAATAATCAGTTTACCAAAAGGAAGCCAAATATCTAAATATTGCTAATGCAATCATGTCTTCTCTTTTTTGATGTTTTTTGTTCCATTCCTAGTAACCCTAAGTGTAATTACTTTTTGATGCTGCAGGTTGGATACATTGTGACATCAAGCTTGCTTAATGAGAATCATGATTTTTTAAGACTGGCCATAAATACAGTGCGAAATGACATCATAGGACGTAATGAAACTTTTCAGTGCCTTGCTTTGACTATGGTATGTGAAGTTCCTAGTGCAACTTTTCAGAGTTGTTTGCCCATGGTCCTGTAAAGATACTGGAAGGGCATGTTTTTTTCAGTCTCACTTTGATATTAAATGTTCAACTTTTTTGTATTTTGTGGTTTAAGTTTCCAAATGACTGTTCTCTGTATATTTAGGTTGGAAATATTGGCGGAAGGGATTTTTCTGAGTCCCTAGCACCTGACGTCCAAAGGTTGCTGGTAAGGATAGCTATAAGTTTGAGGTCCAGATATAGGTCAATGTTGATCAAATACAATTGATGATGAATGTTCTTTCTCTAGATGTCAAGTAGCTGCAGACCGTTGGTGAGAAAGAAAGCTGCTTTGTGCCTTCTTCGCTTGTTCAGGAAAAATCCAGATGTTGTAAATGTGGATGGCTGGTATGAGTTAATGACAATCATTGAAGTTGGAATATTTCAGGTTGTACATATACGTTATCATGTCAGCTTCTTTCTTGGATTTTGTGTATCAGGTCCGATAGAATGTCACAGCTTCTAGATGAGCGGGATTTAGGTGTTTTAACATCTGCTATGAGCCTGCTGGTTGCTTTAGTAGCAAATAACCATGATGTATACTGGAGTTGTGTTCCAAAGTGTGTTAAGATATTGGAAAGGCTTGCTAGAAACCAAGATGTTCCACAAGAATACACATACTATGGTATCCCATCTCCCTGGCTTCAGGTTTGTGCCTGTTCTTTTTCTTTCTACATCAAAAGCCATGTCTATTTCAGCTTGCATTTTCCCCCCATCCTATAATCTCAACTTAATAACGTATTCTGGACAGATCCATATTAGTAGCTTTTCTGACAAGCACAAATTTTTAATAAGTAAAGAAGCATGGAGAATGAAGTTGTTACAGCTGTGATTTTTGGTGTGCTTGTATTTAATAAAATTCTCAAGTTACTTTTATGATTTGGGAGGATCATCAGATACATGTGTCTTCTGAATGTCATGTAGCTTCCCAAGTACTTTCCACTTTACGTTTTGTGAAGAAAACTGTTGAATAATCTATCCATGCAGACCATCCCGTTGCTGTTGGTTCCACTTTCTTGTTTATTTTTATTTCTTTCACTTTCTTTGGAACTTATTTCCAGGCAATGATAAATCTTTTTTATCTGGAGAAATCGGACCAATGCTGAATAATGCCAAAGAAGTTACTAAGCTATCATTATTTTTTGTGGCTAAACATTTTTTTTATGTATTTTCTTCCTCCATATCACAATCAAATTTTTGGACAAATTAATTCTCTTTTCACACCATGGAAAGCCAATTAATGTTAGATGAAGCTAGAGTTGGAATTGGTGAAGCGTCATAATTTTTGTATTTAAGCACTTGTTTAAAAGCTAGTAACTTGTATTATTTATCGTTTCTTCAAAGTGACTAAACTAGACAGAAACTATGCTTAGCCCTATACCAAATAAACTAAAATCAATCAAAACTGGGACAATTGGTTGGCTGTCAACCACACTATCTAATGAATACAAAACAGATTGGGAAACATAATATCTATGAGTGTACCAACTGGCACACCACTTCTTGCACCAGCTTTTTCAAATCTTGTCGCACAGCCTTCTGAATACCCTGAAAAACCCAGCTATTCCTCTCCTCCAAATACTACAAACAGTCCCACACAACAAAGCTCTCAGTAACTGTATTCTGAGTTTAGCACAATGATTGCCTTGAATTGTTAACCAGCCAATCTGTTGTTCGTAAGCATACCAAACTCATGCAATCTGTTTTTTGTCAACAATCTATTTTGTATTGCAAGCCATATCACAAACTGATCCCTGAGAAAAAGCAAGAAAATTCTGTACATGCTAACTTAACTTAGGAAACCTCTTTCATAGAAGATGATAAACCATGGAAGGACTATAAGAGGATGAATAGTACATTGTGCTTGATGCTGATTAATACTGAACAAAATCTTCTGTTAACCCCACGAACAGCCCTGTACCCTTCAAAACTACATTTAATCCATATTTTATCCTTCTTTCCAGCGGAATTCAACATGCTTACCAATAGCAGTCTTGTTCCACGTAGCCAACTCCTTGAGTTCAAGTCCTCCCTTAGATTTCAGAACACAGATTGTCTCCTAGGCAATGGGAGCTTTTTGTGTACTTCAAATACTACCAATTCATAAGAAGGCTTAACAAAGCCTGACCACCTTCCTAGTCAATAAGAATAACCGATTCCATTAAGCATTTAAGCTTGCACTCCGAAATAAGAGCTAGCTTCTGCCAACATGATGTAGCATTTTCAACTTTTGAATTGACTAGTGATACTCTCAACGAGAGCCGTGCTATAGACAATGTCACACCCAAATACTTCACAAGCAGGTGATTTGCGAAGCTGTGACAATCCTGGAATTGCGAGATATGACTATATGTTTTGATCTTGGGTGAAACCTCTCCAAAGAATACACTACTCTTCTATATGTTGATATTAAGTCCAGATAGATGCTAAAAATATTTGGGGAGATTATACACACATCACAAAGATCCCATTTTTCCAAAGAAGGTCATTGATATTGAGCTTCCTACTCTCTGGGTGCCCTTTAAATCGATTCTCTTATCATATATTCTTGAGCATTTTACTTAACTTCTCAATATCGCCATCATAAAGAAAATGAGGGTAAAGCAGGTCACCTTCTCTGTGCCCCTTAAAAGGAGAGGAAGGTGTCCCATTTATCATAATTGAGTATCCAATAGAGGCCACACAAGCTATCAGAAACTTGACAAGGTGTAAGGGGAAACCAAAACCATGGAGAAGGGTAGTTAGAAATTGTCAATGATCCAAATCACGTGCTTTCTTCATGTCTCTCTTAGACATACTGTGGGGATAAATAATTTATGAGATTAGACCACACTAGATCATGAACCAATAAGATTTTATCACCCATCATTTGATACTTAACAAAAGCAGATTGAGAAACTATTATGGTGGTAAAATTTCGTGCAATTTATAAGTGCTATGATTATATAGAGAAGGAAAGCAACCAATTGGCATGTGATCACCAACTATCTCTGGATTTGACACCTTGGGAACTTGAGTGATAGTTGTAATATTACCCTTTCTTTCCAACATGCCTGAACTGGAGCTTTGTCAACCCCATAGAGAAGACTGCTGACTGCAATGTAAATGCAAATGCAGCAATATATTGGCAATTACTGTCATTTTTTAAGAAATCAAACTCTGAATTTTCTAGTGTGAAGGGAAGAAGGGAAACCATAACTTGGACGATTTTTTGGTGGAAGAAGACACACATAAACCTCATTCCTTCTACTATGTTTTTTTTATACCATCATCAATATTGAAAGCTTGAACAGATTTAAAACAGTTTTCTCTTGTGGCTCTTTTAGTGATGATTTCATGTATTGATAATTGACTTGACAATTGGGTTTGGCAACACAAATTACATCAGGGGGATGGTTTGAGATTCAAAGGCCTGCTTGTTTTTGATCAAACTTATTGGGAATGTGACAATGAAGTTCTGTGGCAGAGAAGGATAGCTTGTGGATGAATGTTGAATATGAGGGATGGAAACATTGGGTAGGCTCCAAAGGCCAAACTTACCAATGCACACCTATGGTTATAGTGCTTACAATCTTATCACAAAGAGATTTGAGAACACCAGTGTGAGTTTTTGTCTTCTCTTGGGAAACTTCCTTGGAGTGGGATTGGGAAGCAAACTTTTGGCAAATTATCATTTATGTGTAAGATCGAGCTCAAAATTGTTAACCACCTTTTCCTCATTGATTGGTGTTTTTTTCCCTAGTAAAATATGGCTGGATCTTAATTTAGTTTGATACCCGAGGGAAAAAGGTGTATGTTTGAACTACATTTTTTCGTACAATTGTAATTGAAGAACCCTAGTTAAAAGATGGTAATGGATCAAATGTCTCTGATAATATATGTTTTGATAGAGCATACGAGACCTGTTTTATAAAAATCAGACTTGTGGACTTTTTTCTGCTTTCATAGTGGTTGCTTTCATTGGGTTCTGGCCTGTCAGCTCATCAACCATTCTTATTGGAGCAGCTGCTGGAATGTTACGTTTTTTTATTTTTTTTACTGATTTGATTTGGTGCAGGTCAAGACAATGAGGGCCCTACAGTACTTCCCGACCATAGAGGATCCAAATACTCGAAGATCATTATTTGAGGTTCATATTTTGTTATTAACTTCACTGTGATTGCTTTTTATATTGAAATTCATTCTTAGTTCATCTGGTTTTAGGTTTTGCAACGGATATTAATGGGGACCGATGTGGTGAAAAATGTAAACAAAAATAATGCTTCACATGCCGTTTTATTTGAAGCCCTGGCTCTAGTAAGTGTGATATTTTATTTTTTTATTTTTTGTTTGATATTAGTTCTCTTGATGTCACTTACTATTAGATTTGATATGCATCTGATTCTGTACTCTAATTTTTGTTTTTGTTTTAGATTATGTCTTAGTGTTATATAAGAATCGGATTGCTTATTTTTTTATTGACTCACCTATTTTCATAGAGGATTGGCTTGCACTTGCCTATGGGAATTGCCGACATCTAATTTCAGCATTCCATCAAAGGATTTGAAGAAGAGTGCTTTTCTCCATTTCATGGGCGAAGAGGAAATATAGTTATTGTTTTCTTTGATTTACCAAGTCTTTGTGTTTCACATAGCATTTTTATTAATTATTAACTGTTATACTGAAAAAGAGGGGATGGGCTAGTTACTGGAAAAATGTCCATACTTACCATGATGAATAATAGAAATAAAAGAAGAATGTAAAGTAGATATTAAACGTAGCAAAACAGAAGAGATGAGCTCAATGTTTTCTGTTGCGAAACTAGAACTAAAGAAGTAATGTTTTCTGGGAATGCAAAATGAAGACATAAAGGATTTGAACTGTGCATCTTTTTATTTTTACTTTTTTTTTTAAATTCACAAGGGGCCATAAAGATTTCGGCATAAATGTCCAACTGATGGCATAATCTAATACATTACGGCATAGTGCAGGAGGGGGATATTAGCCTGGGACCTATGGTACCCAAACTCTTGTCTTGACCATTAGTAGACGAAGCCTCATTAATTATATTTATTGCAGGAAAAAATAGTTGAGTACCTGCAATTAATGCTAACAAGCTAGCTGAGCATTTCTTTGCTCAAGACTGTTCATTTATTAAGCAAGTTGAGCTTGAGGATGTATTTTTGGCTCATATATACGAGTTGAGCCCGACAGAGTCATCATTGAGTTCAATCCAAGCTTGAGTCCGCTTGATGAGAATATTAAGCTTTAAACCCAAATTTAGTTTTAATATACCGACCAATTTGAATGAAGTTCAAATGTGACTTGATTCTACTTCCTCAAGTAAAATGAGCTCAATTCAAACAAATTGGCTCATCTTGCTTGACTATGTACTTGATTGTGGCTCAACAAGATTTTATTGGGAGAGAGAAATAATTGATTATGTATGTGGAATTTGGGTTAACAATATTTAATTATGTGTCATTAATGACACGGTTTGTGAACGAGGAGATCTGCTTAGGCTTGGCATATTTATTTAAAAAATTGAGTTCAAGCATTTATTCTTGACTCATTCATAAATGAGCCGAGTTTGATAGAGCCATTATTGAGCCGGACCAAAGCTTGCTTGCTAGCTACTTTGTTCATTTATAGTCCTTCATGTGAGGTCCACTGCTGGTTTCCAAATTAACCCTCCCTTGGAAAAAAAAGGAAAAGGAATAAATTGAAAACTAATAAAAGTAAAAGGCCATACAGTATTAAAAATATGCTAAAAAATCCCTTTGTTTCTGGATCCAATTTTTCCTTACTTTTAAGCCGACCCAAAGCTTGCTTGCTAGCAACTTTGTTTATTTATAGCCCTTCATGTGAGGATCCACTGCCGGTTTCCTAATTAACCCTCCCTTGGGAAAAAAAAAGGAAAAGGAACTAATTGAAAACTAATAAAAGGAAAAAGCCATACGGTATTAAAAATATGCTAAAAAATCCTTTTGTTTCGGGATCCAATTTCTCCTTACTTTTAAGCAGTCAAGAAATTCTTGTAATTGAAGGTGTTCTTTAGCTGGATTTGCCATGTTTTCTACGTTGTGTTATTACAGGTGATGCATCTTGATGCTGAAAAGGAGATGATGTCTCAGTGTGTAGCTCTGCTAGGAAAATTTATTGCTGTTCGTGAGCCTAATATCCGATACCTTGGATTGGTAAGCTCTTTATAGTCATTGGTTCCTTATTGGCCTGCTTTAGTTTAATGAATGATTTTCTTTAACATTATTTGTTTTCACTTTGTTGCAGGAAAATATGGCTCGTATGCTGATGGTTACGGATGTGCATGATATTATCAAAAGGCATCAAGCTCAAATCATCACTTCTTTGAAGGATTCTGACATCAGGTTGGGTTTTAACACATTTTTCTCTCAACTCAGCCTTAGTGATAAGGTTGTTATCACAAATCTGGTCTAAGCATTTCTGTTGAATTACTAGATTTTGAACCAAGGTCATGTTTGATTGCGTGTTTGTCAGCTATATTTTAGAAAATTCATGCAATTCAGATGAATAAAGTATTTGGGTATCATCCAGTGAAGTCTAGTGTTTAACAGTGGAGATTTCCAAAACTTGGATGATTTTGCCTTAAACAAAGTGGAGTCCCATTCTTTTTTTTTTTTTTTTCTGAATCCCCGTCTTTTCAATTGAAAAGGCATCTAAGGTTGAATGGGAGGAATTCCTGTATTTAGTTATATGTGATCAAGGCAAGCATTAATACCACGTTCTGTATTTTGGATCATACCATTAGGGTTGTACAAAGTCGGCTTGTGAGCTTTCAGAGCTTGGCTCGTTAATTTAGCTAAACATGCTGAGATTGAGCCTTATTTTTAGGCTTGTTTAATCAACAAGCTGAGCTTGAACGTGAAGAATTTAAGCTCGAGCTTGTCTACAGTGTAAAAACTCGTGAGCTCACCTTGTTTTGTTTATCACAAAAACTCGCTAGCTAGTTGGGCTTGGCTTGTATATAAACAAAGAGAGTCCGAGCCTTATTTTTAAGCTTGTTTATTAAACAAGTCGAGCCCACCCTGACTCGGCTCATCTCATTTACAGCCTTACACACCATACCAAATGACCCTCAAACATTTTGTAATAGTTCTTTTCTTTTCTGTGTGCTACTTATTTCTGGACATGTAGTAGTGCCGAGTAATTCAAGTCACATGTTGTAGAACTCTCATTTCATCTTCTCCCAGTTAAATAATGTCCCATCAAAGCATTGTTTTCATGCCAAGTGATATTCATGACTTAATAGCTCTTGATTTATTCTAAAATTTTCTTGAAGTGGAGCCCCTAAACTAGGAGCATGTTTTGAGAATATCCAGGCGGAATATGTATTGATATGCTTTATTAGACTTCATTTTGATGATATGTGATGTATTGGCCGAAATTCATTGGGTTTTGGCCCACCAATTTACAAAAAGGCTGATGTTTACTTTTGCCAATATTGACATACATACTGATATTAGGCATTGTGAACAAAAATAAAAATAAGAAATTGCGCTTTGTCGCCTTGGCAACAACATGATATTACTTACTGTTTGTGGCACTCCAATACCACAACACCACAACACCACAATTGCATTAACAAACTACAAGGACTCCACCTACTATTGCAAATCTTGATTTTGACTTGTGAGGATCTCCGTATCTTTATTCTTTGATCCTTAAAAAATATTTTTTATCCAAAAGCTTTGTTTGATGCAACATCACATGTACGGGTGACATGCTATCCAGCCTAAACCAGTAGCTTTAATCTAATGCCAAGTGAAAACCAAAGACAAGGAAATTCCTTGAAACTTCCCTTTCCAGCTAGAAAATTTTCTGAGACAACCCTAACCCAACTATATTCAGAAAAGTCCTAAGCTGGGAACTCCTTTGGCATTCTGAGGTCATCTTGGTGCACCATCTTATTAACAATCCAGTGTAAACTTTCTAATATATGTTTTGCTTTCCTTGTTGCTTCTTGTATAAAGTTTAATATAAACACTTGTATTCCCCTCTCTCCCCTTTTCTCTATCCTCCAAAAAAGCAAATTGCATTTCCATTTTGTATGTTCAGAAAAAGCACCATACTTTATTGAACCTATGATTTCATTTAACACAGCCTCTGCGACTTTCTTGGGGAACTATTCAATGTGAGATCATGTCTTTGTAACTTCTCAAGTGCCCAAGGGAATCCCTTTTTCGAGTTCTTTGTCAGAATACTCAGAACTGCTCTCACCAACTGAATTTGTTTCCATCTTTATCAATGGTACTAACCTCCTTTTGATAGCAACTATATAAGCTCCTGGAGATTTTATTGGTCCCTCCATAAGATTTCACCGCGTAAGTATAAATTTTCAACATTGAATGCACCTGCCTTAAATTAGCTAGCAGATAGGGTGAATCTACTTCCAGTTTTAGAGGATAAATAGCCCATGTTTCTATGTCTTTTGTTCCATGTCACATTGTATTGTATTCGTCGTGGAATCACTTTTGTCAAAGTTTGTTTCATTTAATTGAACACTATGATTTATCAATAAATTTTGCTGACAATTGAAAACATAGCCCTCTTGACTATTCACAACGTTAGCATCATCACAGTACAAAGAGAAAATGCTGTTTGCTGCTTCATTATGGTTGAATTACCTCTTGATATTGCTTCTGCTTATGTAGGGTTGTGATCTATTTATTTATTTATTTTTATATTTTTTAAATAAAAGCCCATCACACTCTTACTATGAGACTAGAAGCTGCATTCTGATAATGGTTTCTGTTTCCGTTTTCAATTTCTCGTTATTGTTAGAGGATACCTTATCTTCTATATGGTAGTTTTTGCTTTTCTTCTCCTCTATTAAAAAATAAAAGAAAAAGAAAGGATTATTAGAGTCATATCCTGCTTTTTGGAGTGAATTGAGGTATCATCCTCTATTGGAAGCAGCATTTGTGTGGATCTGCAGCTCTTTTCCATTGGTATTCTATTCTCTTTGGAAGCTCCATTAATCTTGGGCTTTGCTAGTGGAGCAGCTGTATCCTGGTTCTGTGATATTGATGGCAGGAAAATTTCGCCTCACTTTAATTATTTGCTGTCCTTCATCTAAACTAGTTTAACAGTTGGACCCAGTTCTATTGGCTTGGCCAAAATCTGCAATTATTAAAGACGTCTCTTGTTTAATTGCTTTTACTCAGCACGGTTAGTCGGTTATAATGCTGTGCTTTCATTATGTGTTTAAGAACTCGGGGCCTTGTGGCATTATTAGAGAAATAACATATGGAGAGATTGTGTGCTTTAAAAATGATTATTGCTGATTAGCAGACTCTGAAGGACTGTTGATGTGGGCTGTTGAATTCCTTTTATTCAACAGTTCCCTGAATTGACACTATTAGGTTGATCTTTAGATCTGATTCCTAGGAACTAGAATTTGCAGTTTTCATGTAATTCTACCTCGGTTTTCCCTGTGAATGGTTTCTTTGATTCTTGGATTTCTTGTTTGTTTAATTCTTTAGGTTTCCTACATCTTTAAAAATGTAACTTGCTATTTTTTCGGTAACTAAAAATTTTTATCAATACCAAAATGAGCATGAGGTAACTCTTCATGATACCATCTATACAAATGTGTCTAGCTGTTGTAGCTCTCTCCTATACAAGTTTTGCTCTGCTTCTAGACCAAATCTAGTGTGTTTCCTTATTCAGCTCCCTAACTAAAATCCTAGGGATCATAACTTTGTGCTGAAAAATTGCTTGATTCCTAGCAGTCCAATTACGGCATACCCCTTGTGCAAACACTGCTCTGACTATTCCTTGAAAATCTCGCCTTCTTCAAGTTCCGTTGTTGAGCCAATAAACCAAGCCATCCGAAGTTATTACAGGTTATCTAACCCTGAGTCAATTACATATCAATCTCTAATATTCCTAGGCAAATTTGCATTGAAGCATAAGATTAGTTAAGGATTCAACCTGGTCTAAACAAATACCAGAAGATGGATCCAAAGTTATATGCCAAGTTGCCAGTCTATCTCTGGTGAGTGCTGCATGATGGCACATAATCCACATGATGATTTTATGCTTAGGAAGGCCATTATGTCTCCAAACAGTAAAGGACCAAGGCTGGAGGGGCCCTCTTGGCCTGATGTGCTTGTACATTTTTTTGATGCTATATCTTCCTTTAACCAAACAGTAGTTGTTAGTAAAAAATGGTAGTAGCTGTGTTATCAAGCTCAGGATTTTACGGAAAACCCATGAGAAATGAGGTTTACAACTACATTGCTCTATGATGTCTTGTTGAATGTAAACTCCATGAACCCATTTTATCCACAGAGATTCTTTATGCTGGATATATCCCATAAGTACTTCCCTATTGCGGTACGGTTCCACCACATCAAATTATAGAGGCCCAAGCCACCCTCATTCTGTGGCAAACAGACTGTTTGCCAAGCCACTAAGGTGTTACTCTTACTTTCAGTCACTTTTGACCTGAACTTCCTACAGACAGCCTTAACCATCTGCACTGCCTTCTTTGGTAACAAAAACATTTGAGCCCAGAAATGATCAACCCCGGTCAACACTGCTTGTATTAGTTGAAGTTTCCTTGCATAGCTCAAAACTTTTGTCGTTCAACACCTAACCTTCTGGAGTAACCTGTCAAGGAGAGGCTGCCAGGCTGGTAATGTTGCATGGAGAGTGAGGCGGTACCGCGGTAGCAAGTGGCATGCCTAAATATCTGAAGGGGAATGTCCCTTATTGGCAACCCATAGTTTCCACTAACTTCGTTTTTATAGGCAATGGAGCACCTCCGAAGTATGCATTGCTTTTACTTGGATTTTCCTTTATCCCCAAGCATACCTCCAACTGCCTTAGAAGATACATTATTAGTTGGACTGATGATGCATTATTTAGTACCTAGCCATTTTCTTAATATATGTTTTATATGCATAGATTCAATGCAGATAGCAATTGCTCTAATATCTCCGTTAGTGAACTCTGAGAACTTTTTGCACTATGCATAAAACAGGACAAGATTTTAATGCCCTCCTTCATTCTTTTGCTTAGCCCAATTGTGTTGTTCTTGAGCTATAGCACTTTCACCTAACTTGATCCCCCCTCCTGTGAGTATACACTAACTGGGCTATTCACTTTACATTGATGTTTTTATTTCAACCAAACTTTCCATTGAATTGAAATACACAGGAATCTACCATTAGTATAGTGGCTGATTGCATTCCAACCTTTGAGAAGGTTTACCAAGTGTGCCTCTCCCTTTTATCTCCCCCACCTGGTGTACTTTGTCAAAAATAATAAAAATAAAAATAAATGGATACATTTTTTTGCTGTTGCATTTGATTCATTGCTCGTTTATTTGTATTGCCAGCATCCGAAGACGTGCACTTGACTTGTTATATGGCATGTGCGATGTTTCAAATGCCAAGGACATAGTTGAGGAGCTATTGCAGGTACAAATTTCTGTTAATGAAATGTTATTTATATGACTCAATACATGCTGCGCAATGAATATAATGGAAGTTTTAGGTCTTTCATAACCAGCAAAGTGCTGACCTCATGATTAGAAGTTTAAAATTTGAACAGCAAAGGCTGAAATATACTACCCCAAATTTAAATGTTTTTACACTTGCTCTTTCTTAATCAGTATCTCAGCACTGCTGAATTTGCTATGCGAGAAGAACTGTCGCTGAAAGCAGCTATTCTTGCAGAGAAATTTGCCCCTGACTTGTCATGGTAAAGGCACTTCTACTCTCTTCTTTTCCTTGTTTTTCATGGTTATTTATGTGTGTGTCCGTGTTATGTTATGTCAAAAGACTTACTGGAATTGATGCTGCCAAACATTTTATCATATACTGAGGACTTTTGGATTAGTGGTCTTTATGATCACTTGGGCCGCTAAGAGTTGGTGGAGATTTGGGTAGGGAAGATCCATATGATGATAAAGTAGCTTATATCGATACATCTGTGTGTGGATGTTGGAGGAAACTTGATCTCTAGAGGGTGCTATTATATATGACCTAGGAACATGATGCTGATTTAGCACTTACGTATAGGATTATCTAATAGTGCTGTAAACATTTTCGTATGCTCTGTTGCCACTTGGAAAATATTCTTACTGAACAATGGAGATGCAACTAGTTTCCATGATACTTTGACTCTTGACCTTGACTAACTTAACCATTTTGGCACACACAATGTTGAAGGAGAATATCTTGAAACTGATAAACACAACAGTGAATAATGACTTACCGGTTCTTGTTGCTGTCAGTGATCACTTCTTGGAGAACTAGGATGCTTTTCCTTGTGGATGGGTGATGATAATTCAATTTGGAACTGAAGGAAAGATGGATCGCTGGCTGTTTCAGCAATGGAAGTAGGGTGATATCTTAAAGACATTTAGTTATGTGTTGTAGTTGTGTTTCTCCATTCTTTCTCAATCATTCGAGTGGGATGCATGGCATCTTAAGATGTCACAGCCGGCAGTCTCTGGTTTGAGATTCTGAGGCAACTTCTGATTTGAGTTTAAAATGCCATCCAATTCATGTATCAGAATGGAGAGGAAGACATTTCAAGAGTATCTAACTTCTACCACGTAATACATTGAAGAAAATGCTTTCAGTTGATTTTTTTTTTGTTTGCCTCTGTCTAACTTAGCATCTGATAGGTATCAGTAGTAGGAGTCAGATTTTTATTTAATCAAATCGTAAAACAGATAAAATACCCAAGGACCTGGAACCTGATAACTCCTCTCTACTCAGTTTTTTCTTTCCCTTTTCTGCTTCTTTTTCCCCCTATTTATAAGCAGATTATTAGGCTCCAGTAAGTTCCATAATCCTCTCCTAAGTCCTAACAGACTGCCTAATGAACTATGATAATTCGCCCTCCCTATTAACTAATATAATTACTTAACCAACTATTTAACTATATTAAAGTAATTATTTTGTGGTCTATCATTAAAGGATCCTCTTCTTCACTATCAAAGACCGTTGTAGTCGACACTCTTTGCGGTGATTGTACATTTTTAACTTGCAAAGCCGCCGGCCAACTAGGTGGATTAAGAGGTTCGCCATACCATCGAGATAACTCCCTGATGATGAATCTAGTAAGTAGACGATTCTGCTTCTTCTCTGGCTTCAGCACTTCATTCTTCCCTTACATGCTTTGATGGGCACTTGCTTGTTCGTCCATTCTTGACGATGATGTGGTCCTGCTCACTGTGTGGCAGCAGAGAATGCTGAGCATCCTTGGTATTTTTAATTTCACAAACCCATTCATCCCTCTCCGCCCATTGGATTCCACAATTAATCTGCTGCTCATCACCAAAGCCATGAGCCATGTGTTTCAGACTTGCGTTCCCTGGTGGTGTTCGAATGCCTCTTGATAACAAGATGTATAGCTGTTGATTCATGTTGTCAAGCATACTAAGCATCGTCCATGCTTGAGATACATCTATCCACATTGCTGGCATTGCTGACAGTTGCGCCTACGATAGGTAGCAGATAGAATACCCAGAAATTCGAGGACCTGGAGCTTCCCCACACTCTCCTCTACTCAATTGTTTCCTCTTCTTTTCTTCTTCCTTCTTTCCCTATTTATAATCAGACTATTAGAATCCAGAAAAGTTTCATAACCCACTCCCAACATAATACCTAACAAACTATGATGACTCACCATTCCTATTAACTAATTAAGTAGCTATGTAAACCTATTTCTACTTAATGGTCTATCAACATCTCTGTCTCTCTCCCAGGTAGTAGTAGGATTTCCTCTTGTTCAGGCAGCATTTAATCATGCTTATATCAAAACCCAGTTATTTATTTATTTATTATTTATTTTTTATTTTTATGAAGACTGGTCTTAATGTAGCTGTTACTTGGTAGACTGGTAAGATCAGAGACTAAATTTGTGTAACAGGGAGAAATTGGTATATAATCTCAGGAAAAATAATAATCCTCCAGGTTTTATGAGGACCTGGAACCTCCTACAATGGCCTCAATCTCCCCTCCTCTACTCTCACACCCCTGATCCTCTATATACAGCCTAGCCCCCTCCCCTAACGGACTCATAACTGTTGGATAAAAATTAAAGGAAATTGAGAGAATAATATATTCCAAATAACCGACTCAACAGACCGAAGGAAATAGCAATAATAACAGAAAAAAGGTGACTCAGCATTGTCTTTTACTCAGCTGGTGCACAACACTAATTTGCCCCCCATGTGCACCCACATGCCCACTTATTCCTCCTCACATAGGTGTATTTAATTAGGGGCTTATCAACACTTCCCTCTCAAAGTTTCACCTTGTCCTCAAGGTGGAAGTCAGGGAATTGCTCATTGATGACCTCAAATCCTTCCCCCATGATGCTTCAAAAGAAGGTAGCCCCTGCCACTGAATCAGAACTTCCAGCTGCCCCTTGGGGTTGTATTGTAGCCCTTGGACTGCTCCCAGTTGGGCCCTCAACTCCAAGTCATTAGTGAGTATATTAGGAATAGGTTGAGCTTTGTGTCCAGCCCCTAGAGCCCTCTTCAGCATAGAGATGTGGAAGACTGGGTGGATCGAGATGGAGGTTGGCAACTCCAAACAGTAAGCCACACTACCCACTCTTGACTTAACCTAGTAAGGGCCAAAATATCATGATGAGAGCTTCTCATTGCCACGTTTGGCCAGTGGCTTCTGTCTATAAGGTCTGAGCTTCACATATACCCACTCCCCTACTGCCAGCTCTATATCACGTCTCCTCCTATCCGCTATGGCTTTCATCCTCTATTGGGATTTTTCTAAATGGAGCTTAAGTTCTTTCAAAATCAGATCTTGTGCCTTGAGTTCCTCATCCACAACTTCCCCATAAGCAATTCTCCTCTCATATCTGATCAAAGGAGGTGGTGCTCACTTATATACGGCTGTGAAAGGGGTGGTGTGCATAGCAGTATGGTACGAAGTGTTGTACCGGTACTCTACCTAGGGAACCATCTCACCTAGTTGTCACAGACTGCTTATTTTTTTCCAATTTTTGCCTGGAAGGTTCTAAAATATTCTAGAGTTGTGTAGATTCTAGTATAATTGTGTAGAATTGTCAAGAAAGGTATGGATCCTTATGTAAATATTTAGAGACCTCCTAGAATGGTGTGGAACTCTCTAAAATTCCAAAGGCTAGAAGGATTATGAAGGATCTAGAAGAGTCTTTCAAAATATCTTGCAAAATATCTTGTAATCTAGAAGGATTTCTAAAAATATCTAAGAGTTGTGAAAGATCTACAACCTTTCACCAAAGGGAGAAAAGGGAAGGGGACCTCAACTATAAATAGAGGGCCACCCCATTTGCTCCCACCATCTCCCAAGTTGTAAGCTCTCTCCTCTCTCATCAATAAAGTGTTCTTTTCTTACACACAAATACTTTCTTTCACTTTCTCCAAGTCTTCTAAGATCTCCAAGTGTTCTTACTTGTCCTTAAATATTTGGTAATAACTTTAGTGTTGGAAAGACTGACTTAGTGAGCACTAAAGGAGTTGTGCTTCTAAGTGCCGCACGGGAAAGATTTAGGTGAAAGAAGACACCTTGTGACACAGTGCTTAGTCTGCTCTTCTACAAAACACCTGAGATAGGACTCGGTGGTTCTATTTACCACCTCAGATTGTCCACCTATTTGAGGATGATAGGCCGAATTCCTTTTCAACTTGGTCCCCTACAGCCTAAACATTTCAGCCCAAAAAGTGCTAATAAAAACTGTCTCGGTTAGAGACAATTGAATGGTGCATTCTATGGAAGCGAACTACTTCCTAAACAAATATGGCAGTGATGGTGAGAACTGTGAATGGATGCCATAGGGGAATGAAATGAGCATATTTGCTCATGTGATCGACCACCACTAACAAGCAGTTATACCCCTGACTTAGGCAGTCCTTAGATGAAATCCATTGCAATGTCTTCCCAAATCTGCTCGGGTATAGGGAGAGGTTATAGTAGTCCTGCTGGAGATAGGGTAGATGTTTTATTTTGCTGACAAACTGCACACTCGGACACATACTGCTGAATTTGCTTCTTCATACCTGGCCAATAAACCTCCTGAGCGATATGCTGATACGTCTTAAGTAACTCTGAGAGACCCCCAATTTTCCCCCCATGAAATTCTGCGAGAATCAATGGTATATACTTGGACCCTGTAGGTAAAGCTAACGACCCTTAAAAAATATCTGTCCTTGATGTAAACTGAAGCCCTTCTTCTTCTCCACGATCTGAATCAGATTTCTTTTCAACAGCCCCAAGTGTGGGTCTCTGTTAATCTCTTTGGACAACAATTATGGCTAGAACCAAGCTATTGCCTTCCAATCTGTTGCCCTATTTGTATGCCATGCTCAATACTCAATATCAAACTGATAACTCTAAAGTTTAGCAATCCATTTCTGCTGTCTTTTCGGCAATAGCCTCTGCTCTAAGAGATATTTAAGACTCCTTTGATTGGTTCGAATTAGGAACCTTTTTCCCAAGAGGTAATGCCTCCATTTTTGAACGAAGAATACTATGGCCATTAATTCTCACTTGTAGACCGACTTAAGGCGCGCCCTTTAACCTAATACTTGGCTGTAATAAGCAATAGGTCACTGCTCTTGTATCAGGACAACATCTATTCTCACCGCGGATGCATCAGTCTCAACAACGAATGTCTTTGAAAAATTAGGAAGATGCAACACAAGAACTGAAGTCATGGATGATTTTAGTGCTTCAAATGCTTGTTGAGCTTGAGAGTTCCACCTGAAGTTATCTTTTTTTAGTTGGTCAGTCAGTGGGGCTGCAATTTGATTGTACCCATGGACGAACTTTCGATAATACCCTGTAAGCCCGATAAGCCCTCTCAACTCCTTAAGATTTTTGGGAACTGGCCACTCCTCCATTACCTTCACCTTCCCGGGGTCTGCTGCCACTCCCTTTGCAAAAATTATATGTCCTAAGTATTCCAACTCCGGCTGTCCAAAGATACATTTCTTACCATTCACAAACAACTCATGTTTCCTCAACACATCAAAAACCATTTTTAAGTGTTGCTTATGCTCGGTCAAGGACGAACTGAACACTAGTATGTCCTCAAAAAAGACTAACACAAACCTCCTTAAATACGACTTAAATACTTGGTTCATCAGGCCTTGAAACGTTGCTGGAGCGTTAGTCAACCCAAACGGCACCACTCGAAACTCATAATGGCCTTCATGGGTGCGGAATGCGGTGGGTTTACCCTAATCTGATGATAACCTGAACGAAGATCTAGCTTTGAAAAGATCACCGCATTATGGAGTTCATCCAACAATTCATCAATTAGCGATATCGGAAACTTGTCGGGCATTTTCACCTTGTTCAATGCCCTGTAATCTATGCAGAACCGCCACCCCCATCCTTTTTTACTAGTGGTATAGGACTAGAAAAAGGGCTCTTGCTTGGCCGAATTATCCTTGCTACCAACATCTCCCCAACCAGCCTCTCAATTTCATTCTTTTGATCATGGGGGTACCTATAAGGCAGACACTCACCGGAGCTGTCCCTGGTTGCAGATTGATCTGATGATTTAGCTCTTGTTCTGGTGGAAGGCCTGTAGGCTTGGCCAAGAGGTCGGAAAATTCCTTAACCAACTTTGATATTGCCTTAGGAACTACTGCTTGCTCTTCCCCTTCCTACTCTGTTACTCTTGTTGAACAACATTCTAGTAAGACCCCTTGTCTTTCCTTGGTCATGGTTCGCAGCATGGCCTTGAGGGAGACTTGGGCACAACATAGGCTTGGTTCCCCCCGCAAAGTCATGGGTGTCGAGCCCACTGAGAATTTCATCACCAAAGTCTTCCAATTGACCTGCATCATACCTAACTTCTTGAGCCATTGCATTCCCAAAATGACTTCTACACTTCCCAGCTCTAGAGGTAAGAAATCCTCTACTACTTCAATTTCTGGTAGCAACACTCAAATATCCTTGCAGACCCTATTAGCAGTAATGGACTTTTCCATTCCCAGTAAAACACCATAAGGTGCTGTAGGGGATATGGGCAAAGAGAGCTTCTTCACCACCTCCTTCGAGATGAAATTATGGGTGACTCCACTGCCAATAAGGACAACCACTTTATCCTCCTTAATTTGCCCACAAAGCTTCATGGTGTGGGGAGTGTTGATTCCCACCACTGAATTTAAGGAGTGCTCCACTGCCCCTTCCACCAACCCGGATTCTTCCTCCTGGATCTCCAGCTCTTGACTAGTTATCCCCTCTTGCCCCATTTCTTCTTTGGCCTCCTCCAGGAGCACCTGGAGTAGGCAATTTCTGCACACATGGCTGGGAGTGAATCTCTCCTCACACTTGAAGCACATCCCCCTTTTCCTTCGTCACTGGATTTCTTCATCACTAAGCCGACGGGTGTTAAAGAGCCTTTGAGCTGCAACTTCTCAACTCGGTTTTACAGGGGCTGCTTGGTTTGGGCTTTGCCTAGTCCTAGCGAACCTAGTGGGTCTACTCCCAGCTTGGGTTGGTGTCGTGTGGTTACCTAGGCCACCCATTGCCCTTGCCGATCTCCCCATCCTCCAGATCCAGCCCGGTTATTCTCCAATACCACCCGATTCTTGTCTTCCACCATTTGAGCAACTTCCATGAGTTCGATTAACTCCTTAGGTCTCATCATCCGAACTTCGACTCTAATCTGAGGCTGTAATCCATTGAAGAAAGTACCTTCTAAGATTTCTCTGGTCAGTCGACCTTGAAGAGGGGATGCGAGTAATTTGAAATGCTCAATATAGGTTTCCACTGTCTCAGTTTGTCTTACGGTCAAAAAATTTTCACACAGGGAGCCTTCCTGGTGTGATCGGAATCAGGTTAGCAATGCTTCTTTAAAGCTAGGCCATGAATCAAAGTAGCAACTATCCTCAGCATACTGGAACCAGGCTAGAGCCTTCCCTTCCATGGCCATATTCACTGCCTCTAGCTTCTCCTCATTGCCCACCTGGTTCAATGTAAAATATCGTTCCACTTTGAAGATCCAACCATCAGGGTCCAGTCCATTAAAGATAGGGAACTCCAGCTGATGTGGAGTACGACTAACGACTCTCAATCCTTAGCTCTAGGATACTGGTGGGCATTGCTGAAGTTCGCGGACCCTTAGTTCCCTCAACCTCTTTCTGCTTCCCTACATCCTTAATGGATGAGCTAGAGCCACTCGGTTTGAGGTATTGATCTAATTTCCTAGCTATATCTCCCATCCATTTTTCAATGGAATCGATCCTTTATACGAATTTCACTCTCTCACTCCGGGTGTCTCTCCTGTCAATCACCAATTCTTCCTACATCTTCGCGAACTTCTCTTCCAGCATCTCAACCTTGCTTGGAGCCATGGTTTTGTTTTGGGAATTGAAGGGAGCTCTGATACCAGATTGTTAAGATCAGAGACTAAATTTGAGTAACAGGGGGGAATTGGTATATAATCTTAGGAAAGAGAGTAATCCTCCAAATTATATGAGGACCTGGAACCTCCTACAAGGACCTCAATCTCCCCTCCTTTACTTTGACCCCCTATCCTCTATATACAGCCAAGGCCCCCCTTAACCGACTCATAACTGTCGGATAAAAAGTAAAGGAAATTGAGAGAATAATATATTCCAAATAACTGACTCAACAGACTGAAGGAAATAGCAATAATAACAGAAAATAGGTGACTCGGCATTGTCTTTTACTCAGCTAGTGCACGACGCTAATTTCCTCCCGTGTACACCCACACACCCACTTCCCTTAGCCTTGCTTCCCCTCACATAAGTGTATTTAATGAGGGGCTTATCATAGACATTTGAAGAAATTTGTAAATATGATACTGCTTGACTGGTCTAACCTAAAATGTAGTACCCATATGTATGTATAGGTAGCGAAGATTAGAATGATGGAAGCATGTCATGGTAGGTGTACACTGATGCTTTCTTGGAAGTAGCTTATTTCAGTGGCATAGAAGGCCTTCTCTTGTGTGGATCTTCATTGTTATAACTTGTCTTAGATGGAGTGAAGAAACCTTTTTGGCTATTTTAGTTTTAGAAGAGCAACCCTTAAATAATTACTTGAGGGAGACCAGAATTAGTCAGAAAACTCTCACTTAGTCTCTCTCTCCCTCTCTTCTCCCCATACCTTATTTTGATTCTTGAGGTACTACTTTCATAGAGTGGAAAATGATCCCACTACCATATCTATCTGCAATCCAATAGACTAATATTGTTTTGACAATTATCATTGATGATATATTTTTATTTATATTTCTTTATTATCATTAATGAAAAATGTTTTAGTTCAGTTAAATTGAAGGTTATGATGTAAAATGATTATGTTGCTTTTAAAATTAAGGCATTTGGAATTGTTGCAAGACTTATTATAGATGGATTATATAATATAGAGAAATTCTTGCACTCTCTTTTCATGTTTTCATTATTAATGATGTATTTTTTGTCTAAGGTTCTTTCTCTACATCTCAACTGAACAAAAAAAAAAGGAAAATAAATTGTTTTTATGATAAATATTACTAATATTACTATTTAATATTTTTTGATATGAATATAAGATGAGGAGAACATCCCCTGACCGTGTCTAATTCAACTTGCTGTTGCAGGTATGTTGATGTCATCCTTCAGTTGATTGACAAAGCAGGTGACTTTGTTAGTGATGACATATGGTTTCGTGTAGTGCAGTTTGTGACAAATAATGAAGACCTGCAAGTATGCTAAGTTCTGTTGCAGTTTGCTTTATATTCATATAAGCGGGTTGTTAGTTCCTTCACATTTCCTATGTTTTTCCAGCCTTATGCAGCTGTTAAAGCAAAGGAGTTTCTTGACAAGCCTGCTATACATGAAACAATGGTGAAGGTGTGTATTCTGGCTTTCCAAAATGCTTGAAATTAGGGGGAAAATTACTTCTTGTCTTTGTTGGGTATTATGTGATCATCCTGTTGTTGAAGTTATTTCCTTCTAGAATGTCAAAGCTTGATTCTCAAACTAGGATCAAAACCTATCGACTTCTATACCTGTCATGTGCTGGTTCATCGATCAATTTAAACAATTCAGATCAATGGCTAAATCATCTCTAGCTCTAGTATAGTGTTATGAGTTGGGAAGAATCGATGGTGAGGGAAATGTGTCACTTAGTTGAGTTTACTTCATCTTGGGTTTTGTTTTGAAAGGCCGCACGACTTTTAGGTTTGGCTCTTTATTAGAATTATGTGATCATTTGATGCTTGATTTAAATGCTTGAAATTAGGGGGAAAATTACTTCTTGTCTTTGTTGGGTATTATGAGGTTGAAGTAATTATTAGTTAAAGTAAAAAAAAAAAATGAAACAAAAAACTATGGTTATATTGTCCAACAATAGTTGCTAGAATTTATTACTTATTAAAGCAAGTGCAAATCTAGGAAACATATATCTTGGATGCAGGACTGCAGGAGTCTTTTTAGTTTGATGAATCTCTCACGTACATACAATTAAATATCTACCCAATTTGTAATATTGGCCGATTTCTTGTATTTGTTGGCGATATATAGGTTATCGGCCAATATTTGCAGTTATTTATTGATATTTGTTGTGAAAAAAATTATGCAGCAACAACCGCAACATATAAAATATTTTTCGCGATACTTAGATTTTGCAACACCGTGACCGCGGTTTTATTTCCTGCTCACCTACCTTGTTTGTAATCCATTTGGTGTTCCATATAAATAAATAATGGACAGCCGTTGTCTGCATTGGAAATTGAAAACATGAACTTTGTGCAGGTCTGATGATCCCGTTTCTGGATGACCTTTGTTAGCAATTGAATTTTGGTTTTCCAGCTATCTTGCTCTGTTATGATAAACATTTGCTTTCCCTAATTTAAATGCCTGGTGAACCATTTTGATTTGGAAATTCCATTTATTCTGTGCAATAATTAGGACAAGCTGGTTAATTTGTTTTATTCATATTGATATGCAATATTATCACTCTGGAACAGGTTAGTTCTTATATACTAGGAGAATTTGGCCATCTCTTGGGTGGACGTCCTGGTTGCAATCCGAAAGAACTGTTTTACCTCATTCACGAGAAGCTCCCCACTGTTTCGTAAGAGCCTAAACATTGGTGCATCTTTTTTCTGCCTTATTATCACTTTTGTTTCCTATTGTTTATATTGTACCTTGTCTGATGTAAACTTGAAAGCTTTTCAGGACTTCCACAATTCCTATTCTCCTTTCATCATATGCGAAGATTTTGATGCATACTCAACCTCCAGATCCAGACCTACAAAATCAGATTTGGGCTATATTTCGCAAGTGAGGGCAATTTATTTGTGTGCATGTTCTATTAGTCTACCATGCTGGATCTGCTAGCAGAGGCTGTAACGTGTATAACAAATCTGTGTATTTGTTTCAGATATGAAAGTTGCATTGATGCAGAGATACAGCAACGAGCCACTGAATATCTTGCCTTGAGTCAGAAGGGTGCTGCTTTGATGGATATTTTGGCTGAAATGCCTAAGTTCCCCGAACGCCAGGTATATCTTTGCATGCTTATATTTTTTAAGCTTATTAGCTTAGTTTTGGAAATATATATCCTTCAACCTATATGAGAATTTTAGCTTGATTTAAAGCTGAAGATGCTGGCATTGATAATGTGGTCTTGCATGCTTATAGTCCGCATTGATAAAGAAAGCCGAATATGCTGAAATTGATACCGCAGAGCAAAGCGCTATCAAGTTGAGGTCTCAGCAGCAGACATCAAATGCTTTAGTTATTTCTGATCAGCAGCCTGCTAATGGGACTCCTGCTCCACTTGGTCTTGTGAAGATGCCCAGCATCAGCAATAATGCGGTGAGAACATCATCCTAGGCGTGGTATCTATTCTGAGTGTAGTTGATAATACTGTGTGGGACAAACCTTGGAGAACTTATTTGGTATTACTTACATTTACATCTATGATCACTTTTGATCAATTCAGGATGATTCTGCTGCTCAAGGATTGGCTCAACCAAATGGGACTTTGAATGAAGGGCAGCATGCTGCTCCTTCTCCAGATCTCCTTGGAGATCTTTTAGGTCCACCTGCCATTGAAGCTCCACCTGGCTCTGCTGTTGAGGCAGACCAGAATCCAGTGTCTGGACCAGAAGGCAGTCCCTCTTCTGCTGACGCTTTGGCTCTTGCACCGGTGGAAGAGCAGACAAACACTGTCCAGGTGTCATTTTGTGTAACTTGAGCAACTTTTCCTGCATTAAATTATCTTCATTCAAAATATCACACTTGTGATAGTGAGAAATGTTTCATTTTGCAGTGTTAATTTTTGAAAATAATGACTTGAGTTTACGCATGAAAGTTTCAACATGTTGAAAAAAGAAAACCAGAAAATATCAAAAATAAAATGCAAATCTTAGGGGAGTTTATACTAAAACGTGGGTTTCTGAAAATTATCTTTTTTATGGTCTTAAGAAGCACTATGAAAGATTTTGACTGAGATGCTAGCCTCATCTGTGTCAGCAATTTTTTTGTTTGCCTGTGGTGAGAGCAAAATGTTGTTTGAGCACCCCCCCCATCAACCCAAAATATATAAACATAAAAAATCTCCCCGCATGTCAATTAGAATTATGTAGTTATTCATGATCCCTCGTAAGTGGCTGCCTCCCATTCTGTGAACATCTTTTCAGTGTTTGCCTTACTTTGTTGCAATATTTGCGTAGTTATGGCTTTGACAACATTGTTACACTGCATATACCATTCAGCGTGGATCTGGTCCATTGTTATCTTCTGCATATCCTTAGATCTGAAGAGCTTAAAGGAATTGTTGCTTATTCTTATTTGTATTTGGAAATCGGGTCTTGTGATGAAATGAACTTAGAATGTGGTTAAAAAAAACATGGTGTTGTGACATCTTGGATCTCTTGTGCCATGCTGCTAAATCCCAAAGATGGGACATGTGACGGTAATAGATAATGGCCTTCTCATCCCAATGGACATTCATAATGCACTAGTTCTGCCTCCTGTGAAAAAAGAAAAGAAAACACCAGAAAGAAAAAATAATCAACACGGCTTGTATATCACTTGAGATTTTGAACTCAGTTAGTTCTTGTGAAATATATGTTTGGACATACTATGTGGTTGGTTTCTAATTTGGTATTTGTATGCATGCAGCCTATTGGAAATATTGCTGAAAGATTTCAGAACTTATGCCTCAAGGATAGTGGTGTTCTGTATGAGGATCCTTATATTCAGGTTCATTATTTTCTGGACTCTTGTTATATCTGTCTTGAGTGGCAATTTACATTACAAAAAGTGATGTCTTTTGAACTGTTTTTTTCTTTCACGGCTATGAATACACTTTTTGTTTAACGATATCTCCAGATTGGAGTAAAGGCAGAATGGCGAGCACATCATGGTCGTTTGGTACTCTTTTTGGGAAACAAGAATACTTCTCCGCTTGTTTCGGTTTGTGCTCTGATACTGTCTCCTGCACATTTGAAAATGGAGCTTTCTCTGGTACCAGAGACCATTCCTCCACGGGCACAGGTTTAAGCATTACCTTTGCTAAAAGGGAAAATTGAAAATCCCCAGTTAATGCCTTTTGTCCGAGTGGGATTATGAGCTGATCAGTTTATTTTTATAGGTGCAATGCCCCCTTGAAGTTGTTAATCTCCGTCCTAGTAGAGATATTGCTATTCTCGACTTCTCATACAATTTTGCAACTTCATTGGTAAAGTCATACTTTTGAATTATATTATACTGATTCGTTCACAGATCTATCTGACATTGGCTTCTCTTGGGTGGCAGGTAAATGTCAAGCTCCGTCTTCCTGCTGTTTTGAACAAGTTTTTACAACCTATATCAGTTTCTGCAGAGGAGTTTTTCCCGCAATGGAGATCCCTGTCAGGACCACCTTTGAAACTTCAGGAAGTGGTGCGTATAATCTTGCCTCTCATATTGCAAGCATGTGTTGGGAATGTTTGGTTCAAGAATGGACAGAAGATGAAAATTTAGTGCACTGTACTTTGAAGTGATTAAAAATTCGATAATAATAACTATGAAGTTTGATATAGGCCCCATTTTGGTAAGGATTCATTATAAAGCATCCACCTTACATATGAAGGAAATATTAAGCTATGTTACACACACGAGCTCGCACACACACACACAATGTTATGTTTAAAAAACATGAAGAGCTTGGTAATGTGGACTCAACAAATCAACATCACAATTGTTACAAGGTAAATTGCTATTTCATCCAAGTTAAGGTGCCGTGTTATTCTACTAGCTGCCTCAGTTACCAAAACACAAATTAGTAAGTTTAGAGTGTATTACCTACTCTAGTTGAAGTTTGACTTCATCTGACTTCATGCATCATGTTAGCCTCTTCATACTTCCTAGTATATCAAATAATTTCACATAAGTATTCAAGCGATTTAGGAAAATTGATTTCTTTGTCCATGTGATGTGGTGGGGCATTTTGTAAATAGGTAAAAGCTAAGTGGAATTATAATCAATGCCCTAACAAAAATCTTGCATTTATACAATTTGGCCCATGGGACGTTTCTTTACTTTGATCTTTGTGGTTGAAATTATGCAGGTTAGAGGTGTCAGACCAATGCCTCTACCAGAAATGACAAATCTGTTCAACAGCTTTAGGTTGATGATCTGCCCAGGACTGGTGAGAAACTCATGATGTGCTTTAATTTGTAGGTTGATACATATTCATCAATTTAACTGTTGGCTGTTACTCTTTTTAGGATCCAAATCCAAACAACTTAGTTGTATGCACTACATTTTATTCTGAGAGTACCAGGGCCATGCTGTGTTTGGTATGTGATCAGGTTTCCTATTCATTTATTTATCACGTGTGCCTGTTGCTGATAATAATTGTTTGCTTGCTGTTATTGCTGGTTTAAGTTGTCTGGGCAGAATATGAAGTTCCATTCCATGCTTTTAGTGGATGGACGACTCTTCTGCACAATGCCCTTTGCAATGCTATAATCTCTTTATCGGGTTGCTATGCTGAAGCATCATATTATTTTTGCGTGCAGGCAAGAGTAGAAACAGATCCTGCTGACAGAACCCAGTTACGTATGACAATAGCGTCCGGGGATCCGACTCTAACATATGAGTATGCCGTCTTCCAACAGAAAAATATAATATTTCATGCTAAAGCTAGCGTCTCATTTGATTGTGGAATATGCAGGCTGAAGGAGTTCATCAAGGAGCTATTAGTTGCGATCCCTACGGGTCCCCGCATGCCTGCTGCTGTCCCTTCAGCAGTCCCTCCCCCTGCCATTGCCGCTGCTTTACCACCACAGCTCACCACGCCGGCATCAGCATCAACAGATCCTGGGGCTCTACTTGCTGGTCTGCTGTGACATTGCAGGAGTAATTTGCGTCAACATTTGTTCATCACACCCTGTACAATTCTATACAGCTAAGGCCCCACCATTCATAAGAAGATTGACGTGGAAGAGTGCGATGCAAGGGCTGGCCGGAGCTTGGATGTATTAAACGATGATGGGTGCATCACTCCGACCATACAGGGGGTTAGGTCAGTTATAGGCATTTTTTCTGCACAGCTGCATTGCTTGCTTGAGTATTTCTTCTAGGGTAGTGGTCTCTCTCCCCCTTTAAGTTTGTGGATTTTCGTACGTTACCATGTTTGAATGGAGTGGTTTTGTAATATTTTCGTAGATAGCTTGTGTAAGTTAGAGTTTGATGCACCAGTAAAGGGTAGTGCATTTTGTTATTCTTTTCTTTTCCTCTTTTTTTGCCCTTTTGTAACTAATATCGCATGAGGCAAAAACGGTGCTCGGCAGTTGTGTGTTCTTTCATTTATCCCTGAAGCCAGTTGAGTAAACCAAATTATGCTACATTTTCTTGGATATTATATAGTTTAAACTTAATTAATTTTTTATGTCAGAGTTTATTATGCTATTAACAGCGTTTAGTTTTTATTTTCTCAACTCCAGTAAGAACAAGGCTAGGTTTTCAGCCTGAAAATTTAAAGGAAAATTAGTGGCACCTATTTATATGAACTCTTATAATTATATTTTTCTTGATTTAATGATTTTTTATTTTTATTTTTACTAAATGGTGGATGATTCTTTGAATCTATCTAAAGTTCTATGTCATGTGCGTAGGGGGCTAAAGCCCAGCAAACTTGGCGTGGCAAGCTATGTGGGGACACTTTCGCCACATACTATGCTGAATTTGTACAATCTGCCATAATAATTTCATACGAGGGACAATGAGTCATATTCATCAGACGACGCCCATATCTTAATGATTCATCTACAACATGCTTTGGGAAGTAATGGATTGTGTCAATTCTCCCTTACCTATGTTGCATGTGGCCTCGATTTGTTGTGGTCTTAACATTGCATCATTGCATTTAAGACACAATCCTCGTAATACTCCTCTAATACTTCTTCAATGTTAGGAAAATATCGTATAAATGTCATACATTGCCTCACGAAACTTGAGAACCAACGAATATCCTGTGTACAACCATAATTTGTAGAAGTATATATGTTTCCTATTACAATAATTGTCTTACGCGTTCAATATTGTTTGGTCACATGACCTCTAACAATTTGTTTCAATGACTACGATTCTATACCGAACTATGTTCATCAACTTTCTCTTATCAATAAACTTATATAGTTGTTTGGATACCATTTATCACATGTTCAAAATATTCAAACCCTAACACCCTTGTAAGTGCCACCATCCCATGTGCCCACTCTTTGAACATGACGTTACATGTGTAGAACTTTTCACTATAACAATATAAGAAAAATACGTGGAAGTAACACAGAGTCCTACTTGAGGCATAACATCATCATTAATATTTATAAAATAATAAGAGACTGCTCATATCTAAATGATTCCTTCGCAATTTGTTTAGGGAGGTATTGGATTATGACATTTAGCTATAATTTTTTTGAACCTACGGTGGATTTTAAAAAATAATATAATAATCATTTATAGTTCACTAGTATATATTCACTTTGTTTATAAATAAGTTCATTTTACATTTTGAATATTTTTTACCCCTTAGTCTCAATTATTTTATAATTTTTTATGTATCCATATTTTTTCAATAATATTTATCATTTACAATAGTGTTTCGATGGAAATAGTTTAACCTTTTATTTAAAGCTAAAATGACATTAATTTATAATTGGATGAAGTAAATATTTCCATCAATGGATATTGCTTAAGTTTTTATTCAATCACACCTTTAAGGGCATGCTTTTCTCATCTTATTTTCGGATTAAATCATACTAAGCCCACAAAAGTGAGAAATATAAGTTCACATCTATAATAATGCTAAAAATATGACAATTTTTTTATAGATTAGATAAAAAATAAGTACAAATAATAAGAATTACCCTAAATATAGTTCATTCAATTTTTGTAAAGGTATAAGATGTTTAAGATAAAGATGTGCCAATGTTAGAAGTGAAATATGGTGAGATTTAGTATCCTTTTCGATATGTTGTTTATTAATGAGTTTAGATAAATTTTGGTGTGTTTAATGGTAATACCTCCTAATGATAGAGAAATTCTTTCAGTCAGCAGAAAGTCCTCCCAGTGCCCCATTCCCAAGCTTTTGCCCTCTGTTCAGACATATGCATGCACCATCTAGACGATTCTCCCACCCTTCCTATCATCAGATTATTATTATTATTATTTCAACTGCGAAATTCCCTTTATTAATAATATTATTGATTGATGATTATTATGCTTGTTTTAGGAATTAAGCAAAGAATGGATTTGTGACTCTTCCCTCGCGTGCACATGTTAGTCAAACGGGATTATCATGGCGGCGGCGTGGCCAATTATTTATTATTATTTAATACTAAACATAAATGACCCTCTTCATCCCCCGAACTTTATGGCTTTGTTATTATTATTATTATATAGTACTGCATACTAAAATGGTCCGGATTAGGCCCCCTCCTTTTTCCATGCCGAGCAAGGTGACGGTGTAGAATACGAAAGGAATCCGAGCCTTCAAGCAGAGATTTTGGGTCAGTGATTAACGGGCAGGAGCTGTACGTGGTCTTTTTTATGTGAAAGAATTATGCTTGATATAATTACAACGATTGTCTTGATATTCGGAAAGACTATTTATTGCGCGTTGGCTCCGCCAAATCCTCATGTTAATCCGTTTTCCGACTTCATTTTCCTGATCAGCCGCCGCCTACCTAATTCAGCCGCGATTTAAAATGTGCGAACCCGATACTGTACTTCCTGATGGAATATTGTGTCGCGTTTGCTGTCTTGCATGGGTTTTATGATGCATGGCAGCAGCAGAGCTGCTCGTTGCGCTATCTCCTGGTTTCTGGGCTGCTAACCAATGATAGCTCGGTTGTTTTCCTTATGTTTATTGGTGTTCGTTCGGTAGGAGAGTAATAGAAATAAAAAAAATATTTTATAATTTGTTTAAAATTAAATATATTTAATTTAATAAATATTTATTTTAGATTTTAATTTAATCTAATATAAATATTTTATTAAAAATATATTTATTATTATTATTAAATATTTAATATAAAAGATATAAAAAAAATTTACCCCTATTTTTTCATACCAAACAAGTCCTTAAAGATAAAGTTTGAATATTAAATATGAATGCCTTCGGCACTTTTAGTTTTTTTTTTTTGGGTCGAAAAAGAGTACAAATTGTCCGGTTATATTATTGTGTAGAGCGATAAACTGACTGACACCCGGAGCATCCATACATAAAAGGCGATTCAACCTTTGGAGAGGGGAATTTAAACTATGAAATCCTAGAGGGAGTTTCCTGATTGTATTCGCTAGCTTTTCAACACATCTATTGGCCTCACGGAAGACATGCGACACTTCATAACCGGGGCTCAACTCCATAGTAGCCCTGTAGTCCCAAACCAAATTTGCATGAGTTGCCAAACTTTACATTACCCCGCCACCATTTCCACTCCAAACAGATAATATGATTCAATCATAAACCCATTAGGCCTGCTGATAGCACAGCGGACCTCCAGCCCCGACATGGCCCGGCTTCCTGGCAGAGCAAGCACCCGCGTTCAACGTAAAGGCATCCCCCAGCGGCGATACCCAGGTTACTCGTACAACCTACCACTGACTTTCTTCCTTTTGCCGCCCAAAGTTCCTCCATGTTGGAGGCTTGGAGCTATATCATAATATGAGGCCATTCGGCCTAGTTTTATTTATTTATTTTATTTTGTTGAAAACCTTAGCACATGCACCTCCATTTCCAAATCCACCAACAGGATAGAGCGAAAACGATGCACCCAAGTTGACCACACATAGCTACTGACTTCTCTCTCAAGTTACGTTCTAGTCAATCGAGAAATTCGCCCATGAAGAAATCAGCTTGCAACTGGGTTGGCCCTATGGCATCCTACACTACCTTTGAGTATCAGTAGCCCATCAAAAGATAATCACAAGCCTCTATTACTGGAGCGGCAAAGGGGACACTAAATATTGGTTCACTCGTTGAGAGTTTGTCGGCAAATGAACCTCGATTGTTCACCATAAGGAAAAACATATTCTCTCTATTGACTGCAATTTCCACACCAACTTCCAAGCGAAGGAGGGATTCAAGAAGTTGGTCTCAATCAGGATCTTGTAGGCCGAAGTCGTAGAAAATTGACCAAACACAATTGGTTTCCAATTCAACACATCGGATTCCTGGCTATTGGGCATAAAAAGAACTCCAAAAATGGAGTGACTGCTGAATGAGGGAGCAGATGCACGAAATAGTCCCAATCCAACTCCTTGCATCGTCAACATACTCTGATACTAGCATGTCTCTCTCAACCTCTATCACAACTGTAATAGCTAGGTCTATAAGCAGCAAAGAACCAATCCTAGTGTCTGTTTTGAAACAAACATTGCGCCCATTACCAATGTTCCAAACAGCTCCCTTTTTAATCATTTCCATCCCCTTATAGATTGCTTTGCAAACATGGGAATATTGCCGTTTTGGGCCAGCGTCTAACCGGTGACTTTTAACAAATACCTAAACCCAAGCAGTCTTCCTTGTAAGGTTGGCTTCCCCCACACAATGGAGCACACTATCTTGTCAATTTCATCACACACTCCCTGCGAAAACTTATATACTTGCGTTGTATAAATGGGCAAGGCTGCAAGCACCGATCTATCAACTTCCAGCAAATGAGAGTCACTTGGCCTTCCAACATTCCAAGGGAGACTTTACGCTATCAATAAGGTGCCTAAAACTAGCCACACCCATGTGACCATGGATGATGATTACTCCCAAGTACCGCCTCATATTGTGAACTATGGGTATTCCACATTGCCTATGGAGGGTGTTAATGGTGGCCCCATCTATATTAGGGGGAAATAAAACGCTAATTCTTCCTAGTTAATTAGCTAACCTAATTTGCTACGGAAGTGTTGCAGTATCAAAGAAACAATATCTAACCGGCTTTTCGTGGCATCTGCAAAGAGCAATAGGTCATCTGTGACAAAAACCATGTGATACCGATGACCCATTACGGCATATATGCTGCCACTGTTTTCTAAATGCGAGAGATTATAGCTGCCGGGATGGTTTATGAGAGCCACTCAAGGCACAATACAAAAATATATGGGCCAAAAGGATCACCCTACCGAATATGCGAAGGGGTGATCGATCGGCTCAAACAATGTACCATTCCAATCAAAAAGTAGACAGGCGGAGGTGATCGTGTGCATATTCAGCGAGATCACCACCTAAGACAAACCTAGCGGGTGGATGCTATCTTGAATAAAGTGACAGTTAAGGTAGTTATAGACCTTAGGTCAATCTTTAAAGTCATAATCCCTTTTCTTCCCTTTTGACAGCTAAAGGACTGCATGAGTTCCTAAATGAGAAGAATATTGTTAGTGGTACCCCAACCTGGTAAGAAGCTTGATTGCGCTGATGGTATAAGATTCTCTAAAATAGGTCTATTCACCAACACTTTGGAAATTAACTTTAAAGGCACATTTTTTTTAAATTGATCGACCTATAGTTCACAACGTTTCTCTAGATTAGGTGTTTTGGGAATCAATTTGATTATCATGTAATTGCATCCTTCACTACAAGATATATAGTCAAATAGGGCAATTTTAAAATGTTAAATAGGGTAATAATAAAATTGCCCTATTATTGATGATCTAATAGGGCAATTGAAATGTTCCTTAATTGATTCTAACAAATAGTGCAATATAAGACATCCCCTATTCTCTTATCTAATAGAGCAATGAATACAAATTCTCTTATTTGATCATAATAAATATTGCAATAATAAAATCCCTCCCTTTATTCTTAAAAAATAGGGCAATGAATTTTTTTTTTCCTATTTGATACTATCTAGTAGGGCAATATATTAAAATATCCCTATTTGATTCTATCTAACATGAATTTAAATAATATTCGTCTTTGTTATTACTAAGAATAATTATTTTTGAATATTATTATTTGTTAATATTAAAAAATATTATTACTAATTATTGGTAATTATGATAATATTAATCTTATTGATATTGATATTTTATTTCTCTTTATTAATTAATTTTCACATTTATTCACAATTATTATATTTATTAGATATTTTATTATTAATTATTACTAATAATTATTATTACTTATTTAATATAAATTATGATTAATATTATCTTAATTAAGATATCTTTTAACACTTTCTTTTTTAGTTTTTTTTTTAAAAAAAAGACTATCTTTCGTCCCCCATTTCCCATTTTATATCTCTCCCTTTCTTTCTCTCTAGTTCTATTCTTATATTTCTAAGTTTTCTGAAAGCCCTCAAGCCCGACCTCCTTAGTCCTTTCCCTGCCTTCTGCCCTTCGACCCAAGCCAATGTCGCACCCGTCACCACCACACCACCAGATGTCGGCCGTCGCCACTACAACAAGCCGCAGAAACTAGTGACACACGACAGTAGGACCGCACGGCTGAGGACAACAGCAAGCAACCGCACGATCCATTCTCCATCTCAAGTGATTTCCTTACCGAACCCTTCATTCGTAGCTGAAAACATAGTCTCGGCCACTTGTTCTTCCTCTACAACCTTCCAATCTGTTTCTCTTCTAATCCTCTCTCGTTCTTCTTCCCCATTAGTATCTCCATAACTTAAGCCCTTGATTCCGAATTGTTTTTTCGTCGGCAGAGGAAATGTAAGTGCTCCGAACTAATTCAGTTTCTAAGCTTATCAAAAGTGTTGATAGGTTCTGGAATGGTTGGTTTCAATTTAATAGTTTCATTTAATTAGCTAGCTCGATCTTATAATTCTTTGATTTTTCTCTATTTATATAACTTTAATATTGGTATCTTCATTGTAGTTTCTTTGTTTTCTCTGTTTGTATAACTTGTATATACGAGTATGTTCTTTGTGGTTAATATTTGCATATATTATTTCACATACAACACTAGAAAGGTAAGATTTATTTTGTTACTTTATTGATTTTTTGAGATTCGTTAACTTTTATGAATTTTTTGATTTTTTGAAATATACTTCTATGATTTGTTGCATGTGCTGCCGGCTTCCACAGAGTACATCGAAGACTTGCACATTATTTCGGAAGGATTTGCATTTGTTTCATCGGATTTTTAAATGTTTGATTTGGTAGATAATGGATTGTGTGTAGCCCAACTACATTGTGACTGTGTGTTTTTTACTACATTTTATTTATTTATTTCTTAGAGGCTTTCTTCATTATTTAGTAGCAATGCCTAACAGCATTAACAGGACATTGGCCATTAACAGGACATTTTTGTATATTTATGGAGCTAACTCTTGCTCTCCTTGGTAGGTACTTCAAAAGATGCAACCACAGAATGAGCTAACTCTTCGCCGCCACCATTCTGCCGCTGTCGCCGCCTCACCAGCCATCGGCACCACCCCTGCCACCCTCTACCTCACCCCTAAACCATCACAGCAACCCTCGAGCCACCCCACAACCTCCTTCTTCCTCCCCTCTTCTTTTTCTCCCTTCTTGGCAGCCACCCTGCACCGCCCCTTTCTGCCACCGTTCTGCCGCCACTTGAGCCACCAAAATAATCCCTGCAACCCCCTCTACCACCCCGAAACCTCCTTTGGCTGAAAACACCACCTCCAGGCCTTCATTTTCCCCCTCCCTTTTTCTTCCTCCTCAGCCCCTCCATCTCGACCTATCTCGGTAGCCACCTTCGTGGCCTCGCTGCCGCCGCCCTTAGCCACCGTCAACCCATCCTCGACCACCACTTACACCCCCTCTCCACTCTAGCACCCTTCCCTTGCCCCAAATCTTCCCCCATCTACCCTTTTTCTTAGCCTAAAAACCCTAATCCGAAATTGATTTTCTCTCTTTCTCCTTATGCCATTTTTGAGCCCCTACCCTATTGTTTTGCATGCAGCTCATGCTGCATGAGCAACATGAGTTGCTACATTTCTTATTTTATTTGGGTAATAATTTTAAGGTATAATAATATTTTAATTCAAGTATTTGATTAATTAAGTGTTATAAAGTATTATACTTTGATTTTTATTATTTCTAATATAATAAGTCTTGATATTATTTTTAGGTATTAGTTTTGATAATCAAAGCTTGAATCTTTAATGGGAATACCGGTGATGTTCATTTTTGCGGGAATTAAGGTAACCGTTAAATCCCACTTAAAAGCATGGATTGACGTATGTTAACACGTTAGGATTTTTAATATGTTATTATGCTTAATATATGTAGTTTAATATTATATATGTAGTTTCTTGTATTGATTGATAAAAAAGGAAGCATGTTAGATGATATGTTATGTATGGAAATATTGTTTAAGGTAAGAGTTTAGTTATTAATGAAAATGTTAAGTATTATCCATGTTGTATTATACTATTGTGATCTTTAATGCATGGTTAATATTTTGTGAGCCCTAGGGGCATTTTAATAATATATCTCGTGCAAGAATGTGACCTAATATATGTGGGTGCTAATAAGTATTGTATTAAATATAAAAGTTGTGGATGAGGTATTAATATTAATATTTTATGTAGTGATGATAATTCAATATAAGTGGTGTAGCGAGGGACAAAATGGTAATTTGTAAGTGAAAAGGGTAAATTGGTAATTTTATAATTAAAGGGTAAAATGTTCATTTTGTAATTAAAGGGGTAAAATGGTCATTTTATAATTAAAGGGTAAAATGGTAATTGTGTAATTAAAGGGAAAAATGGTATTTGTAAGTAAAGGGTAAAATGGTAATTTTGTAATTAAAGGGTAAAATAGGCATTTTGTAATTAAAGGGCAAAATGGTAATTTGTAAGTAAAGGGTAAAATGGTAATTTTGGAGGTAAGGGTAAAACGGTAATTTGTAAATAAAAGGGTATTATAGTAATTTTGGAAATAAAAGTGGGTAAAATGGTAATTTAATAAAGTAGAAGGGTAAAATGGTAATTTGGTATAAAGGAAGGATGAAATGGTATTTAATAGAAAAGGGCAATTTGGTAATTTAACCAACCAAAGGGTAATTTGGTAACTATGATAATAGAGAAGGGTAATGTGGTAATTTAACAAACTAAAGGGATAATTTGGTAATTAGGATAATGAATAAGGGTAATTTGGTAATTTGACCAACTAAAGGGCAATTTGTTAATTATAATAAAGGAAAAAAGGCAAATTGGTAATCTAACCAACCAAATGGAAAATATATTAAGTGTAACAATTATGAAAGGGGATTAGTGACCAAATAGGTATAGGAGATAACTTGGTAACCTAAATCCAGTAAGGGGTAATTTGGTAATTATGCAGCAAGGAGGGTAATATGGTAATTTGTCAAGTAAGTAAAGGATGACTTAGCAATTATATAAGTAAGGGGTAAATGAGTAATTTGTACTAACATATCCTTGTGATTGTGGAATTTCGTAATATGACTCAAATAAAGCTGAATAGTAAGTTAAGAGTATTTGATAATTAGTATGTATCACGAGAACGAATTCTAATTTGGAATTATGTGAGATTAGGATAGCCTTAATGATTCTTCTATGTTACCTTGGACAACCATTTGAATAAAAATATCTAACGATATCAGAACGATTGAAAGTGAATAAGTAACTGATTGTTGTGCTTTTGTGATCACCTTAATTAAGACACTAATACTTAAAGTGAAAAACCTCGAGATCAGGAATGGTGACTCTTTAGGGGTCGCTACCCTAAATATGTGGTTTAGCCCACGGTTATTCTAGTATTTGCTGATGTGCCTTTGTGCCCTAGCCACGCCCTATATCTTACTCTATCTACCTCTACGGACCTAGTTAGGGGGTATACATACTTATGGATTAGGTGTCCTTGTCGGTAGGGTACTGAGTTAGCTTTATGCACTAGTACGACCAGGGTACCTTTGCGTCCCTGGGTTGATAGTTGAAGGGTACTAAGTAGCTTGTATGCACCAGTGTGACCGGTGTACCTTTATGTCCCGGGATCTTGATCTCCCTATCGAGGCAAATAAATGGAATTGGTGTGCTGATTAAAAAGGGATAACATTAATCGTGAAAGTGAAAGATTAATGACCCGGGCCCAGTTGAATTATATTATGAGTACCGATCCACCGGATATAATAGTGGCCTAGGAAGTGTTGCCCTGGATGATGTATATTTGTATTCCGATCCACCGGCTACAATAGTAGGGGTCCCGGGCTCAATAAAGTTGATTTGGTTGTGAATAAATTATGGAAAAATATTAATCACTTATAGTGAAACACCTTGTGAGTCGAGGCCAGACCGATCCATCGGCGAATAATAGTGGCCAGGAGCGTTCTGCCCTGGAGATCGATCCACCGATAATAATAGTAGTCAGGAGCGTTCTGTCCTGTATGTATTCCAGTCCACCGGATATAATAGTAGGGTTCTCGCACTCACACGAATAATTATAATCCGATATGATTGATAATGATGGACTAAGGGCTTAAGGCCCAGAAGTATCGATTGTTCTCTATGGCCTATTAATATCTGGTTGATTTGTATGAATGTGGATATTAAGTATTTACCTTTCATTATGTATGTATCATGTGTTGCATTGCGGGCCTGTTGTTAGGTGTGTTTTAAAGGGTTACTCAGTACCGTAGTACTGAAGGGTTCCATTCGTGGGGCTCCTGCGTATTCAATGGGCAGTGTCCCTTACAGGTCGTTTTCAGGTGCTATTCAAGTGGGCTCTTGGGAAAGAGCATAAGTTACTATCCGGAATATCTTGGGAGTGTACTCTTTATCCTTTAAAATTTATGGTTTCAATGTATTTGTTGATTTGTAACCACCACTGGTGGATTTTTATTATTGTAAAGTGTTGTGTACGCTACTCTGATTTAAATATGTTTGAGTTTCTTGTAAGTTGTACTTTTTCTCTTTTAGCCTTAGCACTTGATACTGGAATGGTAGGAGTGAACCAGTCTGATACTAAGTGTAGCGGTAATATCCCCAAAATTCACGTCTTCATTATTTTGCTTCCGCTGATTATTTTAATAAAACTAAATTTTTTAGGAGTGAATTTTGGGAGTGTTACAAATAGCTTCAACTCAAATAGGGTGATAATATTGCCCCCATTGACAATAATCAAATAGGTTAATTACAATTGCCCTATTAGAGTGAAAACAAATAGGGCAATTGAAAATTTTACCCTTATAACCCTAATAGGATGCAAATAATAGGGCAATGTTAGGGCAATTTTTTTTCTTCTCCATTAAACTAATAGGGCAATTTTTTTATCTAATAGGGTAAATAATATTGCCCTATTTGACTATATATCTTGTAGCGCTTTCAAAATCAATCTTGATCCTTAGTTTGCTCTAATCCAATCAAACACCTATTGCCCAACCATATCCTAATTTTGCTAAAACAAGACAGGTGAGAGCCCATAAGTTCCCGACACCTAGCATCCATCTGAAGTACTATAGTGCTAACCTCCTCCATCCCAACCTCAAGGAACAAAGTGCTTTTTTCCTCATTAATTCATGGCAGAAACCTAACTAGAGGAAAGTTGTGTTGTATAACATGCCTGGGAAGGGTAAATTGTATTACCCCATTTTTAGTACTTAAATTTTTATATAAAATTTAAGTGTGGAAGTTAAAATAGTAAAAATATAGGGTGTAATTACCATACTTGATGCAAGTCTGATTTTCTCTACCATTCTAATACTAAGTGCTAAAGCTAAAATCGTTAGTCCACTTAAATTAATAACACTATTATAAGAATTAAAATAGACATAACTGAGTAGACTAATATCATTATAATAAAAATAAGGGTCAGCGATTATAAAATTAAGTGAAAGGAGAATATAGAAGGACATAAGAGTACAAAAACATTAAGATCAAAAGACATCGAGTAGAACACCCGATAATCCCTATTCTCAACTGAAGATATTGGCCTTCAACTGATCTCACGAGATAACCTGCAAAGACCATTGCTCATTAAATAAGCAGGAGCTCATGAAACAAAACCATCAGTACAACAATATCGAGTAACCTATTACACAAGACTAATATGAAAAACTTGCATGGAACACATAGAAGACATGGCATAAAATATTGAAATATACATTTGATGATCAAGACATGATAATCATATCATATAAAAAAAATATCACCAAAGTCACATACTGTTCATACCCGTTTATTTAGAACATACTGAAACTTACCAACCAAACATTAAAGGGATGCTCTCTAAAGTATTGATTAAAACCAATATCAATCTAATAACCATAGCATTCATCATACATCTCCTATCTTAATATTAATATCAATGAATTTCATAATACCGTAGGTAGGTACAAAGGTTACTAACAAACCAAAAGTTCATAAGATGAGGATAATTCACAAAATACTGTGATCAGTTAGCTCAAGAGTTGATTCAAATAGATGATAGATGAGGAGTTTTCCATGCGATGTTAAGGAATAATTACCTTAGATACTTGATGGAGATTGATGGAGTAGAGGGACCTTTCTTCATTCTAGAAAGATAGTGGATGATGGAATTTGATGAAGTATTCTAAGAGTTGATTGAGCTTGGTTGGCACATGATTTAGAGTCACGTTATACTTGAATAGGGATATAAGTTGACCTTAGATGCCTTATTTTGGGACTGGCATTATATTTTTTTTCCACTCATATTTTGAGGATATCACTGTATAAGACCTTTAGTTATAATTAGATGATTTATGTTTATGTATTCTCGGTGTAAACTATTTAATTTTGGATTGGTTGTGTGTAGTTTTAGACTTATAGTTGGCCCTTGCTTGTGTCCTCTTGTTTGTTCTTTTTTTTTTGAGTGATTAGCCATAGCTAATCACAAATGTTTTTCTGATGTTGTGTTTTGGCTTAACTTTGGAGACGAAGTCTGTTTATAAGGGGACGGTGATGTAATACCCCATAACTAAAAAGTATTATTATATAAATTTTAAAGGCAAATGATTGAATTATAAAAATAAATTTCAAAATGAGGAACCAATTGATTGATGTACTGTACATTTATTTTGTTGGTTGTGATTGATTAGTTGATTGATATGCCAAAACTAATCAACTAGTTCTATTGGAACTCTTGATCTTTGTTATGGTTTTAACTCGAATCCCTTCCAATCCTTCATATAGCCTTATATTATGATAATAAGCGATTTGTAGAGAGTTTTAAACTCGCATTAGAAATTATATTAAGGTTTAACTTTTCAAACAAGATCTTCCACCCAAAAGTGTCTTTTCTCACCTTTTCCTTACTTTACTCTTAGTCACCTCTCTCTCTCTCTCTCTCTCTCTCTCCCCTCCAACTTTAGCCACCATTTCTAGCCACCTTGTTCCCCCTTAGTGGGATCCTTATACCAAAATCATCTTGTAACTTGTTTCTAGCACCTATATCGTACGCCCTTCCTACATGTGCACTTTGGTTAATTGAATAGTTGATTTCCCTTGATTCTTAACTTGCGAACAAACCTCTCATCCTCTCTCATTTTTGCAATCAACTACCCCTTAACAACACATTAGAGCCTTTTTCTCCTGTGCATTTTAAGAAAACTCTAAGTGTTCTCCATTGTTTTTCCTCCTCCTCCTATGGTATGGTAAGCTAGGAGGTCCTTCATGATATTTTGCAAAGGTATGGCTTCCCTTTGCAATTTGTAAGCTTATTGTGGCTTACATTAGTACTAAGGATGTTCATGTATGTGAACCCATCTCTGACAAACTTATCCAAAAAAAATATTAGGCGTTCGCTGTGGCCTGTGGGTATTAGTTGTAAAGGCAGGGCAGCGGGCGGGCGGGCGGAGCAGAGAGAGTTTCGTTCCCACCTACGAGCGAGAGAGCCAAGGGGATCAGACTAATTAATAATAAGGCCTTCATAATAATATTAGCTTATCATAATTAAGTATGGTACGGAATTGTCAATTTATCTATTTTATGAAGGCGATGGAATAGAACCACTTTCCCTCCATGTAAGACGGACGGGAACATCTTGGCCAAGCGATCTCCTGTCTTACTCTTACTTAAAAAAAAAAAAAAAAAAAGGACGTCGAATCCCGACTCTCTCTTTTAAGATATTCTATCCATGCAAAGCGGACGGGCGGGCCGGGTAGTGAAGGAGCAATTCACTTAAATTTTTCGAGCGCAAGTTGGCAGCGAGCCGAAAGGGATGGTGGCTACAGCTCCGGCACTTGCAGCCAAAACAATACGCCAACAGTGTCTGAAACTAATCAGAGAAGCTGAAATGAAATCACAATAATCACCTCGTTAATCACCCGGATTACTTTATTGACCGGAACGGGCCGGGGCTGAGATTACATCACATAGCTAATCGAGGACAGCACATCCGCTGCATCTTCCAGATCGATCTATCCGTTTAACGGGGTGGGTTCCATAAAAATTCACTCCCTGCTTCTTCGTACTAAAACATGAAAAAATTATTCTAAAATATCTTATATAATATATTTAAATTTTATATTTTTTTCTTTATATAAATATATATATTTTAAAAATATATTTTTTTTATTATTTTTAAATGCTTAATATAAGATATGTAAAATATATTAAAAGTTCATTATGTATATTATCCATCCATCCATCCGCGTTCTAATTCCCAAAAAAAAAGGTTATAAAAAGAAGAAGAAAGAAATGCAAATATATAGAAAGCCGCGGCTTAATAAAATTTCAGCGATGCCTTTAGGATGGAGGGGGTTCATGGGCGGACGTACTTTTGTCCGAACCGCAGGAGGCAGACATCAATGGCGTGTCCCATGCAAATCCCCAGTGGGGGGGTCACAGGACAAAGGAAGGAGGGGCAAGTGCTGCTCCATCATTACTTTCCATGCTCATGGCTGCCCTGCCCCTTTCTTCTCTGCGTCTGATCATGTGCTCTATTTTCGATTGAACCACCTTATAATTTTTTTTTCTTCCCTCCCCCCCCCTGCACTGCAGGCTATTCATTATTCATTTTTCGATGTGGAATTTTCAATGATTCGTTCATTTGCCTGCCCCTCTTCCTTCTATGCCTCCCCTCCTCCCCTTCTTTTAGGGATCATCAGTGCCTCCGTCTTCCCGCACCGGTCTGGTGACCGGACGACGCTTCTCGCACGACGGCATCAACTACTACTTAACCGATCCATCGAAACAAATGGCAAGAAAAAATGGATTAAATATATTCAAAATATACTCATATTTATAATTGAAAACATAAATTAAACATATATCTATATATATGTTACAAACAATACAGTATAAACGGGATCCAGTAGAAAGAAAAAGATCTAAATAATAATAATAGTAGCAGAAGACTAGCCTTGTAATTGAATCAGGAACAGTTTACATGCGTAATTAATTAGAGAAAGAAGGATGATTGAAAAGAAAACAACAGCCAGAGTCCACGTTGTGTAGCTGTCCGGGCATCAGCTGACCAATTAAGCCGGGGATTAGACTTTCTACGAGCTAGCTCGCGCTCGTCTTTGTGAGGTGCGGATGGGCTTGTGTGCTTCCATGAGGTTTTTCCCAATCATTAAAGGCCAAGTGTGCCCATTCGTCCATGTGCTCTTGCATCTTTTCTCAAGGGATCCTCTTTTCAGCGCATATGCCGACCTTTCCCATTCCCCATACTCTCCTCCCCACCAAATGAGGAGGGGCCTGCCCCGCGCCCCCACACGCTTATCATTGCCTTCTTAATTGAATTTGAGTTAATTTGCGAGCTAACCTGCCTCGACTCGGTTGTTTTTTTCTCTACTCGAAATTGTAAATTTTATTTTTTTACTCACATTTATTTAATAAATCTGAACACTCTAAAAAATAAATTCGGTTCGTTTATAATATTATATTTATAAATTTAATTTGTTAACGTACTAAATTTAGCTTTATTTATTTATTTACTTAAACAAATTATATTTATATTTTAGATTCATTTATCAAACATATAGGGACTAAATTTTAAATGAGTTCGTCTCGTTTATTTACGGCCCTCGCCCATCTCCAACTCCACGCAATTGCATGACGTCACTTGAAATTCTTTTCACATTGTTCGATGAGTACTACAATATTAGCTACTCTTCCAAGTTAATCGTACATCTGTTCATTCGTGATTTTATGTATTACATTGGTTTATCTAAAAATAGTTTTAACAGGGACATTTGGTATATAGATTAATGGTTAGAAGTTAAGAGCCCGGAGGAGGTGGGTGTTTCTTGTCCACATGTGGTGGCCGTACTAGTTCCAAGCTCGAGTCCCATTATTGAGTCTTTGGGTTTCTCTCTCTTTAGGTATATGTACCGCTCCCTCTTCGTCAGATAGAGCTGCTAAAAGTTAATTCAATCTATTTAATTCGGCCCGCTACATATAAAATCCGATCTGATGTAGTATAAAAATTCATCGATTCGATGCGATCTAAAACCGACTCAACCTAACGTTAATTCGAATATAAATTATTCGATCCGATTTTAATCCATAACCTGACATCAACTCAACTTGTGATCAACCCAACCCAACTAGATAAAATCAAATTTAATATTAATCAATTATGATAAAAAAATAATAATAAAAACACTTATTTTATTATGTATTTAAAACTTTTAAAAATATATTATTATTTAGATTTTACTTAGTTTTTTTACTTTTTATTCTGAACTTACTTATTTAACAACGATATTCTAATTTTACTTATTTTTTCGCATAAAAAATACAACATTAAAAAGTTATAATAATAACCGAATAACAATTAATAACACATTATTAATCACATACTTACATGAAATTCAACTTAATGCTTGTCTACGAGATTAATGAGTTAGATTAATTTTGGTAGTTAATATCCAATTTAACCCAAATCTAAAGTTATTCAATCCAGGATTAACGTGGCCCTAACCCAATCCGGCCCAACAAAACCTATAAAGACTCAATCTGTCAAGTTAATTCAAACAAGAAATCATCCGAATACGAGCTTGCTCGGCCCAAACCTGATCTAATAGGGATGTAAGCGGGGTAGATTCAAGACGGGTACACCCATACCCATACCTTATAAAAAAATACGTACCCATACCCCGAACAGGTATCTACTAACACATTCATATTCGTATCTATATCTGTTGCATATTTGTTATCCAACGGATAATTCATTTGCCCGTTAACGAATATTATCCAGCGGAAAAATTCATTACCCGATGGATAAACCCATGTAGAGTTAAGTCAAATGATAATTTTAACCTTAATTTATACTATATTTACTTTAAAATTAGGATAAAAGAGTATTATATATTTAATAAATGGGCAAGGATATGGATACTAGTATGTGTACTAATATCCCATATCCGTATTCTTACTTGAACCCAACTGGTATTTTTTTCGTCCTCAATATCTATTTATCCATATCCGTTTAAGTATCCGACTGATAAAATTCGGCCCATTTATATCTATAGATTCGACCTGACAAACTAACCCAAAATAATTCAAATCCGACCCAACTCGAATATAAACTTTCTCAACCTAAATCCTACTCGACCCAGTAAATTAATTTGATATAACCCGGATCTGCAATGACCCGAACCCAAACCGACTTGAATAATAAGGTGACCTGAAATGACCTAAATCCGAAATGACTCAACTCGATCCACAATCAATCCGCAAAGAAAATGACCAAAAATAACTCAACCTGCCCAACCCAATTGCCACTTATATTCTTGGGTGCTCTGATCTTAGGTAAAAAATGTTTTTTTTTGGAATTTTTTTATAATGATCTATCTGATAGGTTAGATTTACCTATATTTTCATAAAATACCCCGTTTATCTCCTTAACTACCCTCATTCTTCTTTCATTACTCTCCTTTTTATTGCTCTCATAAATAAATTTTCTATCATTTTCCTTCTTCTTTCATGATCATTATTGGTTTAAAATGGTGATGAGAGCTATTGGAAGACAAGGAGAGTTATTCAAAAAAATTTAAGAGAAAATATTGGTAAATTTAATTTGATTCAACAAATCTTACAAAAAAAAAACTTACACGGTTTGTTTAGATAAACAATTTTTATAGAGGAATCAAAATGATACTTAACATTTATTTTTCCTATATTAATAACGAACATGGTCCAAATTGATCATGATTTGATGGGTTTTTTTTTAGAGAGAAAAAAAATTAGAAGCTTTGTTTATTCAATAATTTTTACTTTAAAAGAAGACCTATAATTTTGTTGAATATTATTTTATTTGTCGAGAACACGTGTAAGGCTTTAATTTATTTTCTAAGTTCATTAAAAAAATCTTAGTTAATATAAATTGGGCAATTAGTTATACACATAATGGTTGGTATCGTTAAATAGTAAATTTTCATTTCTACATTTAGTAATTCTAATAATAAGTATGTTTAAAAAAAACCATGAAACATTAGCCAAAAAAAATATCTATTAGCTGTATTTTTGTCCAACTGACATGTGCTCCTCCTCCTTTAATTAACTATCGACAAAACAGTATGTTACAAAAGTAAAAATAAACCCTCCATGTCCTTACGTTTTATCAATCCGACACAAATATTGAGTATGAAAGGCAGACTCAGAATAATAGTGGGCCGTGCGTCGCTATGAGAAGTTAAGTCTGGACCAAGATTTTGTTTGACTTATTGTCTCTGTTTTAAAATTATATATATAATTTTTTTTTACTTTTATGTTTTTATATTAAAAAAATATAAATATATATTTTATAATTTTAAAACTTATTACTATTTAATTTTTTTTATATTTTTGTTCCTGCCTGTACAACACCCATGTTGTGTACGAGTAGCAAGCGATGTGGATGAAACCTGTCCACAATGCACATTTTCATAAAGCCATATAAAACTACAAAACAGAGGCCCAGCTTTGATTGATTAATTCCAGAAAAAGTCCCATGAAAACTGTCCCATGCGCTTCTCTCTTTTTTCTTTTTTCTTTTTTTTCTTTCTAAAGAAGACATCAAAACCCGTCCTTCTCCCCGAATTAGTGGAACACAGACGCCTACTTTAGGGTCTATGCAATTCGGCAATATGATCGTCTCCCCATACCTGTGCATAATGTACGCCCACTTGTATTGCTTCCCTTTCTTCTTGTACTACGTACTTTGAACAATATTACATTTTGGGGGAACGGTAGCGGTGTTATATCATAGTAATTAACTGCTAAATATGCAAAATTAACAAATATCGTTCCGTAACGTAAGCTGCCAAACAAAAATTAATCCCGTGCATATAATTAAATACGGATAGAAATGACTATAACCTACATAAGCCGAACTTAATTAATTATGATTTCGAGGCTTAGGAAGAAACTAAAGCTCTTTGATTTTGTATTGAAATTATATGCGAACATATTGTTAGTAGAAGAAAGGCTCATAAATGTATATATAAAATTAAAATGAAGAATATGATAAAAGATTATAAGTTATGATCTACTTAAAGTAGCATTTTGTTTTAATAAAAAAATAGCTTATAAGCAAATAAAAAAAAAATCAGTTAGTAAACAGTTGTTTTTAAATTTAAAAAAACAAACAGTTAGTTTCAATAAAATAAAATCTAGGTCATACACTATTTCGATCACGTCAAACACGCACATTAATTGTCCGATTAAAAACTAATAAGAAGTTGAAAATGTCCTGCCTACAAGAAAGTAGCTTGCATGTATTAATTGAATATTTGGAATGGAGAAAATAAAGAGGAGGGTGGGGGGATACATTTTACTAATCCTAGCTTTTTAAATGTGTTAAATCACATAAGTAGACAACTCGTCCTTACCAAATACATGATTGAAGCCCTCAAAATCCTAGTCTATAACTAGACATTTGTAGTCCGCCATTATTGTGGTTTAATTAGAATCTTTTTCCTCTCCCACTAATAACTCGTCCCACTCATTTTGCAATCTTCACCAATTATGCAAAGCTAGCTAGGTAGAGTACCCCACCTCGTTCATGTTATAAGGGATAGTAAGCTTTAATGTGCATATTAAAATGTTAAATTATAATTTAAAAAAAAATCATCTATATATACTGATATACAGTCATACAAAGTTTTAAAAACTGGTGAACCGATTAGATCACCGGTCAAATTGCATGTACCGATTTTTAGGATCTCAAAACCAGTGAAAATCGATCAAAAATTATGTAGACTAGTGAAAACTAGTGAACCGGTCAAAAAAACTGATCCGGCAAATCGGTCAAAAAATCGGTTGGGAGCCGGTCAAATTCATGTGTAGTTTAATTTTTTGTATATTTTATATTTATTGACTTAATATGTATCACTAGTTCAACTAATCCAAACTACTAGTCTGACCAATCTAAACTACTGGTTCGACCATTAAACCAGTAAACCAGTAATGATATCGGTTCAATTACCGGTCTGATTTTTAAAACTATGTCCTCATATCAAATTTAGTATTCATTACTCATTTAATTAAAAAGATAATAACAAGTATAATGAAAACAAAACACTTAGATATTGACACTGTTCAAAAAGTTTTTAACATTATGAAACAAAATTAGAAATCTTATATCATTTATATAATGAAACAAATGGAGTATGTTAATAACAACTCTTATGTATCTTTTACTACATGCAACACTTTCATCATTGATGGTTTTAACCGAAAGTAGCCTTGTAAACTCTCACACATTAAGTAGGTATGTGTAACAAACCAAAATTGTATCGGATTAGATCAAATGCCCAATATTTAGGATTTTAAGGACTAGAGGAATAGACCTTATGGTAACAAGTCTAAGACTACATTTAGATTGAAAATTTTAGGTCTTGACAGAATTGTTTGTGCATAAATTTGTTTTTATGCCATTTGAGTAAAATTCACCATGTGAAGACTAAAATTAAATCATAATTGAAAACAAAATGATAAAATGCCACAAATGAGGAATAAAATTATTCAATTGCAAGCCTAATTGTTACCAAAATAAGGCACAGAAGAGATAGCAACCAAAAAAATTATACCATAGCATCGCACCACCCACAAGGAAATTACACTAAACAAATGGTAGAGAAAATATAGTAACCAAAAGAAATGACATTGTAGCATTATACCACCTATAAGGAATTAGTCAACTCAAAATCTAGTGAGTTATAGCTAATTACTAATAACAGGAAGAACATCAATAAACAAAATTCTAATAAGTTGCTTGCATGATGTAGAAGTATTATGTATATAACTTGAAAATATATTATTACTATATGTGTAAGTATGATTACCAATGCTTAGTAATACAATATAAATGTAATTATTCATAACTGAGTACTTATTTAATGAACATATGTATGATAAAAGGCTGCTAATATTTATAAGCATGATAGGCAAAAATTCAAATATAATTAAGTACATAACCACTATGTAATGGTTAATTTGTGTGAATTTATATGGGATGAATGAAGGTAAATTATTCTAATATTGTAACATTAAGAAATATAGATAATCTTGTAGTGAAGTACTTGATAAGATGTGTTCTCTTGGTCTTTTTTTGGGAAATTGTAGTTGTTAATGTTAATTTCCTCGTATATTTACCACTTGTAAATGAGTTATGATTTTAATCCATAATTTGAAAACATGTAAGATAAATAGTAATTTGAATTAAAATTAGGATTAAGTGAAACTAATTTAATTGTTAATGTATAATGTAGAGTGACTTGCATGAGAAGTTGAATATTGAGAAGAATGTGTTATATATTTTTTTGTGCGGCAGAGTTTACTTGCAATTCTATGAATTGTATTTTGTTTGCCTTTCTTGAAAAAAAAAACCCTTAAGTGTATTTAAATTTAAAAATTAGAGGAAAATGAAAGTGTGATTGATTTTTTCTAATTATTTTCATGATATCTTTTAGTTTAGTTTTATTTTTTGAAATTGGATTAAATTCGACACTGTCGTTTTTCTATGAAAAAACATATTGTTTAATGATGCCTCTAATTTCTTATATGAAATTTTATTTAAGTGTTGATTCATATATTTTTTGTGGTGTACAAATTGTACGATTACTAGGATCATGTTTTATTTAAAAAAAAAAGAAAATAAAAATCATTATACTTTTGAATTGCAGCTTTCTTAACAAACATCATGAATGTTAATTTGGTGGGAGTATTCTTTTTATGTTCACCTTATATTTTTGATAATATTTATTTTTACTCTTATAAGATAATAATAATCTAATATATTTTTCCAAATTAAATATCCCAGGTCATAAAAATATCATTTTAAGTTATTTATTGATAAATCCCCATCATTTATTAGACATGATCCTAAGATAGGGATAGTGATGATCAACCTTGGTAACCAGTGTAACAACAATCAAATATTTTACAATTGTACTTTTTTTTGGAATGTTTAATAATTTGTGAATGATATTGCTTGATTTAATGTTCCTTAAAAAAGCAAGTATAAATTGCTGAGTGTTGTTTTCACATATTTTGAGCCCCATACTCGGATCTAAGAGGCAATGATGAGCTAAGATAAGTGTGTAAAGTCCTAAGCCAAAGTTAAGTGATGGTTATAAATATTCTTATGGCGTGTTTGATAGTGATGTAGAGGATCTTATAATAATAACTTGGAATTAATAATGGAATATTCAATTTATAATGGATGATTTTAAATTGATTATTCTATAAAAATGATGTAACACTCAAATTTTTTTCACTTCATTGTGTGTGGTGAGTGTTCGGTAATTATTTTTTAAAGGAATAGTCAATTCTAAATTACCATTTATAAGTTAATTGAATGTAAGGCTTGAGTATGTGATCATTGGTCGGTAATAAATTATGTAACCTGAGCCTCAACAATTAAAAATAAAGTATTTTTTATCTAATGCAAAGAGATGTTATCAGTTTTATGGATGTTCTAACTTAAGTAATTATCTTGTCAAAATAGAATTCCTAAATATAGTTATAAGGTGTTAATTTATGGATATTATTCTAAGACTAAATATTTATTTGGTGTTATGGTTCAATTACATTGTTAACATTCCGTTCATTTATAGAGATAAAACTATATGTGATATATAATGCGAAATCCTAATAATGTTATATTTTGTTCAATTACAATGTTAAACATTTTGTTCATTAAAATGTTAAAATTTTGTATTAAAGTCATCGGAAGCTGCTGGAGGTCGTATTACTTTTACGTGGAATAAGTATTGTGACTTCAATTGGAACAAATATAAGGTTGAGTTGCATCCATGGAACTATCATATATAGACTTAGATAGGTAAAACAAATGAGTATTATGTTAATTAGTGGTAATTTGTAGACTTTCATGATCTGTTGTAGACTTTTTAATGGAGCATTATATTATGAAGTTTTAAATTTTGTATCTGATGATATTTATGATTGCTTATTTTTTTATTCGATGTAGTAAAAATTTGTAGGGTGGTTTTATGCTAGTGGAAACATTAATGTAGTAATGTGATAAATTTATAGATGATAAATAAAATATTACATAGGAATTTCAAATGATAATAATTGTTACATCAGACATTAAACATCAACAACCCTTTTTTCTTCTATTATATGCCAATATTAATAACTAATATAGTAACTATGTTTGGATGCTCAACTTAAAGATTGATGTAAGTTGGCTGAATATTCGAAACATATTAATTATGTGCACTAATTTAGAATGTAAAATACATCATAGTTTTAGTACAAATATTTAATATTAAAGTATTGTGTTGTTGCCTATCTAAACTTTTGATTGTTTCACAATAACCTTAACCCTCTTCTTAATATGAACTATAGAGGAAAGATCCCCATTAATACACCTCTTCCCTAACTTTACAACTGTTGACTTTGAATCATTTGTTGCAATCTTAATTGATGTAGGTGCTTTGTCACTTTGAGACCCCACCTTTGAAAAAAAACAAATAAATATGATGTTTGAACATATATAAAATATTAATTACAATTGTAATTTTTGTTATGTGTCAATATTACCCGTCCCTTAACTATGTTGTTTAGTTTCGAAAGTACATCTAAGTCCTGACAAATTCCAAAAACTAATTTAAATTAATTTATTATAGAACTATTTTAAAAAACAAATGTTAATGTTTTATAAAAACATGGTTGTTGATGTAACCAATTCCATTATACTTGCTAACCAAAGCTTCATCTATATTCAGCTTAATAACCAAGTATGCTTCCATTTATTTCTCTCTCATTTGGACTAAAAAAATTACTTTCAAGCACATCAACTTTTCCAAATTGTTAGGTAGCTTTAAATAATCTCCCTATTCCCAAGTATATAATTAAACAGTAAAAAAAAAAGGCATATGATGTTATAATTTTTATTTTAAGCATTTATTAAAATTTGAATCACAACCTTTGTGGTGTTCTCTTTTAGCTCTTGTGCTAACTTTCCTATCACTTGTGTGCATTCTTTATCCCAATAATAGGATGTTTCCAGTTCCATCAACGCTCTAATATGCACCTTGTACCTCAAAATTCCTTTATGATTCTTATTGCAATTCTCATAGTTGAATGTCAGCAACTCTGAGTTTTTTTTTAGACATGTATTGTAGGCCACATAAAATCACTTACCAATTGTTTCTATCCCTGTAATTGGGACATTGATCCAAAACTCTCCAACCTGAAATGAAATTAGTTTTAGTGCGAGGTCGAAAGTATAGAACTATCAACTATTTATAAATGAATGAAGTGCACCTCATTTTCTTGAAGTTTCTCAATTATTTTGAAAACTAATCTCTCATTTGAAAGCACTTTCTGTTATTGTTTGTGATGAAGAAATTGGTATTGGTTCATGAATTGTAATTAGTGAAAATTCTTCTTGGGGTAATATGCCAAGTCAATTTGTTAGATTTTTTTTAGATATTTTTTATTGTTTAACAACTAAAATGAGAATGTTGTGCTAAACATTTACCCATTTTTTAAGTCTTTAATTTCCTCCATATTAGTGTCAATAATTATATTTCTCACATTCCAAGTGTTTGATATCTTGATTTGTTATGCAATTACAAAACATAGATGTATCACTTAGTTTTTTTTATTCTTTATGCTAATTTAATCATGCATCTATAGATAAAATAATTAGATTAAAATACCATAAAAATATTATGAATGGTACCATTAAATTTTTTGATGCTATAGGATTGGAGAACCACGATAACTGGGTTTGGATTTCTGTTTCCAAAATATTCAGATTTATTGTATAATCTCCCAAAAGTATGCATTGCATGTTCTTTTACCTGTAAAAATGTGTATAAATAATATTAAGTTTACACTAATGTAATGTCCCAAAACTTACAACTGAATATTTTTGTTTAGTGGAAGCATAATATTAACATGAATGGGTATTATGACCATACTCAACATAAGTCTAGCTTACATTGAATACAAGGAAAAACAAGACTTAAAATATGATAAATAGATAATGAGAGTACTTCATAAACTTAAATACGAGTCGAAGGTTAACTCCGACTACAATATCAAAATATATAAAATGGATACATTGAAAATTAAGAGTCTCAAAAGGTATCCAGACTAAAAGCAATATCCGGATAACATAACTCTATGTTCAAACCCAATATATAAGAATCACTCCTCCACAAACAAAGTATCATAAGCAGAAAAATCATCCAAAGAGTTCTCATCAACTTGCACAAAAATATCTCGACCATCTAATCGTGGGAATGAAAAATACCCATGAAAAGGATAGTCAATTTGTTATGTACGGAGTAAGGTGAAAATACAATTGAAGTGAGTGTAGAATTATATAAGTTCACATAAGAGAATAAGTATACATGCGAGTTAACATAAAGCGATGCAAGATAAAAACTGATTCCATAACTCATTATTAGATATAAACATAATCCATACTTTTATTTACATTGATATAAACATAATCCATACTTTTATTTACATTGATATAAACATAATCCATACTTTTATTTACATTGAGTTCAGGGACTCCACTATTCTTAATCTAGTGGAATAAACTGAAACATATCTCAAGGCAGAATACACCTGAACCACTATTATTGCCCAATGGAATATACTCAACATATATTAGGGCAACATGCTCTTGACCATTATTCTTAAACTGGTGGAACAGTTTAAAGTACCTCTCAAGGCAAAACACACTGGAGCCATTATTATCATTCGGTGGTATAGACATAACCCCTTGGTCCTGACTCACCTGATATTTTACTTTGAGTAATTAATATCTTATTCATTAGTTACTCTTCTCATAATCACATTCTCATCCATATTGCATTCAAGAGCCCTCCTGTTATTATCCAGTGGAATGGACTAATTCACCTCTTAAGATTAAACACACTCGAACCACTATTATCATCTGATGGAATGCACACACAATACCTCAGCCCTGACTCACACGATCTTTCACTTTAAGTTGTTAATATCTTATCCATAGTTTTTTATATCAAGATCATCATGTATGAATCATGTAGTAATGCATGACACATAATTGAAACACATAAAGCACACTTATATGGTTATCAAGGCATTCCCTAAGGAAAATGTTAATAATTCCCCTGAGAAACCCTAATTTTGCACGTTAGGCATAAATTTTTTCATAAGACTCATTTGATCACCAAGTTTGGTAAACTTTTCTAATATAATATTATTAAAAACATATTAAAAAAAAGGTCTAACTCCAATGTCTTATGCATGTTATAACAAGTCTACTTCTAGGATTATTATTTATGATTCAAGCCATATTCTCATTTTATTATACTTATGCTACTCATTATTATCCTGGATATTTCTTGTATCATACTTATCATATTTAAAGTCTATTCTCCTTTTATAATTACCAAGATTTCATATTTAAGCCATATTGACCAAAATGCACTCATCTTACCAAAAGCCTCAAATCACTTATTAGATAACTTGTACCTTACTTAAACATCATCTTATCACATTAATTATGAAATAATTCATAACACCCCAAATCTTATCATACCATGAATATTTTTCATATTATCATCAAATAACCAAAATGCCCTTACGATGGTCAAAATACTCATACTTTTACAAAAAAACCTTACAAGTCCTAATATAGATAATTTTGAACCTCTAATATATATGTATATCATCATGAAAAAACATAACCACAATTATATATAGATACTATATATCTCAATTTATGCCAACCAACAATATGCACAAACACATACTTTCATAACTTCCTTACTTTTTCATATTATGACACGAGATATCATATAATTGCATTATCATAATAACATCATCTATATAACATTTCCAAACATGATATCACATTAAAATATACACGTTGCACATAATAACCCTAGCTATGTTGTGTATCCTTACCAAAATAACACTAGTCTCTAAGCATGTATAAGCCCAACCCACCTCCTCCTAGATCACTAGAAAATACATACGAAACAACAATAATACACAATTAGAACTTATGATAACAATTTAGGAGAATTTAAGATAAAGGAGCATGGAAATGGAGATAACCGAAACAAGTAGAGGAGGTTAGGCTACTTAGGAGTATGATGGAATACACGATGGTGCTAAGGTGGAGCACGAAGCGTGCTAGAGTGGAGGGCATGGATGTTCTAAGAAGAAGGCCGAAGGGGCACAAACATGCATGTAGCGCATGCTTGGGTGGAGAAGGGGAAAATTTGCACAAGCAACTAGGAAAGGTGTGCATGACTACGAGTGAAGTGCATGAACAAGAGGGAAAGGCACGCACAGGCTGTGTGAGAAACTATGTGTGCGTCATGCAAGAGAGGCACGTCTGGAGCGTGCGAGGTATGCATGACCGTGCACCTCAACAAGAAGTAAAATAAAGCATGTTGGGGAGAGAAAAAGGAGTTTCTTGGGGGTGGTGATGGTTGGGCAACAACAATGGGGATTGATGGGGAAGTGGTGGTGGTTGGTTTTTAGGGAAAATGGTTGCGCTTGGTGGTTGGCGGTGGTGAGTGGTGTGTTGATGAGGAATGGCGTTGACGAAAAAAAGAAGAAGGAAGGAGAAGAAGAAGATGCCTAGGGGTTGTGGTTCTCAATGGCAATGGAGGGAAGGAGGGAGTTAGGTGAGCAATGAATGAGGTAGGTAGACTTTGGGGGTATATATATACATGTATGGTGGTGTGCCTGAGGTGAACGGCAAAGGGGCACACACACGAGCTAAAGGTAAGGCACGATCTGGAGGAAAATGTTTGGAAAAAAAAATTAATGAGACATATCCCAAGATTTTGTGGGAGGTGACGGTTGAGATAGGTCGGGCATTGGGAAGCTTGACAGGGGGAGTTTGGTTGGGGTAGAGAAGAAGAATACTTAAGGAAGAAAAGATGAAGAAAATCTTGTAGGAGAAGGAGAAAAGGAGAAAGAAAAGGAAAAAGGAAAAAAATTATTATGGGATTGTGCTTATGATTCGGTTTAAAATTGTGATTGAAGACTTAATGTAAGATTAAAATATTAATCATTTAGGTTTATAGTTAGGTTAAAATATAAATTAGATAAAATTTAGAATATATAGTAAGATATAATCTTCTTATATATATATATATATATATATATATATATAGTAAGATACGTATGGCAATATTTCATATTTTATTTTTGCTTCCGTATAAAAACATTTTTAAAAAGAAAAAAAAATCGGTCATAAACAATTGCACGTTCTGCAAATTGTTCGCTCCATGAAATCCGAGGACAAGGCCATGGGGTCGCGGGTGAAGAAAATCACCTTTGAGAAATAAATTAGACGTCGGACGACTGGGAAATGAGAACGCGACAACGCAGCATGGTACCCGTACGTATAGTTAGTGAGTCGGCTAATGTACTGTTCCTGTTCCTGCCCGACATCGAGCGGCAAGGTAACTAATGAATATTTGCGGCCGGAGGGAGAGGATGAAAACTGGATGGAGAGGGAGGGGCTTCGTACATAGGATCATGCGGTATGGTCTCCCTCCGGCTAAGGGGGGAGAGGTTAAAAGGTAAATTCCGCAAGCAACTTATTATAATTGCATTCGCAATAATAAATTGAAAATAAAAAAATAATTGAAATCCGAGAGACCTGGCTAGATAAGATCTGTCGCCTCAGGCGTGGGTTGTCTCGAACAGAAAACAGCTATTACACCTGACGTCAAAGCGAAACATATGATCGAACAGTAACTAGTACGTACTACCACAAGACAAAATAAAATAAAAAATTAAAATAGCAGGCACCCTGTTTGAGTTTATTGGGTAGTGTGTGTGTGTGTGTATATATATATTAGCATTATAGAAATTAAAGCCGGATTAGGTTCCCCTAATTACCCGTCTGACAGTAGTTTTCGTGCATATTCCTATATTTTTAAGCAATGAATATAGAAATGAGCGGATAAGATGCAAATATGTCGTGGATAACGCAATAGAAAGGTGCTTTGTTGGATGACCGGATCTATTGATTAACATCGAAGGAATGTTTCGATTTCCGTCGGCACAGGCTACGCAGCAGCATAACGAGGTGATCGTCGGGATTGCATGGGGTCGGGGACGAAAACCGGAGTCGGAGAAAATCGCATAAATATTATTTATTAAAAGTTTTGAAAATGAAAATAGAAAAAAATAAAAAAAAATTATGTATATATACACACACATATTATATATATTTTAAACAATAAATAAAATCTACTAAAATTAAGAAAGAAAGAAAAAATCTTAAAATTACTATTTATATTAATTAATTTAAACCATTAATAATTTTTATTTTTAAAAAATTAATTAAATACTGTCGGTATCAATTCTGACACAAAAAAACTTTTGGAATGAGAAATATTTTCAAAATATTTTGAGAATAGAAATTGACACCCGACAGCTATTTTTGTGCTTTGCTGGCGATCATACCTTCACTTGTCTACTTCTTCAGTATGTGATGGAAGGATAAAGAATGAGGATATTCTTTATACTATATTGCCACTAGGGGAAAAAGTGACTAATAAAACAACAAAATAAGGTTCTTTTTATGTAAGGTCATTATCTAACTTAATCCGTTGGTGTTACAACTCTTTCTTCAATGACATGTTCGATCTTACTAAATTCATTTCTTCAACCACCTCCTATGATCCTTCAAAACAATACTCCTAAGTATGACACTAGAAAAGAAAGTGAAAGAATTTTTTTCCAAGAAATATATCAAAAATACAACCGATTAGTATAAATACTTCCTTTGAAATTAAATAACATGTGTAACCGAAAACTTTTATTATAGTATCGTGTGATAAATATTTCAAATAGGAAGAGAAAATTCTTATTATTGATAAAAGATTGAAAATACATTGGATCATTACACAACTAGGTTGTAGTCTAAACAAACCCTAGTGATATAGGGAACAACCCATTGAAGTCTTCCCTGGTCTCCTCCTATGATCATAAATGCTAATTTAGACGACCGGGCTATTAACTTGGAGTTGTTTGGGGAATGTACCAACACATGGGTAACTGTGAGTGTTGACCTACACGTCATGCATGGGTTGTATGAGATGTGAGTTTGGGCTTCTCTAACACCCCTTTAAGCTGGAGCATCATGAAGCATGCCAAGATTGGGAAGTAGACAATCATGATGACATCTGTGAAGAGGCTTGGCAAGGATTTTTGCAACTTGATTATGGTTGGGATACAAAAGCATTCACCATCATTTTTAATTTTTGTTATCAAAATCATGATGATTGGTTATGATCCTAAGCACATATCAAGTGATCTCAACTAAGCTCAAATTTGTTTAAAAGGAGACATATTTTGAAAAACAAAGCATTATTGCACCAATGAAGATTCCTAAGCATCGATACAGCTCTAAGACAAGCAATAACAATACCTAGTCTTATTTGGCTCCATGGAATGATTTTTGTGTAGTTCGTACTAAGGCATGATGCATCAACTATAGAGGTTTATCTCAATTAAGGAAACAAACCTAAGCATTGCAAAAATCATCCCAAGCATTTTTTTTTGTTACAAAAACCTTCTTTTTATGTGATATGTAACACCCACACAAATTCCACTCAACAAAGGTGATGGACGATGATGTTCGCGTTTTATGATGGTGGACGAATAAGGGTAGGATAAAATGCAACAAATGTAACACTTAAACACCTCACAAAGATGATGTTTAAATAGATCTCAAAGAGAACTCAAAACGATGAACCCTTTGATATGAAACAAATGAAGAAAACACAAAGAATCTTCATAGGATTCAAAACCAAAGAAAAGGAACACACAAATAATCCTTAATAATGGCCACTTTCAACTCACATAGAATTGGAAGGTTTAAATTCTCTCAAAGGAGATGATTTTTATTCGCAACTCAAACTCTAAATTTTACACATGAGAAGACCCTTATTTATGGGCCATAACCCCCACGCCAACTCATACCAAAATCGTAGGATATTTTCCAGCCAGACCATATCCTAACTAACCTTATCCACTTCTAACTAACTAACTAATATGACCGTTAATTACAGCCCATAAACTCAAATTTCCCGTTGTTAATTATAGCTAATTACAACCTGTAATTACACTTAAATGATATGGAAATACATCATATAAAAATCGTTACCTTATGAGCTAGTTAGTTACATAAAATAACAACCTTAACACAGAAAACCCTAATTTGCATTACTCCACGTGTGGCACTTGTTCCAGAAGTTTCCACGTGTCATGCTGATGTGGCATAACATCCAACATGTCATCAAAACATATGTTGACTCATCTCATAGCTTCCATGTCATTAAGGTCTTGTTTGGCTGCTTGAAATTGCATAAAACACAACTTATGCTTTGAAATTCAAGAAAGTGTCTTGTTTGACTTTCCAAGAACTCAAAGAAACTCCTCAAACATGTCTCAAAACCATGTTTGGAAGTAAATAAGGCCATGATCCTGCATCATTATGGGCTAAATTAAAAAAAATCTAAATAACTAAGCCATGCAACAATACTCTTCCAGCCACCACCTTTTTGATAACTTTTGGTGGCTCAAATATGGATAAAAAAATTACTCATTTTTAGCCTCCTTCATGCGCAAATCAAAACTCTCCAACAACAACCCACAACAGTTTGGGCACAAAAATAAATGGGAAGAAATAAGAAGTAACAAGGACATTCAAGTTTTGATTATGGAAGAAACAAAAGCAGCACAAAATCAAGTCCCCAATATGCAACTTCTATGGCACAAAGACTGGTTACATTTTCGGACAATGTTTGGAGTGGAGATTGGGCACAACAAGGATAAGGGAAAAACTAACTTGGGAAGTGATTGTTGTACTAGGAATTGACTTTGTAAGAATCTACTACCCTTATGATTCGATAAAAAATAACACATATTAAGGTAAGGGTATTTCTGTCTAATTAGGTAAAAGTGAAGGTTAATAAAAGTGAAGGAAATTAGGATGAATGAAGGGGAAAACTTAACCCTCGTTAACCTAGGTGGACTTTTCATTTTTGTACCCATAGGGGGTTAATAGAGATTAATTTGTTGACTTGCCCTAATTCACCCCAAACCAAATACACTATTAGCCTTAGCTTAGCTAATTGAAATGATGACTTGGTTAGTTAGAGTAGCCTTTACTTTTTAAGCAAAATAAATTAGATTATAAGGGTAGGGGTTGTATGCAAAATTTTATGGCCATAAAATCACTCATGAGTAGATTTTCTATGGTTAGGATTTAGCTAGATTAATTTACTTACGTTAGTTAATTAATTATTTTTATAGAAACTAGATCAACCCAATGTAACTAGGTAATGGTCTCCTAGAAATTTGTTTATCCCTTTAATTTGTAAGGAACCTAAATATTAGATATAGGGGCATGAGGGTTATTTTAGGTCAAGTTTGACAGGCCACAAAAGTTGATGGTTGATTTCTTTGTGGTTAAATTTAAACTATTCTGAAAATCTTCTAGTTTGGATACTAACCAAATCAACCCCACTTTGGTTTGTTGGGTTGAGTTGTAACTAAATGGTCTCCAACCCTTATCTATAAAGTTTTATAATAACATATGAATGAACAACTTAGATTTGGTTTCATATATTTCCCTCCCTTTTGGTGATAAGAACCTTTAAACTTGAGTGAAGAGTTTGATCAATCCAATTTTTATATATTACTTCTTTTATCCTAAGAAATGCAAGCCTTGAGTGATATATGTGAATATATATTCTTAGGGAGCACTTAAGTTCATATTTCATTCTTCTTCGACTTCCATTTATCTTTTCCATTTCAGTGGTGATTGTCCTAAATTCCACCATCTCCTAACATGTGAAAGATCAATCAAGCTGGTCATTACCTAATTATGCATAAAATGGTAGTCTAAATGTATGTGTATGTTGCATTCATGAAAGACAAGGTTTTTGGCAATGTGTATTGTCGCTTGGCTATTACACTAAATAGGGACATGTGTGTTGTTGGTCACTAAGAGTATGTCATTCCATTTTCTATAACCCTAATCACTATATTATTGGGCTAATAATTTTTTTCTAAAATTTTGCTTTTTTATTCCATGTCAGTTGTATTAATTTCAAGTCTTTTGTAGTTCATTTTGTTCATTTATGAGAAGTCGATGTTTCCATGATTCATCTGATCTAGTCATTTTTGCATATTTTCTACTCTTTCAAATTCATAACTCATTCTTCAAATATTTCTAAGCTTAATCATTCAGTCTATTTCATTTTAATTCATTTATTATTCCAAATCATTAAATAAGAAAAAAAACTTTCATTTTACGATTAGATAATTTGTGTAATTTTAGCCTATTTTAATTCGTTTAAGCTACGAACTAATTTCAAAATATTTTTTTTTACATATTGGATTTTCTAAAATGTTTCGACATCAACACATACTAATTTAGACCTTATGTTTCTTTTTTCATCCATTTGTAAAAAAATGTTTTTGCAAATTTTCTATTTTTGTCCTTTTTGCTTGTTTTTGTCCATTTGAGTTTCAAATTTTGTTTGTTTCCAAATATTTTTATATATTTAGGTTCCTAAAATTATTTCAAACCTTCCTATAAACTTTCATCATTTTTAGGATTTATTTGATTTTTTTCTTCTAATAAATCCATATTTAATCTCTTTTCTACTCAATTCAATTACAAAAATTGTGAAAGGCCATTCTTACCCCTCTTATGTTTGGTGACAATCCTCCACAATGCTTTTAATCCAAGTAATTAATACCTTAATCTAATTCCAATATGGGAAATTAATATTTTTACATGAATTTAATCCCAAGTAATTAATACATTAATCTAATTCTACTATCAAAAATTAATATTTTTACCTTACCCTAATCCTAATCTTTAGTTTAGATAATTTATATTTTAAACTAACCTCAATTTTGGATAATTAGTATTTTAATCTTACCTAATTTAGATTATAATTTTTTTAACCTAATCTTAACCATAATCCCACACTTATCTTTTTCCTTTTTTCTTTTCCTTTTTTTTTTCTTGTTGCCCAATTTTACTTTTATTATTATTATTATTATTATTATTATTATTATTATTCCCTCTTTTATACGTGTAGATCTCTCCCTACCGACCATATTCCTTCTTCCATGTTGCCATCCATGAACCTACTATTCCTACCTTTATCATCAACCATCATCTCCCACATCTCAAGGGATGTATTGGGTAGAAAATTTTGCCCAAACTCCCCCACCTCTAATTATGTTGTCGTTTCCCCTTCGTGCACACCTTCCTCTTCTGTCTTTACTCATGCACGCCACCATAAGCATATATATACTCTCCATAAGCCTTGACTCATTTATTTCCCCAACTAATCCACTCCATTCCCTCCTTTCTATCAAGCAAAACAACCCCATCCACCTTTCCTCCTCTTCTTCCTTTCTTGCTCTGCCTCGATGCTATACACAACCATCAACACCACCACCACCACCAAGCACCACCATTGCCTTGGAAAATCAATCACCACTACCACCCTATCTTTCCCTCTCATCATTGCCTAACCATTTCCTCCCTATGACATCTCTTTTTTCTTCACTCTCATTGTGCTCTATTCATTTTGTTAACGCACACGGTTGTGCACCATCGCATGCTCCAGCTGTGAATGCTCACATAATCCACGCATGGTTTCACACATAGTCATGCACTATAACACCCCATTTTTCACTACAGAAAAATTTTGTTTTAAAATAATTCATTCAATTCATTATCCAAGTAATCATTCCAACTTTTATCATTATTATCATCCAACCATTCATTCCAATCATTATCCAATTATTCATCATGGAGTGATGGACTGTTCACTACCCCCATGGTATTACATACCATAGAAGATTATCCAAACCAAGGGACATAAAGTCCAAGCAAAATCCAACCACATTGGATATAAGTCCAGGCTAAAGCCAACCACCTAGGTAATCAGACCTTTTAGTATCGATATCCCCTAGTACATCATCCGTGTCTAGAGTAGGTAAGGCACCAGGATCTACTAGGATCTCGCACGAAGGCACAAATAAATGCTCGAAGGCAGAATAAACCCTGGTAAATAATCAAGGATCGGGTAGCCCAAACCTATACACAACTCGATTATCTTTCACTTTACGTAATTAGTAAATTATTCATGGGGTTACGTGATCACATAAGACCCATACATAGAGTAGACACGACATTCGCATGTTTCTTTTATATTCATCATTTCCATCCCTAACCATGTGTGGGATTTCCATTTATTCCTGTTTAATATTAACCATACCCATTATATTATTCCATCCAAGAAAATTCCTTATTTCACCACCCTGTTTCTCAAGAACCATTATTTCATATGTGGTACTCCCACTATGCCTTTTCATCACCCATTAAATATGTCATAAATCATGCTTCATTTAATCCATTCATCAAGTCATTGATCCATGATAATAAATGTATTTTATCCATTAAATAGTCATATAATAGTCCTATGTCTAGTCTCAAAGCATATCTAAATCAAGAAGAACAAAATTACACAACCTAGCTGAACCAGTCGATCGGTCTGGCCAAACCAATTGAACGATTTAGGCCGACTTATAGATCTGTTTGGCTCACCCAGAATATAATTTCCTCAAATAGATTGGTTGGTTTGGGTAAAGCAATTAAGTATTCATAGACCAATTGATCGGTTACACCCAATCAATAGATGGGTTTAAACAGAGAGCAAGGCCAATAACTATATAGGCTTGCTAGTTAATGGGTTGGGTCAACTAGTCTACTGTTCTAGGAACCAATCAATCGATTTGACCTAACTAGTTGATCAGTTTGCCTTCTAACAACACCAAATAGTCATTTTCATGCAGATCATGCTTAAAATTCTTCATCCTACCACATTGAAACATGTTCTAACATCATATAACACATTTTTAGCTTACATTAGTTGCATATTTCACCATGAATCACCACAACTTAATATTTCCTCAAGATTCATGCTTTTTCACTCAAAATGCACAGTCTAACCATTCAATACAGTTCTATAAAGCTATATATCCATGCCAACATGTATTATCAAACTTAAATAGTTCCATAACATGCAAGTTTACTCATAACCTATTTTAAAAGCAAGAATGACATACTTGATGCAGGCAAAATTTACTTAAATAATAACACTTAATCTGAGAAATCCTCAACTTTCAAAACCTTAAAAACAACAAGCTTAACTCAAAAATTCATGAATAAATTTTATAAATCTAGACATGAAATGGAAAAGGAAATAATGAACATACCATACCTAAAGGAAAAAACAGAGGGTAATTCAGCTGAGCCACTCAACCTTTTTCCTAAATCTAACTCTTTCTTTTTTAACAATTAAAACAAGAGGGAGCTTGAGAAAGGATCATAAGAGTAAAAGAGATTCAAATGGAAGGCTCTAAATGAATAGGAAATGCTACAGAGTTAAGTATTTTGGTGGCTGAAAGAAAGGTGAATAGAAGGGGTGTTATGGCTATTTATAGCCAACAAATTAATACAAAACACAAGTGTGGTCAGGAATAGATTGAAAAACCTAATTCTTACTATTTGAATTTGAGTTAAATAGATAGATTTCGTCCAAGATATGCTAACCTATAATCTAGAGCTCAAATGGTGATTCTAGAGGAGTGCATGTCAATTGGTCCAAAAATGCAACACACAAGAGGGAAAATTGAAGTTCGGCATGGAAAGAATCTCCTAGCTAAGCATAATTGAGTTTGAGATCAAAGCAATAAACCTAGAAATGTGCATAGGAGAGAGGTGGAAGAAGACAAAGATGAGGTCATCTACCCCAGCCTCTTAATTGTCCCAATCGACTCTTCAGATCGATCTAAGCTTGTATTTTCGGGCCAAATGCATCATAAAAGGCTAAGAATCTTTTAAAAACAATTCAGCATGGGTTAACAAAGTTTCATTTTAGTATATGAAATTTTTCCAAAAAATTGTGTTTTGAAAATATATGCAACTCAAGAAATCAATCAATTGGTTTGGCATACCAATCAATTGTTCTACATACCAGACAATCGGTTTGGTCGAGTTAAACCATTTTGTTGAAAAGACGAACAAGTCTATTGGTTCTCCTAATGAACTTATTTAATTTATTTTTCCACCCTAATTTCAAATCCAACTTTACCTCAAACCCAATCATAGTTTTAAATCAAAATTAAACATCAAAATTGGCATAATTTCTCATTCAACACTTTACAAACGATGGGGTATTATATGCATATTCTTTTTCTTCATGCCCGTGAACTTCGCGCACAACCCACCTTTGTGTGTTTCATGCTCTCGACCTGTGCATGCACTGCATACCACACCCGTGTAATTCTTTTGCCACAGTCGTGCTACCATTCTAGCACACCTATGATCCACTCTAACAATATTTTAGTATAATTATACATTCGACCATACTTCCACGCAACCCAAGTTTTCCATTAGTTTTGGTTATTCTCATTTCCACCCTCCTTTACTTAAATTAACCCTCAATTTTTATTCTTAATTAAGTTCTAACTATGGATTTTTCTCGTTGACACATGTATTCTTACAATGATATTAGAAAAAGGCGGTTTAGGATTATGTGTTTAGAGATCGGTGTCTTTGTTTGTAAAGATGTATGACGTAGTGAGGACTTGAATGTGGAACATGTATTTGTATGTGATGTCTTATTTAGTAATTTTATATGGATAATATTGATTTTGATAATGATATGATAATGTCTTGAAGTTGAGGAAATGTGAAATTGTGCATTTGGGTATAATGTTGGATACGTGATATCTATGTATATAATTAGAGTTATGTTTTAGATATAAATATTAGAGATTGAAATGTATTAATATTGTGATTCGTAAGGCATTTGGGAAAATATGAGTATGTTAACTATCATAAGGGGGATATGGTCATTTGATGCTAATATGGAAAATAATCATGGCCTGATAAGTTTTGATGGTGTTATCCCTTTTTTTTATAAGTAATGTGATTAAATGATGGATTGAGTAAAATACAAGTTACATAATATGATATTCTGAGGTCTTAGAAAGATGATGACATTTTGGTCAATAAGGGTTAAAAATAAAATTTTGGTAATTTTAAAAGGGGAACATAATGTAAATATGAAATGTATGATTCTTGAATTATTCAAGAAATTTTGAACATTTACCTTGGGATGTGCGTAGATAACTATACGGTTGTGCTTTACGTGTTTTCAATTATGTGTTGTACATATCTACATGATTCCTGCATGATGATCTTGATATAACCTACTATGAATAAGATACTAATTATTTAAAGTGAAAGATCACATGAGTCAGGTCAAGGTATTTTGTGTGTTCATTCCACCAGATGATAATAGTAGCTCGGAAGCATTTTGCCTTGAGAGGTACATCATTCCATTCCACTAGAATGAGAATAGTGGGACCCTATACTCAACATGAAAGAGAATATTATTATGAGATAATTACTATTAGTTAAGACATTAATAAGTTAAAGTGAAATATTAAGTGAGTCAAAACCGAGGCGGTATGCTCATTCCACCTGATGATAAAAGTGGCTCTGGAGTATTTTGCTTAGAAAGGTATTTCAAACCGTTCCACCCATTTAAAAATAGTGTTTAGGATTGTATTCTCATGGTATATTTTGGGTTCATTCTACCAATTTATGAATAGTGGAGTCTCTAAAATCAATGTAAATAAAATAATGGATTATGTTTATATCTAATAATGAGTTATGAAATCAATATTTACCTTAAATCGCTCTATGTTAACACATGTGTGCTTATTCTTTGATGTGAACCCATGTTTTTTCGTGTAACCTTACTTCATTTGCTTGGTTACCTTACTCAGTATGTAGCACACTGATAATCCTTTTTATGAGTGTTTCTCATTCTCACGAGTAGAGGATTCAAATGTATTTGTGCAGATTGATGAAGATCCATTGAATAATTTTACTATTTATGATGCTCTATGTGTGGAGGAGTGATCTTATGTATCATCGTTGGACGTAGAGTCATGTTATCCCGTGGTTAGCTTTACTCGGATACATTTTTGGACTCTTAGCTCCATGGTATCTCTTTTGATGTATTTTTGGATATTATATTCAGAGTTAATCTTGAAAATCGTATTTAAGTTTATGAATTTTCTATTTATTGTGTTTTATATTCTAATTATTTTGCTTTGTGATTGATGAAAGGATGGTATCGTAAGCTATATTTATATTAAGTATGGAAATAACACCCAACTATTTTGGTTTTATGCTTCCACTAAATTTTGGGGTGTTACAATAATGCCCTATGCCAACTCGATTATGTACTCACAGAAGGCAAACACACTAAAACTAGTAATCAACAATCACCTACAAAATAAGGTGGATTTGCTCATGGGAATGAGCAACACCCACGAAAAGGATCATCAATTGATATGTACCAAGTAAGGTAATAATACAGCCATAAATATGGATTATATTGTCTCATTGAAGAACAAGCATAAGATGGTGAAATATGAGAATTGAATTCAAGTTAGATAATATGATATAATCAAGATCTATAATTTTATTTATGTTGAGTTACAGAACTCCATTATTCTCAACCGGTGGAACGACATCAATAATATAAAACCCCATGCCATAAAGTGCCTTAACACTATTTTCAACCGGTGGAACAATATCAATAATATACAACCCCAAGGCATAAAATTCTTGGCCACTATTTTCATTCGGTGGAATGGACATGTATAACCTGTCTTGACTCATGTGATCTTCCACTTAAATTATAAATAGCTTATTGATGATCATGATTCTCCAAATTATTTATTTTAAGTTGAGTTTTGGAACTCAAATATTCTCAATTGGTGGAACAATATCAATAATATACAATATTCGGGTATAAAACTCTTAGCCACTATTCTTGTTTAGTAGAATAGACAAATATGATATGTCCTAACTTGCATGATCTTCCATTTTAAATGATTAATATCTTATTTATAGTTATTTATCTCAAGACCATCATTCAAACACACATATAAACATTCAAGGCACATGGCACATCTTAAGAAATATATATTTGAATCACATAAAACACAAGCATAATAAAACAGGTAAATTATCCAAGGACAAGGTCATATTCCCCCCAAGAAACCCTAAGTTAAGCATATAATCTTCCCTAGTACTCATTTTATCACCAAATTCAACACCCATCCTTAAAATATTATTATTAAAAACATGTCTAAAAATCAAGGTCTAAATCCAACATTTTACACATGTAATAATAGCCTACCCTTAGGGTCAATAGTTACCAAATTCCTACAAAACTCAATTTAAAAAATTTAAGAATAACTATTCCCATAAAACTCATATAACCACCAAACTTTATATACATTCCTAAATTTCAAATAATAACAACATATCCTAAAATTAAGGTCAAAATCCAACATTTCACACATGTGATAATGATTCCGCCTCTAGGGTTATTATTCATAATTTATGCCATTTTTTTCTTATTTTATTGGAATTAGATCATTCATAATCACTCTAAATATTCTGCATAATATACTAAACTTATTTTAACTAATTATCACATTAGAATACCCAAGATTTTATATTTAACCCATATTGACCAAATTTCCCCTAAGATAGCTAAAATACCCATATTTTTACGAAAAATTTACGGGTCCCAATAGAAATAATTTACAACCTTCCACATATATCATCATGAAACTACACAACCAAATACACACACATACACCCACCCCACATATCCCAATTCAAATATTGATTCATATCAGCCTTTGTGGTTTATAAAACAAGCTTAATCAACAATGTGCACAACACATGCTTTCACAACTTTCTCACTTTTTAATCATAATTCATGACATATCATTATAAAATTATCCATATAACAATTATAAACATGATACGACATACAAATACACATTGCACATGAAAAGCCCTAGCTATGGCATGTATCATTACTAAAAATGTCTCTGGTCTCTAAGAATGTTTGACCTATGACTCCTTCTCTAATACTACTGGAATATCACCTAGAAGCCAAAAATATAAAAATATTATAATTATGAAATGTAGATAAGGAGAAATAAGGAAAATGGGAGGGAGGAAATGGAGATTATCGAAAATGTAGATAACTAAGGAGATTGAATGGCTTTGATTATTTTGATAAATTGGATTTTTGCAATGGCAGTGAAGGATTTAAGTATGGTAAAGCCAATGGCTTTAGTTCCCCAAAGGTAGGTATAAGCGGCTCTAATAAAACCATCAATGATCATTAGGAAGTACTTAAACCCATTATAGGTACAAATTATATGTGTAACATCCTAAAATTTTATAATCTTTGCTTTTGAATATTTAGCCTTTTATTCAAAACTAACCCATAAACCTTAACCTAATGATTTTATTATTGAAATTTGACCCGTAATCCAAATAATTTATTAAAAAAATTTTCTAATTATTTTAACTCTTCCCTTCTTATTAAACCTATCTTAAACCAGATTAATTTTCCTAGCCAGTACCTAACTTATCCAAATTAAACCTAAACTAGAATAGATAAATTGCTACCCAACAACTATCCTATCCTACCTTTTCCAACCCCTCTCCCTCATTTAACTCCCTTACTGTGCCCCATATCCCACACAACCTTCAACATTACCATACCTCTCATCTGTCGAACCATGTTGCCCAACCATCTACATATAAATACTTACGTGCATGCACCTTTTTGATGTAGAAGAAAACACTCAAGAATTAGATTTCATAATTATGGAACAAATTACTCTTCATTTGAAAATTATCTCCTGTAAATTTGAAGACCAACGGATGGTTATGTTGCTCAAAACGTAATAAACAAGCAACTAAGTGTCTACGTGCATGTGCATGGCATGCAAGGAGGGAGTGACCACGTTCATGGGGAGTATATTGGCAAGATTTTCGAGCATTATTGATTAATTTATCTAATTTATTAATTAAGTAGTAAATTAGGATAATAAAGTTAGCATAAAGGTAGCATAATATCTTTTAGCTTAGAATCTTTTGAAATATGCTTTAGCTAGTGGTATAAAGGTTATATTATGCATGAATGTTGAGCATATTGTAGATGGAATGAATAATTGAAATTGAAGATCAATATTGAATGAATTCTGTGTGAGTTCAAACTCAAGCAAATCGAATATGTATGAACAGTTTGACTTGAAAGTTTTAATCTCTTCGTCTATGTGAATTAGAGTTTAATCCATATCTTTCATTCTATTCTTAATCCATATTTTCCTACGATAATTACCATCAAAATCCTACTCTAATTCATGGTTAATCAAATCCATAAATAGGTATACACAACTGAAACCCTAAACCATCTATTCGAAGCCCTAAACCATCCATACCAACTAAATGCCACCTTATTCCCTCTTTTCTAACCAAACCCTAATCCTAACCCTAAACTACAATTCTAACCTTCATCAAAATCCTAACTTTTGAAACCAAACATCATCATCAAATGCATATGCTAATTAGTATATTCCATTCAAACCACCATCATTGTTAAACCATCATCACCAAATCATCATCATCTCTCTTCTACCACATTCGAACCACCATCATCCTTATTTCATCACCTTCGAAGCATTAAGTTTTCAATTCACCATCAACTAGCCTTTATCATAATATCTAAACTCCATTCGAACCTTAATCCCACATAATTGAGAATTACACCCTACCACACACATCATCTTTCCTCTCCAACTCAACCAAACTAATCTCGCAACCGCTGCTCCTTTTTTTTTTTTGCGAGCCCTCCACCAGCCATAACCATGCAGCCCTCCTTCCCTCTCTCTTTTCTTTGTTTGAAATCTAACCCTCTACATCTCCTCAACCACATAGCTCTCTGCCCCTACTCCTCTTTGGTCATTCAATTTTCCCCTTAGCAAAAAACTCCTTTCCTCTCCCTTCTTATTCAACCTAGATTTTCTCCCCATCATTTTGCCCTAACTCCCCGATCATCTTCCCTAATCCCTTCTCAACCTTGTTTAGTTTAACCATCCCAAATCCTCTCATGCAGATCCGCCACCACCACTCTTCTTCTCCTTCTTACCCCTCCATTTTTGTGCAGGCTCACTAACCACATCCAACCATCAACACCACCCTCCACCATCACCATAGCCAATCCCCTCTTCTTCTTCTTCTTCTTCTTCTTCTTCTTCTCTATTGTTTCCTTGCCTATGCTCCACCACCTCCCTACCCTAATTCCTCTCTCCCAGTTGATTGCCACCCTAAACCATCACAACCTCCAGCTAGTAGCCCCAACTCTTCTTCCTTCTCCCCTACAACCCTTTCTATCATTCCCTACCCTCTAGCACTGGTCGTATAAATGTCATTGATCCTCCTTCTACTTCAGTAGCTTTTACCATATCCTCCCAGTCAAGCCATCCTCCACATAAGCCCACACACCATTTTGCCTATCGTGCCTCGACACCGTCTACACCACACCAGCCCTCTATTTTATCCCTCGTCACACGATCACCGCCTCACATACACCAAATCACCTCCTAGCAACCTTTCCATCCCCTCTCGGCATCGCCACCTCTAGCTAGTGCCACCACCCAGTCGGTCTCGACCTTGCCACCACCACCATTACCAACCTCCACCACCTAAACCTGCACCACTCAACCACCATATCCACCACCCCTACCTCGCCCTTCCTCCTCAACCCAGTCATTTGTTCGACTTACCCTTGTGCACCCTAAGCTCACACTACATGGTTTTGGTGTAATTTTTTTTTACCTATTTTTAATAGTAAGGGTATTTGGATAATTTTGCATAATAAATATTTTAATATTATAATTACTAATTTATCTATTAAATATTAATCTGGTAATTATAGTATTTTTTTAGGTATAAAAGTTTGATTAGCGGGGTCTTATAATTTTAGTAGGATACACATCATTTGTGTTTTTACTGGAAAGCATGTAACTTTTATACTCTACTAAAATGGTAAATATCACATTATAGATACTGTGTATGAAATATGTTAAGCATGATTCGTTACATTATAATTATGTGCTTATTATGATTAACATGAAAATCGGGAAAAATGAGCATGTTATCTTACATATTTTATGTGTATGAAAGTATGCCAAAAATTTTTAGATGTCGAGAATAATATATATATGTCATGTACATGTAAACAGATGGGTTGGGAATGTTTAGGTACAATTATTGTTGTTGGCGTGCCCTAGGGGTAATTTAGTCAATTTATGTATCTTATGATATTTATCCAGAGAAGAATGTCTAATGCATATTATATATATCATTGAGCATGAGATATGTGATTTTAGATAAAATAAAAGTACATGCTAGGGTCTTATATGTAGAATCATGATTAAGGGTAAAATGGTCATTTGGCTTATCTAAAAATTTAATTTCATGATAAATAATTTAATTATTATATTTTATCCTTTTCATGATAAATTAATAAATAAAATGGATTTAGTATTTAAAAAGAATGATAGTGTAGTGATTTTGATCTTAGGGGCATTTTGGTCATTTTTGACCAAATGTGGATAATTGAGTCTAGGATGATCTTAGTACATTTCTACGATTGACTTTAGTAATGATCATGTTTATGGCTATCTTTAATAAATGAGAAAATGAGTACAAATGGTTAAATATAAAAATCAGATATATGTGATTGATTGTGATTTTGTGGTCACCTTAATAAAATACTAATACATAAAGTAAAAGACCTTAAGCTCATGAATAATAGATCTGTAGGGATTACTACCCTAAAGGCGTGGTTTAGCTCTTTGTTGATTTTGAATTTTTACTAGTGTGCCTTAGCCCTATATCATACTCTATTTAGCTCTACGGACTTATTGAGGGTATTTATACTTATGGATTAGGTGTTCTTGCTGGTAGGACACTGTGTTACCTTTGTGTGCCAGTGCGACCAAGGTACCTTTGTATCCTTGGGTTGATAGTTGGTAGAATTCTGTGTTGCCTTAGGTGATGGTATAACTAGAGTACCTTTATGTCTCCAAATTGATTTGATCTCCCCTATAGTAAAAAAATAAAATAAAATAGAAATGATTGTTGGATTATTGAATTGGTCGGTAGTAGCCTTCGTGCCTACCTGTGGTTCGGTAATAGCATTTAGGCCTACCTGCACTTTGGTGGTAGGCTTTATACCAGCCTATGTTTTGGTAGTAGACTTTGTACCTACATATGGCTCAATAGTAGTCTTTGTTCTTACCTGAATTTTGGTAGCAGCCTTTGTGCCTACCTATGATGCCACAAATTTTTATTGGTCTTATGTCTGTGAGCCTGCCTGCGATATTATAGGATTTGTTGGCATTGATAATGAGATATGTGACCTGATGCATAATGCTAAACATATTAGATTAAGCTAAGTGTTAGTGATGGAATTGGGTAAGATTCCAAAAAAGAGGAAATTTAAAAGAAATTAAGAAGATAAAGAGAAAAACTTAATCTTGAAATACCTTCAAGATTAACCACTTATACTAACCAACTAAGGTGTCAACTCTTAGTATAAAGGGTGTAAGATTTTGGATGAACAAATAAGACTAACTCTAAAAGGGTTGCATCACATAAATGGTGTAAGAAAGGGTTGTATCATGACCATTGATATTATTAAGGTTATGGGTTGATGTCGATCCTAATTATACTTCAAAGAGCATCACTTGAATGTTTGTTTGGTAAGTTTTCGTTTGGTCAAGGTGAACGAGTATGATTAGTATATGGCCTTAGTGGTATTTGGTTATATGAATGATTATCGTATTTCAATTAACGCATGTATACTTTAATGTTTATAGCATGTGTTATTGGAATGCCTTTTTATGTATTCTATGCCAGGTTTTTATATTGGTTTGATATCATGGGTTACTCAGCACCATTGTATTGAAGGGTTCCTTTTATGGGCCCTTACCAATTCAATGGGTAGTGGTCTTTGGAGGTCGTCTTACAAGTTTAGTCGTAAGCTAATAGTTCGGGTTCAGAGTTTAGAACTATCTGATTTCCTTTTAGATATCTTTAATTTCAATTTTTTTGGACTCTTATGTTTCCTTATATTTCCTCTTTTTAAGTTTTGTAACCACTAGTGTGGTTGTTTTCAAAATGTTGTATACCTATTTGTTCTCTCTAGTCTGAATCATGTGACCGTGTTATTAATGTAAGCAGAGTAATGATTTTAGCACTATCACTTGGTATGAGAATGGTAGAGAAAATTACACTTGTACCAAGTATGTTGTAAAAACCCCTATGGTTTTCTATTTTACCTTCCATAATTAATTATTTAATCAAAATTTTCACGATATAAAAATGGGGGTGTTACACTATGAGATCTTGAGATTTCTATATGGATTAAATCAAAGGTTGAACTAGTATATGAATTGCTTGATGGAAAAGGCAAATGGTGTTGTAGATTTTTGTAGAAAATATCACAAGTAAAAATAAAAATTTTATTCATAGAATCAGAAATGTTGAACATTTGTTTAAGCTTATACATTGGAAGATGGATTAAACAAATATGTTATGTCATAACATTAGAATACACTTTATTAGAAGCAATACTACTCTCCGAATCATTTTCTTCTTGTCTACTAATAAATTTGGTGTTGTTCGCTGAAACTTCTAGAGTTAAAAAACTTATAAAGTATGTAGATGAGCTAGAAGGTTTCTATAGACAAAGGAGGTAAAGGTCTTTAAAGTGTTTCCCAAGAAGAAGAGTTTTTCTCAAGGAAGGGAGCTTCATGAAACACTCATTGTTAGAAAAGTAGATGGCTGAGTTTGTTTGCTCTGTGAGTATATCCACCGAGGATAAATTATACTTGAAGTTAAAAACATATTAAATATATTTTAAAAAGAGATTCTTTGTTAGTTTGATGAAACCATAGGCATGAACACAGACATTATGACCATTGGGAAGAGTAATAGAAATGGGTTTGGATATGGTTTTAATGGTTAAAACAATTCTCTACTTTCTTTCATGCGGTCAATAACACCAAAATCAAGTTCTCATGTGGTCGATAACACTAGAATCAAGTATCCACGTGTTTGTGTAAACCATAGGGTGAAATAAATACCTTAATGCAATAAATTTCTTAGAGACAGTTCGTTTTCCTATAAAGGAATACATACTAGTTATGTTTGGAGAGTGATTTCTAGCTTGAGGTGATTATATGGCCACAAAATTATCCCGCATCTTGCATTTGTTTAAGAAAGAACCCAGTTGGCTATACTGGCCATGACTTAGTTCCTTGCTAACTTGATTGTGGTTGTTTCTTGATTTATCTACTAAGTTTGCTGCTATAAACCTTTTTCTTTTGGTAAATTTAAAACATATTGGAAATCTTACTAATCTATAGTATTTTTTTTTTCGTGGCCTAGTTTTTTATAGTAGTTGCGAATCACCCTTTTTTCCCTCTAACCTTATAGAATGTTGGTAATGTTTTCTTTTGATAAAAATGTCAAAGAATAGGCCATCGAATGGGTTGATGCTTGATGAAGTCATCTTATGCCGTCTTTTTTCACTTACAACCATTGATTATTCTACACCTATATTGGAAAGTGGTTTCATTAGGAAGATACTTCCTCTCAACACCGAGCAATCATTAAGCCCCATGAGGAATTAAATGAGTTTTTGATCGTCATAGTGTTTTGTAAAAGCTTTGATTGTGTCATAGGTACACCACGGGTGCAAAGCCAGTATAGTTAATGCATCCCATAAGTTCTTCATTTTTGTGAAAAAGACTACCACACTGTCTAATCCTTAATAAGTAGAGGACAATTCCTTTTGAAGTTGATGCAACAAAAACCCATTTGAAGTGCCGAGTTTCTTATCCAACTCATTCCATATCTCATATGCCGAAGTAGTGTATATCACACTTAGCCATTTGGTTGCTCAAGGAGTCGAGCATACAATTTGTACACCTATCCCACTAAGCGTGAGTGGACTAACCAACTTCAAGTTGTTTGAGTCTTCCATAAACAAGATCAAGCTTGTTCTTGAATCCCAAATAGATCATCATAGGTATTTTCCAAGCATGATATAGGTCTAGGGTTATCAATGGAATGAAGATAAAGAGGATTGGATAGATCACTTACATTAGAGACTTGTTTTTGAGTATTCGACATTGAAGTGAGTTTCAAAAATTAGGTGGAAGGCGTGGAAGAAAAGTATAAAATAAAAATAAAAATGAGAGGATATGATGAATGTGCATTATTCAAATGTTCAAGAGTGAAGACCTTACTTTGATACCAAGTGCGATAAAATTCAAATAAGAAGAGAATATTGTTTTTATTGATAAATATTGAATAAACATTAGATTATACATTCAGTGGAGTATATATACACGACACAGTTAATTTGTAGTTTAAACAAGCCCTAGCGAATTAGGGGACAACCGATTGAAGTCATCTCAGATCTTCTCCTGTGATCTCGGGCATCGATTTAGGAGCAGCTTTATCAACCGGGAGTTGTTCGGGGATAGAGCAACACAAGGGTAACTACGAACGTTGAAGTGTGTGTGAGTGTGATACATAGGCTATACAAGCTATGAGTTTGGGCTTCTCCAACCAGTATAAGGTTCGGTTAGTGATTACACAAAGTTGTGAAAGGTAGTAAATATTATAGACTATCACCCTTTTAAAAAAATAATTTTTTTTTGAGGGAGTAGATAATATGAGTAAATATCTATCTGGAATAACATTTGAACGCACATGCAACATAACAATACTCCCTTTGTTTCATACTAAAGTGCGTATATTTTATTTATTTATTTATTTTTGAATACAAGTCATCTTTTAAGTTTTAATAAAAAAAATTATTGTTGTATTTCTTGTTATACTTTCTCCTGTTGTGGGTCCAGCCCACATATATTAGTGAAGTGTGTATTTTATTTTGTCCTAAGGAATGAGCATTTGATAGCATTTTTATTAATCTTGGATTAAGTCCAACTTGGGCTTATTATTTGGGCTTCTTAATTAAGCCTTTGGTATAAATACTTGCTTTATAAATTATGGCAAGATATGAGAGGTGTGAATTCAGAAAGTCACACGCACAATTAGAAGCCAAAGAAGAGAGGAAGACAAAGGGTTTGGAGAATATTGATTTGCGATTGTTCAAGAACAGCGTTCAGAAACTTGTCGATCGCCGGAGTTTTCACCGTTGGATTTTACTGAAATTTGGTCAGCTTGTTGGGGACACATAGGGCCTCATTTTGAACGGTTGTATCGTCATTTTGAGGTCTGGTTTATCTGTTATTGCAGCGGGACTGAACCTCTGATTTGTGGTGATATTCTTCACATTTGATCTCTTCTTACTTAAGCTCTTATGTATGTTCTTGTTGGTGGGTTGTGAATTGTTGTGAACTGATTTGGATGGTTCATTTTTCCCTCAATTTATCATAATAAGAGAAGGAGATAGGGTGGACTCCTCAAACGTCCCGTGGTTTTTACTCTTCACATCGAAGGGGTTTTCCACGTATAAATCATGTGTTGATTGATTCATTTTACTAATCTATTCATTTGTGCTTGCTGCCCATAATTGGTGATTTACTTTGGTGAATTATTTGTGGTAGATTTGGGTTATATTATTTGGTTGATTGTCTTGGTGTTGATCCTTATGGATATTGTCATATATTACTCGGGTCCTTTCATCTCCCACCTGGTTAATGTATTTTATAGGAATAAAATTGTTCAAGTTCTAGTGTATGTATTTTAGTCCGTGTATATATTATTTATTATGAACTTTAATACTATTTAGTATGCATTTTACAAAAGAAAAAATTATAGATGACGTACCGTAAAAAGAAGGAAGCAGAACGTATGATTCATAAACCCATCCGTCGAAATACATCCGCCGGTGCTCTGTTGGTCTTATAAATACGAGTAACGTTAATTAAGAGACTCAAGGCTTATAACAGCAATGATTAGTTTAACTTCAGGCTTTGCATAAGGAGATTAATCTTTAAAGATTCTTAATTTATCGATACCCTATCCGACTCCCGGCCCACCCCATCATATCTCGTGGTTTGAGTTTATGACAAGACAATAATTTACTGCAAATTAAATGAGTCAAAGACATTTTTTTTTTCCATATATATATATTATAATATTTTTATTCATTTAAAGATAATAGTAGATCATAATCAAAGATCGATAGGGATGTTGGCTATTAACTTTTTTTTTTCTTTTTCTAAAAAGCAACAGATTATGTTGGATAAAAAGGTAATAATTTAAAACAATAGTATAATTTGCAGGATTTTAATAAGAGTGGGGAGCCGAGAAACATGCTTCTCTCGGTTTATTAATTCACGTCATGATGATCTCAATTACCGGCGGTAACTTTTGATGGAAGCATGAATTTGCCTATGATTGAAGCAAATCCAGGTGAGAGACCGGCTACTGATTAGTGGAGACAAAACTTTAATCAATCCCAATAGATAATAAAAAAAAAAAAGAAAAGGGAGGCATCGAGTAAAACTTTCAAATGGATTTTATGTGTCAGACGACTCAAAGACATCCCGAATCTACAAATATTTAGGACTAAAAATCTTGGGTGTGTATTGTGTGTGTGTGTGTGTGTCTGTATTCGCTCGTCAAAATATGAGTGCCTCTGCGCGATTTGGCATAGTAATTATGTACGGGTGTTGGCTTTTTTGAGTCGATTTTTTTTTTTGGGTAGGGGGTGGGGGTCGGATATTTAGTAAAATTAAAATTGTATTAGTTGTATGGGCTTAAAGAATTTATTTTAGAGGAAAACAAACCACGAAAAGAATATTTTTTAATTAATTTATTTGTGATTAAAACTTTAAAATTATTTTATAAGTACAGACGGGTATCTCCAATTTATTAAGAGTTATTTTATATCTTAACTAAATATTGCATATGTTTCAAAATAAAAGATATTTTAGGTTTGTGCGTACAAATTTAGAAATAAATAGAAATGATAAATATGTCTATAATTAATATTTATTTTCATAATTAATGTCTAACTTATTCTTTTAGTCTCCACTTTAATAGCATTATTAAATGTAAGGATAAATTAGACAAATAAAATAAAATTTTATCTAAAAATTGTATAGGCGTCGCTCATACTTATAATAAAATTAAGCATCTCAAGTATGTTTTTATTTTAAATCGAAGGAAGCATAAGAGAAGCTGCCTAGCTTAAAATATACTACTATTTGTTTCAATGGTGAAACAAAAGCTAGTCCATCTTTAATTTATTGAAACTCGCTTTATTTCCCTTAGTGCACGAAGGCGGACCCTGCGTTTGATAACCTTATTAAATTGAGCTTTCCTAGATTTCAACCTGAGATACTAGGATTTTACAGTTTTCAAGCCTTCTATTACCCACCCACCATTTCCTAAATACCAAGGGTTAGACGGACGGATCGGATTAAGAAAAACGAAGCGGAAAGGGGACCTCCTCGGCGCACGAAATCGGGGACAACACAGCGCAAGGCAACAAGAGAGACTGAGGGAGCAATAAATGTGATCTAAGCAACGCCGCGTGGCGTGGGTGTCTCGTCTCTCCCCTCCCTCCGCCTCTTCTCTTCTTTTGTAGCGAAGCCGAAGAGCACTGCTCTTATTAGTATTTAAAACCTCTCCCCTTCGCCATCCTCCTCCCTCCCCTAACTCCCATTTCATTTCCTCTCAACTTTCTCCCTAGTCCCTCCTCCTCCCACCACCCCCCTTTTTCCTTCTCCCTTCCCCCCGGGCGTCGTTTTTCTAAGCTCATCTGCTCAATTCTCCGTTAGTTACAACGAACAACATCTACTACTGCTTCGAAGGTACGGTACCGCTACTCCTCCTTGGATTTTCTTCCTCTTTTGAATTTCCTTCTTCCACTTATTGATGCTGTATGGTTTATGGATGGTAACATATCATTATCAATTGTCATATCATCATTCCTCGTGCAGATTGGCCTCCTTTTTCAATCATAGTTTTTTGTTTTTCGGATCCTATCAGCAATCTCTGAAATGTAACATAAGCAATTTTTTAGGTTTCTTTTTTGAATTTTCACAATCTCACAATGTCTATCTGTCCGTCCGTGCAGAAACTTCGGTCTTCCTCCATTATTATTGTCTGCGGAGCGGACACACTCTCTCTCGACTGATTCTTCGGCCATCATCCATCGATTCCTCACAATCGCGTGCCGGCGAAATCGATCCGCGCCTGCTTTCTCTGATTTCACGACCGATGAATCCCGAATCCATGGCGTCGACGGCAACTAATATCGACGTAATCGATGAAAATGATACGGAAGCGTCGCAGAGGATTAAACGCAGAAGACTGCTCGATACCGAGAATCAAGATCAATCCAGCAGCGGCGGCGGCGTCGTCAATAGCATCAGATGGAGATCGGCGACAGAGCAGCAGACCTACTCCTCCAAACTCATCGAAGCGCTCCGCCACGTCCGCCGTCGTTCGTCTCCGCCGTCTACGGTCACGACTCGCAGCCGCGCCGTCCGTGAAACGGCGGATAAGGTCCTCGCCGTCGCCGCCAAGGGACGCACTCGGTGGAGTCGTGCGATTCTCAAGAATCGCCTTAAAATGAGGTTGAGGAATTGCCATAAGAAGGTCAGGTCTCCCGAGTCGAAAGCGGCTGTGGCGGGAGGGATGGCCGAGAGGAATCGTAGGCTCAGAGGCTGTAGTGGCGGGGGAGTGATGGTAGGCGGCGATAAGAGGAGGAGGTTGTTGCCGGAGTTGGAGAAGAGAGTTCAGGTTCTTGGTCAGTTGGTCCCTGGATGCCGGAAGTTGCCGTTTGCAAATCTACTAGAGGAAGCGACCGATTATATCGCCGCATTGCAAATGCAGGTTCGAGCTATGGCCGCACTAGCTGGGCTACTCGCGGCCAGGTCGGCGGCTGCCGAGGGTCCTATTTCGGAAGGAGAATCTTCGAGCCGGCTCGGATCATTAGGCTCACATGATGACGGCCGGCGTTAGCATTTTTTTTTTCTTTTTTAATTTTTCCCCTCTTAAGTAATTTGGTTTGAAATATTTAATTAAATTTTAATGTATTTTATTGTATACATTTAAAAACCTATTCTATTAGTGCTTTTCTTTAGCGCCCAGCCCACTATCGAAGCTACTATTATTTTTATTTTTAGAGATGTCTTTCTGAGAAATTGTTGGGTTGGCCAGAAAGACATTCACGTTCGTTCATGTGGGTTCATCGGAGAGGAACATGCCAACTAATAATTGAAATTTTGTAAAGTGACCGCCAACGTTTTTGTGGTTTTTTTAATTTTGCATAAGCAGCTGAAAAAGAGAGATTATTATCCGGTCCGGTCTTAATTTGTACCATATATTATACAGGTATTTATAGGATGATGAATACATGCTCTAATAATTTCTTTCTTTCTTTCTTTTTTTTTTTTTTACCAAAAATGATAATAAAAGAAAAAGAAAAGGGGAAAGACGTTCCACTTGGCCATAGTCTTCTGGTGGGGCGGGTCTCATCTATCCAAAGTTTTTATCTTGCGTTTATTTTGGGGAGGCAGTGATGGTGGTTTCCGCTTTGCGTTTATACCTGAGTCTTATGGTGCTATTTTTCTTTGTTTCATGCGTTATACAAATACCGTTGCGAGGTCATTATCATCAACTAGAAACTAGAAACCTTTCTTCGTCATTGGTTGGTTACTGAGCGGTTGATTAGAGGCAATGTTCATGTCATAAGGAAAGTTAGATGGAAGTTGTGATTGAATGAATTAAATGATTGAGGGAGGCGGTTCATGTATTAAGAATGCATTGCAACAACTGGAATACTCCCCGAATAATTGCATGTTCCATCTTTCGAGCTTTTAATAACTGCTAACCAATTATTCGTGCATTCCATGTGAGAAAAGTTGGCGTAACACTTAATTCATGTCAAACGTCGATGAATTATATATATATAAAAAAAAGTACACATGTAAATTAGGAGAACAGAACACACTTCTACCATTATAGAAAAATAGTACTACTTCTCAGTATTTGATTCTAAATTTAAGAGCTAAGTATAAATCTAATGACTGTGATTAAAATATTGAAAGTGAAATTATCTAACATTCAATTATATATCCCATCCGTCTAAGAAAATAAGTCATTCTAATAATTTATAAAATTCTTTGATAAAGTAATAAAAGTATTATTAAAATTACACTCATATTTTTCATTAGAAAATAATAAAACTTTTAATACATATATAATTAAAAAAAATGAGGGTGAAAATAGATACTTTAATCCTTATTAGAAAAAAAAAGTCATTTTCTCATTAAATTTTTATATAAAAAAAAAAAGTTATTTTAGAAAAGTAAAAGTCTATTTTTTATTTTTACCCTTACTTATTTTTTAGTTATATATGTAATAAATAATTTATTATTTTTTAATAATGAGTGTCAGTATAATTCTATGACTAATTTTATTACTTTTAAAAAAAGCATGGAAAACGATAGAATGACTTTCTTTTCTATACGGAAGAAATAGTAAATTTTGACTTTTTAAAATAATTTTTTTTATAATAACTTAATAATATAATAATTTTTTATTTGTAACGGACAAAAATTAAACAAATGCATAAAAAAAGATAAATATTTATCTATTAGCCTATGACTATCGTAAGCAAAACTTCAATCCCGTGAAAATCCTCTCAACAATTATTGTAAGACAATATATGCTATAAGATACCGTCTTTTGCGGTATATGTATATAGTACTCCCTCGTTAAAAGAATATAGGATACTACAAAGTTTAAAAATAAACTTGAATTATTATTAATATCTTTTATTATATATTATTTATCATTATAAAAATATATATATATATTATAAAAGTGTTTTTTTAATACATATATAATAATTATATTTTTAAATCATAATATATTATAATTCAAGAGAAACTAACGGTGAAAGTTTTTATTCTTTTATCGTACATTCTTTTAAGGAAGGAAGGATTGATATTAAGGAAGCATCACCGCCAAATCAAACTTCCATGTTACAATAAGTATGAAGTAAGCATAGTCGTAGTAATAATACGGGCACCTTTTTCTTTGGGCTGCCATGTGTTTATTGCCATGTTTGTTCCAACTTTCAACTTTGGAGCATGTGACGAGGGGTAAAATTTAGGGAGCAGGTGGGCCAGTGTGGCACCCCAAATAATTTGTCCTTTTGCTGCAGAGTAAATAAAATCCAAAATGCACGAAATAAAATAACTAAAGAAAATCAATAATAATAATAATAATAATAAAGCCGATTCAGCTTCCTTCGTTCCGCTGGTGATCCCCTGCTTTCACCGCCGCATGTGGATGACATCAACGTCCTCATGGATAGTGGGATACGTACACCATAGAGGTCATGTGGCTGTGCTCTACGTGACTACTTCTGCTCCTCTCCTTTCTGCTCCAATTCCCCGACTATTCTAACCCTCGCCCGAAATAGTAATAAAAAAAAGTTTATTATCTAGAAAATTTTATCATATTTTATTTTATTGAAAAAAAATGTGTTTTCATGAACCGGATAAAAAGCAGAAAAAGAAAAGTGGGAAAAAAATCTAGGATTTACTAGCTCATAAAAAATAAAAATATCACCTTGAATATAAATAATCTTCTTATGGTAATTCAATAAACGAACAGACCCACACAGCCCAGGAGAAGCAAAATACTCTCCTAAAGTTTATAGATAAATTTTCTCAAATACGCTGTCCCCTAGAAAAAGAAAAAAGAGAGAGGAAGAGAGAGAGAGAGAGAGAGAGAAGGAAAGGGAGTGATGGCGATGGTTTTGAAAACTCTTTAATCAAATATTTTGACTGATACAATTAAACTGGTACCAGTACGAAGCAAGCAGCAACTGTCCCAGACGTGCGAGACTTTATTGTTCCAATAAATCAGCCCACACACATGCTACTCATAAAACAGCAAAACCACATACAACCTCACATGCCTGCCTTAAGATTATTGTCGACGGCCTGCCTGTGGCACAACACAACGTCCACTTGATATTATTACTACAATTTACGCCTATATCATGTGATCTCAATTTATGACAGTTTTCTTATGGGCTCGAGATCAATTATTCAAGGGAAGGATAAAAAATATATGCATATGTACATAAGTTTATTTATGTTTGTTTGATTTTGACAAGGGACCAAGCATGTGAAATCATATCTCCGTTTTGGTAGGATTAGGAATATATATATTTTTATACAACCAATATACAGTGAATGTGTAATTATGTTGGCTCAAAATATCGGAGACAAATTTAGGATATTACTTTCCTTTTACGTAGAAATAAAATTGGATTAGGTATCATCATATTCATCAGCAAAAAAAATGTTTGACATTCAAATCCATTGTCTACACAATGGGGACGCAGCCCGAGCCAAAAAAAAAAAAAAAAAAGTTCTAAGCTCGTTATCTTATTCCAATCCTAAGAGATTTGATCTTGGTTCTCTTACTTCTCTTGTTGGTGGAGGAAGACAACCTGTGTTGTCTGTAAGTGCCCTTGGGGGTTTTAAGTTTTGACCAACAATTCTTTGTTAAGCTTACTTTGGCCGGGCAGATTTAAATTATCCAAACGTATGCATGACCGGCCTGCTTCTTGTTGGCCTAATCATCAAATCTCACCGTAACTTTTGCCGACGGATATTAAGTGATGAGCACGAAAGAATTGAGGTGAGAGCTTGAGACAATACCCACAACATGGATTTAGAAAGTTATTGGGAAATTTTTCAGATGACCGTAAGAAAATATGCTGAATAAAAAAAAAATGCAAGTTACCAAACTTAAATCATTATTACTATCATCGTAAGTAATTACAAAGAATAAAGAATATTCAAATACATGTTTTTATCCTAGTTAAGATTATCAAGAACAACCATATTGATTAATCCACTTAATTATTGAATCCTCACTCTTAATTTAGATCTTCCTATATCAAACTTCTAGATCTAGAAACTCAATAATTTATCCTCAATTCTTGTTATTCACGCCCCATTGTGAATTATATGCACAATAACAACTTTATATAGTACAGCCATTTATATAGGCTAACGGGATCCTAAAACCAACAAAATATAGAAGATACATACATAATTGACCCCCAAAAAAGATGTGAATGAAAAATGAGTTGAAAAGATATTACCAATGAATTAGAGCCATCAACACAATCATGTCAGCCAATACAACCCCCTGGTGTCGACCACTATCGACGTGTCCACCACCACGACCACTTCGTGTTGATCCTCTGACTTCTTTTCTTGCTCTATCTTCACTCCTCGTCACCACAAGCATGTTCCTAAACAGTTTACACCCGTGCTGACCTTTGAATAACTCATTCTCTTCATTGTCTTCTATTCTAGGTCATTTCTAGCCTTCGACACATGAGCTTGAATTCTGACAATCCTCCCTTAGACCCACATTTTTCCGCATTCATGATCAAGCCACATAATCATGGCATCATTCTCCAACTAATGATGCCTCCCTTCAAACCAAATTCCCTACAATTATGATTCTCACAAGATTAAATATATTCCATTTGGTCTTCGTACCAAACGAAATCACGTTCCTTCATTTTGTGACCTCCATCCTACCAGCCTTCATGTGAATGGCATAACCCAAGCCATTCAACCTTCCCAAGGAAATCATATTGAAACCAAGTTTTAGAATGTAGCTCACCTCTACTACCTTCCTGATCCTCTCATTATGGGTCTTGATCTCGATCTCTCCAGTTCCTTTAACTTTGACCTCTTCCCCATTGGCCAAAGAAACTGAAATCCCATCACATGGCTCAAAGGATTTAACCCAATGATCCAGCAATATATGCATTCAGACCACCCTAAACCCAATATCCACTCATTTTGTCATGAATCTATCCCATGAACTAAGAGAACATCACCAATATCCTCCTCATCTATTATAGTCCTGGCGTAGTCCTTCTCCTTCTATTCTTTCTTGTAATTGATACACTTATTCTTGATATGTCCCACCTTATTACAATGAAAACACTTAATATTTGGGTTATACTTCTTCTTACCCTTATTGGATCACCCTCATGTATAAATAGTAGATCCATCCCATGAAGTAAATCTCCCTTGTCATGCCAACTTTTCTACCTTGAGCATAACCAATATGGTTTCTATAATACCCCAAAATTTTGTAATATTTATTTTTAGGTGTTTAGTCTTATATTTGGAACCTAACTCTAAAATCTTATCTTAATTATTTTTATTAACCCTTATTTTGTTGCCTAAACAAATTCTTTAAATAAATTATCCTAATTATTTTTACCTTTTTTCTTTTTCCTTTTTCCTTAACCCTCACCTTTTAATTTTTTTAGTTGCTTTTCTAACCAAATATCCTAACCTAACCGCCCTAAAAATAAAACTAACTAAAGCCTAGTCTAACTCCTACCCCCTAGCATTTTCCTCCCCCACGCAACCCCTTAACATCCCCATTTTTCTCTACCACAAAGCCCTCCCCATATATCCCCTACATTAACCCCTATAACTCCTCTTTCTCCCATTTTTCTTTCACAACACCACCTTCTACATATGACCTAACCTTTCACACAACTAAACCTTTTAGAAATAGAAGCTAATAGCAAGATTGTCTAATCCCTCATCCGTGAAGGATTCATCCAAAACTCTTCTTACCCTTCTTGGACAACCTTCTTATATACAAACTAGATCCATTCCCTAAAGTAGAGCCCCTTTGCTAGGGTTATAAATGAGTCGAACTCAAACTTCACTTCAGGCTTGTTTATTAAATGCATCGAGCTCAAGCCCAATAAAGTTTGGCTTAGCTTAATAATAGCTTAAGCTCGTGAGCTTGGACCAACTTGATTCGTTAAAAGCTTTGTTCAACTCACTTGTTTAGTTAAATGAACCAAGCCCGAGCTTTTATTTCAATCTCATTTATTAAACTAGTCGAGCTCAAGCTTAAGAGTGTTCGGTTAGGGTTGTCTCATTTATAGCCTTACCACGTGCCTTGCCAACTTTTCTTCCTCGAGCATAATCGTCAAGGTTTTCTCTAGAGAAAGCATATTCTTTCCAATAATAATATTTCACTAATTAATTTTTCTAAGTTATGGGATCACAAAATACTCTTAACTTGGATAAAATTAATTAGATAAATATGAGAAAATAAGCGGGCATACCAATAGGGCTGTTAACGAACCAAGCCGGCTCGTGAGCTTTTTAGGCTTGGCTCAACTCGCTTATTTAACAAAATAAGATTAAAAATTAGGTTTAATCTCGAATTGATTATTAAACAAGCCAAAATTCAGCATAATAAATTTAGTATCGAGCTCGTTTATAGTGCAACAACTCATGAGCTTGGCTCGTTTACCACAAAAGCTCATGAGTTGGTTGGTTAAAAGCTCAACTTGGTTATAAATAAGTCAAGCTCAAGCTTTATTTTTTGGCTCATTTATTAAACGAGTAGATTCCAAGCCTATCCCGGCTTGGTTCGGCTTGACTTGTTAATAGCCCTATATACTAGCCTATGCACCAACCATGCATGCATGGTGGCACGTCCAGCCTAAGCACAACCAATTATGGTAAAATGTTTAGCCCAATCCCAACTAACTATGGTGGCACATCAATCCTAAGTCCAACCAGCTATTTTATTATTATTGCCAAGTACTATGCCACCTGAGAAGCCAAATCCGCCTTGTTACCAGGCTGATTTTGAAAAAGAAAAAGAAAAGAAGAAGAAATAAGATAAGTGGACGGTGGAGTAAGCAAGAAAAGTTAGCTATGTCAACTTTGGGTAATAACCATCTCAAGCTAATAACTAGCCCAAGTCAACCATATCTGTTGGACAAAGGTTGAGCCCCACAAATCATATTGTGTTCATTGACTAAAGTATGATGACTGATTAATTAAGTATGGGAAGTGAGTGATTGATTGTACTTTGATAAATCAACTTATATGGTCAGCCATATGGATGTATGGGTGTCTAAAATCAGGCCATAACACCCTCCATGTGTTTAACCTAATCTAGTTACAATTAAACTCCTTGTTAACTTGTATTAGGTAACTAGATTGGTCAGAATATAACTAAGTAGGTAAAGGGAAGGGTAGAATGGACTTTTTGTACAAATAACTACTGCTATAAATATGGGTATTCTCAACACAATTGGACACACTACCCCTTGAATTAAAATAAGATTTTTGAAGCTCCCCTATTCTCTCTCTTTAAAGTTGAGTGAAAACTTTGTTTTGAGTGTAAAATCTCACAATTTTTATTTGAAGTGTTGAAACCTTGAGTGGTAGTTATGAGTGTTTAGTCTTTGGCAATACCTTAGATCAAATACTATCCTACTTCTCATCCCTTCTCTCTTTTACTTTCAATGGTCAATTATCCCATAAGCCACCATATTCCATTAAGCATGTGCCAACTTATTTAGCATATGCATCACCCCATAACTAAACCTCTTCTAGAGATAATCTAAGAGTGATGCTACTTGAGTCTCATCCTTGAAGGATTCATTCAAACTCTTCAATTGTGTGATCAATACATTGAATAAATTTAGATGATATTGTAGGTCACCTTCTTTTGCATTCTCAAGAAAAAGTAGACCCTTCTTAAAAACACCTTATTCGCCAACAAATTCTACACATAAATCTTTACTAGCCTTCCCCATAACTCTTTCTAGATCTTCTCCTCAAGAATAGTGTTCTTGATTTATATAGCTATGACCAATCGGATTTTGCTCGCTGCACATAACTTCATATCTTCCCACTTGACAGTATCTATATCTATTGACTTCTTATCTTCCAAGGTAATGTGGAATCCTTGTGGAATAAGAAGATCCATGATCATACTCTTCCATACTGTAAATTTTTTCTTGTAACACCTAAAAAATTACTATTATTTTTTTTATTTTAATAGAAGCTTAACACCAAGTTAATTGGGTGTCGTTGAATATAATGTAGAACAATTATACATTAAAATTTGATAAACATTGATGTGTAAGATTATGGATGAATTATTCTTTACAAATATACAATCTTTTTGCTTGATTTGTAGATGAAAAATGTCAACCAAATTTAGAAGAACTTTAAAGTTTTGGATGTTTTCAATACACATATAATTGGAAGTTTTTGATCTTCTCCAAGATCAAAGGAATTATAAAAAAAAATATGAATTTCTCTACAGAACAGTTCTTAAACTCACTCAAGATTAACCTTACTTGAAGGGAAAAGAAGGAAGATTAAAGCTCTAAGAGTTTTGATTCAATGCTCATTCATTTCATTAATTGATAGATTGATGTTTTCCACTGAATGTAAAAGTATATATATACACATATAAGGCCGAGATTAACCTCCATTAATTAAGCCCAAATCAATCGGCCTAATTAATAAAGGTTTAAACTAACACATGTCCATATAGTATATATAGTGAGTTACAATTACAATGATAAGATATAACAAAGCTTACATAAAATATCAAAGCTACATAGAACCTAATCATGATAATACAATGAGTAGTCAAGTAGTCAAGCGTCATGTCTTGTAGCATTGTCTTCCATTCCATTTTCTAACCCTTGAATTTTCATTGTCTTGTACATTATATATCATTGGTGAAGTCTTCTTCTTGCAAATATTTGCAATACCTTCAAGAATCACTTGATGAAACATTATTAGAGTTATTATGAAGGTGTTCAAGATTTTCAAGAATAATTTGTACCATATCCAAATATACTAACTATTGTCTCTCAATATGAGAAGAATGAGATAGAGATGCTCTTGCATCATTCTCCATTTGTAAAGAAGAATTTTTTCCTCAAATTAACATCACTATAATAAGAAGATAAATTACCAACGTTAAAAGTCCTAGATACTCCTCTATAGGATTTTAGTATCTAATTCATAAGTATTGTTTCCAAATTTTCTTAAGATTTTAAATGGTATATTTTTTCTTAGCATTAGTTTATTTATTTTTATTAAGTTCGGAAATCTTTATTTTTTTTAGTGTAACCATACTAAGTCTCCTGGTGAAAATATTTGTGTAATTCTATTTTTATTTAACTTGGTTTTGGTCTTTAGCATTATATTTCTTAATATTATTCTTTATTTGTTCATGAAGTCTTAAAGAATTCAATTCTTTCTTTAGCATCATAGTTATGAATGTCACATTTCTTTAATGACAACGTATCAATAGGTAAATATGGATTAACTCCATAGACAACTTCAAATGAACTCGATTGAGTTGTAATAGAAGGACTCCTATTATATGCAAATTCGTCATGTGTAAGTTTTATATCTCAATCATTTGTAATATTATTAACTAAACCTCTAAGTAAAGTTACCAAGGTCCTATTAATCATTTCGGTTTGACCATCTATTTATGGATGATGAGATGTACAACTTAATACCTAACATGTGCCAAAGTGTCTTTCAAAAGTAACTTAAAAATTTCACATAGTTATCCAATACTATACTTTTAAGAATATCATATAACCTTCCTAATTCCTTGATATATAAATATGTCACATGAGTTACGTCATCTATTTTATTACAAGGAATAAAATGTGCCATTTTATAAAATCTATCTACCACCACTATAATAAAATCCTTTCCACTTTGCGTCCTTGGTAAGCCTAAGATAAAACCCATACTAACACCATCCTATGGTTTTAAATGAGTATGCAAATGTTTATGAAATAATTAATCACTAAATTTTTGGTGATTCCGTCCTAAAGAACTCTATAGTTAAGCGTGCTGGTCGTGGAACAAATTTTAGGATGGTTGACCCTCCTGGAAATTTTTAAAAATTTTCTAAAAATTTCTCTAGAAGCACGTGAGTGAGGACAAAGCATGCTGAAGGGACTCGTGTTGATCTGTGGGGCCAGCTGATCAATCTAAAAGCACTCCAAGGTAGCCTCCGAGTGGTTGTATTGACTCAGAGTGCTACAGTATGATGAACTTGAAATGAATAACCACGAATAAGATATTAATCACTCATTGTAATACCCCCAAAAATCATAGTTGAAAATTTTCATTTAATCCAAAAACGTACGTAAGCACAGGGGGTGTTACCACCGTGATCAGCACAAGCCTAGCCCCCGACCAATCTCACACTAACCACAAAGCTATGACACATATCCTTTAAAGCCTCCTATGTATATCCTAAAGGGCCATATCACATAAGCACTGCAAAGCACAAGATACATTATCATTTTACACATGCCATAAAGAGAAATCATACATTTACCTCAGCTCTACATTGCGTTACAAGTAAATTTTGATAATCATATAAGGTACACAAACATATCATCACACATAACATACAAATCATATAAGACACATATTAGGCCTTAATCATATCCTTACCTAAAACGAAACCGGGCTTGGAGCACGCTCCTATGCCTCCTTAGGGGTTAGACTTGGTTCACCTATAAGAGGGAAAATACAAGGGTTAACTTCCCTCTTATTAACATTTTTATTATTTTCTACTTACCTCTATTTTAACCTAGTATTAGAGATAATAATAATAATAATAATAATAATAATAATAATAATAATAATAATAATAATAATAATAATAATAATAGCCTTAGTAGTAAAAATAAGGGTATTACCCTTAAAATGGTTAATCATGCTATTATTAACCAAAATAGGTTTAAGTAGTTATATTAGTCAATGAAAAGATATTATTAACAATATTAGCAATAATAATAATAATAAGGTTAGAATAATAATTACACTAAATAAATTATTCTTAAAGGGCTAGGAAGGTTTAAGGCACAACCTAGTAAAGGTGGCAGCGACGGTGGCGTCTGTGGTGGTGGAAGTGGTGGTTTGGAGAAGGTGGGGCTTTTAGGGTTGTAAGAGAGAGGGTGAGATGGTGGTTGCAGTGGTGGTGGATTCTTTGGGCTAAGAGGGTTGTATTAGTGGTGGTGGCGCAGCAAGGGTGGCACATAGGTGGTGGTGGTTGTGGTGGCCGAGGGTGGTGGAGAAGGAGGGTAGAGGAAGGAGAGGGATAAAGGAAGAAAGAAAGGTAGGGGAAGGTAGAGGAGGTTCTAGTGGGTTGATTGGGTGGCAGGGGAGGTGGTGATTGTGAGGAGGAAGGGCGCACAGCGGCGAGAGGGGCTGTGATGGGGTGTAAAGGGTAGGTTGAGCAGCCAACTTTGCACACGTAGGGTGGTTTGTGTAGGGGGTTCAGGGGTGATGAGTGGCTCTTTTTGGTGGAGGGAAATGTAGGGAAGGGTTAGGATGGTGTTTCGGGCGGCGATGTTGTGCGATGGCAGTTGGGGTGGCGTCTAAAGTGGTGGCGGTAAAAATGCTCTAAAGTTTCTAGGTAGAGTAAAGGAGGGCAATTGGGATCGATAGGGGGTATTTATAGGCTAAGGAAGGGAGAAGGGGACAAAGGGGGAAGAGGACAAAGGGCGCAGGTGTGGCAGAGCTTGCCGGCAGTGGTGGCAGGGGCAGACATGGCAGGGAAGAAAAAAAGGAAAGAAAGGAGGGCACGCGAGGGAGGCAGTTGGGGAAGGTTTAGCTAGAAATGGGAAGGAAAAAGGCAGGGAGAGAGAAGGGAGGAGCAGAACGGCGGTACAGTGGCAGAGGGGGGCGGTGGTAGGTTGCAGGTGTGATCTGCAACACGAGGATATGGAAGAATGGAGGAGGAAGAAGAAGGGGGTCAGGCCGGCCGGTTGAGGGAAAGGAAAAGAAAGAAAAAGAGGGAGATCGGGCAGGCGAGGGAGAAATGAAAAAAAGCGGGTTAGGCCGTACAGGGGAGATAAGAGAGGGAGCAGGAGTTGGGCCGGGCGTGACCCAATCTGGGGAGGAAGAAGAAAAAAAGAAAAAGGAGAAAGGAGAAAAAGAAGAAAGAAAAAGGAAAAAGGAAAGAAAAAGAAAAAGAAAAATAGGTTGGTTGGGGTCTTTAGGATATTTTGGTATTTTTAAATATTTAAACATAATAAAAATTAATAAAATAATAATTAAATTCCTTTTTATATTAATTTAGAAATTTTAGGGTAAATTTTTCCTAAATTCTATTTTAATTAGAAAAATACCCTAATCTTCCCTAATTAAATTCTTTATTATTTTCCTCCTTTTTGTTTTAATCACTCCCATTATTTTATTAAAATAATATATTTAATTAATTTTACTAATAAATTATTATTTTATCATAATTTTCTAAATTAGGATTTCGAGGCATTACACTCACAGTGAAAGATCATATGAGTCATGAATAATTGTACTTGTACATTCCATTATATGAGAATAATGGCTAGGAACTTTATGCCCTAGGGTTGTACTTATGATACCACTCTACTGGTTGATAATAGTGGGTAGAATCTTTATGCGCTAGTGTTGTATTTATGATAAATGTTTCAATGGTTGATAATAGTGGGGTCCTTAAACTTAAATTAAATAAATCATATGACTGATCATAATCATTAATAAGATATTAACCTTTTAAAGTGAAATACCATGTGAGTCAGGACATGTTGTACTTGTTTGTTCCACTGGATGATAATAGTGGCTAGAAGAATTTTTCTTTGGAGTTGTATATTATTGATACAATTCCACTAGTTGAGAATAATGGGGTCCTTGACCACAACGTGAATAAGATTATCTTACACCCTACCTAACCTAGGCATATGGTATGCCTACAATTTGTATTTTGGCTTCCGCAATTAACTCTTTTAAATGAAAATTTTCAATCCTAAACTTTGATGGTACTACAAGGGGTATGTTGTTTGAGGTGTGGACATAGCTAGGGGTGTATTGTGTGAGGTGTGGATGCAACTAAGGGGTTTGTGTGAAGGAGACCGAATATGGTGATGAAAAGTGCAGTTGCATGATCTTATCATGTTTCCAAGGAGGAGCCATGTGAGGATCTAATGTGACAAAGGTGTTGTAGCGTGAGGTTTGACAAATTTTGTAGACCTTGTTGCATGAAATTGGCGGAGAATGACAGGGACAAAGTGGAATAAAATCAAAGATGGAGAGAGGGAGTCAACGGAAAGTTTGGTGAGGCTTTAAATGAAGTAAGGAGAGAGGAATGTGGGGTATTTATGGTTGGGAGGTGGTGTGTGAATGTTGTGAGCAAGTAGAGGGTTGAGGCATAGGTCAGGGATGGTGTGAAGTTGAGGATGGGGGAGAGGAAAAAGCGTGCGACATATCCCAAGAGTTGAGGAATGTTGATGCGAGAGCATCTTCATTTGATGATCACAATCTCGTCATTAATTTTTCCAAGTTTGAGAGCCACAAAACTCTCCTTACTTGGATAAATTAATCATCTAATAAAACCTAGTCATATAAGCCTTTTCAACCTCCCTTTTGTGCCTTCCACAAAACACCCTAAAAAGGCCACCATAAGCCATGATTTTATCTTAAGTTTTCCCACCTTTTTAACCCATTTTCCTCTAATATTTTAGGAATAAAAATTCGACAAAAACATAGCCCATTTGTACCCTTGAAAGCCACATAAAATAGCCACAAGTCCCTCTCAAGTTGAATGTCAAGTAATTTTCAGCACTTTGGAAGAACGGCGGGGAAGAACAAAGAATGTTAGAAGGCATTCCTTACTTCTTTTTGTTACTTACAATATTAAAATGACATTTTTCTCTTTCCTTTTGAGTAATATAGCTGCTATATGAGTTAGAACATGTGCTAAGTAGGAGGGCATGTTCGAAATCTGCTCGAATCTTCCCATCCATGACCGAACCTCATGGCTGGAATATTAAGTATAGTTTCTCTTTTGTTTTAGCTCAAATCACATGTATTAGTTGGATAAGATGTAAGTTTTAATCCTTCACTTCTTGTATAAGTTTTAAGGATAGAATGAAATAGAAAAACACAACTTATTGGCCTCATATTTTCTCTCAAAACAACTGAGAGTATCTGCTTCAAATCTCAAGTGTAAGAGTTTGAAGATTTGTAAAAATCTGCCAAGATTTATCCTAAGAGTTTAAACATTAGGTTGTTTATATAATAATTGATTCTACAGGTTACCAAGAATCAATTTTTATCCTCCTCCCTTATTTCTCTCTTTGTTTTGGTTATTCTAAGGGTTATTGGAACACCATCACCTAGCAAGACCCAAGGTGGATCTCTTATGTATAAAAGATGATGGTGGTGATTATAAATTTAGGCTTAGGTAGGCCTATGGTTGGAGGCAGAACCGAAGGAAATGGGAGAGGGAAGGAAGAATTCATGCGGGGTAGAAGAAAAAGGAAAAAAAGAAAAGAATAAAGAAAAGAGGTAAGGGAAAAGGAAAAGAAGAAAAGGGAAAAAAAGTTTAAGATTAGGGTTAAAGATAGGTTTAAAAATTAAGATTAAAAATATTAATTATCCGAAATTAGGGTTAGGTATTCCACAATCAATTCGTGTTCCTCACACCCTTGTTGTGTGAATCGTATGTATAATAACAGCTCTATATAATAGAGCATTTTATATAGGATAATTGGATTCTAAAATTGATAAACAAAAGAAGATATAGGTGAAACTGACCCCCCCCAAGAAAATTCGAACAGAGAACGAATTGTTAAGATATCGCCATATGAATTAGGATCACCGACACAGATATGTTAGCCTACGTGGCTCCCATATGTCAATCACCAATTTTGTGTCAACCAACACGGCCACTCCGTATTGATCACTGGTCTTCTTTTCTCGCTTTGTCTGTATGTTCATATTAGCGGACGCTTTTCGTTCGTGTAGGACCTTTTTTTTTTCGGTGTCTTCAACACTAAGTCATTCTTATCTTTCGGCACACCGGTTTGAAATCCGAGAAAAGATAATTAATTTGCTGTTAAATGGTTATTCGAAAGAATGAAACATGCCCGAGCAAAAGTAGCATTAGGAAAAGAAGAGGAAGAAAAAAGGAGGAAGGAGGGCGAGGTTGAGGGGAGGGTCCGAAGGTGGGAATGGAGTATAAGTCGACTTAGTCGAGTAGTAGGACCGCGTCCTAGGCTACAAATCACGAACAAACAGGAGCGACGGGGCCAAGGGAGATACAGGAGACCCCACGGAGTTCTGTAATAGAGAAACTCAGCCAGATAATTAATTGAAAAAAAAAAATATGGGGTCGAAAATGACGAACGTACGTGGAGTCCGGTAGGACCTTAGGCCGGTGTTTGGAAAATCATTTCTGTCACAGACTACTGCTTTTTTCACGACTACATTCTTTTGTCAAAATACGTCGCTAGGTTTTATGATGATAAAAAATACGTCAGATATATAATATAAAAGCAAATATCATCAACGAACGGTACATGGTAACAATTTTTTCCAAACAGAAGAGAAACTAATAATAGCCATATTAGTTTTTTTATTTATTTTATTTTAGATAAAGTAAATGAGGCGAAAGAGTACATACATGACATAGCATATTTCTTAAGATAATATCTCATTTTACACTGAACAAAGATCTAAAAATGAATTCCCCCCCCCCCCCTCCCCCATTCAAGCTTACAGTTATCAATATTTATTCTACTCATATAAAGCAGTAAGGGATCCAACAAAAAGAGAGAGAGAGAGAGAGAGTGATAGTGAGTGTTTGTTTTTGGGAAAGCATGCATGTGATGAGAATGAGAGGCAGATCACATAGAAAAACCGACTCAGAGGCAGAGACAGAAGCACTAAAGTTGGGAGGGGAGAGGAGGGAACAGTGGAGCCCCTCCTTCCCATCATCTTCCTTTTTCTGCACATGGCCATTCTACTTCTAAAGCTCTTTTCGGAAACCGGTTCGAAACGGATTTACAAATCCGCCCCCGCAAAGATACGTAAATCCACTGAAGCAGGCATATCCGTCGTATTATCTTTCATTTTCGTACCGTGCAAAACTACAACGTGAAATGAAGCTCAGTAGGCGGTAGAAAGTACTACTACTACTACTTCTTCCGTGTTAAAAAAAAAAATATAAATAATTATTCGGTCAATTTAAATAATTTTTTTTTAACAAATTAATAAAAATAATCTTAAAATTATATTCATAGTCTTTATTGGAAAATAATTTTTTTTTGTTTTTTTTTACTATAATAAAAAATTCAATAAAAGAATAAATTTTTTGTTAATAATAACAGCAGTTGGAGTTGGGTTCCCATCCTACATTAATAACCATCACCAACAGCATTCAGCAGGGGATGAGGAAGCTAGATACGTATCAGGTTTTACCTTTTTAAGGGCCAACACGTGTGCCGCATTGAATAGCGCCAGTTTTCATTTTGTTGGATTGAGCGGAATTCGTGGGTCCAGATGTACTTCGAAGGGTAGTTTGTGTGTTTGTGGACGGCGTCTCTTAGACTCTGTGTCTGTGTGAGTGAGTGTGAGAGACAGAGAGAGAGAGAGAGAAGGCCAGATGATAATGATGACGGAGAAGCTGATGAGGAGAAAGAAAGGAACCCAGGGAGGGAGGAAGGAAGGACCACGTGCAGGGTGTTTTGTTTTCGATTTGTTGTGTTGTGGCCTCCTTCTACGACTCCAACAGGAACAGCTAGGTAGGTAGTAGCCGCGTACTGCTACAACTACGAAGACAACAACGTCAACAACAACAAAAGCCCACGTACTCGAAAATTAAACATCTGGCCTGCTCGTTGGTGGGGAGGAAGGGGCCGGCGGGCCGGGACAGAGAGAGTACTTTGCGGTTTCAGGCATGTGCTCTTTCTTTTACACTATTTGATTCACATGCAACCATGTGCCCCCCCCCCTCCCTGCCCCTCATCAATTAAATTTAAATTAAAGATGTAAGACGAACGTACTCGGTAGTCGGTACTCCCTCCCCAGTCCCCCCACCCCCCCCCCCTCTTTATTAGTCATTACATCCATTGCATGCTCTACCGCCCCTTCTTTTGGGCTTTTCGGGAAACTAATTTTTGGTCCGACTTTGTTACAAGTAATATTAATTAAATATTAAAATACATATCTAACAACTATAAGGATCCAAAGAAAGTACCTCGGCGAAGAAAAATGGAGCCAAACCGTGGGTTATGGTGTTTCGTGCGTTGGTTGAGCGCCGAGAGACGCCGTAATAAAATAGGTACGTGCGTAATACAGGAAAAAGATGTCTCCTGCTGCATCGTCTGCATTGCGTGATCGATGACAAAATAAACGTGTGAAATAAAATAATAATAATAATAATAATAATAATAAATGTACGCTTGAGATAGAAAAAAAAAAAAGAAAAGTAGTGAATAGTAAAGCTCGACAACGTTATTTGCGGTGCTACAGATTTTCCCGACACCGTTGTCCTTATTCTTCAACCAATTCTGTCTTTCGTTCCATAAATCAGTGCTGTTCGCCGGTCAGCACGGCCATAAACGCAGGAAGGTACAATACCTGCATGATGAGATACCGCCCAATGCCCGTCGTCCGCCTATTTGTGTGCCGGTACCGCACGAAGAACCGACAGCACGTGGCTGTTCCACCGCCTCCGCTGCTACTGCAATGTCACGTTAAAGACGCACGCGCCCCTTGCTCAAAGAAATGAGACGGAGCATTCCTATCTTCCACAACCATCGTCTGACTTGACTCCTGCGTTGTCAACAACACAACACCCCTCCCCCGTACCTCCCATAAAGGGCTGAGAATTCAAGTATTAAATACCTCGTCAGTCCCATCCTTCCTGGTATAACCACGTGCCTTTGATGACCATATAATTTAATTTTTTTCCCCCCATTGTGGATCATCTTTACGTCATTTCTACTAACGTCGATTGTCATTCTACACTAACTCCTTGGAAGAACAGTGATATACGTTGCCGTCTGTAATTTCTTACGATCCCTCATCGCCCAACAGCGAGATCGATTCGCATACATGACTCGAGTACGCCCTCACCCTCTCAGATCAGCTTTTGGGCGCGAGTTCGACCAAAGGGCTTTAACTTATAACCCTGGTGGCAGTGATGCCAACCAATTACTTTCCTTAAAACCATAAAGCTAGCCTGCGTAGGCACCGGACTGCGGAAGTAAATACGTTAAGATTCCAACTTGGTCAAATGTGGCACTAGCTAATTAATATTATATATGACCCAACGACACCATGGGCTAGCTTTCTAGGGTGAATTCTATTCAAGGGTTGTAAAATAATGGTATCACTTTTACATTCAAACGGGTTTCACGATGATCTATGTTCTCCTCTTTATGATATGTTTGATCAACACTTTATTTTGTATACATTTATTTATATCTTTATTTGTATAAATTTATATATTTAAATTTTGTAGATACACCATGAAGAAAATTATTGATAGTAAGTCTAGTAATGAAGTAGGGAAGAGACGACAAGTAGACTTGAGATAGAATATTTATAATTATCCTATCGACGAGCATGCGAACATGTTTCTCATATACATTCCACTCGTCATTTGTAATTGTATTTCTATATCCTACAACAATTGGAAGCATGGTCCAAAAGATCACAATAAACATATTTGGCAAGAAATCACATTAAAGAATGTATTGTTTGTTAATTTTTGGATGTCACATGTTATTAATTTTAATACATTAACAATGATATACATATCTATGCCTTATTTTGTAGAGAGTGTTTATCATTCCAGAAGCGAGGAATAAATGATTTCTTAGACATCGCGGTGAACGTCTAAGAACATTTAGAGCATACTTGGCAGATAAAAAAATGTATAGAAAGAAGGATGATGCTTTACGAGCAAATCCCCCTAAGCATGATGGTTTTATTGATCAAGATAGCTGGGATCAATTTATTAATGTCAAGAGCGTTATAATCATATTGCTAAATTAAGTGCATATTTTGGAATTACTTTTTATATCCCAAGACAAGAATCCATGTACCTCATCCATCAATATTAGTACATTATGGAAGAATGTTAGAGCAATAAAAGATGTATATCTTAATGAAGATGTACAAGACGTTACCAAATGAATTGTAAGATTGAAGCTATCCCTAACCCTAGTTAGTTTTCTTAGAGCAAACTATTATACTATGTTTATTCATATATTCTAAACTGCATAAATTACAAGATGAACTTGAAACATCATATTCTGTTGAGGGTGAAGATTAATATAGCATTGTGTCACAAGTAACATAATTGAAGAAAACCTAGGAAGACACAAGGGTCTTAGATTAGAGGTTACAAAGACAAGTGTGTGTGGTCAATCAAGTGGAACTCGGAACATCAATGACCAAGTGGATCTTCTTACCCAAAATTTAATCATGTCATTTGAACGGATGGCCGCAATAGAGAAAGAGTTGGCCTCCATCAAATCTCAAAGGTATAAGTCATCTTATTCATATTCATATGATCCACTTCACATAACCAATTTAAATAACATTAGAAAAAATTGTGAAGTTGATACACGTTTTTTTTTCGAGGTAAGTATGTATAATATATATATATATATATTATTCCAAAGTTGGTATAAATATGACTTGTTAGATAATGACCTATAAATTCTTTTGGTGAAAAGAAGGGTATGCATCAATCATGATACCAAAACACTAAGTGTTTATAGGTCTATCTTGGCCCCAAATATATGATGCACATATGTATTGATATTCTAATGATTGGAGATGTACCATTACTTTGTTATAAAGAAGGTGATGAGGCAGCTATAGTGTTAGAAGCTCATAGAAGTTTTGTATATTAGTCCATATACTAGATACGTCTCACTATTAAAGAGGTAAGGACATCCTAAACCCATCTTATACCTAACATGTTACACACATTATATATACCTATATATATATATATGATTATTATATTTTGAGTATGTTATGAGCTTATTGGTGTGTGGGCTTATTTTAGGGTGGTAATAATTAATATATCTGAAAGTTTCTTAAAATTTAAGTGTAAGACTGAGTTTGGGATTTAGATGAGTAGCCTCGAGATAACCTCTAAAGTAGGGTTTGCACTGCATGCACTTCCTGTTTATATATGTGATTTTGCTACATCAATAGTATGTGGCGAGGATTCTTTTTACTTTATAGGTAACCTACGGATCCTATTGGGAGTATCGATATGTAAGGATAGAGTATTCGTTAGTGGTTTTGAGATGCTTCCTTAGTCATACTTGTAATACCCCAAAATTTACAATTGAAAATTTTCGTTTAATAAAAAGTTTAGCAGAAGCGAAATCACAAAAACGTAAATTATGGGGATATTACCACCACACTTAGTACTAGACCGGTTCACTTCTACCGTTCCAATACCAAGTTCTAAGGCTAATTGGGAAAGACATCAAACACGAGTCGGTAATTAAAATGAGCATTCATAAAAGAAAGGAGTTGTTAACCGTACAAGAAATCAGATTGTGGTAATCAAAAGGTACAGCCCAAAAGTACAGTTTTAAAGTACCAAACGACAGAAAACATCATACAACAGAATAAAACAAAATATAACAATACAGGAAAAATAAAACGGATGATAGACTCCGACCATGTCACTCTCGACCCCCAAGCTAGGTCAAGGCTCAACTCTCAGCCTCACCCGATGCCTCGTAAGAGTCGTAGGCATCGAAGATAGAATCAAGGACCTACACCAAGTCTGAAGGCTCTTCTACTCGTGGAAATGAGCAGTACCTACGAAATGGGTGATCAGTACGCTACGTACTGAGTAAGGTAACCGTGTGCTAAGGCCAAATATACAAAAATATACAACATAGCATACATGGCATAGTCATATAGCATGCAGTAACACAGATAAAGAAGGTCGGCTATGGTCCGGATAACTTATTCTTTAGATCTCTGATAAATATAATCGATTTACATCATAGTCTTTATCAATCCATTCGAGTACGGGAACCCCACTATTATTCGCCGGTGGACCGGTCATGTAGGACAAAATGCTCCTGGTCACTATTATTTGCCCGTGGACAGGTCATGCAGGACAAAATGTTCCTGACCACTATTATTCGCCGGTGGACCGGTCTGGCCCCGACTCTCATGGTGTTCCACTGTAATTACCTCGTGTCTTTCCCATGTCTTATCGTCATTATGTTTGGCTTGTTGAGCATGAAAACCCCCACTATTATAGCCGATGGAACGGTCATGCAGGGCAAAATGCACCTAGCCACTATTATTCGCTGGTGGATCGATCATGCAGGGTACTCCGGCTCCTGGCCACTATTATTCGCCGGTGGACCGATTTGGGTCCGACTCAACAATCTTCCTCTTTAAATGATTAGTGTCTTATTCGAAAATTTTTTACCCTTGACATATATGCCACCAAATCTTCTACTTCTATCCTCCCAAGAGGGGCTTATCCCATATCTTGAGACTCCGCCACCCCCTAACTGCCCCGACATCCCTTTCATATTCCATTACCCACACTAGAAGCCCAATTCCAATGCAGATGGGTCAAGGCCCACTACCTCATACCACTAAGCCCATTCATAGTCCTCCCTAGGGTTTTCTCCAAAAAAACCCTAATTTGGGCACATGCGGCCCATCCTTCTCTGTCTCACACGACCCAAACTACTTTAACACTCCACACGTCACGACCTTTAGATTCAACTCTCCCCTCACTCATCCTCATTTATTTTTCTTTTTCCACCTTCTCACATTAGGGTTTCCTCCTGAACCCTAGCCTGGTCTCCTACGCACCCTTATACTGTCCCACGTACTATTTTTCACTCGAAGCCCACAGTCACCCAAACGACACTTCTATTACCTTCCCCACGCCTCGAGGCAACTTTCCATACGTAAAGTTTTCCCCCATACAGACTCTAACTATCCAATGCAAAACCCTCGATATTTATCATGCCAAACCTAAAATTCCCATGCAAACCCTAGTTCCTCCCATACAAACCCTAGTTTCTCTTACTCTTTTATTTTATTTAAATCCCTCCTTTTTTTATTCACCACTCATGGATCATGGGTTATTTAGGTCATTCTTACCTACGTTAGCCAACTTACTTCCCCTTGGTTATATAATTTTCCCATTTTTCTTTTTCATGCCTTCATCCCACATCACCATATCCAATACCCTAGCATACATTTCCTATGGGCCACGTCATGTCACAACTTGCAGCATATCCATATTAGCACATATTAGAAGAGAACACATGAACATACCTTTGTTCGAAGCCGCGCTACACATAAAACAGCTAAGATAATAGCATATAGAATACGACATATAATTATATAGGACATCCAAGGCATGTAAGACACATAGCTCACATTCGGCCTTAGCTACACCCTTACCTAAAACGTCGTCGGGCTTGGAGCAAGCTCCTACGCCTCCTTAGGGTTTTGACTCGATTCACTTATAAGGAGGAAATATTATGGGTTAATCTCCCTCTTACCAAAATTACCATAATTTCATATCTTACCCCTATTATGGCCTACTACTAAGACTAATAATGGTAATAGTAGTTTTATAATTAAAGGTAGGGTTATTATTCTCAAATTAATTAGTCATCCCACTACTAACCAAAGTAAGTCTTATTAATGTTCATAGTATTAAAAGTAATGGTTTCAATATTACTAATAATAATATTATTGTTAGTTTTTGTAATGATACTAGTATCAACCCCAACTTCTAGTAATAATAATAATAGTGATGAAAATAATATAAACGTAATGACTATAATGATACTTATATTAATAATGCTAGTAGTAGTAATAATAATAATAATGATACTAATAATAACAATAATGATAGTAGTAGTAGTGATAATAGTTTCAATCTTGATAATAATGCTAATAAGGTTATAGAAATCATAATAATAGTAGCCTTATGATAATATGGTCAAGTGTAATAGCATAATAATAATGAAAATAATAATAATAATAATAATAATAATAATAATAATAATAATAATAATAATAATAATAATAATGCTAGAAATGATAATAACAATAGTGGTAATGATAATGGTAATAATAATAACAATAACAATAAAAATAATAATAATAATAATAATAATAATGTTAAGCATGAAAAGGGGTGATAGTACTATAATGGCCACCATTAGTATTAATATTATTAGTAACAAAACAATGATAATAATAATGATACTAGTAGTAGTAATAATAATAATAGTAATAATAATAATAATAATAATAATAAGGATAATAATAACAAAGTTGTAGGCTTTTAAATAATAATACCATTAATTAGAAATCTCTCCGGAATAAGAGTTAGAACATAATAATAACAATAATAATAGTAATAATAATAATAACACTAATAATAATAGTTAATAATAATACTATTAATATTAAAAATCATTAACACTTTTATACAAAAGGTTTAAGGGTTAAGAAATTGGGATACCACCTAGGCTTGGTGGTGGAGCCGGCAGCAGCGCCGCGGCGGCGGCGGTGGAGGAGGAGGAAGAGAGGTGGAGAGATGGGTGTGGAGGCTAGGGGAGAGGGAAGTAGGGGGAGATGGAGGTGTGGGGAGGTAGAGTAAGGTCCCCTTGTTGTTTTGGGAGGGGGTAGAGGTGGCGTTATAGGTGGTAGAATCGGCGGCAGATGGTGGAAAAAGGGGCGGCGCAGGGTTGAAGTGGGCTGTTTGGGAGGGGGACTTTGCACGGCTGGGGTGGCTCGTGCAGGGCAAGGCAAGAAAGGAGGGTGGCTCAGTTTCATAGAGGGTGGTACAGGGAAGGTTTTGGTGGCCGGAGTGGGCTGTGGTGACGGTCGACGGCAGAGAAACGGCGGTCTGTTTGGGCGGTGGCTCGCGGGTCAAATTTCTGGGCTGCTAAGATCAAAACCCGAGTATGCCAGGTTAGGGAAAAGAGGGAAGAAGGAAGAGAAGAAAAGGAAAGAAAAGGAAGAAGAGAGGGGGGAAAACAAAAGGTGGGTTGGGCTTAATTAACATATTTTGGGTATTAAAAAATATTAATATTAAAATAATAATTAAATTCTCTTTTTAGGTCAATTTAGAGATTTTGAAAGATTTTTCCTAAATTCCATTTTAATTAGCAAAATACTTAAATTTTCCTATTTAAATTATGTATTAATTTCTCCTAGATTTACCGTAATTAATCCCCTCTTATTTTAATAAAAATGGTTTATTTAATTAATTTTCCTAATAAATTCTTATTTTGTCATAATTTCCTAAATTAGGGTTTGGGGTATTTCAATACTGCTTTGAACTGATGTCTTAGCTATTAGTAATTTGACTTTAGTATTATTCCCTCTTAGATAAAATGTGACTTAGTAAATTGTGTGATAACCTAATATGGATAAGAATAATCAGGGGATCTCACATGTGTGTCGATTCAATCATTTTAGTATTCAAATTCATGTTCTAAGTGTTCAAGTGATTTTAGGGTGTTTGGACGAATAGTAATGAGCGGTAATAAATAATGCCGAATAGTAATGAACAGTGGTGAATAGTGATTTCATTAAGTATTCTATATTTTATGTATTAGTATATTTTCTTATATTTTTTTCACTTTGGTGTATTCTATATATCTTATATGATTGCACGTTATCTACTTTTAGTAGAATCAGTTTACTCAGTACGCTTGTTTTATTGACTTTATTCTTGTTGCTTATTTTTTTTTTCAGATGTTTTAGTGGAGGTCGACGTCATTGAGGACGTCGTTGATTTTTTTAAGTTTGCATGAGGGATTGGGTTAGAATAGGGGTATCCAGTACACCATATCGGTGTTATTTTTATTATCTAGATATAGATTTTCTCTTCCTATGTTTTGATACCTCTCTCTATATATCTCTTTTGTTCAAAGTTCTACGCCTTTTTAGATCTCTGTGGGATTTCTATATATTTGTCTCCTTTCTGTATATATATTTTGTAAAATCCCAAATTTACTACTAAAAAAATTTATTTTAAACAAAAGTATAATAGCAAATTAAATGGGTATTGCCGCCATAATTAACATAAGTCTGGCTTACCTCACCATTCTTATGTCAATCATGAGGCAAAATGATAAAAAGTAAGTCATGATAAATAGATAACGAACGAAGTTTCATAAACATAAATATATGTTGGAGATTAAATTCGAGTACAATATTTAAATTACATGCAAGTGAGATACCATGGAACTAAGAATCTAAAAAGGTATCCGGGTAAACAACCATTCAAATAACATGATTATACACCCGAAACCCTAGTGTAAAAAATCACTTCACCCCATATAAAGCATCATATGCAGCAAAATCATTCAATGAGTTCTCATTGATCTACACAAAAATGTTAGGGCCATCTACTCATGGGAATGAGCAACACCCCTGAAAAAGATGATTAGTACACTACGTACTGAATAAGGTGACAATATTGTTGAGTGAGGGGTACAGATAATTACATATATTAACAGGTAAACACATATGTGAAATACATAAAGCATTGCAAGGTAGAAACTGATGCAGGTCTTATTATTAGATACAAAACAATTCATTCTTGTATTTACGTTGAGTTCAGATACCCTAATATTCTCAATTGATGATTAATATCTTATCAATGGTTATGGTCGTTCTCGTAGTTTATTTTAGATTGAGTTTAGGGACTCCACTATTTTCAACTGATGGAATGGTTATCAAAATACAACCCCATAGCAAAATTCTCTTGGTCACTATTCTCTACTAGTGGAATGATTATCAAAATACAACCGCAAAGCAAAACGCTCATAGCTACTATTCTTGTCTGATGGAAAGAATAAGTACAAACTCATGTGATATTTCACTTTAAGTGATCAATGACTTATTAATGGTTGATTTTATAGGTACAAAACATAACTAAGGCAAGCAAGACACCAACATACAGATAACAAGTTTGTTCTCAAAGGTCAAGATCCTTATACTTCCCCAGAAACCCAAATTTCGCATTTTAAGTATAAATTCTTCTTTATTAATCTTTTATCTGCTAGATTTATTTTATCTTCCTATAATAATAATAATATTATTATTATTCTTAGCATACCTAAAGTTCAAAGTATAACTCCCACCTTTTATACATGCGATAATAATCCTATCTTAAAAGTTACTATTTACAATGCTTATAAAATCCTAGTTCCATAATTAAATTATAAATTTTCCCATAAGGTTCATATAATTATCAAATTAAATATAAATCCCATAATTACCATTATTTACAACATATTTGAAATTGTGATCTAACTCTAATGTTTCATACATGTGATAATAAAATTTCCATTTTAGGATTACTATTCCTAAATTAAGCATCTTTCTCATTTTGTGGGACTCATGTTATTCAAGATGACTCCAAACATTTCATATGATTTTCCTTAGCATATTTTAAATTATTTAACACAACAAAATATCATGACTTTTTTTTATTAAACCCATAATGATTAAAATGCACTTACAGGTAACCAAAAGCCCTTATCTCCCGAAAACCTTATATATATTCGGTATCATTATTTCCAAAACCTCCATTTATCATCATTCTTATTAATATACTTATTTTCCAATTACAATACCTTATTAAACCCATACTACAACCATATGTCACACAAAGGTTTTCCACATAGAATGTTATTGTAACGATATCGAATAGTTTTCAACTTACTTATTTGTTTATTATTGCATAATATCACATGCTTATATTATAGCATTAATAACATAAATTTAACTACATAATAAAAATAGCATGTTATTTCACACAATTATACATAATATTTAGCACAAAATCTCTAGACTGCGACTAGTATTCTTATAAAAAAGGCTATGGTTATTAAGTACACTTATATTATCCCGCCTCTTCCGAAACTTCTATTAAATCACCTAAGGAACAATTAAAAATTCCATTAGGATTTAATGATACAATTAAAGAAATATCTACGGCAAATAAGGGTGGAATAAAGGGGAAAAACCAAAACAAACTAAAGATAGTGCTTCAGGAAGCTTTGCACAGCAAAGGGAGGGTGCTCGGTCAATTGTGCTGAAACAAAAGGAGGGGCAAAGACTGATTTAGCCGAAGGTAGGGGATGAGGACCAATGGCTTTGGCCGGTGTATAAAGGGATGGAACGGTAGAGGAGGCCAAAGATGGGGTGTGCTTTGGTGGATGTGGCCAAAGGTCATGGGTATGGTTTGGTTGGTTTGGTTGAATGGTAGGTGTGGGCTGTTGTGGTTGGTGTTGAATGGAGGGGGTAGGGAACAGAAGTATTGGTTTGTGGTTAGGGGTGGTTTCGATGTGAATCAATGTTGCTCAAGGGAGGAAGGAAAAGTGGGGTGTTTCGATGGAGTATCCCAAAAGTTAGGGGGTATGTTTGACGAGTTTTGTTGGTGGTATGGGTGAGGGTATGGTGGAGGTTGCTAGTTCTTAGTGGGTTATTTTGGTGACAGTGAAGAGGAGGGATGATTTGGTAGTATAAGTCTTCGATAGAAAAATGATGGAGGGAGAGGGTGGTTCGGCATTTAATGTGCCATATATATAGAGACATGCACAATGGGGGTGAAATGAGTAAAGATGAAGCAGACACGATCAATAATAGTTGCAACAACCATAAACATGTAAGGAAGGAGAGGAGTGGGAGTTGACGCGTGATTGAGCATGGCTTAGTAGAGGCATGGTTGAGACAAGGAAGAAGCCACATATAGGAAGAAAGGAAACAGGAGAAGGAAAAGATTTCGACCGATAGTGGGAAAAGGAAAAAGGAGAAGAAAATGGAAAAGGAAAGAAAAATTAAAGAGGAATGAGAAATAAGTTTAGGGTTAGGATTTATAATTAGGTTTAAATAATTTAAATTATGGTATTAGAATGATTTAAATAGAAACTTTCTAGGGTTAGGTTTAGGTTAAAATAGAGATTACCCAAAATTTAGTTTAGGATTAGATTAACATTTAAGGCTATAAAGTAAGGTAAACCTATTATTTTCTAATATTAGAATTATATTACGATATTAATTACCTAGGATTAGGTTTAGCTAAAATCTGAGGTATTAAATAGTTTTATTTCTTTCCCTATTTGTGTTATAACTTTTTGTTTGTTTTGTGTTTGAATATTTTAGCCTTACATTTTATATAAAAAAAATGTAAGGGAGTTAAACATGTATGAAATATGGCAGTAACACCCACATATTTGAATTAACTTCTACATTAAAAAAAAGAATTCTAAAAAAATTGAGGTGTTACAATATGAATATAACATAAAAATTAAAATAATAGTTGAGTTCAATATAAGTATATAACCTAGATTATAATGATGATGAATTATAAATCATACCTTAAAATAAAAATTAATTGATTTAACTGAATAAAAAAATGAAACTTGAAATCCCAATCATAAATTTACAATACCTCTAAAGATTAATAAATAATAAAAAATGAAGGGGAGTGATATAATGAAACTCAAAGAATAAAATAAATCGAAATAAGTATGCTCAAAATAATTAGATTTGATTACATCTTGGAATGAGAAAAATGGTACAAGCACGACACAAATTTGAAAGGATTTAAATTAGATCCAAACCTGACCCCAAAATAATTTGAATGTATTTGAAACCCCAAAATCCAAACCGAAAAAAGAATAGTTCGTATTTACCCGAATGCAAATAAAGATAGCAACGAGGTAGGACAATGACAAAAACTCCATCCCCATACCCAAAGCTAATAAAAAAAATAATCTCCGAACCCATCTTGATCCCCTTTTTTTTCTTATAGGGGAATCTTCAACCTGATCCCTGCGCAGATCAAATTTTCATACTCAATTCGATTCCTAATCCATTTTCTAAACTTGAAACCTAACCCAAAACCTAACGTCATCCCTGAAACCTAATCCCATTTTTTTTCACTACTTATTTTTAATCTAGATAATATATATATATATATATATACTCTGAACCCATCCCCGCTCCAATCCTGAAAAAAAATTCCAATAAGAATCCCCAAACCTGAATAGAAAACCTCCGATAGGGTTGTGAACTCACAAGAATTACCAACCCCAAATACAAAGTCAACAGATCTCAACCCGACTTGCTCCAAAGGGATAGAATAATCCAAGAACATTCGACTTCAAAACATTCCAAGTCAAACCCAACCTGAAAATATTACCTGAGTTTATCTCGAACTGAGATTATTTAATCATCATATGACTTGACCTACTCAGCTTTAAACAGGATTGAAACAGATAACTAGTATTTAATGTCTATTTTTCAAAAAAAAAAAATCTATTCCAATCAAGTAAAGACCTAAAATAGATATTTTTTGAAACAGTTTCTTTCATTTAAAACAGATTATATAAGGCACTTAGAATATAGTGTTTTCTCCCCCTCCTATAACTCCATGCAAGACGAGCGTAAAGCTAGATTTGTCATTCCATCCTGACAATTATTAACATCCTGAATTAAAAGATTCATCGTAGGCTTATATGAAAAGACTGATGAATGGTGGTTAAAGTCTGCATACCATACCATCCTCCAGTGGGATCAGATTGGGCTTCAAAGTGATGCCTCGACTCAGCCGTTCATGATTGGCAGGACTTCAAGATCAACAACTTCTGACCTCACAGAAGCTAAATCGTTGTTTGAAGAGTATACCCCTCAGTCAGTCAAGGAACGTCGTCGAAATACTATGTAAACTGGGAAGTGCATACCCGGTGAGTCCAGATAAAACTAACATTGTATGGAAGTGTAGTAGGATTACTATATTACTCGTCCAATTTAGGTGGTGAGACGGATGTACAATCTCTACAAATAATACTAGGAAAGAATCAGGGAGCTCATTAGCAAGTCATAAAGCCTTAGTTCAACGAATTCCGTAAACGGAAAACACGAACTTAACGCAGAAATAGCGTTCCCTTCCCAGTCAAACCTTATTCAAGGTTAAAGAGGAAACAAATTATTGCACCTATTAACATTGCGGTTTTATTGGCAGTACTATAGGGCATTATTACGCCTGAAACAATATTTCCCAGCACAAGATGGGTTGAAGTAAACAAGAAAGCACAGAACACGTTGTATAAGAAAACTTAGCTCAGAGCTAAACAGCAAAACTCCCTTTTGCATTTCCATGATCGCAAAGAAGACTATCTGTCTCTCAAGATAATAACCAAAACTCCCATAGCGCTAGTTTGATGTAAGGCTCGGCAACAGTCGGTCAGAGATTGAAAGTCACGGTCGAACCAAAATATGCTTCTGGAGAGAGAACAAGTAAAAAGCACGTAGCAACGCAGTTAGGATGAGCTTGGCATGTCACTTACATGAAGCCGTGAGTCCTTCACTGTTTGAAACGTGAACAGGTAGGCATGTCATACAGAGAGCGTCACTTGCCTCAACTGTTCGAGGTATGCATTCATCCAAACTATTTTTTCCCATCATAGAGTGATTTCAACAATGAGGAGGGTAGCAGTTAGAAGTAGCAGCCCCCCCCCCCGGGGGTAACATGAAGGGCTTAAAATAATTAAACATTGAAAGACAACTGACTCTAATCTCCCTGAGGAGCCTCTCTGGTAGGTTTCTGTATATTTGCAGGCAATGAAGATGCATAATGAATAGGGATCGAAGTTTTCAAACTGCACTCCCAAAGTAAACTTTAGTGAGGCATGGTGGCTTTGGGATACAAATTGAAGCTGGAAATTTATTTCTGCAGGGCCATTTCCAAGAGGATTATTAGGCCGAGGTAAATACTGAGCTACACGCATCAGGTGCGAAAATGGAGCAGGCGGTTTCATGACGGACTTTGTGAACCTGCCTACACTTGTATTACGGGTGCAAGCTCCATATGCCTTATGCAGTCATCTATAAAGATCGTGGAAAGCCACTTTGCTTCGGAGCCAGCAGCAATAAGAGCATACCAAGAAAATGTGTTGCTGGTAACTGATGATGCTTTACCTCCATGATATGGTCTTTAAGATACTCCAATAAGCATCAACAAATATGATTGAAAAATTGATCTGCCCACAAGTTAAATCAAAGATGTAGAGAGGGTGAATTTCAATGTTAATAATAGGCACTCAAAAAACATTTATTTCATTCAATTGACACATATCAAACAATCCATGCACTTCCATTGTTTTTCAGTCATAGCAACTAACTACATGGAGTTTAAGACAGTACAATGAGAATCCAAGAAACCCCCAAAATGTTACAAAGAGGCATCGATGTCTAGCTGCAGAATGATGTGATTGTGTGTCCTAGCGTCCAAATTACTAATTGAAGGTTAAGGCTTCATACTATCTGCTCGAGGCCTCCATAGTCCCAACCTATATTTGTGAGCGTATTTCAGTATCAGCTTCCTCTGAAATGACAGAAGTTGAAAACTTTGATGTTAGAATCCATCCTCATTAGAAACAGCATTGATTCATAGGGAGAAACAAATTGTCACCAAAGTATTATTTAGTGAATAATTGGAAAGGAAAAAAGAGCAAAGATTTACTATCCATCTTACAAATGAATACAGCCTACTACATACTGAAGCAATAAACCAACTAACCAGATATATTGAATAAGAATCCATAATCCAGCACATTAAGAAAATTCCTTAACCAAACTTCTTAAATAAACTTTTATTGAACCATCAAACTGTATAGCAACACGACATGAATTGTCCTTCTCAGTTAAATCAGCCCACATCATCTTTAGGCAACCATACAGCATCCAATCTTTCAAAGTTTCTATCCAGCAAATATGCAATCACACATAAATGTACCACCGTCAGATTCCTCCAGCATGAAGGTAGCATACCACAAGATAAAAAAAGTATGCCAAGACGCCGCTTATCAAAAAATTAATGTATAGCATCAGCATCAAACACAGATGTGAACAGCATGAACAATTAAACTGGTTCTGTTTCAAAGTATGATTGTGACCTAAACAAAATGAACCAAAGCTGCACCTCAGTGACCAGAATCTATACTCAAATTCGTACATTCACATTAGTCACATAGTCTATGGGTATTCATCTTCACCACTCCAGAATCTCAGTTCATGGTATCTTACTTGATAGATTCATCGTTTTTCGTCAAGCATTAATTTATGCATGGAAGTAAAAATGATAACGGGACAGCTTCCACAACTAATTCCAATGCTTAAAGATGGTCTGACGACTATAGTTGACTTCAAGTGCCTCTTAACCAATCACCATCACCATGATATGAAAATAACCGACCATAACTGAACGGAACTAGATATGCCGAAGTCCCAACAACTAGAAAGCAACACTTGCTGAAGAAAGAACAGACAAATCATATGCCACAGTTACAGGTCAAACCTTGGAATCCCACAGAGGAAATAGCATTAATGTCATTCCACCACGTTTATGTAACCTACTTCCTAGTCCCTACTCCCTATCCCTCAGGCAGCTAATCTTTAAGAAAGTGCTAAAATATCTTAAACAAACAAAAATTGATATAAATTAGTCAAAATAGCCAAATGACTAGTTGTAGTAGGGTAGAGCTTAGTTACATGTTTACAAGGAATGCCAAGCTTCTTGAGCTTGAGAGTACGAGTGAAAAGTAACTTCTGGAAATCTCCAATCTCGGTTTCCAATTTTGGAACATGAGACTCCACTCCTTTCCCGATCCCATTTAAGAATTCAGGTATTCCAACGTTTACTGCCCAAGAAAATAAAAACAAAACAAATAACATAAGAAAATATTACTTCCTCATCCATCCAAATTAGACTGCTAAATCTCAGATTCATTTACTATCCTCAGACTAGAAATTTTATGTTCAATATCATACTGGGCAATAACAAATGGCAGAAATTTTAAGTGCAAGAGCAAATTCATTTACCAATGTAAGGGGTGCTGGCTTTAGAGAAAAATCTAGAGAATCCAGGAGCAGATTCTGAAACTGGAGCTGGTAATTGTGCTGCAAGTGAACTTCGTGATATGAGTAAGACTTGTCTCCACGCCATAACTGGTTCTGGTTGGCTTGAACGTCAACACGATACACATAAAACCCTTTCAGCAAGCTGCAGAGTCAGAGGAGTAGAAGCGTTTAAAGAAAACGCAGGCAGCAATTACGGTCAGCAGCCCACTGGCTTTGGTGCCAGCTGGATAGGATTCGGGTTTGTACCCCATACCCGTAGTAGTGGAACTCGAATGGGTGTCCATTTAGGCCGCTAGACATCTGTTACAGGTAACCGGTACCCAACAAATTATCCGTTACCCGATGCAAACCCCATTGACTGACACTTCCTAGTTTCAATAAGCAAAGAACGACCGCAATATTTTTCTAATCTAATTGCCAAATTCATTGCTTCCCGGCAATTTTCTCAGAAAGTGCAGAAGAGAAATTGCCTCGAATTATGTCAGCTAAGCGTTTACCATAATCCAAGCAGATGAGAAAAGTTATAGAAGGATTTTTCGGTTTCTCCTCAGACAATATTGACTTTAAATTTTGAAGGATAAATTCATATCTCATCTGTATGTCGAATTTCTCATCTAAACCCTTCGCCGAAACTGACCGATAATAGAAACCAGAAACAGAAAGGCAAAGGGATATGAAGAAATCGAAGGTTTTAAGTTAAAAAAATTGAACGACTGAAAAACAGAAAGTAACAAGAGAAAGTGATATGGCAAACTTTACCTTCTTCGTCGTCCTCGTCTAATCGTCGGTCTTCCTACTCTTCGTCTTCACCCACAGCTGTTGTTGGGAACAACGACATCGAACGTGCTGCAGCTAAATACGATGGCAATGGCGTCAAAGGGCGAAGGACGCTGGCGCGAAAGGCAATGCTGATTGTCGAAGTCGAACGGTGCAGCGGCGCACAAGAGTGGTGAGTGGCGGAGAGCCGGAGACTGTTGTGCGTCGAATGAAAGTACGAATGCAGCGATCCGTAGGTCTCAAAAAGGATTAGGGTTACCGTAAACAAAATAAATAAATAAATAAATAAATAAGGTTTAATATTTGATTTTATTATTTGAAAGAATTATTTTTACTTCAGTAAAAAAATATATATATCCAAAATAAACCTTTATCGACAATATATACGGTTTTTCCTCTCTCACCGGTATTATACGATGTTTCTCGCCTTCTATCATAGATAATATATGTTGTTCCACTTCTTCCACCGATAATAATTTTTTCTCTCACATCTTTCACTCTACCAATACCATATGTCATTTTCTATCCCCCCCTCAAACTGTAATATTTGTCGTTTTCCCTCATTCCACGAGTAATTAGTACCATTTTTCCTCTCCCTCTCCACCGATATCATGTGTAATTTTCCATCCCCTATAAACGGTAATATTTGTCATTTTCCCTCACCCCACAAATAATTTGTGGCATTTTGCCTCTCTCCTACCGACATTTTCTCAACTAAACCGATTCATTATCCAATCATGCATTTTAAAAAATATTCAGTAGACACGACAAATATTTGCAGGACATAATTTTTGTCAATATAAACACAAAATATGGATATATATATATAATTATGCCAGTAGTCTGTGTTGTTCCCCTCTCCCTCCTAGCCATCCTTTAACATTTCAAAAAAAATCTAAATATGGCAAATATTTATAGGATAAGCACCACAAATGTTTTTAGGGTACAAGAAGACATGAAAAATATTTGCAATAGTACGGAACATATAATTTTTATTGACAGAAATATAGGATATAGGTATAAGATATTGACGTAAATATAAGTAGAAAAAAAATGTTTTGTCTGATAAAAATTGATTGTTATGCTTTATATCGCTTGAGTACTTATATAAGCCTTTTTTTAATTTTATTCTCCGTTGTAGACAAATTAACGAATAAGTTTCGATATGATTTTTTTTAAAAACCAACTTCATTGCTTAATCTTCCTATAAAATTTCAAGTTATCTTTTTTAAACACTCATAATAAATAATGAATTCGGAAGCCCTTCAAACTATGATAAATTTGGAACTTAGATGAGTGCAGAGCCCAAATGAAATACAATGATAGGTTCAAAATCCTAACGTACTACGATGATAGATTTAGAATTTCGTTAAGCTATGAATACACAGAAGAAATATAAATTGATTCTCCAAACATTAATCACAACTTGGACAAAGAGGTAAAATAATTTTTTTTATTATTGCAAATTGTGTTGATAAATTTGGTTTAGTGAAATTAATAATTCCTATCGTTATATTATTATGGTCAACTCTTTTTTTAAGATATAGAATGTATGAATTCATGTTTTATGATTCAAAATTATTAGAGATTTTTTAATAATTAATCAAATATTCTCTTATCGTGAATAACTTGTATCATAGGTTAAACAAATGGGTAGAATCCATATGATGAATTTGGTCATCAAAGGTTCAAGAAAAGGAAATAGTATAAGGATAGGTAGTCTCTATAAGACATGAAAGAAGTAGAACATACGTGCATACTAAACTTATGAATACTAAAGGTGCACATAAAACAAGTTCTAAGAAGATTGATTGTCCATTTTTTTATTGTTGATGTTGAAACCAATATTGGAGGATGACAAAGTGATAGTTAGGAATGTCACACATATTCACACATTGACAAATTATGAACAAGGGCATATTGTTATAGGTGGATCATCTAACGAATTTTGTTGATTTATGTATATCAACTATCTTTTGAATCAACTTTTATCTAGCATTTTTATAATTTTTTCTTCATTTATTTGAATTCAACCTTTGAAACATGTACATGATGACTTTTTTTTCAATTTGTCTTTATTTCCTTTTTACTCTTCCATAATAGCTTAACTATTTGATCTATGGTAATAGGATATACTTTTATATCGTTCAAGTTATGTATCTCCATGTTTAATGTAATACCTCAATTTTTATAGTCCTTAATGTGTGCTAATTTAGATATTTAATGGTGATATAAGTGTATTTGATCTTATTTTAGAAATGTGTTTAAGATTGGTATGATTCTTGGAAAATATTGATTTGGATTAGGGAAAATATTTAGTATTATCAAGAAATTAGTCGATTGGTTTGAGGTACCGATCGATTAACTTGTTCATTAAATTCAATTTCTGAAACCCGATGAACAGATCAACTAGTTTGGGGTACTAGTCAACTAGTTTAACTTATTTGATTGTTCTTTGAGCTATATTTTTCCTATAAATCTTTCCCCAAAACCTTTCTAGTGTTATAACTATGTTTTAAATAGTTTTTTTTTTCAATTTTTATGAAACTTCTGAGCCTAATCAGCCTATTTTACTTATTTTCAATGGATTCATGAGGGAGGAATTCGTGAGAAGTCACTTTCATGCCCTCAGCTCATTTATCTTCTTCTTCTCTTTTTCTCTCTCTTCTACGAGATTCCTGAATGGACTACCTGCTTCTACAACCTCAATAGATTTACTAACTTTGATTTTCGTCCATTGTTGTCATCAAACCCTTATTATGCTTGAAATTTCTGAGGCACATTACCTAGAACCCTGCTATTTCACCAAACTAGCTCAAGACATAAAATCTCAGCTTTGAAACTTCAAAAACCTACACTTTAAATCTTTAATTAAGACTAGGGTTTAGGGGTCTCAATTTATACACTCCCTCAACCTTCTCTTTTAGTAGAAACCCTTAGTAATTCAAACTTGAATCTTCATTTTTCTATCTTCTTCCCTAACCTCTAAACTGCCATGTTTTTCCTTCACACTTACTTTACCATTTTCCCCTTGTTGTTGTTGCATTCTAATATTCTATTCCTCTTCTAATCCTCTCCCTAACTCCTTCTTGTTTTGATTTTAAGCGTTAAATTGGGGGAAAGAGTGAGGGTTAAATCTCGTCCATGGTGCTCCCTATTTTCCCCGTTTGGAAGTAGGTTTTTCTTTGATTTTCTCCCTTAGGTCTCCAATTTCATTAAATTTGCTATTGCATGATTTCAAAAAAAAAATTCTACGTTTTAATTAAAATTTTCTTGAAAGGTGTTTCAGTGTAGGAAAGGATTTGGGATTCTAGAGACTTGTGCTCTTTTGGTGTGTTTCAGCTATAGAATAAGATCTGAAGCTCTAATCAAAAGTTCCCCTTATTATTTTAGAAACGGTATGGGTAAGTATAGTTTATGTGTTATAAGTCACTGATATCCTAATTAGTAAAGATGATAATGGGCCTACACTAGCTTATATAGAATGAATGAATGGGTTGGTAGGAAACTTGGTTTAAAGCTTTATATGCCTGAATCTCATGTCTATGATTTTGGATTTGAAGTGTCTTGATATTCCAGGTGTCTTAAGTGACAATGATATATGTGACATGTGGAGTAGATTGTTGCATAATGGCCTATTAAGAAGAGAATATGATGCATGATTTTCTAATTTTATATCATAATATGCAAGCATGATTTGCTACGATTTCTAGCATAGTATTTCACATGTCAATTCGTGAATATTGCTTATTGAGTACCTTGAATAACCTGAGATTAATATTTGGATTTGAATGGGTAAAGTTATGGAATTTAATCATGTGTAATTTGCATGTTTGTGGGCTAGTTTCACTAGGGATGTAAACGAGGCGGGTACCCCCATACCCGTACCCGATACCATATAAGTATGTTACACCCGAATCCGCATCCGTAACCAAATGGATATCCGTTAATATATCCATATTCGTATCCATCGGATATCCATTATCCAACGGATAATCTGTTACCCATTTAAATTACCCAATGGATATTACCCGACGGATGAATTCGTTACTCGACGGATAAATTCGTTACCCGTTTAGATTTTTACTTAACCTATCATATACAAAATCAACAATTTCAATTAAATAACCTGTTATTTAAAGATTAAATTTTGAACATGTTCCAACATGTTCAAATTTTCAACCTCCTTCAACAAATCCATATTATCAATATCACCATTCATCAAACTATCAAACAATAAAATAATCAACAATAATACAAGTCTAGTTCAAAAACACCATAGCCAATAATATTTATTTATACAAATATAATAATTCCACAAATAAAACTGAAATCAATAACTACTAAAACGTAATAATATAACTTTGATTAGCTAAAAATACCATCAAGAAAAAGTTGTTCGTGTTGAGCTCCAAAAATTCCATATCTCCAATTTGTCTTTCCATCTTCAACATCCATATCTTATAGCTTATGCATTCATCTAAAATATAAAGAAAAAACATAAATAGTTTAAATAATTAAGTATAATCAAATATTTTAATTATTGATAATATTTATAAAAATTTTTACCTCACGCTCACTAACAATTGAGTCGGATTCTTCATTTTGTAAGGTAAACCTACGATAAGTTGAGTTCGCAGTACAATCTTTATCTAACAAAAACAAAAAATTAGAACATTAGAATTAAACAAATATAACAATAGATATATTATAAGTATTTAAACATCAAACGTATAAAAGTAAATATTACCTTCATTCCTTATAGTAGCCCAAATCCAATCTCTATAACACATTAATGCTTCTAGAGTCTTTGGGTATAATCGGTTGCGATGATGACTTACAAATCTCCCACTTGTGCTAAAAGTCGACTCAGAAGCAACTGTAGAAATAGGGATGGCAAGTATGTCTCCAGCCATTTGTTGTAAAATCAGATACTTGGTATTTGTCTTCCACCATGATAACACATCAAAGTCGTTCATCTGTGGCATCACAGGCTCCTCCAAATAACAATCTAACTCGATCTTTTGTGGCGCACTAGTCATGTCTTGGTTCGCCAACCACTAATTATAATGACGCTTAAGGGAGACTCTAGAACCCAAAGTCACACTACTAACACTTGAACCACAACTTTGACTACTAACACTAGAATCACGTGATATTGATGAACTTCTCTCCCTACGCTTATACTTCTCCTCATACTCATGAAACAATTCATAGAATATTTTATGAACATTATCTACCTCTTCACCATAAGTGCTCCCATAAATGATAGAATAATAACACTCTATCAACTTCAATTTATACCTTTATCCAAAATATTTGCCACATCCATCATTTCATGAATCACACTCCATTATTTTTCAAACTTTTCAATCATTTTTGTTGCCATACCACTAATAATTTCATCTTGATTAAGAGACCATTAATCAATGACATTCTAACTTCACAAACCTTAGGAAAGTATAAATTGGTAGTAGGATATCTACTCCCAGAATACATCAAAGTGACATCATAAAATAATGACAATCTCTCATAAATAGATCGAGCCAAATCCCATTCATCACTTATAGGATAACAATTAAAATTAGATTCCAACTATGCCAAGTGAGCAAACACATCTTCATAAATTAGAGCAACATCAAGCATAAAAAATGTAGAACTCCATCTTGTCCTATAATCATGTGTTAAGGCTCTACTATATGGAATTTCTTTTTGACGACAAACCTCCATAAACTTTTCCAGCCCTTTTGGTGTGTCTTTCTAATACATCACACTCTCATGTATGTTCTCAATAGCTTTTTGAATGATCTCATACCATAGATAAAAATAATATTAAGCACATGAGCAGCACAACGTATATGAAAATATCTCCCACCTAATAAAAAACACTTCGATTCAAATCTATTTTTTAAATTTCCGATCAAAGCATCACTGGTAGTACAATTATCGACGGTCAATGTAGTAAGTTTTGAATCAATATTCCATTCCAGCAAATAATTGACCAAAACATCACACAGAACCTTAGATGTATGTGGACTTGGAATATAGACAAACCTTTAACAAAATACAATGATACAACAAATAAACCAAATAACAACATATAATTACATAATATTAATATTTTAGAACTATATATGAATATGAATTTATTATACCTTATTATTCAAATTTGCAAGGTCCAATGATTATCAATCCAATGAGTCGTGATAGCCATGAAACCCTTTTTTGATTCTGAGATGTCCACATATCTGTTGTGATTGAAACTCGACTCTTGTTACTACTCAACAATGACATTGTTTTGTCTTTTTCATATTCAAACAACTTGAAAATATGGCTTCGTAGAGTATTCCTTGAAATCATTTTAAATGATGGTTGAAGAGCTATTGAATATCTTCTAAAGCCTTCATTTTCCACTATATAAAGTGGATACTCATGCATAACTACCATATTACATAGCTAATGCCTTGAAACTTCTTGATTAAATTCCCCAACCATAAGCTTTCCTTTTCCTTCCCCCTTTTGATCAAAACTCAATTTAGTTTGTCCTACTTCTTGTATAGGCCTTAAACATACATATTTCTTCATGTGATCACGCAAATGAGAAGTACCATTTTTTGGATCACCGCCCAAACTCTTATTACAACCTTTACAAATTGCTTTTTTCAAGCCATTAATTTCTACCGCATTAAAATGATCCCAAACAACTGAAGTTTTCTTCCTTTTTTCACTAAAGAAAATGGATTCACTTCTTCTACCTCCTCATTGGCTGGTAGTTCACTAGGTGTAGGATTACTATCTACGCTGGAAGAATATGGTGGTAGACTTTGTGAATCAATATTGGGTTGGCTACTTGATGCCATCAAACTAATTAATAATCTCAAATGCTGCACAACAAGAAAACATAATATTTACTTACTCTTACTTATTTATATTTACTTACTCTTAGTTAGTTATTGTAAATGGTATTATAATAAAGAACCTAATTACCTAATTACCTAGATATCAAATCGCAAAAGTTTGTAAAAGGTATTATAATAAAGAACCTAATTACCTAATTTACCCAAACATATTATATAGATAGTTAACCATTACCATAAAATTCATAAACTAATGCAATACCAAACAAAAGAAGATTCGAATTTGAACCTTGGATGCCCAAAATACTAATTTCAATTATTAGGTTCTGAATTCTCTAATAAATAGTGAGATACTTTTATAAATTAACGAGTTTTATACGCTTAAAGATTGTTTGAATACTAAATATTAGAGTTGAAGCAACTATAGATTGTTTGAACTTGGCTTCCAACTTGCCATCAGATGGTATTTGTGCTGGCTAATAAAGGAAACAATTACCAGTTTGTGAGTTTTGATTTGGAAATAACTTCAGCATTATAACATGTGCGTTGATTCCTTATGATCTTGTAGGCATTCTTGATTTAGGATTCATAAATTTGACTTGGATTGTATTGCTCTTAATTACTTGAGTTGATTTATATGTAGGAAGGTCCTTGGATTTCTCATCTCATCCTTTTTGACATTGTATGTCATATGTATTGTAGGTTAAACTATCAAATACTAGTGATTACAAGGGAGTAACTTATGTAGAGGTCATTATTTGCATTGAGGTTTATCATAACAAAAGATACTGGCAGAAGGTAATTGTTTTATAGTGCTAAAATTTAGCTTTTCGGTTTTTTTTTTATGTCTATTAAATAATAGTCACATTAGGAATACAAAATGTTGATACAGTTAACATGCGGTGTAACTAGTGCTATTTGTTTCTATCCTATTATTTATAGTGGCTATTTTGTATGCTTATGCATAAACCAAGTATATTTTCAATTGGCTTCTTTATAGATGCCTACATATAAATCTTAGCAACGCCAATAGAGGGTATAGGGCATACCACTTACCAACTGTAGGGCAAAGTCAGTACTTGGCAAATCGGTAGAGGACTAACTAATTTCGGCTGCACCGCTACAAATGTCTGTCTATAAGGCTACAATAGACAGAGAAATAAGTTACACAACACTATGATACACTACACCAATATTAATAAAAAACAATTAGGTAGAGAAATGGAGAAGGGTGAGGAGAGGACTAACTGTTAGTCAACTCGATGACTCAACATTGGGAGGCTACGATTGAGTTTGAGGCTTCAAGCTGCAATTGTTGGAGTCGGCGACATTGGAGCAAGAAAAAGTAAGCGGAGACTGCAACGAGCAACGATGGGGCTGATTTGCTGCAATATAGGAATAAAAAAGAAGAAACCACGGCACTAGGACTCCACACCCAGGCAACTCAGGTGATAGGGCGACGGACGGTGGTGCTTGGGATGGAGGTGGTAGGCTAATCTGGGAGGAGGTTGAGGTCGATTGGTAGTTGAGGAAGGCGACCACCGTCGAGGTCGAGGACTCGAGGGTGAAGGACTAAAGGGGAGGACACTCTACGACTATGCTCAAGTCAAGTTTGGGGGAAATAGCCGAATCCCTAAGTCCCTTATAAGTAATTTTAAGTTATACTAACTTGTTAGTAGATTATAGATTAGTTATCGGATAGAAAATTTTAATTATACAAATCTAATTATCTAATTTAGATTTAATAGAGTATTAGGATTTTAACTTAATAACTATTATAACCTTAATGAATATATTAATTATGTTATATATATGAAGGGTAACAAGGTAATTTTATATCGGGTTTTATCTTACGGGTACTGATACAAATATGGAGACACGTTACCCGAAAAATGCCCCGAAAATTCTAATATTATTATTTATTATTAAAGAATATTTTATTATGAAAATTAATTAACTTTTTTTATTAAAATAAAGGGAAATTAATTAGGGAAAATTAATAAGAAATTTATAAGTATTTTAATTAGAGGAAATTTGAGTATTTTAACTAATTAAAGATTTTATTTTAAAAATTAATTAAATAAATTATTTTATTTAAAATAAAAGGGAGAAAATAGTTTCAAGTTAATATTAATTTTATAAATAATTTAATTCAAGAAAATTAGGGTGTTTTGCTAATTAAAATGGAATTTATGGAAAATCTTTTTAAAATCCTAATTTAGCCTAAAAAGGGATTTAAATATTATTTTAGTTAAATATTATTATTTTTTAATTATCCCAAATATTTTAATTTATTTATTTAACCCAACCTTCCTATTTTTCTTTTCCCCCTTTTCCTTTATCCTTTTCTTTCTACCTTTTTCTTTCTTCTTCTTTTCTTTTTCTTTTTCTTTTCCTCCCCGAACTGGGCCTGTCCTAGTGACCCGGTCCCCACCTCTACTTCCTTTCCTGCGGCGCGGCCCAGCCCGCGCGGCTGACGCCTGTGTCCCTCACTCAGCGTCGCGTTTTACCTCTTATATCCCGGGAATGCTGCGTTTTGATAAAAAAAAATTTATGCAGCGCGCCCGGCCGGTTCTTCCTCCCTTTTCCTTCTTTCCTTTTCTTCTGGACTGCCGGTCCAGCCCCCCCATCTCCTTCCTTCTTCTTCCTCGACGCCGCCCGCCTGCAACTCCGCCGCCTCATCCCCTAGTTTTTTGCTGCTGGTTACGGTCGTTTTGACAGGCGCTTTTCCTTCCAATCTCTCCCCCTGATTCGGCGACCACACAGACCCATCCACCTCCCTTCCTTATCGCGCGATTCCTTCTCCCAGCCAGCCAACCCTTGCCACGTCGCTCTTAAATTTCGCCAGCAACCATCACCTCCGGCAACCAAAACCCTACTTGCCTATTCCCACGCCGACCCAAAGAACCCTAACCTCCCTTCTAACCCTATAAATACCCCCCATAACAGCCTTGTGTCGAGCTTTTAATTCATACCCAGAAAAATGACCCTTATCGCCGCCGCCACTTTAGACGCCAGCCCTACCGTCGTCGGCCAACGCAGCCACCTAATCCACCTACCAAAATCTTCCTTGCACCACCCTCTAGCTAGCCAAACGTCCTATATACCTTGATTCTTCCTACACGAGCCACCCCGGCTGTGCGAAATGCCTTCCCGATCAACCTATTTTCTATCTCTGCCGCCCTTCGAACCACCTTTAACTACCTCTTCCGTCGCTTCTTTCACCTTCTAAAATGTTTTGCAGATCACCTTCTACCTTCCCCTACCTCTCTTTTCCTCTTTCTCCCTCTCCTCCTCTCTCTTTCTTCTTCTCCTCCATTCGGCCACCACCCACCGCCGCCGTGCGCCGCCACCTTTGGCTGCGCCACCACCTCTATTTTGTCCCCCTCCTTTTGGGCAACCCTAAACACCCTAACTCCCACCTTAATTCTCCCTATCTTTTTCCTAACATGCACCTTTTACCCTTTTCTTTCCTTTTTCCGGCCACCGCCGCTGCCTCCGTGCACCACCGCCGGTGGCGCCTACCCCAACCAGCCTAAGGGTGAACCCTAGACCCTCTTAACCCTTTTCCCTATTTTTATAACCCTTAAATTATTTTATTTCAATTATTTGCATATAAATACTATTATTATTATTATTATTTAATATGTATCATTAATGTATCATTATTAATAATAATAATAATAATAGTAACAATACTTTACTCTATTGTATTTTATTTTCGATTTTATTATTATTATTCTTAGTATTTCCATTATTACTATTATTAATATTAATGTGCTATTATTATTATAATTATAATTATTTTTATTTTTACTATTTCAAATTTCTATTATTATTATTATTATTTCATTATTAATATTACAATTATTTTACTATTAGTTTTGCTATTATTGTTGTTGTTGTTGTTGTTGGTGTTGTTGTTGTTGTTGTTGTTATTATTATTATTATTATTATTATTTCATCATTATTGTTATTGCTAAATTTAGTTACTTATTTTACTAATATTATTATTAGTATTATTTTAGAAATGGGGCCAAAGCCTTTATTTTACTTTATTTTTGAATAATATCTTTTTTATTATTATTATTGTTACTATTACTATTATTATTATTATTATGCTTATTTATATTCTCATTGATATTATTTTTAGTATCTTTGCTATTATTATTTAGCATCATTATTATTATTAGAGTAAAGTATTTAACCCTATATTATTAACTTTGATAATATTTCTATATCTTTAGCAAAGTTAGAATTTTGTTAATGTTATTTTCATTAATATGTTATCATTTGGTCAAAGCCCTAAGGAGGCGTAGGAGCGTGCTCCAAGACCGGTGCCTTTTCAGGTAAGGGGTGCTAAGGCCTTTTCTGTGCTTATATATATTATGTGCTTCGCATGCTATGTATCCTATGTTTATCATTATTGTAATTATTTCGTATGTGGTATAACGTGGAGTGGAAGTATTTTTTTGTATGGCATGTGTACTATGTGTATGTGATAATATGTGTTGTGATCTTGTAAGACATGCATGTGAGGATGTTGATGTGGTTTGTGTGGGAGAAAGGATGAAAAAGGAGGATGGGGAAAGAGGTTGATCAAGGGAGGTAAGTTGACCTAATTATTTATGAGTGGAAGAATAAAATGGAGAATTTTAGAGTTTCGTGTGGGAGAATCTGATCTATGATTTTTTATGATTCTTTGTGGGAGAGTTTAACTTATGGTTTTGTATGAGGGAATCTAATTTATGGTTTGGATGATTTTGTATGGGAGAATGTAATATATGATGTTATATGGGATAATCTAATTTATGGTTTATATGGGAGATTCTAATTTATGATTTTGTGTGGAAGAATCTAACTTATGGTCTTATATGGGAGAATCTAATTTGTGGTTATGAATGGGAAAACCTAATCAATTCTATTAAATGGACACATCTTTGGGTTTTCTATGGTTTTGATCTAGGGTTTGGTAAGGATGAATCTTTGGTTTGGTATGAACTGAAGTTAGGGTTTAGTATGGATGAATCTTTAATTTTAGATGGTTTGAATTTAGGGTTTGGTAATGATGAATCTTTGGTTTGGTATGGACTGAATTTAGGGTTTTGTATGGATGAATCTTTGGGTTTTATATGGTTTGAATTTAGGGTTTGGTATGGGTGAATCTTTGGTTTTGGTTGGATTGAATTTAGGGTTTTGTATGACGAAATCTTAGGTTTTTCCTGGCGGTATTAATGGTGGTATTAGGGTTTGCATGGCGGTATTAATGGTTGTATGGTGGTATTAAGGTTTGCATGGCGGTATTAATGATTGTATGGTGGTATTAGGGTTTGCATGGTGGTATTAATGGTTGTATTGTGGTATTAGGGTTTGCATGGTGGTATTAATGGTTGCATGGTAGCATTAGGGTTTACATGGTGGTATTAATGGTTGTATGTGGTATTAGGGTTTGTATGGGATGTATAAAGAATGCATGGGAATGAAATTTACGTATGGAATGTTGGTTTGGGATGTGAGGAAAGTAATATAAGTGTTGTTTGGGTATTTGAACACTTTGGATGAAAAATAGTACATGGAGTATTATAAGGGTCCGTAGGAGATCGAGCTAGGGTTTGTATGGATAATTAGGGTTTGGTGTGACTGCTTAGGGTTTTTGTGGTGTGATGGGTATTTGGTGATAAAAGTGTAATTATGATGGTGGAATTTATGATTATGATTCATGCATGTCTAGGGTGAAAGCCTTTGAATAAGATACTTAAGACACTAATCATTTAAAGTGGAAGATTATTGAGTCGGGTCCAGACCGATCCACGGGTCAGAAATAGTGGTTAGGACATGATGTCCTATGTGTAACCGGTCCACCGGTAATAATAGTGGTCAGGCTTTGTACCTGTGCGTTTCCGGCCCACCGACAATAATAGTGGGGTAACTCGAGCTCAATAAACACAAACCAGAATTACTAAGGCATTTAAAAGATACTAATTACTTATAGTGGAACACCATGTGAGTAGGAACCAGCCGATCCACCGGTAAGGAATAGTGGTGTGGACTATTGTCCCGCAAGTAACCGATCCACCAGCGAATAATGGTGATATGGACTTTGCCTTGCAAGTGACCGACCCACCGACAATAATAGTGGGGTGTTCCTGTACTTACATAGATTTGATAAAAGGCATGGTGTGTATCATTTTTCGATAAAAGATTAATTAAATAATTAATCCAGACTGTAATTGGGCCTTTGTACATTTACCTGAATTGTTCATATACCTTTATGTTGTTATGTTGGATTATGCCCTTTTATTACTCTGCATGGATTATGTGCTTATGTGTTGGCCTTAGTGCTCGGTTACCTTACTCAGTACGTAGCGTACTGATCACCCTTTTCAAGGGTGCTTCTCATTCCCACGAGTAGTATGCCCTTCTGACTTTGTGCAAGTGGGCGAGACATCAGTCGGGGTTGAGTGTTGAGCATGTTTGGCTCAAAGTTCGAGAGAGTTGTGGCCATATTTCAGTCTTTATGTAACTTCTATTGCTTCTTGTTATTCCTTTTGTTTTGGGTTTTTTAAAATTAAATATTAATGTTTGTAGCTATTATTCCTTTCGAGGAATTTTAATTTCGCACTCTGATTTCTATCTTATTATTGATTCATGATTCTTTACGCGCACTCTGATTTTAATGTATGATCTTTCGAGTTCTTTTATGAACTATTGGTTTGAGTTTAATGTAAATCTTTTCTTAGCGTTAACACTTGGTACTGGAATGGTCGGAGAGAACCGGTTTGGTACTAAGTGTGGTGGTAGCATCCCTAGAATTCACAAGTTTTAATTTAATCCTTTCTATTTTAATAACTTCCGCTTTTCAAAAAAAAAGTAGTGAATTTTGGGTTGTTACAACCCGTATCCGTACCCGAGCCCGACGGATATTTTTCATCCATCTTCATATCCATACCCCTATCTGTTTATATATCCGTCGGGTATCGGATAAAACCCATCCCATTTACATTTGTAGGTTGCACCCCAGACCAATCAACTAGTCTCTAGGACCTATCGACCAGTCTGGTAGACCAATTGACTAGTTGGTCTATGATTTCGATGGTTTTGATCTCGAATTAAGCCCATCGACTGGTTCGACCAAATCGATCGACTGGTTGGGTCAACCAATCAAATGATTGGTCTATGACTTTGGTAATTTTGGACTCAGGTTAAATCTATAACACCTCCAAAATTTACTACTGAAATTTTTTATTTTTAAAAGTTATAAGTAGAAGCTAAGACAGTAAAATTCGGTTTGCTACCACCACACTTAGTGCCAGACCGGTTTCCTCTATCATTCTGATATCAAGTACTAAGGCTAAAATATTACTTTACTTAAATTTCAATAATATAATTATAAAATAGAGTACCATAATAGTTAGGAAGGTTAACTTGCCTTCCAAAGAAAACCCACTAATTGTGATTATAAAAAGAATGTTAGTGGAACAGAAATACAAAATATTACAAGTAAAATACAAAAAATTTCTAGTTCAAATCACTGGTCAAGATCTAGGGTAACTCTACGCTCTCCATCATGATAAATAATCCTCAAATGAGCTTGCGAGCTAACCTACAAATGTTACTGCCCATTGAATAAGTAAGGGCCCAAGAAATGAACCCTTAGGTGCTATGGTGTTAAGTAACCTATTATATAAGACTAATATATAAGGCCTACATGCAACACACTAAATATATCACATCAATTATATTAACATTTAATTATGTATAAAGTAAACAAAATGTGCTAATCATTCATATAACCACATGTTTCAAGATCATATACTACCAACACTCATTCACCTATACAAAACTAAAACTTACAATGGAGCATCCAAGCGATACTCTTTGTAGTATAATTAGGAAGCCGCATTATTTTCAAAAATATGCACAACTCTCTTAACCATAGTTTCTCAATTCATAGGTAGGCCTATCAACATAATCTATTACATAAATCATCACAGGTAGGCACAAAAGCTACTATCAAAACACAAGTAGGCTCAAAGACCTCTACCAACTAAGAGGTAGGCACAAAGGCTACTACCAACTCAAAAGTAGCTATAAAGGCCGCTACCAAATTATAGGTAGGCTCAAAGGCTGCTATCGAATCATAGGTAGGCTCAAAGGCTACTACTAAAACACAGGTAAGCATAAGCATAAAGACTTCTACTGAAACACAAGTAGGTTCAAAGGTTGCTACCAACTCACAAGTAGGCCCAAAGGTTGTTGCCAAAATACAGGTAGGCTCAAAGGTTACTATTAACTCATAGGTAGGCACAAAGAGTGCTATCGAAATATCCTAATAATCATCTCCATTCAATTATCAAATAATTCCATTTTTAATTACTTGAGGGGAGATCACAAACTCGTAGACACTAGGGTATCTTGGTTATATTACTACATAAGGGCAGCACAGTATCCTACCAACTATCAACCCAGAGACGCAAAGGTACCCTAGTTGTACTAGTACATGAAGGCATACAGTACCCTACCAACAAGGATACCTAATCCATAAGTATACATGCCCCCTACTTAGGTTCGTAAAGCTAAATAGAGTAAGATGTAAGGCCTAGTTGAGGCATTAAGGAAAACCAACAAAATATATAATAATCGTGGGATAAACCACGTATTTAAGGTAGCGAGCCCTAAAGATCCATAATTCCTAACCTTGAGGTCTTTCACTTTAAGTATTAGTATTTTAATTAGGGTGACAACGAAAAGCATACATTAATTACATATAATCAATCCATCATATTTAACCATTTTTTATTTGTTTCCAACATCATGAAGTAACTAGAATAAAGATCTTTGTCAATGTCAACATAATACTCCACTAAAGCCATCCTAGACTCAAATGCTCACACTTAGGTACTTTAGGTCAAAATGACCAAAATTGTAATACCCTAAAATTTTACTTAGCCTAATCCTACATTATTAGTGCCCTAATTTGATTCTAATCTCGATAAAACTTTCTTAAGCATTAAAATAATTTGTTAATTCTATTGCTTTAACCAAAACCAAAACCTTGACTCGAATAAATCATAATTCGTAAACCGAAATCAAAACCTGCTAAAATTTCCACTAATACTAATTACTTATGGCTAATCTAAACCACCTAAACTAATCCTCTAACATTTTCTCTTTTTCCTTTTTCTTTCTCCTTTTCTTTTATTTCTTCTCCTTTCTCCCATTCTCCCAAGCCATAATATTTGAAATTTGCTCCAACTAGCCTTCCCTTTTCCCATTTACACCATCACTTTTCTGCAATCATCCTTCATCTCCACTACTTTCTTCTTCTTCTTCTTCTTCTTCTTCTTCTTCTTCTTCTTCTTCTTCTTCTTCTTCTTCTTCTTCTTCTTCTTCTTCTTCTTCTTCTTCTTCTTCTTCTTCTTCTTCTTCTTCTTCTTCTTCTTCTTTCATCTCTATAGACCTGCACACGCATACCCTACTCCCCACCATTCTCATTTTCCCTCTTATCCTTGGACAACATACACACTCACCATCACCTATATTTTTCACCACAACACCCCACCATCCTTCATCGACTTCCCTCCCTCTTCTCTACCACCCCTTGTGCCTCCCCCTGCACCCCTACATTTTCTTTCCCGTTCTCACCACCTACACACACACATTCATATATATATATATATATATACACACACCACACACTCTTTTACCCTTCTATTTTATTTTGCCTTACCTTCTACCCATTTTATGTCCCAAAATACTACCCGAAGCCCCTTTTTTTTATCCTTTCTTCCTTTCCTTTTCTTCTCCTTCTTCCTCTCATTCATTCCATATTTTTGGCATGTATACCACCCATTCCACCAATGTGCACCACCACAGCCACCACTCGTAGCCCTTTAGCCGGGGGACTGACCACCAAGTTCACCCTAACCTTCCCCAACACGATCGTCAACCATCGCCTCCAACCATTGCCTATTTTCCCTTCTTCTTTCTCTCATCTGTCACAGTTTCAAGGAATGCACAACCTCAAGCACGGTTGTGCAATACTAAAATTTCCTATCCCACTCTCGTGTAACCCAACACAACCTGCATGTGCACCCTTGCACACCCGCTCACTATCTAAACGTATGCTCATGCGCACATAGTTTACATGTGACTTGTTTGCCCAGTGATTGATCACGGTCATACCACTTTGCATTGCCTGGTCATGCGCAATCTTTCCTCTCAGCCTAGGTGTGTATCGCCAGCAACATATCCATGTAACCCCCATTTTTTTGTCATGTACCCCTATTTTTACCCCTAAACCTTGTCCAAACACTACTAAATTTTAACCATAGCTCCGCCACATATTCTATTACACATCCACACAACTTAATCACCCATTTGACAGTGGTTATTTCCATTTTTACTCTCTTTACATTAATTTCTCCTTAGGTTAAACTCTTTGAGCCTAGCCATGGTTTTTGCTGTTTTTCGTAGATGGTATTCCAGTAGCCTTAGAGGAGGAAGTCAAGGATTTACATGTGTAGAGCCCTATGTCCTAGTTGGTAAGGATACTATTAGATGTTTAGGGTTTTTATGTTATTGCTTGTATGGTTATATGGGTTTTGTGATATTGTTGATACATGCTTTAATATATATTGATTATGATATTCTGTGATGATATTATGATAGTATGGATGTTATGTTATTGAAAGAAAATAATAATAGGTAGGATGTATCATTTTGATTTTGTTGTGATAATGGCATATGTGTGGGAATATTTCTTATGACATGAAATATGAGCTAAATGAGCTTTGATAAATAGAAATAAGAAATTCTTTATGAGGTATGATGATAATTGATGGATTTAAAAAATAATGTATGTTAAAGGTACAAGATTTTATAAAATAAAGGTTATCGTTTGTGCTTAAAGGTAATTGATTATTATGGGGTAATAAGGTAATTTTAGTATTTTATGTGTTAGGTGTATTAAAATATGATAATGATATCATGAGGAATGCTTAGAAGTATTATTGTTCTTTTAATGAATTAATGGTTAATTTTGGCATAATATCTTATAATGATAATATCATTATTCCATGTGTAAAACCTAGATGTTAATTGGATTCTAAATACATTACTAATTTTTAGCCCAATTAGGTTATTTATTGATAGTGGTAACCATATGAATTTCATGGGAGGTATTATGGCTAATCTATGGAATTAGGGTTTTTAGAGATTTCTCTGAGTAATACCTAGAGGTAAGATTATTAATGTATGTGTATGACATGGGGACTAGACGGTGAATTTTGGGTATGATAATAATGATGAGATTTGACGGTGATATAATATAAGTTGTGTGGAATAATCAATATTGGCAAATGAATGCTAAAACTTGAGTAATTAGGGTTTGAAAAGATGTGAGAACTTTGATCTATGCTATGTGTCTGTCTGCTTTAATATGTTCAATGCTTGAGAATTAATCTTGAATAAAATACTAATCACTTAAAGTATAATAGTACGTGAATAGAGCCAAGGTAATATATATATATATATATATATATATATTCCCATTCTATAGGAGGAATAGTGGCTCGAGAGCATTTTTTCCTAAGAAGGTGATGTTTTTTTTAATCTCTATTCCACCAGAAAGAATAGTAGCTTGGAAGCATTTTGTCCCGAGAATGTGTTTCAATCTATTACATCAGATTAAGAATAGTGGGGCCCCTACTCATCATGAAATGAAAATGTAAAAGAATAACCTATGGAAAAGATACTGATGATTTAAAGTGTAAGGATACATGAGTCAAAATTAAGGTGTTTTTTTATATATATGTCCCATTCTACCGGAAAAAATAGTGGCTCTGGAGCGTTAGTGGCTCAGGTCTATTGTCCCTAAAAAGGTGTTTTAGACCGTTCCATTAGTTTAAGAATAATGGGGTTCCTGCACACAACGTATATAAAAAAATAAAAATGGATTATACTTAATAAAGAGATCTGGATCATTTTCTATTCTATGAGATGTTTCATTTATTTGTTTATACACTTATTATCTGATGTGGAAGCATGTGATAATTGTAACCCTATTTTGATAGTATTGTTCCCTTACTCAGTACGCAATGTACTGAATGCCCATTTTATGGGTGCTACTCATTCCTATATATAGGAGACCCTGATTCTTATGTGCAAGTCTCAGAAGATCCGCTAAACGATTATGCTGCCTTATGTGGGGATGAGTGGCTTCATCTATATTAGGGGTTGGGTAAAGAGTAATTATTATCTAGTAGATGTATTTAACCAGATACCTTTTTGGACTCTTGATCCATGGTATCCCTTCTTTTGTATACTGTATTATAACTTGAAGTGAGGCTCCAAACTCATTATTGTATTATACATGTTTCTTTCGTTTCTAATGTACTTGTGTTACTATAAATATTTTAACCTTGTGATTGATATAAATATGGTTGAATAAACGAGACTTATGTTAGTTATGGCGATAAACCCTGATATTTTACTTATTTACTTCTATTGTAAAATAAAAATTTTCAGTAGTAAAAATCAGGGTGTTACAAAATACCCTTAAGGCTAAGGCTACCTCTTTACCATCCATTTCCATCACAAATTCTATTTTATTTTATCAACATGCCATTGAAAGGATAACACTCCATAATTAAATTATTGATCATGAAGTTTAAGTTACCTGACACATTAAATTACCATTTTGCACATAAAACCCTAACATGCGCTTCTAAAACAACCAAACACACATTCACATGTTTAATCAACAATTAATGCACTTCCTCTATTTTTATGAAAATAACATTATAGCATACCCCAATTTACCAAAATACCCCTAAGTCATGCAATAGTAATAAGTAGGCTGAAACATGCACATCTAATACGACAAAACCCATATACTCATGGTTGATGACTAACATCACATATCATGCACATTCATTAGCATATTCCTCACGGTATACTCAAATTTATCAAAATATCCCTAGACCCTATAACATTCATAATCATGCTTGAACAGGTGATACCGAGACAATAAACCCCTATTTTCATATTTAACATTAGTTAATACCTATAATGTATGTTTATTAGACTAATCACTATAGTACATTCAAAATTACCAAAATGCCCCTGTACCATTTAATATTGATTATTATGCTGAATTAAATGATACTAAGACAACAAATCTATATTCTCATATTCAACATCAATTTATACTTATCATGCATGTTTATTAGATTAATCACTATAGTACATGCAAAATTATCAAAATACCCCTAGACTATGTAATATAAATTATCATGCTCAAATAAGTGATACTAAGATAACAAACCCTTATTATCATATTTAATATCAATTAATACTTATCATGCATGTTTATTAGGCTAATCACTATAGTATATGTAAAATTACCAAAATACCCTTAGATAATAAACCCTTATTCCATATTTACAATTTTTTTTGATAAGTAAAAACAAATTTATAAATAAACAGTTAGAAGGCTAAAAATACAACCAACTCAGTTCATGACCAGATTGTCAATACAATGCTGCCATCGATCATAGTTCTTTTTATGATCCAAGTTCAAACACCTACTAGCTATAATAAAACTAATGTCTTTTAGCAAACTGCTACTAGTGTGAGCTAAATTACGAAAAATTCTTGAATTACGTTCATACCAAATTAAAGCAATAAAGCATATTTACAATTAATACCATATAATATTGATTATCATGCTCAAAAAAGTTATACTTAGACAATAAACCCTTATTCTCGTATTTACAATCAAGTAATACTTATCATGAATGTTTATTTGATTAACCTCCTAGTACATGCAAAATTACCAAAATGCCCCTATATCATATAATATTATTATTTATGCCCAAACATACGTTACTAATACCACAAACCCCTAATTTCATACTTAGCATCAATTATTTCTTATCATGCATATTTATTAAAATAACCTCTATTGCAAATTTAAAATTTTCAAGATGCCCCTAGGTCACATAATATTAATATTCATACCTAAACATGTGTTACTAACACCACATCCCACTATTTTCATATTTAGCACCAATTATTACTTATCATGCATATTTATTAGGATAACCTCTATTGCAAATGTAAAATTATCAAAATGCCCCTAGGTCATATAATATTAATATTCATGATGGAACATGGCTTTCTAATGCTACAAGCCCCTATTATCACTCCCAATGCCACATAACACTTAGCATGCACATTTATTAGAATGATCACCACCATACATTAAAATTACCAAAATACCCCTAAGCCATAAAATATTAATATTCATACTAACATATGTATTTATAATACATCAGACTCCTATCTCCATGTAACACTCCCAAAATTAACTACTGAAAATTTTCGTTTTGTTTAAAAAGATAGCAGAAGCAAAAATCAAAAATCATAAATGTCGGGGATATTACCACCACACTTAGTACCAGACTGGTTTACTCCTATCGTTCCAATACCAAGTGCTAAGACTAAAAGAATAAAATACACTTTGCTTGAAACTAAAACCATATTTAAATCAGAGTAGCGCAAACAATTTCGTTACAAGAATAGAATCCACCAATAATGGTTATAAGACCAAAGATTACATTAAAACTAGGAATTAAAAAGGGTGAAAGAGTAAAACCCTAAAGGATCCCGGATAATCCTTACACTTTTTCCTGATCCCTCTTGAATAGCCCCTGCAATGGACTTGCAAGGGACACTGCTCATTAAATAGGCAGGGGCTTACGAATGGAACCCTTTAGTACTATAGTACCAAGTAACCCTTTAAACCACACTGAAAGGCAGGCCCGCATGCAACACATCATGCATAAACAGTATACACATATAATAAGAAATGCATACACAACATCCACATGTTTAGCAAGTCCATCATATACCCAAGTAGGGATAAGCACTGAAGCCAACTCATGTCATATCAATAGATCATAACGTGAAATTTATACTTTTAGGCCTTAAGCCATTAATCAATTATTATTCAATCATCTTCTCTCGAATTATATCCATAGGAGTGCAGCAACCCCACTATTATAGCCAGTGGAACGAAAATAAACAAGGGCATAATGCTCCTGACCACTATTATTTGCCGGTGGATTGGTCTCTAGGACAGAAGACTCCTAGCCGCTATTATCGCTGGTGGATCGGTTTGGGCCCGACTCACATGGTGTTCCACTATAAGTGATTATTATTTTTCATGGTTTATCCACATCCAATATTTAGTTTATTGAGCTCGGGACCCCCACTATTATAGCCGGTGGACTGGAATACATATATACATCTTCCAGGGTAAAACACTCCTGGGCCACTATTATAACCGGTGGATTGGTACACGTATAAATCTTTCAGGGCAAAACGCTCTTGGGCCACTATTATAATCGGTGTACCGGTACGCATATACATCTTCTAGAGCAAAATGCTCCTGGGCCACTATTATAACCAGTGGACTGATACACATAATATAATCCATCTAGGCCCGACTCAATTGTCTTTCACTTTTATTATTAGTATTTTCCCTTTTAATTAGCATAACAATTCTAATTATTTGCCTTGAGGGGGAGATCAAGAACCCAGAGATGCAAAGGTACACCGGTCATATTGGTGCATACAAGCTATTCAGTACCCTTCAACTATCAACCCAGGGACGCAAAGGTACCCGGTAGTATTGGTGCATACAAGCTACACAAATACCCTACCGACAAGGACACTTAATCCATAAGTATGCATACCCTCTAAATAGGTTTGTAGAGCTAGATAGAGTATGATGTAGAGCCTGTATGGGGCACTAAAGCACATCAGCAAATACTAGAATAATCGTGGGCTAAACCACGTCTTTAGGGTAGCGATCCCTAAAGAGCGACAATTCCCAATCTCGAGGTCTTCCACTTTAATTATTAGTGTATTAATTAAGGTAATTACGAAAAGCACAACAACCACATACCTATTCACTTTCAATTGCTTCTGATATCATTAGGTAATCCTTATTTATACAGTTATCCATGATAACCTAGATGAATCACTAAGGCCATCATTGTCTTATCCAATTCCAACTTAGGATTCGTTTCCATTTGTTCACATGCCATAGGAGTTATCATATCATAATCATAATATGGTCTTAGGGTCTAGTTAGTTCACATCGAAGGATCATGACACACATAACCCTAACATACCCTTAATTCACACCCAACACACAATACCGTGCATGATTAATGATTAAGATAACACCATCCCACAACCTTAACTTTCCATCCAATCCCAGGTCAGACCATATTCTTGTGATACTTACTAATTATCAAATACCCTTATATTGCTATTCAATATTACCTGAGTCTTATTATGAAACTCCGTTAACCCATTGACATGTTAGATATGAGTTACCAATTTACCTCTATCATCTCTACAAAAATTACCAAAATAGCCCTTGCTTGTATAATTATTAAGTCATCCCTCTTTACTTGCCAACTTACCATATTACCCTCCATATTGCATAATTGCCAAATTGTTCTTACTCATGTTAGGTTACCAAATTATCCTCCATACTTACTAAATCACCAACTTTACCCCTTATGCTTGTTAAGTTACCAATTTACCCTTTTAGTGACCTAAACTACCGTATTACCCTTTATAATTTTCTAAATTACCAAATTACCCTTAGGCTCATTAAGCCATCAATCATCCTTCATATTTGTTACATTCGTCAAATTTCCCATTTAGTTGGTTAGATTACCATAGTGCCATTCTTCATTATTATATTTACCATTTTTTCCTTTTAAATTGGTTAACTTACCAAATTGCCTTTCTCCATTATAATAATTACCATTTTGCCCCTCTTTCTATAAATTACCAAAATACCCTTCCTTTACACCAATCTACCATTTTACCCTTCCTTTGTACCAAATTATTATTTTACCTTCTCTTTATTAAATTACCAAAATGTCCTTCTACTTTACCATTTTACCCTTGTTATATCACTTTTACTAAAATGCCCTTGCTACATAAAATATTAATATTAATGCTCCATACCTATCATCCAACTCCACCGCTTATTAGTATTTATCATAATACTCATTAGTACCTACACTTATTTAGGCCACACTCTAAATAAGAAATTTTACTAAAATGTCCCTAGGGCCCATAATAACAATATTTATGCAACAATGGCCACATTAACATAACATATCATACATAAGCACTTAACAATTTTATTAACAACAAAGCTCCTTCCTTAAGCATTATTTCTACACATGACCCATAAATTAGCATGCTTTCCTTTTTATCAATCAATACAAGTAACTAAATACATCATACTTAACAAAATATATCATGTATATAAACATCTTAAAACCCTAATATGCTATTATACATATATCCATATGTTTAAGTAAGGTTTAATGGTTACCTTATTTCCCATAAAAATCAAACCTTACGGTTAAAGATTCAATCTTTGATTAGCAAAATCAATACCTAAAAATAATACCCATAATTATCATATTAGACATAGTAAAAACTAAAAAGGATAAAACTTTATCAACACTTAATTAAATATATACTAATATTAACCATTATTATACCTCAAAATTTAGCCAAAATCATCAAAGCAGAACATCAAACTCATGTTGCATAAGTAGCATGAACTGCGTGCAGAGAATAAAGAAGGAGGGATGGTCGAAAGGGGGAAATGGGAAAAAGAGAGGGTGGTTCGATTAAAGGTTTTAGTGGGGGTGGGTAAGGGCTGGGTATAGGGGTGGAGTGGGGGTGTAGGTGGTGGTCGAGGATGGGTTATCGGCGGCCAAGGGCGGCGGAGGCTATAGGCCTGCAAAGTGAGTTGCAGGAGTGGTGGAGGAGAAGAAGGAAAGGAAAGGAAGGAGGAAAAGGAGAGGTTGCAGTGCTACGTTTCAGCCAAAGAAGGTAAGGGGTGATAGGGGAGGTTGCAGGGAGTAGGTTGGTGGCTTGGGCGGCGGGACGACAGTGAACGATGGAGGTGTAGGGTTGAGGCCAAGAAGGGAGAAGAAGAGAAGAAGAGGAAGAAGGGGCTGGAAGGGCTTGAGGAGGATGTCTTGGTGGTGTAGGGTGGTAGAAGGGGTGGCAGGAGGTGGTGTAGGCGGTTGGTAGGGTGATGGATGTGGTGATCGAGGGTGGCGGAGTAAAAATAGGGTAAGGGAAGGAAAGGAGAAGAAAGGGAGGTGGTGTAGGCGGTTGGTAGGGTGATGGATGTGGTGATCGAGGGTGGCGGAGTAAAAATAGGGTAAGGGAAGGAAAGGAGAAGAAAGGGAGAAAAAGTGGATCATTAGGGGGAAGTGTGGCTAGAGTAGGAAGGATTTGAAGTAGAAAAAAGGAGAAAGTGAGAGGGGGACGATGTAGGCATGGACGGTTAAGTAGTGGCATGGAGGAGCTGCAGGTGGTAGCCATTTAGTATATTAACTTAAATAAATCTAAAAATTAATTTATCCCAAATAAAGGCTATTTAGTATATTATCGATTTTTAAAATTTTGGGGATATTACATTCCATTCTTAGCAACATTTATAACACATTAGTTATCTCGGTTAGGGTTAAATATCATGATGTGTCCAAATGACCAAATTGCCCCTAGGGCTCATGGTAGTACTATTTTTACTATAAATGTCCATACATACTTAACTTAGCATTCTATATACACATAACAACCATCATCAAACATTAGATCCCTTCTTAATTACCCTTTCACACACATCAAATCATACACAAGATAACATGCATTTTTTTTTCTAAGATAACATTAATAATCATGGGATTATTTGTAACACATCATATCTACACAAATCACATGTCAAAAACCCTAATATTCTAACATAAGATAATCCAAATATTTTAGTGGGGTATAAAGGCTACCTTATTTCCAACAAAATCCAAACTTTACTAGTATCCGGTTAAAAATGCTTAGGCTTCATTTAATAAATTTATGTACCTAAAAATAATATCACAAATACCATATTAATATTAGATAAATGAAATGATGATTTTTATTAAAAATATTTATTAAATATAAGATTACAAAACTAACCTTATACCTTAATATTATCCAAAATATATAAAAATATACAGCATAACTCACGTTGCATGGGTAGTACGAGCTATGCAAGGTTGGTTAAATGGCATGGAAGAGGGGATATGGTGGCTCAAGTAAGGGTCAGTGGGAGGTCTTGGTGCTTGTTGTTGGGTGTAGGAGGTGAAAGAGGAGGTGGCTAGTGGTCGGAGGTCATTGTGTAGGTGGCTCGAAGGTAGCAAAGGTCGCGACATGGGTTGTAGGAAGGAAGGTGCAGAGAAGGGAAAGAAGAGGAAGAGAAAGGGGATGACAGTTGTAGGTGGGGTGGTTGCGGGTGATTGTGTATGAGTGGAAGTAGGTTGTGGCATGTAGCTGGGAAGAGTGGCAGTGGTAGAGGAAATGGTGGGCAAGGGCGGACGAATGCAAGGGTGGTGGTTATAGGGGTATCAAAGGGGAGAAAAGGAAAAAGGAGGCAAGTTGTAGGGTAGTTGGTGTTGGCTACTCAGAGTGGTGTAGGGAAGAGGTAGGGTGGAGGAGCTGGCAGCATGGAGGCTGGGTTAGTGGTGTAAGCGATAGAGGTTGATGTAGGGGATGTGGAAGGAAAAATAAGGGCAAGATAAGAAGGGATAAATGAGAAGAGAGGGTCAGGGAGAGAGCAGAGCATGAGGGAGAAGTGAGGAAGGGAAGAAGAGAAGATGAATAAGGAGAAGAAGAGGAGGAGGGGGCTCGATCTGCAAGGGGGTTATAGGCAAGGGTAGGGCAAGCGTGTGGTAGGGGAAAAATGGTAGGGAAGGGGGCACACATAGAGGGGACTAGGGGATCTACAGGGTCATAAAAGAAAAAGAAGGAGATTGGCAGAGGGCAGTGATGCAAGTGGTCTAGCCGGAAGAGCGGGTGGTGTAGGCTTATAGGTCATGTAGGAGGAAGAAGGGGGTGTGCAAAGGGAGTCTAAGGCATGTTTGGTGGGGGATTCAGATGGGGAAGAAAGGAAAGGGGGAGGAGAGACAAGTCGCATGGGAATAAAATAAAGGAGAAGAAGTGGGTTAGACTGTGTGAGAGAAGAAGAAGAAGGAGGGAGGAGTTGAGTTACGCGGGAGAGGAGGAGAAGTGGGTCTATCTAGGGGGGAAAAGAAAAGAAGGAAGGGGGAAAATAGATTGGCTTGAGGGAAAAAGAAAAGAAAATAAAGGGGGTTGTTAGGGTTAGCTTGAAGGAAGAAAAAGAAGGAAAGGAAAGAGAGAAAAGGACGAAAAGGGAAAAGGAAAAGAAGAAAAAGAAAATAAATATATATTTAGAGTTAGAATTGAAAATTAGATTAAAAGTGGGCTATTGAAAAAAAAAATATTAAATTAATTTATCCAAAAATTAGGGTATTAGTTGAAGAAAACAATTTTGGTAAAATTATGGGTTTAGGATTTATTTAAATAAAAAGAGTAAGATAAAATGATAAAAATTATTATATTAATTTATTAAATAATTTTATCTATTTTTGTAAGTTAAAAGTTCACAAAAATAATTAAATTGATAATTTAAAGATTAAAGTTTTATGGATAAAAGGCTAACCATTTAAATTTTAGCTTATAAACATTTAGGGTGTTACAAAACTAATCGACTGACTCTTAGAACAGTCGACTGGTTGGTCTGCAACTCCAGTAGTCTTAGCCTCAGGTTAGACCCGTTGGTTGTCCAAACTGATTGACTAGTTCTTAGAATAGTCAATTAGTGAGGTTAATAGACTGACTAGTTCACCACCACTGGAAGTCTGGCAATGCCCTGACCGATTGACCGGTCCATGAAACCAATTGACTTATCAGCGAGGCCCATCGACTACTTTTGAAACCGGTCGAATAGTCTCAGCTAATTTTGCTTTCCTCACCTATTTTATTCTTGAATGTGATTCTTGAATTTCTTACGCTTGGATAATGATCTAATATGCTGATAGCTATGAAATTATCTGGATTAATTAAGTTAAATAATGGATTAAAGGTAATAAATAGAAACTATCCTAATTAACCAATGTTTGACCTTAGTATAACATTTGGCCCTCTTCTTGAACATAACATGAATAGATGACTAAATGGATAGAAATGGATTCTTCTTATGGTTAGTATTGTTTTAATGGATCAAAATGATGGATAATAGACCTCTAGTGACTTATATCATGGCGTTAAAATGTGAAACCTGTAAGTAAAATGACTAAGCAAAGATAAAAGAAGATAACATAGACATATGGAATGGCCTTGAGTTGACCCTACCTCCAATTAGTAGTTTTAAGTTAGCTAATGAAATCAATCAATAAATAAGGAGTTATGAGTTAGGATTGGACTCTAATTAATCTATAAATTGGTAAGTTTATGATTGAATAATGAACTATTACTTTGACCTTGGCATGATCTACATTTGCATAGTGAACAAGGGAAGAAATGGAAAGTTAATAGTTGGCTTGGATAATTATGGGTGCTATTCACATTAAAAAATTCCACCCTTTGGTGTAGTGGATCATGTACTAGAATAATCTCTTAAAGAGACCCAAAATGGGAACACGGGATGATAAGAAAATCTTATGTGGGTGTGTTGAATTAAAACGGCTTGTGTGCTTGGTGTGATATTATTGTGGGCCTTTATGTGAAATGACATTTCCTAGCTAATAAGAAACTAATTACTTAAAGTGGAATAAGCATTGTGACAGATCTGAATTATTCGATCCTCAATTAGCTATCAGGGGTTAGTCTGCCTTCTGGCTTTGCCTTCTTGTGAGATCCTAGTTGATCTCGAAATCCTTGTAGATCTCATTGTCTTTCCTATTCTAGACACAGATGATGTACTAGGGAGTATTGATACTAGAGGGTCTGGTCACCACAAAATAGTTATTTGGCATGAGCTAGGACTTTTTTCCATGTTACTTTAGCAAGAACTCAAAATTATGTCCACCTGGTTTCCTTGGCATGAGCCAGGACTTTATGTCCACTATTTGGATGACTTCCATGTTATTGAGAGACTATGGGGAATAATCCCACATATCACTCAAGAACTTGGGGTAAAATAACTATATACTCATTTGTTGCTCAAGGAAGTTGGTAAAGTAATCCTATTTTGACCTCAAGCAAAAATAATAACTAGAATGAGCTTGAAGGAGATAGGAACATACCAACTCTTGTTACATGATTATGGTTATTTAATATGGTATTCGCTTTGCTCTGTGAATACTTAAGAGCTCTCACCTTGTTTAAGATAGGAATATGTGGTATAATTCGTGCTTACCTACTTGGATTTTGATGTTAATCATATGTTCCTCTGGAATGACTATTGTGGTAGATGCCTGTATTCTGGAATGTTTCCATGAGTTATCGCATGATCTAATATTTTTTTGTTCATGATCCAACCATGATTAAAAGTTGTATATGTAACCCTGATTCCTCATAACCATACAAATTATACTTTAACTATTTCTAAATGGATTATCTAAGTAATTTACGCTCCATGAGTAGAAAATATACATGTCCAAAGTTTGTATACCCTTGTATGCTTGCATGATTATAACTACGCATGATTAAATGGATCCACACATATCTTGTATGAGCTATGTGATGACATAAGAGGAAAGTCGCATGCACATTCTACTAAGTTGTGCTATGAGTATGTCATGTAAGGATCTACATGATAGTGGTAGATTGGTTTAGTCAATATGTATGTAGACTGATGGGATAATTGTTGCCATCCCCTACTCAATCTCACAAGGAGGAGGTTGGGTGCAAGTTTCATAAAGGCGGCTGTTGAATGGTCCATCCTCCTCTCAGAAATGTTGGGTTGTTGAGTGTAGCCTTTCCTGGAGACTTTTTGTGTGGTCCTTGGGTGACGATGGTGTATTCCACTGGAATCAATTGCTTTAGTTAATCATTTTATTTTCTTTATACGTACCTTACACAAATTTGGGCCTATGTAGCCCTAGGTTTTAAACTTTGACTTCTCTTATCTCCAAATATTTTTTGTGAATTCTATTTTTCCTTGTGTTTTGATTGGCCGAATACTTAGCCTTGTGTCCAATATAAGATAGGCGATGAGACACCTATCTTGTGTTAGATACAACAGTAGTACCCGGTTTTTTTACAGGTCAAATTTGTATTACCACTTCTGTAATGTTTTTTAAATGAAATTTTTTGGTAGTAAAAATAGGGGTGTTATATTCATTGTGTTCAATGTGAGTTGGATGATATTTTATTAATCATGAAATAAAATAAAAAAAACATTATGTAATTGTAATAAACATATTTTGATTAAAGTACATAACCATACAACAACAAATCAAGCTCAATGCAACATCCACACCCACACCAACTATAGTAACTCCTAAATTAACAAAAAATTTCATTAATCATAGTTATGTTCTTGTACACTAACAATTAAGTACGTACATATCGGAGTAGTGAAAAGACTAAATTTTGAAACATGTGATACGAGCAACCTATCTTTTCATTTTTGAACATTAATCAAATTTTGAGGTTTGAGATGATGAATTGTCTAGAGTTAAAGCTCCATTAACCATATAATTAAGTCCTTCTTCATCTTTTGCAAGGGTATATATAACCATATGATTTTACTACTTATAAATATGTCATAAATGAAGCACACTATTAAATATTTTGAAAAAAGATTCCTTATGCCAATAATTTTAATGCCCCACTTTTTAGATCCTTTTGATGTGCATAATATGATGCGGTTATTCATGATTTGGGTGTGTTTAATTATGTTTTGGATTCATGCATTGATTTAGTTTTACAAGGTTTTAGAGGAGGGGTTTATTTTTAGAAGAGGATTGGTTTCTTTAGAAACCATTTAATTGGTTTGGACCATACCAGTTAAGAAATACCCCAAAATCCTAAATTAGGTATTATGGCAAAATAAATATTTATTAGAAAATTTAAGTAAATAAATCATTTTATCAAAATAAAGGGGAATTAATTAAGGAAAATCAAGGAGAAAGTAATAAATAAAATATTTAGGAAAATTTTGGGTATTCTACTAATTAATATAGTAAATAAGGAAATTTGTCCAAAATAGCCAAATTAAGCTAAAAAGGAATTTAATTATTATTATTATATTAAATACTATTATTTTTAAATATTCAAGGATACCAAAATACTCTAAACACCCCAACCAACCTAATTTTTTTCTTTTTCTCTTTTTCCATTCTTTTACTTTTTTTCTTTCTTCCTCCCCTTCCTTCTTTTTCTTTTTTTCTTCCTTCCCCAAAATAGGCCAGCCCGCCGACCCAATCCCCTTCCCCTCCCTTCTCCTTCCGTGCGGCCTAAAGCCCGCGTCGCCTCCGGCCGAGTCGCCTCCTTTTCTTTTTCTTTTCCTTCCCTAGACCACTGGTCCACCCCTTTCCCTTTCCTTCTTCTTCCCCACTCGGACTGCATCCCGACCTGTAGCCCTTCTTCTGTGAGCAACCACCTGCTTCTTCCAGCCATCCTTCCCTGCCTCCCTCGTTGTTTTCTTTCCAATTTCGACCCAACCAATTTTCCTCCCTCCTCATGCATGCCTGCCATTCCCTTTTTTTCCTTTACCCCGACCGAGCATGCCCTACAATTTCGCAGGCATGCGCCGCCTACCATTGATGGCCGGCGACCTGCCTCACTCGCCCCCACTTTTCCTCTTCCTCCTTCATCATTTTCCCCCTTAAATTAGCCTATAAATACCCCATCGGCAGCCTAGGTCGAGCTTCTGTTTTCGCAACCCAAAAAATCCCGACCTTGCACCCCCGCCCGATTAGATCTTGTTCCGCCGCCGTCAACTATCGTCGCTGCCCACGCCGCCCACTAAAGCCTTCCCTGCATCACCCTCTATAGAACTGAGTCACCCTCCTCCCTTGCCTTGCCCTGCACGAGCCACCCCGGCCGTGCAAAACCACCCTCTCGATCAGCCTACTTCGACCTCTCGCCGCCCCTCGCGCCACCGTTTGCTACCAATTCCGCCGCCAATAACACCACTTCCACCCTCTAAAACAACCAAGGGACCTCACTTTACCTCCCCATACCTCCATCTTGCCCTGCCTCCCTCTCCTTCTCCCTTCCACCACCTTCGGCCACCGCACTCTCCGCCGTGCACCGCCACTTTTGGCTGCACCACCACCTCCATTCCACCCCTCTCCACCTGAGACACCTTCCACCACTTCAAACACCCCCTCATTCCCTCTCCTCTGTCCTATACCCCATCTCTCCACCTCTCTTCCTCCTCCACCACCGCCGTCGTCGCCGGTTCCGCCACCAACCCTAGGTGGTATTCTAATATCCCCAACCCTTAAACTTTTTTATATAAGTGTTAATAATTTTTAGTAATATTAATAGTATTACCCTTATTATTATTATTATTATTATTATTATGTTATCACTCTTATAATCTAACCTAACTTAAAAAATATTTATAACTATGGTATTATTATTTAAAAGGCTACAACTTTAGTATTAATATAATTATCTTTATTATTGTTGTTGTTGTTGTTGTTGTTGTTGTTGTTATTATCATTATTATTATTATTATTATTATTATTATTATTATTATTATTATTATTATTATTATTATTATTATTATTATTATTTTCTTGCTAATACTATTAATACCAACTTTGGCCATTATCACTTTTATTATTAGTGTAAATGTTAGGGCTCTTATATTACTATTACCCTTTTTGATTATTATCATTATTATGCTTAACTTTATTATCATTATTACTATCATTACTACTACTACTATTATTATTATCATCATTTCTATCATCATTATTATTATTATTATTATTATTATTATTATTATTCTATTATACTTGACCATATTATCACTAAGGCTACTACTAATATGATTTCTAGGACCTTCATTAATATTATACTTAAGATGGGAACTATTATTATTATTATTATTATTAGTACTACTATGAATATTATTATTGTTAACTAGTCTTTTGGTTAATATTTCACAATCACTAACCTATTATCACTACTAGCATTATTAATATAAGTATCATCATGGTCCCTAATTTTAAATTACTTATACCACTATTATTAGTATTACTAGGATTTAGGTCGATATTAGTATTATTAATAAAACTAATAATAATAATAATATTATTATTAGTAATATTAAAGCTATTACCTTAACACTATGAATATTACTATGACTACCTTAACATAAACCATGATGGCTACTAAGACTTATTTTGGTTAGCAGTAGCATGATTAATTATTTTGAGAATAATAACCCTACTTTTAATTATAAAACTACTATTATCATTATTAGCCCTAATAGTAGAGTATGATAAAAGTAGGGTAGAAATAATGGTAATATTTGATAAGAGGGAGATTAACCTATAGTATTTCCCTCTTATACGTGAATCAAGTCAAAACCCTAAGGAGGCATAGGAGTGTGCTCCAAGCCCGGTGTCGTATTAGGTAAAGATATGGTTAAGGCCTTTTATGTGTAAGAATGTGCTATGTGTGTTTGTTTGATGGGTGTGCTTTATATTTCATATTTTATATTATCATGTTCTTGTGGTAGCTTGCTAAGCATGGAGCTAAGGTAAGATGCATGTGTTTATGATATGTGTAATGTGATTTTATTACTTGTACTTGAATTGTGCTAATGTAATAATGCCCCTCATGACATGCATGATAGGAGGTCCTAAGTAGTACGATGTGGTTGTGAGAAAAATGGAAAAAGGGCGAAAAGTGAGTTGACTAGATAATGGTAATGATTGCTTAATTATCTTATGACCTATAGGTGGAGAAAAAGAGGAATAATGGGGATGAAATTAAGGGAATAGATTAAACATGCATAGGAAATTTGGGGTCTATATGGGATGGTTAGTCTTTGCATGGGGATGACTTTTATGTGGGAAAAGTTGATTTGAGGATCGAGTAAGGTAAGGAAAGTATCGCTAGAGCGATTGGAGTCCATATGTGAAAAATAGTATGTGGGTTGATGTAAGGATGCATGGCGGATTTAATTAGGGTTTTGGGAGGAAACCCTAAATGAGAGAAATGTGTAAGGGAGGAAAATGAATAGAGATGGGTAGAATGATGATAAAATATGGAATGGGGTGTCACATGGGGGAAAAAGGTGAATCAAGAGAGAAGATTATATTTGGGTGTTGAGTGAGTGGCATAAAAGAAAGGAGAAGTACTAGGGTTTTTGGGAAGCTAACTAGAGTTTTGGTGATCATGTGTGGGAGTTGGATAGTGAGGTTGTAAGGTCAAGTGTGGGTCGAGAGAAGTGATGGTCTTAGTAATAAAGAAGTGTTTTGGGTTCATAGTGAGCGAGGAAAAGATGAAAGGAAGTCCCGGGATCATGGGTTGTGTTGGATATGTATCATGTGGAGGAGTTAGTAGTAAATGAGAGTGATGAATAAATAACATCATATTGGGAAAGAGAGTTGCTAGAGTTTGGAATGGTCAACTAGGGTTTTGTGGCCACATGTATCATAGGGGAAGTGAAATGGGGTACTTGGGGAATAATCGAGCAAGGTGATAAATTGGAGGAGTATGAATTATATAGGATACAGGCAGGTTGGGCCATATATGCCAAATTAGGGTTTTTCCGAAATAAAACCCTAGAGAGCTATATTAAGTTGATTTAGAAATATGGAGAGTGGATCTGGGTGTTGAGTATTCATGGTAATGAGGAAAGAGGGATAAAGGATATTGGGATGTACTAGAAGAAGTAAAAGTCCCAAGATATGGGACATGATTGTCGGAAAGTCGAGTGAGTCATGCATGTCTAGTCGGGGTTGTGTATGGAATAAGATATAATAACACACTAAGCACTTAAAGTGAAAGATTATTGAGCCAGGGCCCAATAAGGTTATATATTCTTAGGTCCATCGGGTATAATAGTGGTCAGGTGTGTTTTACCTTGCTGAGTGATTTTCTGGCCCACCGGCTATAATAGTGGTCAGGTGTGTTTTGCCCTGTTGAGTGTTTTCAGTCCATCGGCTATAATGATGGGAGATTCTAGGCTCGATAAACCAAACCTTGTATGGTAATAAGCCTTGGAAAGATACTATTTACTTACAGTGGAACACCTCGTGAGTTAGGGCTAGTGAGGATATTTATATTTTTTGGTCCACAAGCAATAATAGTGGTCAGGTGCGTTCTACCCTGTAGAGTATTTCTGGTCCACCGGCTATAATAGTGGAGTTCCCATACTTACGTGGAATCAATATAATCAATGTGTGAACCGTAAGTATAAGGAATGGAAAGATATTAATCATTTATAGTGGAACACCATGTGAGTTGAGGCCAATGAGGTTATTTATATACTTTCCGGTCTATCGGCTATAATAGTGGTCAGGTCTGTTCTGTCCTATGGAGTGTTTTCGATCCACCGACTATAATAGTGGGGTTCCCGTACTCTCATGGAATTAACATAAAAGATATGTAAGATAAATCATTAATAAAAGTTCAACCTAATCTTGTAATTCTGGATTATTGTCTTGTACGCCTTTTGTATTTATTCTCTTGCATGGCCTTACTTGCGTGCTTATTGTTGGCCTTACCTATATGGTTACCTCACTCAGTACGTAGTGTACTGACCACTCGTTTCATGGGTGCTGCTCATTACCACGAGCAGAAGACCCATATGAGTTTGTGTAGGTAGGGGATGACGTCTTCGATGCCTATGACACTTACGAGACATCGGGTGGGGATGAGCGTTGAGCCTAGACCTTAGCCTCGCCCTGGGGATCGAGAGTAACTCTGTCAGACTCTTTTTTCCTTTGATTTGACCATGTATCATTTTTTTATTCTAGTTATTTCATATCGTATAGTATTTTATGTTTTTGGAAAACTTTAGTCATTAACTCTTTGGGTTGTAATTCTTTAATCACACTCTGATTTCTATATGACTATGAGGGAGTCCTCTCATGGATTCTCACTGTTTTATTAATGAATTGTGTTTGATGTTAACCCTATTTAGCCTTAGCACTTAGTATTGGAATGGTAGGAGTGAACCGGTCTAGTACTAAGTGTGGTTGTAATATCCCCAGAATTTACAGTTTTGGTTATTTCACTTCTATTAAACATTTTTATTAAAATAAAATTTTTCAGTAGTAAATTTTGGGGGTGTTAAAAGTTGACTAGTTATTTTCTTTTAAGATTCTCAATCTAGAAAGACCAACGAATTGGTTCTTACAAACTAGCTAACAAGTTTTGAGGAACCAGTTAATTGGTTTGTTCAACCTAAGTATTATTTGTGGCTTGGTTTATTCCAAATCTCCTCCATTTGATCTTGTAACTTTATAATTGTGATTTAGGGTGTTTGAAAATCATCCTTAGGTTTTTAATCACCCTTAATTTTAACATTGCTTGAACCTAATCAGATTTAGGAGACATAATCACCAAAATTTATTGGCTGACCTCATGGTTTATTTATCTTCCTCTTCTTTTGATATCTCTTATACGAATGAACAATTATATATGTTATCATCATTTTCCTCAATATCCTTTTTATATACATATATTTTTATCTTTTTTCCTCATTTACTGATAGCTAAGTTGACTTTGAGTAGTAAGTTATGCCTTATGTGCACCATTTATGGGTTATTTCGATTTCACCTAAAATTTCTCTTTCATTGGTACCCAAACCAATCAATCTAGGGTTTTGTGGAAAATTTTCATGATTTTAAACCCTTAGAGAACCATTTCTCCTAAAATCACTAGCCTTATTCCCTCTATTTCCCCTTTTCACCTCTAATTGTGGAAGAACTTTTTCACCTCATTTCTCCTCTACACCATCAAGTATTCAATCTCCTTTTCCCTTACTTTATGTTCTCCTATCCCTCTCCAAACCCTTTCTATTTCTTTTTTGTTTCACTCTATGATTTTTCCTAAACCTATTTTAGTTGGTTAATAATCCTTTTGAGTTGTTGCTTGTTCTCTTTAAGGTATTTAAATTATAGAATAGTTTGCACCTTCTAGTTGAAGGAATACTCTTCCTTTTCCTTTTGTGTGTGGTTTACTGAAAGTTGAGGTAAATCATTCTTACTCTTGCTCTTATGTAATGAATGGAATGAAAAGGATGTGTTAGGATGAGTTATGTTTTGGCATGATATTTGGTAATAAAATGTGATACTTAAGCATATATTTGGTGAAATTATGCAAGCATGAATGGATGAGCATGATGATAGGTTTTTCAAGCATATTAGTAGTGAGTACTACTAGGGTTTTATGTTTTAATGATCATAGGAACATGATAATGGCTCTACCAAGTTGATAGTATGATTTGAGTAGCTTATGAAGTGTGTTTCAAGGATATCAAGCATGTTGTAGAGTTTTAGCCTCAAGATTTTCAATGTTAAAATAGGATTCTTGATGTATGGCATGGATGTAATCACAATTGATTGTACGACATGATAGATATGTTATCTAAAGTGGAAAAATGGTTTATATGCATGAAATGATGGTTTATTACAAAGTAGAAATGCATGAGTTATGCCCGAATTGTATGAGGGAGCTATGTTCTTGAGGAACCAGTCAACTGGTCCAAGTGGATACCAATCGAATAGTTTACCCCTAGTCAACTAGTTCATGTGACCTTTCGACTAGTTCTAAAATATTATATGTTGATTGCTATGAGTAACTAGTCCACTAGTTGGTAACAAACCATTTGACTGAATTACCAATCAGCTAGTTTGAGCCACTAGTTGGCTATCACTAGAATTAGGTGATTTGGTTTTCGTAGGGAGCCAGTCAACTAGTCAGGATGGGACCAATTCACTGGTCTGATAAGTCCATTGGTTTTAGTGGGTAATCAACTAGTTTGTAAGGATCTTGTATGTTAGTGTTGTGATATATCCTTGAATATTTACTCATGGTTTGAACTTAGTCATAGGCTTTGACCTAAACTTCTAATAATATACAATGTATAAATGGACTTAAGGTTTTTACATGACTAGTTAGGCGATTGAGATATCACTTGACATATTATATTGGTTCATAAGTGGGAATGTGGAACCCTCATGCATGGAGAATTTGATGAATATGATATGGATTGGCATATAATGTGAATTTTATTCTTAATAAGATATTAATCACTTAAAAAAAGGAATTAGTTTAAGGAAATGTCTCTTTAACTATAGGAATAACTAATAGGAGGTAGCTTGTATTATGATGTGCCTTCAGGAAGGGGCACCATTGTTGGTTTCAGTACCTCTCCAACTCTATGATACACCTATGGGATACTTAAGAGTTTGTAAACATTTATGGGTTAGTATACCAAGTGATGTGATGGTTGAGATTGTATTTCCTATTATATTAGTTGGGACTCTATTTCCTATGGTGTTGCCATGACTAGTTTCATGATGGAGGATGTAGCTTGCTTATTTGATGTTCTTAAACAAATATGGATTATGTGGTCACATCTACACTAAAGATAATAATTGGAAAATCCTAGTGAATGCCCTAGATGCCTCGTGTTCTTTCCATGTTATTTATTATGCTTATGTTCCTAATAAGATCCATGATGGCTTCTTGAATTATGTGCCATACATAATACTAATAATATGTAAGGTATTGGCATTATTGAATTTCATGTATGTGAATTGCATGTCTAAATAATGTTAGTGTGCCCATGAGTAAGTTATTGTTGCATAAGACATTATGTTATATCTAATTGAAGCATGTAAATATACATTGCCTACATTGTGTGAACCTAACTTGTATAAATGCTCATCCTCTAATTCCATAAATTTCATGGAAGAATAACTTGATTTGCTTACTAAATATCATACTTATGTGACTATTTGTTTGATCGCCTACTCAATTCCACAAGTAGAGAACCCTGTAAAGGTATGAGTAGCCATTCTGTAAACAACCCTTATTATGGAAGCCTTGGGGCTTTTGGAGACAAAGTTAGGCTATCTAGCATAAAGAGTCTTTTGTATCCTATTTTATTTTTTGTTTCACATATTTAAACTCTATTTTCTTCAATCTTGATGCGTGATGCTAAACAATTGGCACCAAGCTAAGCATTAGTGTTGAAAGTGGGGAATAACTTTAAATAAAATTTGAAAAAAAAAGAATGGAGATGCGGGAAAATCAGAAATGAAACTTGGTTTTGAAACCTTAAAACCTAAATATTTGCATCAACCAACTAAGGTTACAACTCTAAGCATAAATGGTGTAAGATTTGCAAATAATTCAAGCAGTTCACACACTAGTTAGTGTCAAACAACAAGAGTTTTTTTTCACAATAGAATATTCCGCCTTTCTTTGCGGTCTCACCCTCCTTTTAATAAGTGGGAATCGACTACTAAGGTTACAAAATAAGTTTCTAACCATGTAGGATAGTTTAGTACACCCTCACCCTTGGTTGATGTTACAAAAATCTAGCTAAGGTTAACAACTCTAATAAGCTAATGCTGATTGCATGTCAAGAATCCAACAACTACTTATCACTAGATGCTTAACAATACAACCTATGATAATGTAATGTCCCAAAAAATTTCACAAAAATAAATAATAAAATAATAAATTAATAAATAAAATAAAATATATGTATATATATAATAATAATAATAATAATAATAATAATAATAATATGATATTTAAGATTTATTATCTAGCCTAATTCTAAGACATTAATTTAATTATATAGCCTAAAATAAATTATAGGCAAATTATAACAGATATTAATTATTTATATAATTACTAAAAAAAATTCCCCTAAAACCCAACCTAAAAATTCTACAACTTTTTTTTATTTTCTCCTTTTCCTTTTTCTTCATTCTTCATTCTTTTTCCCCTTCCTTCCCACCTAGGCCTGCATCGCAGCTGGCCCACACTCCCCCTCTCTTCCTTTCTTCCCTTCCCCCCGGCCAGCCTAATCCCCTTCTCCTTCTTCCTTTCCTTTCCCTAGGTTGACAACCCAAGCCTCCTTTCTTTTTTTTCTTTTCTTTTTTTTCTCCCTCCCTTCTTTTCTCTTTTCATTTTTTTTCTCTCCATCTCCTACCTCCCATTTGCACCTCACACGATCTCCCTTTCCATTTTTTCCCCAACACACCTGCAACCGGCCAGCTAACCTCTCCTCCCTCTTTTCCTTCTCGGCCATGCAACACATGCACATTGGCATGCGCTTACATGATCCCACCTACTACACGATCCTCTACCCGATTCCCATGTAGGACCCCCTACACTATCCCTACCCTACCACCGCCATGCTACCTTGTGGCCAGCCACCTTATCTCCTTCCCCCTTGGTCCTCATTCCCCTCTCCAGCCTATAAATACCTCCCAAACGGTGCCCCTCCCTTCTCTTCTCCCTCGTCAAGCCCACACCTACATCCCTATTCTAACCTATAGCCGTAGTCATTGCAGCTAGGCTATGCCACCCCTAGACTCCTCTCCTCTTCCTTCTCTACACCCCTATGTCTGTTGCGCCCCCATTCCCTATCCTTCTCCCCTTCCTTTTCCTCCCTGACCTATAAAGTGCAAGTTGAGCCTCCCTTGCACCACCACCAGCGATGACCCACTCCTCACCTCCACACCACCGCCACACCTCTTCTAGCCTACATAGGTGCCCAACCTATTTAGCCAACCCAAACCACCTCCTTATCCCTTCCTTTCTCCTCACTCACCTTGGCTACGCCAACACTAGACGCCAAGCCAACCGCCACAACTTGCCTCCCCCCAACTAACCTACTTGGTTCCAACACACCCCTCAACCCCTAAGCATCTAACCCCAACCATTTTTCACAAGAAAACCAACCTCCACCCTTGCACCTCTGCCACCATGCTACAACTTTCATGAGAACTACTGCACCACCACTACACTCCTCTTACCTATTCTGGTCACCACCACTTCCCTTCCTCCCTTTTGAGTTCCACTTGATTAGATTTCTTATTATTATTATTATTATTATTATTATTATTATTATTATTATTATTATTATAAGAAAAAAAGGAAAAGGTAGAAAAAGGATTAGATAGCCTAAGTTTGGATATTTTTATTTTTAGGTATTGTTCAGGTGACAATAGGAGTAGAGGCATAGGTTATTCTTACTTAAAGATTGGAGCCATTTCAATAAGGATATAGTTATAGCTAGGACTTATTTTTATGTGACTTTATTATGTGTTAAGTGAATACCTGCATGAAATGTTACATGTTATAGGGCTGTATGTGCAGCTTGAATTGCAAGGACTAAAGTTAAAAATATGTGTGGATATGATTTTGTTGGTTCATGTGTTGATGTGAAATTCTATTATATGGTAGTGCGTGTTTGGGAATGTTGGGAAGTTCTTATATTTGAGACCATGAGCCTTATGTAGGGTTTTGAGACCTAGGGATATTTAGGTCAATATTGTAAAAATAGGTATATAGGAAAACCCTAGGGTGGAAGTTAACTAAACATCATGTGGGATGTGATAAACAAATAACTATGATAATTATAAAAGTGGATTAGGGTAAATATTATATATAGAGGGTTGACCATGCATGGGATGAGTCAAACCTAATACGAGTTACGTCTAGGGGTAGCTAAGTGAGGGAGGGTTGTTAAGAATGGATATGGGGAAGATGATGACATTGTTGGATAGCTTGGCACAAATGGGGGAGTCCTTAGATACTAAGGGATGGGAAATTACTAAGTAGGTGAAGCTAGGGTTTTGGTAGTACAAAACCCTATGGTAGGTTATTATCACATGTAGTAAATAAGAGAGTTGGGTTGTATCTCTGAACTATGATGTTAAACATACTATTTGGGGATTGTGTGCTAAATCTGATGGCTAGGTGAGATAATTGGGAGTAGATTATCTACCATGGAAAAATTAGGGTTTTAAAAGGGAGTCCATTGGGGAGGTTATTATCACATGTGTAAAATGAATTATTTAGGCTATGAAACTTTAGGGGATGAACAAGCATAGAAAAATATGTTTGGTTGTGGAAAATTAGGGCTAACCAAGTAGTAAAGGAAATGATAGGTTAAGTGGGAAAAGACTAGAATTTTGAGGAGCAACCCTAGAGGTCAATTGTTATGTATATGAGGAATGGGGAAAATAGGCTATGAATCACGAATGGAGGGGTCCTAATGATAATTTTGGGTTTTTTGGATGAGTTGGGAACTCAAAGAAATAATAGAGGTATGGAGGTATCAGGGGTTAGAAAACTATGTTTCTAAGGAGACAAGGTAGTTTCGGGGTGGTAGTAGGGTAGGAGTTTTACTTGAGTTGTGCATGGTTGTGGTATCTAAAATAAATAAGACATGAATAAGATACTAATTAGTTAAAGTGGAATATCACTTGAGTTGAGGCCACTTGTACTTACTTACCAGTCCACCGATGAGAATAGTGCCCAAGAGCGTGCATTCTTGGGTTTGTATTATATTTACCAGTCCACCGGTAATAATAGTGGCCAGGAGCGTATTGCCATAGGTTTGTATTGTATTTACTAGTCTATCAGTGATAATAGTGGGGTCCCTAACTCAAGAAATAAAACCCTTGGACAATAATACTCTATGGAAAGACAATAATTACTTATAGTGGAGCACCACATGGTTCAGGACCAGCTGTACCTTATTTATCGGTACACTGGTGAGAATAATGGGGTCCATGAACCCATGTGGATATAATTTATGAGATGACTAATTATGGCACTAATATCTTGAATCTAGCTAATAATGAATGAATCGTTATAACTTGCTTATGCGTATTTTATTTCTTGTTGTGGTATCATTAACTATTTCCATCTTGCTTGATTGCATTGTTACCTTACTCAATACATATCATATCGATCGCCCCTATTATGGTTGTTGCTCCTTTCCATGAGTAGTTTCTCCTCCCGAGTCTGTATAGGTGAATGAGGATGCTCTAGATGACTTTACCACTTATAATGATATGATGGGGGTAGAGTGATGCAGTAGTAGTCCAGGGTTGGGGTCCGAAGAGAGTGACATCCTGTTATTATCATTTCTAGCTTTCTAGTTTTAATGTTTTATTTCTGTTGAACAATGTTTGTGTATTTCCATATTTCCTTATTAATAAACATTTAACCTTTATTATATATGAAATGCTTTCTTGCTATGTTTATCATGGTTGCATCTATTTCTATGTTGCCTTGTAGTTAGTATAATGTTATCCTGGGGCCAAACTTACATCAATTATACCGGTAACACATCCCTCTCATGGTGAATGTTTTTATGTTTAAAACAAAAAAATTCAATAGTAATTTTTGGGGGTGTTACAGATAAGGTTTAGGAAACATAGGTTACACATTAGGAAAGTTAAACAACATACTTTAAACAAGCTTAGCTAAAAAAGGAAACTAAGAGGTGGCAACCTACTCAATTGATGGCTGCTTGATTTCTATCGGGTATGGTACTATGGTGGTTTATTCTCCTTAATATAAGGTCATGAACTTCCCATAATTATCTTCCTAATGCCCCTAATTCTTGCACAAATTATGGTGAACAAAATAGGCCTTGAACCGGCTAAAAATGGTAGAGTGTGGAGGTGGATAAAGGTGGTGGCTTGGATGAGAAATTTGGAGCCATACTTGGAGGCACATTTTAGCTATTTTTAGGTGGAAGTTTGGGGAGCCATGCAACAGCTATATGGAGCCATGTTTACGTGGGGTGGTAGAGTTTGTATGGCTGCTAGGTAATCTAATTACTTATTGACTCATATGAGAAGAGTTTTGAAATCTTCAATTTTGGAAAAATTAATAAGTAGACTATCCTTGGTTTGGAATGATTAGGATGCTCCTACATCATATATGCTTTTGGTTTGACCTATGTTTGGGAACTATTCTTTTAGATTTATAATCGAAAAATTTCTATATTTTATGCTATTTATGCATTTTCTTTTCTAGTATTTGTCTTTGATTGGTATCACTCGATAGTACCTCATTTTTTATAAGATTTTTTTTTGTGTTTTTGCTTCTACATTGTTTTAGAAATGAAATTTTTTGGTAGTAAAAAAATAGGGTATTATATACTAATTTATTCATACAATCCTCCTTGAGAGACCCTTTTGCAACAACAATGACACATATTTATTCACTTCTATTCACACTCATCCATCAAAAATAAATTTTAATGATAACATTCCCATTCAAGAAGTCCAAGACGATGGTTTCTCAAATTAAATGTCTTTATTCATTTTCTAGAAGCCCTCAATATTTAGAATATTGACCGCAATCATCTAATTGATAATAACGAAGTTATAGGATTTATTTTCCTTTGTTTTACAATTACATCAAAATCAGAACAACTTATATTAGTATTTTGAACCACATAAGTCATTGCCACGATTTTACAGAAGAGTCAATCCTGCCTTAAGGGTGTGCATGGTACTCATACATGACTTCTAGAATTGATTTTGATATAATTAAAAGGAATAATATTTATGTGCCATCTAATTTGGAAGGACAACTTATATTTGTATTTATATTCATCAAATGTTGATGATTGCATATCTATAACGAGCAATTGAAAAAACAACTAAAATCATTTTTAGTACAAGTTTCTTCTTAAACTCATTACCATTTTAAACATTGAACAAAGCCTAATATTTCACAAAATATTAGTAAGGGAAAAACTTAGTTTGATAATAAACCTACGGAAAGGGATTACACAAAAAAAAAAGTAAAACCATTTACCTTTAGATTTTATTCTATTTAACAAGAAATTAAAGCAATTGCAAGCACCTTTAACAAAAAAGAACTTAACTATAACACATATTTTTAGCACTAGATTGAGTTCATACCATGCTTGATGCATGCATCAATATACAAATGATAGTACTTAATCCTAAAAAAGAGACGAGCAAGTGTGTGTGTGTGTGTGTTTTTTTTCAATTTACAATACATATGTAGAGCAAAACCTATATAATATATTCATAACACAACAAAAAGATATGACTATCTTTAATAATGAGCCTTTACCCATCCGGATGTTTTTGATAGTAGAAACTAAAATTGAAATTACATTTTACCGTTCGATGTTACACATACAATAATAATTCTTGATGTCACAAAGCTCTCTACATATTGAGTATCAACAAAAATATGAGAGTTAAAAGCTTAAACGCGTCTAAGAGGCGATATTTTTAGGATAGTAATATAAATTAGAGAAGAAATCCATATTAGATAATATAGTTTAATGAATGGAAACTTACAACCTTATATTTGATGAAATCTAAAATATAACATTGAATATGAAAAATAATATAACTTAGATTTTTCAATTGTCAAAAATGATCCAATTAAAGCCTAACCGATTCTTTAAGAAGCACAAATCCTAATGAATAATAGTTCAATATAACAAATTAGGGTCAAGTTTGTTTGGACTTGTGAGAATAAGACAAGAACATTCCAAAAGAGAGAAGAAAGACTTCCAGAGACAAATCTAAAATATATATGAGAAATGATATATATAATGGAAGATAAAATGACAAAAAGTAAGCTATATTAGTAGGGTTTTATCATCACTCATTATATCAACACTTTGTATATTCCAAAATGGATGAATGTGCCATGAATAGAGAGTAGCAATTGCTCAAATGATGTATACGAGTTGGGCTAGAGTCTAACATATATGAGTTGGGTCAGGCGTTATGGACATTATGTCATTATCAATAAAAATTAAAATGTAATAATCATTTAGGGCATTTATATTCTCAATGGGCCAATACAAATTAATTGAAATGGTTTTTAATTTTTTTTTTATAAATTAACAAGTTCTATGATAAGTTGGATTATTCTTTGACTATAATGCTTGATGATGCATCGCCTTCTATTAACATACTTTAAAAATAATGGGTTGTTCTTGTATGGAGTAACTAGGAATCAAAAACAAAAAATAAAATTTCTTCTATGCCATCAGCATCTTTCGATTTGAAACCAGTAGGGATGTTAATGAATCAAATCTAGGTCAAGTCCAGCTAAACCAGATCCCATTAGATCTAGCAGGCAAATAAATCTTAAACGGATCATAAATAAATCTGACTACTTTTTTAAATTGAATAATGTATAAAAATACAAATATATGGATATTTTATATAGCTTAATATACCATTTTTTTGGTTAAAAAAATCAATGAGTAAAAAGATAATCATTTTAAAATAATAAATTTAACTTTTCAAATGATGTTTAAATACTTTTGAAATAAAATATTATGCATATTATTTATAAATTAAATACATATAAGTAAAATGAAAAATATAAATAATAAATTCAAATAAAACCACGACAAATATGTTAAATATACAACTAGTATGTATACGGAGATACTATCATACTAAACATATCTAACAAGTCAGATTTGAATGGAAGGCTACTATACCTAAACCTAAACTTATATAAATAAATATAAATTCAGATTTAATTTAAATATATCAAATTTAAAAATTATAGATTTAAACTTCCTGAAACTAAAATGGATATAACAGTTTTGGATCAGATCCACAACCGCCATCTGGACGAGCCAGACAGCAGATAAATTGTCCGTTCCTCACGTTTCTTCCTTCGTGGTTGAACGGTTGAACCCGGGTCCTAGGAGCACTCGTCCAGCGCACAATTTGTCTCGTAACTCAAGCCCTCAACGCAGGTTTTATCCTGCTCTCTCCCCCGGAGGTTTGTCTTCTTTTCCATCTGATCTCCTCTAAATCTGTCCCTCGGCTTCACCGTCACGCTCCAACTCACTTCAGTTTGCTGGCCCTATTTTTGCTGGCGACGGACAAATGGTATGTGTTATTGTATAATGATTCAGTTTCTTAGGTTATTAGATGCCCATTTCTTTTGTTTCCCTGATTTTTGTTGATTCGTTCAAGTAATAAGCTTGCTGATGATTAGATTTATGTAGTGTGCGAATCGAAAACTCCCTAAGAGTGTTCTGTCACTGAACTGATTGAATATTTAGTTTCTCGTATTAGCTTTGATTGTGCCAGTAGAATCCCGGAAATACAATAGTTGAACAACCTCTTGATTTGCAGTGGATTTCATTAAAGACTTAAGTTTCCTGGTCAAATGTGTAGTCATTAGATGCATGATGGAATGCTTGGCGACATTTGTAGACAAAATGTATATGATATCACTGTTGATCCCTAACTTATTTTTGGTGCAAGAGACTTCATTTATGAACCTTTATTATAATTTAGGTCACTTGAAAAATGCTATCACGAATTCACGGATACTATCACAAGTCTACAAAAACAAAAATATACTATTGACTGACATGATTTGTGCAAAAAATGCTAGCTGCCCTGCATGACGTGTAGAGATAATTAGTTGCTATTGGCCTGATACATAATTGTCTGCATTTTTAACTAATATTATCTGTATTTGGTCATATACTATACTGTAATTTGCTGTATTGAATGAAGACTCCATGTAGGCAATTATATTGATGAAGAATTTCCGAGATTTCACGTGGTTTTCTCTTGGTTAAGCATTTCGGCTTATGTTTTTAGGTTTCAATCCTATCTATTAGCACCGGAGTTGGCCTTTATGGAGATAGAGTGTACAAAAAATCATATTTTATTTGATAAAATAGACCTTTTCAACTTGGGGCAGAAGTAGCTATTCTTTAGACCACTAGAACATTGATTAATCTTCATCCTTCCGTGCTTCAAAGGATCCCATAGCTTATTGGATAGTTTTGTAACACTTCTAAATTGTGAACCGGAAAATTTCATTTATTGATAATGTAGAAGCGTACTAAAATAAAGTCAGGATGTTATCGTCATGTCAACTATGGGAGAAGTGTAATTATCATCTAACACATGTTTGATGCAAGGTAAAATGAAACAAACAAACGAAAGATATACGCGCTGACAATATAATGATAATGAGAAATAGAATAATATAGAAGGGATTTATATACAAAATCCAAATATGGGAACCGAATTTAAGACTTTAAATAATCGAAATGAACAAAAATATCCCAAAACAATGGGCAAAAATAATCTAAATTAGTTGGCCTAACTTTTTACGAAACAAAATGTAAATCTCGTTCCCCAGTTGATGACCGACATCATCTTCTTTGGTCTAATCTAATTGATCGTCCTCTGATCACCGGAATAAAAGCCAAATCATCACAATAATCACACAAATGTAGTATTAGTACAGTGAAATATTGATAAAATAAATTATTTAGAACATGGTAAGGGCTCATGTTGCATATTGAGGTTATATAATAACATGGTATGTGACATGCTTAGAAAACATAACATGTAAGACCATTGATAACATATATGTGATAGCAAAATCATTAAAACACACATAACCTTTCATCTATGAATCCCGAGGACAAGCAATGTCATTATCTATGATTGGGATAAGCTATGATGGGGATTAGTGTAAGATTGCAACTTCCACAACCACTACACACTAGTGCTTGGGGGATTTTTTCAGGATTTTCAACATCCACCACACTTAGTCTCCTAGATAAGGGAGCATATGCAAAATTTTGCTTCTACAGTAGGGATGTAAACGGAGCGGGTATACCCATACCCGTATCTGTACCTGATAAGAATATCCGTACCCGAATCCGTACCTATATCCGAACGGATATCCGCTAACACATCCATATCCGTATCCGTTGGATATCCATTACCGGACGGATAAATCCGTTTATAGTTAAGCCAAATGACAATTTTAACCTTAATTTATACTATATTTATTTTAAAATTAAGGGTAAAAGGGTAATTATATATTGGGTAAACGGATACGGATATGGATAGGGATATAGTTACGGGTACGGGTATGAACCCAATGGGTATTTTTTTTCCATCCTCCATATCCGTATCCATATCCGTTTAAGTATCCGTCGGGTTTCGGGTAAAACCCGTCCCGTTTACATCCCTAAGTGTCCTAAACATGTTTATTATAATTAAACCATTATCTATATCCAAAACAAGGGCTACAACTCTCACCACCATTATACACTTGTGCTAAGGGGTTTTTCTATCTTCAACATCCACCATGCTTAGTCTTTTAGGTATGGGGTCATACGTTCACTTTTGGGTTTGCAATACCCGCCGCACTAACACTAGTGCCAAAGGTTTTTTGTTAGGGATCTTCAACATCCACTACACTTGATCTTATAGGTTAGAGGACACAAATAAGAAAACCAAATTCTTAGTATGCATATGAGGGAAGTCATCTAAGATCCATTATTTCAATTCCATAAATCAATTCAAATTGGGTGTTTTAAGCGTTGACACTAACACTAACCACTACAATCTAAGCCACCAAAATAGGTGTTTAGGAAATAGCACCAAACTCAAGCATACAAGCATTACAACATACAAGACACAAAATTATTATTATTATTATTATTATTGTTATTATTTTTTTATTTCGTTTGTCTTACTTAGATCCAATTATTAATAATATAAGCCATATTTGAAATCGGAAACTAAAGGTGAATTCTAAAGAGAAAACCCCCAATGTCATGAAGGACCAAAAGCAACGAAATTCAACAAAATAGGCCAAACAGCTGACTGAAAGCATCAATCAGTCGACCACTTAATGCCTAAAAATATTCCAAAAAACATCACCTCGACCAAAGTCATGGTTTAGTCGACCGATTATTGAAGCAGAATCGAACAATAACAAGGTGTATCCATCGACTGTTGGGGTACCTTAGTGGACCAAACCAATGGTACCATCAATTGACGAACCAGATAACACAACAGAGAGCATGTCATAATTTTCCACTAGGTTTCCAATGGATTGAAGACCCGAATCAGTTGACCTAAACAACAATTTAGTCGATTGATGTGCCACATCAGTCGATGTCCTGCGTGGAAGACATGCAATAAAGGCAAAATAAATCGAAATAGCCACAACTGCTATAATGCTTCTAAATTCATCAAGGACATATAAAAATCATGCTAGACAACAGGAATCATGGATTCATGCAATCAAATCAAACATGACACCCTCTTATGTTCAAAATCACAAACATCATATTTAAAGGACCAAAAGCCTAAAACATGCTCAAATGACCAAAGGAAAATGAATCATGTCATTTTTTCAAAAATCAAGGATCTAATTAGCACATGAACAATATGGAACATATCAAGATGATAAAATCACTGTATACACCACAGTCACTTAGACATATTAGAGATAAAATTGCCTTACCTTCAACTAAAATTCTTCTAGCACAAGAAAAATATTCTATCTTAATGGCTTCTATCAGTACTCTTGATTTTCTTAAGAGAAACAAGAATCAAAATAGTTAAAGATCCATTTAAAACTTAAAACCCAGAAAAAAAAAACAGAATTAACTACTCTAAAAAATTATCTTGCCTAGAGGGAAAAAAAACTCACAAATCTTCAATCATTTTTTCTTTCTCAATCCTGCTTTGTTTGGAGAAAATAAAAGAGAATTAAAATGAAGATTAGAAGAAGGAAAAGGAAAAGATTCAGCTGTGATAAGAGGGGGAAATGGGGAGTAAAATCCCAGTTCAGCAGAGAGGAAGAAGAATAAGGTGCACACTTAGAAAATTTTTGCTCAAGGAAAAGAGAGAAGAGAAGCAAGTATTAGGGAGAGTTGAAAATAAATTAAAAGGGAGGGTTTCAACCCCCTTAATGGACAAAAATCAGAAGGAGAAGAGAGGGAGAGGGTTGACTTGGGTGAAAGAGATGGTGGATTATGAAGACGAAGATGTACGGGATTGAAATGGTGAAATATGGGTTGGTGGAGTGGAGATTCTGACCAAGGCAGGTCTTGATAGCTGAGAAATCAGCCCCAAAGACGCTCAGCCTAAGGACAGAGGAGAGTTGAGGGAAGAGAGAAAGGAGTATGTAGAAGAAAAGGTACCAAAAGTGATTCTTAGGGATTTTAATTAAGTAAAAATAATTTTATAATCTAAATAATATAAACATAATCCCCAAACACCATAAAGTATTTAAGAACACAAATAGATCATAATCTAAATGTTTTAGAGTCATTTGAACAAGACTTGAAACCAAAATTAGAAAGACCTGAGAATCGCATGCATCAGTCAATCGAATGCCAGCTGGTTGACTAATGTGTTAATGCATGTTTTCTGGAGTTGCCACCATCGACTGGTCGACGGAGGAGCTCCCATCGACTGATTCCTTCCATTGCTTTGAAAATACCCACATTACACAATTTTCCAAGTCCGTTCCAAAAATAAAGCCATTTTGTTTACATCAAAGTATTTTTTAACACATTTTAAATATTCTAAAACGGGGTATTAAATCCTCTGGTTGAGCAAAGGAAAAAAAATGCGAAGAACTGAGCTAAATACTTCTTTTCAAAAAATGCCAATCTTGCAAAGTTCATGGCTATTGGTTTCTTCCTTTTTAGTTCATTTATTGTATATTACTGACTTATGAATTATGATAGACATGTACTGTTGGGTCTATCTTGTTAAAACATGTTCACACTAAGTTCTTCTGACATCATATTAGGAGCATGAGGAGATTGACACGGGGCTTGTTTGAATTAATGTAACCTAATGTAATTCATGTTACTGCAGGCTTGCATTATGTCATGTTGACATACTTGCTAAATAAGACCAATTATTTTAATATCCACTTTTATGTTCCTGTTCTGTTACATCCAAGCTAAAATGGCTTTTCTTGTGTGGCTTTGGTGAGAACCATAACTCTTGAAATGATGATTCTATCTTAGATGAATGTCATGGTATCTTTTTTTTTTTTAAGTTCTGAAGAATAGTTAATATTTTCCTAAATTTCATTGCAGAAGAGTTCTGATTGACATTTTCTTTGATTTTAAGGCTTCTCCACGATTTTAGTTGAAGTGAAAGACACAAGTATGACCGATATTGACAAGTGAATTCTTAATGAAGGAGTTCCAACTGTTGAGTTTGGCCTTTGAATTGAATTTTGGTGACTTCTAATAAAAGCATCGTTATCTTCGTCAAACAGGATTGACAAAGATGGCTGGGAGTTCCGTACTCCCAATTTTGACTTATCCATCCAGATTTGATCCTTTACTTGAAATTGAGCCCACTTCTGTTAAGTCCTTGACATTTTGTCTTTCGAGACACAGAAAAGGGGTGGCTCTTATCAAAGCTACGTCAGCTAATACTGAACCAAACCAACCAGCACCTTCTTCCTCGGAAACAAAGACTCCTCTTGACACTATACTGGCTGTTCCTCGTAATATTTGGAGGAAAACATTACGTCCATTGGGTGATTTTGGCTATGGTAAGAGGAGCATTTGGGAAGGTGGAGTTGGTTTATTTCTTGTGTCAGGCACAGTGCTTCTTGCCCTCAGCTTGGTATGGCTGAGGGGCTTCCAGATACGTTCGAAATTTAGGAAGTACTCGGCCATGTTTGAGTTTTCTCAAGCCTGTGGTATATCGACAGGAACTCCTGTCAGAATTAGAGGTGTAAATGTTGGCAATGTGATTCGCGTAAATCCTTCTTTGAAATGCATAGAAGCTCATGTTGAGGTTTGTAAATATTTCATGCCATATTTTTCATGTATAATTCTTTCTTCTCCACTCTCTTTTATGGGGGATGGGCTGCTTGACTGGTGGTTCCTAGATATCATTTCAGAAATGTGATAATTCTTTCTTGAAATGTTATATCTGTTGTAGATTGATGATGATAAAATCATTATCCCTCAAAATTCGTTAGTTGAAGTGAACCAGTCTGGTCTTCTTATGGAAACAGTGATCGACATCACTCCTCGCGATCCTATTCCAACACCCTCTTTTGGACCTCTTGATCCAGACTGTGAGAAGGAAAGTCTAATTGTCTGTGACAGGCAGAAGCTTAAGGGATATCAAGGGGTGAGTTTAGATGCCTTGGTTGGGATCTTTACCCGTCTTGGGCGTGAGTTTGAAGAAATTGGTGTGACCAACAGCTATACACTGGCCAAAAGAGTTGCCTCTGTAATTGAGGATGCAAGACCCCTGCTATCTAAGGTCTGATGTCCTGCATCTTAGTTTTTCCTTAGTTGAGGCGTGCCTTTATGGTGAATGAGTAATGGTTGCGTGCTAGTTGCTGATGATAGCTGTTTCTACCAGATGTACTTGTGTATTGACTCTTGATTTATTAGAAATTTTAGGCATGATTTTTGTTGGATCATGTTCAAATGAAACCACTAAAAGATTTGTGGATACTCATTTGATAATGTGATATGTTTGCAACATTCTTTTGTCTTGGATTGGAATGGCTGTAACCTTTTTCTGCCAGAATATGTTCTGACCGGACTTTGTCTTGAGAGTGTCCTCTTTGTGACGAAATACCACTAGTTGAACAATGTAGGAGGTAAAACTTATATCCAATGCAGGTGTCTATAGCTTTTGAAGGATTGATTTTTTGGGAAGAAACAGGGTTTGTCAACCTGGAGTGTTTTATCAGGTTATTTGAAGATTCTAATGTTATTAATCCTAGGAATGCAAACTAAATTGAGAACGTACTTTATTGGGAAAAAATAAAATAACATATGTATAGGGAAAAACACAGTTATGATGTCAACAATTAAGTGATTGACAGTCCTCCTTAAAATCCTCATTTTAGTCAATTATTCATAATTAAAGTGTGAGGAGTGGGAAAGGTCTTGAGTGCATTTCTTTTTGAAGGATTACAGTCAATGCATGAGTTATTATTTGTATTAGTTTTAGACCCCCCAAAATGAAAGGGATTAGCCTTTTTACAGCTGGCATACCTAGTGCTAAAGCCTAATTATACTTGGTGTGATCTTGAGCGACTTTTCTGCTTAGTTTTTTATAGGGGCATGGTGAATGATAAATTTTCATGGGAGCTGCTTCTCTTGTGTCCATGTTTGTCATGGTCAGTGAATTATATGCCATCTAGCAACCTGCCATTTAATCTCATATTTAATTGTTTGCATTAGTTACAATGGTTATTTGTTTGTCTTCAATTTGCTAACCCTAATGGTGTGTTTCTCTCTTCATTTGGGAATAAAAAGTTGCCAGTAGCTTGCCTGTGGTCAGATCTACAACAATGAAGGGCTTGTTTGGAGTTACTTACCAAAAGTGATTATTGAATCTTCATGTAAAATAATTACTTTTGGTAAGTAGCTCCAAATAGGAGACAATTCATCAATTCTTGTACTAATTAATGAATCTTCATGTAATAACTCCGGATTACGGTGTAGTGATTTTTTAGATCAAGGCCATGTCAGAAGATATTCAACCTTTGTTGACTGAAGTCCGTGACAGTGGTCTGCTCAAGGAATTTGAGCATTTAACAAAGAGCCTAACAGAGGCTACTGATGATCTGAGGCAAGTTCTTTTCCACTGTTTGAATTTTTGGTTTTATATCATGTGATGGTGGTTGTCTCTACCATTAAATGGGCAGTCCAGCTAGTTAACCAATTTTCTTTTGATCAAATATAATTCTATGTTTTCTTTTAACACAAAATATTCATCTGAAGTTGGTGTGATCAGACTTTCAACCTTTTGGTTGACCAATACTTAAGTTGTGTGCACGTTGTTTGTCTGTCATAGTTACTGACGTTTCATGAGCCTTTTTTGGCTAGTAAGATTTTATGAGCCTGTTTATGGCTTGCATCTTGACTTATGCATCTCTAATTTTCTTCCATTCTTTGCGTCATCATCAATATTTCTTGTACTAAAGGTTCCACATACGGATCCCTATTCTCCTCTCTCTCTCTCTCTCTCTCTCTCTGTTGTTATACCTTTATGGTGATTTGTACTCTCATTCACAGGCACCCTGTGTATAAATTAAAAATATATTTATTGTTCATCCACAGATTATTACCCCTGCATTCAGGACAGTGCTGGCGTTCTTCCCTTTTAGATTATGGAATTGACATAGACTGAGTCTTTAGCAAATATGTAGCTTTGCCTTTAGTCATACTGACTCCTTAGTACCTCCAGCTATTAGCATGAACAATAAACTTGGCTGGAGACATGTATTGAAGCATATAACTGTTGGTGGAAAACAAGTTTGAATGATTTTTAATTTTTGGACGAAGCAGTGTCTTTCATATACTTTTTGTCACTATTCTTGTATTTAATAATCTGTCCCGAGCATATCCTGTCTGCTTCTGAAGCAGATAGTATTATAATCTTTGGGTAGTTTGATGGTAGATAGTTGAGATGCAGACTTATTTTCAACACGAGTTTAGCAAATCTTGGACACAGAAAATTATATAGTTAATTAGTTTTGAAGTGATGTGTCTACTAAGGGTTATATGTATGATAAAAAATATTATTATATTTTTTTATGGCTTCTTTGAAAACTCAGCGCTTAAGTTTGTTTTAAATCATAATTATCCCTGGTAGTGCATTAGGGGTCAACTTATGCTTGTCAAAATCAGAATGAAGCAGGGCTGTGTGGAGTTCTACTTCAAAGGAAGACTGCAAAACATGTGACAATGGATGTTAGGTTTGACGCCTTCGAATTCTTGTAGAATCAAGTGTTTACCAATAAATTCAGCTTAAGCTTTCAGGCTAATGTTTAGTCAGCCTACTGATTCTAAAACAATGCCTGTAAGTGTTACAGTCTCAGGTGTACAGGAAGTTATGGGACAATTAGAAGGATTAATTGAGTATGACAGAGCTTACAATTATGGTTCTTACTCTTTCCTATAGTGGCATAGTAGAAGAGCAAGAGAGAGGAGGAATGACCATCTCTTGGGAGGAGGGAGATTGGAGGCAGCTAGGGTTTAAGAGAGGAGATGGTTGACACATAGCGAAAGGGGCGGGGGAGTGACTAGGGAATTATCTCTTAGGTTAATTCTCCAGAGTGTCTATTACTGAGGCTCCAGCCGCTTAATTATAGTTGATTACAAGGTGATGGTCTTAACATGTCTCTTATTGATAAGATCCATTAATCCTAGTTCATAAATTGACTAAGAGCTTGTTTGTTAGGCATATTATCTGCATATTATTTCCGATATGACATATTGCTTTTTAAAAGATTTCGAAACTACATATACTTTTTATCACAACTTTCTATAAAGTAATTTCAAATAAATAAATTAATATTAAAATACATACCCAAAAATATCAATATATAGTATACAGCACCTTAGATCAGATTTGGATAAGTTATTAACTTACCAAACACACTCTAAATAACTAAGGCCTGCTAAGAATTAATAACAACTAATGTCTGCTACTTATTAATAAATTCGACTCTAATGTGTTAGGACTGAAACCATGTCACTGGGTCCAGGTTGGCCTAGGCCATGCTCAAGATCTATAACAATAAGTCTAATGGCCAGCAAAGTTATTCATGCTTTATTTGCCGCAGAATCATGGTAACTCTGAAACCACACTGTGGCCTCTTCATTACTGCAGACATGGCCATCTTCCGCCAGCCAAGATATGCAACTACTGTGGAATGTTTTTTTTTTTTGCCCATACCAGGGATGCTATCACATTATGCTTTTATCTCGTTATTTTTTTTTAATTTTAATTTATTTTGGCAGAAAAAAAATGTTTTATGTATTCAAATTTTTTTGCCAGCCTGCACTAGCTGGCTGTCTCATTGACTGTCCGTTTGGATGATATTAAAGTTGCTTGAAATGATTGTCAGAAACACACGTAGGGAAAACCCTAGTTGTTGGTTTCTGATGCTCCCTCTTTCTTATGTACAACATACTATATTTTTCCTGCAGGAGAGTGCACTCTGCAGTAATGACACCTGAGAATACAGAATTGATTCAGAAGTCCATATATACTCTTATCTTCACTTTGAAGAATGTTGAGGTGCGCCACTTTTTAATTTTTTTTTTGTGATATTAGATCTGCTTAAGTATATATGCCTCATTTTTGTTTTCTCATGGCAGAACATAAGCTCTGATATTTTGGGGTTCACGGGGGATGAGGCCACAAGACGCAACTTAAAACTACTTATCAAGTCACTGAGTAGGCTATTGTGAAGAATACTAGGGTGCCAAAATTTGATTCTACAGGTTGTTTACCTACATCTAAATGCTGCAGTGGGTAACACGTTTTCAAGTTTCTATGTGATCGATTGCTGTCAGAAAGCCATGACAAGGTGGTAGTTGCTAAAGATGCCTGCTTCATTCCAGATACATTGTGCTGATTTCTTGCTCACCATTGGCCTGTTGCAAGGGTCTTTATTTAGGGTGTCGTAAGCTGGCCATGAGTTGTTAAATGGCACCAGATTAGTTTTGGACATGCTTTTCAGAAGTTGAGCCCTATCTATCTGTAGGGTATATTTTTCATTTGGCTCGTCTCTTGACAGAAAAACTTTGGGTAAATTCTGATAGGAAATTTCATTTTTTTTTCATGGACAATAGACTAATTGTGCTTTTTCGTATTTCTTCCTCACTTAAATTCTCTTCAGAAACACGTATGGGTCCAGTGGAAAGGATCCTCCGAGTATTGGGTAGCTGTTGTAAAACCAGGTGGAATACTTTTATGAAACAAGAAACTTTGGGCTGCATCATGAAGAATTGGAGCAGACGCTTTTATAGATTGTTTGGTGTTGCCTTTTCTGTTGCTTCTACCGGATAGCAGCAGCAAGACTATGCAAACAAGGGATAATCTGGGAGAAGAGATTTTCTTTTCCTCGCTGTTGTCGTTTACGGCACGAAGCAATTTTCGATCCGTATTTCGGTCCGCTTAACATTTAAACATAAACTTCCGGACGAAGCCAAAAATGGTGGGGGTGATCTAGTGACAACAATTATTTGGGCAAGCGACAGCAAAGTATAGAAACGACATCTGGATGATGTTTTTGTCTCCAAAGCATTCCAAAGATATTTTTTATTTAAAAATTTTTTAATATCGAAATCAGTATAGAAAATATTTAATTAATTTCTTTTAAAAAAACTTATTAATAATTTATATTAGTAGTTATATATATATATATTTTTTATTTTTCTCTTACTTTTAATAAATTTATTCTATTTTTATAAAAAAATTAATTTATTTTTTATTAATAATTTATTTTTTTCGTTTTATTTTTTAAGTTTTAAAAAAATAACATTTGACCATTTCTTTATCGTTTTCGTTTCCCGTCCCCGTGTAAGCGACCATAAAACTCTAGAATGGGTGCTACTGCTAGTAAACTCTAGAAAGGGTGCTAATGCTAGAAGGCTCGTAGTCGTAGCACAGGAAAGGAGAGATGTAACTAGAGCCGGCAATCGGGCGGGTCGGGTCATTATCGAATCGGGTAACATGATAATCGGGTCATATCGGTTTCGGATAATTTCGGATCAATTTGTCGGGTCGGGCTGGGTCGGGTTTGATTCGGATCAACTCAGTATCGGATAATCTCGGGTCATTCTAAGCTCTCGGGTCGGGTCTGGTTGAGATCGGATGGACTCGGATTCGGGTAAATTTGGGTTGTTCTAATTTCGGTTCGGGTTCGGATCAGGCTCGGTTGAGTTTGAATTATTATATTTTCGGGTCAAATTTAGATTGGATTTAGGTCATTTCATATTTGAGCCATACTTGTGTCATTTTCTTTCTTTCTTTTTATTCCAAGATATTATTAAAAGTTAATTATTTTGAGATCATTTATTTTAATTTATCTTATTCAATTAAAAGTGAATTATTATATTAATTGTTTTGGGGCCTTAGAATTTTTTATCATTATTTTATCTTTGGAGATGTATCTGATATTTCAAATTTAAAAGTTTTCAAATCGTATCACTTTTCTTTTTATGTTAAGGTATAACTTATAATTAAACTCCATTATTAGCTTGGTCATATTGAGTTCTAGTATTATTTTAAGTTTATATTATATTTATATCTTATACGTTCCTTACATGATATTAACTTATAATAGCCATTGATAATTGATAACAAATGAAGACTTCTAAGGTTGTACTTCTCATATTATTTTTAAAAGAGATTGATCACATCATATCAACATAATTTTAATAAATATAATAATAATAATAATAATAATAATAGTAATACAAAAATAATGATAACAATAATAATAGTAATCAATGAATATCAATTATGGGAAAAATAATAATAACAACATATTAGTTTTTTAATTATATATTTTGATTAGATCATATCAAGCTAAATAAGATAAAAATTAGATAAAATAAGTAATAATGACTATTATTGACAAAAGACCAACTAATATTGACTTCTTACTATTTAACACTGTTGATGTAATAAAAAATATTAATCTTCAATTTTTATAATGAATAACTAACATTCTCACTCCAAATTTTTCCTACTTTCCTATGATGTTGTAGGTGCTATATTATAAGGTATGACCGTATAGATATTAACATATAGTGTTCAAGGCTACACTGTTATTATCTTATGGTACTAAATGGAATAATGGAAGTGAACTAATATTTAAATGGCATAGTAGTATTTTTTTTCTCTACTTTTATTTCTATTGGTATCAATGGATATTGTATTTGTATATACATAAGTGATATAAATTTTATGAAAGTATATTGTTTCTCGATTTTGATGTAAGTGCTAATATGGATTAGTTGCACATCTACATTCTTTCATGTTTTATGAAGTTTAAAAAAATTTGAGTTATGTGTTAATGTTAATTTTTGGGTAGTACCAAGTTGAATCTTTATAGGTTTATAATTTTTCAAATAATATAAGATTTCGGATAAATAATGGATCGGGTCGGGTCATTTCGGATTTATAGTTTTTCGGGTTATATCGGGTTTCGGGTAAATAGCGGGTCGGGTCGAGTTTATTTCGGGCTTATGATTTCTCGGGTTGTATCGGATATCGGATATGTATCGGATCGGGTCGGATAGGTTTCGGGCTTTTTATTACTCGGATAAAATCGGATCGGATTTCGGGCGGATCGAGTCGATATTCGTCGGATTTTTTGGGTCGGGTCAACTTTTGCCAGCTCTAGATGTAACACACACTTGTGGCAACCCCATTACGGAATAATCGGGGGGCACGAACAAAGTGAATTAATTTCCCGCGATCATAGGCATGTTCTATCCTTTTCTTTTTGCCTTTTTTGTCATAACTGCAACCATCCCCAGTAAAAAAGGAACATACAAAAGGGCCCGATACGGACAAACTTTCATCATTTCTACCACCGCGACTGCCCATTGTACAACTACAAACCACAAATTGCACCATCTCAATTTTAATCGAAAATCAACACCCCCCCCTCCAAAAAAAAAAAAAAACAGAGCACGAACAAGTCTGCCATGGTTCCGTCGCAGACAGACAGCCAAACCCACGCCACGCATATCTAAATACACATCCGCCAACCCTAAGCCGCCAAAAAAAAGAACGATGATACCGGCGAATCGACTGCGACGAGGAGGAGGAGGGGAATCCACAATCCACCAGCGAAGCTATTTCTTAATTCATCACTTCATCCCATCCGATCAATAAATTAATTCAATTAATCAGAGAGTACATCCACAGAACAGGAAGTAGAAACAAAGCATAGATACAAGAGCAATAGATTCAAACACGGTTACCAAGGACCAAAGCAAGTTATCAACAATCGAGTAGCTAAATATTGCTTGCGGATCCCATGACCTAGTAGCTGAATCGAAGAGGTAGACAGGAGAGTAGATTATGTCACTGAAATTGAAGCCCGATGTCCATCGTGGTAGTTGCGGAGGTGTCGTTAAGTACTCAAACCATCGGTTTATTGATGATGATAACCAATGAAATGACATCTCCGTAATTCTCTGATTATAGGCGGTGATTCTGACTTTTAAAGTTTGTAATAGCTCGATTGATATTGAGATGGCGTTTGAATTTTATTGCGTGGATGGAGGGGGGAGGGGGAGGGGGAGGAAGAGAACTGAATTGCAGAGATTTTTTTTTTTTAAACTGGTTGATTCGAGGAAGGGAGGACAGAGAAGTGAAGGTAAATAGGTGGATATTTCTTCCACCAGTTTTGTTTGTTCTGGAGAGGCCGGGTTTGGTCGAGGCCGTGAAATAATAATAAGGGCTGATGGGTGATTAATGAAATATACTAGAAGGGACAATACTTTTATTATCCGAGTTTTTTGACAACGATGCAAACGGGCTGAAGTCCCGATTACCAACACACAGGGAATATGGTACTCGGTTGTGTTCCACGTTGTTGATAACGATGCGAAAAGGACGAGACCCGTCAATATTTGTCATCTCAAAAGACAATTGCTACTGACCGAACGATGGTAAATTGCGTTACGAGTATCAAAATTGTATAATACATACATTCACGATTTTATTTGTCCACAAAAAATCATCTTTTTTAACTAGTAACTTTTAATTATAGGTAGGAATTAAATTATCATATTATGACTGTTTAGATTACGCTAGTTATTTTATTTTAATAGATTCACGTATTCTTTTACATCTGAAATATATATCGGAGTGGTGCGATTCGAATCCGAAAACTTATGAAAAAGTGTCGAAGCTCTTTCCACGAGATCAAGAAAGGAACTATAATTTTTCTTATTAAATATTTGCCTAATTGGGACAAGAGCCTAATTTGGTTGCATATAAAATACTTGTGGCAATTTTATGAAATATTTTCCAAAAATCACAACCTAATTCCAAATTTATATGTATGTAAAATACCAATCCCACCCTTGATTTTTTTAAAAATGGGCTTGAGGTACCAAGGTGAAGAACACTTCAGAACCCACAATCTTAATCTACTCTTACTTGATAATAAGTACTAATGAACTAAAACTTAGGGCTTTAGAAGTGCGTAATGAAAGGAAAAGGAAAGGAAAATAAGGAGGACATGAAAGTCTAACCCAAGAGAAGAATTCCAAGAAAAAACACAACTCAAGAACAAGAATAATGAAGAACATGATAAAGGAGAGAGAAGAGAGAAAATGAGAAAATAGATTGCAAATAAGAAGCTAAGTGTTAAAAGTGAACAACCAAAAGGCATAATAACCTTAGGGTTGTTGATAAAGCAAGGATAAAGAAGTAGAAGTTTAACGAAGAAGATTGCTTGCAAGCAAGATAAGTGTGAGAGTGATTAACACAAGTGAAAGAGTTTAAGAAAGTTAGGGGGAGATGATATTATTGGTCAAAAAATGGTTGATTAGGTAATAACAAGGTAGGACTTGATCGTGAGGGGCATGGGAATTAGATTTTCAAAGTTAATATGCTCAAGAAAGTCAAAAACAATGAAAAATAATTTAGGTAAGGTAGAATGTCCAACAAATGGTTACAAATTAGAAAAAATAATAAAATAATTTCAAAACATTACGAAAAAATTAGAGAAAATTGTGGAACTAATCTAGGAACCCAAATATTAAAAAAAAGGAAAGCAATTTGATTTAGAGTAAAAAAGAATTGAATTAACTAACTTATCCAATATTGCACGATGCTCGATCAACTAAAAGCCCTACACGGTCAACTGTTGAATCCCCTAGGTAATAGATCATTATATTTGTTAGTCGCTATACTAAAGGGCATAATTGGGTTGATTTCCTACCAAGGGATACTATGGTTAGGGTTTTGAAGGGTTTAGGGTTAAAATTAGGGTTTAGAGGTTAAGTTATGATGATTAGTGAATGATAAGAGGTTAGGGAAGTATTAAAAGACTAACCACTCATAAATTAGGGTTAGAAAAATTTAGGGTATTATATTAGGCTTTGGAGGTTATTGGTCCTTTGGCTTTTTGTGAGGGATTTGAGCAATTAAATTAAATTAAATCACGTCATTAGGTACTTAATATTATGTGGGAGTTTGTGGATAATTTTTTTTAAGTTTGGCAAAGGTTAAGTCTTGGTAATTTTATGCTAAAATCGGATATAGGAGTAATTTGGTCAATATGGTGAAATTGAAGTCTTTCATTGTGTTTGTTGGGGTTTTACTTAAATTTTATTATATAATATGGCAGGGTTAGTTTGAGTATGAGTTAATATATGAATTTTATAAAGTTGAAATGTTTAGGGAAATAGGGGCATTTAGGACATATTGTGTAAGTGTTAATTTGATTAAAACATTATAATTATGATGTGTGATATGTTTGGGTTAAGTATGGGCACCACCCATATTAATTTCATGTGTAAAGGCTTAAAATGTAAATAGGAAACCTAAGGATGTAGTTGATATTTTATGTATAAAATATTGAAGTTTAATTCTAATTTTGGGTTGGTGATGTTTAATATGACAAGTTTAAGTGTTGTGATGCATTTGGTGAGTTGTTGAGTGTTATTACGCAAACTTATGAGTAAATTGTGAATTAGGATTTCTTAAGGATATTTTAGTCATTTCTTTGGAAGAGTGTTCTTATTTGTACTTGTTTGTGATTTATGTTCCTTATTTAATTATCCTAAGAATTGTGGCATATTTTTCTTAATTGACCTTATCATAATTCTAATCATATAAAAATTAAACAATTATTTCTTTATAATAAAGTGGAAGCTAGTATTTCATATAAAATGTAACAAATGAGGTAAGTGATGTCATACTAAGGTTTGAAATGTGAACTTATGTGCTATATGTTTGGTTAATTGGTTAATAAGATAATAATAACTAAAGTGTTATCTTGGTTGTTGTAATAACTAAAGTAATCTTAAACCTACTTTATATTCTTTGTCCCATTGGCTTATAGGTGTATACATACTTAAGGTATATGTATCCAGTTTTGTGGTCCTTAGGAACATGTTGTCCTAGAATGAGCTATATGTTGTATCCTGTTCCACAGGATATTAATAGTGGTCCCCATATGCATTATCCCCTAGAAGGACCTTTATGTTGTGATATCGTTCCATCAACGATGGATAGCTGATGCAAGAGCATTCCCCTTAAATAAGAATAACAAGGATAATATACTTATTAATTTCCCCAAAGTTGAATATTTCAAAACTTTTCTTACTTGGGTTAATGAATAAGCAATATTATTAGGAAGCCATGTAGGGCCAAAGCAAGCGGTCAACCCCCATGTATGGCTGGCTCTATTATGACTACATTATGGCTCTTCAAAGCCACGTTTGATCAGCACCATTATGGATTAAATATGGCTCATCAAAGCGACGATTATCTCCATCCTAACACTCCAACATTTCAACACAACCCCTATTTTGTGTGCATGATTTAAGGAACCTTGAGAGGATAATTTTGAGGAGATCAAGGCCTTTAAATCAAGCTTAATTGAGGGTAGAAACAACTTCAAGATTCGGCCAAGTACATTGAAATACCCAAAAATTCTAATTTTGGAAAATTATGGCTAAATGAGGATTTATTAGGGAAATTAATTAAATAAATTATTTTATTAAAATATAGGAGAGTTATTTAGGGACAATCAAGAGGAAAATGATAAATAATTTAATTAGGAAAAAAATTAGGAATTGTTGCTAATTAAAATGGGATTTAAAAAAATAATTATTATTCAAAAATAGCCCAAAATTAATCTAAAAAGGAATTAATTATTATTTTCTAAATTTTATTATTTTAAATAACCTAAAAATACCAAAATACCCAACCCACCTATTTATCCTTTTCTTTTCTTTTCCTTTTCTCCCTCTTTCCCCCTTTTTCTTTTCTTCCTCTCTTTCCCTCTTCTTTTTTTTTTCCTTCTCCCCTCGACCTGGGCCAGCCCGCCCGTGTGACCCAGCTTCCTCGCTCCTTGCGCGGCCCAGGCCCACGCTGCACCCCTCCTTCCTTTTTTTTCTTTCTTTCCTGGCCAGTTTGGTTTATTTTTTTTCTTTTCTTCTTTCTTCCTCTATGGACCGCCGGTCTCGACCCTTCTTCTTCCCTAAGGCACGGGCGGCAACCAAGGAGCTGCAACCCTACCCTCCGCCGGCCACCACTGTGCCTACCATCCTTCCCTCCCTCTCCCGTCGCTTTTTTTCATTTTTCTAACCCCAACTAATTCCTTCCCCTCTCCCGAGCACCCTGCCCCTTTCCCTTTCCCTCTTCCCTCGACCTTGCCGCCCCTGCCATGACAGAACCGCCTCGACTGCCGCCACCGGGTGGCTTGCCTGGCATCTGTACCTCCCTTGTCTTCTTCCCCTTGTCATTACCCACCCAATCGACCTATAAATACCCCATAGGTTGCCTTAATTCAATTTTTGATTTTGAAACCCATAAACTGCCCCTTCTCGTCGTCGCCCCTTCAGACGAGCAATCCACAGCTGCCAGCCAAACCACCCCCAAAACTTCCCCTTGCACCACCCTCTACCTAACTAAACCCTCCTTGTCCCTCGATTTCCCCTGCACGAGCCACCCCATCTGTGCAAAGTTTCCCTCCCAATCAACCAACTTCGACCCCTTGCCGCCCTTTGCACCGTCGTTCGCCGCCAATTCCACTACCACTAACACCACCCCCACCCTCCAAAACAACTAGGGGAGCCTCATCTACCTCCCCACACCTCCCTTTATCCCCGCCTCCCTCTCCTCCTCCCTCCTTTTGCCTCTTTCCACCACCTCCAATTCCCACATCCGTCTGCGCCGTCGATGTCACCACGGCCCTTAGGTGGTTCTCTAACCTTCCCAACCCTTAAACCCATTTTATACAAGTATTAGTTATTTAATAATATTAATGTTATTATCTATATTATTATTATTATTATTATTATTATTATTATCATTATTAGTATTAGTATTAATATTTTTATTATTAATGCCATTATTATTATTATTATTACTACTACTACTACTACTACTACTACTACTACTACTACTACTACTACTTAACCTTGGAAATATTTATAACTAATGCTACTATTGATGGAGATCTAAAATTTTAGTATTATCATGATAACCCTTGTTATTATTATTATTATTATTATTATTATTATTATTATTATTATTATTATTATTATCATTATTATTACCATTATCATTATTTTCTTGCTAATACTGGTAATACTAACTTTATCCACTATCATTTTTTATTATTAATACAAATATTTGTACCCTTATATTATTATTATTATTATCATTTCAGTTACTATTATTATTGTTATTGTTATTATTATTATGCTTAACATTATTATTATTATTATTATTATTATTATTAATGTTATTGAATCCGAAGTTGGCATATTATCATTTTGTTATTATAGAGGAATAATACTTAAGCCTTAATATTATTATTATTAATATTCGAATATTGCTAATATTACTCCTAATGCCTTTATTACCAAAATTATTGCTATAATATTATTATTAGTTATTACTATTATTATTGTTATTATTTTGCTACTATTATTGTGGTAAAAATATTTGAACCCTTATATTATCATTATTTCAAATATGACTATTACCACTATTACCTTTAGTAATATTAGTACTTGGTTAGTATTACTAATATTATATTATTATTTTATCCCTAAAGCCATTATTGGCCTTAACCTTAAAGATATTAAGGTTTCTATTACTAGGGGCATTAGTATTACTATTATTATTATTATTATTATTATTATTATTATTATTATTATTATTATTATCACTGTTTTGCTATAACTAGTATTAGTACTATTATTAGAAGAAATAAAGCCATTAGGTTAATAATATAAATATAGCTATAAATACTAACATAAACATATTTTGACTAGTAATATCTACTAGTCTAACTTGAGGATAAAAACCCTAGTCTTCACTTGTAAAGCCCCCTTTAATAATAGTAACCCTAATATTAGACTAAAATAAGAAATAATAGTATTTTTGGTAGGAGGAAAACTAATCCTTAGTTTTCCCCTCTTATAGGTGAATCAAGCCAAAACCCTAAGGAGGCGTAGGATCATGCTCCAAGCCCGACGTCGTTTTAGGTAAGGATGTAGCTAAGGCCCATGTGTGTTGTATGACTTGGATGCTATATATCATGCTACGTCGTGTATCGTATGATTGTCATTAACTTGTCTTATGTGTAGCGCAGCTTGGAGTTAAGGTATATTTGCATGCATTTCCTTATGACATGTGTATGATATGTATATATGGTGATTATGATGTGATATTATATGACCCTCTAGGACATGCATGCTTGGACAATTGATAATAGGATATGGGAATGATAGGATAAAAAAGAAAGAAAATGGGAAGTGAGTTCACTAAGGGGGATATGAGGTTGACCAAACTACCTCATGATCCATGAGAGGAAAATAAAGAGGGAGAAATGACGAAAATGAATGAGAGACGGGAACCATGCATGGGAATCCTAAAATTTGTATGGGGACTTTGAGAGTTTGCATGTGGTGAATGAAACTTGTATGGGGATGATCTTTACATGAGAAAAGTTATTTTAGGGGGTAAATAAGCTAAGGGGAGAGTTGTGGAGTGATTGGAGACTTGGGACAAAAAATAGTACATAGGTTGGTGTAAGGGTGTATAAGGGGCCCGATTAGGGTTTTGAGAGGAAACACTAATCTGAAAAAAAAATGTCGAAGTAAAAACAAATAAAGGAGAGTGGAGTACATATTAAGAGTGTAAATTTGTTTTAAAAGGGGTAAGTATGGTTTCTATGGGAGAGAAAAGACTTTGGGTGAAAAAGAGAGAGGTTACTTGTGGGAGAAGAAAGGTACTAGGGTTGAAGTGGCCAACTAGGGTTTTTCGATCACATGTGGAATTGAGTGGGTAAAGTGATATAATTTGGGGTTGGATCTAAATGAGATAAGGTGTGGGGCGATAAATGAAGTAATAGTAGTGTAAGTGAGATAAAGTTGGGCCACATAAGTCTAATTAAGGTTTTCAAGGGAAAACCCTAGAGGGTGATATAGTAGGTGGAGTTTGATGTCATGAGGTGTTGGGCCTTAACCCACACCCTTAGGAGTTGGTTTTCATTATATGTAAGTGTATAGGGGAATGGATGTCAGGGCGTGATAAGGGGAGCATGAGTCTCAAGATATGGGACGGGCCCCCTTGAGAGGATAGAAGTAGAAGGTTGGTAACATGCATGTCAAGGGTGAAATGCTTATCGAATAAGACACGAATAAGATACTATCCATTTAAAGAGAAAGATTGTAGAGCTGGGCCCAGACCGGTCCACCGGCGAGTAATAGTGGCTAGGAGCCGGGGTGCCCCACATGACCGGTCCACCGACAAATAATAGTGGCCAGGCGCATTTTTCCCTGCATGACCATTACACCAGATATAATAATGGGGGTTTCCATGCTTAACAAACCAAACATAATGAAGATAAGACATGGGAAAGACACGAAGTAATTACAGTGAAACATCATGTGAGTCGGGGCCAGACCGATCCATCGGCGAATAATAGTAGCCAGGAGCATTTTGCCCTGCATGGTTGGTCCACCGACGAATAATAGTGGCCAGGAGTATTTTGCCCTGCATGACTGGTCCATCGATGAATAATAGTGGCCGGGAGCATTTTGCCCTGCATGACCAGTCCACCGACTATAATAGTGGGATTCCTGCACTCACATGGATTGATAAAGACTATGATGTGAATTGACTATAATTACCAGATATCTAAAGAATAAGTCTACCCGAACCATAGCCGGCCTTCATCATCTGTATTACTACATGCTGCTTATGTGATTATGCCATGTATGCTTTGTTGTATGTTTTATATGTTTGGCCTTAGCACATGGTTACCTTACTCAGTGTGTAGCGTACTGATCACCCGTTTCATGGGTGCTGCTCATTTCCACGAGCAGAAGACCCGTTTGAGTTTGTGCAGATAGGGGACGACGTTTTTTATGCTTATGACACTTACGAGGCATCGGGTGGGGCTGAGCATTGAGCCTAGACCTAAATTAGGGATCGAGAGCAACTCGGCCGGACTCTGTTTTCTTTTTATTGGACCATGTATCATTTTTTCTAGTTATGTGATATCGTACGATGTTTTCTGTATTGAAAAAATCTAGTCACTTACTCTTTGGATTGTAATTTTAAATTGCACTCTAATTTCTGTATGACTTGTGTTTCTATTAATGACTTGTACTTGGCGTTAACCTGTTTAGCCTTAGCAGTTAGTATTGGAATGATAGGAGTGAACTGATCTGGTACTAAGTGTGGCAGTAATGCCCCCTGAATTTACGGTTTTATTATTTCACTTCCGTCAAACCTTTTTAATCAAATGAAATTTTTCAGTAGTAAATTTTGGGGGTGTTACATACATCCTGTCAAGGAGCCTTCATCCATCAAATTTTAATCAACTATGTTTTCCTTTCTTAGTTAAGCATAGTTAAATAATGTTGTTAGAATTTCCTAAAGTATAATTTATGTTTTATAAGCACTTTTCATAGTTTGTAATAGCAGACATCATGTGATGGAGGGATAGGAGCATTCGACAATTAGTAATAGCTAAATGTAGAGACTATCAACCTTAGTTAGCTTGTATTAGTGTAAACTATGGTTGGGGGTGTAACCAAATCTGCTCACTATGAGTTTGGTGTGTAGTGTAACTCAATAAAGGCCTAAATAAACTCTACATAGAGGTAAAATGGATTAAGGGAGTTAGCTAACTTTCGACCAAAATTTTCCTAGATGTTGTTGACATAACACTATCATCCAAGGCTAATAGTTAGTTTTATGTGTTCTTTCAAAATCTTACACCATTTAAGCTACGTTGATACCTTAGTTGATTTGTGTAAGTGATTAATCTTGAAGGTATTTCAAGATTAAGTTCACCTCTCATCTTCTTTACCTCTTCTCTACATATTCTCTTTTGTTAGAGTTTACTCAAATCCATCACTAACACTTGGCTTGATCTAATATGTTTAGAATTATGCATCAATAGCAAGTGACTAAGTATTTGAAATTGTGCGATCATTTAATTATGAACTCTAATAAAAATATCTTTTAAGTCTTACCTTATCTTGATCAAGATGTGTGTGTATAATATCTATCTTTTTATGTGATTCCTATGTGTTACACAAGCCTTATTCTATTGATGTAATTGGTATCTTACTTAATACATTTCGTATTGATCATATTTTTTATAGGTGTTATTTATTTCCATTAAAAAACAACCTAGTTGTTGATGTCTGGGTATTGTATGATAGTCTTGATGATTTTGACATCCTACCTATAAAGGTGTGACATTCTTTTATTATACGTAGAGTCTTAGTGTAATACCCCAAAAATTTATTATTTCAGAAATATGTCATTAAACAAGAATTTATTGGGGAATTAAATTAATTCATTAATTTATGTAGGTTAAGAGGGATTATGTAGGGAAATTTAATAGGAAATTATAAATATTTTTATAAGGGAGAGAATTTAGGCCTTGTGTGGTTAAAAAGGAATTTAGGAAAAATATATTTTTAAAGGGGCCTAAAACTAGCCTAAAGAAGATGTTTAATATTTTAATTAAAATATTTAAATATTTTTATTCTGAACACCCAATAAAAATACTCAAAATAATTATGTGGACCCAAAACATTTAAATCCTTATTTAATTCTTTTTCATTTTCTTTTCTTACTTGTTTTCCTTCCTCCCTCCGCCGGTTGGGCCTTTCCCGCGGCCCAACCTCCTCCCTCTTCTTTTTCTCCTTCCCCGCGGCCCAGCGCCGTTCGTTGGCCGTCACCTAGGTGCGACGCAGTGCTTTATCCTTTGATCCGCCGAAGCGTTGCGTCGCTTTAAATAAACCTTATGACTGTTGCCCATCCAGCGACGTGACGCCGCGTTTTGTCCCTCTAACCACTAAAACGCCGCGTTTGGTTTATGAACTTTATAACCGTTGCCAAACCGGCTGGCTCTCCCCCTTTTCCTTTTTCCTGGACCGTTGGTCCACCCCCACGCCGTCGTCGTCCTCCTCGCGCCAGGCCTGCAACTCGCAGTCTGCCACCACCGACAGCTGCCTGCCATCCGACCGTCCTTCCCTGCCATTTTCGTCCCTTTCTTTCCCCATTTTGACCCAGCATGTCCGTCCTACCCCTCACGCGTCCTGCCCTCTTTCCTTTTTCCCGCACTAAGCCAAACACACCCTGCAAACCTGCAGGGCATGCGCCGACTGCCACCACCAGACGACAACCTCCCGCACTTGCCCCGCGTGTCCTCTCCCTCCTTCGTCGTTTTCCTCCCCCCAATTGCCTATAAATACCCCCATTAGCAGCCATAGCCAGCTCCCCTTTTCGATTTTGGCCCAAAACCCTGCCTCTCCGCCGCCTCAAAAAGTTAAGCTTTCCGCTGCCACCGGTGACCACCGCCGCCACCGCTGCCCACCGGAACCTTCCCTACACCTCCCTCGACAAAACCAAGCCACTACCACCCTCCACCTTTCCCTATACGTGCCGCCCTAGCCGTGCAAAGTTTCCATCCCGAACCACCACCTTCAGCCCTTCGCCGCCCCTCGCGCCGCCTCCTGCCGCCACCCTCGCCGCAACCAGCCCTCCTACCACCCACCAATACATCCAGCAGACTATCCCCTACCTTCCCATACCCTCATCGTCCCTTACCTTCTTCTCCACCTACCTCCACCATCTTCCACCACCCTCCACCACCTTCGGCCGCCGCGTTAGCCACCGCGCGCCGCCACCCCTTGCCACGCCACCACCCTCATTCCCCTCCTATCCACCTGCTGCTTCTTCCCCCACCTCAAACTTCTCTTTTCCTCCTCCCATCCAACCTCCACCTTGATCCTTTCCTTTTTCTTCCTCCTCCGCTGCAGCCACCACGCGCCGCCGCCAGACCACCACCGACCCTAGGTGGTTTCCCACTTACCCAAACCCTAATATCTCTTTTATGTAATTGTTATTAGTTTTAACTACTATTAATGGTATTATACTTATTATTATCATTATTATTATTACTTTTGTTATTATTATTATTATTATTATTATTATTATTATTATTATTACTATTATTATCTCTATCCTTAATATTATTATTTTCTTACTAGTACTAACTTGACCATTACCACTGTTAGTGTAAATATTGGGACTCTTATATTACTTTTCGATTGTTATCTTCTATTATATTTAAAATTATTACTATTACTGTTATTATCATCATCATCATCATCATCATCATCATCATCATCATCATCATCATCATCATCATCATCATCATCATCATCATCATCATCATCATCATCATCATCATCATCATCATTATTATTATTATTATTATTATTATTATTATTATTATTATTATTATTATTATTATTATTATTATTATTATTATTATTATTATTATTATTATTATTACTGCTACTACTACTACTACTACTACTACTACTACTACTACTACTTGACCTAACCTTATTTGATTATTATTACTATTATTGTTATTATTATTATTGTTATTATTATACTTAACACCTTTATCATTATTGTCATTATTACCACTACTTTTATTATTATCAATGTTATTTAACTCAAAGTTGGTGTGTTATCATTTTGTTGTTAATAAGAAGAATACTTAAACCTTAGTACCTTACCATTTAATATTATCCCTAACGCCTTTAACACTAACATCATTACTATGGTATCATTATCAGCTATTACTATTATTACTATTATCACTATTTTCCTATAGTTAGCATGAACACTATTACCATAAGAGTAGAGCTAACGGGTCTAATAATATCAGGGTAACAATAAGTATAAAAAATAAATACATTTTAACTAGTAATATTTAGTATACTAAATTTAAGATAAAAACCCTAGTTTTTGTATAATACCCTCTTTAGTAATAAGAACCCTAATCTTAAACTAGAATAAGGGATGATGGTACTTTCGAGGGAAACTAATACTTAGTATTTTTCCCTTTTTATAGGTAATCCTAACCAAAGCCCTAAGGAGTTAGAGGAGCGTGCTCCAAGCCCGGCGTCGCCTTAGGTAAGGACGAAGCTATGGCCTTGTGCTATGTGTGACATGGATGTGTTGAATGTTGTGAATGCCATGCTATGTCGTGTATTATATGATTGTGGATAACTTGTCTTATGTGTAGCGCAGCTTGAAGATTAAGGTATATTGTATGTGCTTTCTATGACATGAGCATGACATGTATACGTATGATGTTTTGGATGTGTTATGATACGACCCTCTAGGACATGCATGTTAGGGTAACTGGTAATATGAATTGGGAATAAAAGGATAACAAGAAAGGAATGGGAAGTGAGTTCACTAAGGAGGATATGAGGTTGACCTGAGTACCTCATGATCCATGAGAGGAGATTCAAGTGGGAGGAATGTCCAAAATAAACGAGAGTTGGGAACCATGCATGAGAGTCTTAAAATCTGCATGGTGACTTTGGGTGTTTGCATGGGATGGCTAAATCTTGCATGGGGGTGAATCTTACGTGAGAAAATTTGAATTAGGGTGTAAATAAGAGAATGGGAGAGTTGTGGAGCGATCGGAGACTTGGGATGAAAAATAGTACGTAGGTTGGTGCAAGGGTGTATAAGGGACCCGATTAGGGTTTTGGAAGAAAGTGGATATTTGGGGAGTACAAAAGTAAGAATGATTAAGGAAGGGTGGAGTATGGGTTGAGAGTGAGAATTCACTTATATAAAAGATGAGTATGGGTTTCTATGTGAAAGAAGAGACTTTGGGATGAAAAGAGAGAGATTACTTGTGGAAGAAGTAAGGTGCTAGGGTTTGATGTGGCCAACTAGGGTTATGCCGATCACATGCGAGATCGAGGAATAAAGTGACATGCCTTGGGGTTTGACCTAATAAGGGTGAGATGTGGGGTGAGGAACAAGTGATGGTCAGGTAAGTGAGAAGAAGTTGGGCCACATAGGTCCAACTAGGGTTTCCAAGGGGGAAACCCTAGAGGTCGAGAATGGACAAGATCGATGTCATCGGGCGCTGGGCTTAACCTACACTCTCAGGGGTTGGTATTTCATTAGGTGTGAGCATAGGGGAAAGAATGTCGGGGTGTGATAAGGGGTGCAGGAGTCTCAAAATATGGGACGGGCCCTTTTGAAAGAAAAGCGGTAGAACATTGATGACATGCATGTCAAGGGTGGAATGTTATTTAATAAGACACAGATAAGACACTAATCATGTAAAGGGAAATATTTTTGAGTCGAGCCCAGTCCGGTCCACCGGCAAATAATAGTGGTCAGGTGCGTTATGCCCTATGTGTTTACCTTCCGGTCCACCGGCAATAATAGTGTTTAGAGACGTTCTACCCCGTGTGTTTACCTTTCGGTCCACCGGCAATAATAGTGGTCAGAGGTATTTTGCCCTGTGTGTTTACCTTCCGGTCCACCGGCTATAATAGTGGGGGATTTCGTGCTCGACAAACCAAAGTAAATAAGTTAATCCATGGTAAAAATACTAAATACTTACAGTGAAACACCATGTGAGTCGGGGCCAGTCCGGTCCACCGGCAAATAATAGTGGTCAGGTGCGTTCTGCCCTGTGTGTTTACCTTCCGGTCCACCGGCAATAATAGTGGTCAGAGGCGTTCTGCCCTGTGTGTTTACTTCCGGTCCACCGGCTATAATAGTGGAGTTCTCGCACTCACATGGACTATTAAAGAATATGTGTGGAATGAACATATTATTAATGAGAATAAATAATAAGTCACCGGGAAAGTAATCAGGCCTTATCATGTGTGCTATTGCATATTGCCTATGTGCTTATCCTTGTATCATATGTTCTATGTGTTGGCCTTAGCTCGTCTGTTACCTTACTCAGTACGTAGCGTATTGATCACCCGTTTCATGGGTGCTGCTCATTCCCACGAGCAGAAGATCCCTCTGATCTTGTGCAGGTAGGAGACCATGTCTTCGATGCCTATGATACCTACGAGGCATCAGGTAGGGCAGAGTGTTGAGTCTAACCTGACTTGGGGACCGAGAGCGAGTTGGCCGAACTCCATTGCTATCATCGGATTTCGTATTTCCTTATTTAGCTGTATTTCGTACTACGCTTCATGTTTTGGAAATCGTACTCTTAAGTTGTAATCCTAAATCGTATTCTAATTACTGTTTGACTTGTGTTTCGTTAATGATTTATGTCAAATGTCGACTCATGTTTTAATGTTTCGCACTTGATGTTGTTTGGTTTTAGCCTTAGCACTTAGTACTGGAACGGTAGAAGTGTACCGGTCTGGTACTAAGTGTGGCGGTAACGCCCCCGAGTTTACGGTTTTATCTTTCGCTTCCACTAAACCTTTTGATTTAAACGAAATTTTTCAGTAGTAAATTTGGGGGTGTTACACTTAGTTATCCGACAGTTAATATTTTTTTAATATCTTATGGACTGTTAGCTCAAGGGATCTTTTTGTTGTATTCTCCTATTGTAGTCAAAGTTGTATACTCCTAGCCCTTGTATTTATTTATACGACATATATCATTCTATTATTATTATTATGTTTAAGTTTGTAATTATTTTACCTTGTACTTGATATATGAATAGTACGGGCAATGTGACTCATATTTAGTAAAACAATACAACCTAATATTTTTGTATTATAATAAATTGATGAATACATTATTGGCCATTATAGTTTGGATTTACTATTATTAAGAGTGTTTGGCTAACTAAATAAATATAACATTTAATATTATTTAAATGCAATTGAAGAATTTACTTTTAAAAGAAGGAAAATATTTATTATTACTTTTATGGTGACTAAGGAAATTAAGGTGTCATGTTATGAAATGGAAGAAAAAATAATATTTGATATGAAATGGGATTGTATTTAGGAATATGCATGGCTTTGATTTGATTTGATGTAGATACCTATGATTATTATGGTAATTAACAAATTAAAATTAAGATTAATATATAAATAATTGAATGTCTTTTTTAATTTGGCCTTCATGGTGACTAAGGATTTGGTGGTGTCTATTATAAAATCAAAAATTATTTAACAGGAATGAAATTATTTTAAGAAAAGCTAATCATAAAAAATTAGATAAATAGTGGGAATTGACCATAAAGCATGAAACATATAAGTTTTTATAAAGTAAGAAGAAGAAGTACATTTTACATTTATTCTTAGAGGACTTGCATAACACATATTAACACAATTATGATTTTTTTTCTTGTTTATGTCACCTTGAATCTCATGTATAAGTAAGAACGTATTGTTGTGTGGTTTCTTAGAACATATATTATCATTTATGATTAATCTTTCATTTATTTCTTTTTGTTGAAATTGACATCATACTAATTATCACTTGAACGTTTGTTATGATTATAATGTCATAAAGTGGTAATTTATCTGTATTTAAAAAAAAAACTTTTAGACTTTTGCAAATATAGGAACACCACAACTAATATTTTGCTACAAATTTGTTTATATAGACGCTAATGAATATATTCATCATATTTCCATTACATCATTTATTTAGGGGAAAGAGCAATCAAGGTGCAAAATTGAATGAAAAGACAAAAACATGATGGTTCCTACTTATAGTTACTCAAATGGTAGCCACCACCTTGTTTATTATTTTTCTTTTTGCAACCTAACCTACTCTCGTCCTCATCTTCTCCCTAAATCAATACACTTATCACCACATCCTTTGAAACTTCATCCAACAAACCATGAAAAAAAATTGAATCAATAACTCATTTGAAATAGAACTTGCACACCGAATCAAACAACAAACACACACAATTAGTACCCCTAGGCTTGCTAATTTTTGTAAATTTAATGGCTCGCGGAAGAGTTGATAGATTGAACCTTAAAAATCTGGAACCACCAATCGATCTCACAATGAAATTAACCAAAAATGTAGTAGAAATTGAATTATGTGTGGGCTTAAGGTAGTTCAAATTCGAGCGGCCTTGCTACTCATTATCAATGATATCATTTTTTTTGGTAGTAACCTTTCATTAGATATTCCCATATACTCCATCCGTTATACAATATAAGTCCTCATGTATTTTGAAGATAACTTTTGACTATTAATATCTTTGAATATATATATATAAATTATAAAAAATAATATTATAAAATTAATTTTCAATACAATATATCAATTATATTTTTATATCATAATGTATTATAAATATATTTTGAGAGAAATTAATCGCCAAAGTTTGTATACACGGACACTTTTAGTTTTAGTTAGAAACAAATGCTTAATTAGTTATGTAATATTAGGTTAGTGCCATAGTATTTCATAACCAGGGACAATAAAGTTCGGAAAATAACCCCTCTAAATAGTTTTTTTTTAATATAAAAACACTCATATTAGTTTTAGTAAATTTGTTTTTAAATAAAATAAATTAGTCAATATGAAACCATTACCTATGTAATCTTGGAAGGCTAAAATATTATATATGCCTAACAACACCATGAACAATAGAAAAAGAGACTATTTCTCAAAGAGCTAGATGGAATAATTACATAAAAACAAGTTAGTGAGAAAAATAAAATAAAATAACATAATAAATTAAGATGGACGCAAATAATAGTATTGTATAGCTAGTCACTTAGATACATAGTATGAGCTGGTACAAGTAAAGCCAGAATCATTCATGCTTCAAATGAATATTCATCCAGGAGCAAAATTGATATATATGAGCAATATTAATAATTATATAATTAACAAATCCTTTTGGTAAACCTTATTGTTGGTTGTTGATATTGAAAGGGCACATGTGATCACTACCCGTTAGTGAAGGGACTTGTATGATGAATGATGGAACTATTACTAATGCCGCAGCCCCTAGCACCGCCGACATCAAACGCACCTTCAATGCTTTGATTTAGTGTCCGCCCTTAAGAACCTGATGACCAGCTTTTACAATATGGTTAATACCGAACGTAGGTGGATTTATGTGATGGACAACAGTCAACAGATAAAAGAGAACTCACCAGCTTGAGCAAAATCACGAAACTCTCCTCTCTACTGCCACCTTCACTTTGTATCGGGCAAGCTCGAGTCTTATTATGCAATGACACCCGGCGTAGATTATCATGAACATTATTTTATTAGTTTTTCTTTTTCTTTTTTATTTATTTAAATTTATAAGATCTATATAGTTAATTATAAATTATTAAATAGGTGGTGGTATCACGAACGTATGGTAATACTAAAAGAGGCGAGAAAGTAATTTGTATCTATGACTTTTGATACTTAAAAACTGATGTTTACCGTCAAACTAAACGTCATCCGAAAAACCAACTCTTATATATTTATATACATACAAACAAAAAGGGTATGCTCTTCTTTCTCAAATGGGTAGGTATTACTCGCAAGACTTTTTAAGCACAAAAGATCTTTTTTATAAAGCTTTTAAAAGTGGATTAGAAAATTTTAAAATGGTATCAACTAAACTGCGATGACATAGAGCCGTAGGAAAAATCCCAAGACTCGGACGGACGTGTTTGTCTCTTTGCGTAACCCAAAGAGTTAATGGATGAATAGTTTAAGATTGATGGAATGAAAGCTTATAAATTGCATTGAGTGATTTGACATTGATAGTTTGACGGTGGGAAAGCCTCTGACGAAGCCGTATTAATTTTGAGATAACTATATGTTGGTGATTAATTAGAAGCTAACAGGATAGTAAAATATCGGCCAAGCTTAACTTTCGATAATTCTAGCTTGCCACATCTTATAGGTTTTGGGATTTCTATAGGTGGCTTACATGGCAGCCAACCAACCAACTATGATTATTATTTTTAATTGGAAAAGGACCACACCATCAGGATTGCACAATCCAAGTGGATGATCAAGTCTCTCTCGACCCACTCCCCTACCCCATGCCCAACATCATCTATAAAGAGCGCCAGACAAATTTCATAGTTTCACATAAGAAGCTCAACAAATAAAGACAAACACGTGAATCATACTTCCTTAAACACTACTCCTTAAATAGTGTCTAGACATGAAGATGTGATATTTTAAAATTTTAAAACTAATAATTTAATAAATAATTTTTCATTGGAATAAATTAACTTTTAAATTTATTTAATTTAATTATTATATGGATTGTTGAGTGTGTAAAAATAGATATAAATATTTAATAAATTAAAATAAATATTTTGTTATTTTATCAAATATATTTTATTTAAATAATTTATATAAACCAATAATTTACTAAAATTACCCTATTTAAACTAATATATTAAATTCTAATAAAGTAAATTATTAAATTAATTTATCTATCAAAAATATTAAATGCTATTATTTCAAAAATTATTTTATTTTATTTTCCCTTTTCCTCCTTTTATTTTTTTTCTTTCTCCTTTTTCTTTTCCTCCTTTTTTCTTTTCTTCTTTTTTTCTCTTCGAGTCGCTTGGCCTGCTTTCCTTTCTCCCCCCTCGCGCTGGGCCACCGACCCACTTCCTCCCCTCCTTCTCCCTCTCCCTCGCGTGTCCAGCCAAGTCCTCCCCCCCTCCTTTCTTTTTCCCCGGTTGGGCCAGCCCAACTCCCCCTTCTTTCTTTCCCTCTCCCTCACATATGTGGGCCAACCCGCTTCCCTTTCTTTCTCCCCCGCCCGATCGGCTTGCCTCTCATTTCCTTTTCTTCTTCTTCTTTTTTCCTCCGTCCTCCTCCTTTGACGCCACACGTCAGGCCTCATGCACCGCCTGCAACTGCCACCTTTACACATGCTATGGTAGCCAGACTGCCCTGCTCTCACTCTCCCTCTCTCCCCGTCCCTTTTCTCCCATTTTTGGACCAAACCCGAGTCTACAACCCTCCCTTGCGTGCCTTCCATTTTCCTTCTCCCTCTCTCTGCAACCTGCCACCCTACCACCTACAACCACATCCACCCCACTGGCGCCCTACCTCTTCTTTTCTTCTCTTCGCCTGCTCATTTTTGACCTGCCTCGAGCTCCCTCACCTCTTTGAAGAGCCTTTTCCCTTTTCTTTCTCTCCTTATCTCCTCTTCTCCTATTTTTGCTCTCCCACCCTCAACCATAGTCCACCACCCCTGCCACCCAGCCAACCATCGTAACCACCTCCTTGATACCCCATCAACCTCCTTGCACCACCCCATCACCCCACTCGCCCCTATAACCCCCTTCCCTTCCTTTTCTTTCCTCTCCTTCTCGATTTCCACCCTGCACCACCATCGTCCGTTGCCATTCAGCCTTTTCTACCCTCCCCACAACCACCAATCTACTCCCTAACACTTCTTCTACCAACCCACATCCTCCTTTTGGCCAAAAATCCCCCAGCAACCCCTCCTTTCTCTTTTTCTTTTCCCTCCCTTTTTCTCCTCCGTCCAACCGTTGACCCACTTTCCCCGCCTTGCTACCATTGCCTCTGCCGCCCTGATCCACTGATCATTGACCTCTAACCACCACCTATACCCCTACTCCATCCTTGCACATAGACACCACCCTAACTCCCCTCCACCTGCTCTCCACCTCACCCCCAAAACCCCAACTTGAACCAACCTCTCCCTTCTCTCCACTTCTCCCCTTTGATCCCTTCCCCCTAAAATTTCATACATGCATCTCACGATGCTCATGCAGCTTGAGCCTTGCCTTTTATTTTGAACATTTTGGGTTAATTTTGAGGTAAAACCATGGTTAATATTAGTATATATTTAATTAAGCTTTTGATAAAATTTATTCTTTTGATTTTTCTACTTTATGCTACTACATTAGGATTTTTAATATGTTTATATGCATGATATAGGTTGTTAAGTATAATGTATTTAGTGGCATATGTTGGTTGATGAAAAGAAAAGCATGATAATTAATGTGCCACGTGTAGAAATAATGCTTATGGAAAGGAGCCTTGTTATTAATGATAATGTTAAATGCATATGTATGATATGCTAATGTGGCTATTTGTTGCATAAATAATGTTAATATGAGCCCTAGGGCCATTTTGGTAAATTTGCTTATGCAAAAAGGTGTTTTCTAAATAAGTGTGTGTGGTAGATGTTAAAGTGTATTAATGATAAATAATAATAGTTATTGGTGTTGGATAATGTTTATGGAGCATGTATATCAATATTTTATGTAGTAAGGGTATTTTAGTACAATTGGTATAATAAGGGTAAAATGGTAATTTATAAGTATAAAGGGGGTAAAATGGTAAATGGACAAGTAACAGGATATTTTAGTAATTTTACATGAAAAAGAGGATAACTTGGTAATTTTTGTGAGTAAGAAAGTATTTTGATGAAATAAATAAAAAGAAAGGGTATTTTGGTAATTTTATAAAGTAAAGGGATAAAATGGTAATTTAATAAAGGAGAAGGGTATTTTGGTAATGTGGCATAATGGAAAGAGTATTATGGTAATTTTGTAAAGTAAAGGGAAAAAATGGTAATTTAATAAAGGAGAAGGGTATTTTGGTAATTTAGCATAATGGAAAGAGTATTATGGTAATTTTGTAAAGTAAAGGAGTAAAATGGTAAATTAATAAATGAGAAGGGTATTTTGGTAATTTGGCATAAAGAAAATGGTATCATGGTAATTTTGTAAAGCAAAGGGGTAAAATGGTAATTTAATAAATGAGAAAGATATTTTGGTAAATTAGAATAAAGGAAGGGTAATTTGGTAATTTTGTAAGTAAAAGGGGGTAAAATGGTAATTATAACAATAAAAATGGGTAATTTGGTAATTTTAATAAAAAGAAGGGCAATTTGGTAATTTTAATAAGTAAGAGGGACAATTTGGTAATTTAACCAACCAAAAGAATAATTTGGTAATTTTAATAAATAAGAAGGACAATTTGATAATTTAACTAACCAAAAGGGGCAACGTGATAAATTTAATAAGTATAAAGGACAATTTGGTAGTTTAACTAACCAAATGGGCAATCTAGTAAGTGTAACAAGTATGAAGGGTGGTTTGGTAACTTAATAAGCCTAAGGGGCAATTTGGTAATTTAAGTAAGTATAAAGGGTAATATAGTAATTTAACCAACTAAAAGGGTAAATTGGTAACTTAACAAGTATGAGGGGTAAAGTTGGTGATTTAATAAGTATGGAGGATAATTTGGTAGTTTAACAAATATGAGGGGTAATCTAGTAATTATACAAATATAAAGGGTAATATGGTAATTTGGAAAATAAAAAGGGGTGACTTGGTAATTTGACAAACAAGAAGTATTTTAGTAAATTTGTAAGGATGATGGGAGTAAAGTGGTAACATGCATATAACATGTCGATGGATTGAATGAATCTCATTGATAAGACATAAGTAATATTGAATAATAAGATAAAAGTAATTGATAAGTCAGTGGGTATCACAAGAGAGTATCATAAGAACATGGTATAACATAGGGTTGGATGGATAATTAAGGGTGTGATGTAGTGTTTATATCATAATTATGCAAGAGGTGCCTGGTTTGTAAGTATGCATGGAAATGTGTGTTAGATATGTTTGAAGTACGTGTTAGGGTTTTGTGTACGCCATAATCCTTGATATGTAATGCTTGATTCTATGGCCAATATATCCTTGTGTCTCTGGATTTGTGACCTTTTTCCTTTCCTTTAATCAAATAAATGGACTTGTTGAATAAGACATGAATAAAGTACTAATTATGTAAAGTGAAATATTATTGAGTCGGGCCCAGACCAATCTACTGGCATAATAGTGGCCAGGTGCAAGATGTCCTAGAGACCGATCCATCGGCAAATATTAGTGGTTAAGTGTGTGTTATTCTGTATGTTTCCGATCCACCGACTATAATAGTGGAGGATCCTGAGCTCAATAAACCAAACGTTGGATGTTAATAAATTATGGAAAGACACTAATCACTTATAGTAGAACACCATGTGAGTTGGGGCCAGATCGACCCACCGGCTAGGTGTAGGGTGCCTTAGAGACCGATCCACTGATGAATTATAGTGGTCAGGTGCGTGTTGCCCTGTATGTTTTCGATCCACTGGCTATAATAGTGGTGTTCCCGCACTCACATGGATATAATTCAAAAGACGATGATTGAATAATGATTAATTAATGGCTTAAGACCAAAAGTATTGATTTCACATTATGATCTATTGATATGACATGAGTTTGGCTTTAGTGCTTATCCCTACTTGGGTATATGATGGAATTGTTAAGTATATGGATTGTGTGTTATGCATCTTTTATCATATGTGGTGTCGCCTTGTGTATTGGTTCTGGTGTTGATTGTGATTTTCCTAAGCCCACGTATGATATTGTCTTATATCATTTATGTATTATGTATTGCATATGGGCCTTACCTTTTGGTTTGGTATAAAGGGTTACTCAGTACTATAGTATCGAAGGATCCTATTTGTGGACCCCTACCTATTCAATGGATAGTATCCTTTGTAGGCCTATTACAAGTGTTATTCAAGTGGGCATCGGAAAAGAGCATAAGGATTGTCCGAAAATATTTTCAGAGTTTTCCTTTAAACTTTTATTTTCATGTTCAAACCGATTTTTATTCTTGTAACCACTAACAGTGGACTTTTATCTTTTGTAATGCCTTTACCGCACTACTTTGATTCTACTATGATTTAAATAAATTTTGAGTCTGAGCAAGTTGTATTTTATTCTTTTAGCCTTAGCACTTGTTACTGGAATGATAGGAGGAAACCAGTTTGGTACTAATTGTGGCGGTAACATTTCCAAAATTTACGGTTTTTGCTTTTTTACTTCCGTTGATTTTTAAATAAAAAAAAATTTTCAATAATAAATTTTAGAGGTGTTACACCACGCCATCAATTTTGTAATCAAAATCATCCTGATTGTTCTTGATCCAAAATTTAATTATCATTTTAACAAATATCACCAGCCAGATAATACAAATTTATTGATTCCCCAACACTATCTTGTTTCTTCCCATATCATTCTAATTATTGCAAAAAATGTACCATTCTAGATTTACTCTCTTAAGCTCCTCCTTCGACCTCCTAGCCAAGGTAGAGCATTATTGATAGTAGACTTCATCATAACCCATGTATGTCCTAGCCAATCACACACCTCATACCACATCCTTCTCATCACTATGCAATGAAGGAATATATAATCAACCAACTATTGCTCAATTCTACGAAAGGGGCAAACCGTATCAATATTGTCGATGAGTTGAAGCCTAAGAAGTTTGTCCTTAGTGTTTAGTCTCCGCTTGATGGAAAACCATGTAATGAGCTCAATCTTGAACGAGGTGATGTCGATCCAAGTTATGTTGTAGTTTATGTTGTCTCTTCCACTTTCATCAACCATCTAGTCAGAAGTCTCACAGAAAGAGTTAACCATATATAAATCATTATTGTCATATTTCCAGCTGATTATGTTTCTTCTATCTCTACATGAAAGGAGTTTTCTAATCATCTATCCCAACTACTCTCCCTTATCTTCTTCCTATATAAAGAGCCTTCGTCTCCAAGTTAGGTTCCAATGCCACACCATGTCATATCATACTCCTATATTTGCAATGTTTTCCCCTTCTTGATTAAACACTAAGAGCAAAATATTTGTTTTAGGGTACCTTGCTCCATCCACTTATCATGCCTGAACTTGACTCTTCTACCATCCCCTAGATTAATCCTTATGCTCGATTCCAAAAGGTTATCCTGCCTTCCAAGCTCCATCACCTAAGGTGTCATTCCCTTCTTTTGCTCTTGGATTTCTAACATTCAAAATTGGTTACAAGATCAGATGGATGTGGTGACCCACTTCCATACCATCCATGATGATCTATATGTTGCTATAAAAGAACTAATTGGGATGATTTCTAAAAAAACAAGGAAAGAAATGTTCACATTTGATAGTATGGATGTGAAGATATAAGGAAATGATATATATTTATCTACTTGGAGAATTCTTATTTTTCACCTTTGCTTTAAGAATAATTCCTCAATTTAGGGTTAGGATTAGGATGATGGAACTATTACTAATGTTGCTTCCACTAACACAATTGACGTCACACACAACCATAATGCTTGACTCAATACTAGCCCTTGAACTAGAATGACCAACATCCACAACATCATTTAAAAAAAATGTAGAAAGTCACTAGCTTGAGTAGCAACATGAGACTCTACTCTACTACCACCTTCATTTTTCATTGGGTAAGTTTGAGACATATTATGCAACGAAACCAATTGTATAATATCACAAAAAGCCTTAGCACAAAAATCTTGAATATTCATGTCTAAACCAACTATTTTATCCTCCCAATGGCCATGAAAGAACCTCAAAGAAATGTTTTTATTACGAGTTTTGCTAGCACTCGAAGGGCATGCTTCTCATTCTCAAAATGGGTAGGTATTCCTTGCAAGAGTTTTGAATAAAAAAAATTGTTGTATAAATCATTCAAAAGTTGGTGAGATATTTCTAAGATGATATCAACTAAGGTACGATGATGGGGTTTCAAGCCATAGGAAAAGTACCATAACTTGGATGGATGTGTTCATATCTTTATATAACTTAAACATGATGTGTGTGTGGGCTATAAACAATGGAAAATTGATGATTACGGTTTTAGTTTTTGTAAAGAATCAAATCAATGGTGGTAATTAATGGAATAGGGTTCAGTTAGGGTTAGGATTTAATGGTTAAAACTTATTAGGGTTTGATATTTTATGTGGTGTGGCATGGATTTGTGGCTAATTATGGGATAAGTTAGTGTTAGATTAAGACTAAAACTCTCTTAGTATTAACTCACATAGAATTAAAGAAGAAAAATGTTTGGTTATGATTCACACAAAATATCAATAAGGTAGAACAGACAAAGAGTTTCAAAGCTTGAAGAAGATTAAACTTGATTTATGTCATATGAACTCCAACGTGAGTTATAAGGATTTTTGTACCCATATTTGCACCTCCTCAAGCATAATCTTCTTAAAAAATAAGATAAGATAAAATCTATGATAAAAATCACATAAAAGCTTGGCCAAAAAACACAACAATAATAAGATAAAAGCACATTTGAAAGATGAAACTTCTAACTAACTATCTAAAAAACTTCTCAACTACTAAGGAAACACATTAAAGATTGACCCTTAAGTAAGAGATTGTGTTCCATAAACAAAAAAAAAAAGTAAATGCACAAAAAAATTTATTAATTGAAAGAACACACACACACACACACACATCTTCATAAATTCTTATGTACATCCTTGCATTAATGTTCCAAAAAGCCTTTAAATGAATGAAAATTATATAAAGAATACACATATTTAATATTAATTAAAAATAAATAAATAAAAATTTAACTTGGAGCAAATTTCTATTGCCGACAACATAGTTACTTGTTACATGTAGCAAATATGGTATGAGCTAAGCTAAAGTAAAAATCATTAAATATATTTAAAATTGACTCATTTTAATGAACTCATGATTTGCATGCACAAATTTTCATATAAAATGATTATTTTCCCTTTAGGAATCAAAATATTTGTAGATTATTATTTTATTTTGATTGACATTCCATTTTATATTTTTGATAAAAGTTAAATTATTTTTAACATTTATCCCAATTTTTTTAGCTAAAAAAAATTATTAGAATACATATCTAAAAGTATACACTTACATATCTTTGTTTAAACAAATAATCAAGCTCGTTTTTATCATATGTGCAAGGTGATCCCTTATACACAACCCTAATTTTAGGTTAATTGGTAGGTAAATTATAGATACTCTTTATCATTTGATTAAATTTCTTACTTTTATTAATTAATTTAGATATTTAATTATGTAAATGATATAATCACACAATTAATCATTAATTTATTATAATTTTACATTTATTTTATTTTATTTTCTTATATCGATGAAGCATGACAATTATCAATTGAGTCTCTCTCGTTCTCTTTTATCCCTAATTTATAAGTTGATAATATATATATATATATATATATATATATATATATATATATATATATATAAGCCTCTTTAATACAGTTTAAAAAGTTATAGTTTTGACTCATTTAGATTATATGATAATTTATTAAATATTATTGAAAAAAATAAAAATGATCAACATTGTACTATGTAGTAACACCACTTAGTTCAAATCCTATAGCTTATCCAACATTTATGTAATAGTATGTAAATTGAAGTTTGATATTAGAAAGTACTAGTTTGTTTTGAAATATTTTTCAAATAAAATTATAGAGTTTCAAGAAAGTTTTCACACTTTGTTTTTATATAAATAGTTATAATACAATGATTTTATGAAATAAATTTCATAATTCAATTATATTTAAAAACTTATAGTTTTAAATCATTTGATAGTTAATTTTCTTTTAGATTATGTGGCAATTTATTAAATATTATTTAAAAAAATATAGATTTTTTTTATCAACATTGTATTATGTAGTAACGCCTCTTAGTTAGAATCCTATAACTAATCCATCATTCATGTAATAGAATGCACATTGAAGTTTGATTTTAGAAAGCTAGTTTGTTTTGAAATATGTTAAAAATAAAATTTATAGAGTTTCAAGAAAGTTTTCAAACATTGTTTTTAAATAAACAGTTATAGTATGATGATTTTATGAAACATATTTCATCATTCAATAATATTTAAAAATTTAGAATTTTGACTAATTGGATATTGAATTTTCTGTTAGATTATATGACAATTTATTAAATATTTTTAAAAAATTAAAAAAAAAATTGATCAACATCATATTATGTAGTAATGCCACTTAATGATATTCCTATAACTTATCCATCATTTATGTATTAGTATGTACTTTGAAGTGCTATTTTGTTTTGAAATATATTTTAAAATAAAATTTATAGAGTTTCAAGAAAGAATGGAAATAAATAGTTATAATACACTAATTTTATGAAATACATTTCATAATTCAATGATATATTTAGGGGTTAATATTGCATTAAAGTACAATGATGTCTATAAAAACCCCCAAATTTACGAACAAAAAAATTTTCATCTAAAAAGTTGATTGCAAAAGCTAAAATAGTAAATCGCGGGGTGTTGTCGCCACATGTGGTACAAGTTTGGCTTCCTCTACCATTCTATTACCAAATGCTAAGGTTAAAAGCATTACTCCACTTAAATTAATAACATAATTATACAATCAGAGTAGAGAGAGAGAGAGTTAAAGCAATTTAACATCATTTCAATAAAACCAATTGTCAGTGCTTATAAAATTTTAGTGAAAGGAAATACATAAAGACATTAAGAGTATAGAATCTTCTAGATTAAAAGGTACCGAGAAAAACATTAGATAGCCCTAAATTCTTAAATCAAATAATAGCCTTCAATTGATCTTGTTAGTTAACCTATAAATGCCACTATCCATTGAATAAACATGGGCTCATGAAAAGGAACCCTTCTGTATAATGATACTAAGTAACCCATTATATAAACCTAAGATGAAAAGCCAACATGTAACTCATAAAAGGGCACCACAACAACACATGATATAAAACATTTAATTATACATACTATAATCAAAATATGATAATCATACCAAACTAAACAAATTTCAACAAAGCCACATACTACTTATACTTGTTTATGTAGAACATAATAAAACTTACCAACCAAGCATACAAGAGATGCTATATGAAATAATGATAGAATCAGTATCAACACCATAACCATAACCTTCACAATATATCCCATCTCTCAATATCAAAGCTAGTAATATCCAATACACCATAGGTAGGGCTCAAAGGCATAATACCAATAAAATCCATAATACTACTAGTAAGGCTCAAAGGCATAATACCAAACATAAGTAGGCACGAAGGCTCTTACCGAACCATAGGTAAGCATGAACACTGCTATCGAACCACAAGTATGTACAAAGGCTACTATTAAAAAAATCCAATAATCATTTTGATTAAATAATAATCATTTTCATTTTTTATTTACTCGAGTAGAGATCATATCAACCTAAAGACACTAGGTACTCTGGTTATATCGGTGCACACAGGCAATATGGTATTCTACCTACTATCAAACCAAGGATACTAAAGTAACTTGGTCATACTAGCACACGAAGGTAGATGTAACATCCCCAAAATTTACAGTTAAAACTTATATTTATATAGAAAACCATACATTAAAATAGGGGGTGGTATCACCGTAAGCAACACAAAATTGACCCCCAATCAATTTGATACCAACAACAAGGCTAGAAAATTTAAAGGCATTAATACGAGTAGTAATTAAAACCACAATAGTTCCAAAATTTCATAAATAAAATATAGTGCGTAAATGTTAGAGTTGATATAGAAATAAAAAGCGAGTACAATAAAAACCCTGCAGGGGGAATAAAACAGTGAATACATTGATAAGAAATGCAAGTAAAGGCAAGTCCGGATAACACCCTCTCAGACCTCATGATAAGTATAACAGGCCATCACTCAATCCCACCTATAGCATCATAGGTGTCAAATTCATCATAGGCATCAAGTCCTACCTACACAAACTCAGGAGGGGTTGTTGCTCATAGGAATAAGAAGCACTCATGAAAGGAGTGATCAGTACGTTATGTACTGAGTAAGGTAATTATATGGCTAAGACCATGCAATTACAAGCAGGCAAATGATGCATACAATACTTCATTCAGGTTCACCATCATTATTATAACACAGGCCATTATTTTCATCTTTACACATCTCCCAGTTTATATCCATGTGAACACAGGGATCCTACTATTACAATCGATGGACCGAAAATAATACTCCAGGGTAAAACACACCTGACCACTATTATAGCCGGTTGACCAAAAATTATCCTAACCTAGCCCCGACTCACGTGGTGTTCTACTATGAGTAGTTAGTGAATTTTTCATGATTTATTACCTTAAAATGTTTGGTTTATGTAGTTTAGAACCCCCACTATTATAGCTGGTGGAATAGAAATGATACTCCAGGGAAAAACACTCCCCGCCACTATTATAGCTGGTGGATCATAATACACTCTAGGGTAAGAAGGCTTCTGGCCACTATTATAGCCGGTAGATCAAAAAATACTTTGACCTATGCCTGAATTGATGATCTTTCAATTTAAGTAATTAGTGCTTTACTCATGTCTTATTTCACACACACCCCAACCAGACATGCATGCCCTCTAAGGACTCTCAACTCACATCCCAGACTCCTGAATGACCCGGTCCCATATCTTGGGACCTCTACACTCCCCAAGACCTCAAGAACTCTAATACCACTTTCCTCTACTCACCATGAATCCATTCCCCCCCCCCACATGTGGGTCCAGACCCACTTACCCATCAAACCACTCAAACCAAGCCTAAAAATCATAACCCTACTTACCGTCCTTCACATGTGATAGTGAAACCCTTGTTGGCCACCCCAAAACCCTAGTACCTCTCCTTTCCTTATGCCATTCCCTCCATCCACACACATTCCACCCTTCTTTTCGTTTGACTCATCCCTCTTCATTGGACACCCTCCCACTCTCAATCCTTACTCCATCCACTCACCATCAACCTCTCCACACACTTTCCCCACTTAGGGTTTTCCCACAAACCCTAGACAAGCCTTCCAAACACACTTCTAACAACCCACATACTATTTTTCACCCATAGATTCTAACTACCCAAAACACTTTTCCCTCACCATATTTAATCCTTAAATCCATTTTTCCCATGTAAACGTTACTTCCATACAAAGGCTATCCACCCCATACAAGCCTTATACTTTCCATGCAATACTTACTCCAACCTTTTATTTTATTCCTATTATCCTTTTATTTTGTCGCTCATGAATCATAAGGTACTTGGCCCCCTTTTCTTATTTCTTCCAAATCATTCCACCCTCTTTAATTCCTTTAGTTTTCCCCAACCTCATCATACCCCTAAGGACTCCTAGCATGCATGTCATATTAGGGCAACTATACATAAGGACATTTCACAAAATACAAGTCATGTCACCCATATCATACATGTTATAACACATACATCACTTACCTTAGCTCTATGCATAGAAAGATGCACTATAAGTATTTAGTCCAGACTCACATATAATAAAACACATATCCAAAATACTCATGAACACATACAAAATACAAATTTATCCTTAACCATATCCTTACCTAAAAGGACACTAGGCTTGAAACACGAATCCTACACCTCCCCAAGGGATGGGTTTAGTTCACCTATAAGAATGGAACACTACTATTAACTTCCCTCTTACTCCTTTTTCTTTTACTAACCCCTAACTAATTATTAGTAAAGGACTAATAATAGTAATGATAATAATAATAATAATAATAATAATAATAATCTTAATAACAATATGATTAGTAATAGTGATGATACTTAACAATAATAATAATAATTAATTATAATAATGGACATGGTAATGATAATAATAATAGTAAGACTAATAATGATAATTAGGTAAAATAAGTTATACTTAAGTAAAAAATAAGGGTTAGGGCGCAACCAGGGGTGAAGGTGGCAGCTAGGGTGGTGGCGGCAGCAGTGCACTACAACGGCAACAACGGCATAAGGCGGTGGAGGTGGTGATTTAGAAATATACAATTTTGGGGTTGGAAAATGGGAAGGGAATTGGTGGTGGTGAGGTGGTAGGGTTCTTGGATCAAAGCGGGTTGTAGTGGTGGTGGTGGCATGCCACGGTAGTGGCGTAGGTGGCGGCGGCAACTGATTGTGGACGAGAGGAAAGGAGGGGGCAGGATGGGGAGAGAAAGGAAAGGGAGGTTATGGAGAGGTAAGGTAAGGAATTCTAGGTAGAGAGGGAGGTAGTAGGGGTGGTGGTTGCGGTAGAGGAGGGGGCGCAAGGCAACGTAAGGGGCGATGACAGGGTGTAAAAGGCAGTTCGAGCCACCTACTTTGCACGAGCAAAGATGGCAAAGCAGGGGGAGTTAGAGGTAGGGAGGGGTCTTGTTTGGTATAGGGTAGTGCAAGGAAGAGAGTGGGTGGAGGTTTGGATGGCGACAAAGCGGGGCGGCAGCCGGAGTTGCTTTTGAAGGGGCGACAGAGGATGGTTTAGGGGGTGCTGGGCAAAAGAAAAATATGGGAAAGAAAGACGATCGAGGGGTTATAGAGGAGGGATGGAGAAGAGGACACAGGGGATGAGGACAAGGGAGTGGGGACAACCGGATGCCGGTAGGCGGTGGCAGCTGGCGCAGCGGCTGCAAGGTGTAGTCCTATAGGTGGTAGGGAAAAGAAAAGGGAATGGAGAGGGTGTATGTGAGCAGGGGAGGTTGGGGTTGGAAAAGGAAAGAAAAGGGATGGTGTAATCCCCCAAAATTTTAGAAAACCTATAATTTAATAAATAGTTTTTATTTAAAGTAAATTAGCTTTAAAAGTTATTTAGTTTAATTATTTTATGGATTTTTGAGTATATAAATTTGGATAGGAGTATTTAATAAATTAAAAATAAATATTTATTTTATTTTATCATATTATTTTTATTTAAATAATTTTTCAAACCAATATTTTACTAAAATTATCCTTTTTAAGCCCATATATTTAATTATATTAAATTATTAAATAAATTTATTATAAAAAATATTATATCCTATTATTTTATAAATACAATTATTTTAAAATTTCTCATTTTCCCATTTTCCCATTTTCCTTTTCCTTTTCTTTTCTTTTCTTTCTCCTTTTCCTTCTTTCTTTCTTTTTCCTTTTTCCTAGATTTGGGCCGCTAGGCCATGCCTGCTCCCTCCTCCCCCTGCGCTTGGGCCTCCGGCCTACTCCCTTCCCTCCTCTCCTATCCCCGGCGCAGACACCTAGCCCAACTCCCCTTTTTTTTTCTTTCCTTCCCTTCACCCTGGACCGGCCAGCCCAACACTCTTTTTTCTTCTTCTTACCTTCGCCGGCCTGCACCTTTCCCCTCCCCCCTCCTTCCTTTATTTCTTCTCCTTCTATGCCTCAACCCAGCAGCCCCCGACCTATCTTCGTCGGCTAGCGCTGCCACTTCGGGCATGCCGACCACTGCCTGTTGCAACCACTGCCACCACCTGCCTCTCTCTCTCTCTCTCTCTCTCTCTCTCTTTCTCTCTCTCTCTCTCTCCTATCCTTTTTTTTCATCATTTTGGGAACAGGCCAGCCATGCATGGCCACCCTTTCCCTTCTTCCCTTTCCTGTCCCTGCCACCCTACCATCTCCCAGCCACCCTAAACACTGCCACCGACCAACCACCTATCCCCCCTACCCTCCCTATTCTTTTTCTTCTCCTCTTCAGCCCTTTTTCTACCCCAATTCTCAAGCTCCAAACCTTGTCCGACCTTCCTCTTCTCTCATTTCTTCTTCTTCTTCCATTTGCCCCTGTTTTTGCATCGTCGCCGCCCTCCGCAGCTCCAGCCACCTCACCAATCCCCTACACCACTCCTTTCCACCCTCCACCTCATCCTTGCACCACCACAATATCCCTCTCAATACATCCCACAACCATTCTTCCTCCCCACCTATTTTTCTCCCCATTTTCCCCCTTCTCAGCATCCCACCTACAACCCCACCGTTCGCCGCCTTCCGGCCACCACTACTGCCACCCAAACCACCAATCCACACCCTGCAACCCCCTCTACAGCCCCCATACCTTGTTTGGCCGAAAAAGCCCTCTCACCCCTCCATTTTTCCCTCTCTTTTCCTTCCTTCTCAGCCCAATCCCCTCCTACAGCCCACTTCATCGCCTCGCCTCCGCCGCCCTTGGCTGCTAACAACCCATCACTAGCTGCCACCTACACCCCATCTTCACTCCTGCACCCTTCCCTTGCCTCCAAACCTCCCCCATCTATGTTCTTTCCTAGCCCAAACCACTAACCCCAAAACAACCAATTTTCCCTCCTTTCACCCCCTTCAAGCCTTCCTCTATTTATTTTTGATAAAACTCATGATGCATGAGTAGTAGGAGTTGCTGCATTCTTGGTTTATTTTGGTTAAATTTTTTAAGGTAAAATAATATTTAAGTTAATTATTTCATTAAGTAAATTTTATAAGGTCTTATGCTTTGATTTTCTTATTTCTAATATAATAATTATTGATATTATTTTTAGGTGTTGATTTTGATATTTAAAGCTTGAATCTTTAACCAAGATACTGGTAAGATTCAATTTTTGTAGGAATTAAGGTAATCGTTAAACCCTACTTAAATGCATGGATATACGTATGTTAGCACATTATGATTTTTAATATGTTATTATACTTGATATTTGTGGTTTAATATAATATATATATTTTCTTATATTGATTGATAAAAAGGAAAGTATGCTAGTTTATATGCCATGTGTGGAAATGTTGCTTAAGGGAAGAGCTTGATTATTAATGAAAGTGTTAAGTACTTATCCATGTCATATTATGTTATTGTGACCATTTATGCTTGAACAATATTATTGTGAGCCTAGGGGCATTTTAGTAATATTTATTGTGCAAGAATGTGGCCTAATATGTGTGGGTGCTAATAAGCATTATATTAAAATATAATAGTTGGTGGAGTTGGATATTGTTAAGGGAGTGATAATAATATTATTCCATGTAGTAATGTTGATTTAATAAAAGTGGTGTAATAAGGGGGTAAGAATGCTAATTTTGGAAGTAAAGAGGAAGATGGTGATTTTTCAAGTAAAGGGGTATTATGGTAATTTTGGGAGTAAAGGGTAAATTGGTAATTTCGGAAGTAAGGGGTAAAGTGGTAATTTACAAGTGAAAAGGGTAAGGTGGTAATTTGAAAAAGGGGTAAATTGATAATTTTGGAAGTAAGGGGTAAAATAGTAATTTTGGAAGTAAATGGGAAAAATGGTAATTTTGTGAATAGAGGGTAAAATAGTAATTAAAGGGTAAATTAATAATTTTATAATTAAAGGGAAAAATGGTAATTTTGTGAATAAAGGATGTTATGGTAAGATTTGAAAGTTAAGGGGGTAAAATGGTGAAGTTAAAGTAAAAGGGCAAAATGGTAATTTTATAAATAAAAAGGGTAAAGTGGAAAATGGAAAAGAGTAACTTGGTAATTATGATAATAGAGAAGGACAATTTGGTAATTTAAATAACTAAAGGGTAATTTGGTAAATTTGATAATGGAGAAGGGTAGTTTGGCAATTATGATCATATAAAAGGGTAATTTGGTAATTTAACCAACTAAAGGATAATTTGGTAATTTTGATAATGGAGAAGAGTAGTTTGGTAAATATGATAATAGAGAATGGTTATTTGGTAATTAACCAAATAAAGGGACAATTTGGTAATTAGGATAATGAATAAGGGTAATTTGGTAATTTGACCAACTAATGGGTGATTTGTTAATTGTAATAAAGGAAATGGGCAAATTGGTAATCTAACCAACCAAATGGGAAATATATTAGGTGTAACAATTACGAAGGGTGGTTAGTGGCCTAATAAGTGTGGGAGATAGCTCGGTAACCTAAACCGAGTAAGGGTGTAGCCAAGGCCAAGTGTGTGCTATGTGTCCTACATGTCGTGGATGTCCTATAAAATTTTATGCCGTGTTCTATATGCTATTATCTTAACTGTTTCATGTGTGATGCAGCTTGGAACAGAGGTATGTTCATGTGCCCTCTTTTGGTATGTGCTGATATGGATATGTTGTAAGTTACGATGTGATGTGATGTGGCCCTTTAGGACATGCATGCTAGGATAATTAATATGGTGATGTGGGATGGAGGCATGAAAAAGAGAAATATGAGAGAAAGATAGCCAAGGGGAAGTAAGTTGGCTAACGTAGGTAAGGATGACCTAAATAATCTATGATCCATGAGTGGATGAGAAAAGGGGGACATAAATAAAATGAAAGAGTGAGAGAATCGAGGGTTTGCATAGGATGGTTAGAGTCTGCATAGGGGCAAAATTTACGTATGGAAAGTTACCTCGGGACGTGAGGAAGGTAATAGAAGTGTCATTTGAGTGTCTGGGGGCTTCGGGCGAAAAATAGTATGTGTGATAGTATAAGGGTGCGTAGAGGACCAAGCTAGGGTTGGGAGGAAACCCTAATGTGATGAGGTGGAAAAAGAAGAAGAAGATAATAAAAATAAATGAGAATGAGTGGGGTAGAAAGTGAGGGTTGGATCTAAGGGTCGTGATGTGTAAGGTGTTGAAATAGTTTGGGATGTGTAAGGCAGAGAAGGATGGGCCACATAGGCCCATATTAGGGTTTTTGGAGAAAACCCTAGAGTAAGGCGATGAGTGGACTTGACCCACACACTTAGGAGTCGGGCTCTCGGTGTGAGAAAATGGATTAAAGGAAGGATGTTGGGGCGAGTTAGGAGGTGCGGAAGTCTCAAGATATGGGACGGGCCCTCCTGGGAGGATAAGTGTGGATATAGTTAGCCATGCATGTCAAGGGTGAAATAATTTCGATTAAGATATGATTAAGACACTAATCACTTAAAGAGGAAGATGTTGAGGCGGACTCGGACTGGTCCACCGGCGAATAATAGTGGTCAGGGCCGGGGTGCCCTGCATGACCAGTCCACCGGTGAATAATAGTGGCCAGGTGCATTTTTCCCTGCATGACCATTCCATTGGCTATAATAGTGGAGGATTTCATGCTCAACAAACCAAACGTAAAAATGATAAGACATAGGGAAGACACTAATTACTTATAATGGAACACCTTGTGAGTCGGGGCTAGACCGGTCCACCGGCGAATAATAGTGGCCAGGATTGTTTTGCTCTGCATGACCGGTCCACCGGCAAATAATAGTGGCTAGGAGCATTTTGCCTTGCATGACCGTTCCACCGGCTATAATAGTGGGGTTTCCACACTTACATGGACATCTATAATCCGAGACGATTGATTAATGATGGACTAATGGCCTTAAGGCCCTAAGAGTATCGACTATTCATTATGGCCTATTAATATTTGGTTGACTTGTTAAGTATGCGGATGTATGAAAGTGAATGTTACGTATACCCCATTAATATCTTATTGACTTGTTGGATGTGTGAATGTATGGATTTGAATATCATGTTTACACCTGTCGTTATGTATGGATACAGTAGTATATCATGTGTTACATTGCGTGCCTACTTTTAAGTATGTTTTTAAAGGGTTACCCATTACCGTAGTACTGAAGGGTTCCATTCGTGGGCCCCCTGCCTATTCAATGGACAGTGTCCCTTGTAGGTCGCTTTTAGGCGCTATTTAAGTGAGCAACGGGAAAGAGAGTAAGGAATTATCCGAAACTATCAGGGTTTTTTTTCTCTTTTAAATTTTTGGTTTCAATGTAATTATTGTTTTGTAACCATCACTGGTGGATTTTATTCTTGTAAATGGTTTGTTACGCTACTCTGATTTAGATATGGTTTGTAAATTGTGTTTTACTCTTCCAGCCTTAGCACTTGGTACTGGAACAGTAAGAGTAAATCGGTCTGGTACTAAGTGTGGCGGTAATACCCCCATAATTCAAAGTCTTATTGTTTTACTTCCGCTATTTCTTTTAAATAAAAATGAAATTTTTCAGTAGTGAATTTTGGGGGTGTTACAGATGGGGGAGAGAGGGAGAAGGAAGGTTGGTTGGTGCAGGCGCAGGCGCATGCGCATGCGCTGGCATAGGTACAAGCAAGCATAGTCGATGGTAGGCGGGAGAGGAAGAAGAAGAAGAAAAAGAAAGGAGGAGGGAAGTTGGCCGATTGGGCGAGGGAAGTTGGCCGATTGGGCGAGGGAAGAAGAAAAGAAAAAAAAAGAGGGCAGACCAGCACACAGGGGGGAGAGGGGCTGGTTGCTAGGCTAGCCTAGCCAGGGGGAAGAGGAAGGAAAGAAAAGAAAAAAAAGGGGAAGAGGTGATACAGGCTGGACGGTGAGAAGGGAGGGAAGGGAAAAGTGGGTTGGGACTGCCCAAAGGGGAAGAAGGGAGGGAAAAAAAGGAAAAGGAAGGAAAAAGGGGAAAGAAAAAAAAAGAAATTTTTTTTTGGGGAGTAGGGTATTTAATTAAGTAGATGGTTAAATTATTTTAATAATTTAATTTACTTAAAATTTAATATATTAATTTAGGAGGGTAATTTTAGTAAAATATAGGTTTGGAAATTTATTTAAATAAAAAGAGTGTGATAAAATAATTAAATATATATTTTAATTATTAAATTATCACATTCATTTTTTTAAGTCTAATGTCACCAAATTATTAATTTAATAGTAAAAAAATTGTTTAACCATCCCAAATGAGGATTAATTATTAAATTTCAAGTTCTAAAATTTTGGGGTATTACAGTAGAACAATACCCTACCAATAAGGATATCTAATCCACAAGTACACATACCCTTTCTAAGTTTATAGAACTAAATATAGTAAGATATAGAGCTTAGCTGGGGTACTAAGGCACACTAGCAAAATCCATAATTAATCGTAGGCTAAACCGCGTCATTAGGGTAGTAACCTTTAAAGAGCCACCATTTCCAATTTTGAGTTCTTTGATTTTAAGTTTTAGTATTTTATAATGGTGACCATAAGACCATATATTAATCATATAGATCTGATTTTTCATACTTAACTACTTTTAATCATTTACAAACACCAGAGACAACCATAATCAAGGTTAATACCAACATCAACATTAGAAATTTACTAAGGTCATCCTTGGTTTAATTATTCACACTTAGGTACTTTAGGCCAAAAATGTATATAATAACCCTGAGACTAAAGTTATCGCATTATCATCCATTTCCATTACAAATTCCATTTTATTTATCAACTTGTCATAAAAAGGATAGCACATCATAATTAAATTTGTTATCATGTAATTAAATTATCAAATACGCCATATGACCATTTTGTTGTTACAAAAAATTTTGCACGTAAAACTCTAATATGTGTTCCTAAAATATAAAAACACATATTCTCATGTTTAATAATAAATAATACATATCAGACATATTTATTAGAATAATTATCATGATACACTCAAATCATGTACTGCCATGCTTATCAGTAATTAGAGCATATTAGACATTCTTATTTATATTAAATATCATGATATGCTTAAATGACCAAATTTTTCCTAGGGTATATGATATTAATAATTATGCTATAAGTATATCTAAACATGTTCAACTTATCATTTTCACATGTACATATTATACAAACTATTTTTTTAACATTAGAACCACTTTAATTATACTTTCATACACATAGTATTTTACATAAGATAACATGCTTAATTTTTATTGATTTTTATTATACCAATAATAAATACATAATTATAATATAATGAATCATGTTTAGTACAATTTACATATCAAAACCTTAATGTAATATCATACAATATCCATACATTATAGTAGACTATAAATATTACAGTGTAACAACATGCTTAACATGGTTCACACATCAAAATCTAATATGCAATTATGCGATATCTATCATTTTAGTAGAGTATAAAAGTTACTTGATTTCCAGCAAAAGTATAATTGTATCGGTAGCCTCCTAAAAATTATTAGGTTTTGCTAATAAAACTTTTGTACCTAAAAATTATATCACAATAACCATATTAATATTTGACAAGTAAAATAATAATTTTATTAAAATAATTACTAAATATTAAATTACCAAAATACCCTTAATAAAAAAATTTAAAAGGGAACTCACACTACTCATGCAACATGAGTAGGCTATAGTAGAAGGGGTTTAGGGGAAGTAGGCTGGTTGGCTGAGTGAAGGTGACGACGAGATTGGTTGGTGGTTGGCATGGTGGTGGAGCTACTAGAGGCCTATACTATATAGAGGATGGGTTGTGGTAGCGGTTGTGTTGGGCAGAGAAGGGAGGAAGTAAGGAAGAAATAGAAGGGGGAAGGGGTGGTCGGGGCTGGTGATGGTGCTGGTGGTTGGAGTGGGAATGGGGGAGGCTATAGCAGTGGAGAATGGCTAGATGGTGGAGTGTAGATTGTGGGATAGGTTTGTGAAAGAAGAAGGAAGCTAGAGTAGGGAGGTGGATGGTGGTCGACGGGGTGCAGAGGAGGAAGCACGGTAGGGCTAGGGTGGTGCAGAGGCTTGGTTTGCTGGGTAGGAAGAAGGAGGGTGGTGGTGGTTGTTGAGAAAACCAAATGGAGGAGAGAGAGAGAGAGAAAGAGAGAGAGAGCTAAATGGTTGTGGTGTTGGTTGGGTGGTGAAGGGAGAATAAAAATAGGGTAGGGAATGGAGAAGGAGGAGGAAGATGGGAGTATGAGCTCAGGGTGTGCGTGTGGATGTGTAGATGGTTGGGGATGGTGAGGGAGAAATGGAAATCAGTGGGTATAGGTCGGTTTAGGCATGTGATGGGTGTAGGTGGGAGTTGCAGGGGAAATGGATGGTTACAGGAAGAGGAAGAGGCACAAGGTAGAGCTAGAGGATGCAGAAAGGCAGGTTGAAGGGTCGGGAAAAGGAAGGGAAGAAGGTGATAGGGTATGGGGGAAGATTGTTTTTAGCTTGAAGAGGAAAGGAGAGGCTAGTGTGAATGATGTGCTATGGGTTGTTTGATGTTATGGGGCCATAAAGGAGGGAGTGTGTATGGGTGTGTTTAGGTGCACAAGGGTGTAGACAAGGAAGGAGAAGAAATGAAAGAAGGAAGATAGGATGGTTGGGGCGCAGGGAAAGAGGAAATAAAGGAAGAGAAGAAAGAAAGGAGGTGGGTTGGGTTGCTGTGACGTGGGGAAGGAAGAAAGAAAGGAAGAGGGTCTAGGGCGTGATAGAGTAGGTTGAAGAAGAAGAAAAAGAAAATAAGATTGGGCCGAGGCGGTGAAGAAAGAAAAGGAAAGAGGGAGAATAAGAAAAGAGAAAAAAAAGGAAAAAAGGAGAAAGAAGAAAAAGGAAGAATAAGAAATTAAATTTAGGGTTAGAATTAGAATTTAGTTAAATATAGGTTTACGATAATATTAATTTATCCAAATTTAGGGTATCCAATTAGGAAAAAAAATTGGATAAAACTATCAGTTTAGGGTTGATTTAAATAAAAAAAGTGTAAGATTAAATAAGTAGACTAATTTATTTGGATTGCTGGTCAAGGGTTATCGAAAATAATTAAGTTAATATTTAAATGTTATATTTGTTAGATAAAAGGATAAACTTTCAAAATTAAGGTTACAAAAATTCAAGATATTATAATATCAAAATATAGTTGACAATCTTGCAAAAATATTTTTACCATACTAGCTAGCCAAACACCAAATAAAAACAGTTTGAATGGTATGACCTTTAAATTTAACCCATATCCATATAAAATATGCCACTTTTAAACTTTCAGAGAGCACACTAAATAAAATATACTATTTTAATTTTGTTCATCATCTTCTCATATAAAAGAAAGAAATAAAAGTGATTTTGCCTTAAAAAAAGAGAAAGATATAAGGATAATGTGGAAATTATCTTTGACCTATTTTCTAACAACATTGTATATGCTGGCCTCTTAGGTGTATGTGTGAGTCATACTATTCTACATTTTAATTTAGAGGTTGTTTGGTATGGTACATAAATTTAGAGAGAAACTTTCTTGTAATTAGTTGATTTTAAGATGTGAAATCACTTAATCCTTTTTTTCACTACTAGAAAAAAAGGTTTTAACAATGATAAATGTTGTTGCCAATAACTCCATAGTCGTCCTCATTACTCTTTAGCGAAGATTTTAACATCGCTAAAATGTTGTCTCTAATATTTTGCAGTTAGAATACAATATTGGGATGGATTCACGACCGTTACAATTGAGATTTTTAGTGATGAATTTTTGAAAAAAAAATATTAGTTGATAAAAAAAATTAAAAAATTAACTTTTAGGGACAACGTTATCGTTCCTTAATACCCTTTTTAGTGACATCTTTCTAAAAAAAAATCAAAATTTTTTAAATCTTGGCTAGAAAATTAAAAAACACTTGACTTTTAGGGATGACATCTTATCCCTAATATCTTTTTTAGGGGTGACTTTTAAAACTTTCTAGGAAATTTTTAATCTTGGTTAAAAAAAAACTAACCTTTAGGGACGACATGTCTTCTACAGAAAGGGTATTAGGAATGATTTTTTTAAACTCCCTTTATGGATTAATACCATTTTTAGCGGAGAAAATAAAAATCACATTGCTTTATTTTTAATTTCATAAAACATATAATATCATATAAAATAACATATAAATATTTATAAATAATTAATATTCAAATATTAAATTATATTTATAATGCTATAAATTATTTAAATTATATAGAAAATAAAAATGTTTAAAAGGTTGAATCTAATGTTGGGGATGACCATATAAAGGTTGAATCTGGTGTTGGAAATGACCATTTGGAGATTGAACCTAGTGTTGGGGTTGACCATAGGTAGATCGAAGTTGGGGATGACCATAGGGAGGTTTAACCTGAATTGATGGATGAGAAGTAAACCCATATCCTTCTACTAGTCTCACTATTATCCGCAATTCATAGAACTGCAAACCCTATAAAAGAAATAATTAGTTACTTCAAAATACTTATGTTATTATTACAACTATATATAGTAATAGATTACCATATTAGTAATTTATAAGGATTTAATGCTTATGGTTAGAATTAGGGTTTAAAAATAATCCACATATTTTTTAATAAATAACTTAAGACTAATAATATTTTACTTTAAAATTTTATTATATTGTTACAAAGACATGTGAAATAAAATTTAACTAATCTTGTAAAGTTAGGGTTTAGATATAGAATAGGGTTTAATGCTTCTTGATAAAACTAGGGTTTAGAAGTATTCCACAAATTTAATAATAAATTATATAAGGCCAATAATATTTTATGATTCAAAATCTTTATTATTTTAATAAGACTTTATCTAAGGTTAAAAATAATTTACTAGTTCTAAGTATTTTTATGTTATTATTCTTTGTATATGTTAAAAATATTTTATCTAAGCTAATAATAATTTTTTATTATAATTATTATACAATTTTCATAATAATAATTTATTTAATCACAACACATATATTTAATCAAAATAACATGCATACACAATTACACTACAATTGTTATACCACATACATAATAAATTATTTATATATATATAGGGTCAAGATCTGGTACAAACTAAATATGAAATACATACATAAGAACACTTATTAACTGTTAATTTAATTTGATTAGCGATGGTAATTGAAAATAATCAAAGAAAGATGAATGTGGTAATGTATAAAGTCCCTATATATTCATAAGGGTATATACGTAAACAGACTTTATAAAAGATTTTTATTACGTATTGATTACACACGGCTGGAGTCGGAAGCATCATCTGTTTATCTTCTACTACTTCCCCTGACTATTTTGGCCGTGATGGATGGCTAAGACTATGTCCATCTTATAGTACCAATTGAAAATGTTGTTGAAAATTGGTGACGATGGAGATGAAGGCTATGGTGGTGATTGTCGGGGATGAAAGTGGCAGTTGGTTCTTGATGACCACAACAAGGGATAGAGTTGTCGGAATATTACTGCTTTCTTGGGTATTGTAATTGCCATTGCTTCATCTACTAATCAAACTTATTAATTTTTCCCCAATAGCTACCCTAAATTGACCCAAAACAAGCAGCGTAGTTAATTATTGGAGTATGTATATAGATCATCACCCAGAATAGAAATTGTCACCATACTCAAAATTGAAATCAACAATTACACCAGAGATGAATATGAAGAAAGTTGATGGAAATCAACATAAAATTTGTGAAGAAATAAAAATTAGAGAAATTGACGATGAAGTTCAGAAGTACTAGAAGAGATGTGTAAGAGAGAAAGAAAATTCAGAGAGAAAGAGATGCGTGTTTTCTAGTTTAATATGTAATTTAATCTCAATCATTTATATCTTAGTAATATAATGGCTAAAAATGGTTCTCACATATGTATTTTTAATTTAATTTGTATCCGGCCCCAACCCTATATATATATATAATCACAACACATACATCAACAAAATTATAATCACATATAATATATATAATAATATTAATTATTATTATTATTATTTCCTCTAACAAGGGGTATACTACCCCGTATTTTTTGAAATTTAATTTTTTCAAGTTTAATGATTATATTAGATTAATTTGATGATAATGTTGAACTATTTTAATTTTGATTCATTTTAACATTTTGACAGTGATTTTGAATTAATATTAGAATTTAGTTAATCATTACCGTTGAGGATCATTGAAGATAAATCCGTTTATAACCATAATTTTATTATATTCATATGGTTTCTATTTTTGTTTAAAAATATATATTTCTATTACTTTCCATCATGTTTTTTTTAATATTTTAAATTTGTTTTTGATTATAAATTCATCATGTAATTATCCTTTTTTTTAAGTTACATCTTATTAATGAAATAAATTATTTAAATTATAAAATTTTCTTTAAACTAGTAAAATTATTTTAATTATTTTTATCTGTAACAAATATTTGATTCATTGAATTTATTTCTTTTTACTAAGTCAATAAGTTCTTCAAAAAAATTTAAATTAAAAATATTGTAATGTATTTATAATTACTTTTTCTTCCACTTTTCCCTTTTTAGTTTACGAAAGACTTTGTTTAGAAATTATTGAAAATAATTCCAATTTCTTATAAATTGATTTGAATATTTTTCTAGATAGTTTTCAATATTTTTTGAAGTCGTATTATGTATTTTCATAAATAATACAAATTCTCATGCTCATTGCTATTTTCTTCTAAAAGTTAAGCTTTACCAAAAATCCTTTAAAAAACTTTTATATTGATATTATATCTTCAAATCTTTACGAATTGATTTTTGTTAACTGAGTTTCAAATCAAAATTATCCTTAAATATTTTTCAGATATTTCGTACCATCTTATATATATATATATTAGTAAAAAAAAACCTAACTGTATGTTCCCCTTTTCCTTTCATTTTCCCTCTCCTTCTCCCTTCTTTTCTCTCTCCCATTGTATTCTGATCCTCAACGCTGGCACCACCAACACACCACTACCGTGCCATGCCACCACCTATTTTCCTCAATCTTTGTCAAATCTTCTCCTCCATTGTAGTAGGCCACACCAAAGCTACATGAGCGAGGTTGCAGCAAGAGTGGCAAACAAGACACAACAACGCGTGAGCAATGACGTTTGGCCAATGTAAGCTTGGCCAATTACCAACGATCAATGGTGAACCTCCTGTAGAGCTTCCTTGGTCTTCATTGGCTCCTATTCACAACATTTCGTTTGATATAAACTATCAAAACCCTAACTTCTAAATTCAATTGCTCTTGTATATATTGGATTTAATTAAGCTAAATTAGTTGATTGATTATATATGTATGCATTGTATGGTTGATTTGGATGGGTTAATTATGATGTATGTGATTGAATTCTATAATTTGGGATTTTTTACCCGTTTATCTCATGATTTCTTAAATTCATCCAATTCTGCTATTTTGGATAAATTGATTTTACAATATACTTTAAAATGTACCTAATTTCATGTTGGAACTATCAATTTGAAAAGTTTGTGTTGAATTAATCAAAATTGGATTTCTAAATTAAAACCCTTGTATATTGAAATTGAATTGCACAATTGAATTCTTTTATTCACTTAATTTTACAATATACTTTGAAATATTTAATTTCATGTTAAAAGTATCAATTTGAGAATTTGGCGAGAAATTAATTAGAATTGAATTTTTAGGACAAAACTTATGTGGATTTAAATTAGATCAATCTATGAGTAATTTTATTGAATTGATTATAAAATTTGTATTAGAATATGTTTAGCTTTATTTTTAATCCATCAATTTATATATTTGAGCAATAGTTGACCCAATTTGTATTCTACACTCAGAAACCCTAATCTTGCTAAATTGGTGTTTCCTTTATTATTTGTGATCAACTAATTATATAATATATCATAAAATAGGTTCAATTACATTTCCAAACCTTCAATTTAAATAAGTTAGTAAAATTCAACTAAAACGGCGATGGTGCACGGGGAAAAGTTTTTGGGCTACGGGAAAAAGCTCGAGTCCAGGGCTGGTAAGGGGGTATTATAGGCTAAAGGAGGGGGAAATCAGGTCAAAGGGATGATGGAAAAATAGGGCAATTAGGAGAGGGCACCGGTCGACAACGGGAGGCCGGCGCTGGCAGGTTTCGTGGCAGCCTGCAATTTACCAGGGAAGAAAGAAAATTGTGAGAGAAGAGGGGAGGAGTGGTTGGGTCGATGTGGCTAGAGAATCAGTGGGGAAGATAGGGGAGAAAGGGTTGGTCAAACGGCGATATCGGAAGCGGAATTCTCGGGGAAGTTGGGGAAGGAGTTGCAGGTCGACGGCTGGGGAAGAGGAAGAAGAAGGGGGAGGGGCGGGGCTGGCAGTCCATGGAGAAAGGAAAGAAAAAAAAAAGAAGAGCAGGTCGGTCAGGCGGCTGGGGAAAAAAGATGAGGATGAAACGCGGTGCACCGAGCCTTGGGCCATGCCGAAGGAGAAGAGAGAGGAAGGGAAATAGGTCGCTGGGCTGGCCCAAGTCGAGGGAAGGAGGAAGAAAAAGAAAAGAAAAAGGAAAAAGGGAAAAAGAAAAATAGGTGGGTTGGATTATTTGGATTACTTTGGTAATTTAGGATATGTAAAATAATAATATTTAAATAAAATAATATTTGATTCCCTTTTTAGGCTAATTTAGAATTTTTGAAAGATTTTTCCTAAATTTCATTTTAATTAGAAAAATACCCAAATTTTCTAATAAAAATATTTATTATTTTCTTCTTGAATTGCCCTAATTAATTACCCTTTATTTTAATAAAAATAATTAATTTAATGAATTTTTTTAATAAATCCTTATTTGGCCAGAATGTCTAAAATGAAGGATTTGGGGCATTTCAACTAGAGAAAGCATAGACATCCAATTCTTCATAATCGTACCTGAATGGAGGCTTGAGAATCCTCGTTTCTCTACCTGGAGCAATACCTCTTTACCCCACCTTCTGCCTAGATCCACCCACTTTAGGAATAGTGGATTTGTCATAAGGGTCTCTGTTATCCAATTCAACCTCAACCTCCACCTACCCTGAAGCACTATCTTGCTCTACTTCCATCATGGCACCATCACAAGACTTAGTCTTTCTAGAGGAACACAGGCTCATTAAAGGTCACATCCTTACGGGTCTAGAACTTGGATACAATTAAGTCTCATAACCTTTACCCCTTCACTCTAGATGTAAATCCAAGAAAGATACACTTCTTGGGTCTAGGATCAAGTTTTCCATCATTCACATAAGCATAAGCATAGGCATAAGCAACGCAACCAAAGATATACAAATGATAGCAATTAGTTGGCTTACCATACCACAAATTATCAAGTGTATTCAAATCAATGGATTGATTTGGTGACCAGTTCACCGGGTATATTAACATTTTAATTGCCTCAACCCAAAATTCTCTGTCTAGCTCTCCTTGTGATGACATGTATTGAGCCGAGAGGGTTTTGTTCATCCGCTCAGCAATCTTATTCTACCTTATACTTCCAACACAGGTGTAATATCTTTGTATCCCATGATCTTAGCAAAAATTAGTGAAACTATGATCAACAAACTCAAGACCATTATTTAATGTGCTTCCCAGCTTACTTCTCCATCAAGATCTTCCAGCATTTGAAAACACTAAACACCTCAATCTTATGCTTTAAAAAATAAAACTATACATTTCTAGAGAATTCATCAATGAATGTGAGAAAGTACCACAAAGCACCTTCAGAAACCACTCTCGCTAGACCCCACAAATCTGAATGAATATACTCAAGAGGCCCTCTTATACTATGCTTAGCTGTTAAAAATCTAACCCTATTCTACTTGCAAAACACATAGTACTCATAGAAGTCCATAATACTTGTACTTTTTCCATCTATTAGCCCCCTCTTAGAAAGCTTAGTTAGACCCTGGATACTCATGTGTCTCAGTCTCATGTGCCAAAGTCTCGTAACATCTGAGTCTGACAACCTTGATGATGTCACAGCAGTTGTCCACACAATAGTAGATCCCACCAACTCATACAATATCCCGGCTCGCTTCCATTTCATCTCCACTAGAGCCCATTTTGTAACTCTTAAGGTAAAATCCTCAATAACACACCAGTGCCATTACCATATATGGAACTCAAAGAGATAAGGTTCTCAGTCATCTCCAGGACATGTCTCAAGTTGTACAGTTTCCTAACCACACCATTATACAACTTCACCTTCACCATCCTAATCCTGGCAACTTTGTAAGCAGCATTATTTCCCATCAAGCCAACTCCACCCCAAGTCACCTCAAATGTCTAAACCAACTTTGGTTAAGACATATATGGTAAGAGCACCCAGAATCTAAGATCCATCTATCACTGATCTTGTTTTTTCTCTTAGTGGCCAGCAACACATCTCTATCACTATTACTATAGGCAATTACAACATCATCCTTTGTACCAGATGACTTGCCAAATATAGCACTGGGAATCCTGTTAGGATAAAAATTCCTAACATTTTTCTTCTTGTGGCACCTATAGCATGCCAACTCTTTGACTTAGATCCAAACTTCTTATTGTCACCAAACTTCCACTCTAGTGTCATCCCCTGGATACCAATCCCTTACTATATAAGTCCCTGGAAGTACCACTGCCAGTTAACTAACTATCAATTAAATAGTAGGGTGGATTTCACATCCTCAATGACTAACCCATCCTTCCCATACAAAACAATCTCATGAAATTGTTTAAAACTTACAGGCAAATAACATAACAATATAATAACCAAATCTTCATCATCAAATTTAACATCTATATTATGAAAATCCATAACTATAGAGTAAATTCATCCAAGTGACATTTTAAAGATTAAACCTCACCTAATTTTAGGTAACAAAGCCAACTCTTCAATAATAGTCGATTTGCTACTAATTTTGATACATACAATGACTCCAACCTCAACCATAAGGTAAACATTTTTGGTTCTTTTGCCACTTCCCGCAATACCTCATTTGACAAACATAATTGTATGGTAGAGAGGCCTTCAAATCTAATTTTTCAAATCTTTCATCCGTCATCGATTTTGCCTTCTTTGAATGGCCGAATAAAGCTTTTTTTTCAATCTATTATGAATTAGAATTACCCGCATATTCAATTTTCATAATACAAAATTGGCATATCAATTTAACTTCTTAATATCAAATCTTGTAGCCATATTGATTACCAGATCTCTTCAACAACATAATTCTGATACCAAATTATTATGGAATTAGCATGAATTTAAATAGATCCAAATCAAATTAAAATGAAAATGATTATGCATAACTGAGGATTCAATCACAAAACATAACAATTGAGAAAAAAAGTAGATATACTCATTTGTGTTCTTGTATAATTACAGGATGATTAAACTAATCAATCAAATAATTACTAAAATCTATAATTCTCTTTGAATAGATAATTCTATGGAGAAGAAGAGGAAGAAGTTAGAAAGCACGACTCTGGAAAGCTAGGGTTTCAACATGCCTCCTTTTATAGAAGAAAAAAATCCTACAAAGCAAAGTGTTTAGGAAACATGGGACCCTTGTATTTATTTTCTTACTTTTGGATTTTTCCCAAATCACATAAAAGATTCCATAGAGAAACACGGTACATGTTTATTAACATAGGATCCCCCATATTTCTCACATAAACCTCCATAATACACTAAACTTCTGCAACACCTATATGAATCAACATAATGTTATGTTGTGCTCAAATACCTAGTCACAACTCACAATGAATTCTTGGAGTTGAAGGTGATAGGTATGTTTTATATTATTTAAGTATGTCATGCACATATCATATCTTATATGATACTTTTATGTATCTAAAAGATTATAATTTTCAATAAAAATTATATAATTGATTAAGTGTGGATTGAAATTGTGTAATACCTTATATTGGTCATTTATTCCATGGAATGGATTTAATGTCACTTAAAATTGACTGGCTTTAATGTTACTTGGAATCGTTCGTCTTTAATACTACTTAGAAGGGATCGACTTTAATGCTACTTGAAAATTGATTGGCTTTAATGCCACTTGGAATGCATGTGATAATGGAATTGCATTGTTTTAATGGAATTAATTTAAGTGTTGTTATGTGGGACTAATTTATACTTGAGTAAAGCCTTAAATAAAATATTAATTATTTAAAGTGAAGGATCGACTTTAATGCTACTTGAAAATTGATTGGCTTTAATGCCACTTGGAATGCATGTGATAATATAATTGCATTGTTTTAATGGAATTAATTTAAGTGTTGTTATGTGGGCCTAATTTATACTTGAGTAAAGCCCTAAATAAAATATTAATTATTTAAAGTGAAAGATCTTAAACCGAAACTTGTATCACTTGGTACTATTCTGGTATTTTCTATTTTGTGATCCCGAGTGACCTACGAGGTCTAGGAGGCTCTTTTCTACTCTATAGGTATCATATACTTAAGTGATTAGGTGGTTTGGTTACATTTCTAGGTGGGCCACCTAGGGCTAATACCATTCAAGTATTAGATTAGTTGTTATAGTTTCTTTAAGTCTTATCCTCAAATTAAAATAATAAAATGGTTGTGATCACAACGATGGAATACAATAATTGATTAGTCTCATTCATTTATGGACTTTATATTTTACTATCCTACGCATATCGCTCAGTTGTCTCCCTTATAATTTTGCTACAATATGATGCCTATTCTTACCTTGTTATTGCATAATCTATTATTTTGATCACATGTGGGCCTTATGTATAGATTGCTAACTTGTAAGATAGTTTTGTTATTCAACATGAGTTCATGTTTTGTTATACACTCGTACCTATGTATTGTCATGTCTAATCATGTGCTTATAAGCACATTTCTATGATTGCGTGTTCTATCATATGTTATCGCATGTACTTATGCATACCTTTAATATTTATGACTATGATATTCTACATTAGCATGTCCTACTCTAGTTATTACATGTGTACCTTGCTATATTCATTGATATCTGTTAGGAGAACGATTAATGTTATGATACATACATTATGAAATTGTATAAATTGTGTTATGAGTGGAATGATGTGTATATCACATGTATACTTGAGTATGAGTATAGTATGTCAAAGGCTACCATGTTTTTATATGCATCACATTCTCTCCATAAGTTAGGTGGTTTTGATTTACTCACTACTAGACCTGTACTGATACTACGTTGGTTGAATGTGGCACACACCGATCCATTGATGGTGGAAAGCAGACATCTTATGTAGGCTTGAGATCGTCTATTATTATTTGGTTGAAGACATGGGCTTTGAGAGAGTTAGGCCATCAAGAGTTTTTATCCCTTAGGGATTTCTATTTACTGTATGTACCTATTTTGGAAATTTTCATATCCAAGGTTATTTCAAGGGCTTTATATGAATTTATTGATGTTGTCTTGGTTTAGTGAAACCTTTCACTTTCCATTTGCCATTGGATAACTCATTGTGGGAGTTTATCTCTAGCATGAGATAGATGATATACATTTATCTTATGTTAGTGTAGTAGTGAAATATTTCATTTTTTACTTAAGCTTCTACATTACTCTTTAAAATTAAAATTTTTAGGTGTGAAAAATGGAGGTGTTACAAGAGGTGATGGCAGTGGCTATGGTTCTTTGGTAGCAGTAGTTCGATGGTGCTCTAATGACCTATAAAATTTACCAAAATTTAGAAATTAAATCATAACATTAATCAACTAATTACCTAAAGAAATTAAAATGAGACATAGAGGAAAACCCAAGGACGTGGTAATGGAGTTGGTAGGCAGTGGTAGTGGTGGTGCAAGCTAAACATAGAAGAAAAATACAAAAACTAAAAAAAAATCAACATCAAGAAATTATGACATAATATAAGAAATTAAAAAAAATAAAGAATAAAGACAAATTTTACCTCTAGAATCAAATTTGCTGGGGAGAGAAATAAGAGAATTCAAAAAGGAGAAAATAAAAGAAATAAACAATCAGGGAAAATAAGACAGATGACCAAGGATTTTATAAGATTATTGGCAACGACATTTTTCATCATTAATACCCAAATTTTTGTTCCTAATAATGGTAAAAATAATTTAATGTACATAGCACATGACCCATGAGCGGCAACATGTCACCGCTAATATTGCAGCTTTGATTGGAAAAAAAATCACTCCAACATTCTTGCCAATATTTACACCAATTATGTCATCCCTATAGCTACTTTTAGGGATGACATATTATTTTCATTAAAAAAATTATCTCAAGAAAAATTTGGTGGAATATTTTCCATTAATATTTTCATCAAATGTGTTATCCCTATAGCCACCATTAGTAACGAAATATGTCGTCCATAATAGTATTTTTAGCAAAAAAATTCACCAAATGGAAGTATAAAATTTCCCACCAATATTTTTACCAATATGTCATCCGTATATCCACTATTAGTGACGACATATGTCATTCCTAATAGTATTTTTAGCAAAAAAAGGAAAAAAAAAGTTCGGCCCTAGGAGAATTTAGGTAAAAATTTTCCCACAATAACATTGTTAATAATCTTTTGGGATGAAATTTCTCCCGCAATTTTCTAGTTTCTCTAAAATTACTTTTAGCAACTACTTGTTATCGCTAATAGTAAATTTAGCTACAATAAAGTTTCGTTACTAAAACTGTTGTTGCAAAATTACCTTTGTCTTATAGTGTTTTGAGTTTGTGCTCCTTCTTAGTTAGATCTCCTAACAAGTTGTATCAAATGACCCATTTGATGATCTCTTGTCAAATGTTTTGGCTCACATGCACATGAAATGAGATTGTTATGTGCATGTGTGAATCATGTAGTTCCACATCATAAATTAAAGGTGTAGTATAATATATATACATAGTGAGCTACTTCTCCCATAACTAATTTATTTTGTAATGAAAACTCACTTGGGCCTCTCTCCTTGGCTTGGGTTATAATTACCATTGTGTTGCGTAATCTCTTAAGGTGCATGCATTTCCATGCAACGAAATACTTCATCTTACTACTACTACTACTACTACTACTACTACTTTCTACTATGGAAAAGCAATCCCTATTTAATTATTAACATCTAGAATTCCATTATAAATTAGAAATTCAAAGAATACTAGAAAGGGATGTGTATTATAAATTCGAATAATATCAATGTTGATGCTTTATTATTTAGTAAGAATACAAAGTTGGGGGAGGAATTGTTGAATCATAGTCATGGTTCATTTCACAATACACGGTTGTTTGAGATGAAATTACTTGGATGAACCTATCAAGTATCGACTATAAAACACAAGTTAAACATCTATATGAAGAGAACAAAAGATTGTTGATTATTATTTTTCCTTTGGACTTTCTTGCAATATTTTCAAGGAAGGTCCCTATATATGGTCCCACAAAACTAATAATGCGTATCCACACTTGCACTACTCTCATCTCGCTCTCTTTCTCTCCCCTTTAAATGAATAACTTATCTATCTTTTTTCAGTGGACAAAATTGAAGTGTTTCCCCATCCTGTCAATAGATCCATACCCTTTTCTAAGTAAATCTTGCAAATTAGGCATCTCCTCCAACAATCAAGCTTCGGCCCGATGAATTTCAGCATTCAAAACAACAATTAACACCCCATTCTTGTCTTTTGAAGCTAATTATGCTTTCTAATAACACGATTAATGTTAGAAGGGTCTCTTCATAGACTAAATAGAGACAAAGGTGAGAAAGTAGCGATCTTGGGACATATTGGGCTAGTTATAATGACAATGATGATGCTAAAAAGGAAGAAAGAGGCTTCAATTCACAAATTAATCTTCTTACAAGAAAGAATGAAAGATAAATTAAAAATTGAAGGTAACATTTTCACCAAGTAATATGTTATTGCTACCAATTAAAATTTTCAAGTGTTTATGATGGCAACAAAGTTGATGATGTTGATGATCTAAGAGTTGTATTTTTTTTTAACTTTTATTTATTTATTTTGAATACTACAATTATTAACTATAATGATCTACTACCGTCTTCATATCAAAGTGTTTTTATTGAAATTTTGGCGTTTAAGATGAATGTGTTAGTTAGTGGGTTGTTTTGTTTTTTTTAAAAAGTACATTTTTATTTATTTAAAAGATATGTAGCTATAACCTATGCATACATCCCCTTAATTTTTAATAAATAAAAGAATGTATATTTTTTTAGAATATGTATATTTTTATATTAAAAGATGTGTAATTTTTTTTCGTAAAGATACATTTAAAAAAAAAAGGTGCATACATCAAATAGCCAACATCAAACGAGTTCCTATGTGATCTCCAAAGGCTAAGACAGAGTAGGTACCTAACAACACCAAGAATAATAGATAGGGAGACTGTTTCTCAAAGATCTGTACAGAATAATTACGAGAGAAAAAAACAGATTAGTGGGGAGGGAGGGGGCAACAAAGCAAAATAAAATAACAGAATTAATTCAGATGGATGAAATGAATAGTATTTTATAGCTAGCTAGAGAAACATTATGAGCAAGTACAAGTAAAACCTCAAACCTTCATGTCTGAAATGTATATTCATTCAGGAGCTAAAGTTGATATATATATGAGCAACATTAGTTAAAGAATTAACAAATCCTTTTGGTAAGCCTTACTATTGTTGATTATTGAAATTGAAAGGGCAGACACTCCGCCCGCGCGTACGATCACTCTGCTTGCGAAGAAGGACTTGTATGACGAATGATGGAACTATTACTAATGCCGGTGCCACTAGGACCTCCGATGTCAAACGCAGCCGGAGCGCTTCTTGATTCAGTACCAACCATTGGAACCCGACCACCAGCTTCCGTATTATCATTTAAGAAAAACGTAAATGGATTTATGTGATTGACAGCAGGTAAAGAGAAGCTACTAGGTTGAGCATTAACACGAGACTCTCCTCTACTACTGCGACCTTCATTTTGCATCGGCCAAGCCTGAGGCACATTAGGCAATGACGACCACGGTACAATAATATCACGAAAAGCTAAAGCGCAAACACCTCGAAGATTCTTTTCTAAACCAAATCGTATGTCCTCTCGGTGGTCATGAAAGAACCTTAGAGAAATGTCTTTCCTAGTTAGTTTTGTCAACACTGGAAGGGCATGCTCGTCGTCCTCAAATGGGTAGGTATCGCTCGATACGGCTTTTAAGCACCAAACAGCTTCGTTGTATGCAGATCTCAAAAGTGGAGGAGAGAACTTCAAGATAACATCAACTAAAGTATGGCGGCATTGCCTTTCGAGCCATAGGAAAAATCCCATGACTCGGAAGGACGTTTCTGCGTCTTTGCGCAACTCATAGAGTAAACGGGTGAATAGTTGGCGATCAATGGAATGAAAGCTATTGAATTGCTCTTGAGTGATTTGAAATTGGGAGTTTGAGGGTGGGACAGCATTTGAGGAGGCCATACAAATTTTTGTAGCTAGCTAGAGATAGCTATGCGTCGATGATTAATTAGGACTTGAAAATGACGGTGAAGCTTAGATTGGGATGGATTAACTGTTGCATGAAGGGAAAAGAGAGGGATTTCCACGCTTGCTAGTATGGATGTGAAGGTATAATTAAGAAACTAGATATATTTATTTGCATCAAGAATTCTCAGATTTTACCTTTCCTTCGAGAATAATTCTCAGATTTTTATTTATTTATTTATTTATTTATTATAATCTCCTATTTTCTTGAAACTTCTTATTAACTTTTAACACCCACGAGTTACAGGTCTGTTACAGGGACATTAAACATACATATGACCTGCTAAATAGTTACAATCCTTTCCACTGATTAAAAAAAAAAATTTCCTTTGAAATAAAAATCTCAGTTTATAGACGTATTCAAGAATAATTATTACCGAATCTTGTTCAAGAATTAAAGAAATTTCTGACGAAATAAAGATTTCAATTAACAAAAAACAGAATGCCGTTATAACGCAGAAATATGCATGCTTGTTAATTACCAAACAAATGGGAATATATTCAAAATCAACGTTACCTGGCTTCATTGAAAAACGAAACAAGGGCCTCTCTCCACCATCCGCCGGTCTCCTTAATTATTCTGCAACATCAGATGAAATGCTCAATAAATTTTTATGTGAGTTTAAAGATTTCAGTTACAGATGGAAACCCCTGTAATACCAAATTTCCCCTCAGTTATGACTCATTGATTAACAAATAAAATAGAAATATTCTCACAGATAAATTGTTACGATGAATATAGTTCTGTAACAGATGAAAAGTAGGAGTAAAAAAATTACAGATACAATTACTAGCTCATATTGATTACCATATGCATGCTAATATTCTCAGATTTCAAGCTTCTATCCAGAGTTTCCTTCAAAGTGACATATTACCTCCATGCTTTCAGGTGACAGCAGTAATAGATACCAAATTTTCTCTACTTTGACATGTTATTCCTCAACTCCACTCACAGTAGCAAAACATAACGCCACTCTTCTTCCATTTGATCGTGCATCAAACAACTAACAATCAAGAACCGTTGGCATATATCCAAGCTAAGATTCACAGGAGGATTGAAGGAAAAGAGTGACCCATGGCTGTAGCCTTGTTGCTCTTAGCCTGTATAGAAACTAAGGATGGTTAAAATTACTATTATTAGAAAAAGGAAATTTATATAGAAATCAAATCATAAATTATTTCTAATATTGTAAATATCTCATTTACATATTGTAGATGTACAATTTATAAATATATATTGTATTAAACCTGATATTTAATACTCATATTATTACCATCGGTAACAGCTTTTCCCATTGTAGTTGCAACCTCCCAACTCTTCATCTCCTCCACTGCCTTCCATATTCTTTAACCCCCTTTCATAATTGATGTAATAAATAAGTATAGTATATGTATGAGATATGATGAATTGTAAATATAAGATTACTCATATGTATATGAATGAATAAGAGACTATCTCCTATATTCCTTCTATCTTGTCTTATTACATATATTTGAGTTTCTCAATATTACAACATGTTATCACCATGATTATATTCTAGATGATGATGCATAAATTGCTAAACGAATTGGGTCATGCAAAGAATTGATGACGGAACTTGGGTTGAGTTCCAATAGAAGACAAAATATAATAGAGAATAAGATGGAAGCATGGATTTGATCTTCAAGTAGCCCTTGAGATCAAATATTTGCAATCACCTCTTAAGCTTGTTGGGGGGTGGTTGTCGAAACCAGCAGAGAAAACCAAAGAGTTCATGCCTTTCACATTTAGCTCTTCACTCTTATAAAGAGTGTGAGAGATTGAGAAAAATTACAACTAACCCTTAAGTAACCATAAGGGTACAAACTTAACTAAACATTACTCTAATATAAGCTAATTATGGTAGGAAGAAAACTAACCCCAAACTATCAGCATGGAAGCTGATTTTCGAGCCTCTCACATCCCCTTCCCCATGCACAATAGCTTATACATTAGCTTACAATCTAGTATTAGGACTTAGGAAACATAAATTACAAGAAGGGAAATTCTAGTACACTACGTTAAATTATGTTTAACTAAATGAAGAGAGTAATCCTTCCCCATGTCTCTTCCTTTGGCCAGCCACCATGGCTGTTTAGTAGATCATCACGTATCCTTAATTTATGCTAATTAATATCTTGGAAATCACAAGTTTTAGGCCTCAAATATTGTTGCAAAAAAAGAGGCCTACATGCCTTCGTGTCTTCTTGAATTTTTAAATATGGGTCTTCATATGGGCTATTTGCAGGCTGGTGGTGGTCGAAAGTTTCATGGCTTATTCCAAGCCATATTTTGAGCCATATTCAAGCCATAATGAATCCAAGAAAAGGTGGTTAGTTGATGACTTTTATTTGGTGGTACATGACTTGCATGGCTCCCCATAATCTAACTCATATATTAGTCTAAGCAAAGAGAGTTTCAAATTCTCCTAACTTAGAAAAATTAATGAATAGATTATTGTTATCGTATTTGGGGGATGCTCTCACATTAGATGATAAAAAAAGTAGTTATACGTTGACCTTGTTTGAGAAGTAGGGGTGCCCATAAGCAAATGGTCATGTAGTTGGTGTCAAGTTTGATTAGTATTTAATAATAAGGAGTGAGTGTTTATATTCATTAGTTATCATTCCATATGGATATGATTATTATGTGTCACATATGATTGACCTATACTTTTTTTTCTTGTGTGAGATCTCAATTTTTGTAGGTACATAAAAGGTTATATATGTGACATATCTTATAGTCAAGCAAATTTCAAGAACATCAACCCCCTTCTTAATTTGAATTGATTAAGTGTTTTAAGAAGCATATAGTATGATCCTATAATCAACTTGTCTAATTCTTCTCTCCCTAAGATTAGGATTGATTGCTTTAGTATTATGCTAATTGATATTGTTATCTATTGACAATATGGATTTTAATTTGATTATATCTTGATTGATGACCTCTCTTCCAATTATGCAATGGATGGTAGAGGTAAATGATGGTAGAATACTAAAATTTTCCCATTCAATAGACCCAAATTATATCTAATATGATCAATTCAAATATCAAAAGCGATGGATTGGCATCCACATTGTCCATCAACGTATGTAAATCTCCGTCACTTTAAGAAGATGGAAAGCCACTTGAAGTGGCAATTTTAAGAAAATTACATAAATAGGTGATGGATTGGCGGTCTTATCGTCCATCACCTTGTGCATGCAAGTGATGGATTAAAGGTCTCATCATCTGTCAGTTCATACATATCTCATCACATAAAGTTGATTAAAGAATATAGTGCAAACCTCCATTACCTAAATTCAATGGAAAGCCATAAGAAGTGGTTAAATTTTTTCCACATATTTGAAGTATGGATGGGTGGTTGAGCAAGTATCAGTAGGAGCATGAATCTCCTGGCTAATTATATTATTTACAAGTATGTACCTAACGTACAAAAGGATAAGACACAATTAAAGTGGAAGTCAAAAGTTTTTCCAAATGATTTAATTGCCCTAAATACTTTGTGCACAATTTGATCCCGAAGATTGAATGCTTGTTTGGTCTAACTTCTAATAAGTAGTTTTTTTCTAAAATTAATCATAAAAAGTAGTTATAAATTATAATAAGTGTTTGGTTTTACTTTTAAAAAGTTATTATAAAAAAGTAATTAGTAAAAATTACTTCTTATAAGTAATAAATCAAAAGTAAGTTTTACTTACTTTTGATAATTAATTATAATGTAACGCGCTACGGTACTGTTTAAAAAAAATCGTTCATAACCTGTGTATTGGCTCATTTGTTTCTCTCCTATATCTTCTTCCCTGCTCTCGTGCGTACGAACTATGCAGCTCGCCACCACCATTTTTGTTGCTCGCGATCACCACCACCACTTTTGCAGCTTGCGTGCTCTACTTTGCGGCTCACATTCTCCATTTTTTCTACTCGTGGTCGCCACCACAATATTTGCTACTCATGCCCTCCATTTTCGCTAATGTCTCGATCTTCGCAAGATTTAGATATGTAATTGTTGGGCTTCGAAATTTCTTTCTCTTCAAATTCCAGGTATGTTATTCTCCCCATTTCCTTCTAGTTGTCTTCTGTCACTTTCGTGTTGTTGCAATGACTTGGATGCTTGCTCTCTCTTCCCTAATTTGCAGCTTCTGTGATTTTCAATTTTTGAATGAGCGTCGCGAACTTCACTAGGGCATGGAGGGGTTTCCAAAAAATGGAGAAAGATTGGAAATATTGTTGGTGAGCGAACAAATTTTGTAGGCTCAAACGAGTTATTATTGCAGTTATTGGGTCTGTTCATGCCTTCAGCTACCTACATAATTAACCCCGTCTGTTGAGGTAATCCCTACTTTCTCGTAGGATATTTTTGAATTCAAGTGACAAAATGTTGGGAAAAATCTACAGGGTTTGGAATTTTCTTTCTTCAATCAATTTTTAATAGGCAAAGCGTAGTTTTTGATGGGTGTGCTGAGTGAAGTTCTGTAGAGTATAGATTTACCCATATTTACCTGACTTGTTGTCCATGGCTGCATACATTTCCATTACGTAGAATAATGGTTGATTTCGAATTCGGGGCTTCATAGATATTGTTATAAGATATGTCGGCTTTATTTGTATCCATTCATTGTGTAGATTTGGGATATCCGTACTCACAAGCTCAAACAAGATCTACCAGGGCATGCAGACGAGGTGTGTTGACATTGATGTTCTTGAGCTTATATTCCTCATTATATTTGTGTGCTCCAATATTAATCTAGAAACTGTTTATTTCATTTTTAGTTGATAGGTATTTGCAGTTGATTGGAGTCCAGATAGAGAGAAGGTGGCATCTGAAGCTCTGGATGTGCTAGGACGGGTTTCAAGCATCTCATGATCCGTAGATGGTTGCTTGGCCAGTGCAATGCAGGAGTTGTGGCATTTGTTATCAGTCTTCAATGTTTCCCAATTTTGGTAAATGCTTATTGACTTATGAACTGCACTATTTTGAGTTGTACAAAATATGGCGAAACGGTACGAATACGTTTACTATATCAAGCTTTTACCGTCTTTGGATAAGACTGATTATAAATGTGCAAATGTGTGTCGATGTGGCTATTCATCTTTCAGTGAAATTAGAGACACAGGTTCCCCACCTTCAGTGATCTCTAGGTACAAGGTAATACAATATGAAAATTTTGGTTAAGTTTATTATAGGCTTGGGTACAGCATCTTTGTTTTAGTATGCTGCAAACTATTGTAGTAAATTGTGTTCATTTTTTTCTGACTAAATAGGTTGACTGACGTGCCATTGTCTGTTTACATGCAGCTTTCATAGAATCATGTGGTCAGAAGCATCATATTTGGCTTTGAATCATTATCTCGATGATCTCTATTTATGGGTTGAATTGATGCTTAATGATGCAAAGGCAACCAGAGATCCACCTTTTTGCTGCTCATTTTAAGGAGCAACATGGTGATATTGCTGGAGCTCGAGCTGCCTATAAGCTTGTGCACTCAAAGATTTCACCCGGGCTTATTGAAGCTATTATTAACCATGCAAATATAGAGAAGCGCCTGGTAAGATTCAGCGCTAGCTGTTCAATCCTAAAGTAATTATGTTGGCTTATGTCATATTCCTATTTTCCTTCATAAAATTGCAGGAAAAAATGGAAGATGCCTTTTCATTATATGAACAAACAATTTCTATCGAGAAAGGGAAGGAACAATATTCTAGGTTCATTATGTTAAATGGATTCTGTCATATCTTCATTTGTATGTGTGACCTTGATGCCGGACAAGACCTGTGATGACCAGGACCTTAAACCAACTCTGACTATTTCTCTTCAGAGAAGGGAAGGGGGGTGTTTAGGCATTAGCTGGTTTGAAAGAGGAACATACGTTTTATGGTTATTAAACATGGCGAGTTATCATGTCTGGTCGGTATAAGGAACTCACTGATCTTGAGTTGATGTGTATTGTATAGATGTTTTAAACTCTGTGGGTTTTATTGTTCCACTTTTACATATTGAGGAGTAATTCATATGAAATCAATGTGGGTTTTTGTTGCTATTTATTTTTTATATATCTTCCTATCATTTGAATGTTCATTGCATAATATAAATTTTTATCATTATCACTATTTGAATTCTAGATGTTAGTGAATTTTATAAAATTTGGTTAGTGATTATTCATAATTTTTTTTAATAATTTTATAATTTTTATTTTACAATTTTTAGTACTTTATAATATCTTTATATATATATGTTTCATATGGTTTTTAATATTTAATATTACATAATATAAACCTTGATCATTGTCACTATTTGAGTTTTAGATGTTTGTGAATTTTATCAAGTTTGTTTAATGGTTGTTCATAATTTTTTTAATAAGTTTATAATTTTTAGTAATTTGTAATATCCTTATGTTTTATTTATGTTTGTTAATGTTTCATATACTTTTTAATATTTAATATTACATAATTTATATAGTAATTATTACTAAAAGATATATGTAGGAAGATAAAAACTAAAGATGGAAAAGAAAAAGTAATTTTGTAGAAAAATGAAAACCAAACACTAATAAGGTATAATAAGTAGTTTTTTAGCATTAATCACTTATATAATAAAAGTGAAAACAAACATACATTTTATTTATAAAAGTACTTTTTTAAAAGTAGATTTATAAAAGTAGTTTTTATCTAAAAGTAGTTATTAAAAATAAGTAATACCAAACGACACCTAAAAGGTTATGAATACCTTATATGTAACTTGAGTAGATCAAATAGTTGAAAGTCTTTAAAGACTTATGTAATCTCCATCTATAAGGTTGGATGGTATTGAATCCTTCAATTGCATTTTAATCCAAAATATCAAACTATTTGGTGGCCTATATACCCTAACACTAATTTTATTTTTGCAATCTCTATTTATGCAATTTTAGTTCTTACAATTTAGTTTATGTAATTTTAATATTTGCAATATTTAAAGTATTTTTTTTCTAATTACGAAGCAGCGATGATAATATTGTGTATAATTTGTCGACTACTTATTCATGAGATTATACACCTACTTCATCATTGCTAGTGTTTAAAATCTATCATAGTCAAGTCTCCTCCACGACTATATTGGTTGGAGTATTTACAATAGGCTCCTAATTATGTTATATTTTTTTGGGTAGAGGCATTTAATGGTTGAAGCCTAAATCTTCCTATTCAATAAGAGAAATTCCATGGTTGAAGCTTGAAGCTTCTCATTCAGTTATTATTTTAATGGTTTAAACCTTGAGTTTCCAATTTTATATAAGTAATTTAATGGTAGAGGCTAAAGGCTTCTTGTCTTATAGGCTTGAATAAGATCTACATGATCAATTTATTCAATTAAAATGCCACTATACATTATATTTTACAAATGAAATATATTATGAGCTTATAGTTGATAAGAATGTGCATGTATGTGTAGCTTGATAAACCTATTAAAAAGTTTCCTGGAAAAAAAAATTGGATAGAAAAATTATGCATTATATTTTAGCTAAGTTCATGGAGAACTTAATATAGTATATGAGTATTAAATGGTATTGTTACCATCAGGATCTGCTCTAAGTAAGTTCAAGATAAATGCACAATATATGCATTTGATATATGTGAAAAATCAACATGTGTCCTTAACCAAAAGTTAGTAGACCATATAATATTATTTTTTTACCGTAAGAAATGAGATTATGTTAGTGCAACAATGATAGGAATGATCATTAAAAATTGCATGGGCACCCACTTAGAATCTTAAAAATTCTTTTAATTGATGATATTGTATAAAAGGCATAATATTCTTGGTAAATTTATAATTAATTTGATCTAATGAAAGAAAATGCAAAATATCTTATGTTCTTGATAGAACTCAAGTGGATACATGTGGACCAAATAAATATACCATTTTATATAATGATGTACCAATGTAAGGTCATATGTTATATTTTATAACTGATATTGTTTAATTATCACAAAAGTGAATATCCATCAAATTAAAATAAAAACACAATTAATACTTCAAGTTGAAGCATGATAATTTGGTAGAGCCATTGATTATGCATTTGATTTGTAGACCCTTTTTCAGGAGGTCTAGAAATGATATGAAAACATTCATGAAAATATTTTTTGTATGTACCAATCGCATATCACGTTATCCTTTAAACTAGGCTGATTGGAATTAAATTGATACTTTTTTTTTTAAATTAGACAAGTCTTATATGTGCGTATAATCCTCCCATGGATATGAAATTAAGAAACAAAAGGGGATAGGAATTTTTATTTCCTCAACCTCGGGAGAAGAGAAGAGGAGATTGAGGTTATAAAGCAAGAAAGCACTTAGAAAATTCCTTCCATGAGATATGAACTTAGATAAAAATCAAAGTGCACTTGATAATGCTTATTCTTGCTGGATATAACTTAGTTACAACTTGCATATATTATAGCTAAGAAATTATAAAATTCATATGTATTTTGACTAAAGTTTCAACTTGCACAAATTCATTGTGGTGATTTCAAATAAGATAATGGAAAGTATGACACAACATACTACAAGCATATGATATGGTTCCAAATAGTTGAATCCTTGAAATAAGAGCTATAATCATTAAAAATGATAGAAAAATTAGTACAATTAGTTAAAATGTCCATATGGATAGAATCTAAGAATAGATTTCACCGGTAAATGAAATATCTATAAATTATACTTACACCGGTGTAAGATAGTATGAGGTAGATATTGGTGATGTCTTTATCTAAATAGTTGCAACTAATAATGAATAAAAGTGATAATTATTATTGATTCATTATAAAATGTCATTGGATAAATGATTGATAAGTCAGAATAGTCAAATGTATATGCTTAATAAGTGTGATTTATATGGATAAGAAATATAATATTTAAAGGTGTCATACCAATTAACTCTAAGTGGAATTTTGTAAAGAAATAATTTAAAAGTCAATTTGGTGACACATGTCTTTGTACAAAAGCTAGGTTTTTGTCCTTAATAGGGTTTTTACTAGCGAAATTTTAAATGTAAGCACTATCAAAGTGTGCCGGTACATATAAAAAAAAGCATTCATAATATGACATATGAATGAGATATACTTAGTTAAAGGTATAAAACTATACTCATTTCCTTATTCATGGTTTTGTCCCACTAGGTTTTCCTGGTAATGTTTTTAATAAAATAGTATTTAATATATATACTCTTAAGGAAAATTTTTATAAATATCAAAAGATGTACATCTAAGGAGGAATGTTATAAATAACCTATTTATATATTGCAGATGTAAAATTTATGAATATGTATTTTATTAAACCCTAGGTTTAATACTCATATTATTATCATCAGTTCTAACAAATTTTTCCATTTTGGTTGCAACCCCTAATCTTCATCTCCACCACCACCTTCTATATTCCTCAACCCCTATCATTATTGATGTAATAAGTATAGATATTATATATATGGAATATGGTGAATTGTAAATATAAGACTACTCATATGTATCAATGAATAAAAGACTATCTCCTATTTTCCTTTTATCTTGTCTTATTATCTATATTTGAGTTTTTCAATGTTACAACATCTAATACTTTTTTAGAAGGAATAAAAGGGAAATTTTTATTTTTTGTGACTTGTTGCATGTAATAGAACTGTACAACCACTAATGTCAACATTTTAAAAAATGAAATATCTTTCATTAGGAGTATTAGAAAAGTAAAAAAAATTATGTCATAATAATATTGATATTTTTATTTAAAAATAGATATCCATATTAATTTATTCCTAATAAAAAAATACTATTGAAATATTGGTATGATCATGGTGAAATATCATCAAACATACTTTGAGTAAAAAGAATTGTTATATTTCAGTAGAATAATACTAAAATTTGTGTATGACAATGGTAAAATATTAGTTTTAATTTAATAATGATGAGATTTTTATAGAATAATGGAGAAATATATGAAAACAATGGTGAAATATAAGTATGACAATGGAGATATATATGTAAAATTGTAGTGAAAGTTACGTACAATAATAGTGAAAGATGACTTTTTTTTATTGAAAAAAAAGGGTTTACCATGTTTGAATGATGTCCTATGTGATTCTAAAATATTTGTTATGTCTTAGTGAAGAATATGCTATTATGTGGTGAAAGATATTTATTTTAAACTATTAAAAGGTATGCTTATGTTGGTGAATGATATATTTTTTCTTGGTTAAAGATATGTTGTTTAGTAATGAAAGAATAGTTCATTATCGATAAATATTAGTTTAGTGTGAAAGATATATAAAGTTGTGGTAAACAGTAAATATGATAATGGTAAAGTATTTATTATGTGCTAGTGAAAGATAATTATAATAACAGTAAAATATTTATTATATACTAGTGAAAGATAGGTTGTTATATGGTAAAAGACGTTTGTATTTATACTACTAAAATTTATGCTTGTATTGGTGAAGGATATATTTTTCTTGGTTAAATATTTGTGATTTCATAGTGAAAAATTAGTTTATTAATGGTGAAATATTATCATTATAGTGAAAAATATGTATGATAATGGTGAAATATTTATTATGTGTTGATGAAAGACATGTTCTTATGTAGTGAAAGACATTTTATTCACATTGTTGAAAGTTATGCTTATGTTAGTAAAAGATATTTTTTTTCTTGATGTAATATACATGGTTTCATGGTAAAAAATTAGTTTATTAATGGTAAAATATTGTAACACCCCTATTCTTTTAGCACTTAAAAATTTTGTGTTAAAGATCTAATTGCAGAAACTAAAATACAAAATGCAAGGATGGCATATCGTATCCAACATAGAAGAGACATTTCCTATACTTAATTTCTATTAGGTGCAATGAAAAAGTAACACTATACCTAGAAATTAGGTGCGAGAAGAACATGATTCTACCATGATACATGATATAAAATGGAGAGAAGGAAGCATCAAGAAAAAAAGAGAGAGAACTATGAGTCGATAGAAAGTTAGAGATATCCAGATAACCATACTCTATACCAATTCAATTTAGTGCTCACCAAAGGCAAGAAAATTAAAAGTAATAATCAACAATCACCACAAAAAAGGTTGTATCTTCTCTTTAAAATGAGCAACACCCATGAATAAGATTACCATAGCCTATACCCAAATAATCATACCCTATACCAATTCAATTTAGTGCTAACCAAAGGCAAGAACATTAAAAGTAATAATCAATAATCACCTACAAATAAGGTTGTATCTTCTCTTTGAAATGAGTAGCATCCATGAATTGTATTAATAGTACGCTACGTACTAAGTAAGAGAATAATATAGTTGTAGTAGGGCTACATAAAATATATAAGTTCATATAGGAGAATAAGCATGCATATGGATTTATATAATATGATTTAAGATAAGAACTGAATCCAAAAACCCATTATTAGATATAATCGTATCCTATATTCATATTTTTGTTGAGTTCATGGACCCCACTATTCTTAATCTAGTGGAACAGACTGAAGCATTTCTTAGGGCATAATATTTCTAAGCTATTATTATCATCTGGTAGAATGGACAATATATCTATAAGGATAACACACTCCTAAAAAATATTCTTAAACCAGTGAAGTGATCTGAAGCACCTCTCGGGGGAAGAAAAAAAGGCGTCAAAGCCACTATTATTGTCTAGTGGAATTGACACAATACCTCATTTCTAATTCACGTAATCTTTCACTTTAAGTGATTAATATATTAATCATTATTTTTATATCAAGATCATAATATAGGCACACATGTAGATATGAAAGAAACATAATCCAAATTAACATAATTATTTAAAAAGTGTAAACCACAACCACATGAATATCGGAACATCCTTCAAGGAAAAAGGTTCATATTTCTCCTAAGAAACCCTAATTTCATAAATTAAGTATAAGGTCTTCCCTAATACTCATTTATCACCAAATTTAGTACACCTCCTTATAAAATTATTATTGACAATATATCCAAATATAAAGTTTCAACCCAATGTATTACACATGTGATAATAACCTACCTCTAGGATTACTATTCATAAATCCTTATGAAACCTTAATTTCATAAATTAGGTATAACTTTTTCCATAAACCCATATAAATTCCAAATTTAATACAAAATTCTAAAATGCCAATATTAAAAACATATATGAAAATCAAGATCTAACTCCAACGTTTCACACATGCAATAATAACCCCACCTCTAGAGTTATTATTTCCAATTTAAGTTATTTTCTCATTTTAATGGACTTAGGTCATTCATAATTACTCTAAGTATCCCACATAATATATGTTTATCATATTTTGAACCAAATAATGTATTAAAATACCAAATATTCTATACTTAATTCATATTGACCAAATTACCCTTAAGATAGTCAAAATATCCATTTTAATAAAAATCCTGCGAGTCTGATATTATTGATTTCCAACTTCCAATATATATATCATCATGACACCACTTGATAAAATTCATTAACCACTTTCCATACCTATTCAAAGCTCATAAAAATACCATAAGTCATACTAATATACTTAGGGTATCAAAACAAGATTTACAACAACTTATAAGCTCATACTCTTCCTATATTCTCACTTTCCATAAATTCGATACCACATCATTATACCACAACATTATCAAAATCATGTTATCATTTTAATAATGCAAACCATGAAGTTTCATACAAAATACACATAGAAAACAAAAACCTTAACTATGACATATATCCTCACAAAAAAACGTCTCAAGTATCTAAACATATATAACCGTAAGATGCCTCCTTTAAGACAACAAAAAAAATACCCTAAGAATCAAGGATAACATGAGGTTAGAACATAGGAAGTTAACCCAGGAAAACCTAAGGCAAAGGAGGGTCTAAAATGGAGTAAAATCAAAGCAAACAAAGTCACATAAGGCTTGAACTAGTTGTGGCAGAAGTTTGCATAGCAAGAAGGGATGTAGTGTGAGAGACTCATGCAGGTAGGGGTTTTATTTTAGCTCTTCATATTGATGGAGAGGGAAATGTGAAGGGGTGAAGTTAGTGGGGTGGTTGGTGTAAATAATTGATTTTGGTGGGAATGGAGTAGTGTGGCGTGGCGTGAAGTTGTTATAGCATGAAGTTATGGTACAGTTAGGGGGTGGTTTGCATGAGTAGTTCACTCATCCACGGATATTTATCCTATGATTGTCTGTAACACCCAAAAAATTACGAACCAAAAAATTTTATTTAAATAATTAATTACAAAAGCTACAACAACAAAAAATATTGAATTTTACCGTCACACTTGGTACTAGTCTGGTTTCCTCTACCATTCTTATTCTAAGTGACAAAGCTAAAAGGTTATTCCACTTGAATTAATAACCCATTTATAAAATTAGTGTAGAGAAATTCAAAGTAGATTAATATCATTTCAAATAGAACCAATTGTCAGTTGTTATAAAAATTAATAAAAGGAAATACATAAGAGCATGGCAGTACATAATCATCCAGATTAAAAGATACCGAAAAAAACACTGGATAGCCCTACTCTTAACACAAGTACTACCTTTTACTTGATATCACAAGCTAATCTACAAAGATTGATGCTCATTGAATAAATAGGAGCCCATGAAAAGGAACCCTTTGGTACAATGGTGTTGAGTAACCCATTATACAAAAATAATGTGAAAAACTTGCATAGAACACATAAGATGCATCACAACAATACATGTCATAAAACATTAAAATACACATAGGATGATCAAAATACGATAATCATATAAGATAAACAATAATAATAAAAGTCACATATTGCTCATAATATTTCATTTGGAAACATAATAAAACTTATCAACCTTGCATACAAAAGATGCTATTTGAAATAATGATTAGAATTAATCTCAACAAAACAACTATATCATTCACAATATATCTCATATCTCAAAATCAACACCCATTTTACCCATAATATACCGATTAGGGCTCAAAGGCACAATGCTAATTATAGGTAGACATGAAAGTTACTACCAAACCATAGGTAGGTACAAAGACTACTGCCAACTCACCAGTAGGCACAAAGGCTAATACGAAGGCTGCTATCAAACTACATGTAGGCACAAAGACTACTACCGACTCACAGGTAGGTACAAAGGCTACTATCAAACTACATGTAGGAACCAAGGCTACTAAAAAGTTACAGGTAGGTACGAAGGCTACTACCGATCAATCTAATAATCAAATAACAATCATTTTCATTTTTATTAGCTCAAGGGGAGGTTATATCATCGTAGAGACACTAAGGTACCCCGGTTATACTGACGTACCAATGCACACAGTATCCTACCTAAAATCAACTTAAGGAAACCAAGGTATCCTAGTCATATTAGAACATAAAGGTAGCACAATACCCTACCAAAAATAATGCATAATCCATAAGTATGGATATCCTCTATAAGTCTATAGAGCTAAATATAGTAAGATGTGGGGTCTGGTTGGGTCAATAAGGCACACCATAAAAAATTCATAAAAAATAGTGGGTTAAACCACATCTTTAAAGTAGCTACCCATAAAGATCTGTCATTTTCAATCTCAAAGACTTTTACTTTAAATATTAGCATTTTAATTAAAGAGACCACGAAACCACATATCAATCACTTCATACTTAACCATTTTTACACATTTTTAAACATCGAGGAAACCATAATTAAGGTTAATACCAAGGTTAATCATTAAGAATATACTAAAGTTATCCTAGGTTCAGGTATTCACACTTAGGTACTTTAGGCCAAAAATGACCAAAATGCCTCTAAGGCTAAAATATCCACATTATCATTCATTTTAAATACTTATTTTATTTTATTTATTAACTTGTAAATAGAATGATAAAATAAAATAATTAAATTTTTGAACATGTAAATAAATTACTAGATATGTCAAATGACCATTTTGCCCTCATACATCAAACCATAATTTTCCATGATCAACAATAAATAATACATATTAGGCATGTTTATAAGAATAATTATTATGATACACTCAAAATGACCAAAATACCTCTAAGACATATAATAATAATTATCATGCCAACATGAGTTATTAAAACATCAAATCACACATCTTCATTCTTAATAATAATTAAGACATATTAGGCATACTTATCGAGTTAAATATCATAATATTCTTAAATGAACAAATTGACTAATATTAGAGTTTCAGCAATATTAGGCATAAATATTAGAGTTTTAATGTATATATTTTATTAAGCATGTTTGTTATGTTAAAATTATTTGCCAAAGGGATTGGGTGATGGTTGGGCTTCGGTGGTGGTGGTGGCACCGAGGGTTGGAGTTGACACGAGGGACAGGTTACAAAGGAAATGAGGCACAAGCTATGGAGTTCGTGGTGGTGGTGCATTGGTTATGGAAATTGGGTGAGGGAGAGCTGAGCGGAAGGAAAAGAGTAAGGAAATGAAGAAGGAAGGAAGGAGAAGGAGCAGAGAGATCGGGTTCGAACGAACAGGAGGGGAGTGGGTGTGTGTGCATGTATGTATATGTTGACTAGAGAGGTAAGGATTTGTGAAAAAATGGTTAGATGCAAAAAATAGGGCCGACTAAAAGGAGTAGTTAATGGTAGGGCATTGGTGGGTGCAACAAGGGAAAAGGAGAAGCATGTGTGAGGAAGAAGGAAGATAAGCATGCATGGCGTAGAGGGTGTGCCGGGATATGTTACAGGGATTTGTTTGGTTGTGTGTAGAGACGTGTTTGGGGAGTGCTGGGGTGTATTTGGGAAGATGAGTTAGTTAAGGTAAAAGGAGGAGAAAAGAAATAAGGGCAACGAGTTAGGATAGGTAGGCCAGGGAGAGAGAGAAAAAAAATGAGAGTGGGATGGGCTAGCTGGGGTAGAGATAGAGAAAGAGAAATGTAGGTTGGGTGCGAGGAAGGAAAAAGGAAAAGAGAAAGAAGAAAAGGAAAAAAAGAAAATAAGGGAAAATGGAAAAAGAAGAAAAAGGAAAAAGAAAATAATTTAGGGTTAGAATTTGAATTAGGTTAAGTTTAGGATTTGGATAAAATTAATTTATATAGGTTTAAGGTATCTAATTAGAAAAAATAAGTATGGTAAAATTTATCAATTTAGAGTTGATTTAAATCAAAGAAAAAAGATAAAATAAGTAGGATAAATTTATTTGAAGAACTTATCATGGTCTATAGGTCAAAGGTTAAAAAAATAATTAAGCTAATATTTAAGGGTTAGGTTTTTGGATATAAGGTTAAATGCTCAAAATTAAAGTTAAAAAATTTTGGTGTGTTACATTGTCATATTGGAAGACTTGAGCAATGTGAGTTGCTTAAGTTATGGCTAGTTCACAGTGTGAGGTGAAGTAGATTATGTAGAGCTTTAGTGGAGAAAAATGGTGGAACAAAGACAAAATAAGGACGAAAGTATTAAGGGAAGGAAGAGGGAGTCTAGGAGAGTTTGTGAGTTATAAAGTGAAGTAAGAATGGTGAAGAGAGTTATTTATATAGAGAATAGGGGTGAGGAAAAAGAGCCAAATGGTGCAGGAATATAGCATGTTTTGGCACAGGTTTGTTCTTACATGCTACACAAGATGGGGAATAAAGGTACTTAGACACTTTATTATTAAGAAAAGTAATAAACATTAAGGGTTTGATGACTTGTTTATGAGTTTGGATTGATAAATTGGTTATTTGGTAACCTCTTTAATGTGTAAGTGTATGTTTAGTATATGATTTATTGTATTTTTATAATTTATCACATGATTTTCATATTCTTTTATCACACGTACTCCATGAAGTTTTAATGGCATGATGTCATGTGTTAACATTTTACGTACTTTATATGACATTTGCATGTTTTATTGTGCATTTGTACTGAAATGTATCATTTTATGGACACCTAAGTATTAGATGAGCAATTAGGACCTTGTAGAAGTGGATGCTTGGATTTTTGGGCTAAAGTGTAAGACTATATGTATGGCACAATTGATCTCCTGCTTCAAGATTTGTATTTATGGTTTCTTGTTCTTTTTGGTACCATTTTTGGACATCAATTGTATGGTAAAAAATTAACCTTTTGTGGTGTATTTTTTGTATATTTTTAAGGATAAAATATTAAGGGAAATGAGTAAAAATATGGAGAAATTTTGAGAAAAAATGTGGCTTTAGGTGCCCTCTGTTGGGTGTTTTGTGGATGGTACAAAAGGAGGCTTGACAAGTTTTGCATGGCTTACATGGCTAGATTTTATTAGATGATTAATTTGTCCAAGTAAAGAGAATTTTTTGGCTCTGAAACTTGAGAAAATTAATGATGAAATTGTGATCATCAAATGAGCATGCTCCTATATCAAAATACATGACAACGGAAAAACATAACAAAAGGGGATACATGGAACTCAAAGTCTAAAAGAGGTATCCAAAAAATAATTTAAATACAAATATACACTTAAACTTCTAATAAATCACTCATCCACATACATTACATAAAAGTTATTAATACACTAATCATTAACCTACAAATCAACAAAAGTATCATGTGAGTCACTATAAAAAGGCATTCAGTGCAATAACTTATTGAGTAATATAATAATTAAAAAGACAAATCATGCTTCACATAAGGATTCAAGACATATTGTGTCACATGAGATCATGCATTTGATATATAAAAAAACATATAATCATGTGACATACGATACAAATATCGTATAACATTGCAATATATGATAAAAACTACACATACAATCATTATTCACAATAGAAGAACAATACTTGATAAAAAAACATAGTATAACCTTCACTTATGTTTCATTTGGAGTATGGTGAATCAAGAGGTGAGTAAATATTAAAAGTTAACATAGATGAAGAAAATGAAGGTAAATTAGGGTGAATATTTGAAAATATTATGTGGATAATATTAACCTAACCTAGGTGAATTAGGATGGATGTTTTTTTAAATTCTATTTGGATTGAGGTAAATGAAGGTTAAAATAAATTAAATCAAATGACAATTATACCTTTTCATAAAATGAAGGTTGAGGAAGGTAGAATGGTATTTTAGTCTGATAGGTATAAGTGTAACTCAAACTTTTACCTTCCCCTCCATCACCCCCAAAAATGAGGGTAACAAAAAAGGTGAATGGAGGGTAATGAAGGAGAATAATTGACTCTTATTCACCTAGGTGAAACTTTAAAATTTTGTTTCTAAATGGAGTAAATGAAGGTGGATGACTTTACTCACGCAGAACCAAACACACTAATAGTAATCATGCAATATCAATTACTTATTCGCCTTAAAAACAATAACCCCAATATTATTTTTCCTATGTATGGGACTCTCAAGGAATAAAGCACAAGGACTGCTATTATATTGTGTGGATGAGAACTATACTCATCTAGGGTAAAATGTACCTAGGGACCACCAATTATAATACCCCAAAATTTTCTATTCTTAAATATAATATAATTGGGGTCGTAATCCATCTCTAAAATTTTGAATATGATTTTCCAATACATCTATATTAAATCCGAGCCTTCCACAGCTCTTTTACCTAATTAGAAGGAAAAAAAGATTGCATTTTTACACTATTTTTCTAATCTTAGCGCTTTTTCAATTTCAAGTTTGTTCTCAAATTATAAAAAATTCATAAGATTTTACCCTAGAAAATTATTTAATTATGATGCTTTACACATCATTTATGAGCATTTCATTATTTATTTATTAATTAATTGTGGAAGCATTTTTTTCACTTGCACAAAATCATAATTTGCGTCATTTTCTATCCTTAGTCGTTTCTCATTCGTCTCAACTCATACAAAATTATTATACACTTCTAAAAATATTCTAAACTTTGACATTCATTTTGGATATTTTTAAGTTCATCCGTTCCTTCCAAAATGCTAAGTTGTGACGAATGATTTTTGCCGATTTATCCATTTTAATCTATTTGGTCTCCAAACGATTTTCAAAGTCAAATAATTTTACATATTTGATTTTTTTTGATTTTTTTAATTAATCCATATCCTTTTTTATGATTTTTTATTTTTTTCACCCATTCATGATAAAAAAAAAATAAAAAAAATACATGTTTTAGCATATTATCCAAATTTATCATTTTCTATCTATCAAACTTCTAACCAACTTTGATGTCCAATATTATTATATATTTGGATTCATAAAATTATTTTAAATATCCCCATATATATATATGCCCATTTATAATTTTTCCAGCAATAACCTATTCTTGGACATTCTTTACATTTTAAATCATTAACGTAAGTGTAACTAACTTCCTAAATTTATCATTGGATATGAAATAAATCTTAAATAGACTAAAATTTTGATTTCCCTTATAGTTATATTTGTTTAGCCAAAATTTTAGGTAACAATTAATCTTTTGCATTTAAGTTTTACGTAAGTAATGAAACTCAACCTTACCCTCTATATTACGCTAGCTTATTGTATAGAAAACCCAAAGTATTAATGAGTGTGAAAATACATGAGTAGATAATATACTATAAATTATTCTTATATATATATGTGCTTAGTATTATGATGCTATAATTGTAATATAACATGCTAATAAATGTGTTATCATGCATCTTCATGTTTTCATAAAAATAAGTAAGTTTGGGTTAAGTTGACATATTTCCCTTATGATGACTCTTGGCCACAAGGACTTAGGGTAGTTAAGTGTTAGTTTTTTTAATTTATAATATGATGATTATAAGGTGTGTCATAGTATATATTAATATAGGTGTGGATATGGGTTAAATTAGTGATTAGGGCATTTTTGGGATTTTCTAAATTATCTAGTACCAAGGGTATTTATAGAATAAAAGTTGAAATTATTTAAAACAATGATTTCCATTATGTTCACTATGCCTTTTACATAAAATTTTATAGATTATAAATCTTGTTTTGGAGTTGTATAAGTTAAATTATGGTTAAAATAAGTTTGGATGTAGTTTAAGTAAATTGAAGGGCATTTTGGTCTTTTCACTTATGGATGCCCTTTAGGTAATTTCACAAACATATCAAGACATTAATATTATGTTTATATGAAGTGGTTATCCTTGGTTGATGTTGGTTAGCCTAAGATAATTGTTTGAGTTAAAAGGATGGCTTAAAATGAGCATAGAAACCCTAGGAGTAATTTGGTCATATTATGTGCTCTTCTTGAAATTTAGAAACTAAATTTGGGAGTGATTAATCTCATGAGTATGTTTAATTTTTATTATTATTTTGGGTTAATAATGGGATCAATTAGTATGTTAATTCATTTATCAAAAGATTAAGGTTAAATAATGGTGTTTTAGTCTTTCCATTCTTAATATATTTTGCCTTAGTCTTTGTTGGCTTCAAGTTAAACCTAATAGAGTCTAAGCGTAAACATGAGTTAATATTTTTGGTTTAATAATTGGTTTTGGGATTGGTTAGGGCCTTGACTAGTTTTATGAGTGTTGACCTAAGTTGTGTGCTTGTCTATATCACATGTGTGATCTCCATTATTGGTTGACCTTAGAATAAATTTAATTGCATGATAATAAAAAGGGTTCAAATGACCTCATCCAAGCAATTAAGCATGGTCATTAGTTGTTAAATGTTAATTATCTTTGATCATAAAATATTAATATTAAATTGAGACCACATAAGCCTTGTTACTATTATTTCATTCATGGTTGTCAAAACTATGGTGACCCTAATATACTCGATACATGTTTGTTCCATCGGGTTATATGGCCACATGTACTTAAGAACTAGCTTATCAATTAGTGGTCCCTAGGTGTGTTTTGGCTTGAAAGGTGTTATATGTCAGCCTTCGTCCCACTAGATATTAATAGTGCTATCCAAGTGTGTTATGTCTTGGAATGTGCTTTATGCCACTTTCGTCTCCTATGTACTATATGTGATTAAGTTGGAAATATTATGATCACTAAGTAAAGATAATAACCTATTTATTATAGTTATAAGCATTATCATGTCCATTTTTGTGTTCTCTATGTCATTACCTATTGTTTGAATATCATAATCAACGTGTAGCATACTATGCATTTAGAGTAACTTTTCTTACTAGTATGCATTCATACTAATACTATTTTATTGTCACTACTTATTCCACGAGCATGTGATCTTATCTTTGTTGGGCTGCAAGTGTGCAATGACTTTGTTGATGATTTTGTGGATGCTTTTGACAATATTCTTATGGAGGAACATTGTTTTTTTTTATAGGAGTGGACATAGAGTCGCCATTAATAGGCATGATAATTTTAACTTGGATAACCTTTTGAACTCTTGTGTTCATGTATCGCTTTTGTTGTATTTTGAGTGTTGTATTTGGTGTTGATCTCCTAGAACTTTGTATTTTCACATTACTTATATTACATCTAGTTCTCTCTTTATTTATGTGTTGAACTTTATTTTTTAGGTCTTGTACTTGATATGAGAATGATATGGAAACAAAATTCGTGTTAAGTATAGCAGTAACACCCTCTTAAATTTTAATTAAGCTTTCATAAAATGAATTTTTTGAGTATTAAATTTTAGGGTGTTACACAAATAGACACTAATATTTAAGTATGTGTATTCTCTATATTTTGGTGGATCAAAATTATATAGAATAGATATAAGGTCGCTTTGGTTGCTGAAAAAAAACAATAAGAATAGAATAATCTTGAGCTTGATTCAAGTGTTCCTTTACTTCAATTATTAATTGTTTATTCAATTACTGTTATCCAACACTTATCATTTTAAATTCCACATATCACTTTACTTACAAAATAAATTCATGTCAACACTTGTTATATTCCACATCAATTAGAATTACTCAAATGTCAAATCAAAGCTAACGCAAAAAAAAAATAACCTTATAAAGCCTAATTCTCACTTACATCATAAGGCCACCAAAAAGTCTTATTACTTTACCAAGTTCAAGACAACACTTAAATACTTAATATCAAACATAATTAAAACTAAAACAACATATAACTTATATAATAAACATATGAAATGACCATTATACCCCTAAGATTTTCTATGCTCATTTTATATCAATTTGGACACAAAATCATTTTAATATTAAAATATTAATTAAACACATTAAAATTATCATATTAAAAATGGATAATAATTTTTTTTAATTTTTATATTATTTTAAAATGACATAAATGCCCTTATTACTTAAACTAGCCATATTATACTTGGAACCCTAACTTTTACAAACCACATTTACTCCATTGAATACACTAATTGTACTTAAATTATTTTCCACTCCAAAATACGCTTAAATTTTTTTTAAAAAAAATTACAAATCTAATGTCAAAAGACATAAGTTCCTTAAACACCAAAATACACTTCAAAACTTGTGAAAATAATAACTAGCCCTAAAACTTTTCAAATCAATATAAGTTATAAATGAAAATTTATGTTAAAAAAAATGAAGAATAAAATGGTAAGCCCATATTTTTATAAAATCATTACAAGGGAAAAAATACCAATGTGGCCAAATATAAGGCAAAAAACAAAATTCCAATCCTAATCCGTTTTATACCAAATTTTTACACAAGCTTATGCATCAAATTATACACTTAATAACATACATAAATAAATTCAAAACAACTAAAATGCTCACAAAAAGGCAAAAGGCCAAGAGCCTAGTACACACACATGCTATTTTTTCCACCATTTTTCATGATATTATAAAATAGACATAAATAAATGGAAATACATACAACACTATGCCTACAAAAAATAAAACATAAGATGAGCATAATGGAATCCATACAATAACCTAAACATGACATTTTTCATATATATCACATAATATATGAATTCAAACTCTCAGAACCTAAAACCATACATTATTGGGAAAAAATGTTATCATTCTTAAGAAAAATGAACATAACACATAACACAAAATATTCTTTATCTAATGTAGATATTTTATTGCCTAGCTATTAAGTTATCTAGAGAGAAAAAGTACTCCTCAAGACCACAACTTCTTCCACCTAGTGAAACTAGATCAACTTCAAAGAAAAGAGAAGAAATATTTTTAGAAAATCATTTCAACACAAAAATATATAATAAAGAAGATCAAAAGAGAACAAAATATAAACCCTTGGACTTTAATGGATGATCTTGGAGAATGTATAACATGACCTTTATTCTCTTTTCATGAAATCTTAATGCACCATTTCTTAAGTAAAGTAATTATGAGTTAAGAAAGAGGATTGTGGAAGAAGAAGAAAATAAGAAAACGAATAAGAGGGGAGGAAATGGTTTCAACCAGATGCTATAGGAGAGGTGGATTAATTAGTTAAGATTTATAAAAATTAAGAAAAGAAGGGAGAGAGCATTGATCAAAAGGAGTATAAATGATTAGAAAAATTCAAAAAAAAACATTATACACCAAGGATTGTGGCTACCAAAATTAGGAAGAGATTTTTTATTTTATTTTATTGACACTTGAATGCCAAATATAGTTTAGACCTAAGGTTAAGATGAAGTGTGTAAGAAAATGATCATTGTAGTGTGCAAAAGTATAGAAAAAGGTGTGGAGAGGGTTGTTGGAACTAAGGCTAAATGGGAAGGGTTCTTCCATGGATTTCCTTGTCATGAAGGAGGGAGAGGAAAGGTTTAAAAGGAAAATAGTGCTAAAAGGAGATAAAGTATAATACTTAAAAGTAAGTTTAATACCTAAAAATTGTTCAAAATGTAATAAAATTCAAAATCCATCAAAATAAGATATTGGAAGTGTAAATAAGAATTTATGTGGCTTAAAAGCATTTTCCTAATGTTATATAATTTTTAAGAAAGGATTATTAAGAAAAATATCAAAACTATCAAGAACGTCATGGAAATTTGTGGGAAAAATTAAAATAGCATTTTGAACTCATGTAAATTATGGGAATTAACAAATATATTTCATATATAAAATATTGATCTAATATTGAAATGTAGGGCTTTTACAGAATTTTGAAAGAGGAATACCAAAACTATTGGGAAAATAATGAAACTCAACAATATAGAATTGAAATTAATTCAAACTCAAATGTAATTTTTCAAAATTTTTCATAAATATTTGATGCCTTTTAATATATAAACTCAATGAAAATAAGTAAAAGAGATTAATTTTAAAAGAAACATTAAAACTAAATATATGTTTTAAACCATTTGGGACCCAAAATTTTTTTTAGAAAAATATTTTACAAGAAGGATCTAGGAAGTTGAAAAATGTGAATAATATCTTTAAGGATAGTTATGTTAAGTTGTAAAATAACAATTTTAACAATAAATCACTCTAAAGGATGTTAAGACCATATTTTATATGAAAAGAACTTGAAAAATTGAAATATATCAAGGGTGGAAAATTTTTTAAAGGATTTAGGGGTTAAACATGCATAAAATATTAGGCTTTCTTTACAATAAGTGAAAATAAAACTAGAATGGGTTTTTTTTTAAAGCGGATTGCAATACTCTCATTTTTCACGATTGAAAATTTTTACTTTGTTAAAGTATTTGCAGAAGTGAAATATAAATTTAGGAACTAAAAATAATTTTTTTAAAAATACATTACAAGAAAGAGCTAAGAGGTGAATAGACATGAATAATATTTTAAAGGAAATTTGTGTTTAACTGCAAAATAATAATTTTAAGAAATCACTTTGAATGATTTGAAGACTGTATTTTATATAAAAAGAACTTGTCAAATCCACATGTATAAAATGTAGAATATTTGAGAAAGGATTTTGGGGCTAAACTTACATAAATTATTAGGGTTTTTTTTCTTTTTAAACAAGTAAAAAATGATGTTTTTTAGAACAGGGTGTTGCATCCCCATTTTTCATGGCCATTTTTTTTGTTAAAGAATTTGTAGAAGAGAAATATGAAAAAGAGGGTATTGTGACTACACCTAACAGAAGATAGATACTCTGCTATTTGTCGCATACTAGATATAAGCTAAGTATCCAAAAACTACAATACAAAAATAAAATAGAATGCGTGAAATAATTGCAAAAAATGTAGACAAGTTTTAATGTATACAATCTAAGGCTAAACCAAGCCCTCAAGAACATGAATGTAAATAAATATAAAGGAATAAATAAACATCTAGAGAAATAAAAATATAAGAGATCTTCTTGGTCACAAAGGACCATCAAAAGAGGAGAACCATTGAAAAGACTAATCTCAAGTACCTCGGGCCCAAAGAAAGGGAACAACCATATGTTGGACATCCTTACTAACCTGCACAATGTCTCTTGCTCATGGGATTAAGCAGGTGGCCAAAGAAAAGGTCACATTAGTATATCACATACTGAGTGGACTAAAATTTTTTTAGTGGCTCATGGTAAGCTCATGGTGAAACTATACATAAAATACACATCCTCATATGTAGTAGGCCACACAACATGGTCATGCTAAGCCATGCATAGGACCGTGCCATTCTAGGAATAAAGATATATACATCATTCCAAGGAGAACACAGACAATATAAGTAACACATGTACCATACTTTAGTCAAGATTATAAGAAGGGTATGTAGATAATAAGTGTAACAAAAAACAACCCATTTATTATCTTGTTAATGATGTGATCACATAATCAATACTTTTACTTATTTTCAAATAATGATTGATCATAAATATATGTGGCCATAACCATACCATCATGCTTAGGTTACATAGATAATATCAATGAGGGAAAAATCATGCATGGTCACATAATATCATGGTTCACCACAATAATATCATGTCATGGCAAGGTATGTCACACATATAATAATGAAGTTATGACATACGTATAACACTATATGATATTTTATATATGTTGATGATCGAGTATAATTGAAACCTAGCTAAGGAACATACTTTATTATGGTTAGGAAAACATGAAAGGAAAATGCTTACTATATTCTACTTCTTATTTTACATACCACATATGTAAGGAAACTTGGATCACATTGATCATCATACCTTATTATACATTACTTGATCAGTATAACGAGAGACACACAATCAAACATTCAATACCTCAACTCTATGATACGTGGTATAACTTATGCAATGTAAGAATCATCAAATATCATGAAGTAGGTCTTGGAAAGTTATGGGTACATGCGAATATAAGGAGCTCATATGGTCATGGAACACTTAATACATAACACATGATAGCAAATAGAGCATAAAGTATGTATGCAACACTATAGATTTTAAAGGAATACATGTGGAAAGTGAATAAAACTAGGGCAATCAAGAGGAAGGTTATGAATCATACTTAGAATTAAAATTGATTTTTATCTTCTATTAAAGTGATCACAAAATTCCATTTATTTAATATTTGAGCAATGGGTTGGAATATCTCGCATAGTATCTCAATACCTATGGAAGCCATCCTAAAACTGAGGACATATGTCCAACCAAAGCCAAATGAAATTAGAGGACATAAAGTCCATTCAAAGCCAAATACACTCACCTAAGTAATCAGAACGTTCAATATTGACATCCTCTAGTACATCATCAATGTCTAGAGTAGAAATAGTATATAGGACCTCTCGAATCTTTAACTAAATGCAAATGATAATAAGAAACACCCAAAGGAAAACTGACCTTTGATAATTAATTGAAGATCAAATAATCTAGACCCACCATAATGCTCGCTTATCTTTAATGATTAATTAGTGCATTATTATTATTATTATTATTATTATTATTATTATTATTATTATCATCATCATTATCATTATTATTTTAAAAGCATTCTTACATATAACAGGTTAAGTATACAATTTCACTAAACCATGCAACGATGATGTCTCATATAATCCATAACTTCTTTATAGGTCACTTAGGGCATTAGCATCCAAGCTTAGCCAAATCTTCTTTATATGTGTTTTACGATAAACGTAAGCCTAATATAGAGAAAGAGAGATTTGGAAAACTATACTCTAACACCAAATAGAATAAACACTCCCCATAATCAATCACAGTAAAAGCATTAATCAACAATAACCTACAAAATAAGGTAATATCTACTTGTGGGAATGAGCAGCATCCATGAAAATGATGGTCAATACTAGTGTATTGAGTAAGGTAAAAATAAACATTAATAATAGGGGGCGTACATAACATGCAATATTCATGTGACAAGACGATACTATACATGCATAAATGCTCATGACATGAGATGATCCTATAAAATACAGATTAAAGTTAAAACTTAGGTTATCACACAATTCTATTTATTTAATCTTGTGATTTTATGGATCCCACTATTCTTGTTACAACTTCTAGAATATAACACTCCTATACACTATTCTCATTGGTGTGGTCGTAGTTGTCCTGTAATTTAAACCTTCTTATTGTCAATTATAGTAGTGGTAAATAAGGGTACCGTTCTAGGTCAGGGAGTGAGAGGGTTCACCTAGATTTAGATATCACAAATAATAAAATAAAAGAATCTAAATCACACAAAAAAATAATAAAAATAAAATTATGGGGGTTAAAAATGGAAAATAATAAAAATAAAATAAAATAAGAAAAAAAATTGGGTGATTACCAGTATAACGAATGTACTAGGGAAGTCGAAATCTACTACTAGACTAAGTCAAAATGTAACTATAATTTCTAAGCCATATTTTAATCAAAATGAATATATTAATCAAGTTACAAGTAAAAAGTAGGTCTATACACCTTATATTACTTTCCTAAAATAATCAGTATGACAAAGCACCAATATTAAATCCAATTAAATTTTAGTAGTATAGTTACAAAAAACGACTCCTATATTTAACTAGATTTAAAGCATTAAGCATAATTGGAAGGATGTTAGTCTAAGTACCAAAACTAGTACCTCAAGAGTGTCAAGTTGTATTCCTCTCCTTTGATCCACACGTATCTAAATGTTACATTATTCAGGTTAAAATTACAAAAGTATTAGGTAAGTTATTGTCTAACCTAACTATAATGTATATATATGAATTCTAGCATGTTCTTATAGCCACCTAGTAAGTATATAATTCTATATGTTGTCACTATGAGGAATCCAAAAAGAGGCATGCACTTTATAAATTATACTCAACAGGATCACACATATAAATTATAACAATTAAATTAGAGTCAAAGGATAATCTCTTAAAACAAAGAAAATTAATATTATATCTCAAACCATAGTAGAAATTATTTAACCAGACATAATAAATAAATAAATTACACAAGAATATACATTAAAAATAGAGAAAAAAATAACCAAAAATAAATATAGATGAAAATTTTAACAATTTAATCGAATGAAAATTTGATTATTACCATCCAAAATAAATTTATCCTAGTTTAATCTATTTTTCTCTCTCTTTAGCGCACCTTCTCACTCTACCCTCGTATTCCTTCTCTCTTTTCTCCCTCTTGTGTCTACTCTCTCTTCTATCCATCCTTATCCATGTCTTTTGTGCATACCTCTGTTCTTGTTGCTTTTTCTCATTTTGTATGCCACGTTGTGTCCTACCTTCTCCTCTACTCGCCTCTATTTCTTCTCTCTCTCTCTCCACTTCTCCTTTTGCACCATTCTCTCTCTCCTATGTTGTCGTTCCTTTTTTATTCTCTCTTATTTCTCTCCTTTTCTTCTTTATGCACCTTGCCCCCCCTCATCAAAGCTCCTTCCTTTTTCTTGGTCTGCTTTAAGTCTTTCTTATCTTCTTCTAAGTCTATTGTGCTATCTAATTTCTTTTCTCTTTTTTTCGACCTCACTCAGCCTCTTGTTTGCTTTCTTTCATGATAGGCTTTTGAGCCTTTATTTTTCTTTTTCTGGTCTTGCGCCTTCCTCGTGCCAGGCCGCGACCTTTAAGCTTTTGTTTCTTTTCTTTTCTTTTCTTTTCTAATTCTACCTATAAAATAAAATTAATAAATAAACTCATAACTTAAGTATATCCATTTTTTGAAATTTTATCTCAAATAGTTAAATATATGATGTTATTATCACTTAAGTACAAAAATATTATTATCCTCCTAGATTTTTCAAATAAAAGACCAAGAGCTAAGAATAAAATGGTATAACATATGTAAAAATATGCATTCTTTACCACTATTCTTGTCTAGTGAAACTAACATGAACCACTTCATCTTAACTTAGTGATCTTCCACTTTAAATATTAATGTCTTATTAGACCATTTCATTTATTCTCAATAACAATATTCTCACTTAGCAATTGTTATATCTTAATACTTGAATTTGTATTGGCACTTGTTTATTCTATAAATACTTATAATTATTCCCATGTTGATTAAAAGAATGATACAAAATATTTGGAATGATTAAAAAAGACACATAGATCACCTCCAAAGAAAATTTAGAACACTTTGAAAGTGGAAAGACTAAACCGCCATATAAGATCCTAATTCACAATTATACCATAACGGCATCCATAAGACAAACTAAGACACTAAATTCAGCACACCATCCTAATAAATCATTAAAAACAACATGTCCAAAAATTAGGACTTTTCGCACATAAAATATCAATGTTACCTTTAGGATTACTACTTCTAATTTAAGCCATTATCACATAAAATTATCGCTTGCGATTTTTATAGCTAGCCCAGATTGAAAATGTATCACACTTAGCATATTCAAACCCAAATAACACTTATACAACCTCCATTTCTAGAATAAATTCCAAAATGACCAAACACCATTATCTCACTGAAATACCTCGATTTTACGTAAATCACAACTTGAACCATACTTAACCAACACCCAAAATATTATACATCAAAATTTATGTAGAGACCCTAATGATTAAAATTTCAACTTATACCCTACAAAACCTTATAATTTGACCAAAATGCCCTTAATTTGATTTATCCCCAAACTCACACAATTTCCAATAATTTTTTAACTTTAGTAGATTCATACAATATCTTTCAAACATTCTTAGACACCCAACTTAAGTAAATAAAATCTTAATTAAAGCATCCCAAATCCAACAACATGGTCATATGACCAAATCAATAAAAATTCCCAAATAAATCCAAACAAGCCTAAACATGATATTCCTTAAAGATGCTTTGACTCAAGAAAATTAACACTTCATAACAACCTTATGAAAAATAGTTACAATAAGAATATTGCCATAATATGCAAAGTCATTCTTTAATAACATAATTATTCTATCAAGATACCTAAAACAAACACACATAGCAATAATATTCCCTAAACTAAAGAAGCCTATCATTACCATAATCTACACCAATCTCTTAGCAACAACTAGTTCTAATCACCTCCTTCTACAACTTCATCCCTAACAAGATAACAAAAGGATTAGAAAAAGATAAAATTAGTGAAGGAAAATTTTAAATGAAAGGAGAAGGGAAATGGGTTAGCAAGAACAGAAAAAATACCAGCTACGTGGGGTTGAGTGTTGTTGTGTGAGGTATGAACACACAAGGGAAGAGGTATCATGCAGTGGTGGCACTAGTGGAGTAATGGTTGTGTGAAGATCCAATGCATTTAAAGGGTTAAAACATGAAAAAATCACATAAATAAGGATGGGATGCATTAATGGCACATGTTAGAGGGGAAGATTTGTGTGGTCTTGTGGCGGAAGTGGGGAAAGTAGTGTGGGGTTTAGATAATGAGGATGGTTGGATTGCATGGGAGCTTGGCAAGAGGAATTTGGCAGTTCTATTGGATATGAAAGTGGTGGTTGGTTTTGTTTCAAAGTGGAGCTAATAATGTAGGTGGTGGCAATGTTAGGGGTTCATGATGGGAGCTCATGGTAGCATATGAGGGAGTAGTGTAGATGAGTGTCTAGCAGCATAAAGAATGGATGACGGGTTGGTTGGGTTGCGTAAGGGTTTTGTGCTAATGCAGGTGGTTGTGTGAACTATTGTTGAATATGGCATTTTGAGGAGATGGTTATGTGAATGAATAATTTTACAAAAGGGGTTATTAATGTAAGAGTGAGATGTAACAATATTGGCCTTGTGTGTAGGCTGAAGTTGGGGGTTAAAGCTTATGTGGGGTTGCTATAAATGAAGGCACAACACGTAGAGATAAATGGGAAATTATAAAGGAGAAGAAAGGGTAGTTGGGGTTTAATTTGGTATAAGAGGAAAATAAAAGGAGCAAAGGTCGGGTTAAAGATTAATAGAAAAGGGGAGTGGAGGAGGGAGTTAATTGGTGTAGTATTATGAAATGAAAATGGAATAAGGAAGAATGTTAAGGGAGGTATGGCATGGTCAAGGGATTACAAAAAGTGTCATAAGATCGGAATGGGGTTGAGGAGTGAGTGTTTGTTACTTAAATAAAAAAGTGACGTGAGAGGTTGAGTGTGGTTAGGTAAAATTAGGGTTAACCAACAAGAGAAATAAATTAAAATTTAATTAACAAGGGGAGAGGTTAATATAAGATAATTAAACCTAGGTTAAAGGTTAGTAAAGGGTTAAAGAATAGAAACTAGATAATTAAGGTTAGTAAAAATTTGGGTTCTTACATGTATGTTGATTTTGAGATGTAAAACACACTTCAATTCCATTTCAAGCATCGACTATATGCAAGCACATAACTCAACAAATCTAAATCATAACTATCACATAGTTGATACCTAATCATGGTTGCAATTTCATTAAACATACAAAGATGAGTTCATGCTTCACCCAACTTTTCATGATGAAAGTCTTAATACATGCTTTCTAAAACAATATAGTTCTAAAAATGAATTTTACAACATGTTCACATGTCATAATAGCTAGAAGTTATCATCCTTGCATGGGGCATTCACAAAAGCCATAGAATTCTTAAGGCATAGCCTCAAACATGCATAGAAAACCCCATTCCCAAGCTTTTGTACCTCAAATTACATACTCTCACCAAGATATACTCCCTACACTTGCAATATCTGACAATCTTCTTGAACCTCATGCAAACATGCATAAAACCAAATATGTCCAGGGTACATATTTAAACCATACAACACTCAAAAGGTCACATGTTATATCTAAACACTAACATAGAGATTCCTCACAAATAAGCTTTCATGCTTACATCTATTTGCACATTAAACCTAGGTTAAAGGTTAGGAAGTGATTTCAGCCTCTAGTTTAAACTTGATTTTAACCATGATGAAATCAAAATTTGGGCATATCATTAGAAATTAAAGTTGAATATCTTATTTTTATCTTTATATAGAATTTTAAATAGCATAAATCCAAATATAAATATAAAACCTAAGAACAAAATAACTTAAGCTATCAAAATTCATACAAAACTCAATTTTAAACCCAAAAATAATTTAACACGCATGAGATTATTATAAGTTAAGTGATTAATTAATATATAATATAAATAACCTCACAAGTTATTCAAATAATTAACCAAAATCTTAAATTAAAAAGGTATGAAATAGTTAAAATATGTGTTCATTAACACTCCTACACTTGTCCGAAAACAATACTAAACTTTAACCAAAAGAAAGAAAACAATATAAAACTAATTAGCTACTTTCATAGGAATCACGATTACACTTAACAAGTATAACAAATCATTTAAAAACCTAGATCACCCTTAGACAACAAGTAAGGTCTCAGAGGGTTTCATATATGATATACCCATAAAATCACCACAAAAAAAAAACTTCTAATTCTCTTAACTAACATTGTCTCCGAATTTTTCATAACACCAAGATTAGTACTCAACCATTATTCAACATTAAAAAATCTAAATATCTGAATGGTTAATTTTAACATATGGTTCATATGATTGCACTTAACATGTGTAACAAAGCATTTAAACACTAAGGTCACCCCTAGAGAACAAGGTCTTAGGAGGGTTTCATATATGATATACCCATAAAATCAAACCAAAAAAAATCTAATTCTCTTAACTAATGTTGTCTCAAAATTTTTTACTTTCATAACACCAAAATTAGTACTCAACCAAGATTCAACATCAAAAAATTTAAATGTCTAAAAGGTTAATTTCAACATATAGTTCACACATAAACATAACAGACATGGACTAAACAATAATAATAGCTAAAAATTCAACCACGCCTTAGTCACATTAAGATTCATCCTTATAAAGGTAGATCATCCTCTCTCTCTCTCTCTCTCTCTCTCTCTCTCTCTCTCTCTCTCTCTCTCTCTCTCTCTCTCTCTCTCTCTCACACACACACACACACACACACACACACAAGGATGGTAATTTTCTCCACGGGTTCAGTGCCCCGTCGAGGATTCTCCGTTCAAGTTTAGGAGAGAGAATTTGGGAATTAAGTTCAGTGATTCTTAACGGAAATTTTTTCAGGGACGGCTTTGGGATCTCAATCTCGAACCTACCCCGAATAATTTTTTTATATATATTTTTATATTTTTTATATAATTATATATATATATATATATATATATATATTATAGAATATAAATTAAAAGTATAATATTAAAAAAAAGGGATTGAAGATCGATGATGGGATCGGGGATCCGGTATAGAGTCGGATTTTGGGGATTGAGTCGAGTTTCAAGGTCGGAGAATAAATCGGTAATGGAAAATAGATTAAGGATTGAGTAAGTATAAGGATTTGATTCCACGGGATCAAGTCGTGGAATTCCAGAATAATAATAAAAAAATGGAAGATCAGGTTGGGCTCGGAAATTATTTTTCTTATCGAGTTCAAGGATGGGAATGAGGTCCCTATCCCGCCCTGCTGCCATCCCTACTCACACACACACACATTCATGGCTATATATGTACATAAACACTCATATATGTAAAGATAATATGATAAAAATGATAACTTGCGCATATAAACAAGGAAGACATGCATTCTCGTGGGTAAAGACCTCATGAAATATATCAAATACCTATCGAATAGACCAAACTATATGCTTGAATTATATGATTAATCTCCAAAATATTAAAGTTGTTCATCTCAAGAATCAAATAAGATTTCAGATGGGTTGTAATAAGGTTAGGTCTAAAGGATTAATGAAGAAAAAGGAAAGAGAGATTCAACAAAATATTAGAAAATCTAATAGAATTGTGATGGTGTGTAGAAATATTTTGCTAGCTCAAACCTCTAAAGTCATCTTCATATGACATAACATAGCATCACATAGACAAAATATCTTTATATTGAGCCTATACAAAACATATGAAAGAAGACAAGCTAATTTTTCTTTTTCATTTTTTCCACTAGAGCCATGTTTTACTAAGTTAGGCACATTTTATACTCAATTCTACCGGACACCGAGATATAGTTGTCACACAATCCACCCCTTGTTTTTCATATACAACCTTATTCATACACACTTATTCTTTTGGATGTTCTTCTACACTATCTTCACACACCCACATACATACATATATATCATAAATAAATAAATAAATAAAAATCATTAGATTCTAGAACAAAGATTGAGATTAGGAATAATATCACTTATCACAAGAATAAGGATCAATGTAAAAGGCTCAAAGAGGATTAACTAAAAGGCACACATTTTATGTATACAAAAATAGGTCAATGTAAATGTGGATATTAGAGAGAACAATTTTTTTATTTATTTATTTTTTTGAATAAAACTGACATTTCTGAGAACTTCGGGCGGATTTCACGATTATGCACTTTTATTGCCCGTTCTATATTTCATTATTCGTACAATTGATGGATCCCGCTAAATAAATTATGAGGTTCTAAGTTGCAATACAAAATAAAGTAGGATTCAAGCCGATGGCGATAATCACTTATAGAGAGGGCAACAAAATCTATTTATACTAAAAGTAAAGGGAACACATTATAAATATGTATTTAAAAGAAGTCTTTGATGTACCCCGACCTCACATCTCAAAATACACTAACCAAAAAAAAAAATCATTACATTAACACCCATGCGTCCCCAGGGGTTTGGATAGCTCGTCGTTCGAGAGCAAAGTGGAATGCCCCTAAGATTCCAAGTTCAATTCTCCCTTGACGCAAACTTTTGTGTTTGGGGGTTATGCTCCATGTGCATGAACAATGGATTAACTATTGTGTGTCCAGACGAGAGCAGAGATTAATAGGAATGCTAAGCACCTCTAACTTCTGGGTTTTCCCACAAAGAAAAACAAAACCTTGCATCATCCTTTCCGCATTAATTCACAACATCCTGTGTTCCACCGAGCACAGTCCAGCTTCAAGGTCAGCAATCTGCATTATTTCCCTCTGCAGCCACCATTTATGAAAAAGCGAGCTTCGTTCAGTTTTCTCCGCGGTTTGGTTTCAAAATAACTGGTTAAAGTGCGACAAAGATGCTAAATGTTAAAAGGTACTCCATTCTGATACACTTCACAAAAATCAAGGAAAAAAAAAGGACCACATTATTGAAATAAAAGGCAGAAGCGCTACTAAAGAGATCTTGTCTAGGTAGTTAGGAACGGGATCCGTATACTTTTAGGTCATAGATTTGTATGCCTCCTCTCATGAAGTATGCAATTATATTGGCTTATTCTGTCAGGATTGCATGCTTTCTGTACGAGCCTTCAAAGGCCACATGAACAAATAAATGAAGCCTTTTCGGATGCCAATTTCACAGACGCAGTCCTCAAGGCTATTTGCATTGAAGATCATTCAAGCAGCTTGTTAAGGGTATATTATGCTTCGATGTTATGTCAACACTAAACACATTAGATTGCAACTTCCAACCGAACATGTTAAGGCAGTTTTTCAGATATCCGGTAATAAAAATTAAACCATGAGAAGAACATTTTGTGAAACACACATCGAACCAATTACCTGAATTATTTTAGTGATTGGACCAGCAGTCTTCTGAAGGGATAAACAAAGGGAAAAAATGAGAACCTAATTTAAGCAGCAAAATGCAGAATTGAAGGTCATCTGAGATTAATCGCAAGCTCACATGCCTTTAACAGTTTCTTCTCCCATGACAACTCTTTCCATGATTTTGATTCCAATGATTTCCACAAGCTTGGTGCTTGAATTGTCTCCACGTGCTGCACTAATCTCAGACTACCTGAGATGAAGTACTACATGAGTTGATGGTGACAAAAAGCTTCTGAACCATGAAAAAAGAGAGAAATATACATCTAAATCAATATTATGTCTGCAGGGTCTTCTTGCAAATAATCCAGGATACTGAATTCCATTGATAATAAACAAAACTCACAAATACATCATTTTGAAGCAGATTAAATAAGTAAATAAAAAATTGGAAGAAATAGAAATAATCAAAGATATCTGTAATAACCCATTCTTAAGTAACCCTATTTATATTCTTGGTATTTTGAGTGTATTTACTTACAAAAATTATTGTAGGATATTCTATGTTAGATGTTTTATTACTATGTATAATAACACGGGACATTAAGAAATAAATTAATTGCAATTAAAAAATTGATAGAAATTAGAATTTGTGGAGTGGCGGTCGACCGGTAGTCATCCAATACCAATGTATTCGTCTAGGGTTCCGGTGGTTGAACATAGCTGGGCAAATATTTTTGTTTTGTTATTTTTTTTTAGCTCCTATGTGATTCTCATGTCTAATATTTTTATATACATGGGTTCTTAACTTCATTTGATGCCTTCCTGTAAAGTTTGATATTTTTAGAATCTTTTTTGGTATTTTCCCTATTTTTTCTGTATTTATTGATCTTTCCTAGATTAAAAATAATATAAAATTGGAAAAAAAAATATATTGTTGAGCCATAAAAATCTTCCCTTGACATTCCTTAATCAAATTATGATTTATTTAATACTTTTTGTACCCATTTGAGGCTATTCTTGATTTTATTCTTTACCTACACTAGCTAGTTTATATCATTTGTGTCTTTCTTGAACTCAAAACCCTTTTCTCTCTCTTCCCCTCACCTTACCTCTGACAACAGACCATCCCCCTGCCCCTTTAAGGTTGTCAACCATCACCACCACCCTCCCCTTTACTTGATTGTTTGGTTTATCATAGTTTCTTTCAACCACTTTACACTCTACCCTATCACACACTTTGTTGTCATTTTCATTCAAGTGTATAGCAACTCAATCCCCCCTTTTGTGGTCAATTGATTGTCGAACCCCAGCCCCTTCCCTTATGCTATTTGTTTGCTTGATTTTCATAAGTCTTGCAACACTTAGCATTATCTTATTTTTTCTCCCACCTCTCCCCTCCTTCATTGTTAGTTTTGCAGTTATTCTTCAACCCTTTTTTTTTCTTTTTTGGCAGCCCAAAACTGAGAGCCCTCTCTTTCTCTTTTCCTTCTTAATTTATTTATTTCCTTCTATAATTTTTCTTAGCTAATCTCTTTTTATTTTTAATTAAGTAAAAGATGTTAGATTTGTGGGTTGTTTTTTAAGGTTCTCACCTTCGTTGATCCTTTTTCTTCTCCTCTTGACGATTTTGTTGTTATTTTATGTGTGGCTATAGTCATATGTTTCCTTGTATGAATTTTTATAGCATTAAAGATTCTCTAGGAGTTAATCATTTTTCGAGATTCTTTCCCTTTTTGCTTGATATTAGATGTAAGTAAATTCAACTCCTCTTAAGATAGTAGAATAATGTGATGCATATGAGATCCAACTTGGGTCTCGCTAGGAGTTGGTGTTCTAAAACTTTAAAACAACCGAAAATGCAAGAAGGAAATGGGGAAGATTTGAGAGGATAAAAATTATTTCTCGATAACCTCTTGAATCGATACTTGCAAGAACCACCTAATGTATAAACTCTTAAGATAAATCTTATAAAATTTTTGCAAGATCTTCAAACTCTTACACCTAGAGAATGAAGGAGAACGGTCTCAGTTTTGAGAGAAAATAATGCAGCTAAAGGTTGAGTTTTCTTTCCTTGCATTCTATCCTTAACACTTTACAGGAAAAAAAATAATATAAAAGTCTAGGATTAAAGGTTACAACTTAGCCAACTAATACATGTCTTTAGAGCTAAAATAAAATAGAAAATCTACCTAAGTTCTAGCCCATGAGTTTCGGTCATGGGGGTGGAAATTTAGAGCAGATTTTGACTTTCCCTCACCCATTAGCACATGTGCTACCCATACAATTAAATATCGGTCCCGATACGCAATATCGGCCGATATTTATCGGATTTTGGGTCAGCCGAAACGCGAAATTGGCGATATGCGACGGATTTAGAATTTTACATATTTATCGGCGATATATCAGTTATCGACCGATATTTGCCGATATTCTACCGATATTTATCAATATTTGTCGATATTTACTAGTATTTGCTAATATTTATTGTGAAAAAAGAATAAAAAATCACGCCACGACAACCGCGGCATATAAAATATCGCTCGCGACACCGCGACCGCGATTTTATTGCTTGGTGCTACCACATATAACAGCCATAGTACTCAAAAGGAAAGAGACAAAGGTCATTATAATCTTATAAGTAACAAAAAGAAATAAGGAATGTCTTCTAGCCTTCCTTATTCTTTCCCAAATCTTCATTGTTCTTCCTAAGTGCTGAAAATGACTTGACATTCAACTTGAGAGGGACTTGTGGCTGTTTTGTGTGGCTTCCCATGGTGCAGAATGGGCTGCGTTTTTTGGAGATTATTCGGGCTAAAATATTGAGAGAAAATGGGGAAAAAGATGGGAAAAAACTTGAGAAAAAATGTAGCTTTATGTGCCCTCTTTTGGGTGTGTTGTGGACGGTACCAAACGGGGGTTGAAAAGGTTTGCATGGCTAGGTTTTGTTGAGTGATTAATTTGTCCAAGTAAGGAAAGTTTTATGGCTCTCAAACATAAAAAAAAATTAATGATGAGGTTGTGATCATCAAATGAGGATGCCCCTACATCAATATGTGTGTGAACAACTTAGGCTTCTAAGGATTAATATCATGCTAGATTTTAATTATCACAAGTTCTGTGAGTTTAGTGCAAGAATGTGTAAAAGTATTAACTATAACACTTTATGTGTAATTTATACATTCTAAAATATTGCATGGAAGCATGATATCTTTCATTATCATGTATGTAGTTATTGAAATTAAGTATGCAGCTGTTGTACATATGATAATAGGTAAAAAGCAAGCTAGTTTTGTTGATATTTTATTGATATTTTATGTAGGTGGTTTGGCTAGGGCACTTTTGTCCTTCCAAGCCATTTCCATACCATGTCATGTATTCCATTGAATTTATTGCAAGTTTTACTTAGATTTTGATATATCATATGCTAGCATTTGAGCATCTTTAGGGTTAGCTTCACATGATTTAATATACGTATGCTCTAGAGGCAGATATGTCAATTTACTTGTGCCGTGCTTCATTTTTATCAATACATGTTATATTTTATTATATATGTTAAACAAGAAATTTATGGTATGTTAGACGTGCATATTTAGGATTGTATGTGCTTAATTCATATGTAGGGGCAAAATAGTCTTTTTTGTAATTTATAGATTTTTTAGAATTATGAATTACATGTTAGTGTGCTATTTTTAAGGACTTTTAGGCTTTTTGTGAGATAGTTGTATCATATTATGTTTGAGATTATTATGTTTAGAGTAATTAGGGTTTGAAGGCATTTTGGTCTTTTTGCCTAAAATGTGGCTAGTGTTCAATATTGGTCAAGGTCAACTTTAGTTAGCTTATAGTTGACTCTTGTGATTAGCCTTTAAATACTTGAAAATAATTGATTCAGAAAGAATTGAATTGAACTGAAGTGAATTGGATAATTATTCGGCTTATGACTTGATATGCAAACCTAAGCTTAGATGGTTTTAATTGATATTGGATTTGTTGTAGTGACCCTTGGGGTCCCGGATAGTTTGGCTTATATATCCTTGAAATAATAATATTAATATTGAATAAACTGCAGATCATTTAAATGGAAGGAATCCCCTTTGGAAAGGGATCTTGGGTCTCAAAATAGGCCCCCGAATGTATAGTTGGACCTTTGGGTCAAAGGGCTTATTTTTTTGTCATAAGGATTCACAAACTCTATACAGGGTATGAGTACTTAAGGATTTGAGTGCTGAGGTTGTGTACATATGGCTTTATTGACTTAATTGACTTGTTGTCTTGGAGGTTAATTAATTAATATGTCTACTCATCCCTAGTGTCAATGCCTTGGATTATAGAATTGTAATCCTCTAAAGATTTGAAACCAATTTTGCTTGCCAATTAAATTAGAAAATCACCATGTTACCTCTTGAATAATTAAATTAGGATTAGTTTGATTAGAGTTTGAGATTGAGTTGGCCCCTTGATAGGGCATGGTTGACTTTTATCATTACTTGAGTTGCGAAGCTATGTTTACCCTTAAATGTTGTGATCACCTGTGATTATTATGCCTTTAAGCATAATTCTCGTTATTGTATGATTATATGCAATATGGACATGCTACTTACTACATTTTTAGGTAGCTTTGTTGCAAGATTGATGGCAGCCTGAATTTGCGTTAGAGTGTTTAGGGTTATCCAATGTCTCTTGTTCTAGTAGTAGTTTCACTTTGTTCTTGTTGTTCACTTCTGGATATCAAGTATTGTAAACTCCTTGGTTATAGTATTGAAACCTCCATCTTTCACTCTAATTTGGTTTATTGTTGGTTTTGCCTAAACCTTAGATTAAATACAGACCACACTTGACCTTTGTATTTATGTTGTTTTGTCCCCACACCCAGCATGGGCTGGGTATTGGTTATACCTCTCTCCGTGTTGGATGTGGCAGCAACACCCAATATTAATTGATTATGTTAAAACGAAATTTTGAAGTAGGTGTTACAATATCGAATTTTATTTTTACTTCACATAGGAAGCAATGTCATATGTTTTGATTTGCAAGTGATACAATTTTATGGTTCCGACGGGATAAAATAAAGCAACCATAACTACTTAAGAACCAAGCCACAACGCACCCAGAAGGTTGTAGCATGGAAGCATAAAAGACAACTACTATCCATCTATACTATATGGTAGCATGGAAGCATAAAAGACAACTACTATCCATCTATACTATATGGTAGCATGAAAGCCCCCGGTGGGTGGTGAGTATGGCCTTAATATAAAAGCAGCAAAAAGGCTTCAATCTCAAAAGATGAAACTAATAGCCCCTAAGCAATAGGCACAAAAGATATACCAAAAGTGTCTTTCCATTTAATGTACCTAAACAATAATACAACTATACCATGAATCATGTGCATTCCAGAGGTCAAATTCATTCATCTATAGCAGTGCAGTCACATGATGCTCATGCATGTAGAAATGCCCTTGCACTTTCTTAGCAAAACTGATATGTAAACATAAAATTGGTAAAAATTCTGCTGAAATGTAAATGAAACAAGGTATACTAACATTTTCGTATGTACTTCAGCAACATTTTAGGTTTTTGGAAACACTTTATAATGAGTTGTGGTGAAAGGTAAGGATGGTGTTTAATGTTTTCAACAGGTCACATCAGCTAAAATTAACGAATCATTTAGATAGGCAAACAAAGCCATAGTAGAGAAGTGGGTGCAGAAATGCAAGGACAAAGCATAGAAAATTACCAAAAATCAACCTAGAACTCCCCTAAAAAACCATAAAGAACACACATGATTTTATAGCAAACAACAATAGAAACACAAAACACTGAGCTGTGGAGATTTCCCCAGATGGTACGCACTTTTCAGATCCTGAAGAAGTTTCCAAGGAACAAACCTTAGATCTTAGAAGACCTAGGTCTCTCTATTTGGATTTTGAATCAGGTAACAGTCTGGGAGCTAATTGGGTTGGCAGTTCTTTCCACGTGCCTCTTCAAATCACAAATCTGGAGAAGCAAGCTTCGTTTGGGATTAAGGTTCAAGAAGCTTGCCCTAATTCAGAGTTAAATCAGTTCCCTGATTTGGCATTGCGCCCGTCTTACTGCTGGGATGAAGTCACTCATTAATTAGCAGCTTGAGGATTTTCGGTTAGGGAAAAAGTCCAAGTCCTTTCCTTCATTGATTGCCTGATTTGCTTTTTGGATTCCAAAGAAAAAGCTAACCAATTTGAAAATTCCAATGGGAATCAGTTTGAACATGGAGTTCCAGGGGATACCCAACGAAACAAGCCTCTTCTGAGAACTTTGCTTATCTGTTGGTGCAATTCAAACAAGTCAGATGTGAGTATATTCCACCCTCTAATTATGCTGTCTTTATTCCTGATGATGAAATCGACTCCGTTGCTTCTTCTTGAGGCCCTTGCTTATTAGCAAGATTGGTGGGACTGCTGCGGATAAATCACTTGTGAATTCTGACAGGAAAGCAATTAAAGTTTCGTTTAAATACATCTTGCACAGTTCTGGTTGGCTAGTGTTCCCATTTAAAGATGAAGATGACAAGAATGCTGCTTCACTAGGTGGCCCTTGTACTGTGAAGAATAAGGCCCTGGTTTTGAGAGAAATCCCTCAGTTCTTTTCGTCTGCAGTTGAGGGACTTACCAAAATCCCAGTATGGGTAAGAGTGAAAAAACCTCCCTATAGAATTGTGGAATTCTCAAGCTGTTAGTAGAATTGATTCTTATGGGGGAAAGCCCTTGAAAGTTGATTATTTTACCTCTCATAAACTGAAAATAGAACATGAGAGAGTTTTGATCGAGGTTGATTTGTTCAAGAAGCTTCCCCGCTGGATTGAAATTAATAACAACAGAGGGAAATTTACTCAATGTGTTGAATATGAAGAGTTCCCGTTATTTAGTCATAAATGCGGTTCAGTGGCACATTCTGCTTCAGAATGTGAGAACTTGCAGAAAATTAATGACATTGATTCGGTTGTGAACCATATTTGGGTTATGAAACCCCCTGCTGCTTCTAAGAACAAGCCTGGGGGAAACTCCAGTGAGTGAAAGCTCCTGCTGGCCCTGTTACTGAAGGTCGTTTACCTTCAAAAATCAATATTCCGGATGCAGGGGCAGAACAGCCAGATATTGGTAACGAAAGGAACTCAAGGCCAGGTTGTCATGCTGGAACTTCTTCTCAGGAGCCTAGTCAGTCCGTTCCTTTGGTGGATGTTGTTCCGGACACCCAACCTTTGATTTCCTCAGGTTTGGCTAAAAAGGAAATTGAAAGGCACCTCAAATGACTCTGATGTTACTCTACCTGCCAATCAACTGCATTTTGAAACTCGAGGCCTCAAAATATCTGTAGTTGACCAGCCTGAGTCATCGTTGAGACATTCATATTCTCAGCACCCTGGTGGTAATTCTAAGAAGGCAATGATGCAGATGAGGACTGGGTCCTGGTTACATCCAAACTTTCAAAAAAGAAGCAAGCTGCTTCTAGTAAGAAGAGTACTCAATGCAATCCCTTGTTGAAACATGTTAGAAGACCTGTTTCTTCTAAATTTTTATGAAATTCCTCTTGTGGAATGTTAGGGGATTAGTCTTGCCCCTGAAATAAGAATCTGTGACTAGAATGATTAAGGATCGGTCTTGTTCCTTGATTAGCATTTTGGAATCTAAATTGGATGAGGGGAAACTCCAAAAAATGAAGCAGATATTTTTGAAAGGGTGGCATCACTTTGACAACTTTATAAATCATAGTATTATTGTGGGATCCCAACCTGGTTAACTTTCAGTTGCTGGAAGTTTCTCCACAGACTATTACAGGTTTGGTTAAAGACATGAAATCTAATTATAGCTCTTGTGTTACAGTTGTCTAAGGTCTTTATTGTATTTCTGATTGGAGGCCTCCTTGGAATAATCTGTTTGAGATTTCTCATTCAATGACCTATCCCTGAATTGTATGTGGGGATTTCAATTGCCCCCTTAATGCCATGGATAGGGAAGGCATTTGGCCTGTGTCAGACTATGAAGCAGCAGACTGTAAGGAATGTTGCTTGTTGTCTCAACTCTCAAATGTACCCTTTGATGGCTGTTTCTATAGATTTTTGTCTAAGAGTGTTAAATGCAACCTGGACAGAGTTATTAAGAATTCCCAGGGCTTTGCAGCTGAATTCTCTGTTCAGGCTTCCTTTCTTGCCCCAGGCTCTGTTTCTGACCATTCCCCTTGTGTTATTAAAGTTGGTGATTCAGTTAAGAGGATAAAGTCTTTCCAGTATTTTAACATGTGGTGTTTACAGCCTTGTTTTTCTGATATTGTAACTTTGTAAGTGCTACTTGGCAGTTTGAGGATTTGGGGCCAAAGCAGTTTGTTTTATGCAAGAAATTAAGCTCTCTAAAGCCTATGCTTAAGCATATTAATAAGCAGCATTTTTCGCATATTGTCTCTTGGGCTGACCATGTTGAAGCCTGTTTGAAAGCTGCTCAGGATCAAGTCTTGGCTGCTCATTCAAATGTTAGCTTGGACTCACTGGTGGAGTTGAGAAAGAAGGCTAACCTCCTGAACAAGGCTGCAGCTAGTTTCATGGCTCAAAAAATAAAAAGCAGTTCCTTTTTCAGGCTGATCCAAATACCAGGTATTTTTATGACATGGTTAGAGCTAAGCAAGCAAAATCATCTACAATCAAGATTCTTAAAAGAGATGGCAGCTGGACTTGCACTGATTGAGAAATGGAGGAGGAATTTTTGGTGTCTTTCCATGACCTGCTGGGAGAGGCCTCAGTCTGTCAGCCAATTGATGTTCAGATATTGAATGCAGGCCCGGTTCTTATAGATGAGCTTAAAGAGAGTTTTCTTGTTCCTGTGACCAGTGAGGAGATCAAAGTTTGTTTTCTCTGGACAATAAATCTCATGGACCAGATGGGTTTTCTACGAAATTTTTCATGGAGGTTTGGGACAATGTTGGGCCAGATTTTTTTGAATCAGTCCACAAACTTTTCAGAAATGGGACTCTTGAAACAGCTGAATCACAACATCACTTGCTCTGATCCCTAAGGTGCCACAAGCCTCTTAGGTAGTAGATTTCCGACCTATTTCTAAGCTGCTTGCTGCTAAAATTTTCTCAGTTTTGGAACAAGTTATCAGTCATGCACAATGTGCACTCGTTAAAGATCCATTGAGGAATGAGAACATCCTTTGGTGCAAGAGTTGCTTAAGGATTACTCTAGGAAAAGGACTGCCCCTAAATGCCTCATTAAGATTGATATCAAAAAGGCCTATGACTCTGTCTTGGTCCTTTTTGAGGGCAATTCTCTCTGGTTTTAATTTTCCAGATACTTTTATTTCCTTGGTGATGGAGTGTGTTTTTACTTGCTCTTTTTCCTTGTAGCTAAATGGAAACATGTTTGGATTTTTTACCCTATCTCTTTGTCCTGCGCATGAAGTACTTTAGTAGGCTCTTGAAGAGTTATACTGCTAGGAAGGGTTTCTCCTTTCACTCGAAAAGCAAGGAGTTTGGGATTTTACATCTTCTTTCGCAGATGAATTGGTTCTCTTCAGAAGGGGCAACCTTCCTTCTATCTGTACTCTTCTGGGGGCACTTAGCTCCTTTAGTGGAGTGTCATGTTTGGTTGTCAATCCTCTCAGGTCTCAAATTTTTCTAGCTGGTGTTTTGGATGAGTTAAGGCAAGATATTTTAGCCTTGGCTGGTATGACTCCTGGGTCTTTTCCGTTCAGATACTTGGGTGTCCCTATGAACCCAAGTAGATTAAGACCTACTGATTATGAATTGTTCCATTGATCAGTTGAATTCTTGGAATGCTAAACCTCTCTCATTTGCTAGGAGCTTTGGATTGTTGAATTTGATTGTTCAGGGTGTTGTGGGCTTTTGAATAGGCATTTTCCCATTACCTAAGGTGATTTTCAACAGAATTTATAGGCTATATTGTGGCTTTGTCTGGCAAACAAAACAACCATGTGTTGCTTGGAAGACTCTTTGTTTGACAAATAAAGGAGGCCTGGGGCTGAAAGAGTTATTTGCATGGAATTCTGCTTTTCTTTGCAAATATCTATAGGTGGTTTTTGCAGGGTGAGAAGGAGTCTCTTTGGACTGTTATTATCTCAAAAACAGGTCCTCAAGGACTTCTACCCTGGTCATGATGCTTCTTTTTTTATGAAGAGTTTCTGGAAGTTAAAACAGCGGGTGGTGGCAGCAGCTGGGTTGCAAGAGATCATGTCTTCCCTGTTGTCTTCTTGGAGGACTGCTCACGGTTTCTCTACCCAGGCTAAGTATAACTATTTCAGGCCCAAATCTGCTGTTTGTAGGGAATATTCTGTGGTTTGGAAGGGTTGCCAGACAAAGCAATTTCAGTTCATTTTTTGGCTTAGATTGTTAAAGAAAATGAAGACCAGGGACCAAGGATTGGCTCACGTTTCTGAATAAAAGTTGGTTATTCCCTGTTTGTAATTTGAATTCAGAGTCATTATCATTTATTTTTCAATTCCCCTGTGTTGGTTATTGTTGGAAGGCAATACGAGATTGGCAGGGAATGGCTCTTCCTCCTTGTTCAGCACTGTGCGCAGCTTGAGGAAACATAGGAAGGGCAACAACTTCTTGACTAAAGCATGGATATTTGCTCTTGCTGCTTTGGCTTATCTTATTTGGTGAGCTTGGAATGCTGCTACATTTTATTCTAAGTACTTCGATACTAGAGGCTTGGTTGTACAAATCAAAAAAATATGTATAAAGTGCATTGATTTTTTATGATCCTTTTGTAAACCTCAGTTTCAAGGCCTGATCTTTTTGGTTTGTTGGATTGTTAGGCACTTTGTTTGCTCTTCCCGGTTTGCCTTGCTAGAGCTACCAGTTTGTGGTAAGCTTATCCTTTTTTGGTCTATCTTGGGTATGCCCAGTATATTTGTATGGATCACAGGTCTCTATTAATATAATTTACCCATTTATCTGACAAAGCACTGAGATGGAGACCAAAGTGAATTAAATGCAAGGATCTAGCTTGGAAAATAGTATCAAACTGTAGATTCTAACACATTCTGAGTCTTAACTCATTAACTGGGTACCACCCTCATTACAACAAATCACAATAAACCAAGTCCTGACTGCCTGCTTACTAAGAGTTATGTTATATTTAGGGAATGTTTGGTATGATAGTAATGTGGGTGAAAAAGATATAACATACTTTACATCTTATGTAGTGTGTTGGGGACAAAGTAAAACCCTTCACAGAGAATAGACATAGTGAAATGAATATTTCTCTAAAAAGGTAATCCTCTCCCTCAAATACACAAAACAAAAACACATGGGAATATCTTTTCCATTTCATTGCTACCATATCAAACACACCAATAGGCATACAATTAAACAGCAGTGCCGCAATAGCGTATCGGCGCTATTTAGTTGTTTTTCGATCAAAATTTCACATTTAATCAGCTGATAAACTGATGCATATGCCAATACAAATTGGGTCAAGTTAGGAAGGTGGTTATCAATGGGGGATAACTGAATAAGAAAACAGAGAAGAGGGTGAAGAAAATGAGTTGAATATGATCTTTGGTACCTCCTTAGATCATATACTAACAAGAACCACCTAAGGTTTCAACACTTAGGATAAATCTTGTGAGATTTTAGGATTCAAACTTCAAACTCATGCACTAGAGTTGAAGGTGACTGATTTCTGCTGAGAGAAATAAGATAGCCAAATTCTGAGTTTTTCCCTCATTCAAGTGTGAGCTCAACACTTATAGGAGAGTGTTGGGTCTCATTTAGTTGTAATACAACTCAACAAAAAAAGGACTGGTTTGGTTAACTAATCAAACTAGTTAGTTGTCAAAGAGACTAACTTTAACTAGTTTAATCCTAACCAAAACTAAAGTTGACTTTGTACTAGCTGAAACAAAGAAATCAGAATTGTTTGGGACCTTCCCAATGTCTTACATCTGACTTGGGAGGCTCCTTACAAGTTGATAAGCTAAGCTAAGCTAAAAACATCATTAAAAGTAAAAAGTAAAAGTAGCTTTTATGCTAAAGACTAAAAACATTATTAAAAGCATAAAGCAGAAAGTAACTTTTCTGCTGCAAGCCTAAAGTGCCATCATAGCCTAAGCATAGGTTTCTTTTCTTCCAAAAAAGGCCTGCCCCCTATGATACTTATAGCTGTTGCTGCTGCTAGTGCCCACATCTGCCCAGAAAAGTGATGTTGGGGCTGCTATTGTGGGAGTTGAACTGTAGCCTATCCTTGGCTGGGTAGTGAGCCATTTAAGCCAAAAAAATGAGCCACTAAGGTGCAAAAGGTGGTGGCTGGATTGAAGTTTTGCATGGCTTTCATGGCTTGGGGTTTAGTTAAACTAATTAGTCCAAATGAGGAGGTTTTTATGTCCCCCTAACTTAGAGAAATTAACAACTAAATTAATATCTTGGATAATGGATGCTCCTGCATCATAAACCAACATCACCGATAAATAGGAAAATATCAGCAACAAATCGGCGATTTACTGAAATTTCTAAAATCTACTGAAAAAAGTATGCATGATAATATCTTCTTATTCATTTATTATATATATATTGGATCAAGTTAGTGTTAAATTATAATAAAGTATTACTATTTATTACCTTCATATTTACCACTAAATAACATGTATTTTTTCATTCTAAGGCAAATTTAGGATTATTAAGATAATTTAACATATAATACCTCGCTTAAATACTTCTAATATAATAGAAAATTCTAGTTTATTGAATATGTATATTCAAATGATCAATAAATAATAATCAAAGTATATGATGAAATAAAAATCAAAATTCACGCCATGACGACCGCGACACAAAATTGATTGTTCGCGACGCTCTGATCCAGTGACATAGTAACCGCAAACACGTCCGCAAACACTATTTTATTGTCTGCCTAATATTTCCACTTCTCCATCATTTTATACCAACAACAATTAAGTGATTGTGTTGCTTGGGCATGCACCAGGATCCTAATTTGGGCTGCAAACATCATTAGTGTAAAGAGGAAGCAACAACAAATAAGTTAAACAGGATTGATGAACAGGGCTCAAGCTAAGTAGTTGAAGGAGTCATTCAACCTTAGGTATGCAATCCAATCCACCAAACTAGTGACTTACAGTTACAACTGCCCTACCAAATCAAGATAAGTCACCAACTAATTATAGTTTGAGGGAGTAACTTTCAACTGTTGCACAATTCGTTTGAAAATTATAATATCCCATTTTGCAAAATGCCTGATTTAATCAGAATTTATACTATTTGCAAATAAGTGTATCCTATTTTATATGATTTATTACATCCTTTAAAATTTTGGAAACCATGGGTACATTTTTGAAATATTTTTTTCACATTTTTTTGTTTTTCCTTAAATTTGAGTCCCATTAGAATTCTAAACCAATTTTAATCATCAAACTTCTTTCAAATTGATTTAACTTGATCATATTTGGATTCCTTAACTTTTTCTAAGTCTCCTAAATCATTTCAAAATATTAAATAGAGACTTTGACAAAAAAATATTATTATTCATCGCCTTTTTTCCCTTATTCGCGTTTTAAATCTTAAAACAGTCTTTCTAACTAACGAAAATTAATGAAACTTTGTAGATACTTATATTTTGACATATTTAAGCTAAATATGCAATAAAAATAAGTTATAACTATTTTTGAAACTTATAGATAAATTTTGCTAATTTTAGACTTGAGTATCTCAACTTTAATCCTATCTTCCTAAAATATATAAAATAAAGTTTGGAATTTATTTTCGAACCCTAGGCCAATTGAAATCCCTAGCTGCAGCCCCCTTTATTTTTTTACAATATTTTATGTTATTATAATCATTATAAGACCTTTATTACCATAAATATCTAAATTAATCAAACTTATGTCCCCTATCAGAATTTTCGACCCTCTTAGCTCCCAAACCAACCCTCTTCAACCTATTCTTCCTTCCTCCATTGTTGTTCTTTAGTTCTCTTTGATTCCCGAATGTTTTGTTTTGTTTTTTCACATTTTCGGTACTTTTGTGTAAGGATTTCAAAGAAAAGGTTTGTGCTTGGAGGAGGAAATTAGTTAGCTTTAAGTAAACATAATTATACTAAGAGTTGATAGACTTTGGGTGTTAGCATGCTTGATTTGTGCTGTTGTGTTTAAACTATCATGTTTGAGCATTTTTAGTGCATTTTTGGGCATAATTGCCCTCTAACCAGATATGTATGCTGCGGTTGTTTTTTGAAATTTTGATAGTTCCAATGATTAATTATGTTGTTTTGATGCAGTTTAATATATTTAAAATCTTGATTGAATTTTTATAACCAAAGTCATGATTTAATGAAGTTTTTAGCATTTTTAAGACAAAATGGGAAATTTACATGACAGTTGCATTTTTTGTGTTCTCCATGTGTTCTAATATGTTCATCATTTATCCAATAGATAATATGTGAAGTTTTAGATCATTATAAGCTAAAAGCTATGATATTTTAAATGTTTTTAAGCTATCATTATAACCTTTCTTTACTTGGTTGTATAACCATTTAGTATTTAGGATCAAATGACAACCCCACTTGATCATAGCGTATGAGTTTACTTTATGGATTATCCCTTATTTAAGTCGGATGTGGCGGTAACCCCCTATATTTCTCATTTAACTTCCGCAAAAATATCATTTAAATGAAAATTTTTAGGTGCAAAAATGAGGGTGTCACAAAAATCTAGGCCTAATTGCATATATTGGAGATCATTGACACAAGAAAAGAAAATGAATAGATGGAGTAAGTTGCCCCCAGATGAAAAAGATATGGTAAGAAGCAGCAAAATCTCTAATTCCAATCCCAGAAGCCACATGGAATGGCACACACATTCTACTTCACAAAAGTGTTGATCCTTCCTTCAATCCCCCAGCTAGAGAAAAGATTAAAATAAAATCAAGCTATGCCAGCCACAAGATGACCACTGCTACACCAGAAAGGGGTAGAAAAATAAGGGTACAAAAGGGGCTCTATTCCCACTAAAAGGAACACATGGAATTCATAAAGAACAAGCAAATGGAAAGCTTACTTGTAACAAATGCTTCCTCCCAACTTTCACGCTTTGACCAAGATGGTGCTATTTCTCGAACTGTAATTCCTTGGCTTAAGCATATTCTGTCAACAAAACCAAAGTATTTCAATATGGAAAACCAGGATGACATTGAAAACTCAGGAAATTATCATTAGCCATATGGTAATCCGTAATCTGGAGACATTTAAAGCTGGTTAATTCAGGGAAATACACAACCAACTCAAGTCTGGCCTTCCTCAAAGGGCATTTAGTGTCAGGACAGCCTCTAACCTGAGGACAGTAGTGGAAGTCTAAAAATAAATCGTGAAGCTGGTAAGAAAGCAGCAGAAAATGATTCACCTAATCAAAATAGAACTTTGAAAAACAACACATGATATAAAACGTCAAACACATGAAGAGATTTCTCATATGGAATAAAATTAAAATAAAAAGAAGTTTCATCTAACATTTGCTGGACACATGAGAACCAGAAGCAAGTAGAACTGAAGAAGTACTCACTCAATTACTAATTGTCGTATAACACCAGGAAGAACGCCTTCAGATACAGGAGCTGTCTGCACTTCATACAAGTGCATATTATCACTACCACTAGCAGACTTCTTGTCATCCCCTTTATTATTCTACAAGTATGATTCGAAATAATTTTATTTTCATATTGAAGTAGGCAGATGATGATAAATCCTAGGACAAGAAGAACACAAGAATTTAGAACAGTAAAGTTGCACATAGTTACATACCTTGCGAGCAACCACAAAGAAGTTTGTGATACATCCTTCAAGTACTCCATCACCATCATTCGATAGAAGAAGCTCAGTAACTGTAGAATGTCTGAACTTTTCAAGTTTCTTCCTTTGCCTATCTAGAAAACCAATGTCCTCCCATTACAAAACCAAACACAAATTAATCACAAAGCAGTACAAAAACAAGCATAACAGACGAGTTTCATTCCCCATGAGCCACGTGATTCACCGAAAATTATGTCCATTGTCATCTACATCAGTTCAGGATAAGGGTAAAATTGATGTCAAATGCTACCAACAACAAAAACAGCAGCTGCTACGAGAACGCCAATAAAATAAAATAACAGGAACAGCAGCCATAATCATCGTTTTGGAACGACGGTAAAAACTGACCTCACCCAATCCGAGTACTTGGCGGCAGCCACATCTCTCCCAGGACCAACCACAGCCAAGCGCGCAGCACTTTGCTCAGTTCCAAACACAGAAGGAACATACATCCCAATATGTACAAACACATCCAAAACATTCCCTATTGTTTCCTCATTCACGTTCTTAATCGCACCCAACTTCTCATAATTCCCTCCCACTAAAGTTGTAACAGCCAATTCCTCCCCATTTTTTCTATCATCCAACGCTGCACGTAACGCCTTATTCAAAGAATCGTTAACACGGCAGGATAACATGGATTCCCAATTAATTTCATCGGAGTGACGCGAAAACCTTAAATTTGGTGATGTAAAACCGAATAGTAATTCCGGCTTGGAATTGAGTAGAATTTCAAATGAACTAGACAGTCGACGGAGGTGTCTGTCCCAAAATAGAAGGCACGAGGTGTTATTGTGAGTGCGAGTGGTTGTGTAAGCACCTGTTGTAGTTTGTTGGCAGCATGAGAAAATATTTCATTTTTCGGCGGGAAATGCGAAGAAAAGAGTCTGAGATTTGAGGAGGGAAGTTATATACCTGGGTGCGTTTCGAGGAAGGTGGAGACCGGAGGAGTGTCGGAGCGAGGAACCGGGATGCCATTGGTGAAAAGGAACCTCGACGTCGACATTTTCAGAAGGGCAGAAAAATGGGGAGGGCAACAACGGCCGGCAACAACTAAACGGATTCGTTTTTGCTGCTGGGGTCTGGAACGCCACGATACAGACAAGAACAATGTGATGCATCGACAAGGCCACAAACGACCCAAATTCTGAATCCCGGAGAATTTTGCCTCGATTCAATCCCATATCAATATGACTCTTCAAGGGTGTTGTTATAATTTACGCTACTCAAAAGAAATTATTTTTTTTAGTTGATAAATTTGACCCTTTCATTTGTTGGCCCCCTCTTTTCAATCATCTTTTTTTTTCTCTTATCCTTAATTAATCAAATAATATTGTAATTCTTTCAATATTGAATACAGTAATTATGAAGAATATAACGAATCGAACAATTTTTTTAGTGAAAATGAACTTGACGAAATAATGGTAGAGTAAAACAAAATTCAAAATTTTTGGACATGACGGATAACTGACCATTCAAATATCTTAGCTGACCGGTGAATAATCCTTCATAAAATAAAGCTGACAAACGATTTACCCGTTAGAAGGAACGTGTAATTGATCAATTACCCGTCATAATCTGACTCGGACGGGCGGCACACCTGTCAAATCCCAATATTCACAAACGATTTACCTGACAGAAGATATAATCTTTCAAGGCGTTTGTCGATCAATTTTAAACTCTAGTAGGTGAATTACTTGAAAACCCTTATTCCGTAATTTTATTTATTTATTTTTATATTTTTATATTCCTTATAATTTCATATTTTGAATATTAACTATAGAATCAAAATCCATTTTAATACTGATTAGAGTAGATTATTTGCTACGTATGAGATTTTTAATGACTATAAGTCATTAATTGGGTGGGTTAAAGAAATCAGAAGGTTGTATAATGTAGTTTTAAGGTATTGAGAGGTCAAAAAAGGTAGAGTTTGGATACGTTGTAAGATAGGTGGTGCTTATAGAAGACAACATTCTGTAAATCCCGAAAGTGTTCGATCTACCGGGACCAAAAAGAGTGGTTGTGAATTTAGAATGCATGGAAGGGAAGATACTTGCGGTGTTTGAAGATGCTTGTTAATTATTTCCAGAAAAACGCATGTTGATGCACAAGCTATTCTAAATAAATGTCAAACCAAGGGATATTATCAATGGGTTGAAACTGGGTGATGTAGATAATATTGCAATACATAGATAAGTATTTGCAAGGCCATTTGTTTGCTTGTTAATAATCTCTAGAAAAAACTCATGTTGGTGCACGAGCTATTCTAAATAAATGTCAAACCAAAGAAGATTATCGACATGTTGAAACTAGGTGATGTAGATAATACTGCAATATATAGGACAATCTACAATGATAGACATAAGTTTAAGGTACAGAGGTTGATGAGACGCACAGGCATACAACAGTTATTGCACTCCATGGAAACCAATAAATATCATTCATGGCATCGTTGGTTGCCTGATTTTTATATGGTTAGTGATATTGTATTTGTGCACTCGAATTCTATTACTTTGTTGCATGCATTTTCATATGTCATTTGTTTGGAGTGCACATACAAATCTAATAACCTTCATTTCTTAGAGGTCGTTGGTTGTATGTCTAGTGATAAAATTTTTACCATTGCCTTAGCATTTATGATGAAGGAAAAGAAAGATAACTACAAATAGATGTTTGATAAGATAAAGAGATTGATGGAGCCCCATGAACCAAATATGGTGATCATTGATGGGGAATTCAGACTAATATAAAATAGTGCCAAAAGTCTTTTATTATTCAACACCCTTCTTATGTAGATGGCACATTAGTAATAATGTCCTCTCATATGCTATTAAAAAGCTATCAGTATAGTAGCTAAATAACATTTCTTATGAGGTTGGAGGAAGATTGTACAATTGACTACAATTAAGATATATGAGAATGAGCTTCTGCTTATGGGTGACAAATAAGGTAGATTTTCACATCTTTTATAATATATATACGAGACCTTGTTGAATCCATATAAGGAGATGTTTATTTTAGTGTGGGTTAATAAAACTCTTCACTTTGGCACTCATATGACCAACAAGTATTATTTTTTTGGTTGTAAATATTTAATGTCATTTAACTTATTACTAAATAATAATCAACCACTACTTATATTTTGAAATTCTAATCATAGAATGGAGAGTGAACATGGCAAGCTAAAGAAATGTATATCATCATCGCATATGAGTTTTGACACATTATGCTTGAAGATTGACACACTAATAAGATTTCATATTAATGAGATGAAAAAAATATATGGAGCAATCATGGTTATTATTCCACATTACTCTACCAATGTCATATTATTCAAGGACCTCACATCTTTTGTATGTCGTAGAGCATTAGACTTGATCCAAAAAGTCCAATCTAGTTGGTCCCAAATCCTTGGGATGTGGTTATTACTTGAGGCTTACACACGTCCTACCATGTGCACACAATATATTTAATTACAAACAAGATCATAAACCCATTCTTGTATCGTAGGTGCATCAATTCTAGAAGACTTTCACGTTTATCAGACCACAGGAAGAAAAATTAGCTTTTGGTGCTTCAACCATTGATCTATCCATACGTCCATTTGCTTCTAACATTAGGTCTAAGGTTCAAATAATGGTTGATCATTCACCATCATATTTATTATACTATCATAATATTATCAATGAGATTCTCAAACCTACACAGACAAGTATGGTAGAACCAAATGTTCAAGAAATCAAAGGGCACCCTAGTAATAAAACATGAAGGGAACCATCATAGTGGGAATATAAAAAGTGTGCTTATTTGAAATTACCTTTAGGTGAGATTGATTAGGTCAGTGGTGTGGTCGTGCATCTCCTAGCAGAGGTCGCTCTTCCCTTGGTCAATCAGATTGAGGAAGAAGTAGTAGTGGGAAGCATAGTACTGGGAGGACTTGTTAAATCATCGTTGATTTCCTATGGTCTTATGATATTCCCATAGGTGGAATCATGGTGTGATGTTTTAGGTGATGGAAACCGCGAGTTTAGAAAAGTTGCACTACAACTCCTAGGTAGGGAATCAGAATGGTCAAATGCTAGAGCCACAAGGAATAGAGAATTGGAGACTCGTCAAGAGTTATATTAGCATTCTTTGTAGATCCAATTACTAAAAACATGCAACACCTAATACATTGGAGGGGATCAGCTCCACTACTCATGGAAAATTTGTGGCATCATCCTAACTTTGAATTCCTCTTTATGACAACGTACAATTTTATATATGTTTGCTTGAGTGTTCATGGGTCAATTATGTGTTTACCGCATAGAGTTCTACCTAATAGCTCACAACCTAATCAAATTATTGCCATCTTAAGTGTTAACAATTTGTCACACTATATATTGGTATGTTTTTTACTCACATCGATTTTGTATATAATTTTCATTATAATATATATGTACAACACTTGTGTTATGATAATTTATATGCTTGTAGTTAACTTTGATAGAAAACACAATACTACCACATGTATCTAATCAATGGTAGAGAAATGTTGCTTCAAGTGTAGCTGGATGGGACAAACCATATTATGACCACATTTAGCTATATCATAATACAATGGGTATGGGTGCCAACCAATGGGAGGCTTAGGTTGATAATGTTTGCATCATGTAACGAGTTTAGTGAAGAACTTTATGTACTTTGATTTATTGCATTCACTTAAGTATTTTGTTGTATAACTTTATGCATTGGTGTATGGGTGCGTAATATAATGAGAATTACTCCAATAATAAAGTTATAACAATCTTAATACAAATTAATATCAATTTATAAGAAAACATCTACTAATTATCATCAACGGGGGTGTATTGCCCTCCTCCTCACTAGAGAAGAGTCTGAGCCCGGCCATAGCGAGGTACGCCTCTTTCAACCTATCAAAACCTTCATCTTTATCAATTCTACCAATCTTCTCTTCTTTAAACCGGTATTGGAACCCACCCATCAATTCATTATTTGTCTCCACTTTTGCCCTTATGTATAGGGCATCACTCAACCCTTCGTCCACTGGTATAAGATGGACTACTGGGTGGGTTCGAGGATGATACCAAGGAATCTATTGATCTAAGGCATTATGCTTATATGTTGATCGATGAAAACGGGAGCTGAAGTACAATGGATGGCGTGGCCAATAATTTCAAAATTATGCACAACTAAAGTAATCTACCTTATACTTATTCATGTTTGCACTTTGACATAATCCATGTGCCGGAACAATAGTAGGAATCGGGATAAGTTGGAGGTATTCAAGTTATCATGCAACTCGATCTGACATGTAAGGCTCCACAACATCCAATAGGTGCAGGCCACCTCGGTACGTCAACTCGGAATGTTTCATACTTGGATCTTGGTTGAAGGGTAAAAAGTCAACCTACAAATGCATGTAAAATAATATTAGTATGAGTTAATACAAATAACTACAATTGTAAACCCTTCAACAAAGTATGTCAGCCACCTGTTGGGCTCTTAGAGAATCTAATTACCTTATGTACTAAACTAGGCCATCCATGGACTCAGAGGGGAGCGTCTAACGAGACATATCCCACCTCATCGTTGCAGCATCACATGATGGTTTATACATATGAAAATAATGCCAACAAAAGTATGAGAAATACTAAAAAATCCAAGCCTATAATAGTTAAATAATTAAACTAATAATTACAAATATAAAATTACATCAGATAGTGTCATAGAACCATATATCTGCCTGCACTCGAACCTAAATGTTATCCCAAGCTGCGTATATAAATATGCTAAAGTTCCAGCTCCAATGTCTCGATCATGTAACTTATTCATATTAGCTACTAATCTAAGCACTGATAATGGAGCACGGTTTCTAGAATTGTCTACAAAAAGTATGCAAGATAGCAGGTGCCACATATAAAAACGGGCATAAGACTCACTGCCCTCATTATGGTCAATCATAAGCTTATAATAAATATCATCCGATACGACCGTGATTCCCTTCACAAAAGCTGACTTGACCAAAACCTTGGGTTTACCCTATATGTTGGCCAAAATCTCCACCACATCACCATCAGTAGGAAAACACTTGCTAATACACTCATACCCATGACAATTAAAAGCTATAATATAAATCATGTCACGTTGGGTAATCATCATCTCACTAAATAGAAGGTAGAAGCTATTGGTCTTTGGGTACCGCCATTCAATAAAAGTAGAGATAAATGGAGCATTGTGGCGGTAAAAGTATATGGTATATAGATACTTCACACCCATGCTCTTTATCTAGTCGTAGGCAATAACCATGTCAGCATCATCGACCGGTACCCTCCTAAAGCTTTTCATCCTTAACTAAATCATTAGCTTAGGGCGTGGTTCCTACAACAAAAAGAATATTATAATAATAAATTACAAGGTAAAAAAATTGAAGCTAATATTTATAATAATAGAAATTACCTCAGCATTATTCCATATGGCGTATGCCACATGACCCTTAAAATTAGTTAGAATATCTGGAATGGGAGGACCTCGACTAATAGGTCCAATCAATCACTATTTGTTTTTTGATGTCAATGACAAAACATATCCTATTGCATGGGTAGTTGTACTAGTGTTAGGAAAAGCTCCTTCATCGGGATCATCATACTCTTCCTCAAATGACACATGATCTATGTTCGTAGTATGGGGAGCACTATCAATTACTATCGTCTTTGCCACCCTAGTAGTAGTGGTAGTAACTTGTCTTATATCCTTACATGTGCCTCATCTACTAGCCATCTGCCACTTATATTATACATTAGGTCAACAATAGGTGTTAGGATTTGGGGTTTATGCTTTAGGGCTTGAGGTTAAGGGTTTATAGTGCAAGGTTTATGGTTTGGAAGTTGGGTTGTAGGTGTAACACCCCCAAATTTCATAGTTTAAATTTTTTGTTTTATTTAAAAATTAGTAGAAGCAAAAATCGTAAATTTCAGGGATATTACTGTAACACTTAGTACCAGACCGGTTTCCTCCCATCCTTCCAATACCAAGTGTTAAGGTTAAAAGGAACATAATACAATTTATACAAACTCAAATTCCATTTAAATCAGAGTGGCACATTAAATTTGTTACAAAAGATATAAATCCACTATTAGTGGTAAGAGTAAAATCATTTACCAAGAAATTAAAAAGGTGGAAAGAGAAACCCTAAAAGTTTCCCGGATTCTTATTGTGCTCGTACCCAATACCCACTTGAATAACACCTGTAATAAACCTGCGAGAGACGTTACCCATTGAATAGGCAAGGGCCCACAAATGGAACCCTTCAGTACTATGGTACTAAGTAACCCTTTATACCAGACTGAAAGGCAGGGTTCGCATGCAACACATAATACATAACGATATAAAACAATAACATGCATGGGCACAGGGATAACCATAAGCATCTCAAGGAATAATACACATTGCAACACCTTATATAGGAAGAAATGCATAGCACAAGGCAAATTCACTTAGCATTGCTATCACATACCAAGAGAGAGGCAGACACCAAGGCTAAACTCATATTATGACGGTGGATCATGAGGACGAAAGTAACTCTTTTGGTCTTAAGGCATTAATTAATCACTATTCAATCATCATCTCTCGAATTATATTCATGTGAATGTGGGAACCCCACTATTATAGCCGGTGGATCAAAAACACCGAGGGAAAAAATGTGCATGGCCACTAGTATTCATCGGTTGACCAGTCTCCAGGGCACCCCGCACCTAGCCACTATTTTCGCCGGTGGATCGCTCTAGCCCAGACTCAGATGGTGTTCTACCATAAGTGATTAGTGTCTTTCCATAATTTATTTACATCTAATGCTTGGTTTATTGAACTAGGCATTTGGTGCAACCGTAGCCGGCACGCAATTTAAACCCTCTTGTTGTCAATTGTAGCACTGGTAAATAGGGTATCGTTCTAGTCGGGGATTGAAAGGGCTCACCTCTATCTAACTAGCTTAAAAATAAAACTAAAACTAAAAATAAAAAATCCTAAATAACACAGAATAAATAAATAAGAAAAATACTAATGGGGGTTTATCAAAATAATAAAATAATAAAAGGAATAAATAAAACAAATAAACTAATAATAAAAATAATGAGAAACCGCAGATATGAGAAATATGTTAGGGAAATAAAAATCCACCACTAGATTAGGTCGAAATATAATATTTATTTCTAAGTCATCCTTTAATCGTGAGAATGAGATCGACCAAGTTGCACACCAAACGCAGGTCCATACACCTTATATTACTTCCCTTAATTAATTAATACGACCACGTGTCTATATTAACCCTATTAAATACTAGCAGTATAGCAGCAACAAGCAGCTCCTATATTTAACTAGATTTAATGCATTAAGTGTAAGTGGAAGGCTGTCAATCTAAGTACCCAGACTAGTACAAAATGTATGTCTAGCTGTATTTCCTATCATTGACCCACACGTATCGAAACGTTTTACCACTTCGGTTAGAATCACAAAACAATTAGGTGAATTGTTATCTAACCTAGCTGCAATTTATACACATAAATTCTAGTATATTTAGATGGCCACCTCGCAGGCATATAATCCTACATACTGTCACTTATGAGGAACCAGAACAAGGCATGCACCAAATAAACTATACTTGACAGAATTATATATATAAACGATAGCAATTAATATAGAGTCAAGAAACAATCTCACGAAACAAAGAAAATAAAATTATAATTTAAATCCTAATCCAGGGTTTCAAATTATTCCCTAACAATAAATAATCAGCCTCTCATAATTAAAGAATTAATTACACAGAAATATATATCTAAAATATAAATTAAAAATAAGAGAAAGAAATAACCGGAATTAATTTTAGATAAAAGATTAAGAATTTATTCAGATAAAAATTAATTTTATCTGAAATAAATTCTACCGGTATTAGATTCTTCCTCTAATTTTCTCTTCTCTCGACGCTTTAATTTCCGTGCCAAAAATTCTTTCTCTTTTTTCCTTTTTCCGGCTGACGGCTGATGTGGGTGGACGTTTGCGTGACCTGAGTCTTCGACATGTGCGCCTCGAAGTCCGTGCTGCTGCGTCAGGCCTGCTTGTTCGGCCGAGCCTCCTCTCTGCGCTTCGCCTTTCTCCCGAGTCTATAAAGGCTCTTTTCTTTTTGGCATGCGGCTCTGCCGCCTCCCTCTGGTGTCGTTCCATAGAGCCTCGAAAGGCTCTGTCTTCTACCGCACTCCTCAACCACACTCTGCTTCCTCTGTTAGCCCGAGCCTTTTCCTTCTTGTTCTTGCCACGCCACGTCAGCCCTGACGGCTTACTCTTCTTCATCTGTTTTCGTGCGTCGAGGTCTGTGGCTCGTTTGGTTTCGTTTTTGTGGCGTTTGGGCCGTTGGTCCAAACGTCGATTTCTTTTTTTTTCTTTTATTTAAAAATAATAATACCTGCAAAATAAAATTCAATAATTATTAATAAATAATATTTTATTCCAAATTTACTTAATTTATATCATTTTAGCTCAAATAATAAAATTTATGCAATTTTTACCACTTAAGCATAAAACAATAATTATTACCCTATATTAGCTAAATAAACTACCAAAAACTAAGATTATAAGGGCATAAAATGTGTCAAAATATGAACTCATCAGCATCCCCACTATTATAGCCGGTGGGTCAGAAATAATTCTGGACAGAACGCACCTGACCACTATTATTTACCGGTGGATCGATCCCTAGGGCATCTTGCACCTGGCTACTATTATGTCGGTGGATCGGTCTGGGTCTGGCTTAATAATCTTTCACTTTACATAATTAGTACTTTATTCATGTCTTATTCAACAAGTCCATTTAATTAATTCAAGGGAAGGGAAAATGTAATGAATCCAGAGACACAAAGATATACTAGCCATAGAATCAAACTATATCAAGGATCATGGCATACATAAAACCCTAACACGTACTTCGAACAGATCTAACACACATTTCCATGTATACTTACCAACCAATTACCTCTTGCATGATTATGATATAAACACCATATCACACCCTTAATTATTCATCTAACCCTAAGTTATGCCATGTCCTTGTGATACCTGCCGACTTATCAAATACTCTTATCTTATTATTCAATACTACTTATATCTTATTAAGGAGACTCATTTAATCCATTGACATGTTACATGCAAGTTACCAATTTACCCCCCATCATCCTTATAAAATTACTAAAATACCCCTTGTTTGTAAAATTACCAAGTCACCCATTTTATTTACCGAATTACCATATTACCCTTCATGTTTGCATAATTACCAATACACCCCTTACATTTGTTAGATTACCAAATTATCCTCCATACTTATTAAATCACCAACTTTACCCCTCGTACTAGTTGGTTAAATTACTATACTACCCCTTATACTTGTTTAAATTACCAAATTGCCCCTTAGGCTTATTAAATTACCAAATCACCCATCATACTTGTTACATTTACCACATTGCCCATTTGGTTAGTTAAATTACCAAATTACCTTCATACTCATTAAATTTACCAAGTTGCCATTTTTGTTGGTCAAATTACTAAATTGCCCTTCTTACTTATTAAAATTACCAATTTACCCTTTGGATAGGTTAAATTACCAATTTTCCCTTCTTACTTATTAAAATTACCTAATTGTCCTTTTGGTTGGTTAAATTACCAAAATACCATTTTTAAAAATCAAATTACCACTTTGCCCATTTTACTCATAAAATTACCAAAGTACCCTCCCCTTATGCCAAATTACCAAAATACCCTTCCTTTATACCAAATTACTAAAATATCCTTCTTCATTTTACCCCTTTACTTTTACAAAATTACCAAAGTACCCTTCCTTTATGCCAAGCTACTGAAATACTCTTCTCCTTTATAATACCCTTCCTTTATACCAAATTACTATAATGACCTTCTTCTTCTTTATTAAATCACCATTTTATCCCTTTTACTCACAAAATTACCAAGTTATCCCCTTTTCCATGCAAAATTACTAAAATGCCCTCCTTACTTATCCATTTACCATTTTACCCCCTTTACTCTTATAAACTACCATTTTACCCTTATTATACAAATTTTACTAAAATAACCTCACCACATAAATATTAATATGCATGGTCCATATACATCATCCAACACCACCAACTATTCTCATTTATCATTAATACTCCTTCGCACCTACCACACACACTTATTTAGGCTACACCTTCGTATAAGAAAAATTACTAAAATGCTCCTAGGGCTTATATTAACATTATCTATGCAAAAAATGGACACATTAGCATACCACATCATACATATGCATTTCACATTATCATTAATAACAAGGCTCCTTCCCTTAAGCATTATTTCTACACGTCACATAAATTAACATGCTTTTCTTTTCATCAACCAATATATGCTACTAAATATATTATACTTAACAACATGCATCATGCATTTAAACATTTAAAAAACCCTAATGTGCTAGCATAAGTATATCCACACATTTTAGTAGGGTATTATGGTTACCTTATTTTCAGCAATAATCAAACCTTACCGGTACCCTAGTTAAAGGTTTGAGCTTTGATTGGCAAAATCAATATCTAAAAATAATATCAACATTTATCATATTATAAGTAGAAAAATCAAAAGAATAATTTTATCAAAAGCTTAATTAAATATATACTAATATTAACCATTGCTATACCTCAAAATTATTAGCCAAATTTTCTAATGAGAGGCAGTAGGCTCATGCTGCATGAGCAGCATAAGTTGCACACAAGATATTAAGGAGGAAGGGGTTGAAGAGGGGAAATGGGGAAAAGGGAAGGGGTGGCTCGTGTTAGGGTTTTAGGGGTGAGGTGGAGGGCTTGTGGAGGGGAGTTAGGGTGGTGTCTGGGTGCAAGGAGGGAGTAGGTGTGTAGATGGTGGTCGGGGGTCGATGCTTGGTGGCTTAGGGTAGTAGAGGTGGCAGTTGTAGGGTTGGGAAATGGGGTAGAGGATGCGGGGAGAAGAACAAGAGAAAGGAGGGGGTGCACGAGGGGGGGGGGGTTTCGGCCAAATGGAGGATGTGGGGTGGTAGAGGAGGTATTAGGGAGTAGATTGGTGGTTGTGGAGGCGGTAGAAGAGGAAGGAGGGCGGCAAACAGTGGTAGTGCAGGGTGGAGGCCAATAAGGAAAGGAAAGAAAAGGAAGGAAGGGAAGGGTGCTGCAGGGGTGAGTAGGGATGTCTTGGTGGTGTAGGGAGGTAGCAGGGGGTGTCAGGAGGTGGATGTGGTGGTTGGTTGGGCAGCAGCAACGGAGGTTGGAGGCAGTAAAGCAAAAACAAGGGAGGGAGAGAAGAGTAGAAGAAGGGAGATCGGTAGAGGTAGAAGGAGGGCTTGAGCAGGGTAGAAAATAAGCAGAAGAGAAGAATAAAAGGAGAGGGAGATGAGGTAGGCGTGGTTGGGCTAGGTGGAGGGTGTAGGGGCAGCAAGCGCATGTCTTGCGGTGACAAGGAGAAGAAGAAAAGGAGGGAAAAAGGAGGGCATGCAGGGAGGGTTGCAGGGCTATGTTTGGTATGAAAATGGAAGGAAAGGGACGAGGGAGAGAAAGCAGGGCTGTAGGGGGAGGCAGAGTTGTAGGCTAGCCATGGCGTGCAATGGTAAAAGGAGAAGGAGAAGGGAAGAAGAAGAAGAAGAAGAGAAAAGAACGAGAGGGATAGGCCGATCAGGTGAGGGAGAAAAAAAGGATGGGTTGGCTCGTGCACATTAGGGAGGAGGGGAAAGAAAAGAAGGGTTGGGTTGGCCCAACAGATGGGGGGAAGAAAGGAAAGAAAAAAGAAGGAGGGAGACGGTGCGGTGGGCTGGGCGTGAAAGGGAGGGGGAGGAAGAAAGGGAGTGGATCGGTGGCCCAATGCGAGGGAGAAGGAGGGTCGCAGGTTTGGCCGCCCGAAGATGAGGAAAAGAAGAAAAGGAAAAAGGAGGAAAAGAAAAGGAAGAAAAAGGAGAAAGAAAAGGAAAATAAAAAAGGGAGAAAATAATTTTTAAAATAAAGGTGTTTAATATTTTTTATAGATAAATTAATTTAATAATTTAATTTATTATAATTTAATATATTAGTTCAAAAAGGGTTATTTTAGTAAAATATTGGTTTGAAAAATTACTTAAATAAAACGAGAATGATAAAATAACAAAATATTTATTTTAATTTATTAAATATTCATATCCATTTTTATATACTCAAAAATCCACAAAATAATCAAATTAAATAAATTTAAAAGCTAAATTATCCCAAATGAGGGTCATTTATTAAATTATAGATTTTAAAATTTTAAGGTATAACAGTAGGGTTTAGGGTTCATAGTTTAGAGTTTATGGTTTGGGGTCTATGTTTAAAAATTCAAGGCTTATGGTTTTAGTGTTTAGGGTTTATGGCTTTTGGGTTAAGGGTTTAGGGTTAGTGGTTAGAGGGTTTGGGGGTTCAGGATTTTCAATGAGTGAACTACCCGTGTTGGGAAAAGAGTGACGGGCGAACTACCTAGTTTAAGAGGAGGTTGACGGGTGAACTACCCACTAGCTGAGATCTATGATGGGCAGATTGTTTTGACGAGTGATTTACTCATTTGTGGAGACGGTTGATGGGTGAAATACTCGTTGGTAGTTATAAATACTGGGTAAACTAGTCACTAATGCTACTTTTTCCCCCAACCTCCATTGGTATCGTTTGAAGCTCATATTTTAACTCAAAATTACAACACACTTACTAATCTAAGTTTGATATATGTATACAAACACTAATTTTAGTCAAATAACAACTAAATTAGAAATTTTCAATAATCAAATATTGCATTTGCAGCTACTTCAAAAATCATAAAAATTAACAAGAAAAAAATGATGAAGTCTTACATACCTTTAGATGTAGAATGTATTAGAATGTTGATTAAAATCTAAGATATTGAATTGATGAAAGAATTGAGGAAAAATTGAGTGATTGTGTAAGGAGTTGAGATAAGGGATAAGAGAGGAAAAGATAGAAAAAATGATAGAGCGATAAAAGGGTTGAGGAAATGAGAAGGGTAAAATTGGAAAGGATAATAAATTTGAGGGTTATATGGGTGTGTATTTAGTAAAATAAGTGTGCAAGAAGGGGTTAGGATCTTCTAAACATGTCATATTGGTAAAGGTTACAAATAGTCATGCTAAGAAAAATGAATAATTATTTAGTGGAAAATATTTAATAGCTAAGTACTAAATATGTCCTCTCCTCACATTACTTACTCTAACTGACCAAACCACAACTCCTTCATTCTCCAACACCGCCTCTCCTTTTAGATTTCTATCACATCCCTTATTCTTATCCTTCCCTTCTCTTATTTTATTCCTTTCCCAAATTTCTTTTTATTTTTGATTTTAGATCCAAAAACAAGCATAAAAAAACCCAGATGTCAAGGTATTTTTATTTTGCTAAAGTTGTGCAGTAGTGGGCAGCAGGGAAAGTTGGTGGGTCTACTCTAGTGCTAGGTGTCATAGTTACCCCAATGGAATGAAAAAGGGTGTCGTTTCCTTGCCCCAATGATCGGCAATTAGTGTTGTTTCCCTATCCCATGTAATGGCAATTGGTTTCATTGCTTTACTTATAAAATGATTATAGGTGTCGCTCCTACCCCCTTGCCTATATATTTTGTTGTGTTGTTCTATGAACGAGACTGGTTTATAACTTATTAGGTTTATTAAGTCTTGGTATTTATACTAATAGGAGATATTTTCTTTTCTATAATCTTGGTTAGAAATTAGTGTGTTAATGTAACTTACTCTATTAATAACTTCTAGTCATTTTAATCTATATAAATAGAGGATTTGTTTAAAAGATTATATAATGTTTCTTAAATCTTATAACATTTTGGGAGACTTATAAAATAAATTTAACCTTGTGGTAAAAATTTGTGTAAAATGTAATAGATCAATAACTTTTTTAGTAATAAAGTTGTGTATATTTGTATGTGTGTATGTGTATATTTAGCTATCATAATATGAGTTGATACCATAATATATAATGATTACATTACTCTAACCTTTGTGTTTACTTTTTGTTTCTATCATGACTATTTACCTGCCATACATGTACTTAATTGGCATAATTTTGCTATTGAAATTTAGATGAGTTGCAGGCAAGATAAAATACTAGATAGGATAGAGGGTCGTCATGTTATAGCTTTCTCATGGCATAATAGAAATACCATAGAAGAACCTGCTTCAATGTCTCACCTAATAAGCCTTTGAAAAACTTTAGATAGAGAGCTACGATGAGGTAAAAAAGATACCTAACAATAATTGGAAGAAGTTGTAGAATAACAAGAATGTGAAGAAGCTCCATAACAACTAAGCTCTAGTCATCAGACTCCTACCATTTCAATATTTGAGGACTATGCAGGTCATCCATCATTTATGCTAATATAGACATTTTAGAGTATGGATCTTTTCCAATAGCTACGAAATATATGGACTTTCTTAACATCAGTGACACCGACTCACATGGGAGTATTATCATCCTTAGCCCAAACAACCACTATGGGTGGCTCTTGATCATCATTGGATTTTCTAGCCTCCTTAACCCACATGAGTGATCAGTCATCCTCCTCAACATATGTACGTCATGATGATGGTGGTTATGGTGGTGATGATGATGCTAATGAATATGAATGGGAGTATATAATTGAAAAATGAATGGTATTTGCTTGGGCCATGTCTCAGAGTTCTAATGATCCCTGATTTGATCCTAAGATTCGGTGGTCATGCTACTTTAGATTTATGGTTTGGAAGGTAAATTTAGCACATTTATAACTCTATTTCTTATTTCCTGTGCAAACTATCATGTGTTTATTAGGTTAGTTTCTTTTGTTATTTAGGATTGTGGTTGTTTGAAGATTCACGCTAGACATGACGTGTTGAATACTTTTCTTGGAAGCATTAATCATTAGATGGTCTCTCTCATTGGTGATACTAGATTATTACACCTTCCACTCTACGCATTTGAGCACGCCAATGTGCCGCTTTATATCCATCTTTATTGAGATATGACAGCTAGACACCAACAACTTTAATATGCCATGGGTGAGATGATAGCTACCCTTTTTGACATACATCATATACTAGAGATATGAGTTGATGGCGATCCATTACATTTAGAGATGATAACCGATGCACGTGGACATATAATAGGTGTATTGGGTGCCTTGTTTGGTATGAAAGAAGAGGCAAGTGAATGGAATGACTCAAAAGGGTAGACTACTATTTTAATGGCTTTAAGATGTATGTCAATCATCCTAGTTAAGGAATAAGGCAAAAGCAATTGAGTACCTATTATGATTGATCATCCTATCATTATTTGTAGATAATTCAGTTGATACTATCTCCTCTTTCTCTAGGATCTTAACCGTTTTGAAGGTTATACATAAGGTGCGACCACACATGATTTTTTAAATAGACATCTTAGTATGACATCTAGAGGTAACACTACTTAGATTTTTAGATGTGTGACTTAATTACAGGTAATTTTATAATTATCATATATATAGTACATATTTAGATTCATTAGTTGTAGTTCTAACAAATGAATATTATAATAGACTTACATATATTAATACTTTCCTAGGTTCAAAGTAGAACAGTCTAATTATGATCCTAACCAACTCTATTATATGAGGTGGTTTTGTGAAAATAAATTCAACAATAAATTGAAGACACTTTAGTACTTTTGGGATAAGATTGATTTTATACTTATGTCAAAGGTATACTAAAATTATCATACTCTTACTATATTTATTATAGTGATATTCATATTTAGTTTAACTCTTTTATCACAAGTCATTTGGAATCCATATGGAGTAGTTGATCCATATAGGTATTATAACACTCCCATTTTTAGGACTTGAAGATATAGTTTAAAGAATTAATTGCGGAAGTTAAAACAATAAAAATATAGGGTATTACCACCACACTTGGTACAATCCTCTACCATTCTCATACCAAGTACTAAGGCTACAATCATTACTCCATTTAAATTAATAACACAATTAAGAGAGCATAATAGAGAGAAAAATAGTTTGATATCATTTTGAAAGTAAACATTGTCAACGGATACAAAACTTAAATGAGAGAAGTTATAGAAGGACAAATTATCTAAATACTAAAATCAAAGACACGATAAAAGACACTAGATAGTCCTATTCTCAAACCATACTACTAGCCTTCAGTTATACTTGCAAGATAACCTACAAAGACTACCGCCCATTGAATAGGAAGGATCCCATAAAAAGGAACCCTTCGGTACATCAATACTAAGTAACCTATTATACAAAAAGTAATATAGAAAATCTACACGAAACATATAAAAGGCATCACAGCAATACACAAGATTAAAAAAATAAATACACATGTGATGATCGAAATATAATAATCTTGTCAGATACCTAAATACCACCAAGGTCAAATTTTTCTCATGCTCATTTATCTAAAACATATCGATGCTTACTAACTGAACATCTAAGGGATGCTTTTTCAAGTATGATTAGAAAAAACTTCAACCCATTAACCATAGCAATAATAAAGTATTTCATATCTCATTTTCAATGCCAATAAATTACATAACATCATAGGTAGGCTCACAATCGTAAGACCAATAGAAATCCATAACATTACAGATAGGCACAAAGGCTATTACCAAATCACAAGTAGGTACAAAAACTACTACTAAACCACATATAGGTACAAAGGCTACTATCGACCAATCTAATTATCTAATAATAAACATTTCCATTTTTTTTTACTTGAGGGAATATCATATCAACCTGGAGACACTAAGGTACTTTAGTCATACCCGTGCCCAAGGCAACACAATATCTTACCGACTATCAACCCAAGGACATTAAGATAACCTAGTCACATTGACACACAAAGGTAGCACCATATTCTATCAATACAATCACCTAATCTATACTTATGCATACCCTCTATTAGTCTATAGAGCTCAATATATAAAGATATAGGGCCTAGTTGGGACACTAAAGGACGCTGATAAAAATCTACAATCAACCGTGGGCTAAATCATGTCTTTAGGAAAGCAACCCTTAAAGAGCCACAATTCCTAATATCGAGGTCTTTTACTTTAAATATCATTCTTTTAATTAAAGTGACCATGAAATTGCATATTAATCATATAAATCCAATTTTCCATACTTATCCATTTCTAATCATTTCCCATTTGTTCAAGACAATCAATATACAATGTCAATACCAAGGTTAACATTAAAAAAATATAATAAGGCTATTCTAAGCTCAATTATTCACATTAGGGAGCATTAGGTCAAAAATGACCAAAATGCCCATGAGGTTATAAATACTTATCATCCATTTTTAATTACTAATTCCATTTTATTCATTAATTTGCCATGAAAAGACTAAAATACCAAAATTAAATTAATTATCCTATAATTAAATTATTAGATACACCAAATGACCATTATATCCTTATTTGTGATTCTACACATAAAACCCGAGTGTGCACTTTTTTTTCATCCAAATTCACAAATTCCCATGCTTGGCAATAACTAATACATATTAGACATGCTTATCAAAATAATAAACATAATACACATAAAATTAAAGCACACAACAATAATAATTATACCACATACTTGTCTAAGTATGCCTAACTAATCATTTTACATGTACATTTCATCCATACTCTTTACTTGACATTAAAGTCATTTTAGTCATATTTTCATACCTGTAATATTTTACATAAGATAACCTATTCATTTTTTCAATTTTTATGCTAACAGAAATAATCATATAATTTATAAGGTAACAAATCATGCTTAACATATTTCATACACAAAACCCTAATATGTTATCATGCGATTTTTAACATTTTAATAAAGTATAAGAATTACATGTTTTCTAACAAAAGCACAATTTACTTGTATCCTACTAAAATTATTATGCTTTACTAATCAAACTTTGTATCTAAAAAATACCACATTAACTGTATTTATATTTAACTAATAAAATAATAATTTTTATTAAAATATTTATTAAAGGAGAAATTACCAAAATATCCTTATTATTTAAAATAGGTGGAAAATTTTATGAAATTGTTTCCTCACGTCTCATGGGCAGCATAAATTGAGTCCACGAAGAGAGGGGGTGTGCATTTGGGTGAATGGAGTAGTGCAAGAAAAAAAATCAAGGATGGGGGTTGAGGATGATGTAAGGAGATGACTACATAAAAATTCAGAGTAGAGGGAGAAGGGGTTAGGTGGTATTGGTTCATATGGTGGAGGTTTGAATGGCAAGCTTGAGTGCAGGGAAATGGGCATGACCGAGGAGTAAAAGGTGGTGGTTTTGGTCGATGCAAAGGAAGGGTGATGGGGTAGGAGATGATGATAGGGAAGGTTGTGGAGTTGATGGTTGTGTGGGTTTGGAAGGAGGAATTAGCACATCAGGAGGCAATGGAAGAGAATCTAGAGGCAAGGGTGGTGTTGGGTCGGTGGTAAAGGGGGAATAGGTGCTAGCTGGTGAGCTGGTGGCTGCGAGGGAAGGTGGAATAGGGATTGTGGCTATGGTAGAGGGAAGTGCAAGAGGTTGTGGATGCAATAGAGGTGGATGGTGACCTTGGGGTTATTGTGAAGGGTTTTTCCAAAGTAGATTGGGAAGTAATTATAGTTTTTTCCATTATCTTAGGGAGTGCAATGGATGAAATGGATGCAGGGGAGGAGAAGGAAGGATATGGCTTTCAGGCAGTGGGGAAGAAAATGGATGATGGTAGCAATGTGCTTCGGTGGCAGTTGAATATGGTGGTGAGTGGCATAAAAAATGGTGATAGTTGTGGATAGTGGACATAGATGAAGCCAGCAAGGGTACGATGATGGGTGATGGTATATGGTACATTATGAGTGGTGATTAGTGGTGAGGGAGAAAAAGCAATCAGGGTCACGAAGGGAGAAGGGGAAATCAGGGTTTGGAGGAGGTTGATGGGTGATGATGGAGTTGGGATGGAGGTAGTCTCATGGGGAAAACCATATGAAAAAAAAGAAGGAAAAGTAGTAACAAGAGGTAGGTAGAAGGAAAAGAAGAATCAAGGGCTTGTGTTAGCTTTCTATAATGGATAAGGATAGTTTTTAGGGTTTTGGGAAACCAAATAGGGTCGAGAAAGGGAGCAAGGGTGGAAGGATATTTAGAAGGAAATGGAAGAGGTGGATGAAGTGGTGTGTATGCATATATGTATATGTAGACGGTTAATGATGGTGTATGGCTCAATAAAGAGGTAAGGTGATGGTCATGTTTGTGCATGAGAAGTGGATTCAACCAAAAAGGGGCATGAGTAAGTTGCTTGAGAGAAGGAGGGAGGCATGGGGAGTGTGTTTGGTAGGGTTACATGAGGTAAGGTAGTGGTAGGAGTAACATGAGGTGTAAATTGATAGGGGTAGGTTAGCATTATTTTATTTAGTTTAGGTTTAATTTGGATATGTTAGGGTACCAATTAGGGAAAATTAAATTGAGAAAAATAAACAATGTTGGATAGGTTTCAGAAAAAGAAAAATAATAAATTACTTAGGTTATGGTTCAAAGGTTAATCGTAAAATAATTAGGCCAATGTTTAAGAGTGATCTTTTGAATAAAAGGTTAAACACCTAAAAGTAAAAGGTTATGAAATTTCAGGGCATTATATGTATTTTTCCATGGCATTATTTCACGGTTGTTTACCCTATTTGGAGAAAGTGGAATCGCATATGCTAGACCAGTTACGCTTCAGTTCTAATATGCACAAGTGATCCCTAGAGAGCCAATCAAGCCGACTAAGAACACGTATAGAGGTCCTTTCTTGAATAAACACAAAGTTTATTATGTACACATGCATAACCAATGGTTCTTGATGCGTGAACACATACTAAGACTGGATGTTTTTGGAACATCGACTCAATACCCATGGGATATGACTCCTAACTATATGGATTGGTATGTCGCTAGAACTCATAGGTATTTTTTGGCAACAACGAACGAATATTTGGATGAACATATAAATGATGAACATGAAATTTCAACCAAAATATGCCTTAATGAAGCACATAAAACATTTTGTCATTTCTATTGGAGGGGTGATCTAGCTCCAAATTACTAACAACTAGTTATATGTATCGTGAATCTTATGAATGATTCAGGATTTATCACAGTTGAACATGAATGTGGGTGTTTGCATAGTATTTGATTTATTATTTGTTGATGTGTACTTTGATTTCAAATATCTATTATAATTATATAATGTATTTTTGTTTATTTTATGGTTTTGAAGTAGTGAGAAGCTTGAACTAATCTAACAAGATTAGAAAAATATCATTCAACCTACATCGAAAACTAAGATACTTAAGCTCAACAACATATAAATGAATCCAACTACTATAGAACTGGATGCATCAAAAAGCATAATAAGCATACAATTGTAACTACCTCAGGTAGCAAATGGAAGAAGTTATTTGGTGTAGCTGATCTTCCCTGGAAATTACATCGATATCAGGATAGTATATGATAAAAATGGTGAATTTGTTGGAAAACATATCCCTAAGAGAGAGTATATCTAAACTATTTGATAAAACATACAAAAACTCAATATATACACTCTTATACTAGAAGATTAACAAACCATCATGGTAGGGTAATAGGAAAATAAACACAAATCAACAAAAATTCACCATGTAGATATTTCAAAGGTTAAATATAAATAAACTAATAAAAAATTACAACAATTCTAGTTAAAATTTGAGTCTGAAGATAGAGGAAGTGGTTTTTGAGTATTATCATATACCAAAGAGCACCATCATTGGAATCTTAAAGAATATAACGTATTCAATGTTGAAATGTTACTATCATGGTATCTACTCCAATATAAATGCAATAAAGGGAGTGAAAATTTGTCCAAGAAATATACATGTCAAAAAAAATTATTATAAGAATTGGTATTGATATAATATTGATATAGAAAAAAGACATAAAACATCTATATACTGATATGTAATGACTCATGTTTTCCAAAATCCATATAGTTACTTCAATTTTAGAACCTTGGATCCAATGTTGTCCATTAAAGGTAGGAATAAACTGCATGCATTTAATGAGCAGTATGCAAACATTATATAGCAATGGGTTGTAATGACATGACGAATATTTGACATTTCATCCAGTGTTCAATTGAAGTTGGCCATTTCCAATGAGTATTATCATTGATAACTTGATTAATGGTATCATATAAAAACATATTTTCATACAACTGTCATCTAACCAGTACCTCATGATATGATTCGGTACAGATTTGAATCCACTGATCCTTATCTCTTAGTATAATATATGTCAATGCTCTAAAACCATAATTCTCATCTCCTAACACATATTATGTACTAATATATATAACTATATGTCAATTAATTTAACTCACATATGGAAATTATAATTGACCCGATGAAAAATGCTATTTGTCATTGAAATGCCCAAAAATCCTAATTTTAAGAATTATATCTAATTAAAGATTTATTATGAAAATTAATTAAATAAATTATTTTTATTATATTAAAAGGGAATTAATTAGTGAAAATAAATAAGAAAATAATAAATATTTTAATTAGGAAAAATTAGGGTATTTTGCTAATAAAAATGGAATTTAGGAAAAATCTTTCAAAAATCCTAAATTAGCCTAAATAGGGAATTAAATATTATTTTATTAAATATTATTATTATTTAAAATATCTCAAATTACAAAAATAATCCAAATATCCCAAATTATTATTTTTCTTTTTCCCTTTTTCCTTTTTCTTTCTTTCTTTTCTTCCTTTTTCCTTCTTCTTCCTTTCTTTTTTCTTCCTCCTTTCCTTGATCTGGGCTAGCCCGCCAGCCCAATTCCCTTCTCTTTCCTTTTTCCCTGCACAGCCCAAGCTCGTGCCGCAACATTTTTCTTTCCCGACCAATCTGGTTCTTCTTCTCTCCTTTTCTTTTCTTTCTTTTCTTTTCTGGACCATCGGTCCATCCTCCCCCATTTTTTTCTTCCCTAGCCCGTCGTAACCTGCCACTGTATTCCCCGAACGGCTCCGTTATTTCTGCCGCCAACCACGTCTAGTTGACCGGCCATTTCTTCTCCCTTCTTCCCCCTAATTCGCCAGCCACATTGACCTAACCAACCCTCTCCTCTTCTCGCATGATTTCCCTTCTCCCAACCAGCTACTCACCCTGCCATGATTTGAATTTCGTTGGCCTACTGTCGCCGGCCGGTGAACCCTAACCTACCTTCCTGGATTCTCCCGTCTCCCTTATGACTTTAGCCCTCCTTTAGCTCTATAAATACCCCCATAATCAGCATGGGTCGAGCTTTTGATTTCCAACCTAGAAACCCCCTCATGCACCACCGCCCTTTCAGACACCATTTCCATCGCCGTTGACCAACGCAGCCGCCCACACCACCAACCTAAACCTTCCCTACACCACCCTCTACCTAACTACACCTCCCTTCTCCCTCGATTTGACTTGCATGAGCCACTTTGGCCATGCAAAGTTTCCTTTTTGATCAGCCACTCCTCCGCCCCTGCCACCCTTTGCACCACCGTCCACCACCACTTCTGTCGCTACCACTGCCCCTTACACCTCCAAAAAACACCTGCAAACCCTCCTCTACCTCCCCTACTCTTCTTTTTCTCTTCCTCTCTCTCCTCCTCTCTTTCTCTCCTACTTCCACTTTCGGCCACCACTACCGCCGTCGTGCGCCACCACCCTCACTCTACTTTTCTCCATCTAGGAAACCATAAACACCCCTACTCCCACCCTCATTTTTTCTCTCCTTTTCCTCTTTTCTTCTCTTTTTCCGGCTACCGCCGCTACTGCAGTGCACCATCGCCGGTGCCGCCTGTCACCACCAACCCAAAGTGAAACCCTAAACCCTCTAAACCCTTTTACCTTATTTATGCAAGCTTTATTTATTTTATTTTGTTATATTTCCATTATTTCAAATATATTATTATTATTATTATTATTATTATTATTATTATTATTATTAGTGTTATTATTATTTCAAAGTAGGGTCAAAATCCTACGTTACTTAATTTTCGATTTATACTATTATTAGTATTATTATCATTATTATTATTATTATTATCAATTCGTAATTACTATTATTTTATTATTATTACTATTATTATTAATAATTTTAATAGTATTATTAGTAGCATTATTTTGGTGAAGGGTCGAAGCCCTTATTCCACCATTTATTTCGAACCAAATTATTATTATTATAATTAGTATTATTATTATTATTATTATCATTATCATTATTATTATTTTTAGTATCATTATTATTATTAGGATAAAATCTTCAAATCTTCTATTATCATATTTTACAATATGGCTATTATTACTTTTATTACCTTTAGCAAAATTAGTAATTAGTTAGTGTTATTACTATTATATTATTATTTTATCCAAAACCTTAATTTTAGCATAAAAAGGAATTAATAGTATTTTTGGTAGGAGGAAATTTAATCTTTAGTTTCTCCCTCTTATAGGTGAGACCAGTCAAAGCCCTAAGGAGGCGTAGGAGCGTGCTCCAAAACCGGTGTCATTTTAGGTAAGGATGTAACTAAGGCCTTATGCGTGTTATATGTCTTATGTGCCTTGTATGCCATGCATCTTGATGTTTATTGTATCTTATGCTCATCGTTATAATTATTTCATGTGTATTATGGCTTGGAGTTGAGATTTGCTTATGTGTTTTCATGTGGCATGTGTATTATATATATGTGGTGAAATGTGAGGTAATGTGTTGTGACCCTTTAAGACATACATGTGAGGATATTTAATGTGGTATTGTGGGATGGAAAGGATGAAAAAGGAAATCGGGGAAGTAAGTTGACCAAGGGATGTGAGTTGACCTAAATATTTTAATGGTCCATGAGTGGATGAATAAAATAGGGATTTTAAATAAAATAAAAGAGTAGAAGAATCTAGGGTTTTGCATGGGAGAATCTTTGGTTGTGCATGTGAGAGTCCATGGCTTTGCATGGGAGAATCTAGAGTTTCATATGGGAGAATCTATGGTTCTACATGGGAGAATCTAATCTATGGTATTGCATAGGAGAATCGAATCTATGGTTCTATATGGGAGAGTCTAGGGTTTACATGGGAGTTTAGGGTTTTGCACGAGAAAGTTGAAAGGTTTGCATGGGAAGGTTAGAGTCTGCATGGTAGTAAAATTTACATATGAAAAGTTGACTTGGGATGTAAGGAAGGTAATGGAAGAGTTGTTTGGGTGTTTGGAGGCTTTGGGTGAAAAATAGTACGTATGACAGTATAAGGATACATAGGAGACTAAGCTAAGGTTTGGGGGAAAAACCCCTAATTTGAGGAGGTGGTAAAAAGGAGAAATAAATGAGGGTGAATGGATTACGAGAGGATGATAAAAATGATCAAGTAAGGATGAGCATGATTATTGGCATGGAAAAATAAGAAGTGGAATGTGAGAAATGGAAGGGTGACATGTGGACACGAGGAAGCTAGGGTTTGTTATGGCCAGTTAGGGTTTGGTATGGTTACCCAGGGTTTTGTGACCACATGTGTACTTGAGGATTAAGGCATCATGATGAGGGTTGAATCTAAAACTTATGAAGTCTGGGGTGTTAAAATAGGCTGGGTCATGTGAAGTGGAGTAAGGTGGACTACATACGTCTAAATTAGGGTTTCGGGATAAAACCTTAGAGTGAGGTGTTGAGTGGACTTGGAAGAGTAAGGTAGTGGGCCTTGACTCATATACTTAAGAGTTAGACTTCTAGGGTAATATAGGATATGGGGCAAGTTAGGAGGTACAGGAGTATGATGATATGTGTCGGGACCTTTGAAGGATAAGCATAGAGGGAGTTAGTCATGCATGTCTAGGGTGAAGCTTCTAAATAAAATACCATAAAACATTAATCATGTAAAGTGGAAGATTATTGAGCCGGGTCCAATCGATCCACCGGTAAGAAATAGTGGTTAAGATATTTCGTCCTATATGTGACCAATCCACCAGCTATAATAGTGGTTAGGGTATGTTACCCTATGTGTGACCGATCCATCGGCTATAATAGTAGCGAATTCCAAGCTCAATAAAACAAACTCTAAGTTTGCTAAGACACGTAAAAGACACTAGTACTTATAGTAGAACACCATGCGAGTCGGGGCCAACCGATCCACAGGTAAGAAATAGTGGTTAGGGCATTCCGCCTTAGATGTGACTGATCCATCGGCTAATAATAGTGGTTAGGTGCATTGTGTCTGTGTGTCTTCGCTCCACCTGCTATAATAGTGGGGGTTCCCTTACTCGCATGGATTTGATAAAAAGCATGCTGTGAAATGAGTATCTATAAGAGATTAATTAAGAAATTAATCCGGACTATAAATGGCCTTTATTTATTTTTTATCTGGAATGATCGTATGCTATTTTTATTATCCTATTTGGATTATGTACTCATATGTGTTGGCCTTAGTGCACGGTTACCTTGCTCAGTACATAGCATACTAATCACCCTTTCATGGGTGTTGCTCATTCTCACGAGCAGAAGGCCCTTCTGACTTTGTGTAGGTGGGCGATGCATATTTTGATGCCTTCGATGTCCATGAGGCATCAGGTGGGGCTGAGTGTTGATCATGGGGTTTGGTTCGATGATTGGAGTGACGTGGCCGTATTCTCTCTTTATGTCATTCTGTTTCTTTATGATTATTTCTTTTCTGTATTGGATTTTCCAGAATTAAATATTATCGTTTATAGACATTATTCCCTTTGAGGAATTTTGATTTCGTACTTTGAGACATGTAATTTTTTACGCATACTCTGATTTCTATGCTATGAATTCTTGGTTTGAGCATTAAATTAAGTTTGATGATAATTCCTTTAGCCTTAGCACTTGGTATTGGAACGGTAGGAGTGAACCGGTCTAGTACTAAGTGTGGCAGTAACATTCTCGAGATTCATAGGTTCTAATTTAATTTATTTGCTTCCATTTAAAAAAAATAGTAAATTTTGGGGTGTTACAGTTAACCTCGAGCCCGAGCTCAGCCCTGAACTTGACTTGACCTACCCCAAACTTATGTCGATCTCAAACGACTTGAAAATTTTGTTCTTTATACTCCCAACGAGATGATTCCTTTCTAGTGTAGTTCTTTAGGCGACCTCTATAGAGACTCTATATGCTCTTATACTATTTTATTTTCTATAACCATTTATGATCAAAATTATCCTATGACTTCTATCCATTTCTTTAATCCATGCTATAAGTTCTTCACAATCAAAGAATATTTGATCCGTCATACCAAATAATAATTTTGGGCCCCGAATCATGTATTCATATGTTCCATGTCCTACAAAAAAGAGTTGAACATAATAATATGCTAAGGAGAAATATTAATATCATCTAACCAAATCTATGTTTCGCTAACCATTCCTACCACTTTTGACGAAATTTAATCTAACCATTCCTACTATTTTCAGCAAAATTTACCATTTTGAAAATTTATTTTACCTCTTTATCTAGGTTGTAATTAAAGCTTGGAGAATCTATTTATATTTCCTCTCTATATACATAACTTTTCAGAGTCCTAAACCCATAATTGTAGTTTATCGACGTTCCAAACTTATCGTAGTTTGTCGGCTTTCTAAATTCATTATCCTTTGTGAATGCTCTTATTTGTTCTATTTTGTGTTTTGGAAATTTTAAATTGGAATATATTTTGTTGTTAGACGATTAAAAATAAGTGAAGTTATTTTTTCAAAAATTTATATGTTGTCGGATGACTAAAAATGAGTGAAGTTGTTTTTTGAAATTTTTTAATCCGAAGCTATTCGTTGATGTCTATTTTTACATGACTAAGAATGAGTGAAGTAAGTTTAAATAGATCTTCTCACTGCAAGATTAATGGAGGAATATATTTGTTTTTGACCACTAATAATGTATTTCTTTGATACCCATAATTGAGAAGATTTCAAATATTTATAGCAAAAGGTGTTGGATAAATGAAAATAACTCAAATATTTGTTGCAAAAGGTGTTGTATAATTGATTAGAACTCAAATATTTTTCACAAAGGAGCTAAGACGCAACTTATTTATGTCAAGTTGTATTCCTTGTCAATTCTTTTTTAGGAAAAAATTATCAATTGCGGCACTACTAAGAGTCTCAATAATGGAGAACAACTGCCCACAATAATTGAGCAAGAGCTCCATAGGGAAATTATAGGGGAACGCATTGGACGCCTGTGGGGTTGGGGTAACAACGTTGGACGCTGGGGGTGAGTGGGCAAGGGTGGGAAGACACTGGAGGCCAATAGGGGTTGGAAGGGAATGGTTGTGGGACTGAAGGGGGTTGGGAGGGAACTACATTTGGGGTTGGCGGAGTACTTGGACAATTTAGAAAATTGTTTTGCATGAAATAAATACATTTTTTTCTGTATAACAATACTTTAATAAAATTAGGAGCATTTTTATTAACAAATTTCATTCACATCACATGAATCACATGTCTTATTGATACATGGGGTTAGGTGGAAACCAACATGACTATGTACCTATTAGCTATTTAATAAGTTTTGAACTTTTTTATGGTATGATTGAAATCAGGATAATGTACTATATATGTTAACATTTTGTTGATTTAATTTTTTAAAAATTTATTTATTTAAAAACACTTCATAGTAAATTATTATTAAGTGTAGGTATAATTATTATTATTATTTTTAGTTTTGAGATATATTTACCTTTGAAGATTAATAGTTTGTTTGAAACTACTTATAAAAGGTAATTATTTAAAATAATTACTTCTTTTAAAAATCTTTTAGCCTAAAAATAATTTTTTTAATAAGTAATTATCTTGCGCAATCACTTTTTTAAATATCTCCAAACAAGGGGTAAGAAAATCATATAGAACTCAACCTTTAACTTGTTTGATTGCATACTCAAGACCAAGTAGTTTATTTGACCTAGCGTTCCATTCAAAAAAAATCTTCATTTATGTTTTGACATACTCATTTTTCTAAACTACGCATAAATATATTTTATTTTTAAGAAGGTATCATTTTCTTGTTTTCTACCTCCATTCCTACACCTATATAATATTAGTGGCTCTTTCATTGATCAAACACAAAACATCAACCATGCTTCTTATCTATAGACATATAAGGATGAAGTTTATATGTATCATATTGAGGGCTATACAATTGTTAAACCAATGCAATTTTGCAAGTTAAAGAGATCATCATATGGTCTCATCTTATGTAAGCATCTCAATCAACCATAGAACTTCAAACTAAAGGCTTTCCATTTAAGGTACAACTTCTTAACTATAAGGAAAGGATTTATAGTGACAATAGTGATAATGACAACATGTTATTGTAGCTAAAACTTATTTATGGTGATGACATATAATCATTATTTAATATGCAACAACGATAATTTTTTGGATAAAAATACGCATCGTTATAGCGTTCTAGTGACAATGATATCACTATTATACAAGAAGTGGAAATACCACCCCTCGGGCCCAAATATTTTTTTCCTAAAAACTTCTTACAGAGGACATCCATCATCACTATGAGTAATAATAGGTGCTATTCCTTAAGCATAAATTTTGGTAGAAAATTTTCTTACCAAAAAATTTCAATCAACACATTATTTTTAGCCACAACGATGTCATCGTTATGTCATCGTTATAAACAACTTCAACTATGACATCATCCACATGCTTAGCACCTTTTTTTTAATCATCATCACCATATATCATTGTAGTTGCAACTATTGTCACTATAAACTCAATAAAAACCCTATACAGGAATCGTTTTTCCTCATATTGTTCTTTATTCTCATTCCTTCCACTCTTCTCCATTTTTACCCTCTGGGTGGGAAATAGTTCTAGTGGGTATTATAGGTTAGTTCTTAAAAAAGACTATTAATATTGCTTGTTTATTGTTAATTTCATGTTTTTTTATGTTTTTAATTATTTCAAATATATATAGTTTGTAGTTTATAAAGCGTAATTCAGTTTTAAAAACCTTAACCAAGCCATTTTCATAGATATTAAACTAACCATAATTTAGGAAACCGTAAATCAAACCAAACAATTAGTTTTAATTTGGTTTGGTTTGGTTTGTGGTTTGGGTTGCATTATGAATACCCCAAATTATACACACATTTCTATGGCTTTGCACATGTGTTCTTAGATTCAATTTTCCTTTGTTTAATTTTTTTGTGTGATGTACCATTTGAATTTATTTGTTTTAGTTTTTGTGTGTAAAATGTGTTGGTGTGTAATGTGTAAAATATGATAATTGTATTTGCTTTAAGTATGCATAATGCTTGCTGAAAACATAGGATAGATAGTTGCTCTAACATTATCAAAGAGAGAGTAAGGCAAACAAGGAGATGGTATTATAGAGACAAATTTTAACAACTTTTGTAACATTATTTAACAGATTAGATTTTTATGATGGTGATGGTGGTAGCTTCACTTGAATAATTAAGTTGTTTTACTTCATTCTAATTTCTTTTATGGTTTTAGGTATGGTATCTCAAGATGATCCATGAAAAAAGAAATAAAAGAAAAGAAGAGTTAGGGTGGTGGAGATATTAAGAAATAGAGATAGAAATGAAATAGTGGCGGTTGAGTTTAATTCTATAGGAGCTAATGAGAGAGGATAAGGATAAGTGTGTCATTATTTCTATGCCAAGGCTTATCAACATATTCCCATCATTTATCATTATTTGCCTCAAGTCCTAACTATTTGAAGGATAGGGCATGGACTCTTACAACAACATGGTTTGAATTTTATTATATATTAACTAGATCATTATTGGCATTAATGTCATCCATAATGGGCAAAATAATTATAGATATTTTTTTTTTTCCCTAAATTGGATTTAATGTGGGAGAACACTATAGGAAGGTTTTGAATATTCAAGTTTCTAAGTCATATATATATTAGAAGTCTTAGATGTCCGACAATTTTTTTTAATTACAATAATTTAACTGTAATACCCCCAAATTTACGACTGAAAAATTTTGTTTAATAAAAAAGGTTTTGCGGAAGCGAAAAGATAAAACCGTAAACTCGGGAGCGTTACCGCCACACTTAGTACCAGACCGGTACACTCCTACCGTTCCAGTACTAAGTGCTAAGGCTTAATAAAGTTAATAATAAACGCGAATCATTAGTAAAACATAAGTCATACAGAAATCAGAGTGCAACTTAAGATTACAAACCAAAGAGTACGTTTCTCAAAACATAAAGCATAGTACAAAACACAACTAAATATGGAAATAAAAAATCCGATGACAACAATAGAGTCCGGCCGACTCGCTCTCGGTCCCTAAGTCAGGTTAGTCTCAACACTTTGCCCCACCCGATGCCTCGTAGGTATCGTAGGCATCAAATACATGGTCTCCTACCTGCACAAGATCAGAGGGGTCTTCTGCTCATGGGAATGAGCAGCACCCATAAAACGGGTGATCAGTACGCTACGTACTGAGTAAGGTAACAGACGAGCTAAGGCCAACACATAGAACATATGATATAAGGATAAGCACATAGGCAACATACGATAACACACATGATAAGGCCTAATTACTTTCCCGGTGACTTATTCTTTATTCTCATTAATAATATGTCCAGTCCACACATATTCTTTAATAGTTCATGTGAGTGCGGGAACCCCACTATTATAGTCGGTGGACCGAAAAGTATACACTCAGGGCAGAACGCTCCTGACCACTATTTTTTGCCGGTAGACTGGTCTCCAGGGCAAAATGCTCCTGGCCACTATTATTTACCGGTGGACCGGTCTGGCCTCGACTCACATGGTGTTTCGCTGTAAGTACTTAGTGTATTTCCCATGGTTTAACTTACTTACTTTGGTTTGTCGAGCACGAAATCCCCCACTATTATAGCCGGTGGACCGGAAAGTATACACTCAGGGCAGAACGCTCCTGACCATTATTATTTACCGGTGGACCGGTCTCCAGGGCACCCCGGCTCCTGGCCACTATTATTTGCTGGTGGACCGGTCTGGGCTCAGTTCAACAATCTTTCACTTTACATGATTAGTGTTTTATCCGTATCTTATTAGATAACATTCCACCCTTGACATGCATGCCATCGATGTTCTACTACTATTCTCTCAAGAGGGCCAGTCCCATAATTTGAAACTCCTGCACCCCTTGTCACACCCCGACATCCTTTCCCCCTCATGCTCACACCTAATGAAGGACTAACTCTTGAGAGTGTAGGTTAAGCCCAACACCCTATGACATCGATCTCGCCTATTCTCAACCTCTAGGGTTTTCTGAAATGCCCCAAAATTTTCTAATTTTATAAATTATATTTAAATGATATTTTATTAGAAAAATTATTTAAATAAATTACTTTTATTAAAATAAAAAGAGAATTAATTAGGGAAAATCTAGAATAAATTTATAAGTGTTTTAATTAGATGGAATTTTGTTATTTTAACTAATTAAGGATTTTATTTTAGAAATTAATTAAATAAATTATGTTATTTAAAATAAGAATGAGAAAATAGTTTTAAATTAATAATAATTTTATAAATAATTTAGTTGGAGAAATTTAGGATGTTTTGCTAATAAAAATGAAATTTATGGGAAATCTTTTAAAAAACCTAATTTAGCTTAAAAAGGGATTTAAATATTATTTTATTTAAATATTATAATTTTTAAATATCCCAAATATTTTAATAAATTTAAATACCCAAAATAAGTATTTTTCTCTTTTCCTTTTTCCTTTTCTTTCTTCCTTTTTCTTCCTTTTTCTCCTTCTTCTTTTCTTTTTCTTTTTCTTCTTCTCCCCGAAGTGGGCCAGCTGTGGCCCAGTCTTCCTCTTCTTCTTCCTTCTTCAGCCCAGCCCGCGTAGTGTCCTTCGTTTGACGTCTCCACGCCGAGTTTTGCTTCCGTTTCCACTAAAACTCGTCGTTCTATTTAATGACACCCTCCCTCGCGCCGACTGGCCCGGTTCTCCCCCTTTTTCTTTTCTTTTTCCCGGTCGACCGGTCTACCTCCTTTTATTCTTCCTTCTTCCTCCGTCGTTGCGCTGCAACCTTTCGATCCCGTCAATGGCATCTCCGGCCACAAGACCTTTGACCGACCGTTTCTTGCCTCATTGTATCCCTCTTTACTGAAGGAATAAATTGGCATAAATCTTTTCCGTTATATCTCGCCTGTTTTCTCTCTCTTGGCGTGCGAAATTCGAACCACTCCAAAACGGACATCGAGCCATTACTACCACCGGCCACCCAAATTCTTGCGCTTAATACCTCCCTGTCGAGCTTCAACACCCTATTATCTCATCTACAATCTATAAATAGCCTTGTTATAGGAGTATTTGGAGTTTTTTCTTCCCCGAGACCCTAAGCCCGAGTTGCCGGCCACTGCAACTTTAGACGCGTTTTCCGCCGCCGTTAGCCAATCTCAACACCACCGCCACATCCTAAATTCTTCCCTGCAACACCCTCTAGTCAACACCACCGCCACATCCCAAATTTTTCGATTCTTCTTGCACGGGCCTCCATAACCGTGCAAAGTTGGCTGCTCGTTTCGCCAAAATTTTACCCCGAAACCTTAAACCACCGTCCGCCGCCGCCTCCGTGCACCACCGCCGGTGCCGCCTATCCCCACCAACGTAAGGTTGAACCCTGGACCCTCTCAACCATTTTCCATATTATTATAAGCCTTGATTTAATTTATTTCAATTATTTGCATATAAATACCATTATTATTATTCTTAATATTTATATTCTTAATATGTTTTATTATTATTAGTAGTAGTATTATTGTTTTATTATTATTATTTATGTTGAGGGCTGAAGCCTTGTTGTATTTTAATTCGATTTTATTATTATTCCCCTTATTATTTCTTTTTTTTTACTATTATTAATATTAATATGTTATAAGTATAATAATAATTATTATTTTATATTTCGAATTTCTATTATTCTTATTCCATTATTATTAATGCAAATATTTTACCATTAATATTGTTAATAATGTTATTATTGTTATTACTATTGTTATTATTATTATTATTATTATTATTATTATTATTATTACTGTTATTATTATTTATATTCTCATTGATATTAGTTTTATTATCTTTGAAATTATTATATTAGTAACATTATTATTATTAGGGTAAAGTCTTTAACCCTATATTGTCCAGTTTATAATATCTCTATTATTTTTATGTCTTTAGCAAAGTTAGAATTTTCTTAAGGTTATTTTATTAGTATGTTATTATTTGGTCAAAGCCCTAAGGAGGCGTAGGAACGTGCTCCAAGACCGGTGTCGATTCAGGTAAGGGTTTACTAAGGCCATTGTGTGCCTATATGCATTATGTGCTTCATATGCTATGCATTCTATGTATATGATATGACGTGGAGTTGAAGTATGTTTTGTATGGCATGTGTATTATTTATGTATGATAATATGTGTTGTGACCCTGTAAGACATGCATGTGAGGATGTTGATATGATTTGTGCGGGGGAAAAGGATGAAAAATGAGGAGGGAGAAAGAAGTTGACCAAGAGATGTGATTTGACCTAAGTATCTTAATGATTTATGGGTGGAAAAATAAAATGGGAAATGTAGGGTTTCATGGGAGAATCTAATTTATGATGTTATTTGAGATAATGTAATTTATGATATTATATGGGAGAATCTAATTTATGATTTGATTAGGAGAATCTAATTTATGTTTTTTTTGGGGGAATCCAATTTATGGTTTTGCTTGGGAAATTCTAATTTATGATTTTATGTGGGAGAATCTAATCAATTGTAAGGTAAGGATGAATCTTCGGTTTTATGTGGTTTGAATCTAGGGTTTAGTAAGGATGAATATTTGGTTGGTGTGGATTGAATTTAGGGTTTGGTATGGACAAATCTTTGGGTTTTGTGTGGATTGAATTTAGGGTTTTGTATGACGGAATCTATGGTTTGCGTGGTGGTATTAATGGTCGTATGGTGGTATTAGGGTTTACATGATGGTATTAGGGTTTGTATGGTGGTATTTATGGTTGTATGGTGGTATTAGGGTTTATATGGTGGCATTGATGGTTGAATGGTGGTATTAGGGTTTGCATGGTTGAATTTAGGGTTTCACGTGGAATTTTAGGGTTTGCATGAAAAAGGTTCGAAGGTTTGCATGGGGAGATTAATGTCTACGTGGGTATGAAATTTACGTGTGGAAAGTTAATTTGGGATGTAAGGAAGGTAATGTAAGTGTTGTTTGGGTGTTTGAGCACTTGGGATGAAAAATAGCACATGGAGCAAATTAAGGGTACGGAGGAGACTGAATTAGGGTTTGGAATGATTAACTATGGGTTGTTGTGGTTAATTAGGGTTTGGTGTGGCTAATTAGGGTTTTTGTGTTATCATATGTATGTGGGGATTAAAGTGTAAGTATGATGATGAATATGGAATTTATGATTTATTATTTGTGCATGTCCATGATGAAAGCCTTTGAATAAGATACTTAAGACACTAATCATTTAAAGTGGAAGATTATTGAGCCGGGTTTAGACCGATCCACCGGTCAGAAATAGTGGTTAGGACATGATGTCCTATGTGTAACCGATCCACCGGTAATAATAGTAGTCAGGCTTTGTACCTGTGCGTTTCCGGCCCACCGACAATAATAGTGGGGTGACTCGAGCTCAATAATTATAAACTAGAGTTTGCTAAAATGTTTAAAAGATACTAATTACTTACAGTGGAACACCATGTGAGCAGGAACCAGACCGATCCACCGGTCAGGAATAGTGGTGTGGACTTTGTCCCGCAAATGACCGATCCACCAGCCAATAATAGTGGTGTGGACTTTGTCCAGCAAGTGATCGACCCACCGACAATAATAGTGGGGTGTTCCTGTACTTACATGGATTTGATAAAAGGTATGGTGTGAATTGACTTCCGATAAAGGATTAATTAAGTAATTAATCTAGACTATATTGGATCTTGGGTTTTTTCACCTAATCGTTCTTTGCCTTTATGTTATTGTATTGGTGATTATGCCTTGTTATTATTCTACATGGATTATGTGCTTATGTGTTGGCCTTAGTGCTCGGTTACCTTACTCAGTACGTAGCGTACTGATCACCCTTTTCATGGGTGCTGCTCATTCCCACGAGTAGCATGCCCTTCTGATTTGTGCAGGTGGGTGAGATATCAGTTGGGGCTGAGTGTTGAGCATGTTTTTCTTGAGGTTCGAGAGAGTTGTGGCCATATTATAGTCTTTATATGACTCTATTTCTTTTTGTTAATCTTTTATCGGTTGCAAATTTAATTCTCTTTTGGAAATGAATTACATTTCTTGATGCGTACTCTGATTTTGTTTTACAACCGTTTAATGATTATTTGAAGTTTAGTTTGTATTAATTTTATAATTGATTGTTAATCTTTTCTTTAGCCTTAGCACTTGGTACTGGAACGGTCGAAGAGAACTGGTCTGGTACTAAGTGTGGCGGTAACATCCCCATAATTCACGGGTTAAGTATTACTATTTTAATTATTTCCGCTTTAAAAAAAAGTAGTGAATTTTGGAGTGTTAAATTTTCCCCTTGGAAACCCTAGTTGGACCTATGTGGCCCAACTTCTTCTCACTTACCTTACCATCACTTGTTCCTCACCCCACATCTCACCCTTATTAGGTCAAACCCCAAGGCATATCACTTTACTCCTCAACCTCGCATATGACCGGCAAAACCCTAGTTAGCCACATCAAACCCTAGTACATTACTTCTTCCACAAGTAACCTCTCTTTTTTCGTCCTCAAGTCTCTTCTTTCACATGGAAACCCATACTTATCTTTTATATAATTGAATTCTCACTCTTAACCCATACTCCACCCTTCCTTAATCATTCTTACTTTTGTACTTCCCAAATTTCCACTTTCTCCCCAAAAACCCTAATCGGATCCCTTATACACCCTTGCACCAACCTACGTACTATTTTTCATCCAAAGTCTCCAATCACTCCACAACTCTCCCATTCTCTTATTTAGACCCTAATTCAACTTTTCTCACGTAAGATTCACCCCCATGCAAGATTTAGCCATCCCATGCAAACACCCCAAGTCACCATGCAAATTTTAAGACTCCTATGCATGGTTCCCAACTCTCATTTATTTTGGGTCATTCCTCCCACTTAAATCTTCTCTCATGGATCATGAGGTACTTAGGTCAACCTCATATCCCCCTTTGTGAACTCACTTCCCATTTATTTCTTATCATCCTTATATTCCCAACTCATACTATTATTTATCCTAACATGCATGTCCTAGAGGGTCATATCATATCACATCATAAACATCGTACATATACATGTCATGCTCATGTCATAGGAAACATATACAAACATACCTCAATCTCCAAGCTGCGCTACACATAAGACAAGTTATCCACAATCATATAATACACGACATAGCATGGCATATACAACATTCAAAACATACAGGTCACACATCACACAAGGGCCATAGCTTCGTCCTTACCTAAAGCGACGCCGGGCTTGGAGCACGTTCCTATAACTCCTTAGGGTTTTGGTTAGGATCACTTATAAAAGGGAAAATACTAAGTATTAGTCTCCCTCAAAAGTACCACCATCCCTTATTCTAGTTTAAGATTAGGATTATTATTATTAAAGAGAGTATTATACGAAAACTAGGGTTTTTATCTTAAAATTAGTATACTAAATATTACTAGTCAAAATATGTTTATTTTTAATACTTATTTTTACACTTATACTATTAGACCCGTTAGCTCTATTCTTATAATAATAGTGTTCATGCTGTCCATAGTAAAATAGTGATGATAATAATAATAATAATAAAACTAATAATAGTGACACTAATGTTTATAGTGATAGAAACCCTAGCGTTTTTAAGGCTAAGTCTAATAATAGTGTTAGGGTTAAAATAATAATATAATAATTACAATACCAACAAGTAAAAATATTCCTAAAGATAATAATGATAAAATTTATATTTTGAATAATAATAATAGAAGGGTTCAAATGTTTTTGTCACAATAATAGAAATAAAATAATGATAATAGTAATAACTAATAATGATACCATAGTAATGATGTTAGTGTTAAAGGCATTATGAATAATATTAAATGGTAAGGTACTAAGGTTTAAGTATTCTTCTTATTTAACAACAAAATGATAACACACCAACTTCGAGTTAAATAACATTGATAATAATAAAAGTAGTAGTAGTAATAACAATAATGATAAGGGTGTTAAGTATAATAATACTAATAATAATAATAACAACAACAATAATAATAATCAAATAAGGTTAGGTTAAGTAGTAATAATAATAATGATGATGATGATGATGATAATAATAATAATAATAGTAATAATGTTAAGTATAATAGAAGATAACAATCGAAAAGAATAATGGTAATATAAGAGTCCCAATATTTACACTAAAAGTGGTAATGGTCAAGTTAGTACTAGTAAGAAAATAATAATATTAATAATAGAGATAACAGTAGTAGTAATAATGATAATTTTATTAATAATGATAAAGATACTATATAATAATACCATATTTATAAATATTCCTGAAATTAGTTTAGATAGTAAGAGCGATACATAATAATAATGGTAATAGTAATAATAATAATAATAGTAATAACAACACAACATTAATAATACTAATAAGGGTAATACTATTAATATTACTAAAAATTGTTAACACTTATATAAAATGGCTTTCTAAAGTTAGATTAAATAATGATAAAGATAATAATAACAATGATAATACCAACCATAATAATAATAATAATAATAATAATAATAAATAATACCCTTAATATTAGTAAAAATTATTAATCAGTTGTGCTAAGAAGGTTTAGGGGTTGAGGAGGTTGGAGCACCACCTAAGGTTAGTGGTGGAATCGGCGGCAGCGCGTGGTGGAGGAGGAATAGAGGCGGAAAGATCAATGTGTAGGCTAAAGGAGAGGGAATGGAGGAGTGTTTGAGGTGGAGTAGGATGCAGCAGATAGAGAGGGATGGAATGAGGGTGGTGGCGTGGCAAGGAGTGGCCGCGCGGAGGCCGAGGGTGGTGGAAAATGGGGGAGGTAGAAGGAGAGGGAGGCAGGGGAAGATGAAGGTGTGGGAAGGTAGAGGGAGGTCTTCTGGACATTTTGGAGGGTGGAGGAGGTGCTAGTGGCGGCTGGATTGGCGGCGCAAGGGGCGGCGATGGGCTGGGGTGAACTGCTTAGGTTGGCGATTTTGTAAGGCCAGGGAGGCACGTGCAGGGCAAGGCAAGGGGTGATGGTGGCCTGGTTTCGTAGAGGTAAGTGCATGGATGGTCTTGGTGGGCGGCGTTTGTTGCGGCGGTCGCCGGAGGCGGCAGAATAGGTGTCTGTTTGGGCGGCGGTGAGAAGCAGAATATCTGGGCTTGCGAAAGAGGGAGCTCGGTTACAGCTGCTAAGGGGGTATTTATAGGCTAATTGAGGAGGAGAAAGACAAGGGAAGAAGAAGACAAAGGGATCGACTAATTTGGCAAACCAATCATTTAGTACAATGAACACATCGACTAGTCTCATCATACTAGGACGGTGTTCATTTGTGTTTTAAGATCGATCGTATACACTGCCAAACCAATCGACTGGTTTGAACAAACTGATTGATTGGTTCCCACAATGGTAACTTTCTATTTTGGTCAAAATATAAAAAGTCTACTAGTTGGAACAAACCGATCGACTAACCATACAATCGATCAACTAGTTCCTCAAGACTGATCGACTAGTAGGCATTAAATGCTGATTTTCTACATGTTAGGTGAGATAACCTTTTGAAAATTTGTATCTAACAACTATAAACGAGGGTAACCCTTATAAATAATATCCCTTTGTATTTATTAGAACTAACTTTTTAGAACACTTATTGTGTAATTAATCTCTTACACTAAAATTATTCAATTTCTCACTCAAATTTCCAAACTTTCATATTTTTGAGTTTTTACTAAAAAAATTTATTTGCCCACTTCTCTTAACTAGAACTATTCTCAAATTTTAATATTCTATATTATATCTAGCTAGATTATATCTTATTCAAAGATTAACACTTTCATATCTTGTATTTGGTGAAAATAATTTGTAATCACAACCTCTTCTTAAAATTCTTTTAAAGGGGTTAGTGAGTGTCTACCTATCATTCTGGTGATATTCATATGGTGAGTCTAAAGAATATTAATAGGTGAATTTGTAAATTATCTATTGAGAGGGTCATTGAGATTGTAAGACGCATAAACCAAGAGAAGAGTGATGATCAGAAAAAACACGTCACTATTTCAAGAGTCCAAAAGGAAGAACCTTTTGGTAGTGGATGTAAAGAGTAATTTAATCTTGAACCAATCTACATCACATGTTAAATTTTTATTTAGTCCTTTCCATTCTAAAAAAAATCATATTCACCCCCTCTAGGGTGTTTTCACCATGTTTGAACAATTTGTGATATTAAGGATATTTGGGTCCTTTGATGATTTTTGATGGGAAATAAATGTAGCATGGTAATCATCAAGGGTTCTATACCTAATTTCATGGGTATGATAAAGTGTAGGTTGAGTATAATGCAAGTTACATAAAAAGAAGTTTTGGTGCGATTAAACAATATAAAGGTATTTGGGCCATTTTGGGTCAAAATGGAATTTTGACATTTCTAAAGAGATATTATAATAAAATATGCTAAGTATTTTACATGAATTACTAGGGTTAATTATTTGTAACATAATTTTGATAAAATGAAAAAATAACTTAAATTAGGAATAATAACCCTCGGGGGCATGCTCATTATCACATATATAAGATGTTAGAGTTAGACCTTAATTTTTAGATATGTTGTTAATAATCATATTTTAGGATGATGTATTAAATATGGTGGTTGGATGAGCCTTAAAGTGTGAGTTGCACTTTTTTCTGTAATTAAGGTTTCATAGGGGTGTTGTGGTCTTTTCACTTGGAAAATGATATATATTTCCTTTAGTTGTGATTTATACGCCTTATTTATTTATGCTAAGTATGCATGACAATAATGAGAGAACCAACCAATCTAATAAGGCACTAATATTTTAAGTGAAAGATTTCTATGTCAGGACCAATCATACAAGCCCATTCCAAGGAATGAGAATAGCATAGATAGCTTTATGCCCTATGTTATACCAGTTCACTATTCTAGATGAGAATAGTAGTCAGAAGCTTTATGCCATGAGTTATACCAGTCCATTCACCCAGAAAAGAATAGTGGCCATGAGCGTTATGCCATATGGTTGTTTGTATTGATTGATATCATTCCACAGATTATGAATAGTAGGGTCCTAAAATCAATTGGATAAGTAATCGGATTGTATCAATTTTGGAACTCCTTTTGGTTCCTCTTTTGAGCCATCCCATGTCCTAAATAATATGCATGTATAGTTCTTTTATGTAACCTTATATGCTATGCATGTTCCTTTTCTATTGATGTATATTGTTACCTTACTTAGTATGTAGGATATTGATCATCCTTTTCATGGGTGCTGATCATTACCATGAGAATATACTGATTTATTTTTCAAGTAATTGTTGATTAATGCTTTGGATATGATTGCATGTAGGGGGTGTTTATTTGAGTGGGCATTAGAGTATAATTATCCACATATTTTTCTTTTTGGAATTTTAGTCCTCTTTTTTCTATTGTATATGTTATATTCTCTATATTTTGTAGTCTTTTATAATTGTGGGATCGAGTGATTCTCCACGCATGATTTCAACCCCTACAACATCAAAAAGTCACACTACACCACCCCAAACTATGTCCTAACATCATGTGGCATCTACCAAAAACCACCACCATCTCATGCTACCACCACCCCAAAAATTTGAGTTAATCACTCTACCTATACCCCCTTAATGTAAGGAGATCATAAAATGCTCCCCTAGCTGTGTGAGTCACTCATGCTGCCCCTTTTTGGTTGCGCCAATTCTTGGTATAACCCACTAGACCTTTGCATGCCTTGGTTTTCTTCAATTTTGCTCTATTTTCCACCCTAATTTGATTATTTTTCTTTCTTAGGTATTTTTTTAAGGTCTCAGAGAAGGCGATTTAGGTTTATGCATGCTTAGAAACTAATGTCCTTTGGTAAGGATACAAGCCATAGTTCGGCACTTCTTTTGAATTTTATGTGTGATTGCGTGTGTATTGTCATTTTATTGTGATTATGTTGATAATTTCATGGTGTTAAATATTGTTGTATGATAAGTTATGTGGTATCATGGAAAAGTGAGTAATATGTGCAATCATGCAAATATGTATATCAATTAGCTAAGCTTGTTGTGAACGTCGATAAGTGGGCTTGGACCATTATATAAAGTTTGACACGATAGATGACTTGTATCTATATTTTTAGTTGTACATCTACATGAGGTATTGGTTGAAGGTTGAGAACAAAATCATGTTGGGACTCATAATTTGTGAAATAGAGGTGTTTTGTTATCCTTAAGGGTATTTTAGTTAATATGGCAACTTTGGTATTTTAATGTGTTAAATGGTTTAACATATGCTGATTATAACATATGAATTTTTGGAGAAATTATGAATGGCCTAAGTTTAAATAAAATAAGAAAATGACTTTAATTGGGAATAATAACCCTAGATGCAGGTTATTATTATAGGTGTATGACGTTGGAGTTAGACCTTGATTTTCGGATATGTTATTAATATTAATATTTTAGGAATGTATACAAAATTTGGTCATTATATGAGTCTGATGGAAAAAGTTATGTCTAACTTGTAAAATTAGGGTTTTATAGGGCTTATGAATAGTAACACTATATATAGTGTTGTTATCACATGTATAAGAAGTTAGAGTTAGAACTTGATTTTCATATATGTTGATAATAATAATATTTTAGGAAGGTGTTCTATAATTGGTGGATAAATGAGAATTATGGGAGGCATTATGCTAAAATGTGAAATTAGGAATTATTAAGGAAAATGTGATCTTTTTCCCCGGAAAATATTCCGATCTTCATGTGGTTGTGATTTATGTATTTTGGATAATTATGTTAGATTGGATAATGTTCCTTGAATATCTAAACATGTGTCTGTATAAAGGTATTGTGATAATAACAGTGAAAGATCATGTGAGTTAGGATTGAGGTGTTAAATCCATTTTATCGACTTAATTATAGTGGGTAAGATCATTTTTTTCCTAGGAGGTGCTTCACAGCATTCCATCAGTTTAAAAATGGTAGCCAAGAGCATGTTTCTTGGGAGGTGTTTCAGTTCGTTTCACTAGATTAAGAATAGTTAGGTTTTGTAATCAATGTAAAAAATAAATAATGGAGGGTGATATTATCTAATGATGAAAATTTGAACTCAGATATTCTCTTGCATTATATCACGTTTAATCTTTATGTTTGATGAGTCTTTTATGCAATATTATGTATTATATACCCTCTCTATGACTATATTGTCACCTTACTCAGTGCGTAGGGTACTAATCATTCTTCTCTTAGGTAATATTCATTCCTACAAGTTGACGCCCCATATGTTTGTGTGTAGGTCAATGATGACTCAATGAATGACTTTACTACTTATGATGCTTGGAAATGAGTGACCATTTGTCCTTAGGGATGTACACAGAGTCATGTTATATGATTATTAGCTTTTATCCGAAAACTTTTTTGGACTCCTAGTTTTATGAGATCCTTTGTATTGTATTTTGATATTGTACTCGAAGTTAACCTCCAGACTTATATTAAATTTATGAAGTTAAATCATTCTCTATTTATCATGTTTTAAGCTTTATTTATATTGCCTTGTATTTGATGTAAGGATGGTATGATAAGACAAACTTATGTCAAGTATGGTAGTAACACCCAACTATATTATTATTACGCTTCCGCTAAAATAAAAGTTTTCAGTAATAAAATTTGAGGTGCTACATAACTAATGATATTTCTTATAAATGCAGTCAGAATAAAATATATTTTTGTTATCAAATTCCCACTTAATTTGATGAATCATCCTGAATAAAATCATACATTTAAAATTATTTTTTTTGACCTTGGCAGTTGCCATCAGCAAACAATAGCTAATTAATGACTAAAAAAATTAGCTTAGATTTAAAACTCACAACTAAGAACATAAGCACATTATTAAACACTAACAAAATTGTAATAGTACAATATTTAAAATATTTTGAATTATCAAATCAACATATTTAATATAATTTTACTTTTCTAAGTAATAATATTAATAATTAAGATATCCTTGTTTGATATTAATATAATATATAATATTTAAAAAAATTAAATTACCAAATTAACATATTTAAAAAATTAATACCAATTGGAGGGGCAGAAGAAAGTAATATAAATTAATAAATTAAAAATGAAGTGCAATTTTGTAAGAAAATTATTGTATACTAACACTAATAATATTTATAAATAGTGTACTTTTTGTGAAAAAAAATAATAAATAAAAAATGGAAATAAACCTCGTAGACCTATTACCTAGACTAGTTATGTCTTGTTCGTAGTGATGATATGTGAGATCATGATTGTTAATAGGTAAAAGAAAATGTATGAGCTAGCGAGGAACGAAACCCTTGTTCTTCTATTGAAAATAAAATGGGTGCCCTAGTATATCAATAAATATTTGGATGGTGTCTTAGGACACCATGCAATAGGTCTGGCTTTGCCCTTGAGTGTTTAGTTATTTGAATATATCTCTCTTCAGACTTTTAGTCCTCTATTTTTTATTTTATTTGTTCTTTCCTCTCTAACTTGTAATATCGTACCATTGTGGGATCAAGTGCTTCCCACACCTAATCTCTACATATGAGTTACTCTTTAGTTTTGCATGGTATATGGAGTACCTCTTCTATATTCGATGCGGGTAGCACTAAATATTATATTATTAATGATTCATACAAATAAATTTTTTAGTAGTAAATTTTGAGGTATTACAATAAGTAGAAAGGAATGTGTGTTTTATACATTAACAACAAATGTCTCCACAAGTGAATAACTCAATTAACACATATGTAACAACTCGAAAGTTTATAAACCTTTATTTTTGAGTGTTTAGCCTTTTATTCAAAACTTAAAACCAAATCCTATCTTAATTATATTTTTACCCTTAAAACTATAATTTAAAACATTTTTAAGTATTTTACCCTAATTATTTTCCTCTTTTTCCCTTTGTCTTTAACACTCACCCTTAATTGGTTATTTTTTACAGTTTGGTTTCTTTAATCGAACACCCTAACCAAACCAAACTAAACTAGTCCTGATCTAACGCTCCACCCCTAACCATTTTCTTTTTCACGCAACCTCCCCATCCCTCTATTATTTATGTGCACCAACTCCTGTGCTTCCTTCTTTATCTGCAAACCCTGAACCCCCGACATCCATCTCACTTGCCCATTCTCTTTTCATATACAATGATCCCCTATAACTCCCCACACATTATCTTAAACCTTTGACTCCCAACTCAAATGACTCCCTTTTTTCTCTTCCATTCTCATCCTAGCCAAATATTCTAGCCTAAACACTCCCTCTACTATTGGTTTTTGGTTCTCAACAACCACCACCACCATAAACCTCATAACTGCACATCACCGCTACCCTAATCTTCTCATCTCTTTCTTCCTCCCTAATGAATTTTCTTTCTCCTTTTCCTAAATTTTCCCTTTATTTACAACCTTCATCCTTGAAAATCAACCCAACTCTACCATTTTCACCACCGCCCAACACCGCTTGCTAATCTCTCTCATGTTACTGCACCCATGCAACCAGTAGAGCTAGCATGACTCAACCTCCTTTAGTGTACAACCTTCACAATGCCAACCTCACCCAGCGCAAGCCCTTGTATGCAACTCCACTACCTGGCTCTAAGATTCCTTGCACAAATATCCCAACATGCCACCAAGAACATCCTCCTCTTTCCTATGCTTTCCCATAGTCATTCTAGTAATAATCACCTTCTCTACCTTTCCCATTTTTGTTTTCATCCTTTCCCACAGAACCGCCACCCTCACCCTTCCTCATGTTTTTAGCCCTCCTCCAACATGAACCTATCACACTCCCCCAACCTCTTATGCTACATAGCTCCCTCACGCTACACTACTTAACCAAAATTGTATGCTCACACAACCAAACCCTTATAGTGTGAGTCTTACTTGCCATGACTTGATACTTGGTTAGGGTTTTTTTGATTGGTTTTGTTAATTGTTGGATGAGTTTGGTTATTCGTTATGTTAGTGGCTAGTGTATATGTTTTGTTTTCTTTGTTATACTTATAGGTAAAGTAGGAGGATAAGTGGGGTCTAAGGATTTATGTTACTTTGCTTGAATTGTTACTATTTTGCTGAAAATTAAGATAACTTATATGCCTTGTTAAAATGTAAAAATCACATGATAACATATTGGGGCATTGTTTTTATAGAAGATTCATCAAGGATTTCTCAATCGTTGTGGATTTTATCATAGAACTTATAAAGAATGGAGAGTTCAAGTGGAATGAAGATGCTACAAAGGCTTTTAAAAATATGAAGACCAAACTCTCTAATATACTAGCACTTAATTTACCTTATTTTGATATATTATTTAAAGTAACTTGTGATGCTAGTGGTATTGGTATTAGAGGTGTTTTTTCACAAGAGAGGGAGATGATATAATTCTTTAGTGAGAATTTGAATAGTGCGAGACTTAATTACTCAACTTATGATAAAGAATTATATGCTATCATATTGTGTCTAGAGAATTGTAGTCACTGTTTGATGTCAAAACTGTTTGTTATTCACTAGGACCACAAGAGCTTGAGGTACTTACATGGCTAAAAGAAGATGAGCTCGAGACATGTCAAGTGGGTGAGACTTTTGCAATCCTTTTTATTCTCTACTAAGAACATGGGTGGAAAATAGAATATAATAGCAGATGCTCTTTCATGAAGATCCATGGTACTTACACTTATGGATGTTAAGTTGTTAGGGTTTGATATGTTGAAGATTTTTTATTCAAAAGATGAAGACTTCATAGAGGTTTTTAAAGCTTGTGGGAAGCATGGGAGTAGTGGAGCTTATGTAATCCAAGATTAGCTTTCTATTCAAGCATAACAAGCTATGCATCCCTCTTTTATTTGAGATTTTCTTATCAATTAAATGCATAAAAGAGGTATTTTAGGGACTTCAAAGTACACGAGATGTTAGCGCTACTTTAATAGTACTTTTATTAGACATATATATTTAAAGATGTGCAAGGTATGGTGGGAAGAGTGATGCTACTTGTTAAGGAAGATTTAACAAACATAAAAGTTAGCATGTGTTTGTAATACCCCATTTTTAGAAATCCTAATTATAAATCGACAATTATATGTAATTAGTTATAATAATTATTTTAGGGTGTTCTATATTAAATGTATTATTTATATGTATATTATTATGGCGTATTATATATATAAATTTAATTAGGTTATAATTTGGATAGAATTTAGGTTATTAGTTTTAATCGAGTTGGGACCCTGACTTGTATCCATTTTACTAAGGAATTATAATTCTGCTAACTAGATATTTTTCCCCAGTTCAACTTTCCCAAATAGTATCTTCACCCCATAGAGAGTTTCAGTCTTCTACCTTCCCTGTCCTAGCATAATTCTCTCCCTCACGCCATCTTTCCCCTACATGTCTGGCTATGCCTCATGTTCCCATTGCCATGTCTTGCTTGACTTTTCCCCATTGCATGCTATCAACCATTTAAGATCCTCCTCTTATTTGGTGTTTTTTATTCAGACTAAAAACTTGACCATTTTCTTTCCTTTCCTTTTCTTTTTCTCCCTTCTCTCTACCTTTGGTTTCTTTTGAACTATCATCATCTTCATCATCGCAACCCCTCGCCACTAAGAACCATCAAGCACCATCATTTTCCCCCTATAAATCTTGAGTACCACCTCCCCATTAGCTCCTTTTATTGTCCCCCAATCATCACTACCTTAAAACCTTTCTTTTCTATCCTCTGTCATGCTCTATTTTGATTTTGGTTGAGACACACAACCATACACCCTTGCACACCCTGGTTGTGCCTCTCTTACATGACCCTTACACAACTAGTCCACTTCTCTTCTCATTTATATCTTCACACGCCCATGCGCTTCTCTCTTTGTTTTCTCCTAGCACGTCCATTTTCCTTGAGCACAACCAGTGCATGTTGGAACTACTAGACACGTGTATGTGATGCATGTAAGATCGTGCCTTCAATACTTTCCTCATACAACCATGATCAACCCATACCATTTATTCCTTTTCCTGAATAATTTCTAACCCTTTTTTCATGAGTTGGTTTTAGTTCATTTTTGTTATTATTATGTTATATTAGATACTAATATATGTGTTGTGGGCATTGATTACTTAGGTAACCCTTGATGTATTGTGAAGAATGCTTTATTTTGTGCTTTTGTGTATCTTGGATTTAAGTATATCCAGTCACTTATAATACAGTAGAATTTATGTGTGAGCATGATAGTTTATTTAGATCTATAATCATGCTAAGGTTTTATATTATGTAAATGTTATAAAATGCATGTATAAATTGATAAATGAGAGCATATACATGTTTAGGGTTGTGTTAGAGTTTTAACCTTGCCAAGATATTAAATTTATGTTATGTTAACCATTCCATGGTTATAATTTCATGTATAGCTAGAATTGATATAAATAATAAGAAATTATGTATACATAATTAGGGTTAAAATACGTCAATTACTATTCGCATGTTCTAGGGTATAAATGCTCCCTTACATGTACCATAATGATAATTTCCATTTTAAATTTTGTATCATGCTAAAAATATATATGTATATGTTGCATGGAATACATGACATGTTAGAGATGTATGATTAGGATTTGTTCATGGAAGTGGCTAAATGCATGTTAAATAAAAAATATAGTCAATTGCTAAATCCTAAAAATTACCTATGTGATAAAATATTAAAATCATTTTATTTTAGCATTTTCATGATAAATTTTTATAATAATAGTGTTTGGTATGAAATTGGGCAATAATGGTAAAATTTGGGTTTCAAGAGCATTTTGGTTATATTCAACCTAATGCACTTAACGTGAATAATTGGACATAGGATATCCTTAGATTTTTGATAGGTTGACTTTATTTTTTTATTTTGACTTTGACATAAACTGATGACCTTAGGTTTTACTCTAATAATTGAAAATAAATGAAAAATGGTTAAGTATGGGCATGAGAATTGTTGTGTAATGTGTGATATTTGTGATCATATCATAATTTAAAGTGAAAGACCTTAAGTTTGGGAATAGTTTCTCTCTATTATTAGCTATACTAGAGATGAGGTGCAACCCTCACTTGAGTTTAGTTTTCTGGTGTGCCCTAGTAAGGCCTTAGTCTACTTTATAGGTGATTTATATGTCTTATAGGGGGTATCGATATTTAAGGATTAGGTAATCAAGGTTGGAGGATATTATGTTACTTGTGTACAGTAATATGACCAAACATATGTAATGTCCTCGAGTTCTAGAGTAAGGGTATTGTGTTACCTATGTGTACTAATATGACTGGGTGTATCTTAGTGTCCTTGAATTGATTGTATCTCTCATTGAGTAATTAAAAATGGAAGGAACTATTGTGTAAGAATAAGATTAAAAATGGATTGTTGTGGTTGTGGTTTGGCAGTCGCCTCTGTGCGCTACTTGGTTTGATGGGTTGGTTCATTAGTTGTCTCAGTGCTCTACCATGACATTTAGAATTAATTTGATTAGTTGGTTTTGGTCATAGGTTTTGATATGGCTACTATGTACCTTGAGATGATATGAATTAATTAAGTATGATTGGCAGCTAGGCATGAACTTTGATGTTGTATGCATTATCCTATGATTATTGAATATTTTTATGGCATGTGTCTTGTGCTTTGAGCATGTTTTTAGATTATTGTGTGATTATGTGCAATGTGCGCATGCTATCTATTGTGCGGTATGGTGATTAGTTAGTACGAGGAAGTTCTATTGATACTACATTTATAGTTGATTAAGGGCCATGTAGCAACACAAAGCATATAAGAGTGACAAGAATAAGTGGAGTCCTTGGGAATAGGTTCCATTCTCAGAATGGGATTATAGGTCTAATAGTTAGGAAAAACCATTAATATACCTTCGGGTGCTATATATGTATATATTTTTTGTATTTGATTTTCCTTTAGACACTTATGTCCCATTTTGTATTTTGATTTTCATTATTGTATGAAGAATATTTATTTGTAACTTTTATCTATGTTATTGTCTTGCAAATTATGACTACAAGTGATGGTAATTAATTAATTTTCTAAGGTGGTCGATGAATGTTGTGATGCTTTGTGAACTATATATAGCCGAACTGATGTTTGGGGTTTAAATTATGTGACTGTTTATGGTTAAAATAATTTCATACCAAACACTATTATGATTGATAATTAAGGATTCATGATTGTTGGAAGAAACTTTTTATTGAAACCCTTCGACGTCTATAAATATGCATAGTTTGAAAGCAAAAGGAAAAATAGTTTTTCAAGCCTATAGACAATATTTTCTTAGTATGAGGTTTGTTGTATCTTGAGGATAAATTTTTGTGATAATATTATCTTCTTTAAGATATTATTCTCCACGTCTTAGAGCCTAATTAATTTTGTCCCTAATTTTCATTTCCCTTAACAAGATGTGTTGATGGTAATAATGTGGAGGGAGGATATGCATGGAGAGATATTGACGACAAATGCATCGACTTTGAGGTTGCTCTCCAATAGTGGTTAGAGTGTTGATTTGCCGAAGTTAAGGCAGAAATAGGATATTTGGAGGTGGTACAAGCATCGAAAAAGATGACCAGATCAAAAGCATATGATATTTTGGAGTTCGGACATGTCATGGTTGATTGTTATTTTCTTTGATAGTATTTTAATTCATATGGCGACACATACACTTTTGCTAGGGAGAAGCTAGGGGACAACACTAACATATTATTTGGTTTGAGGAATGCATTTCGGTTAGGGCCGTAAATGAGATGAATCAATTCGGTATTTGACTCGACTCAACTCGTTAAAAGTTCGGTTCGCCTCGTTTGTTTAGTTAAATGAGTCGAGTCGTGAGCTTAAAAAAGTGAAGCTTGATTTATTTTATGGTTTTGGCTCGTAAGCTCGGCTCGGCTTATTTTTTTAGTTAAACGAGGGAAACTCGAATCTTATTTTAGTTTCGTTTAGTTAAACAAATCGAGCTTGAGTCCAAAAATATTTAGCTCAACTTGACTCATTTACGACCCCAATTATTATAGTCGTGCATGATGTGTGTATGCTTTAATGTCGATGTTTAAATAAAGCTTTTATTTTTTTAACATATCACAAAAAAAAAGCACCAAGATAAATGATAACAGAACAGTATATATATATGTGTGTGTGTATTTTCAAGAAAAAATAAGCTAATTAAACTGAAATGGGATAATAAAAGTTTGAAATAATCAATGTTTCAAATTAAAGCTCGACCCCTCGCTTTTTTTTTTTCCTTCTACTTTTCTAACCTGGCTCTAGAATAGTTTTAAATTGGGGCGCGTAATATGTAGATATGTCTTGAGAGTTTATGGAGTCGCTTGTTTGTCTTTATTTATTAAAGTAAATGTACTAAAATTAGTTTAAAAATAAAACATCATTGCGCAGGATCAAAATACTTTATGCGACTATACATATTAATAATATATCCTAGGAACCTTTTTATTTATTTATTATTGAACCATTAGAACCAATTATAGATATAACAACTGTGTTCTAAATCGCGATTTAAGGCCATTGCAGAATCCTACTTTCATACAAGTTGAGTAATCATAGTATCTTACTGGGACGCCACTTATGATGCATGGAACAAAGTAATTTTGGATTAATTTCTAATAAGCTTAACATTAGAAAATCAATTGGCATAATCATATGAGGATTCTAATTTCATCAATATTTGAAAATTTTATCCAATGTCTAATTGAGTCAAATCTTCTGCACTTTAATTTAGTGTCATTACTTTACGTGATTTGATATATATATATATATATATATATATGGTGCCGAATTACAAAAAACATCTACGTGATTCTTTGCATACTAAACACATTCCCCCATCCCCAAGTGATGTAGCCTAGCTTTTACTTCAAGTTTACCGCTCTTCCAGCCCAAGGAAGGAATCAAAGGAGAATGGGTTCCACGGGCCCATCTCGTTAGGATTTGTAAGAAGACATAATTGGAGAGGGTTGTGGAGGGAAATAAAAAATAGGCCCACGACGAGTTGCTGACTAACTTTTTTGCAGCTCACGGAGGATATAATTCAAGAAAGGAGACTCTGATATTATAGGATCAATGTCGCCGATCCTGAGAATAGGAGCATTTTTCTCCCTCTGTTATTCTTATTCTACTAATTATTAATTTAACCTATTTGTGTATATGTGCGTGTGTCATATATATATAGAATATCTAATGAAAACTAGTTATTTAAGTAAGAACTAATAATTAGTACTTTTAATTGAATAAAATATTCATAGTAGTTGTCGAAAACTATTCTCAGTGGATAGAGAAAATTACTTTAAGTAGTTTAAAAAACTACATTATTTGAGGTTTCTTTTTTAATAAAAGATTGTTGCACTTTTATAAATATTGTATATTTATATTTTAGGTTTAGAAACTATATACAATAGTTGGTGGAAACTACTTTCGGTAGTCATCTATAAAAAAACTATAATATTTAAGTACTAAAAAAAAGTGGTGATACTTTTATAAATATTAGATATTTATATTTCAAATTTAAAAACTATCTATAGTAGGTGGTGGAAACTACTGTAAGTCTCTCAGGAGAAAAAAAATGGTGATATACTTGTAAATATTATATATTATGTTTTAAGTTAGATAACTACCCAATAATAAATGGCGGAAACCATCCGTGGCGGTGGGTAATAGAAACTAGTATAAATAGATTAGGAACCTAGGGTGATTCTTGATTCTCTCTAGATATGCCTATACATATAGGAATATATCTAGTAAGAAGCTCAAACCCAATGTATCGATCAGTTTTAATTTGATTAGTTGAAGATAAAACTTTAATTTGATTTGTTGGAGATAAAACTAGCTAGCTACATCACAATTCATGTCCCCTTTACGGGACAACCGATGGGATGTATGAATTGAGTTTATTGCTTTGCCTTGTATCATGATAAACTTGGCACACGCAGAAAGAACAGATAACTTGGAACAATTATATCAGATTTTTTTATATAAATAAAAATAAATAAATAAATAAAACCCAAGAAAGCCACAAAGTCAGTGCATCAAGAATTCAATTTTCAAAAAACAAGAACCGGTTTCTCAAACAAAATTTGTCACAAACATACAAATCAACCAATTTTAGTCCAAAATTACAGCTAACGAGAAAAAAAATGTTAAGTCTATGATTTCATTGTCCTTTTTTTTTTGAGATGATACTTTTCTAAATAATAAATAATGTATTTTTACAATTTTTATGATGATTACTAATATTTGAGATATATAATTCTATTTTGGTTGATTTGATCTTATAAATTCTAAAATTATAGCCTAATTATAATTCACTCAATTGGGCAGATTTTTGGCTCGCGTGATTAATAAAGGTTCAATCTGACAAGCAATATTTTTGTTTGTTTGTCCGAAACACATTTTGTACCGTCTCAATTTTCGTACGCATTATATTTTTTTCATCTACTTGAAAAGTTGTCATTCTAAAACATTTTGTATATTTCTTCAAACTTTCAGCTAGTATCGGTCACTTTGATACATCTCTCTCTCTCTCTCTCTCTCTCACTATATATATATCATTACGGACTTGTTTGGTATGGGGGTAAAATTTTTCTTCTATTTTATATATTTTATATTAAAAAATTAATAATAATAAATATATTTTTAATAAAATATTTATTTTAGATCAAATTAAGATCTAAAATGAATATTTATTAGAATAAAAATATTTAACTTTAGATAGATTATATAAAATATATAAAATATGAGGATAATTTTTTCGCCCATATTACTCCGTACCAAAGAAGCACTATATGTATATATTTTTTTTGTTTAGAGAAGTCTCTCTCTCTCTCTCTATCTCTCTCTCTGAGGTTTTATTTTGACGTCAACGGTCTACGCTACAAATGAAGGCCGGAGGGATGGATATGGTAAGGTATGAGACTCATGGGAGTGCACTCACATCACATGGCCATAAAGCCGGTGCCCAGCATTTTGGTCGGCGTTGGCTGAATACTTTTTCACCTAACTAAATTAATAATGCGTCTGGAATCTGATCATTATTTCCGACGATTTCATCCAATACCACAGCTGTAAAGATTCAATGTCAAGATGTGTGAGAGAGAGAGACAGAGATTAATTTATTAACGGTTTGACGATTTGTCTAATTTTGTTTGCTCTACGTTGCCTGACACCAAGAGCCAAAAAATAAATAAATAAACAAAAAGACTTCCCTCCTCCTCCTCCTCCTCCTCCTCCTCCCTAAAAAAACACTTCAATCAGGATATATTACTCTAGTGAGTTAGTAGTACTATTTAGGGTCTTAATCTTACAAATCTTTTAAAAGAAAAAACGATTTTTACTCAAAAGAAGCCACGCTGATGTCATGATAATAAATGTGTTTTTACTTAAAGATTGAAAGTTTCAACTTATTTAATAAGTTATTCCAACAAATCTTTGAAGAAAAAAAAACCCCCTCTTGAGTTCTTTACCTAAGCACCAACAACTTTAATCCGAGAATTTTAGTTTTTTTTATTTGTCTAAAAAATTTTCCGTTAATAAAAATATGTTGTCTTTAAATATATACTTCATCCATATCAGAAATAAATTTATTCTATCATTAATTTTTTATATAAAAAAAAGTTATTATAGAAAATTAGAAACCTATTTTTTATTTTTATCCTTATTTTTTTAATTATATATGTATTAAATACTTTATTACTTTTTAATAAATAATATAAGTGTAATTTTAATAATATTTTTATTATTTTTTTAAAAAGTATCCAAATTAACAGAATAATTTTCTATTTTTGATGCGAAAGAAGTATAACAATGTTAAACTTTCTACATGAAAAATATTTTATCCTTTTATGAGTTTAAACATGCTATCAAAGGTTCACAAATACAAGATTGAATGGCCAAAATGATACAATAAATAGTAGTAATTAATTTTATAGATATCTATTAATATTAAGTGACCTAGCTACCTAATATAAGATTCTTTCTTGCTATATATAGCCACCCATACGCCCCCGAAGCCAGTCACGGATATAAATGTAATGTTATGGGTCGAAAGTTTAGGTCGTACCAGGAATCCGACGGCCGTTCAAACCTACATATTTGATAGAGAGAGAGAGAGAGAGAGAGAGAGAGGTATCGGAGTAAAAGGTTAGCCGGCCTCCTACAAAACAAGAGGGCAATTGTTTTTGCACCCCGCAGCGCCTTCGCAAGACGTACAAAAGATCCGATCTTGGATGCTGCTGGCACACTCGGCCTTATTAATTTTTATTTTTCTTTTCAGGAATAGAGATTTAATAAAGGAAAATTTATTTTCAAATCCAATGTAAAACTATTTAAAGTTGAACAATTTATTTAATATTTAGGTTATTTTTTAATATTTAATTTATATATACATATAAAAAATATTATCTGTACATTTATATATAATTAAATATATATATATTAATATAATTATATGTATATAATATTTTATAATTAAAATTAAATACTTTAAAACCATATTATTTTTTTTCTATTAATTTTACTCGGACTTCAAACTAATTTTCCCTTTAATAAATTACACGAGGCTGGCTATGCCTCTTGACGTCGTATGTGATGCACGGGGACGACAGTTAGGTGCCGTCCCCCCATCCCGGAAATTTATCGGAAACGTTTCCGAATTAAAATTTATATTAAAATTATTTAATTAATATTTTTATTTAAAAAATATTATTCAATTAATTTTTTATTAAAAATAATTATTAATAATTAAAATTAACTAATATAAGAACTAATTTTAGAAAATTTTATTTTTCTCTCTTAATTTTAATAAATTTAATCTGTTTTAAAAAAAATATATATATAATATTTATATATATATAATTTTTTTGATATTTTCTACCGTTTTCTTTATTAAATTTTTAAAAAATGATGTTTTCGTGTTTCGTACCCTCTCCGTTTTCGTTCCCGTGTAACACTCGACGTCGTTACGGGAACCGCCTCCCGCCTTGTAAGCAACCGAAAGCTAGCCTCTGCCCTTCCCTAGACATTAGTTCGATGTGGATCCGAATACATACATTTGATTTGTTGCAAAAGTGTTTGGGGACAAAGGATACAGAGAAAGAGTGAATCTTACAACGACCATATATATTTGGTTATCCGGCCCCAAATAAAAAAAAAAAATCCTGATGGAGGATATAAGAATTTATAACTAGCGCTGCTACTACAAACTAGTTAATAGTTAAAATTAATTAACGTCGGTAGTAGAAGAATCAATTAATTAAATAAATAAACAAAACAAAAACAAAAACAAAAGCAAAAGCGAAAAAATAAAATAAAATATACGATGTAGTAATCTTGAAATGAAGGGTCCGATCCAAGAGCCGGTCCCTCGGCTATCGATATATCACCCCAGCTGATGAGATCGCCGTCGTTCTTCTTTCTTCCGGCCTTCCGTACGGGCATTTCAGATTATTACTCAGCTTGCGGCCCTTTTGTTCTCATTTAAAGCTACTTTCTTTCTGGGTCCTTAATCCACCCCGCTGCCGCTGCTCCTCGAACTGGAACCAAGCTATTCCACAGTCAGGCAAACTGTGTACGTAACGGTTACTTGCAATATTAGCTCCTTAATTTATAAATTGCGAACAAATGAGTAATTTACATGTAGAAAATAAATACTAATAATCAAGAGCGATCAAATTCAGGGCTTTCACGTATTGGCGGACACGCATGTATGTGTGTATACATAAATTATATACGTGCACCGCAGGATTACCATTTTTCTCTGCTCGTAAACTATTAAATGAAATTAAAAATTACTTTCCCGCCGGACGACCGTCTGACGTACTTGCCGGCAGGACGCACGTGACACGTCGTCGTTTGATAAAAAAAAAAACTAAAAACTAAAAACTACGAAGAAGGACCAGCTGCTCTGATCACGCACGCATGTGTCCGAAGCAGGCCAACCAGCTGTTTTGATCATGGAAGCACCAATGCTATCATGATTCTTTTGATGACCCAGCACGTATAATAATAATAATAATAATAATAATAATAACTAAACAGAGGCGCACGCTGAAACCACGTCGACGGAACTCGGACGCGTGCGGGAGAGTTCAGTCGGCCAGACCAATTAAGCACCTACTATTACCAAGGGGAATCTGTCAAATTAAATGCATCCGGTCCGTCCGTCTTAGGATCCATGATAACGAGCTCAAACCCGTTTGTTTCCGGTAGAAGATTGGGGTTCAGACTAATTATACTTATAACATTCACGTATCTATAGTAGCACATTTTAGAGCGAGGAACGTAGCTGATTACCTGGGGCAGGAGCCATAGTGAGTGAAGTGATCAGGGGCTTATTGGAGATGACGGCAGGAGGGGAGGCAGCCGAAATTGGACAGACTGTGGTACTCGGATGGAACATGTGAGCTGCCGGAACGCCCATCGCTGCAGCTGATTGATGATGAGGGTGCTGCTGCTGGTGGTGGAAAGGGTAAAATGGGTATATTGGCATCATGGCCGTCGCTGCTGCAGTAGTTGCTGCTCCTACCACGCCCTGTCCTCCCACATACATTGGATGATGAGGAGCGTAGTGCCCGTGCCCGTGCCCGTATGAATATGACCCACCATTGTAGGTCAACTTCGGTCCATGCTGCGTACGTGGTTGGTTTATTCATGTAATAACACAGCATACGTAATAATTAATTACATTAGTGATTAATACCTTATCAGGCGGCGTTATTTTGTTAAACTCACCTGCCTGCCTAGCTAATTTATGGATAATAAATATATATATATATATGCACTAGGATAGTAACTTACGTGGTTGTTGTTGGAAACCCCCGCGGTGGCAATATAGGCTGGGGAGTACCTGAAATTAAATTAAAAGCCACCGGGTTATTTCAATTACTTTCTCCGTAAATTGAGTCAAAACTCGTGATTTAATATTCAAAACACTGAGTCGTTACGTTCATTCATCGCCAATCCATCGAGTTAATTAGTTTAGGACGGACTCTAATTATCTTTCTAATCTAAGTATGATTGTTCGAAAAATAGACCTCCTGCGGACGGGCGGGCCCCGAAAAAAATATAAAAAATAAAAAAGCAAGCCCAAAGCCTGTGCTGTGGGACTCAGAACTCGTCCTCCCCTAAAACCATGCCATCCATGCCGTTAAATATTGAAGGCGATTCTCAAAATGAGATAACGACATGCAGTTCAAATACTACTCATCTTGCTAGTTTATATAATTACCCTACCCATAGTAAGGGACCGGCAGTTGGTGCTGGGGATGAAACGGCGCCGCCGCAGGTGATGCTCCTGGAGGGTAGTACCACTGAACGTAACCCGCGCCCGCGCCCGCCCCCGCCCCTACAGCAGCTATTGAATTGGGCTTCCCCGCTAATAGCCCAATGGCGGGCGTACTACTGTTCGACAACTGCCTCGGGCGCCGGGCTCCTAGTGCAGCCAGATTGCAGTTGGCGCGGCGGCCGTTGATAATCGGGGCGGCGTCCTCACAAGCCCTATTAGCCGCCTCTGCCTCCTTAAACGTCACCTACATATCAATCATTTCCCCATCAATAAATACGACACCATAATTATTAACGTATTCCGCCATGCATGTTTTATAATTAAAGAGATGCCTTCTCACTTGAAATTTATGGAAATGGAATTTCTTAAAAAAAATATACTGAAGTAAACAAGCAATAAAATTCAATCTTAAAATTAAAAAATGAAAAAAAAAATCAGAAGATATGAATCTCGAGAAATTGAAAATGAATTTCCATTTCTTTATATTTCCTAATCAAATTGATACCAAATAAGCTCTTTAATTCTTTAATTATCATCTAGTCAAATCATTTATCTGGTACTAAAAAACACATTACAAACAGTTTGAGCTAAAGAACGGAATTACGAAATGATCTAAGCCAAACAAATGAAATTCAGAAGCTATATATATATATATGAACGCGTAGGGGGAGGTATATAAATGGGGCTTACAAAACCATAGCCCTTGGATCTGCCGGTGATCTTATCGGATATAATAACAGCTTCAAGGAGGTCACCATATTTCTCAAAATGTTGCCTCAATACTTCCTTTGGGGTCTCCCATGCTAACCCACCCACAAACACCTTTGTTAGCGTCGTGTCTCCGAATTGTCCGCCTCCTCCTCCTCCTCCTCCCCCATGTCCACCCGATCCATCATGATTATCGCCGGGACTCGTAACTTTACTGTCGCTGCTGACAGTTGTCATCGGTCGTTAATTCTCTTGCGCAAGCTTAATTTTTTTTGGCTGCGGGTTCCAAACTTTCCAGGAATTCAACTGGCTATATATTGAGCTTCAAGATACTGTAGCCAGCTGGCCCTACACATTTATTTTTCCTGTAAATGGACATGAGAGAGAGAGAGAAAGAGAAAGAGAGAGAGAGAGAGATAGAGAGAGAGAGAAATGCATGCAATATTAATGAAAGAAGCAAGGGATTGGAGGGGCAATAAAGGTAAGGACGATACATGAGAATGGAGGGAGCCAGGGAGGTGGTCGGAATAAAATAAGAGAAAGAGCGAGAAGAATAATTTATTAAGAAGATTGAGAGAGAGAGAGACAGAGGTAGGGCCGGTATGTGTGACAGTGTGATCAGTACTGTAATATGTTTAACTGCAAGTATATGTGTGACAGCCAGCCCAGATTATAGAGACAGGTAGATTATCAATCAGCTCGCGGGATTCTCCTCTTCATCTATCAACGTGATCTCATCTTCTATACAGGGTACGTTCCGCAAGTTCACATTAACTAATCAGCCGTCTCCATTATCGAGTAATAAATAAGTATTTTGACAATTTGAGTGAGACTTATACACGATAGTTTTAACTTATAACAGTCATTTATATTTTTAATAAGAGAGATAAATAATAGTTAAGGATATATATGACTGATATAAGTTAAAAACGTTGTATATATCTAACAGTGTAGAAGATGATACACAACGGTTATAAAGTAGTTGTGTATTCCCTTAATAAGAGTGGTAAATATCGTCAAGAAAATACACCGCGGTTTGACCGTATAATCGCCGTATATTATTTTCTATACTATATATATATATATATATATATATATATATATATATATATATATATATATAATAGTTTTAACTTATAGCCGCCGTGTATATCATTTCTCCTCCTTTTCTTACTTCGTTATTTTTTAACCTAAAACCGCCCGTACTTCTTTACTTTGCCTATCAATATCCAGACATCGTTGATTGAACTTTGAAGTGACGAAGCTCTTCAACTACCGTTGGCTTTCTCTTTTATCTTCGCCCGAGTTCTTGCTCAATTTTGTTTTGCTACACTTCGTCATGGTGGCCTGTTTCTCTCTCTACTCATAGTATATTCATTATTCTTTATTTTTTCTTTTCTTTACATTTTAAATGTTGTGTATAAGTTTCTCCTTATTTATTGATTTTGCTTGTGTTATTTCTTATTTGAACTTCTATGTTGTATATTTTATTATTCTTTTTTCATTATACTATATATGATGTTGTGGTTATATCTGTATACTCTATGTTTTAGCTTTTGTGTTAATATGTTTTGTGAAGATATATTTTCAAACTATATATTTTAAAAAATAGAGTATATAAATAAAACAGATAATAATATGTAGAAATGTATTGTTACTAGTGCAAATGTTGTTGTGGTGTATATGTATTCCGACTATGTTGTTGGTTTTTTTTCTTGACTTGGCTAATATTGCTAGATTCCCCATATTTTTTTTATAGTTTAGGGATCAATCTATACTTATTTCTTGTTATAGATCGTAAGTGGATATGTGCAAGTAAGTTGTCTAGAGAATATGTGGATGGTGTTCAATACTTTATTAAGTTAGCCATTTGTAGATACCTTTTCCATGCGTAGATTGTGGAAATAAGATATGGAGAGAGATAAATAAGATACGAGAATATCTCATTATCTATAGAATTGATAAGAGTTAGACTAGGTGGATATAGCATGGATAACCACTTGTTAATGAACTTAGTGTGGTTCACCACGATGATGTTGAAGTTGCAGATGATTTTTCTTACAGGGAGGAACTGACCAATAATGTTGAAAAACATTTTAAAGACCATCCTTAATTGTTTGAAAAGTTGGTTAATGATTTGGCTATGCCTTTTTACAATGGTTGTACTAAATTTACAAAATTAATCCGTTGTATTACAGCTACATAATTTAAAGGCGGGTAATGGATGGAGAGATAAAAGCTTCACTTATCTTCTTGAGCTCTTAAAAAAGATGCTTTTGGAGGACAATGTGCTTCCTCCCCATACTTATAAACCTAAAAAGATTTTGTGCTCTATGGGTTTGAATTATGAAAAGATTCATACTTATCCTAACGATTGCATTGTATATTGTAATAAATATATATGCATTGTTAGACAGTTTTCCTTATCGAATGTCATGATGCAAGAAGGCTAAGGTTCCTAATAAAGTGTTGTAGTACTTTCCAATTATACCATGATTCCAATGCATGTTTCATAATGAGAAAAATGTAGAGAACCTTATATGGCATGTGAAAGGAAGGATTTTTGATGACAAGCTTAAACATCCAATGGAATCTTCTTAATGAAAAATGATTAATTATGTAAACCCTAATTTTGGTAGTAAAGCTAGAAACATGTGTGTTGCACTCTATTCAAACGGAATGAACCCTTTTAATAGGAATACCAACTATAATTTAGCCCATAATTCTTGTGATCTACAATCATCCCCCATCATTATGCAGGAAGAAAAAAAGGATGATGCTATCCTTACTTATAACTGATCTAAATCAGTCGGGTAATGATATTGATATTTGTTTGGCTCCCCTTATTGAGGATTTAAAGTACATGTGGGATCACAAAGTTAAAGTAGTTGATACACGTAGTTAAGAGTCTTTTAAATTAATAGCGATGTTATTTTGTACAATTAGTAATTATCCTTCTTATGGTAATCTTTATGATTATAGTGTACACGGACACTATGCATGTCCTATTTGTGAAGATAATACACTCATTTTTAGCAACTGAAGAGTAGAAAAATTGTTTATCTTAGACATTGTAGATTCTTGTCCACAAATCATTATTATTGTAGGAAAAGAAAAACTTTTAATGGAAAAGTTGAAGAAGAAAAATCTTCAAATCCTCTCATAGGACTTCAAGTATTTGACAGAGTAAAATACTTAAATGTGTCTTTTAAAAAAAAAGACGAAAAAATTCCCTTCAAGCAGGTGGAAGAAGAGGTCAATATTCTTTAACCTTCCATATTAGAAGAAGTTGGACATACGAAATTGTCTTGATGTGATGCATATCGAGAAAAATGCATCTAATTGCCTAATTGACACACCTTTGAATGTGCCAAAAAAGACAAAGTATGGTGTTAATGCTTAGTTGGACTTGGTCGACATGGGTATAAGAATAGATAGATTTTTTCCCTCTTACATGTTATACTCTTTTCAAAAAAGAGAAGATCTCTTTTTGTGAATGTTTACACAGAATGAAGGTTCCCGAAGGATATTCATCAAACATCAAGAAACTTATTTCAATGAAATATTTGAAGTTAGTGGGTATGAAACCTTATGATCATTATATTCTCATTCAAGACTTGATGCCGATTGCTATACGTTCTATCTTACTAAATTAGGTTTGAAGTGTAGTCACTAGATTTTATTTCTTTTTTCAAGGAACTATGTAGTAATGTTATTGACCCTACAAGGTTAGACAAATTTTAGAGTGAGATTGTGATTATATTATGGTAGCTTAAGATGTATTTTTTCCATCATTCTTTATAATCATGATTAATTTAGTGGTTTGCTTGGTTAGGGAGGTTAGATTATGTGGGTTAATTTATCTCCATTGGATGTATCCATTTGAAAGGTAAAAGAAAATTTTAAAAGGATATATCAGGAGTCTGAATAAGTCTGAAGGTTACATTGTTGAGAGTTACCTAGTGGAGGAGGCGATAGAATTTTGTTGTGAGTTCTTACCCAATGTTAATATGATAGGCCTTCATAAACCATGACTTTTAGGTATAGAAGAATAAGGGAAAGGGTGCAAAGGATTTTGTATGGTCATCATTGATGATGACCAAATATTTTTGCAAGCTCACCCCTATGTCCTTCATAATGGAGATTATGTTCAACCACAAGTGGCTTAACACATGGATAATTTGAGGGATTAAAATTCATCTAGGAGTGAGAAATGGATATTATATAGACACAATATCTCCTTTGGAGTGGTTGTCATCTCAATCATTTGAATCTAATATTGATTTGTATTGAATGTCACACCCTCCTTATAGGGAAGTGATGTCAAACATCTCATATATGTTCAATGGTTTTACTTTCTACGTAAAGGAGTAGGATAGCAAGAGTGATATGTAAAATAGTGGCGTGATTGTAATATCAAAAGCTCTGCATATATTAAGTGCCAAAGACAAAAACCCTATTTATGCATCAATGATATATTATGAGCTGATAGAGCAAATATGACTATTGAATTACACCGCTTTTAGATTTCCTTTATTTGGGTGATAATCAAAATGGAATTTATACTAAGAAAACTAGATTTATAATGGTGGATCTTTCAAGGCCTGGTCATAAGCAAGATCCATTTATATTATCCTCAAAAGTAATGTAGGTATTCTATGTTATTGCTCTAGCTGATAAATGGTGGTCCATTGTATTGAATACAAAAATATGGGAAGATTATATACAAGGGGAGAATGTTTTGACTACTGACTTACCTTTCTCATCCAACCACAATGATATTATCGATGATTTCTATGCACGAGATGATCACGAAGAATGGTTCTATGTACTTGAATAAGAATTTGTGCATAAAGAGGCACATGCTATATATTAAAGTGTGAATCTTTTTGGACATAACTTGAATATTTTAACTATTAATTTTTGCTGGGTCAATATCCTTGTGATTTGCAAGTCATAGAGGATGGGCCTATTATAGCAAATGTTACTATATTTATTGAGTCTAACTCAACCCTTTATATTCAGCCATTGGAGGTTTATAAAGTTTGGGTCTCAATTATAGTGTCTTTGATTCATACTTGATGAATCTAGTGCCACTTGATGTGGCGTATAATCGCGAAGAAGAGGATATGCCTATACTATACTTACTAGTCGGGTAATTCATTAGATGGTTGAGTGACCTTGTAATTATCAATGATGAGGTAATACAAAGGTTTTAAATTTTAGATTACATTCTTGTTACTTAAGTGATAATAAACAATATGATAATTATTCCATCGACATCATCTTACTAAGGGTGGTCATATTCTTGCAAAATATATTAGTAAGAGGTCAAAAAAGATATTGAGTATTCGGAATCCCCAAAAGATAATAATAAAGCGTCATGACCTACACTTCAATTTATGTTGTATTTGGACATGATGCTTTTATTGGATGGTTATTCTATTACAATTCCTCTTCTAGTTGATTTACACATGAAATTAGAATATGTGAATATTTGGATTAGGGTAGATGACATCTTATATTTGTTAAAAGGTGAAATGTTACAATGTCAACGTATAATTGCATATACAAAGTAATTTAAATCCTTTCACATTTGACCTTATTTTAATTATTAGCAGGATGATTTTTTTTAATTATGGTCATAGGTTCTTGAAAGATAATTTATTATCTGGTGTCTTGCATGGATTATATGTATATAGATTTTTATGCTCAAACACGATCTTCAATAAAAATGATAATATGTAATGTGTTTCATATGTTTATGTGGTTAGCTCGATGAAGATGGCTCCACAATCCCTATTATTTTCTCCATTTTCCTTTTACATGCATAGGGTACTAGTGATATTGCAACCATCTTCAAGAACCACACATTGGATGGATTTAATTGATGGGAATCCTCATTCTGATCCAAAATTTCTTATGGAAAGGTACATATTTATTTATGCAATGATATTAATTAGAATCATACACACACACACACACACACATAATTTTTTTTAATATATGGGTTCTACATCAATTAGGTCCTTTAAGACTTATTTTGTGCCACAAAAGAAGGGAAGGACACCCTCATATGTCTTGGAAAAAAAGTAAGGTTTGTATTTTTATTTCATTTAATATTAATTAATTAGTATGAGAAACTAATAAGATAATATAATTAATATTTTATATTTTAGTTTCCACGACAACAAGATAGTGTAAGTTGTGGATATAAAGTTATGATTTTTACGAAGGAAATTATTTGCAAACATTGGATGGTATAAGGAGAAGTATGTATTTACTTTGTTTAGTTCATATTAATGATGTTTATCTATATGCATTGATACTAACATGGTCTTTTCCATCTTTTGTAGGTGTATCAATATCACGACTTTCTCAATTGTTAAAATAACAAGTTCAATGAAGTTAGGAAAGAATGGTTAGATTTTATTACAAATTTTTATACTGATTACGTGTAGGATCACATGTGTAGCTTTTATTTTTTTTACATAAAGTGTAAATATTAATGAAAAAGAATTTTGTATAAGGATTTGTATGCAAAGTATATAATCATTAATTATGGTTGCTTGCTATTTTTGATGAGGCAAATACTTATGATGTTGTGGAAAGTATCATTGAAACATATGTAGGTTTTTTGTAGGAAAAAAATATGGTAGGGTAACGTTAGTATTATTCTTAAAAAGAAGAAGAAGGAGAAGGAGAAAGATTAGGAATACACGATAGTTATACTTAAAAACCGCCATATATAACACAAACAAAATAGACAATACACGGCAGTTGGGACATCCCAACCATCGTATCTTGTAACACGATAGAAAATACACAGTGGTTCTGTGTCCCAATCACCGTATATTCTCTATAACATGGGAATACATTGTGGAGCTGAGCCGGTTCGGTATTCGGCTTAGCTTGGCTCATTAAAAGCTCAATTTGACTCTTGTATTTAGTTAAATAAGCCTAGTCTAAGCCTTTCTTTTGGGCTTATTTATTAAATGAGACAAGTCCAAGCTAAAAAAAATGAGGCTTAGTTCATTTTATAGCTTTAGCTCATAAGCTCGACTTAGCTGGACTCATTCAAAGGTCGGATTGGCTAGTTCGTTTTGTTAAACAAGTTGAGCTTGAGCCCTATTTTAGGCTCCTTTAGTTAAACGAGCCAAGCTAGAACCCTGGAGTTTTCGACTTGGCTCGGCTCATTTACAGTCCTAGTACCAATAATTTTCGAGCCAAATTTAAATAATTATATAAAGGTTTTTTAAACTATCATATATGCTACATACGATAATTGATTAGGCGGTGGTTATAAGTGTATACCACTTTTTTAACCGTTGTGTATGATTTTTACTATAGCAGTGTCACCCCTACATAATAAGGCATATACAATGATGAATAAGTTGGCATATTTGACGATTTTAGATTATTGGGTGCTTCATCATCTTATATAGTGTAGACAGGGTTGAAAAATCTGACCCTACATATCCAATTTACACATCTAAATTTGGTACAAATTTTTTTGGCCGGGTTATTATAAACGATGGTTATAGATATAGCCTAAATCTCAATACTAAAATGATTCTTTTAGATCTATAATAAATACCAAAATAGTCAGTTAGTTAAAAAACTAACTAAAATAGTCTGACCGTTATCTAAAACTAATGGTGTAGTACTCCTTTTTTTTTAATGTTCAGAGGTAATACTTTTGATCATCAGGTATGTTTATTTATGATCCAACAATATCATCATCTTTATTAAAGATGCTTTTTTAAAATAAATAAATACATGTCTGATCATCATGGATGTTTATTTAGATCTAAGATAGCATTGGTTTCGTTCATGTCGATACACGACCTTCATCTTCTTTCATTCTTTCCTTACCTGTTGAACACTACCTCCATTCTTCCCCATCTTGATCTTTTCCCTATTCAATTATTTTATATTTCCTTAATCACCCATTTAAATGTTGGTTTGGAACTTAATCTTACCTTATTTGTTTCAATTTATTCTCTTCTTTAACACACATTTTGGTTTGGGTAACAAATTTGAAAAACCTATTTTTAAGGTGTTTTGTAGTATGCTATATATATATATATATGTCACTACAACAAAAATAAACATAGAAGACATCATATATATACCATATTTTTAATACAGATAGTCTTCTATAGGCTCTCCAATAAAAAAACTAAACAAGTTGAAAAAATACAGAAGAAATAGATGGTGGTTAGGGAATTATAAGCATTGTCTATAGTGAAAACGTAACTGTAAAAGATATAAATGACAATTGTAACCCACAAATGCAGTCTACATCATAGGGAAATCCCCCCTCCTAATTTTTTTAAGGGTATGGATGGCGGTTCTAGGGTAAAATCATTGTCTCTACTTTAGCATAATTTTATTTTTAAATTTTTTGTCATCTACACTTTTGTGTTTTTTTCCCTTTTTGCATTCTTCACTTTCCTTGCAAAAAACTTTTTTTCCAAATTCTTTCACTATTGTTGATTCCTCCACCTCTCTTTTCTTCTTATTCATTGGTCACTATTGTCACCACCGCAAGACAACCTTCTTATTCTTCCCTTTTCTATTTCGTTTTCTTAACACGTGTGCATTTTCTATCTTCTTTATTCATCAATGTTTCCTCAATCTTGCTATATTATGTGTTTATATATCATTTGAATTTCTTTGGTATCAATGTTGTGGTTGTTAGTTTAACTTATGTGTAGGGTCTTTACATGCTTTTTATATATTTGGCTAAGATATTATTATTGTAACTTGTCAATAATTTTTCAGTGAATAAAAAATTTGACTCATTTATCCATTTTAGATTTTTTTTTTCATTTTTTTCAATTTTTTAGTTCTAGATGCTTAAAAACCCCAAAGAAGGTTTGAACACATTTGAAGTTGAAAAAGACCATTTTCACATTCAAAATGAGTTTTTTAGTTTTATTTTTTGAGCTCTAAAAACCTATTTTTGTGATAATTTTATGTAATATGATAGTATGACATGCATTCATGTCTAATTTATATAATTAGCATATTATCTTATAAAAAATATGGAATTTAATAGAATGCCATGATAGTATAATGTATTTTAAGATTGTTTTATTATAGTCAGATGGAATTTCATGGTAGTAGAATATATTTATAAAAGTCTTAAAGCGATGAAGATGAATGATGAATGCCATGGTTGTTAAAATTATATATTATTTGTGCATGACATATATTTGTGATCAATTTTTTTAAATAAAAAAATGTTTGTTTATTTCTTTGATGCTCTTATGTAGGAATGACATATGATGATCTTGATGAAGATTTAAAGAGAAAGGTAAAGAGAAGAGATGAAGAGTTCAAATGAAAGAACTTATAAGAATGTAATTCATATGTTGATGAAAGACTAGAATACAAAACTTAGGCAATTAATGCTTTACAAGCTCTATTGTAGCTTAAGAAAGTAATACAGAGAACAATAGTAATAAAGATTGTTTTTGGTGCCCATTGAAAGGATAAAATGCGTATTTTTGTTGTGGACATGTTTTTGTTATCTATATTGGCATTTTTATTTCATATGTGTGTGTACTTATGATAGAGATTTTACTAAGCCTATGAGAAATAAATAAGTTAAGATAGATAATAAAGAATTAACATGGTTTATCTAGTTCACTAGGAGGCTTAATGATTTGACTTAATTTATCTAGTTAATTTTCTTTCTTATATGTGATTGACATCTTTTTAAAATGTCGTATGAGTTAATTTTAATATAAATTGATTGATGTTATAGTGTAAAATTAATATTTTGAATTGAGATACACACCACTAATGCCCATGTATGGTCTAGGTTGTAACATCAACTTTTTTTCCTTCCCAAAAAAATTTGGAGGAAGATTAGACAACAGTTTTGGACTATAACTATCATCTATAATTGATAATATATGACCATTTTAAGCCCATAAATGTCATTCGATCATTCCTGTAATTGTTTTAGAATGCTTTTTATTTATTTATATTTCATTATAGACTATTGTATTTTGAACTACCACATATAGTATATATGGTTGTAGCCTACATAATGGTTGTTTACCGCTATCTTTTTTCCCACCATCATGTAAAGTTATTTATGTATTGGTGTATGGTATATATAATTGTGTTAGAATATTTATATATTGTTCTTAATTTTGTGTGTATGTATATTTATTGTGAAATCTAAAATTTTGGTGACATATGATATATGTTTTGTTCTTAAGTGTGTTAGATATAAATGTGCCAAAGCTTAACTCAAGTTTGAGTATATATTTTATGTGCTCAAATTATACTTAAATATATTTAATTTTGTAGTTTATATGTTTTTTGTAATACATATGTTGCTAGAATTATAAAAGAAATGGTGCATGTATGTTTATTTTTAGTGATAAAATAATATCAAAATTATTTGTACGGTAATTTAAGTTCAAATGGTGTATATGTTGAATGTGGGAGCATTTAACCCACATTTGGTACATATGGTGTAATATGAAAAAAAATTGTAAGTTTATTATGATTTGTCTATTAAGCAATACGTACTATTGAGATAAAATTTTAATCTTCAATCTTCAAGCTATTTTTATTCTATTTTTTTTTAAATTCAGGATGAAAATTTCACTGATATTATATTGGAATGATAGACTAAAATATAAGTATGGGGAACTTAGCTTTGAAAGAAGCCCAAATAAAGTTACATTTATATTGTCGTTGGCTATATTTAGTGAACTAATGATCATGGTGCCTTAATGGAATAATTATGCGAGGGATACATACTCATTCAAGATATCAGAATGAGATAACAGGGAGAAGTCATCTTATTCCAATAGATGGTAACAAAATGTTGAAAATGATGACAGGTTCATTAAAGTTGGGGGTTTTGTACAACTGCCCGTAAGGATCAAGCATTAAGACTCCAACTATGCCTTCTGCCATTTAGTTCCTTTAAGAGTTTTCTCATTGAGCAGTCAAATTTTAAACACACAAATCATTCATAAAATGATAGAGATTTTATTAGTTATCCTAATTGTGGATCAAATCAACATCAATATTCCACTACAAATATTGATGGCATGGTTGATACGAAGGACTTTGGTGAAATGTGTGCCAGTGTCAAAGTAGAAGGAAATGAAGATGCACCCATACAATTAAGTTTACAACAAATATAATAATATTATGATAACATTTAATTTTACAATATCATTAACAAATCTATGGTTTATGGAGCACTCAACTTATGTCAGTAACCTACTCATATAAATAGATACTTTTTAATTGACTAAAATCTAAATTTTAATTTAGATTATTAAAAAAATTCAAATATTCAAGAGTAATAACAATTATATATAGAATGATAATTATACAAACTAAAAATGCAATTAAAAAACATATAATTTAACTAGATTACACAAAATGTAACAATATATGCATATATTATAAAATTTGAGACAAAAAACTATGTAATATTACAAAATGTTAGCTCAACAAAGAAAACACAAATAATTCTTGACTTAAGGAAATACCTTAAAATAGCAGAATGGGAATGTAAGATTGAAATGTAGTGTGTTGATCTTGTGTGGGTTGAGATCTAGTGTGCGAATTTAGCGAGACAAAGAGTTGAAGATAGAGTTTGAGATTTTTTGCTGAGAGAGATGGATGAGAAAATTGGGGGGGGGGGTTTATGTTTATATGTCGGCATAAAGGAATCCGACCCTTTTTACATCTACATAAACACACTTAATAATTAGATATGTATAAACGGGACTGGGTTATAAGGCCTTAATGAAATCAAGTTTTTTACCTTCGGATATTAGAAAAAAATAAATAAAGTGGCGTTAGTTTGGGATGACGGTTAGGCTATTTTGGTGTTTCATAAAACCATAAGGATCATTTTGGTACTTGGTTTCATAACCTGCCATATAACCCACAATGTAGATGGCGGTGATAGACGTCAACTACTATTTAATACATAGTATTGACAACAATTAGTTAAAAAACGTCCTATAAGCTTGAGGTTAGACAACATGTAAGTGTATAAACACACTCTATAAGCTTGAGATTATATGACAATTAGACCATAAAACAGTTGTCTATACTCTTACTTTCTTTAGAAAAATATGTGTACGTGCTCATACACTCCAATTTTGTTTCCTAAACAATAAACCTACATATTCCTAGTATGCTCATACACAAGCATCAACTCTTGTGTACACCAAACTCATACAATCTACATCAATTTGACAAAAATACTAAGCATCTGAATATATGAAACACACACACACTTGAAAAAAAAATACAAAAAATCCTATACGTAAATGAAATTTACACAACGTCTTTTGCTCATCATAGGGAATCTATATAGGATAAAAAATTGGGGGGGGGGGGAGGAGTCATGCAACAAGCAAATATATACAGAAGTTCTCAAATTTAAATTTTTATGATACAGTCTAACCATTCTTTTTTAATATCATCTAGCTATTTTTTTAAAAACTTTGCTCATGAAGTAAAAAAAAACCTACAAAACATGGTCACTCCTCTGTTAATATTTCAATTAAAGTTGTAAGTTATATATATTATATAATGAAAACATATAAATAGATAAAATTTTGGTTTTACCTCCCATTTCTCCCTTCTAAACTCACAAAATAATATTCTTTGTATAACTCATGATGAAGTATTCACAACTTACCACATCTCCTTATCATGGACACTTATGAAAGTAAAAAAAAGACTACACTATTATTTTCATATTAAATAGTAAATATTAGCTTAATATTGCTTAAAAACCATAATGATCACTACAAACTTGACCTTTATGCCAAATGAGTTTAGTCCACAATGTCTTTCCCTACCAAATATATCTTGAATGAACTAATTAATGCATAAACCTATGTTAATAAAAAATATAAAATAATATGAACACTCATTTAAGTACATAAAATAGTTACTTTCAATAAGAATTTTGGGGTCATTGTGAGGATTTTTGCCTAATGAATTGAACCAATAAGCTTTGCCTGAGGATGGTGACAATACAGAAGCTTGAGCAAAAATAAGGAATCTTGGTTCAATTATCATCGCATTGACCATATATGTAACCCAATTTATGTTACCTTTTTCATTCAATATGGTCACCAGACATAAGAATCTATAAATATGGGTTGCCTCACTCCCTTGAGGTAAGAATGATTCTTGTAAGAACCTATAAAAAGCCATTTGGTAAATAGCTCACACTTCTCATCTAGTTTTAAAAATAAAAATTACTTTTAACATGTACTTGTTATATATTACTACATGCATAGGTTGTAGCATATACCTTGCCAACATATGTATCATGTCCTCTGTAATACCTCAGGTTTAGAAACTTTAATTATAAATTAATAATTATGTGTGATTAGTGGTAATGATTACTTTAGGAGGTTTAGTATTAAACCTATTATTATTATGTTTATTATTATGATGATTTAGATATAAATTTAATCAGGTTAAAGTTTTATAGAAATTGAGGTATTAAATTTAATCCTAGTTTATACCCATAAATCTTATCCTAATTATTTTACTAATAACCTTTGATCCGTAACTCGAAATAATTTCCTAAAATTTATTTCGGATTTTTTTTACTCTTTCCATTCTTTTTTAAACCTATTCGAGATTGAATTATTTTTCCCGATATATTTTTACCCTATACCCTAACTTACCCAAATTAAACCTATAATAAAAATAAAAATATAATATAATTTCTATCCTACCCTCCTTGCCACCTTCCTCCCTCACGTTACCTATGACTAGTTTTCCTCACCTCACTCCACTTTCCCCGTTCCCTTTACCTCACGCAACCCATCACTCCTTCACCGATCACCTCATACTCTCATCTCACCCTCTCCGCATCATTATTCTAACATACACACCTCCTTGTAGCCCCCGACCAACTACCCTTCTCCTCCTCCTCCTCTTTGCATTTTCTTCACCTGTAATCTAACCCATCTTGCCTACACCACTCCTCTGCCCTATTTTGTTTCCCCATCTCCCAACCCTTTCCTCTCCACACATGTACCACCACAACCACCCAGCCTTTACCTCCTTCCCCGTCACAACCCTTCCCGTTTCTAGCTCCTCCACCACTTTCCTCCTCTTCTTCTCCCTACATTACCTCAACTAACTCCATCCCCCTACAACAACCATCCCAGCGCAAAACCCTAACCCAAGAGAGATGCCACCTTCCACCGTCCACCACCCCAACCATTACTAGCCCCTCGACCAGCCATCCCATGCTTACCCCCAGTTTGAGCATAGTTCTCACGCTATATGTGCAGCATGAGTGAAATATTTTGGGTCATAAATTTTGGTACATATTAGTATTAAGTAAGGGTATTTTAGTTATTTTAAAAAATAAATATTTTAATACTATAATTATTATTTTAGCTGGTAAATGTTGATTCGATAAATTTGGTATTATTTTTAGGTACAAAAGTTGACTAGAGAAATCTGATAATTTTAGTAGGATACTATTATTTTATGTTTTGGCTAAAACCTAGGTAAATGTTATACTCTACTAAAATGATAAATATTGCATGATAGTATATTAGGGTTTTCATGTATGAAATATTTGAAGCATATTCGTTACATTATAATTATGTAGTTACTATTATCATGAAAAATTATAAAAATGAGTATGTTATCTTTAGTGAAATATTTCAGGTACGAAAGTAGGATTAAAATGATTATATTATCAGGAAAATATTTTGTATGATATGTGCATACAAAATAATAGGGTGAGCATTCTTAGATATAATTGTAGAATAATAATTATGGATGTGTGCCTTAGGACTAATTTATTCATTTTTAGTGTATTATGATATTTATCCTAAAAATCATGTCTAATATGCATTATCTGTTGTTGATTATGCAATCATGAGTTTTGGAAGTTTTAAAAGTTTATGATAGGGTTTTGTAAGCAGAAACATGTGTAAGGCCAAAATGGCCTTTTGGCATATTTGATAATTTAAATTGAATAATAAATAATTAAATTATTTTATTTTAGTCTTTTCATGATAAATTAATAAATAAAATAAATTTGGTATTTAAATGGATGGTAATTGGATAATTATTGTTCTTAGGGGCATTTTGGTCTTTTTCAGCCTAATGCGCCCAAATGGGAATAATTAGACATAGGATAGCTTTAGATTTTAATAGGTTAACCTTAGTGTTAACTTTGACCTTTTTTTGGACCATTGACCTTAGGTTTGACTTGGATAATTGGGAAAACAGGAAAAATGGATAATTATGGAAATGCAAATAATTATACAATATGTGATATATGTGATCACCTTATAAAATACTAATACGTAAATTAAAAGACCTCGAGTTTGGAAATACTTTCTCTCTAGGGTTAGCTACACTAGAGACGAGGTAGGAATCCTCGGTTTATTCGGTTTTCTAGTGTGTCGCTGTTGTCCTAGTAAGGTCCTAGTCCACTCTATAAGTGACCTACAAGCCCTATAAGGGTATCACTACTTAAATATTAGGTATCCGAGGTACGGAGGATACTATGTACCTTATGCATCAATATGACCAGAGTGTTTTTATGCCTTTGGGTTGGATGGTTGGAGGGTACCATGATGTCTTGTGCGTCGATATAATTGATGTACTTTTATGTCTCAGGGTTGTTATGATATCCTCCTTGAGTAAATAAAAATAGAATTGATATGATTTGATTAGAATGAATATTATTGGATTATTGGATTGGTCGGTAGTAACCTTTGTACCTACCTGTAGTTTTGGTAGTAGCCTTCATACGTACCTGTTGTTTGCTAGTAGTCTTTGTGCTTACATGTAATTTTAGTAATAGCCTTCATGCCTACATGTGGTTTCGGTAGCACCCTTCGTGCCTACCTGTGGTTTGGTAGTGGCCTTTGTGCTTACCTATTATTTTGGTAGTAACATTCACGGGTACCTATAGTTTTGGTAGTAACCTTCGTGTCTACCTATGTTTGGTATTGTGTCTTTATGCCTTACTTGTGATGTATGGACTCTATTGGGATTGATGTTGAGATGTGAGTTATGTTGTGCAAGTTATGGTTTTTGTGTTGGAGTTTGGTTTTAATTATTACTTCAGAGAGCATCTCTGGATGCTTGGTTTATAAGTGTTATTATATTTTAAATAAACATGCATGAACGGTATGTGGTTTAGTGATTATTGCTTATCTGTTATGATTATTGTATTTGGATCATCTCATTTATGTATTAATTTTTATACCATGTATTATCATGATGCCTTATGGTTATTGTGTTGTGGTTGTTCTAACCATACTTCAGAGAGCATCTGTGGTATGTTAGTTTGGTAAGTTTTATTATGTTCTGGATGAGCAAGTATGAGTAGTATGTGGTTTTAGTGATTATGATTTATCTAATATGATTATTGTATCTTGATCATCTCATGCATGTCTTAAATTTATACCATGTATTATCATGATGTCTTATGGTTATTGTGTTGGGGTTTACTTCTAATCATACTTTAGAGGGTATCTCTAGGTTGTTCGTTTGGTAAGCTCCATTGTTTCAGATGAATGAATATGAGTAGTAGGTGACCTTAAGGGAAATTGATTATCTAAATGAATATTGTATATCAATCATCATATGTATATGTATATGTATATGTCTTATACCATGTTATTTGTATGCCTTGTATGTGTTCCATGCTAATTTCTCATATTAGTTTGGTATAAAGGGGTTACTCATTATCGTAGTATTAGAGGGATTATCTTCATGGGTCCTTGCCTATTCAATGGGTAATGGACTTTGCAGGTCATCTTCTGAGTTCAATCGAAAGCTGTTGGTCAGTTTTGAGAGCGTAAGACTATCCGGCATGTCTTTTGCTATCTCTAATTCCAATTGTAATTGGACTTTGACATCCTCCTATAAACTCCTCTTGAGTTTTATAGACTGTTGATGTTACTTTTAACTAGCACCATACTTATCTGTTATTGTTTGTATTTTAAAATTTATAATCATGTTATTAATTTAAGTAAAGTAATATTTTAGCTTTAGCACTTAGTGTAAGGATGGTAGAGGATGCCAGACTTATACCAAGTGTGACGATAACACCCACTGTTTTCTTAATTAACGCTTCTGCAAAACGAAATTTTTTAGTTTATTTGGGGGTGTTACATCCTCACTTCCAACCCATATACCCACATCAACATCTTTCAAGTGCAAATATGATGGAAGTGTAATTTGGATTGAACCATGTCCCAAGCCTATGGTGTATCCAAAAATAACCTAAATATGCCTCTTAAGGCTTGACACTTGATTGGATTCTTCAAAAAATATATTAGTGCACCATACAAAGAATTACAAACTATACAATATAAAAGAGAAATATACAATAAATACATAAAAATTAACCATTTATTTATGACATTTTAAGTTGTAGTTCCTACCCTCCTTATGGCCAAACTATGATTTGAGTAAAACCATTCTATGTGATAATCTCATACACAAATACCATTAGTAATGTCATAGTTGTTAGACGAGAAAGGTAAATCAATAGTCAAAACATTCTCTCCTTCTCTATTATCATCCTATTTTTTTAACTGATAAGACCACAATACACCCTTTATTGGTTGGATTAGTAACATATAACACTTTTTTATTTATCATGAAAGTAATATGAACATATCCTACTTATCATCAATTCTAGAAAGATCCATCATTGTAAATCCAATTTCCTTAATAAAAATGTCACCCTAATTGTCAATTTCCTTAACATATAGCACTTGAATAAACGAACCCTTAAGCTAATGTAATCTAATAGTCATATATGCCCTATCACCCTATAGTATGTTATTGATGCATAAATATGATTTTTGTATTTGACACTTGATATATGCAAAGCTTCTGATACTATATTCAGACCACCATTCTACATTTACTACTGACATCTTAATATTTTGTATAGAAAATACAAGCATTGATCATATATGAGTTGTAAGGCAATATTCTTCTATCATAACCCTCCCTAATTTACTACTTATTACTATCATTTTAGAAGAATTAGATATGTAAAATAATTGATTGTTACTGCAACACGACCAAAAGTATGACCAATACGTAACCTATACCAAATGTATGGAAAAACAACATAAACACAAGAATTAATTGTGGCTAATACTTAATCATGGTTGAAGAAAAACTAATAAGAATTAATGAAAGAAATTCAAATACAATATGAAAAGGGTTTGTGACACTTGATGTACTAAAAGGTGACAACAAAAGGTAAACAATGCTATAACCTGAACAGAAATACTAGATAACCCTACAACACTCTCACCTAACCCAAGTTGCCACCAAAATCTATAAGGCCATGATTACACACCGAATAGGCCAAGGACCATGAACCTAAACCTATTAGTATAATGGTATTGAGTAAAGTAATATACAACATTAAACATGCAAATGTCACATAGAGGACATAAAAGGTAATACAAAGAATCATGGCATAAGCATATCAAAGAGTAAATGTAATAGCTAAATACCATAATCATGATATAATTCATACTATATTATAGGCCACATGTTCATCACACCAAACTTAACTATATCACAACCATTTATTTATCCTAATTTATACCAAGGTTATCCTACTAAGGAGACACACCAAACCATGTTTAAGCATTAACAACCACTACAATACCGCTCATAACATAAAGAGTAATACACTAAGGCAATTACTAACCAATATACTGAAACAATTCCATTTACAAAAAGGTACTACACTAATGTGACTAACCAACCACCATGTTAAACCATATCTAAATAGACTAAGGATAGCAAACTAAGGCAATTACTAATCAATATATCAAATAGTTCCAATAAACTAAAGGTAGCACACAAAGGTATCTACCAAACCAACATACCAAATCCAATCCAAAGACCATAATATAAGAGTTAATTCCATTTTAATTACTTGAGGAGAGATAAAATAAACTTGGGGATACTAAGATATACTCAGTTATAATGGTGCATAAGGGTAATATAATACCTTCCACCATAGAATCCAAGGACACTAAGGTACAACCCGTCATATTGGTTTACGAAGGCAATACAATATCCTCCTACCTTGGTCACCTAATATTTATTGATGCACTTTAAGAAGTTTTACTAACTAAATATAGTAAATGTAGGGCCTTAATTGGGGTACTAAGGTACACTAATAAAATTAAAACCAACCGAAGGCTAACACATATCTTTTTGGTATCTATCTCTTAAGAGTGGCTATTCCCAAACTTAAGGAATCATACTTGAAGTATTAATTTTTAATTAAGTGATCACAAAATATCTCATGACACATACACGATAGGAACTATATACTTAACCATAGTTTTTTACATTTCAATTATTCAAAGTCAGCCACTATTATTAAAAAGATACATGATATCAAAAAGGAGTAGTTGGATTTTAGACCTCTAATGCTGAAGAACCCAACTACTACCACCAAATTACGACCTTAAAAATGAATCATTAGTAGAAGACGGGTTGAGAGGGAGAGATATTTCCAAATACTCATTTAATTATATATATTTATTTATTCTATATGTATGTGCATATATATATTTGGTGCTTGAGGCATAGATGGTAAACTTAATTAGGTACCAAGAGGCTAAAAGCATTAGATATTAGATAAGTAGTTACTAGGGATTGGGCATTTATAAATATACCCTTATTATACCATGATTCATTGGTCACTCGTCCTTATGGTCTACACCATAATGTCTTGATTTATAAAGGTACAACATCAAATATTTATATATAATCTTGAATTCATCATAGTTAATTTTCATAATTTTAAACTAATTTTCTACTACTAATAGAAACTAATTCCCCCCCTAAACTTATATGAAATTATCTTTAAGTTAGGTCATTAAAGAATAAAAAGTATATATATCAGAATTTTCTCACATCTTTTTATAAATAAATACCCATATTAATATATCTTAGGCATAAAAATAAAATTGCACATATTCCATAATATAAGTATACATATTAGTGCTCATTTGGGATGGGGGTAATAGAGATAGAAAAATTACCCTCATGTTTTACATATCTTGTATAGTATAATTAAAATTAAAAGACTCTTTTTTAGACGAATACTCATTTTATATCTTAATTTGATTTAAAATGGGTATTTTATTAAAATAATTTTTTTCTATCAAATACTTAATATAAAAGACACAACCTAGGGTGGAACTACCTCTACTATCCCCATGCCAAACAAACCCTTATAAGCATACACATCTTCCAGATATAAATACACATTATTTATGTATAACACAACAAGAGACAAGGATATATGTTATAAATACACATTTTATTGGAAAGAATACAACTATTTAAAAGACAAATGCACATTTAATAGTTATATATACACATCTTATATTGACCAATACATATATCATAAAGTTAAAATTTACATCATATAGTGGGGATTATACATGATATATCAACAAATGCACATATTAGAATATCATTTATTTACAAAGGAGAAATACATGTTTTATAAATACACATACTTACAATACACACATCTTATAGCTGTAGGTGTACATTGTATAATTATAAAAACATATTTTAAAGATAAAAATGAATATCTTATATCAATAAATATATATATCATCAAAATAAAATGTATATTTTATAATAATAAATACAGATATTTTATTAAATAAAAATATGGAACTTCGTACTACTAAGTGCTCGTTTGGTATAGGGGTAGAAAAATTACTCTCATATTTTATATATCTTGTAAAATATATTTAAAATTAGGGGAAAAATTCGAAATAAATATTCATTTTAAGTCTTAATCTGATTCTTAGTGAGTATTTTATTAAATTATTATATTTAAATACTTAAGATAAAAAATATAATGAAGAATAAAATATTTTTGAATCTTTTTACTCCTATACCAAACAAGTCTTAAGATGTAACAACTTGCTGATTTTAAAGCTCCGTACAGACTCAATGTACATGTACAAAAGAAGACCAGACCAACAGTCACGCGTAAGAATCTAATTAACGCAACTGATCATGGAAATCTGTCCCTCACACTCCCCGCTCCCCCATGCCAAAGTGATACTTCCAGCCTTACTTTCACATGCAGCAGCAGGTCTTTAGTCCGGCCCCTTAACAGCTTAAATGGAAATTAACAGATCGATATAAACGTACGTACAGCTCAATACAACGCACAGCCGCTCCATGTCAGCAACAGCAAGGTACAATGTCCTCATATACGGCCGGCGCCCACCGAGACGGCCGGAAAGGAAACTTCATTTCGGAAAGCATATCGTGGTCATCCAAGCGCACATGTTCATCACGGAATTTTTCACCTATTTTAGAGAAGACAATGCAACGTATCATGTACTTCGTCCACAGCAAGCAATCGATTTAGCCTTCGTTTAGAAATTTTTTTATTGGTTATTTGTTATTACGATTTATTATTCTATTATATTAAAAATATAATTTTATTAAAATTGGTAAATTTTTACAAAAAAAGCGAGTGAAAAACTGCAGTTTAATTAGGATCCAAACAATTTTTCAAACACATGCTTACATAGATCACTTATAGTTTAATAATTAGAATATTTGTCATTTGTGTGTGTGTGTGTGTATATATATATATCTTTCAATGAGAATAAAAATCCAGTGCCCGCACGGGCTTACCTCAGTGGAAATGTTCAGGTTGTTGGTTCCGAGTGACCCGAGTTCGATACTCGTGGCAGCCGCAGCGTGAGAGTTTCAACCCTTCAAAGTGGGGGTGGCTCCTTATGGGCACCACGGGGGAGGGCACCTGCTCATTCTCTGCTGAGTCACCGTGATTTACCTCCTCCAACCAGCGCTGTCGGGCCGGCAGGTTGGGGGCCCTAGGGGCGAGGGATTTCGCCTTTTGGTTCTGAGAATAAAAATCCAGTACTTTTAATTATAGTATTAAAAATAGAACTGGTGGGCCATTGAAAAGGTAGTCATAACTGTAATATTTAGTTTATATAAATCATAAATTAGATATCTGAATTAAAATTTTAATTATTAAATGCTAATTAGTTATAAAAAATTTTTAGGGGTGGATGTCATGTTACCGTGTGTATACATATATTTACTAAAATTGTGTTCATAATCTTGACTAGTATATTAATATTTAGAAGAAAGATGATGATGATGATGATAATCATAATAATAATAATCAATAATAAGAATAATAATAATAATAATAATAATAATAATAATAATAATAATAATAATAATAACAACGATAGAGATGATGATAATTATAGTAATAATACAATATTTATTGGATATGATTTTTTTTAGTATTTAATAACCTCTTATAATTTGTTGATATTATTTATTTATTAGTTAATTAACTAATTAATACATTTTAACCTAATTTTTTTTCTACTATCTTATCCCCAAACCCAACCCAAATATAACTAAATTCCTAGACCTTAGTATAACCCAACCAGCCCTTAACCGAAACCCAACCAAATAACAACCCCCTCATGTTGCACCTTTTTCCTTCGTAATTTTTTAACTTTGCCTCTACCAAACATAACCTAACACCGCACCCCATGCCAGCCTAACGCTTCACCAAACATGCCCTCTGCCTAGTTCCTTCTTCCTGCCTTCAACCCTTCACCACATTGTTCCATCATTCACCTTCCCTAATAGGCCGATTCGTCCTTCATCTGTATATTTTTCTTTCTTTCATTCTTGCCTTTTCTCCTACGCACCATCTCATTCCATTACTATCGTCGCTACTACCCAATTATTTCTCTCCTACACCAGTCTACCTCCCACCTTCTTTGTTTTTCCCTCTCTTCCCTATTAGACCACCATAGCCAATCAAGTCCTTCATTTTTTTTCTTTATTTCCCATACCTATTTCAACCCTTCTTATTCTCTACTCTTTTCCCTTTGTTTTTGTTGCCTCATCCGTCCCTTGCTTCATTTGCACCATGATCATCGACCACTCTCTTCATTTCCTTCTCCTTCTTTTCTTTATGCTCCCGTCTCTTTCTCGCACATCCCTAGCGTATCCCTCTTGCTTGACCAGATTCCTTTCGCTTGCTCATTTTCCTTCTTCCCCTTCCCTATGCCTAGATAGCTTCCTTTTTCTTTTCTTTCTCTTTTCCCCATCTCGACCATTATCTTCTTCTATTCCTCTATTTCAGTGTACCCCAGACACTTCTCCTTTCACCCACCATCGTATCTATCTCCTTGTTCTTCTCATTTCCCAGCATTGAGAACCACCCCATGTAACCACCCTAGCATTTGAGCCCCTCTATTGAGCAAAAAACACCATCCCCATCGCCCTTACAGATTCGTTCCCCTTGTTGTCGATCAAATCCATTCACTACTGCCCTATTTTTCCTTGCAACCAACTCCATTTCCTCTGACTTGGTCTTACCTCACCTTAGTTAGCTACACCTTTGAGCCTCCTCACTCAAACTCTAGCAACTCCACCTTGCACAATCACGCCAATGCTTTCTCTTTACCTTGCCAACTAACCCGATTGAACTTCTCTATTTAGCACCATCTTAACCTTAGTCACTATGGCTCGCTTGTTCTCTTTGGCTCAGCCATTTATTTTTTCCTTGCTAAACGACTTTGACCATCTCTCAGCATCCAACCTCTTCTTGTGTCAAAAGTGAGAAACTTCTTTTTTTCATTTCTTGTGTGTGCCTGGTGCATGGTTGTGCTATCCACCCAAAACCTTTAGTTTTGATTTTCCAAATCTAATTTAGCCTTAGTTCCTATTAATTGTTATCTAATTATTTTATCTTTGTAGAAATACGAATATAGATACATATTTTGTGTGGGCTGTGTTGTTGATTTTAAGTAATCTTAATCTTGCTTAATGCTGCCTTGGAAGAGGAATTTTTGGGGTATAATTTGTGAAGCTCAGAGGTAAATCCAACTAATCCATAGATAGTAGAAATTAGGATGTAATTATGATAGGTTTATTTATTATAATGAAAATCATGTGAAGTTGATGTTATCCAAAATTTTATGAAAAATAAAAGCATATAATGTTACATTTTTGTGTAAATTTTGTGATGTATGAAATAATATATGTTGCCATGTTAATAATTAATAATTCATGTATGACTTGGTAGAATTTTAAAAATGAGGATATATGCATGTATTGATATATAAATTATAGCTAGAAATAATACATAGGTTGAGGGTTAGGGTTTAATTAGACTTTTGTATTACCTTATATTGGGCATACGAATGAGTTTAAAATATTCTTTATAGATTTTAGATATATTTGGACATATGATGTGGGGGTTTTAGAGCACAAACAAGATTAAATTATGATTATTTTGTATCGCATATTCTAGGGGTCAAAACGTAATTTTTACATAATACAATTTGTATCTAAAATTATTATGCAGAATTAGTATAAATATTATGATATGATAGAATTTCATGTTAGGGCTTTATACATGAATTATGTTATGTCTATGCTTAGGGGTAGTATTATCTTTTATTATAACATGGAATTTCTTTATATGATAAATTATTTAATTATTATATTTTAGCTTTTTCATGACAAACATCCTGTAAAAAGAAATATGGTAATAAAGTGGATAAAAATGAGGCGAATAAGATTTGGAGGGTATTTTGGTCATTATGAAAAAATGTGTCTGAAGGGGAATAAATGGACCAGGTTGGCATTAGTATATTTTTAGGTTTGGCCTTAGTTCAACTTAGCTTAATCTTTTGACCTTAGAGTTGACTTAAATAATTAGAAATAAAGAAAAAATAGTTAAGTATGAAAATAAAAAAATTTTCCACTATGTAACTTTTATGATTACATTATAAAATATTAATATTTAAAGTGGAAGTTTAGAACTTGTGGCTCCTTAGGGGTAGCTACCTTAAGGATGAGTTTAGCCCTAGATTTGATTTGTTTTTGTTGGCATGTCTCAGTACCCTAACAAGGCCTTATATATATATACTCTAATTAGTTCTCTAGACTTTTTAGGGGTCATCAATACTTAAGTATTATGTGAACTAGGAAGAACATGGGTATTGTGTTACCTCATTATACCAATATGACCAGGTGTATGTCAGCTTCTCTGAATTATAAGGCATAAGGGTATTGTGCTACCTATATGTATCAGTATGAACGGATGTACATCAGTGTCCTCGAGTTAATATTATTCTCTCTAGAGTAAATTAAAAAATTAAGAATTAATTTTATTTGATGGCATTGGTATGTGTTGCATTTTTATTTTAACAATTGCCTTTGTACCATACCAGTTGTTTTAAAGTTGATTTTGTTGGTTGGTTGGTAGAGTTCTAAGTGCACTACAACATGGGTTTTGATAAATATATTTTGTGTTTTGAGATGGATGTGAAATAGTTAATTCTGTTGGTGTTGAGCATGAGGCTTTATTGCCACATATGTTATCGCATAAGATTTTTATCTTGTTATTACAGGTATCCTTGTGTGTTAATTATGATTTTCTAGTTATTATTGTTACGTGCAATGTGAGTATATTACCTCTTTGGAGGCATTGAAATTTATTTCATACAACAAAGTTATACTAATACTATCACTTTTTAGAGGAGTACGTGTGTTGCATGCAATGACCGAAAGATTATGAGGAGCGTCATTCAGACATTTAGCTAGATTAGGGGAGTGAACATTCCTATTATTGTAACCCTTATTTATAATATTTTTGTGAAAGGGATGAGCGTAAGGCCAAACTATTATTGCACCATTGCATGCTCTTTTATGATAAGTTTTTCTTTAGACTTTTATGTCCTTGATGTATTTTAGATATTTATGTTGTATGGGAATGTATTATTCGCTAAACTTTATTTATGTTTTGTATTATCCTTCCACTATTTGTTTTGATCTGACTTATTTGAGCTTTATCACTTGACATAAGTAAGATGAGGAAACTAGACATATGCTAAGTATGACGATAACACCTATTATTTTGTAATTATCAATTCCACAAAATAAAATTTTTAAGTATTAAATTTTGGGGTGTTACAATAACGGTTGGATTAATGAATAGAACCAGTTAAGTAAAAGAACTGGTGAAAACCTGATGCATAAGAGATCCAACTTGGGTCATGCTAGGAATTGATGTCTAACTAAGATTAGATCAACCAAAAATTAAGACTAGAATGGGGAGAGATTTGAGAGGGTAAAATTGATTCTTGTTAAATCCTTAAATCAATACTCATAAGAACCACCCGAGGTTTAAAATCCTAGGATAAATCTTGAAAGATTTTTGCTAAACTTTAAACTATTGCACTAGAGTTGAAGATGAAGATGTCTCAGTTTTTTGAGAGAAAATATGCAGCAAAAAAAAGGTTAATTTCTATTTCATTATTTCCTTGGCACTTATAGATGGAATTCATGATTAAAGGTTACAATTTAACAAACTAATATAAGTGATTTGAGCTATAAAAAAAAGAAACTATCTAATACACCACCCTATGTCACTTGGCCATGGGGTGTGTGCCATGTTGATTTCGAATGGTAGCGTCCTTCCTTCATGTGTAAACATCATGAAGTTTCCACTTGATTCATAAGGAAATAGACAATGATCATTTTGATCTTGTAAGGGACAAAAAGAATTAAAGAATACATTCTATTTTCTTGTTCTTCCCAAACATCTGCATTGTTCTTCCTAAGTGCTGAAAAGGACTTGTCATGTAGCTTGACAGAGACTTGTGTTTTATTTTGTGTGGCTATTGTAGGTGAATATTGGGATGCATTTTAGAGTATTCTTAGAGCTAAAATAATAAAAGAAAATGAGCTAAGAATGGTGGAAAGAACATGGCTTAAAAGGTGGTAGATTTATTATGTGGAGGTGGTAAAAGTTGACAAGGTTTACATAGCTTGCATGACTAATTTTCATAGGAGTAATTAATTTGTCCAAGTGAGGAGAGTTTTGTGACTCTAAAACTTGAAAAAATTAAGGGCAAAAGTGTGATCATTAGATGAGGATGCTCCCACATCAAAACATAGTCAAATCAGTTGGTTTATCTAAACCCAAGAACTAGCCGGTTAATTTAAGAATCGAATCGATTAAAATTATACACTTTATTTTACTATATTGATGTTGGGATTTGTGATGTTTGTTTGAATTTTTTATTTTGACTTTTTCAAATTGTTGATCTTCCTCTTCATCTCTATTTCCCTCTTGCAACTTCTTCTTTATTAGTTTGTCCACCATTGCTAAAGATGAAGCCTCGACTACTGCCATTGCTAGAGGTTGGAGTTATATCTTCCATCTCATCTATTTATCATCCCTCACACATAGGTTCATTCATTTCATCCTTCTACCTTCAAGTTCATCTGCCATTTTTTATTCTAACCTATTGCCATTGCAAAGATGGAGCTAGAGCTTGGACACTATTATCTTCAGATTTGGAGCTTGGAGCCATCTATTTTGCTTGTCCTCACATAGCTTCTACTTGTCCCTTGCTAGAGCTAGAGTAGGAGCTTGGAGGTCAGTGGTGACAGGTAAGTCATGCATGCCTCATGAGATCAAATGTTGAAGCATTATCAATCAATTACTCGGCTTATTGAATATATATTTTTATTATTGGTATGCTTCTCTACTTAGTTCTATCTTTGTAGATGCTTGTGATATAATGATGTTTTATATTATATGCAAATATATACTTTGCTAAAATTTTCATGGCATTGCAACCATATAGAAGCATGGAGCAATTTAGGGTTAAGTTTTAAATTGGATCCGAACTAAACTTGCATCAAGTAATTGAATTCACTATTTGAGAGATAAAGCATTTGCTTTTTCATTTAGACTAAACCCTGATCTCTGCTCTGGTGATTGATACATATGATATCCAACTTGGGTTTTGCTAGGTGTTGGTATTCTAAAACCTTAGAAAAACTAAAATATAAGAAAGAAATGGGGGAGATTTTGAGAGGATTAGAATTGATTCTTGTAAACCCTTGAATCAATTCTTATCTTCTCAAAATATTTCCCATTTATTTCTTGTATTTCAGTTGTTATAAAGTTTTAGAATGCTAACACCTAGAAAGACCCAAGTTAGATATCATATGCATCAACTTAGTATCAAAGATTAGTTTGTATCAATTTGGGTCTTATCTTAGTTTTCTCATCCACCCTGTATTAACTAAACACGTACACAAAAATTTTCTAGCCGGCCCCCACTTGATACCTATCTCATATTTTGTCTTCCCATAATCGATTCTTATTCTCTTTTTAACTTTCTTATCCTTCAATGAGAGACCTTCCTTTAACATGAGGGTTGAGCCTTGAATAAAAAAATAATTTAAGGAGGGATAGAGCCATTGAGTCTCTTCAACATGATATGAGGAGAGTACTTGATATATTAGATTCATTATTTCCTAATGTGACTCAAGACCATCCTAGAAAAACACCCCCATTTCTTGAGCCATATGAATATTTTGAGCGTCCTCAAGTGAGTCCTTTATAGAGCTAAGGAGGAGGAGTAATAAACAATAAGAAAATTTTCATGATGTTAGGGTCGAGGTCCTATAATTTGAAGGTAATCACAATCCTAAAGAATTTCTGGAATGGGAGTTGAGGTGTTGTATTTCGACACCAAAGTCTTTAAGGTGGAATTTATTAAGCTCAAAGTCCATGCCTTCTTATGGTAGAAGAATGTAGTTCATAAGAGGAGAAAAAAAAAAGAAAAATTGAAAGTTAAGTTTGGATAAAAATAAAGAAGAGATTCCTTTCTCCTTCTTTCACTCAATACTTGTACAAAAAAATATCCTCTTTGAAACAAGGGTCATTGAATATAGAGGAGTACATGAGAGAGTTCCAAAAAGTCTCTATGAGGCTCTGTTTGGATGAGCTATAAGAATATACTATGCTCATTTCCTTAGTGGTCTTAGGTAAGGCATAGCTAGGAAGGTGGAGATGCATAGGTATTATACCTTGAATGAGCTTTATCATCTAGCTATAAAGGTATAAAAACACCAAAAGGAGAAGAGGGCCACAAGATATGGAGGTCCAAACAAGGGTTATAGCACATCAAGGGAGTATCCATCATCATTCAAAGTCTCTTCTACACCGTTGATAAAATATGTGAGGAGCAAATGAGTGGCGGTTGAGAACAAGGCCAAGAGTGTTAGGTGTTTTAAGTGTCAAGGCTTAGGATACCATCAAAATGAGTTCCCTAATGAAATGATGATTACCATGGTAGATTTGGAGGAAGCTATCTGAGAGGAGGAGAATGAAGATGAGGAATAAGTCTTGGCCATAAATGGAGAAGAGGAGTTTGCACCACCCAATGTAAAAGAATCTTTTATGATTAAAAGGGTGTTGCATACTAAAGAGTACAAAGTAGATGATTCAAAAGAGAGAATATTTTTCAAACTAAAAGCACTATACTTGGAAACATATGTTTTGTTATTGTGGGTGGAGGAAGTTATGTTAATGTTGCTTCTTGCACCTTAGTAGAGAAGATTAGTCTTCCTACTACAAATTATGACAAACCATATAAGCTATAATGGCTTAATGATGGTAACATGGTGGAGGTGACAAAGAAAGTGAAGGTAACATTCTTCATTGGAAATACCTATCAAGATGAGGTGGTGTGTGACGTAGTTCAAATGTATGGTTGTCATTTGATTTTGGGGAGGCCATGGTAATTTGATAGAAGTGACTTACATGATGGAATAAGGAAAACTTATTGTTTGAAGTTTACCAAGAAGAATATTATTCTCAACCCTTTAGGTACTTGTTCTAGTTATGTCGACATGAGTTGTAAAAATTCCTTACTAATAGGTAAAAATTGTCTAGATAAGGCCTTATTAAAAGGTAAAGTAATCTAATTTTTGTTGTTCCTAGATGATAATTAAGGGAGGGTTTGTAATAAGCCACATGTTAGGGCATTATTAGAGGATTTTTGTGATGTATTCCCTAATGATCTACCCCATTTATTACCCCCATTAGAGGCATAGAGAACTAAATAGACTTTGTATATGGTGTTATACTTTCTAATAAGGTGGCCTATAGGTGCAACCCTAAGGAAGCCTTAGCATTGCAAAGGCAAATAGACGAATTATTATCTAAAGGTTTAATAAGGTAGTCCCTTAGCCCATGTGTGGTGCCATAGAAAGATGGCACCATGATAATGTGTGTTGATAGTAGGGCTATCAACAACATTACTATCAAGTACAGGTATCATATACCTAGATATGATGATATTCTTTATAGTTTGTATGCTGCATGCTTGTTTTTCAAAATTTACCTAAGGAGTGACCACTACCAAATAAAAATGAAAGATGGTGATGAATGGAAAATTGCATTTAAAACTAAGGGAGGATTGTATAAGTAGATGGTTATGCCCTTTGGTTTTTCAAATATCCCTACTAGCTTTATGAGACTTATGAAGGAGGTACTTATGCCATTCATTTGAAAATTTGTATTAGTTTACTTTGAGGATATACTTGTATATAGCTTTAGTGAAGAAGAGCATTTACATCATCTAAAACTTGTATTTCTAGAACTTAGAGGTCACACGTTATATGCTAAACTATAAAAGTGTGAATTATTCGTACATAAGGTTATATTTCTAGGTTTTGTAGTGTTTAAATATGGAATAGCCATGGATGAATCCGAGATGGAAGCAATCAAGACATGACCCACACCTACAAGCCTAACACAAGTGAGATCTTTTCATGGTCTTGCTTCATTTTATAGAAGGTTCATTAGGGAATTTAGTACCCTATTAGAACCTATAACCAAATGCATGAAGAAGGGTGAATTCAAGTGGAACAAGGTGGCCCAAGATGCCTCTGTGGTGATCAAAGAAAAACTAAGTGAATAAACCACCCTAACATAACCTAACTTTAACAAATTCTTTGAGGTTGAGTGTGATGCTAGTGGAGTGGGCATTAGAGCTGTTTTACAACAAGAAGGGAAGCTAAGTACCGTCTTTAGTGAAAAACTCAATGGCTCTAGGGTGAATAATTGCACATATGATAAGGAGTTCTAAGCATTAGTGAGAGACTTTTATCATTAGTCACACTAATTGAGGCCACAACAATTTATACTGCACACGAATCATGAGTATTAAAGTAAATCAATGGCAAACACAAGATTCATCCAAGGCATGAAAGATGGGTAGAATTTTTATGATCTTTTTCCTCTTTATCCAAACACAAAAGTGGAAAAACAAATATAGTAGCATATGCACTCTCTAGAAGGTATTGCATGCTCTCTTTGTTAGAGGCATGAGTATTAGGGATTGGGTGCATCTTTATAAGGAATATGAAGACTTTGGCTTCAGCTTCAAGGATCAAGATAAGAAGGGGCCATTTTTTTTCAAGATAGGTTCTTCTTTAAGAATAATAAGCTCCTCATTCCTAAATGTTCTATTAGAGAATTACTTGTGAGGAAAGTGCGTGGAGGAGGATTAGCTGGAGACTTATTGTGGACATAATTAGTGAGCATTTTTATTATCCTAAACTTGTGGGTTATGTACAAAGTATAATAGATAGATGTGAGATTTGTCAAAAGTTTAAGAGTCACCTCCACTAAGGACACTACACTCCCTTACCATCCCACATCAATCATGGGATCATGTGAGTATGGACTTCATTATAGCATTGCCTAAGACACAAAGGAAAAATGATACTAAAATGGTTTTTAGATTTCAAAGGAGAAATAAAAGGGTGGATTCTGATATTTAGATCATTACTTTTTATTGAGATACTCAACTTTCAAAGAGTTTACATGTGGTCGGTTCACTTTTAGTATTAATTTGATATTACAAACTATCAAAATACTATGTCAGCTACTATTGATGTCATTAAGAGGTATGATACTAGATATTTCCAATTGAGATCAAAATTGATAATTTTAATTATTTATTTTAGAAAAGCACAGGGTGATTTTAGAATATGGTCTACTTTGTATGATCACTATATTCTTGTTTTTGGTATGGCTTTTGAATAATTTTTAATGTTCAACACTTTCTTCCTATTACAATTATTGTTTGATTATTTGGCATATTATTATATTAATCTTGAAATCTTGTAGATGAGTGGTGGATATTATATGGATGTAGTACTCCATATATATATATATATATAAGATTTCATTTGTGTTTTGAGCCAAACTACTATTGCTTCGGGTTGTGAATGAAATTAGAGCATATTTTTAATACCTCAAATTTTAGCTAAGCATAATTATGAATGATTAATATTGTAACCTAATTCTAATATTGGAAAATTAATGTTTCTATCTTACCCTAAATCCTTAATTGTAATTCTTAACTTAACCCTAATCTTTATATCGGGTTATTAATATTATAATTTAAACCTAACTCTAGAAAGTTGTTATTTAAATTATCTTAATACTTTAACTTAAATTATTTTAACCTAAATATGATTTTTAAAACCAAATCTAATTACCTTCTTTTTCCCTTTTATTTTCTTCCTCTTCTCTTCTTTTCCTTTTTTCCCACATGTCTGACCTCCTTTTCTTCTCCCCTTTTTCTTGCATGAAACATTGTTACCAGGCAGTGCCTCTACCCTCTATCATGCCTACCTATATGTTAATTCTCACTCCTTTCATGATCTACTTGTTGTAACCTATGCCTTAATTGTGTATGTGTTTATTTTTCCTTTGCTTGTCTCACCTCCTTTTGTATGTGTGTGTGTGTGTGTGTGTATATAAATAGAGAGAGTACATTAATTTTTGAACTACCTCCTCCTTTATCCTTTATGTTGAAAAACTAAAATAATGCAACATTCATCCCTCTTTTTCATCCACCTTGTTGTCACCAAAACAACCAACCAACAACTCCATTGATAGCCTTTGCCATTCCCTCACCTCTAACACCGACAACCTTCACCATTCCCTCATATATACCATTAGTCAAACCCTCCACAATACAACCCCACCACCAACCATTTTCACCAAAGCTCCTTTGCTTACTTTAGCCAAACTCACTACAACCCTCCACTTTTTCTCCTCCTTTTATGCACCAACTAACCCAACCACAACCATCCCCTCTAATTGCACCAAACTCAATGATCCTACCTCTACCACTAGCCAAAGCTATCGTTCTTATCCCCTCTTTTAGCAAAAGTTACCACAAATCCCCTAATTTCATTTGTTCATTTCCATCGCAACCTACCTCCTTCATTCGACAACTTCCACTGAACATACCACCCCAATTCAACCCTTTCCACCATTCCCCTCCTTGATCACAAACCTCCTCCACCATTCCCTACCCCTTAGCAATGACACAAGCTATCGTTTCTACATCCTTTGATTTGATGACCCCAACTATTCCTCCCTTCTTTACTACATAAAATTTTATTGACCACACCTTCGAGCATTATTTTGATTATTCTCTGATCCTTTCACTCTTTATTTCCTTAAATTTTCTTTATTTATATCATTAAGTTCTAATGGTGGTTTTTGTTTGATCTTAGGTGATTTTCTAACAATTTTGGAGGAGTCGGGATAGGATTTACACGTATAGATATTGAAACCTTTTTCTGTGAAGATAGTAGTTGTAGCTTAGGGTTAATGTGCTAAGTGTTATTTTTGAGTATGTGTACTACCATGTTATTATTATTATGTTGATAAATTTATGTTGTTAATGATATGATTTGAGAATATGATATTATATGGTGAGAAATGAGTGAGTTGAGCACCATGTAATATCATTATGATAATATTTTACGTTGAAAACCCTAAGCTAATGGATGTGATATATGGTTTTAATATGGCCTTAATATAGTATGATAAGTGAGAAAAGAGTATTTAAGATTTATGGTGATAAATGGAGGATTTGAATATAATGATATTGAAACAAATATTTTTTTTATGAATTAAGGGCTTTTAGTTACCAGTAAGGGCATTTTGGTCGATATGGGTTTAATATGAAAAGTATAGCATTTTAATATGTTATATGATTTCAAATATTCTAATTGGATCATAGGAAATATTTAGAATAGTCATGAATGGCACAAGTCCCACAAAATAAGAAAATAACTTGATTTGGGAATAGTAACCCTAAAACAGAGATACTATTATCGCATATATCAAATGTTAGAGTTAGGCTGCAATTTTTAGATATGTTGTTAATAGTGGTGTTTTATGAATGTATATTGAATTTGGTAGTTATATGAGTGTCACATAAAAAGTGACATACTTATGAAATTAGGGTTTTGTAAACTTTATGAATAGTATCTCTTAAGAATAGGCTATTATTACATGTGTAAGATATTAGAGTTAGGCCTTAAATTTTGGGTATGTTAATAATAATAATAATAATATTTTAGGAATAGATATTAAATTTATTGGTAAAAGAGCAATAGAGAAGAAGTTATGCCTAAAATATGAAATTTAAATTTATTAGGAAATATATGGATTTAAACCCTTAAGAATAACCTTATTATCTATGTGGTTGTGATTTAATTGATTTAATTATGTTTTATACCTATCACATCAATCATGAATATAATCATTTAAAGTGAAAAATCATTTGAGTTAGGCCAAGATGTTTATGGGATTATTCCACCAGATAATAATAGTGATTTAAGTGTATTTTTCCTTAAGATGTGTATTAGTCTGTTCTAATGGATCAAGAATAGTGGGGCCCTAGATTCAATGTGAATGATAATATAATTTGAGATAAATAAATAATGGATAAGATATTAATAATTTCAAGTGGAATATTATATGAGTTAGGACTGAGGTGTTGGGTATGTTCTATCAGATAATAATAGTGGCTCACGTGTGTTGTCCTTATCCTTGAGAGGTGCTTCAAATAATTCCATCAATTTGAGAATAGTGGCTCAAGTTCATTTTATCTTGTGACGTGTTAGGTCCGTTCTATCAGATGATAATATTGGCTCAAATATGTTGTTCCTAGGAGGTCTTTTAGATCTTTCCATGGGTTTAAGAATAAAGGGGTCCCTATACTCAATGTAAATAAAAGAATGACATATGTTATAGCTAATAATGAGACGTTGATCAATAATTACCTTGTATTATTTTATATATCGCGCATGGGTGCTTACTTTCTACTATGAATGCATGTAATTGTATATATCCCTTACTCAATTGTATTGTCACCTTTCTCAGCATGTAGCATACTGATCATTCATTTCATGGGTGTTGTTCATTCCCATAAGCAAATGACCCTTATGTTTGTGTGTAGGTCGAAGAGGACACACTAAATGATTTTACAACCTATGATGCTTTGTATGGGGTGGAGTATTTTTTGTATTAGGGATTTTGGGCATAGAGTTATGTTATTAGGATAATAGTTTTACTCGAATACTTTTTTAGACTCTTATATTTATGGTATTCCTTTTGTCTATATTTTTGATATTATACTTGGAGTTAATCTCCAACTCATATTTATGTTTATGAAGCTTATTTTTTATTTATCATGATTTACATTTTAATCATTTTGTCTTGTAATTAACATAAGTTTAGTTTACCACATAAGAATGGTGAGGTAAACCAAACTTATGTTAATTATGACGTTAACAGTCAGTTATTTTGGTATTATGCTTCCGCTAAAAATGAAAGTCTTCAGTATTAAAATTTGAGGTGTTACAATATTTGAGTATATTCATTCAAAGAAAATAAATAGACTAGAGCATCAAAGGCCCAATGATCTGATCTTTATTCATTCTAACTTGAGATTGAAATAAAGATATGTTGTCATTACATCTTTCAAAATTTATCAATCATGTATGTGTCTAATCGTTAAATTTATTGTTTCATATAACCATATTGCTAATCAGTGTAGTAGTGTTATCTTTCGTGTAGAATTGATTTAAAAAAGAAGAAGAAGTAATGATCTAGTTAATTTTGAAGTGAAAATGGCACTTGAATTCTTATGGATAAGCCTTATAGCTTAAATAATGAGGAAGTAGAATTGTTGAGGAATGGATTAGATTCTTGCATTATTCAAGATAATGAAAGCAATACAAATGAGGGTATGGACTATGAAGCTCATAGCCTTTTATTGGTTGCATAAGATCATATGAAACTTTTGATCCTTTTAATTAACATTATATTAATGGTGTTTGTGTAGATGTATTGGATGCTTTTGAAGATGAAAGAGAACATCAAGAGGATGAAGATAATTGTGCTCATGAAAATATCACTCCCATATTTTCTAATATGGATGAAAATATGTGTAATCTATATGGTTTGGATGAGTAATTATAATCAAATTAAGTACTTTCAATTTCAATTGTGTATTAATTGGCTTTTACTATGCTCTATTACACATTTCTTGAATATGTATGGACTTAATTTTGACTTGTGTTATTTTGTGATTTGTATGAATGTTTTGAGTAGATTATGTTTATGATGTTGCAATATTCTATTTTGAGGTTTATGATAGTTAATATTAAGAATAGGATAGTACTGTCAAACAAATTTATACATATTTTACTTATTTTTAGTGAATCATTTGATCTACGAGTTTGACTTGCTCGAACCACTAGTTCAACAAATAAACCACTAAACCAGTAGTAAGATTGGTTAGATAATTGGTCCGTTTAGTTGAAGAAACTATCCATAGTAGATAATGGAAAGCACTCTTAGTGGCTAGATAAAACTATTTTAAGTACCTCAATAAACTATTAGATTTGAATGTTAAAAAAAAAGGATGGTGGCATTTTTGTAAATATTATATATTTATGTTTTAGGTTTAGAAAATATCTACTAGATATTGAAAACTACTTTCAGTAGGTAGAATAAACTATTATAAGTCTTTTAGTAAATAATACAATTTGAATGCTAAAAAGAAAAATAGTGAAATTTTTATAAATATTAGTTATTTATATTTGAGGTTATGAAACTACCATAATAAGTGATAAAAACTACCTCTAATGAGAAGAGAAAGCTATTATAAGTCTCTCGTATAAATATATTATTTGAGTGCAGAAGAAAAAAAGCAACAATTTTTTTTATGAATATTAGATATTTATGATTCAAGTTAGGAAATTATCTACAGTAAGTGGTAGAAACTAATGTATGTAATTAAAAAAAAAATTGAGTGGTTTTTAGTTCTCACTATAAAAGATTATTCTTGCTGGACCTCTGTGTGTATTATATTTTATCTAATTTTAACAATTTTTTTTTCAAATGGTATAGTAATCGGGTGCACTATAACACCTATATGCACGGAGCATGACAATAGGTTAGAAAGATATTGATGAGGTTATAAACTCATACATGAGCCTGAGGTATTAGGTATGAGGCTCTTCCTTCTTAGTACTTGTAAACCTTTATACACTCCCTATCAATAAGAAGAAGAAAAAATTATCCGCAAAGGCGCATCTAGAGGGGCGATAATTTCAAGTAACACTAAGAAGAGAATAAGAAAAATCAATTGTTACTAACACTTCCACCAAATTAGAGAGGCAACAACTATATATGAGCTAGGTGTAACATTGACATTACTATTGTACAATTGTGATTTTGTTTTGCATGTATATATAGTTATCCTTGTTAATTACTTTTTCACTTATAAAAAATACAGGCGGATGTAAAAGTATTATACATATTATGGAATACTCGTATTTTCCAACTAAATTTAAGGATTACAGGAACATATCTTACAAGATATAAATATACATATTTACATAATATATATGAATACGCACATCACACAATATAAATACACATAAAATATAACATAAATATACATATTAAATAATATATATATATCTTACATATTACAAAATATAAGCAAACATGTTATAAAATATAAATGTACATACTAGGTAATATAAATACACATCTAAATAAAAATGTGCAATCTAAAAAGACTAAACATATTTTATAATAATAATAATAATAATAATAATAATAATAATAATAATACACATATTTTTTACATAGCAAGAATATATGTTCAAAATATGTGGATTTTTAAAAAATAGTAGCACACATTTTAATAAAATAGATTCTAAACAATTTATATGAATACACATAAGGAAACAATGCGAAGTTTATTTTTCCCTCTTTCTGTTGGTTCTATTTATATAAAATATATAATAAACCAATACACATTACGATCCTCCTTATTAGATGTGCACTGCACCATGCACGAATTGTTTCTAATGCCATGCTTTTTTAAGAGAAGAGAACTGTTTGTTATGCATGTTCAAATAATCATACGTCAAATAAGACATAAAATGATTGAAGCAACTAAATTATTCTTAATTAATTTAAAACTACTTAAAATATAATTGTTTAAAAGTATATATATTTTTAAAAACAATTTACTCTAAAATATTCGGAGAAAGATAGTTATGATAAAAATTACTATTTTAAGTAATTTTTAACAAGCGGCACCATAATATACATTTTAGTTAGTTTTTGCATATATTTATATCTTCATTACTTGTAAAAATAGCATCCTCCTGTTAAGCTTACAAATTCATCATGATTCGACCCTGCATACAAATTAAGTGACCAGTGATCTGTAATAGCTCCAAGACTCCAACAAAATAAGAGCATAATTCTGCATATGTAAGGGCCCAGACAACCCAATTGGTGGCCTGCAGATAAATTCATAAAACCAGAAATAAAAAATGAAAAATGCAGATGGAAGCAAGGACAAGTACTAGGGTACCATGCTAATTAATAGAACTAAACATTCTCATGCACAGATCAAATCCTGCCTGGGGCCTCGTGGCGGTCAAAGTCAGGCACATTAGATGTGCGTCAGACTACAAACTTTTGGCCAGTGGTTCACGTGGTCCCACTATAAAAAAAACACATTTCGTTAACGGTGGTCAGGTGGTCCCTGCATTGCTGAATCAGTTCAGTATGGACGGCTGACAACACACGCAAGCTGATCATCTATGCCCCTGCGACTGCGAGCACTCATTTGCCTAAGGCTTGTCGACAGCCTTATTTACCTTGACTTGGGTCGTCGCCGGACTTTGAGACCAAGGTGAAATAAGAACGAGAACGGAAAGCATAGGCGTCGGGAAAGAAAAAAATAGTTGCAACTTTTAATATATATATAAAATATAAGATATATTTATATATGTTTTGTAGAGATAGGAATAAAAAACGGCCAAGGAAAAAATGTTTTCGAAATGAAAAATTATCTGATCGAAGTAATTTTAATGCAGCATAATAGTTTTAGAATGTTGAAAGATACAGCATGGTTTGTGTAATCCATAGTTGTATCGTCTGGCCGTTGCAATTGCTCTTTAATTTACTTACTAAATTTCACCTTTGTCATTGTATATTATAAGTCTCATTTGATCTAGACATATAGATCGATCAACAATTAATAAAATTAAGGAAGTATGATGATTACTATACCTTCAGAATAATATACTTTGAAAACATGACAACTAATTATTAAAAGAGAGGATATAAATATATAATGGAAAATGCAACAATTTACTTCTATGCTTTTTTTTTTCCTTATATGACTTCTATTAAAAAAAATTAAAAATTTTAATGAAACTTATATTGTAAAATGGTGAGATTATATAAAATTTTAAAAATTATACTTGAAAATTAAGTAGTTGTTAAATGCCATACTTCCAAAAATCACCTTACAATATAAGGTTTTATGTTAAAAAAGAATCAGGTCTATCTATTTTTATAGATTTATCAAGTTATATGATTAGTGTAATTTATCTTTTCACTATTATATACCTAATTTATGTGTCACAAGTGAAGGAAGATAGATAGTGAAAGAATTGGGAACTTGATGTTTTTGTTTAATAGGAGTTCTTACTAAAGAATGAAATTTGCCTACAAATATCATCATGAACTACTTCCTCCATCAACCTTCTATGAAGAATTCAAAAAGACTATTAATCTTTAACTCAAGTAAAACCTAAAAGTAAAGTTTGGTCTTAATATGAGAAACTTTGATGTATTAGGATATATTAGCATTAGTTTGATAGGTATCACTTTGAAGGTGAATTGAGTAATTACAAATTTATATATTTATTTTTTGTGAAATAATGGATTCATACAACTTTTTATATATATATATATATACATTTGGATACTAAAATAGGTTCAGTTTGTGATACTGTATGTGATCTTGAATATAGTCCTATGTTTTATATCCGAGGTAGTTAAGCTTGTGTCTGGGTTTGTTTTGATATTGTACAAAAATGTAAAGATTGAGCATATAAGATTTATGTGGTTCGACAATTCTAGTCTACATCTACATCTAGTTTAGTTCGCTTTCAATCCTCTATTATTTCAAGTATACAAAGTTCACCTATAAGTCTAACTTAAGACTCAAGCTACCCTTTCAAATAACCCTAGTTGAGCTACCCCAATTATAACTTGGTAATTGCTCTTAAAATACTCATATATTCTCCAATGTTTAATTCTAAGCATCATAAAAAAAAGAGTACAAAATTAATCAATGAACATTAGCTTTTAATAGCTAGACTTTCTCTTTTTCTCTCAATTATAAAGAAAAACATCTTTCTAAGTATTTCTATGTTACTGCTTGATCACTTTGAAGTTCTTCTATGCTTTTGTCCTAGGTGTTTGTGTAATAGCTCAATTATATGCTCTTTCTTGGTGCTCGGACTTATATAAAATGAAGTAAGTTTTTCAAAGGAAACTTTATCCAAAAATATTTTCACAAAAAAAAACTCCACTATTATGTTTATATTTTTAAATGACCTCATACTTCTAGATCATTTGATTTGATCGGCGATTCATAAAAGAAATTTAGTGTATAGATATATTTCCAAAATGAAATGGATATTATTATATGGAAGGTTATTTATAGGAAATTCTTTCAACAAGGATTTCTCTTTTGAAAGTATAGAAATTATATTTCTAAAAACTCTTTCAACATAACTCAAAACTTCTTTCCTGAAAAACTACCTCAATCTATATAATATCCACGAGACTTTTAGGCAAGGAAATTATCTCTACATGAACTCTTAAGAGACTGAAATATTTTGTTGATGTTTGATATGGCATCACATCATATATTGAACCACATGATGTACACAGTTCAACATCCTTTAAATCTTCTTTCAAAGCCTTGAATAGAATTTCTTTTTGAAAGATTGTTCAAGTTTTGAAATTTTCAGATTTTAAGATTTATTTATGTATAGTTCTCATATCTATGTATCTCATCTAAATTTCTAGACTTATTCTTATATAATTTTCTTTTCTATACCATGTCTTCTCCTATTCCCTAGGCTACACATACTCAAGGCCATACTATATAGCAATTTATTCAACATGCAATTACATTTTTGATTGAATCATAACAACCCCAAGAGATCCAACAACTAATAATATATTCATAATTGGAAAGGTGTGACACGTAAATATTTAGATATTGCATCTTTATTTCTACATATATACATACATAACTAATGTATAGTATGCATCCTTCGGTGGATCAAAGAAAGACTTATTCATACTTTTAAATTGAACTATAATTAATCTTGATATAAAATTTTTCAAATGAAGATGTACATGAGTATTTTTCAAAAAGAATACTAGTGATTAAAATTGGACAAATTGGATTATTCGGTTCAATTAGTCTAGATAAATACCTGCCAGCGTATAGCATGTGAAACTAAAAAAATGTCAAATTTTAAAACTATTGGATAAATTTGGGTGAACCCAATTAGATTGATTCAATTGATTGGTCTAAATTGACTCAGCTACTCGATTTAGCTAGTTCATTTGCATTGTTCCTTTTCTTGGTATTTTTTCTACAAAAATAAAATTACTTTATGAGTATTGAACCTAATTTTTTAATTATACTAATAACACTCAATCACTAAAATTAAAATTTTTTAGGAGTTTTTATATAACTATTTATGCTAATTTTAACTAGAAAAAATCGATTGTGGTGAAATCAGTTGAAACTTTATCTAATACCTTAATCTAGTAAATTTTTTTATCCACATCAAAAAACACCAACAAATAGTCCATAACTAAGCATAATAACATCTTGTATTTTTTTAATATATTAATTAGCATTTGAAAAATCAAAACTATATAATGCTAATAACATAGTCATCCCCATGACATCACATTAGAAGTAGCAGCAATGCTTTGATGCATTGTGGTTATCTGAGTTTTTATTCCCACCTTAGGTGTAGTCCTCTTAGAAGAAAAAAATAGTATAGTTATCATGTGAAGTATAGCTAGTCTTATTTGATTTTTTCCTTTACTTATTTATATTTATATACTTATATTTTTTCCTCTCATTCAAATGTATCATCATACAATGATGATGATGTCCCTATGAATCATTTAGGACTAACTAAGGTTGCATATATCATATGAGGGTGTTTCTTTTATTGGACAAAACATTATAGTATTACTTTTGAGTATACAATTACTAACATTATAATAACCACATTAGTGATAATTTATGTTTTGAGATTTTTAGTCAACTCTATTCTTGTTTTGGGTATGATTTTTGAAGACCAAGTACTACCCTACTGAGACCTAGGATGTGAAATAGAAAAGTAGTTGTTTTGCAATTTGGAGATTTTTGATTTATGTTTGAGGATTCATTAAGCCTCAGATTGATTGACATACTAATTCTAAGAAGTTAGAAGATATATGTCACGCCCTTACGTACTAGCCATATTAAACATTAGAGTTAATTGATTACCTTATACTAGAACATTAGTTTACAAAGTTTGCAATCTTATTATATATGGTTCTTTCACTTGGAATGTAGATCTGATTCATTATTATTTCCCTAATGAGGAAGTAAGTCATATTTTACACATTCCCCTTTTCATTAATTACTCTCAATATGATAACTCCTTATTTGGAGACCACACTATAGGATTCCCCCTTCAAAATGTGTCAAATCAAGGCACCAATATACCTTCTCAATCTCATGTAAGGTGTTATGGAAGTAAGTCTCCCCTCACTCAACAACCCTCCACACCTTTCTTTTCTTCTTCCTCTCACAACAACTTCAGAATTTGAGGCATGTATTGAAATTACAATTATCTGTTCCTCATATCCAAAATTTTATTTGGAAAGTATTACCAAAATATCTAAACATGAAGTATTTTTTAGTTAATAGGTTGCACATTATTGATGACTGGTATCTCACAGGTAAAAAAATGTAGTACATGAATACGATATTTTGGTATGTGTGATACAATTATATGAACTCTACTAGCCTATAGTGTATCTAGAAAAACCATGAAAATAAAACTTTCAATATGGTTATTATAAGGCAAATATAGTAGTAATTGGTCACAGTTATGTAACTATAGGGATTATTTTACGGGGAAATTATTTTTATGTTAGTGCTTCAAGAATTTTGTTGTTATTGTATGTTTAGGTTCAATGGTTGTTTCAAATGATAAAGAATACATTCATAATTATATACTCTATATCATGGAGAATATAAATTGCAATTGTTGTTATATATTTAACCTAGTTTTAGCATAAATCATAGTTGTCTTAGTGCATGTTGATCACATATTGAAATGTCATATCATGTATATATCTTCTTAAATCCTCAAAATCCTATTTCTAGTATCCAAATCTCGATATCTTGTGTCTAAAACTCTCTTTTTGCACCCGGATTACTTTTGTTAAATGATTGCTTCTTTTGCTCACCAAATCCTCCTTATGTGGCGGTGATTTTTGATATTGACATGCCAAACATTGTTATAATTATGGTAGGAAAAAGGGAACTTGATCCAATTCAACAATAACAAAAAAATCATAGAATTAATTGGGACATTCGAAGGGAATAAAAAATAGCAGCAAGAGGAAGTAGAATTAGAAGGGGAAGAGAAGGAAGAGGTTGATGAAGAGGACATGGTGGAGGAGGAGAAGGAGAAAGAGAAGAAAGAAGATAATCTCTTCTTTAAGAGGTTGAAAGTACCCCTTCATTAAATTATCCATGGTCATTGTTATGCTCAATCATAGCAACCTTGAAATTTATTATTTTTTTAGTAGAAGTTAGTAGATAAAATAATAGGTTTTTGATGTCATACTTAATACAAGACTGGTTACCATATCATTCTTGTATTAAGTACAAGATTAAAACATTTAATATTAAATATTCTTATAAGAGAATAAGAGATATTATATAAACTATATCACAAAATTTTAGGATATAAACTCCAAATATATAATAATGTAAAATATAACAACAGGGATACAATAGAACTCAGAGTCCAAAAGGATATCTGATGCAAAAATCAATACTCTAGCGAATATATATAACTCTATGCTCAAAACCCACAATACATAATCACTCATTCCCCATATAGTATATGAAAGTCTTCCAAGTAGTCATCATATACCTACGAGTCAACAAAAAAGTCATCCACCTATTTGAATGAATAGAGACCACACAAGGGTAGTCGGTACAAAACTTACTAAGTAATGTGGATATTAAAAGATAATTCGTAACACATGATATCATACACATAATACACCATAAACAACATACGATAAATAATTAATATTATGCATATGTGAAAAGTTCCGATTGACATCTTTGATTTAGTGGCCACATAATTTCAATTACTTATTCACTTTAAGAACAATAACCTTACTTACAACACTTCCACTTCTCTTTTCTCCATAGATGAGAGATAAGAGTCAATATAAGGTGAAACACTCCTAGTCTCCACTATTTAAATACATAACCTTTAAGTACACATAACCCCAATTGGTTAGTGGTTTAGGCTTACATAGAGTATATATAGGGGCATCTACTTCTGATAGAACCAAACCAATAACACTAAAACTTTCTTGGTCTTGACTGATGTTATCTTTCACTGTAATTATTAGTGTATTATCAAAGTTTTCTCCCCTTCACAAAAGCCAATTACTTCCTTCATTCACAACTAGCATACAATTCTACCACCCATGAAGCAACAATCAAACTAGAGTGGACATAGAAGGCATTCTAATGGAGGGTTTATGTAATAGTAGAAATATATGCAGGAACTCCTTCATACAATCAAAATCCTTTTTCAAAGTAAAACTCTGAAGAGATAAAGCCCTTATACCTCTTTTGTGCCCTAAAGGAGACAAACCTTGGATTTTAGCTAGTAGTAGTCTCATTTGGATCTTAGAGGGTAATAAATCTACGCTTTTTGGATTTCGTAATACTGAAAGATGGTGTTGTAGCCTCACCCTTTTCTATAGGAGTATGTAATTTCCTTTTACCTAAGTTGAGGTGCTAACAAAGTGGGATATCTTTATCATCAAACTTATTAAGGGAGACATTGGCTAGAGCGCTAGAGGTGCTTTTTGAAGCTTTCTTTGTTTTGAAAAGGTGAGTATAGGAACTCTTTGGTGTTTTTGTTGGAGAAAAACCCTTCTTCTAGATGTTAACCACCCTAATGGGAGATTCAAGGCCATTCGCTTTTGGTTGAAGGGCCTAATGTAAGGATGTGGGTTTTTGTTAACTAGCAAGGTTAGATTTAGGTGTAGGAATAGAGTGATTAGGGATTATAGTAATATCTTCTTCTTTCTAGAGGAAAAAGATGAAAGTGCCTTTTTGAGGTTTAGTGAAGGGGTAATATTTTTATCAGTTAAGGGTTGTGGCCCTTCCCCGCACTTAGAGGTGAATTCTTGTTGTTGCAACTAAGATTTAAGAGAGAAAAGTGTTGCTAATAGAGTTATTTCTAGTGGATATTTTAATGTTAGAAATTTGGATGGAATTCTATAAAATAGAAACTAACTTCTCAGAGTTTGGATAATGAGAATTAGAGTAAGAATCATTTGGAATATAGTAGGAAGGTCAAGATGTATTCTAGGTAACTTACTTCAGGCACACCATTGTTGGGCGAAGGAAACTAAGGGGAAAATGAGTAGAGGAAAAGCAAAAGTTTTTGTGAAGATGAAAAGGAACTAGTACAGGTGAAAGCGACAAATGTGCGAAGTATGGAATGAAGATGGACCGACTTAGGGGTGACCACTAAACAGGTGGAAGTGTTTGTAAAATATTGATATACACCAAATGTTGAGGCAAGTGATGCTTTAAATCGGTACAATATATTTCATGGTGGATTTATTTATTTTACTTATATGTTTATATTAATGATAATATGTTTTAATGCCCTATTTTAAAATCTTCAAACTATATTAATTATATGTTTACTTGTAAATTAAATAAATTAGTTTTGGACAAGAATTGAGAAATGTAATAAAATATAGTTTTTGGAAAACCAATCAACTAGTTGGTGCACAAACTAATTCATTGGCTTATGCCAAGACCAATGTTTTCAACCTAAGAACAAAATGTGATAGAAGAAGAAAAAAAAGTAGGCAAATGCTAAAGTGATTTTTTATGTGAACAGAAAGTGAAGCAAATGAGAGAGAGTTATGGAAAAATACAGGTTTGAATGTTAATTAGATCAAAAGGGGGGAGAGAGGTGGAATAACTTCTACAAAACTTGAATGAAGAATAATCAAGGTGGGGCGCAAGGTGGGGTGCATAAGAAGGGTTGAGTGTGCAGGTGTTTATGATAAAATAAATAATTTATGTTTATTTATGTACATTTTTGGTTAATCAAAATCTAACTAAATAAAAATCTAGTTGCATTAAATTAGAGACTTCGTTGGCGTTCCATGGGTAGTTAGGAAGTTGATTACATTTGATTTTAGATAATTAAATCATAAGTCTTTTTCAAAAAACAAATAAATTCCAACAATAATGAAAAATTACAAAAAGCTACAAAATAATTTAAAAAACTCTAATATGTTAAAAAAAAACTTGGAACCCAAACAAAATAAAATGGGAAAAAATGGATAAAATCATCAAATTGTGCATGCACAGACACACACACGCGTATATTTTGTGATTTTAACAATTTAGAAGAAAGAATTGTTTTAAATGGAATGTAGTAAGTAAAAGAGTTTAGAATATTTAAGAATGATTAATGAATCTAGATACCAAGGAAATTAGGGTTTGAGAAAATTGAGTATTATATATATGGTGAGTAAATCAAAATTATCCTAACACAAAAAAAAACTCACGGTGCACATAAACCATGGTAAGATGCTCAAAATCAATATGTGATAACATGATTAAAGCATGCATAATATAACAAGTATAAGATATGCATGAAATGATGGTAATAAGCACCATATGAGAACACAATCACACTATGATAGTAATAAGACTACATAAGGAGTCATTATTGACATAACTCATTTTCTTATCATGCCAAATTTTGCGCTAAAAAACAACCATCACTTGGTTAACAGATTCTAAATTATGCATAACCTCTAAGAAAAAATTAGTCTTTTAGAGTAGAAAAGACAAGAGGATTTCTTGGTCCCTGTCGAAATATAACACAATATAAGAGCAACCCACCTACTAACTACCGACAAGCAAATTTTATCTTATAATTAGAGAAATAAGGCTCCATTAAATTCTTTCACTCTGAGTACTAGCAACTTAAAAGGTGATTCACCTAAACATATTAAAAACCACATTATTCTATTTGTCACTTCTCAATTTTAGTATAATCCACTTTTTCTCCTATTGTTCTAAATTACTATAAAAAAGGCTCCCTATAGGAATTAACCCTTATACTTCCATACTTAGTCATTTATTAACCAATTATTTCAAAAATTAGTCAAAGATATGGTTGATTATAACACTGTTGTCTGTGGCAATATGGAATTATCAAATATGTAAACCTAAGGCTCGATCATGTTGGAAGTAAGAAGATGAAGGCTCGAAGGTGGTGAATTGAAGAAGAAGGTATTCGAATATGGTGGAATAATGATGATGATTATTCGATGGTGATGGATGAATGATGAAGGTGATTTGACAATGAAGAGATGATGATGATTAAACAATGATGAGATGATGATGATGATGATAATTTAACAATTAGGGTTTGAAGATATAAGGTTTCATGGGTAAGGGTTAGGTTTAGGGTTTTACAAATTAGGGTTAGGATGTAGTAAATTAGAGTTAGGGTTTAGGGTTTGATTTGAACAAATTAGGAAGATGATTATAGATAGAATGGCATGGGTTTTGGAGATTAGAAAAATAGTTCTTAATCTCTAATTCACACAGACGAAGAGATTAAGGGTTTTAAGATTAATCATTCACATAGATTCGATTAACATTGAGATGAACTCACACAAAATTCAATGAGCAATACTTACAATTTTCATTCAAATTTAATTCAGTCAATTCCATCATCTTCAATGTGGTTATATGAATTATATAGCTAAGGCCACATTACTTTATACAAGATATTGCCATCTATTAGCTAAAAGATATTAGAAGACAGAATATTCTTCAAAAGATAGATTTATGCTACTTTATTCTTTAGCTAATCTTTAACTCGACTACTTAATTAATTAATTCATTAAATCAACTAATATGCACATCCAAGCTACCTTTTATTCCCCCATGTATGTAGCCATACCCTCCATGCATGCCATATACATTCCATATATGCATAATAGCTTTCATGGTACGTTTCAGCTATAACTAGCAACGTAACCATCCATTTGTCTTCAATTTTGTGGGAGATATTTTCTAAATGAAGAATAATTGGTTCCTTATTGATGAATGCCAAATCTTGAGTTTTTTCTCCTACATCAAACACCTCTAAAATTTACTACGAAAAAAAATTCATTATTAAAAGTGAAAAACTACCACACTTAATACCAGACCGATTTCCTCTACCATTTCGATACCAAGTGCTAAGGCTATAACATTAGTTTACTTTAATTTCTAGAATGTAATTATAAAATAGAGTAATGTAATAGTTCAAAAGGTTAATTCACCCTCTACATAAAGCCCACTAGCTGTGGTTACAAAAAGAATGTTAGTAGAAAAGAAATACAAAAGGTTTTAAGGAAAGATACAAAAAAACCCTGGTTCAATACACCTTTCAGCATCTTGAATAACCTTACGCTCTCAATCCCGAGGAATAATCCTAAAGTGAGCTTGCAAACTAACCTGCAAAAGCCACTTCTATTTAGATAAGTAGGGTCCCAAGAATCAAACCCTTTAGTACAATGGTAATGAGTAATCCCTTATACAAGACTAATATGCAAGGCCAGCATGCAACAAATCAAATGCATCATATTTTTCACATGAACATAGAATCATACATATGTTAATTGAGATGCAATAAACATTCCTATAGCCATATGCATCAAGGTCATATGCTAACATTAATCATTCACTTAGAAATAACTGAACTTACTATTGGAACATCCAAGAAATGTTCTTTATATTATAATTAGAAAACCACGCGATCCTCAGCAGGAGGTGCAACTCACTTAATCAACTCATAAACTTCTCAACCATACCTCAACAATAATGCCATACACATTAGTAGATTATATTAGTTAATTTATTATTATTCGGACTCATGATATTAGTGTAGTAATCAGTTAACTTATGAATTTTATATCCATGTGAGTTCAGGAATCACACTATTCTCACCAATGGACCATTCAACAAGGTACAATCCTCGGACAGAACGCTCCTAGATACTATTCACTATAAGTAATTAGTATCTTTCCGTAGGTTATTATTGTCCAAGAGTTTTATTACTTAAGCTTAGGAACCTACTATTCTCACCGGTGGATCGATAAATAAGGTTCAACCCCAGGGCAACACACTCTTTGCACTATTCTCTTCGATGGATCGGTCAACATGATACAACCAACCCTGAATCAAGCGATCTTCAACTTAAAGTGATTGGTATCTTCCCAAAGTTATTATCATTTAATAGTTTAACTTCTAGAGTGCGAGACCCTGCTATTCTCACCGATAGATTGGTAAATACAATATAAATTTAGGGTAGCATGCTCTAGACAACTATTCTCACTAGTTGATCGGTAAATACAATGCAAACCTAGGGCAACATGCTCTTGACCACTATTCTCAAATATTTTAGAAGGTTTAATTGTAAACCTAACCTATGTTCTAATAAAAGAATAAATAATAAGTTATAACTCCTCTAATACATATTCTTGAAACCTAAAAAAATAATAGAAAATATTAGGAAATTAAACTCTCAAAATTTGAATCAAAGGAGGAAGGAAAAATGAATCAATCCTTAAGTGTTGGAAGATATAAAAGTTTCAACAATGGAAGGTAACAACAAGGCAATGTGGCACAAGAATAGAGGGACAAAAAGAGAGAAATGATTCGACCGAGGGGTGAAGAAAAAAGAACCAAAATATGACAAGTCGATAAGTTTATAAAGATTTAGAGGTTAAGTTAAAGGAGGTATCCTAATACTTAAGACTTTTAGAAGATATTTTTGCTAAACTATCTAAGAAACCATGGTGGGCAATGGAATCATATGCGGAAGATGTATGCATCACATTCATACTTTTCACAAAAATGAAAGGCCAAAATTACATTTTATAATGTTTTAGTGTGAACGAAAGAAGAAACGTTAATAACTTATTCATTCAAAAATATATGAATAAATCCAAAAATGATAAAATTAATTATAATATTTTAAAATTATTTTGAGCTCAATAATACAAAAATATAGTGATATCAAATACTTATAAAATTCAGATAAGCAGAAAGAGCTTTTGGGGCTTAAAACATGCGATTAAGGCACATTGATATAATAAATAATGTCTTTTGCCAATAACTTCATTTGAAATTTTGAAAAAACCTAGAAGACTAAAAGAATATGTTAAACTCAAATATCCACATAAAATATGTAATACAACATCAACTAAGAAAACTTAACCTCCACCAATACAGATTCTAAATAAATCAGGTTTTCTAAAATAAAAAAAAACTAGGTATTACAAATACCATGCTAGCAAAATGGGACAAAAGGAGTAAATTTTTCCTATTTATGGACAAATGTCCTTGGAAACTACTCCCTTTATTACATTGATTCTATGTTTTTAGAGTATATTAAAAAGATATTAAAATTTAGGCAAAACACCACTTATTTTTACTATCATAGCCTCATATTAAATTTAATACCCATCATTCGTTTAATTACAAAGAGAATAACATATGGTCATTCTGTCATTTTAAATTTTGACACAAGTATTAAAAAATAATAATGTAAATGACTAAATTATCCTTATTAAAATGCTATTAGAGATGACAACTCTAATTGAGATTATTCGTAAAATATTATGAGTTAATTAATCTTGAAAAAGTAAAGTAGGAAAGACTGTTTAAAATTAAAAGTAAAATAACACTTATTTATGACTAAAGTTAAATTACTAAAATGATACTCTCTTAATATCAAAAAGGAAGTAATTCTGTCATCAAATCTATATATGTATATAAAAACAAAGTTGTCTAGCAGACAATATACAAACAAATTTTCTGACTAAACTATATCCATTATTACTAATCATAAACTACTGCTGCCATATATTATTGCTTATTAATAAGACGGAATAATTAATATAACTATTTATAAATATAATACGACTATTCATCTCCTATGTGCATTAGATGTATATAACTATTCATTTACTGCACATATGTCAAGCAATTAATTTTAATAAAGTATTAACTATATATTTTCTAATCAAATATTTTCTTAATTAATTATCCGAACATATGCAGAAAACTATTCATTTCATGCGTGTTAATTGAATTGTCGGACTATTCATCTCTTGCATATTAATATATAAATAATTAATACACCAAAGTGCATATTCATTTGCTTCAAATGCATATATCCATTAATATAGTGCGACTATTTATCTTCTATGTGCAGCAAATGTATATAAATATTCATTTGTTGTACATATGTCGAACAACTAATTTAAATAAAGTATTAATCAAATATTTTCTAATCAAATATTTTTTTAATTAATTACCTGAACATATGCAGTTAACTATTAATTTCTTGTGTATTAATTGAATTGTCAAACTATTCACATCCTACATGTTAATATATAAATAATTAATACACCAAACAAAGTGCATAAACCAGTCGACCAACACATATGCATCTGCTGCCATTAATACAATGCAACTAGCAAATATATATAACTAATTCTAATGAAGTATTATTATTTTTTCTTTTTTTTAAGGTTAGTTCAACATCAATCAAATATGATAATAATAATAATAATAATATTTTATAATAATAATAATTTTATTATTTATTATTAATAATATGACTATTATTATTAATATAACTATAATAATTATAACTATTAATATAATTAATACTAATATAATTATTTATATAATTTTGATAATTACTATTATCATAATTTATAATATAATAATGATAAATATTATTATGATAATAATGAATATTAATATAATTGATTATTACTATTATGAATATTATCATGATTAATAATATAATTATTATTAAAAAAACTAATGACAGAACGACAACATTGGTTATTATATAAAAACAGAGTTGTTTGGCAGACAATATATAGATAATTTTTTCCGCCTAAACTATACCTATTATTACTAATCATATATTATTACTGCCATATATTATTACTAATTAATAAGGTCAAATAAATGATGAAATACTCCTGCGTATTAATTGATTTGTCAAACTATTCATCTCCTACGCTGCATAACAACAAAATGATATTCATCTCCTGCGTATTAATTGAGATATTCATCTATTGCACATATGTCGAACAACACATATTAATCAAGAATTTTCTTAATTAATTATCTAAAAATATGCAGCCAACTATTCATCTCCTACATATTAATTGAGTTTAAAAACTACTGAATATATGAATGTAACTATTCATCTGCTGCACATATGTCGAACAACACATATTAATCAAGTATTTTCTTAATTAATTACTTGAACATATGCAACCAACTATTCATCTCCTGCATATTAATTGAATTGTTAAACTAATGAACATATGAATGCAACTATTCATCTCATGCGAACAACAAATTCATATAACTATTCATCTTCTGTCATTAATACATCACAACTATTTATATCTTACATGCAACAAATACATATAACTATTTATCTACTGCACATATGTCAAACAATACATATTAATCAAGTATTAATTAAGTATTTTATTAATTTATTACTTGAACATATACAGCCAACTATTCATCTCCTGCATATTAATTAAATTGTTAAAATATTCATCTCTTATATAATAATATATAAATAATTAATACACTACCCGTGCATTGCACGAGAAAATGTAACTAGTTTTTTTTTATTAAAAAAGAAAGTCATTTTAGAAAAGTAAAAATTAATTTTGTTTACCCTTAATTTTCTTTTAATTATATATACATCAAATACTTTGTTATTTTTTAATGAAGGGTGTTTGTGTAATTTTAAAAACTACTTTTATTATTTCTTAAAAAATATGCAAAATGACATAATGACTTTTTTTTGATATAGAGGGAAACCGGATAAAGTATAAATAAATAGAGAGGTTTGATTATCATGAATAGGTAAACAAATCTATATTAATTGTTGTGAATTAATGATAGTTAATTGAATGGTTAAGCATTTTTGAACTTGACTAATCGTATCCCCTCATTTATAAAAAAGAAGCCATTTTAATAATTTATACTCTATTTTAGGGGGTAATAGATATATATCTACTAGTAAAATTACATAGACCATTAAATGTTAATACATAAAAGAAAGAAAAAGACAAAGGTAAGGATAAAGGTAACAACAAAAGGTAATTAATGACTTTTCTAAAAGATATTTTTAAATTATTCCACCTACAATGACTTCTTTTAAGACATAGAGAGATTAAATGGAAAAGCATGTAACTCCAATGTTTCTTGATCATTTATTTCTCTCACAATATAGTACACTATGATATAAAAAATATAATTCTAATATCTGAAGTAAAAATATTTTAAAAATATTTATGTTTTATAATCTTTAAGAATATATATTAAAAATATTAATTATCAAAGTTTATTTGTGAAATTGGTATGGCCTTTTTCTTTTAGAAACAGAAAGAATATATAGTTGTTTTTCCAATGCTTTAAATCATACTCCCTCTCGGTTCTAAATGAAAGTTCTTACACATATATATTTAGAAGATAATAGACATATCTCTAATATTAAAATTACATATTTTATTAAAAAAAAGACCATAACATAAATTAAGAAAGAGAAAAGGTAATGGTATTTTTTAAAAAGAAACAAAAGTTGCCCCTATAAAAACTTTTCTTTTAAAATGGATATAGTATTATTATTATTATTATTATTATTTGCTTTAGTTTGTGTGAAATTAGAATCTATAATCCTATTTTTGGGACAAAAGGAATATTTAATAAAGATATATAACAATTTATGCACAGATAAACATGTGGGTAAAACTTTAAAACGAATCTTACATGACAACTTATGCACCTATATATAAATATGTGCCACGACCCTTTAAAAAAATATATTATTTAACGATGTTTTTTTTTTTTGGTGATGAAAAACGAATCTTAAGCAAAGATATTGAATAAATAATGGCAAGCGGTTAAAGTAAAAATATTTAACTCTTGTAAGCCAATTCGTTGACAAAAATTGTGATAATTTATTATGAGTACATGAATTCTGAGAGGGCTTGTATGTGCGTGTGTGTATATATATAGATGAATAAACAGAGACTAGTATCGTGGTAGAAATAAGGATAGGAGAAACAAAATTGTCATCGCTGCATATAACTAATTAAATTGCCCCCAAAATCATCCAACAAATCAAGATTTGATCAAGATGAATTCCAGGCTATTTCTGTTAGTCTTGCTCATCGCTGATCTTGCCGCGATCCAGTTCGCTAAGCCTCTACCCTTCATCCCTGTGAGGCATAAAGTCTTTGTAGAAATTCACAATGCTCTACCTACTAAAACTCTTGACGTACGCTGTAGATCGAGGGATGACGACTTGGGTTTGCATCACTTGGGTCCAAAAGATGTACTGGCATGGCATTTCCGTATCAATCTTCAGCTGACCACACTTTTTGCTTGCTTTGCTTCTTGGTCAGGGGGACATCTCGGCTTCCATGCGTTTGACACAACCGATCGGTTGCTCAAGTTATGTAACGGTGATCGTTGTGTATGGATAGCTAAGGAAGATGGCATGTACATTAAGAATGATGGGCTAGGTGTCACATACCTTCTATATAAGTGGCAGCATTAATTAAATCAATTAATATTGGATTTGGCTCCTGATATCTCTTTACGTGTTTAATTATGTAAGCCAATTCTGTGGCTGAGAGTTGAATAATGACTGGATTGGAAATGCATATCGTACGCGCATGCATATTTTCTTGATCTTCCATGTCTTTTCGATATACATAAATGTATGGAGCCTTTAAGGCTTGCACATTTACTGCGCGAGCGGATTTTTAAACATGAAAACCATGGTTTCGGAACTTCAATCAATAAGTTTTAAGGTTTTATAGATAGAGTTTTAAGGCTATCGCATGTAGATTGCTTGAGGGGATGAAACCAGTGTCCAAAACATGACAACAGCGTCTTCGTTGGAAGGAGGGAACTACTTTTATTTTATTAAACTAGAAGAATTTACAAATGGTTGTTCGAGAATAAAATCCACAGTATTTTTATCCATATCGTACCGAGGAATAATGTATAAATTTCTGCCCATAATTTTGATCGTCCTAAGCTCGAGCTTACTTTTCTTGATCCTATGTCTGGGCGAGCAAAAAGTAGATGAATAAGGTCACGTTTGAAGCTACTTATTAAAAGTAATTTTCTATAATAATTATTTATTTAGAAAATTTTTAGTCTAAAATTTTTTTAAAATAAGTAATTATCATGAATAACTACTTATAATAAGGAACTCCAAACAACCTAATCTTCTCTAGAAGCAATATAACAGACAAATGGATATTAATATATCATTTTTTTCACACATTAATTAGGTAATGTCAATGGAAAATTAAATTTTATGCTCGCTTTTCTAACGATACTTTTTATATAATCACTGTACTTGATTTGTTTGTTATTGGTCTTATATTAAAAAAAACAAAACTTTTTAAATAAGGGCTTATTGGTAAACAAATATATACAATTCATATTTGATATAATTTGAGACAGCCGAAACAAGAATACCGGACCATCTTTTCTGGACAAAGGGAATGCACGCATAAGAGACACTATTAATTTTTAAACTTATTCCGTGCTTCTTAACATATTATATTGATTTAAAGAATTTAGTGTGAAAGGCATTCAAATTTTGAATGCAGTATTGCGTGTACCTATTCGTTTCAAAAGTGCAAAATAAAAACTACCTAGCAATTAATGGCTCTACTCCGATATGATCAATGTGTCGATGAATATTGTTGACTTCACATATTGATAATGCGTGTTAATATCACTTGTTCATGCTTGGTTAGTAACAACGATGGTATGTAACAGATGATAAAGTGAAGTGAATTATCAAATACATCTATCTTATCTAAATGGTAATACTAGATTGATACATTAATTAATTGGCATAAAATGTAGTATCGATGAAGCATTAAAATGTTTTTTTTATCTTATATAATATTACTCCTTCCATATAATTATAATAATAATAAAAATATTACTTCTTGCATTTCTACAAGGGGAACTTTTTAGTTAATTATATACGTTTTTTAGATGCTGATAAATTTATCTATAATAATTCAATTACACCTTTAGTTGGAAAATAATAAAATAATGAATGCTTAAAAGATAAAAGAGAAACAGTTAGGATGAAAATAAAAATTAAGGCTTAATTTTCCTAAAAAGACTTCTTGAAATAAAAAAAATACAAATGAAAAAATAATTTTTTTTGGAAACTTAGGGAGTAATATATTTTTTAACAAATTACACATTTTTTTTGAATGAATAAAAAAACTCTTAATATTTTAGGTATTCTTTTCATTGAAAGATATTAATAAAACTATTTATATGTAGAAGATGAGAATTAAACATGAAAGAGTGATATACGTTATATATTCATTCAAAAAAAAAAACGACCATTTATGACCATTGACTATGCTAATATTCTTTATCAACATGTAGGGGCATGAATCAAACGGAAACAACTAACCAAGACACCAATTAAAAATATGTGACTATTAATATTCATTAATAGATTACTCTTCAGTTTGTAGATGGTTACATGTCATTAATTTTATACTTCCTCATGTTCAAAATATATTACGTCTCATTCATATTATGTATCATTTTAGCAAAAAAAAATATTCAAAATAAGTATCATATTAGATTTTTAATATAACAAGTGAGCTATCTTTTCTAGGTTATCCATATAGATTAAGTATTTTATACTAAAAATATCATTTAATGAAATATATTTTGATAAGAATATGTTGACCCTGTAGGTTAGTTAATCTTATTTTGATGATAACAAACGTTTCCTTATTTACTTCATGTTTATCTTCATTTTCATATTTAGAGTACACAAATCTTGAAAGCATAAACAAGTGTATTTAAGAAATCAAGACTCGAGCTGTAAAGTGTATGTTATATTTTTAGGTTTTATATGCATATGTAATATCTCGAATCTTGAAAACCCCTATTCTTTCAGGATCTTTATAATTTCAAAATAAAGTTACCATTTTCACAAATTTTGATGCATCCTTTATATATTTGAAAACCCTAGTCATGTTGTAGAAACATTTTGTTCTTGTTTCCTTGACCATTCTAAAAATTTTGAGCCATGTGAGACTTCTAGCTACCTAAATTCTTCTAAATCATTTTAATTTATCCATATTTGAGTTTAGTGTATTTTATGAGTCTCCCAGTTATGTTTAAAAGAATGAACAGAGATTATAACAAAAAAAAATTATTATTCATGTCACAATATACATTTTAAAGTATTTTAATCCCTGAATTAGTCTTCTACTTATCATAAAATAATGAAACTTCAAAGACCATCATATTCTTATGCTTCTAAATGAAAATGAATTAAACATATTTTACCCTTATTTTTATTATTATTCATTATATCTGATATAATTGATTATCGAAACTTATCTTTCTTAACTTCAATTGTATCTAAACTCTATGACACCTAATATAAGCCTTGTAATTATATTAATATCTAATTCTATCAATTTATCTAGCCTAAGTATCACCTTATTATGACAAACTTTGTGGCTTAAAATATACAAATGGAATATTCCTTAGAATATTCTTAGATACCTTTTAAATATATATTATAATCCTAATCTATGTCCCCTTCCATCTTACCTTATCTTATACCACTTACCCCCTACTTTGGATTCCTTGCACTTGAAACCCCCCCACTCATACTTCCCCCTAAGTTGATTTTTATGCATGTAATATTCCCCTATCATTAGCACAATATCCACCTTAACCAATCATCATCTTCCACCTACCATCCTTATCTCCTCAACCCCAGTATGCAACACCTCCATCCTTTCCCCTTGCATGAAATTGGCTTCCCATTTCCCATTGAAAAACCTATGCATCCTTTCCCTCAAGTGGCCCCTCATTTATGAAAGGAAATCATCACAAAACCTATGATTGATTTAACTAAGCCTTCCCTTAGCTTTTGAGTTTTTCCCATCACATGATACATTCCAATTCCAACTCATTTTCCCTGATTTTCCTATACCACTTATCTCCCTTTTCCTTATCCATTTTGTTCATCTCATGCTCCTTAAAATTCACCATTAAAGACCTTTTTTGAAGTTTACAAACATTAAACACAAAAATAAACACGGTTAAATACTCTCTTATTCCTCTTCTTTTTCTTCCTCTCTTATGATTCATTTGATTATAATTATATGTGTTTTCTTCATTTTCTAGGTTGGGATCTTTACTTAACTTCTAATTTAAGGAAAAAATCTAGTTTTCATGTGCTAAAACATAATTTTTTCCTATTGACACATGTGTTGCAATGATTCTTTGTGTTTATGCTTAATTTGGCATATTTAACTAGTAAATAGATTTTAATAAATAAATAATATCACAAATTTGATATATTTATTTTTTATTCTACATATAGGGATTGGATTTTTATTTTTCATACTACGCTAATATCTTGCTCATACTTCTTTTACATTGGTCCATGCTCAACATATAATATGTACAAAATAATAGAATTAAGGTTTAGTGTTAGGGGGAAAATATAGTATGAATTAGAGAGAAAATATATTTTAAGGTAAATAAATAAAAAGTTATAATTGATATGTAGAATTTTATAATTCTACTTGGTATCATAAGATTTTATTGATATTGTAACACCCCAAAATTCACTATTTTTTTAAACAAAAAAACTTAAATTAAAACCCGTGAATTTTGGGGATGTTACTACCACACTTAGTACCAGACCGGTTTACTCCTACTATCCCAGTACCAAGTGCTAAAGCTAAGGAAATATTTTCATCAAAATCATATTAATACTTAAACCAAAAGTTAATAAAAGGAACAAAAAGGGATCATAACACAAAAATCAGAGTACGCATAAAAAGTTTACAATTCAAATAAGTACAAACAATCATGAGATAAAAATCAGAGTACGTAGTCAAGGTTTATAAAAAGGAAATAAAATTTACAACCAATAAGAATTAAGTTTAGGATACTCAATACAAAATAGAAATTCATTAGAGGGAAATCCAATACAAAAGAAATAACATAAAGAAATAGAATATCATAAGGAGAGAATCTGGCCACGTCACTCCCGATTAACGAGCCAAGCACATGCTTAACATTCAGCCCTGCCTGATGCCTCATAAACATCAAAGGCATCGAAAAACATGTCACCCACCTGCACAAAGTCAAAAGGGCCTTTTGCTCGTGGAAATGAGAAACACCCATGAAGGGTGTGGTCAGTATGCTACGTACTGAGTAAGATAACAATGCACTAAGGCCAACACATATAAGCACATAGTTCAAACCAGATAATAATAAAACAACATACGATCACTTCGGAGAAATAATAATTGAAGGCCATTTATAGTCCTGATTAATTACTTAATTAATTTCTTATAGATATTCATTCCACACCATGCTCTTTATCAAGTCCACGAGTATGGGAACCCCACTATTTTAGCGGGGGATCAGTTTCTAGGACACTCCATCACCTTGCCACTATTATAGCCGGTGGATTGGTCACTTATAGGGTAACATACCCTAACCACTATTTTATGCTCGTGGATCGGTCTGGCCCCTGCTCGCATGGTGTTCTACTATAAGTATTAGTGTCTTTTACGTGTCTTAGCAAACTTTAGGGTTTGGTTTAGTGAGCTTGGGGTCTCCCACTATTATAACTGGTGGATTAGTCATACATAGGGAAACATGCTCTAACCACTATTATATGTCAGTGGATCGATCTCCAGAGCACCTTGCTACCTGGCCACTATTATGCCGGTGGATCGGTTTGGGCCCAGCTCAATACTCTTCCATTTTAAATGATCAATGTCTTATAGTGTCTTATTTAGAAGCTTTATCCTAGACCTGCATGACTCACTCCCTCTACACTTATCCTCCAACTGACCCGTACCATATCATGAGAACCCTACACCTCCTAACTTGCCCCAACAACCTTTCCTTTATACTCTAACTCACACTAGAAGTTCAAATCCAATGTATGTGGGTCAAGGCTCACTACTATACACCTCCAAGTCCTCATTACCTTACTCTAGGGTTTTCCTTAGAAATCCTAGTTTAGGCCTATATGTCCCATCCTACTTCACTTTACGTAACCCAAATAATTTTAACACTTTGCACATCACAACCTATAGATCCCTCCTTCATTATCACACTTTAATCACCAAGTACACGTGCTACCACGAAATCCTAATTAGCCACACCAAACCCTAGCTGACTACTTCAAACCCTAACTCGGTCTCCTATGTACCCTTATACTGTCCCACGTACTATTTTTCATTCTAAGCATTCTAACAACAACAAAAAACTTCCATTACCTCCCTCACACCTCAAATCAACTTTCCACATGTAAAATTTGCCCCCATGAAAACTTTATACCTCCCATGCAACCCTTCAAACTTTTTCATGCAAAAACCTAACGCTCCCACGTGAAACCCTAAATTCACCCATGCAAACCCTAGATCCATCCATGCAAAACCTTAGGCTCCATGAAAAACCCTAGATCCATCCATGTAAAATCCTAGATCCATCCATACAAAATCTTAGCTCTATCCATATAAAACCCTAGCTCCATCCATACAAAACCCTAGCTTCCCCCATACAAAATCCTAGATTCTGCCATATGAAACCCTATATTAGATTCTCCCATGCAACACCATAGATTAGATTCTCCCATGTAAACCATAGATTAGATTCCTATACAAAACCATAGATTAGATTCTCCCATGCAACACTATAGATTAGATTCTCCCATGCAAAACCATAAATTAGATTCTCCCACGCAAAGCCATAGATTCTCACATGCAAAACACTAGATTCTCCCATACAAAGCCATAGACTCTCCCATACACAGCCATAGATTCTCCCACTATTTTATTTTATTTAAAAATCCCCTTTTTATTCATCCCCTCATGGATCGTTAAAACATTCAGGTTAACTCACTCCCCTTGATCAACTTATTTCCCTTTGGTCAACTTACTCCCCTTGGTCAACTTCTTTCCCCATTCTCCTTTTTCATCCTTTCCCCTACCAACTACATTAAACATCCTCACATGCATGTCTAAAAGGTCACAACACATTACATCACATTCCACAACACTTCACCACATATACATGTCAACATATATAATAAGAAGGCATGTAAGCATACCTTAATTCCAACCCGCTCCATACATAAAATAGTCAACTAATAGCACATGATACATAACATGACATTATACAAGGCATCCAAGCATATAAGGGACATAAATACGCATAAGGCCTTAGTTACACCCTTACCTAAAATGACACCGGTCTTGGAGCACGCTCCTACGCCTCCTTAGGACTTTGATTGGTCTCACCTATATATAAGGGAAAAACTAAATATTAGATTCCCTCCTACTAAAAATATTATTATTTACTAATTTATTCTAAGACTAGGTTTTTGATAAAATAATTACGTATTAATAAAAATGACATTAACTAATTACTAATCTTGCTAAAGATATAAGAAACAGTAGTAATATTGTAAAAGTTGATAATATAAGGTTTGAAGACTTTACCCTAATAATAATAATAATGATACTAAATATAATAATAATGATAATGATAATAATAATAATAATAATAATAGTAATAATAATAATAATAATAATAATAATAATAATAACGATAATAATAATACTAAAAACACTACTACTACTACTACTAATATGGTTTGAAATAAATGGTGGAATAAGGGCTTCGACCCTTCACCAAAATAACAACAACAACAACAACAACAATAATACGAATAATAATAATAATAATAGAAATATTAATAATAATAATGATAAAAACTATAATAATATTGCCAAATAATAATAATCATAACGGTAACAATAATAATGATAATAATCAAAGATAAAATGAAGTAGGGTTTTGACCCTACATTGAATAAATAATAGAACTAATAACAATAATAATAATAATAATAATAATAATAATAATAATAATAATAATAATAATAATAATAATAATAATAATAAGAATAAGACATGATATTAATAATACTACTACTAAAATTCGAAATAGACATAATAGGGTCACAGCCCTATATAGAATAATAATAATACTAACATTAAAAAAAATATAATAATAGCAATAATAATAATATAACTGAAATAAAAATATAATAGGGCTTCGGCCCTCAAGCAATAATAATAATACGCATTAGTAGTAGTAGTAGTAGTAGTAGTAGTAGTAGTAATAATAATAAAATAATTAAAATAAAAGAAATAAAATAAAATAAAATAAAATAAAGCTTATATAAATAGTGAAAAAGGGTTGAGAGGGTTTAAGTTCCACCTTGGGATGGTAGTAATAGGTGACACTGGCGGTGGTGCACGATAGTGGGGCCGTGGCCAAAAAAAGAGAAGAAAAGGGGAAAAGTTGAGGGCTGTAAAAAGGAGAGGAAGAATGAAGGTGGAAGTAGAGGTGTTTGTGACCGCCTAGATGGAGAGGAGTAGAATGAGGGTGGCGGTGCAACCAATGGTGGCGGCGCATGGCAGCGGCGGCCGCCGAATGGGGAAGAAGAATAGAAAGAGAGGAAGAGAGGGAGGAAGAGGAAAAGAAGAGTAGGGGAGATAGAGGAGAGTCTGTAGGTGGTTTTGGGAGGTGTAGGAAGCAGTGGTAGCCGTAGAATTGGTGGTTAATGGCAGTGCGAAGGGCGGCGAATGAGGAAGAAGGGGTTGGTCGAGGGGGCTACTTTGCACAGTCGGAGTGGCTCGTGCAGGGAAAATTGAGGGAGAACGACGACGTAGTTAGTTAGAGGGTGGTGCAAGGAGGACTTAGGTGGGTAGAGTAGGCGGCGAAGTTGGCCGACGGCGGTGGAAGAAGTGTCTGAAGTGGTGGCGGTGCACAGGAGTGATTTTGCCGGGTTGCAGGAAAAAGTCCCGAGATTAGGCTAGTTATGGGTATTTATAGAGTTTAAATAAGAGGGTAAGTTCTGTGTGTCGGCGAGGGAATAGGGCAGGTAAGGTTAGGGTCACTGGCAGAGACGGTTGGCCGGTGGAATTTCAAAAAATGTGGCAGGGTGTTGCGCAGGAAAAGGAGGGTATTGCGCGGAAAGAAAGGGAGGTGGGTTGGGTCGTGCTGACTAGCGAGTCAGGGGAGGAGAGAGGAGAAGAAACAGCCGGTCAAAATGGGCGTGGCCAGCGGAGACATTCTTGGAAGGTTGGGTGTTGCAGGTTGACGGGGGAAGGGAAGAAGAAGAAGAAGAAGGGGGACGCGTGGACTAGCGGTCCAGGATAAAAGAAAAGAAAGAAAAGAAAAAAGAAGAACCGACCGGCTTATGGGGGAAACATAATCAAAATGAGGTGTTTCATCCTTGGGCTGCATCGAAGGGAGAAAAAGAAAGGTGACGAGCCATGGAAACCAGGACCAATTTGGGGAAAGAACAGAAAAAGAAAAGGAAAAAGCAAGAAAAGAAAGAAAAAAGAAGAAAGAGAAGGAAAAAGGAAAAGGGGAAAAAGAAAAATAGTGGGTTGGGTTAATTAAATTAATTGGGATATTTAAAAATAATATTTAAATAAAATACTATTTAATTTTCATTTTAGGCTAATTTAGGGTTTTTGAAAGGTTTTTTTATAAATTCTATTTTAGGCAAATCACTCTAATTTTCTCCGATTAAATTATTTATAATATTCTTATAAATTTGGCCCTATTTATTCCCTCTTATTTAAATAAAATAATTTATTTAATTAATTTCCAAAATAAGATCCTTCATTAGCTAAAATACCCAAATTTTTTCTAATTAAAATATTTATTAATTTTTTTCTTGATGTGCCCTAATTAATTTCCTTTTATTTTAATAAAAATAATTAATTTAATTAATTTTTCTAATAAAATCTTATTTCACTATAATTCTTAAAATTTAGATTTTCGGGCCATTTCAGATATTACATAAAATGATAAGAATATCATAATTCTACTACTTTAAGATAATATATGTTATCATGTTTTTTAGCAATTCTAAAATTCTACTTAGGGTCATAAGATTTAAGGTCTTAGAGCTTTTTCATGTTATCATGTTGTTTAGCAACTTTCTCATTTTTTCGCATAGAGCATGATGCAAAACACATAATAAGTCATCATATGCATAAAGAACTTTGGATTATACCTCATCCTTTTCATCATCATTAAAGCTAGAATATGAGGTAGATGTGAAGGAGTCATCTTCAAGTGCCATGAAGTAGAGATTTCTTACTTCTTTACCTTTTGATAGCTCTCCTTTTCTTTATCCAAATGCATCCATTGCATTCCTAGGATATTTCTTTCCTTGATTTGTGTTCACAATGCTCCTTAGCATTTGTTAGGTTATGTCATTTTTGAACTTGAAGTAGTCTTTAATGAAATATTCGGACTTACCAAGATTATGACACGTAATCTTGTCACCTTTCGGTGACTCCTTTGGCCTTCTTGAAGTGTTTGGAGAAGTTTGATATTCCTCTAGCTCAAAAAAATCTCTCAAACTGTATAGTTGTAAGAGCCATCCATTGCATTCCTAGGGTATTTCTTTCCTTGATTTATGTTCACCTTACTCCTTACCATTTGTTGGGTTATCTCATTTTTGAACTTGAAGCAGTCTTGATATTTGGACTTATCAAGATTATAGCACTTAATCTTGTCAGCCTTGGATGACCCCTTTGGGATTCTTAAAGTGTTTGGAGAACTTCCATCTTCCTCTATCTCAAAGAAATCTCTCAAACTTAATAGTTATAAGAGCCATTTATTCTTTAGCCACTAAAGCCATATCATCACCTTCTTCTTCTTCTTATCCAATCTCTTCTTCAACAATGATTTATCTTTGCATTGATGAAAAGGATGAGTCTTTTAGAGCTCAAGACTTATTGTTTCTTTCTTCTCCAACATCTTAGATTGATGGACCATGAGATTTTTGTAGAGTTCATTATTTTTCATTGATGTGAGATTTCTAGCTTCATCAATCGCAGTGGCTTTTGGAATCTACTATTTGGTGGGACTTCTCAAGCCTTTTCTCACTTTCGCTTCTTCCATGATAACTTTACCCAAAGTCTTGAGATTATTCATAATGGAAATGAATCATGATGGCTTTATCATTACCTTTTTTTCCTACATCCATGAGTTTGCCGCGTGTCTTCTCAACCATTGTCTTACTAACTTCTTTTGTAATTTTGAGTGGGCCCTTGGTTTTAATGGGCCACATATTATAATCTTATACCTTAATGAAGAACATCACCCTATTCTTCCTAAAAGTAAGGGGATGAATAGGGTTATTAAGAATGATAATGGAAAATTCGATCTTATTTGAGACAAATTTTATAGTGATTTGAGAATTGCATTTCTCTACATTCACTAACAAAAAGTTTTGCCTTTTGAATTGTGAACCTCCTATATGTTTATTGATAATCAAACTTCTCTTAATTTATGAGCCTAAAATCTCCTTGACCCTTGGAATATGACTTATAATATGACCTAGTTATTTTCTCTAGGTTTATGGATATAAAAATCTAATGATCTCTTCTAGGAATTCTAGGCAATACACGACCTCAAATAATGAATTTTGAAGAGTGTAGCAGTTGATTACAAAATATCTCACAAATGATATAAGTATGAAATTGTAGAAGTATTTTATGAGAGTAATATAGCTATAAAGAATAGATATTACAATCAATAAGGTGATTTCAACTAAGTAGAGTGATCAAGAGCACTATTAAAAACTTCTCAACAAAATCATAATATGAAAGTGTGTTGTTGAGAATTAATTGCTAGGGAGGGTTAAGAAGTAATTGTAAAATTAATGAGAGTTCAAAAATTACTAATATTTCACCCCATAAAGTTATTTTATACTATTGACCAACAATAGTGAAATTAGAGTAAAAATAATGTATACATTATGTGAGCAATGGGTGGAATTTTCAATATTTAATGATGACTAGTTTATAGTTTACCCTAACTAGTTAAGTGGTTGGTATAGCTAGTCAATCGGTTGATAAAACTAGCTAAAGGATTATGTTTGAATGTGATTGGAAAATGTTATGCTTGCATAAACTAGTCCAAAAGTAATTGGAACCAATCAATTGGTTTCATGTTTTACATTTAAGGTCCTATGAACATACCAGAACAATCAAATGGTTTAGTAAACCACTCGATGCATCATGTTGACCATCTGATGTGTTTTCTCAAATAATTTGATTAGTTTAGTCCCATTTTTACATTTTATCTCAATATTTAGCTTGTTTAGTCAAACTAGTTTATTTTTTTCAAGAACTAGCCAGTCAATTTAAAGAAAGAACTTGAAGTGTTCAACAAAGGTAAAATAGGTTTTGTAGAAGTTGAACCCATAGCCTTGTTAATCAAATTAGTTGATCAATTTCAAGAACTAGTCAATGGGTTTTAGTAAACCAGATAATGTGTTCAACTAGAGTCAAATCCATTTTTCAAAGGACTAAAAATTGATAGAAACTAGTTGACCGATTTATGATCCAATCAATCAATTTTAAGGGTTTAAAGTTTTATTTTTGAAAAAAAATCTAGTTGATCAGTTGTCAAACCAATCGATTTGTTTTGGCAAGAACCAAACACTTAATTTTTTTAATTTAAAAACAAAAAAATAATAATATCAAATAATTATTAAAAAAAGAATTTAAAATCCAAGAGATAAAAAAAACAAAAGTGTTGATCCTTACACAACCTTACAAGATAACCTAAGGCTTAAAGTATAAACCTTGAGGTCTTGAGTCTTGGTATCTTGATACAATATTCTTTTACACTTTGAAACTTGATTACTCTTTTTAATGTGGCAATTAAAAGAATAATTAATTAAATACACTTTCAGTCTTTATTGTTATTTAATGTAATTCATGCACACGTAAACAAATAGGTTAATCCCTTATACACTTTTATTATCGTCAAAATAAGGATTAATAAATCGATTAACTAAGTATTTTTATAAAAATGTATTGGTTTTCACTCTAAGACTTAATCTTGGCCTCCTAGGATGGAAATTTATAAGCTATGATATCCTAGAGAGGTGTTCCTTACTTTGATTGATGCGAGTAATTCCTTATTGTAGAACAATATTTTTAGTGAATGATAAGTTGGACTTTTGGATGGAAAATTCCCTTAATTTTTTACCAATGTTCTTAGCTTTATTAACCTATACGTTTTTTCATTGTTTTAGTGGATATTATCTTACTTGCTTTGTTAATTATAAGGCTTTTGTTTTTTTTCCTTTGGTCCAAGGGTGTATGTCCCTATTTTTGAGGGACGACTACTATCAAATTAAGGTGGCACTAATTAATGCACTTCATTTCTCATTTCTTACATGAATTTTGAAAAATCATTTTAATTTCCAAAAATAATGTATTTTTAGATTTATCGGATTTGACAATTATGTGGCATGCCTTGGTTGATTTGCAACTCAAGGGTAGCCGATATCCTATGTTATAGTGTTTGCTACATACATGTGGGGGTATGAGGGAGAAAATAATTATCTTGGAACTGCTACATATGCCCTATGGGATTTATAAATAGTAGTGTTTTTCCATTGATAAGTCTATTATGCTCTTAATCACCTTAAGCGTGGTGAAAGAGATATCTTTTGAATTCTCTCCTATTTTTTCTATCTTCCCTATCAAAAATTATATCCACTCCACTTGGTATTTCTATAACACCATCTCTTCTTCTCTATGAAACCTGAAGAAGAGGTGAATATCTAATAATAAGTCAGATAGGTCCTTGGATCATAAATTACCTACGATAAGAGATGGGGCCAAAATTTTATGTGCCCGATTGAGGCATTCATCAAGGGGGCTACTAAGGATGAGGTTAGTTAGGGCCCAGAGGGTTACCTTAGCATTATTGAAGCATTATTTTTAATATGAATACTTAAGGTAAAGGTAAACAAACTATAAGTAGATTTAATGGGTTATCAAATATGCTTGTTAGCTAATGTAGAGGCTCACCTTGTAGCATAAAAGAAGGAAAATATGGAGCCAGAGGCAAAGATCCATGCCAAGAGGAAGATTCCTCATATAATAGAAAATTATTGTGAAGCCTATGAGCGGTACTTTAAGATTGAAGTCCACTATAATCAAAGGACATCGAGAAAATAGGTGAAGCTTATAACAACTATGGCACCTGTTGAAGGAGGTGGCACAAACATAGAAAGAGATTTTTGAGGAGTATCATGAGTATCTCAACATTCCATAAGGGATTTAAGAGTCCCGCTCAAAAAGAAGGTATATGAAAAGTTTAGCAGCATATAGATGAATAATCCGATCAAGAGGATGGACAATGGTGCAAAGTTTCTTAAGTAGGTTTATAGTTTGTTTTTTGTAGGGACCTTCAAGTTATGTAAGGTATTCTAGTATGGTTAGTCATTCTTAGTAAAGTGAAATTTATTTCAAATTTTGAGCCATATATATAAAAAGTGATAATATTGATATCGCTTAATGTGTCGCACACGAGGTGTAGTGTTACAAAACTTGCACAATTGCACATAATGTTTCATCATGATTATATAAGAGAAATACAAATTAGTGAAGTCCTGCTCCCAAAAATACTCATATTTCCTCCAAGCTACTGAGCTAAGATAAGGAGGTGAGCCTTGGGTTTAAGGTTCATAATGTTAAACACGTCATACCTCTTTAGAACCCTTGATGGTAAAGCCTCCCTAAGCAAAAACCTAGGTAAGGAAAAGAGTACAACTCACATTGTGGTGGTTCAATGCTTGTAAGCATCTATCCTGTTCAAAGGTATGGGGTGTCCTCTTTTGGTGTCACATATATGTCATTTTGTGATGCCAGGGTTGTAGGAGCCTTCTTTGGATCCAAGAATTGGTGTTCAAAGTGATACTAGTCTAGTAATGGAATTTTGTCATTACACAGCATTAGGTGATACCACATCCTACATAATGGCAAAACTAAAGTGGTTGATAGAATGCCGACACTTTAAGTTGGATAAAATAAACATGGTTTTCAGAGTAATACAATTACGTGTGACAATGAGCAATAAATATTGAATGCATATTAAATCTAAAATAAGGTCATGCAATATATACCATTACTACGAAGTAGTTTATGGTAAGAAATATCATACTTGATGTTTCTAAAAAATTAATACAGATTCAAATGCGTGCCTTTCCTATTACTACTGATATTTCTACCATCTCAATCCTGTAGCTTGTAGTATCCCTATCCCACTACCTTCATAAATTTGTAGGGTGCCTCCTAGTTGGTTCCTAGCTTACCTACACTAGATTCTTGGTATTTAGGAAAACCATCCTAAGCACCCTATGAAATGCCCCGAAAATTCTAATTTTAAGAATTATATTATTAAAAAAATTAATTAAATAAATTATTTTTATTAAAATAAAAGGAAATTAATTAGGGCAAATCTAGAAGAAGTTTATAAATATTTTAATTAGGAAGAAATTTGGGTATTTTAACTAATTAGGGATTTTATTCTAGAAATTAATTAAATAAATTATTTTATTTAAATAAGAGGAAATAATTAGGTCTAAATTAATAGGAATTTTATAAATAATTTAATTGGAGAAAATTGGAGTAATTTGCTAATTAAAATAAAATTTATGAAAAACCTTTCAAAACCCCTAAATTAGCCTAAAAAGGGAATTAAATATTATTATTTTTAAATATCCCAAATATCCTAATTAATTTATTTAACCTAACCCATTATTTTTCTTTTTTCCTTTTCCTTTTTCCTTTTCTTTCTTCCTTTTTCTTTCCTTTTTTCTTTTTTTTCTACCCTTTCCCCCGATTGGGCCTGCCTTCTCGCGGCCCGTTTCCTGTCTTCTTTTCCTCCTTTCCTTTTTCTTCTTCGGTGACCCGGGCCAGCCCAGCAGCCATCTTCCTTTCCTCTTTTCTTCCTTCCCGCAGCCCAAACTCCCCGTCTGTTTCTCCTTTGACGCGGCCGCCCTGAACACCCCGCTTTGATTATTCCCCCACCCATTGTCGGTTCGGTCTTTCTTTCCTTTTTTCTTTTCTCCAGCCAACCGGTCCAACCCCCTTTCTTTCTTCTTCTTCCTTCCTCCCTTCCCTCCGTCGACTGCAACTCCTCCCCTGATCCGCCAAAAATCTCACCGCTGATCTCGCCGTTTGACTAGCCTTTTCTCTGCTGATCTATCGACCCCGTCGCCCAACCCACTTTCTCCCTCTTCTCGTGCAGTCCCTCCTTTTCCTGTGCATACCCCTACATCATTTTGAACTCTGGAAACCTCTATTGCCACTGGTAACCCTAACCGATCAGCCCTAAATTACCGTCACCGCCTTCTGACCTTATCCCCCTCCATAACTCTATAAATACCCCCCATAATCTACCTTGTATCGAGTTTTTGATCTCCTACCAAGAAAATCCCCCTTGTGCGCCGCCGCCTTCTGCCAACTCCACCACCCACTCCACCTACCTAAGCCTTCCCTGCATCGTCCTCTACCCAACTAAACCTCCATATCCCTTGATTTTCCCTACACAAGCCACCCCGGCTGTGCAAAGTTTGCTTCCCAATCAACCCTCTCTTCCACCTCCGCCGCCCTTCAAACCACCATTAGCCACCTTTTCCGCCGCTGCTGCCGCTCCTACACCACCTAAAAACTGTACTACCGACCCTCCTATATCTCCCCTACCTTTCTTTTCCTCTCCCTCCTTCTCCTCCTCTCTTTCTCTTCTGATTCCTCATTCAGCCACCCCCACTGCCGTCGTGTGCCGCCACCTTTGGCTGCACCGCCCCCTCCATTCTGCTCCTCTTCACCTAATCAACTCTAAATACCCCAACTTCCACCTCCATTCTACCTCTCCTTTTCCCAGCATCTAACTTTTTCCCTTTTCTTCCCTTTTTCCGGCCACCGCCGGCGCTGCCTGTCACCACCAGCCTAAGGTTGAACCCTAAACCCTCTCAACCCTTTCCCCCTATTTAATTAAGTTTATTTTATTTATTTCAATTTTAGCCTATTATTCAAATATTATTATTATTATTATTAGGTTCAACATTATTAGTATTATTATTAAGGCCGACCCTATTTGGCTTAGTAGATTATTAGTATTAGTATTATTAATATTATTAGTATTATTATGAGTTTTTTATTTTATTTATTAATGTTATTATTATTAGTATTAGTATTTTTAGTATTATTATTATTGTTATTATTATTATTTTTACTATTATCATTATTATTATTTTAGTATCACTATTATTATTATTAGGATAAAGTTTCCAAACCTTATATTATCAACTTTTATAATATTACTATCATTCTTATACCTTTATCAAAATTAGTAATTAGCTAATTTCATTATTATTAATATGTTATTATTTTACCAAAAAACCTAGTCTTAAAATAAATTAGTAAATAAGAGTATTTTGGTAGGAGGGAATCTAATCTTTAGCTTTTTCCTCATATAGGTGAGACCAGTCAAAGCCCTAAGGAGGCGTAGGAGCGTGCTCTAAGACCGGTGTTATTTTAGGTAAGGGTATTACTAAGGCCTTATGTGTGTTGATGTGCATTATATTCTTTGTATGTTATGCATCATATGTTTATCATTATATTGATTTCATGTGTGGTATGGCATGGAGTTGAAGTGTGTTCATGTGTTGTTATATGGCATGTGTATTATGAATATGTGGCAAAATGTTGTGGAATGTGATGTTATGGTTTGTGACCCTTTAGACATGCATGTGAGGATGTATAATATGGTTGTGTGGGGGGAAAGGATGAAAAAGGAGAATGGGGAAAGAAGTTGACAAGGAGAGTAAGTTGACAAAAGGGGAATAAGTTGACTAAGAGATGTGAGTTGACCTAAATATTTTAATGATTCGTGAGTAAAAGAATATAATGGGAAATTTTAGGGTTTTGTATGGGAGAATCTAATCTATGGTGTAACATAGGAGAATCAAATCTATGGTTTCGTATGGGAGAATCTAAGTACGTAGGGAAGAATCTAGGGTTTTACATGGTAAAATCTATGATCTTGCATGGGAGAATCTATGGTCGTGCATGGGAGAATTTAGAGTTTTGTATGGAGAATTCTAGAATTTTGTATGGATGAATCTAGGGTTTTGCATGGAGGAATCTAGGGATTTGCATGGGTGAAGCTAGAGTTTGCATAGGAGTTTAGGGTTTTTCATGAGAAAGTTTGAAGGTTTGCATGGGAAGGTTAGCGTATGCATGGGGTAAAGTTTACGTATGAAAAGTTAACTTGGGATGTAAGGAAGGTAATATAAGATTTATTTGGGTGTTTGGAAGTTTTGGGTGGAAAATAGTACGTGGAATAATATAAGGGTACATAGAAGGATGAGCTAGGGTTTGGGGTAAAAATTCTAATTTGAGGAGGTGGTAAAAAGGGAAAATAAATGAGGGTGAGTGGATTACTAGATAATGATGAAAATGATCAAGTAAGGATGAGCATGATTGGCATGAAAAAATAATAAGCGGAATGTGAGAAATGGAAGGGTGACTTGTGGACACAAGGAAGCTAGGGTTTGTTGTGGCTAGTTAAGGTTTGGCGTGGTTACCTAGGGTTTTGTGACCACACGTGTACTTGAGGAGTAAGGCGTAATGATGAGAGTTGAATCTAAAGGTTGTGATGTGTGGAGTGTTAAAAATGAATTAGGTCATGTGAATTGGAGTGGGATGGACCATAAAGGTCTAAATTAGGGTTTCAGGATAAAAACCCTAGAGTAAGGAAATAAGTGGACTTGGAGGTGTTTGTAGTGGGCCTTGACAGTATTGAAGTTCTAGTATGAGTTTGAGTATGGAGGAAAGGATGTTGGGGCAAGTTGGGAGGTACATGAGTCTGATGATATGGAAACAGTCAATTGGAGGATAGGTGTGGGGAGAGTGAGTCATATATGTCTAGGGTGAAAAGTTTTGAATAAGATACTTAAGACATTAATCATGTAAAGTGAAAGTGTATTGAGCCTGGCCCAGACTAATCCACCGGCATAATAGTGGCCAGGTACAACGGTATCCTAGAGACCAATCCACCGGAGTATAATAGTGGTAGGGCATGTTGCCCTAAGTGACCGATCCATCGGCTATAATAGTGGGGGATCTTGAGCTTAATAACCAAAACCTACGATTTACTAAGACACTTAAAATACACTAATTACTTACAGTGGAACACCATGCTAGCAGGGGCTAGACCGATCCACCGGCATAAAATAGTGGTAGGGTATGTTACCCTAGTGACCGATCCATCGACTAAAATAGTGGTCAGGCGCCGAAGTGCCCTAGAGACCGATCCACTAGCTAAAATAGTGGGGTTCCTGTACTCATGTAGACTTGATAAAGAGTATGGTGTGAAAAGAATTTTGATAAGTGATTAATTAAGTAATTATTCTAGATTATATTAGAACTTTGTATTTTTACCTCAATGATCGTATGCCATTATGTATTATGTTGGACTTTATGCTCTTTTTATTATTCTGCATGGTTTATGTGATTTTGTGAGTTGGCCTTAGAGCATGGTTACCTTGCTCAGTACGTAGCGTACTGATCACCCTTTTCATGGGTGCTACTCATTCCCACAAGTAGTAGGCCCTTCTGACTTTGTGCAGGTGGGCAAGGCATCAAGCGGGGCTGAGTGTTGAGCATGTTTTAGCTCAAAGTTCGAGAGTGTCGTGGTTGTTTTCACTCTTCTCGTTATTTTATTTCCCTCCTATTATTTCTCTTTGTATTGGATTTACCCTTTTTGATTTATTACTTTGTGTTCAATATTTGAGATGAACATTTTAACAGTTGTACTATTATTTCTCTTTTTAGTTATGCATTATAATTCTTTTACGCTCACTCTGAATTTTGAATGTTATGCACTCTTGATTTAAGTATTAATTAAATTTTAACAAACAAAAAAAATTCCTTTTAGCCTTAGCACTTGGTACCAAAATGGTCGGAGTGAACCGGTCTAGTATTAAGTGTGGCGGTAACATTCCCACAATTTATGGGTTTTATTTTAAGTGCTGCTATTTTAAAGAAAAATAGTGAATTTTTGGGTGTTACACCCTATTCCTTCCTTGAAATGACATACTCAAATATTCAAGTTGAAGTGTTTTGCTACCTTTTGTGGGTATGTCATCATCAGATAAGTGTTAAGTCTCTTCGTACACCAATGATATCAAAATTATACAATAATTCCTAATTATTTTTCTATTCATCAAATTGCAGTCTAGCATGTAATACCTCAAAATTTACTACTATTTTGTTTTTAATTTTTAAGTAAAAGCATTAACATAATATAGCTTGTATTACTTCCACACTTAGCATGAATCTAGTTCATACATTTCTCATACTAAGTGCAAGGATAAAATATTATGACAAATAAATCAAAAAATACAAAAATAGATAGAAATACCTTTAGACTTTAATAAATTAAATGTAAGGACAAAGTACGGAGTATATGCTCTAAATAATACAATATATAAAAATATATAAGAGGGTTGAAAAGGATGAAAGTATAAAAGAAATTTCTAGAATCTACGGCACATAACATGCGCAACCTCGGATATATATAGCTTTACACTTTAACCCCATGGTATAAACCCACATCACTCCACCTAAGGAACCTCCTCAATGTTATTAGGATCATCATCAAATACTTGCGACATAATACATAAAAATATTTACCATTAGTACACATCTTGTATTGAGTGACACAACTATCATAAAGAGATAGCATTATACAAGAGGCCCATGCAAAGAAATTAATAGAACACGTAATAACAATATGATAACATGCTTACATATATATGTCAACCGAGAAAAGAAAATTCAACCATCAATTATAAAATAATGTAATACAAATGTATGGATAAATGAGGTTCATTGATTATCATATTTTATTATAATGATCATAACCAATATGTTATACTAACTCGAGGACGGAGACTCAAAGAAACTACAACAACTAATCTAGTATACAAATAGTACTAGCCCTACCAAGTTTGCCCAGAAAAATAACCGGAATAGCAAATAACAGAACACCTAATCACTTAAATATGTATAACTCCAATAGGGCCAAAATATATCAAGACACCTATAGAGTAGAAGAGGGCCTCTTAGACCTCATAAGACACCCAATATCACATAATATAAGATACCAAAATGGAGCCAATTGAAAACCAAACCTAACTCGGATAACTACCTCGAGTGGTACAAGCCCCGACTCAATATATTTCACTTTAAGTGATCAATGTTTTATCAAAGATTTAGGGGTCAAATCAAAATCAAGGTTCATATAGTATCACATAATCACGTATATGAACATAAACCAATTATTTTATTAACTCCCAATATTATCCATACATTTTATCCACAAAGGAATCAAGGCCTAGATCATTTAAAGCATAGAGGCCCATTAATATGTCATTAAGGCTGAATCGAATATAAGAGGAATTAAAACCCAAGGAAGAGTATTGAGGTATTAAAATCCAAACTAGATTATTGAGACATTATAGTCCAAGTTTCATGCCATGAAAGGCCTAATAAAATGAGATCTCAATGTACATTAACTTCAATTATTCGAGACAAGGTTCAATAACCAATATCTAAGTTAACCAAGGGTTCATATATAAGGTTAAATCAAATAACTTGTCTAAAGGCATATAAAATTACTAAAATACCTTTAACGTTGACTAACTTACCTTAATATTAAGAGATTTGTATTTCATGTTAAACGGATCAAAGTTGGATAATTATTTTCTTATGATAAAATATAAATATGGACACCAAGTATTAAATACTAAAATTATTCAATATAAACAAAGTGTCTTTTTCTTATTTCTTTTTCTTGCTTAATTAATTATTTTAATTAACGTCTCTAAGCCTACTCATCAAATGTCACCCAAGTGTCAAACTTATCAATTTTAACTTATTTTATTAACATAATATTCACTTAGGTCTCAAAATTTTTAGAATTTACATGTTATGGCCAAAATGCCCTTATTCGCCTAAAATTACCTTAAACTTCTAAAATTCCTAACTTACTCTAAACTACATTGAACACTAACATATCATGTACCAAATTTTATGTAAAATACCTAGGGAAGATAATTTTACAATCAAAAATTTCAAAAATAGTTTGTAATACCCATTATACCCATGGCCAAATATGTCTAAAATATTAAAAAGAATCATTTCAACTCTAAATGCTCCAAAATTCATAACCTAGCTTCTAGCATATTATACATACAATGGCATATTAAGATAAATTAAAAACAACATAGCTCACATAAGATAATAAGGACAAGAGATAAACTAATCAAATCTCCAAATATTCATCACGATTCTACTAAAAATTCAGCATGACTTTACTGTAAATTCAGCATGACTCTACTAAATATTCAACACATTTCAAAAATCACACAAATCATTATCTCATCAAATTTTCATACTTATACATATTAGATAGAAACATACACGTGTAATAAAAGATTTTATAATATATTATTTTGTGGTTGTAATTGAAATAAAGCTAATCATGCATAAAATAATATATAATACACCTAGCACAAAATTATATTTCTAAAGGTTAGTTTAGTTATAATTTTTTTAAGCTCCTTAGTCAAGCTAAAATAATGAATCTAGAAACTCTTTCTCTAAACCACTTTATAACCTTAAAGAATATAAGATAAAAGTTCTAGACAAACTAATATTAATAAATAGAAAAAAGGAAAGAGAAGATATAAAATAAAAGAAGTGATGGCAAGATTAGTCTTTATTATGGAGGCGTAGAAACCACCACCAAAAACTACTATCAACCACCAAACAATGAGAGGCCAAAGTGTTGGAGGGTTAATGGGAATAAAAACAAGGATAAAAGAAGGGAAGAACAACATGAAACCTCTCCTACAACACACGCAACAACTACAATAAAAACTCCAAAGTTGTTCGGTAAGGCATATAGGTGAAGTAACAAAATAAGGTAGGGCACTATTTCTTGGGTAAAAAGGGTTCTAATATAAAATGAAATTAACAATACCAAACAATAATATAAGGTAAATAAATAAAGTTTGGGGCATGGTAAAAAAAAATTATTACAGTTATGTAGCTTATCGAGAAGTGAAAGTTTGGTTAAGAATAAGCTTCAAGAAGCTCAATTTTAGGGATATAAAATGGTACTGAGTTGTATAATGAAATGAAAATTTTTAAAAGAAACAAAAAATAAATGAATGGAACAACTAGAGAAAGAGAGAGAATGAGTTTCTGGATATTAGAAACAAATAAACTTTGAACTCTGCTAAAATTGTGTGATTTTATGTGTGTTTTGTAATGGAACACACAATTGGAAAAAATTAGTGTGAGATATGATAGGTATAAGTGTAAAATGAGTTTTTAGTTTGACTTTAACCTCATTTGAGTGCTAGGAATAGGGGTGTAAGAGAAAACTTAGGCTATAATTGAGTGCATAAGAGAAATGTCATTAAAATCATAATTATGATCCTTGGTGTACTTTTTGGTTTAGTAAAATGTAGGAAACAATTTAGGAGTAAAAAAATGGTTAGAGGGTTAGTTCTAATTTATTTTGATTAATTAAATTGTAAGAAAATCTAGTAATGAACACTTATTAGGAAAAAACATCAATTAAATTCCAAAAAATATAAAACATTTATGGAAATGTGAGGATAATTTTATAAACTCAAATATATAAAAATATTATATATCATAATTTGTTTTAAATTTAATAGATGAAAATTAGCAAAATGGCAAAAATGGATAAGGTGCGAAAACTCATTTTTTGGCAAATGCACAAAATGAATAAGGAGGTTCAAACTATCACGAGTTGATGAAAAATATTTTGATAAAAACAAATATATATTAATATTTGTCATCAAAACTCATTTAATGACCAACAGATTAAAATGAAAAAAGGGGCTAAAATCATCCAAGGGTGTAAACATATTTTTTCCATGATTTAACAATTCAAAAGGAATGGGCGAGGCATGAATAAAGAAATCAAAAATATTTTTGGGTCAATTCACAAATTTTGAATGGTTTGAAAAGAGTGAAAACACAGAAATCAAAATAATTTCAATATAATGTGATATCTGCAACACATGAAAAATGATCGACAAAATGTTTAAAATAAACACGAACACAGTGAAATTTGATAATAGAATATATATATATATATGTGTGTGTGTGTGTGTGTGTGTGTTTAGGAGAATTTTTTCCAATTTGATAGTAGAATATATATATGTGCTTAGGAGACTTTTTGCTAGCCTAATCTCGTATTTTAGTTAAGGTTTGAGAAAATAGAGTATTACATAGCATGGAAAGTCCCAATCTAAGGCTTTCCCATTAAAGAGAGGGTGATGGTTCTACATAACCATACTACTCTGAGTATCTTGCCAAACCAATTCCTTTTAGCTTTATTGAGTCTTTTTTATTATTATTTATTGCGGTGGCTATGGTCTTGTTCATCGACTTTACCTAACCGTTGGCTTGGAGGTACATTTATGCTAAAAAGTGTAGCTTGATCCCCCATTCCTCACAAATATATTGAAAATAATAGACATGAATTAAGAATCGTTATTTTTAATGATTTTCTTAGGCACCTTGAATCATCATATGATATTTTTCTAAATAAATTTCATTACATTTTTGTCGCGGACATGAGTTAAGGCTTCGACTTTTACCAAATAGAGAAACAGTCAGTAAGTACTAGCATGTATTGCTATTGACCTGGTGCCATTGGAATTTTCCCTACCATGTCCATCCACCACTTCATGAATGGTTACAAGGCATGAATAGGGTGCAATTTTTTCCATGGGCTAGTGAATAGATTGGGTAAACCTCTCACATTTGTAGAACTTTCTAACATAATTGACACAGTCTTCCCACATGCTCGACCAATAGTAATATGTGGTAATAACCTTATTGCAATGGTTTCAGGGGCTGGAGTGGTTCCTACACTATTCATTGTATATATCATCCATGATACATTTCACTTGTTTAGGGCTTAAGCACCTCAGTAAGTGTATATAGAAGTACCTATTGTAGAATTGACTCTTATAGACTATGAACCTAGCTACTTTATCATAGATCTTACATTCTTTGGTCTTTTTATTGTGGAGCTCCTTTTCTATGATGTAGTAACATAAGGGAGTCATCCATATTACTGTAACTTCTGTTGTGACAATTTTCTACTTCTTATAGCATATGGTTGTCCATTACATGTTGACCACTAGAATGGTCTATGGGTCTTTGTTTTGGGTCACTAATCCTAAATTCTCTAAATCACCTTAGTTATTGTCAAGTCTAAGAACATGCACTATTGGGAATTTGTTAAAGGAGGCTTGTCACATTTTAACCATGCTAAGGTAATTGACCATCCTGGGGTCCCTTGCTTGGTAGGATTTGTTGATCCAACTAGCTAACAGTTTAAAGTTAGTGGATACTGAGATCTTCTTAATGACCATATTTTTTGCTAACTTTAGTCCTATGATAGGATATTTATATTCAACTTCGTTCTTAATTAATCAAAATTCACACCTAATAACTCTCTAGATAATGGCTCCCTTAAAGAAAATGAGTACGAGACTATGTTTGGTGCCTTTCACATTGTCGGAGTCATCCATAGACAACATCCTCTTGGCAAAATTGTGATATTTAATGAAAAGTTCTTCCTACTTTATAGGGATATAGTTTTAGTGGTAAAATGATCAAGGAAACCAACCAATACCTGAGACTTAATGATGGCTCTCATCTAGTAAGCAATATCATGCTCACTAAGCTTAAAGGCCCATTTGACTAATCTATTAGAAATATTTAGCTTGTACAACACATTTCATATAGGGTAGATAATGACAACCACAATTAGATGGAATTAAAAGTATGGTTTGAGATTTTAACCCACAATGATTAGAGCCAAGGGTATCTTCTTCAACTTCTTATAACAAGTATCTAGGTATGACAAGGTCTTTCTTACATAGTAAACAAGTTATGTTATTGTTGTTCCTTCCTCACCAATGTTGCACTGAATGGGGTCTCTATTTCCTCTAGGGTAGATATTTCCGGGATCACCATCAATCAACTTAGACAAAAGTGGGGGAGGAATCAAATAAGCCTTGAGTTACTATAGTGTATCCTCACACTCTAGGGTTCGATCAAAATCATTGTTATTCTTCAAATCATTAAAGAGCAATCAACATTATTTAGAAGATCTAGGGATAAACTAAATAAAGATGGTAATTCATTTGGTGAGACTCTAGAAACCTTTTGTGGGCATCAAAGATGGAAAGTTAAGAATGGAGTGGATCTAGTTAAAGTTGGCCTCAAACCCTCTTTAGGTAACTAGATACCCAAGGAAATTCCTAGATAATATATCAAAGGAATGTTATGTTGTGTTAAGCTTCACGTGGCATTACCAAAGTACATGGAAGTATTGTCTTAGGTATTCTAGGTGCTAATCAACCTTTAAGAACTTGACAAGCATATTATTAATGTAGATCTCTATGGGATCATGTATCATATTCAAGTACATGTGGTTTACCATTTTCTAGTACGTGGCTCCAACATTTTTGAGACCGAATTCTATGACCTCGTAACATAAATTTCCCCACTTGTTGATGAATGAAATTTTCTCTTAGTTGAGGGAGGAGCATGAGAATCCGATTATAGTTATAGAAGGTATCTATAAAGTTGTATCCGACTATAAAATCTACCATCTTATCAATATGGGTAAGGGGGAATAATCCTTCAGGTAGGCCTTATTGAGGTATGTGAAGTTGATGCACACTCTTCATTTCCCATTTTTAATTTTCTTACCTCAACTATATTGACCAACCAAGCCAGGTAATGCACTTTGTTGATAATGCCTATGTGGAAGAGCTTTTACATTTCCTCATTAAATACCCATTTATGTTTTGGGATACATTTACTCCATCTCTGCTCAACCTATAGATGCTAAAGATCAACTTAGAGCTTATAAGTACAAATTTATAGGCCAAATCTAACCATGTAATTGGGAACTAGGCAAAATAATCTTGTTAATTCCATTAGAATTTAACAAAAGACTCACAAATTCTAAGATTGAGATCTAAATCAATCATGATCTTTCTCTTCAACACCTTGGGAATTAGATGCACTTTGTCGAGATATTCTACCAGTGTTTCTTTGTAATAGCATAATGACAGCTTAGATTGTAATTGCAATAACCTGTGTGGCTTTACCTTAATCATACTCTAGTAGCACATGCATGCAACCTTTAAGGCGTTGGTGATTTTCTTGACTCTCCACTTTGTCAAGAAGCGTGTAACTTAGTGATAAGTCAATAGAACACCTTACATTTTGTGGCTCATGGGAAGCCCGAAGATAAAGTTGTAAGTGGAGGGGCACTTGACTACTAAGAAGGTTGTGTTGAGGGTTAATCTCTCAACATAGACTAAAAACTAGACTTTTGCCACATTGCGCTTATGCTCTCCACTAAAATCAATCAAAACTGTAGGTTTCTTCTAGACTTACTCTTATGATACTCCCATCTCCTTAAGAGTGGTAAGGAATATAATGTTTATCAAGCTGCCATTATCAATTAGGATGTATTTGGTGAGGTAGTTCGTGACATACAACTTTATGACCATAGCATCATGATACAAGGTAGTCAAATTTTTTGGTCTATACATAAACAAAATAAATGGGTTAGTCAAATATCTTCCTTTAAAACATGTTCTCTATACTAAATGCCTCTTAGGCATGATATTTAGCTTGGGATAATGTAACTCAATTGATTTCCAACTTACTCGTGATTATGTTAGCAATCCTGGTGTTTTGCATGTTTGCATTAGTGTGGAGGCCAAATGTATTCTTTCCTCTAATCACTATTAGAATTCATTTCATTCCCCTTATATGTGAGGTATTTAGGGACGCTGTTACTTTTTATAATCTCTGCGACTTCAAACTTTAGGCTTATGCAATTAGCGGTAGTATGCTCGTAATCTGTGTGGAACTTGCAATATTTTGTTGTATCACACTTCTGAATAGGATCTTTGAGCTTGTCATGCCATCTAACTTTGTTGATCATCATCTTCATGACTGCCATGACTTTAACAGGATCAATACTAAGGCTATAAGTTAGGATAAACCACTTGGGTGGGGGTTCCTAGGAAATACTCCTATGTCACATATTTAAGTCCTTATTGTAGGATTAGGGTCCCTTTTATGTATACCCTCAAGTCTTAAACTCCTTTGTTCTCCCAACCCGAAGTCATATTATTGTGGTACTTTGTTGGCCTCATCCTCATCCCATTTGATTTGGGTGTAGGCCTTTGCAAGAATGTCCTCTAAAATCTTACAAGGGTACTTTGTGAGCTCCTTATAAAGGTTTGAATGAGGCAACAAGCCTTTCCTAAAGGTCATTATCATGGTGTCTAGGTGGAAATTTTATATTAACACCTTTTCTCTATTGAACCCATTAACATACTTTTGGAAGATCTCGTCGATTCCCTATTTAACCTTGTACAAGTTGTTGGAAAACTTCTAAAGCTTTTGACTACTAGAAAGTTCTTGGATAAAAGTATTTGTTAGTTGGGTAGAAGAAGAGCTTGAGATATTAGGTTAAAAAGTGTACCACTAGAAGTTCAAACCAACAAGGCTAGTTCTAAAGCTCTTACACGCACATACTTCTTAGATCTCCTTTGGTATTCCTAGTGTGAACATGCATTGCTTATAGTGGGTGATATAATTATTAGGGTTAGTATTCATGTCATACATTCTACAATGGGGGAGAGCAATCTTTCTTGGCATCTCCACATAGCATCCATGAATTAAGAGACCTCAAATATATAGGGGAGGTGTAATACCCTATCTTAAAATCTTTCAAATTGTATTTAAAATTATATTGATATAAATAAATGAGTTTTGGTTTTGGAAAGAACTTGAAATCTGAATAAAAAGGTGAATTTTAGGTGCACCGATCGACTGATTCCCCTAACCGATGACCGATACACTCAGTAACTGGAAATTTTATTTTCTAATAAACGAATCAACTAGTTTTGTCAGACTAGTCATCTACTTATCCTGCAATATCATATCATTTTATGATTTTGATTCAAATATCTTTACAATGTTTATAAAAACTTCTATTTAGAATCAATTTGTGTTAATAAGCATATTTTTGTACTTTGGGATTAATTTTTCATTACTCAGATCATTTTATAATTTTATTTAGCTAAAATTTCCTAAAAGCACTTTTGGAGGCATTTCTCACCTTTTCTCTCTCTCTCTCTCTCCCTCTCCTCCTTTAGTTTCTTCTATATTCTAAAAACCATGGCTACATGTTTTACTTTCTACACCTTTTTACTTATTTACCAACCTTCTGCCATGTCTCTTCTTGGTTATAATCTACCTCCTTTACCTCATCATGTGTTTTTCTTACACCTTGGCTGTCCACTCTCAACCCAAGTCTGACTTCTCTCACGCCCACTTATAGATGTTGATAAGCACCCTCCACTACACACCCCACTCCTGATTCATTCTCACTCCCTATCATCTACACTTTCTCACTTTTCCTTTTCCTTTGTGAAAAATTCCCCAAGTGTTGGATATTTTTCATTTTCTCCCTTCTCTTTTTTTGTTGGAAAATAGAGGCTTACCTTTTTTTTTCCTCATCCCTTGGTCAAATTCTTATATCTTATTTCTTCTCCTAATCTTAGCGTTAACTCTTCCTTATTTCTCTTAAGCAGGGAAGGATTAAAGTTTTGAGAAAGGTTAAATATCTTAACTTCATTCTCCTTGAAATTTTGTTTTGAGAAAATGTTGAGTTATGGAATGCTTTTCTTCTTATTATTATTTAATTTTATAAAGTTTTAGAAAAATAGTTTTAATTATTTTGATTCTTCATTATTTTAGGAATTGAGATCTTGGTAGACAACCATCAAGGTTTGAGTATTTTGTGCTAGAAGATTTGCTAGTGGATAAAGCAATCTTATTCTAATATAATTAATGTCTTCTATTATCTATTGTAGGTTCATGTTCTTGGTGTATTTATATGTGTTTCATATGTATTTTTATGTGCTTTATAACATAGAATCATAATAAGATTAATATAGGAAAATTGGGTGAAATTTTGTTTAACTGCATTGTATGTTTGGGTGTTGTTTTTCCTAAACAAGCATATTAGTTTGTTAGACAAATCAACTGGTTGTTTGTAAAGCCAATTAGTTTGGAATTTTTGATCAGTTGGTTGTGAGAATAGTTAACTAGTTTGAAGAAGTAGTCAACTAGTTCCCATGAATAGTCAATCGGTTTGCCCAACCCATCGACTGGTTGCCTTGCAACCATAATGGTTTGGTCTCTACTTAGATCCATCAATTATTTTGGCCAAACCCGTCATCTAGTTCCTATGAACATTTGATCGGTGAGACAAACTAATAGACTAGTTTGCTGGTTTTATTTTCTTCTCAAGTCTAGTAAGTCTAGACCAGTTGATAGTTCCTTAGGACTAATCGGTTGGTCCGCTTGTTTTTGCCATGTTGCTTGATACTTAATATTCTTTCTTTGGTCCTTATATATTAATTTTCCTATGTAATTAATAAAAATTAATCATAATTTCAACCATGCTTAACCTAAATTTAATATGGATCAAAATGATGATATTATGGTCCTTGAGTGGTTAAGTTTGGATCCACCTCTAAACACCTAATTGGTGGATTATATATCTTATGATGTGTTTGGTGTTATCACTTAGAAACACTAAATTGGATATTAATATAATTGAATTGTGATTTGTGATATCTCATATTATTTACTAAAAATGGATTAAGATTTTTTTAAAATCTTTTTCTCCGACTCTCGGGGTAGCTAGCTAAGAGTTAGTGGGTGTGCATATCTTTGAGGTATAGGATTATATTATAGCAAGTTGACATTGAATTGGTATCCAATATAGGTGGGTGAGGTATCCCAATACAAGCTCCATTGCACTTTGTATTGTTCATTGCTTAGGTGGATGTGGTATCCTAAATTGTGTAGTCCTTATGGAGGAGGCATTAAAGGTGTGGTGAGTGAGGTATCCCAGTACAAGCCCCCTGGATGTACTCTAATAGTGTGTGGTGGGTGTGGTATTCCATTGTGTGTTAGCTCTCACAGCATGTGCATTCAAAGTGTGGTGAGTGTGGTATCCCTAGAGAAAAGCCCCTTAATGTCTCCTAACCTTATATGGTGGGTGTGGTATCACATTGTGTGGGTATTCTGCCATTACCTTTTTTCATGGAGGATAATTGGGTGTGATTGAATGAATTATCTTAATAACTAAAAACATATGTGGTCACTAAAGAAATATTCATAATATGGTTTCTGCTATGTAATTCTAATGCATGATTTGTACTATTATTCTTCCATGATTTCCTTGCAAGTATGCCTTATGTATTGTATCATGATGTTGAGTGTTATATTATATTATTATGCTTACCACCATGCTACTATGTGACTTCAATATGTAGAATGAGCCATTACCATATTTTAGGTAGTTTATTTTACTAGTACTTTGTTGTACTAATACTATATTTATTTGGTCACTGTAATAATCTAGCTTCTAGTCTCGTGAGTAGAGGACTATTTACAAGGATACGATTCTTAGATAGAGTATTTTAAGGATGATGCCATGAGTTAGTAGCTGGCCATTCAGTAGATGGCCATTACTTGAGTTTGAGAGTTGCATTTCCATTTAGTTAAAAGTTAGGCTAACTGGTTACATGTTTATGCCCACTATGTTGGGATGCTTTTACTTCTTTCCAATTATTTAGAATCTTGGATTTGATTCCTATATTTAGATTTTGTAAACTCTCTCTTCTATCTATATTAATATTCTCATCATTGTTATTATAGTATTGTTGTATTATTATTAGAGCATACATTCCTTCGTTGTTGTTCTATTTTATCTTGCATCATGTGTGGATTAGGTGATGATTACACCTCTTTCATGGTTGATGTAGCAGTAACATATTTTGATTTTTCTTTCATAAATACTACCGCATTGTATTTAAAATGATTTTTTTTGTTTAAAATTTGGGTGTGTTATAGGAGGCTTATCTTGATTAGCAATGGGATGCTAGGGATTCGGTGCATCATCTACTCATGATCAACCACCTCTCAAGCAAGGTTGCTCTTGTTGATTTATGGTGAGACTATGGATTAGTATCTTACATAGAGAGGATTAAAAACATTATTAGTTGTTACACATAGAGGTACTTCAGTAGTGGTGATGCCATCAAAGGAGGGACAAGACTAAGGCCTATAGGGTTGAGCAAAATGATTTGGTGTTATGTGGTCCTAAGTTTCAATGTGTTCATTCCCGGGAGTTTCTCATGACTCCAGGGCTTGAAGAGATGCAATGGAGTTTGGCGCCCAAATATTTGAAATCCATCACATCGAGTGATAAAACATATACCACCATGGTAGGTACATCGAGTGCTTAGGAAGAGGCCACCATATTGAATGTTAGCAACTGCATGTTGGGTGATAGTGGCAGCAACAACAACAAGGTGACTTGTCGGATTCAAGTTGGTTCTTTCATGCTTTGGCTCCTTAGGAACTGGTTCTCCTGCTCTAAATCTTCTATTTGCTTCACATACTCTTCCATTTGTTTAGTTAATAATTCTAGTCGTCGTTTGGTAGCATGATATTAGTTTCTAGTTCATTTATATGGGGTGGATTACCCTTGGGAGCAATTAGTGCAATGAATTTGTAGTCTTCAAGAGGGGAGTTACTATTATTTACTATGATCAAAATGCATTGATATCTTGTACTCTATGATAATGGAAACCAATAAGGGTCTATGGTGGGCGACAAATTGTAGGCCCTTACAATCTACAATGAGTGTATGGATTGAAATTAGGTAGGGCCCAACTAATTTTTCTGCAAGAAAGATAGAAAAAACCTTTTTAAGTATTAGAGGGACATCAGTGTGGTGTTAGTGTAAAGGCACTCTAGCACTTTAAATCTACAATGTAGGGCATAAATAGCATGGAAGAAAAGAGAGATAGAGAGGGATATGTGTGACTTATTCGTTAGATCATGAAGGTGTGGCCACCAATGGTGAAGGGATCGAGGTTGTTTATGGGAATCGTTTGTATGGGTTCCACTTAGGCAGCATCAAATGGGAAGGACTAAGAACCTAGAGTCTTGATAGGCTAAATCTGCAAGTGCACATATTTATTATAGCTCTTCGAGGTTGTATCCTATAGAAACATCACAATTGACTACTAATCTTCATCATTTTAGCTATCTAGACTACATTCTTTTTCAAATGAGAATAATAATGTAGACTACGAAAATACATGCAATGACTAATTAAATAAAAACTCTAGGATAATAATGATAAAACCTAATATTGAACCTCGGTCTCAAATTTGGTATTCAACAATGGATTAACATTATATTATATTATAGTCTAAATGACTATGAATGACCGATCTAATATGATTCAATTGCCTATTTCAAGGTCTAAGAATTTATTTAAACTAATTTATTTACTAATGTCATGATTAATAAATTATATTAAATACATTAAGTGCCACCAATTCAATAGTTCCTAAGAATTCAAACGTCTACTTTCATGATTGTTTGAGTTCCCATTCATATGTTAATTTATAACATCAATTTCAACCTTTCATTTATATTCAATGCCTAAATGAGACAAATTCCTTCAAACTTAACTTATGATAGTGATTCCTAACATCCAGAACAACATATAAAAAACCATACGTATAACATATACATTAATTCATCATATTTATAATAAATTGAGCGTAATTCAATCCTAAAAATAGAAAATACTCACTCATGAATGCAAGAAAACACAAGAAATAAAATTTAACAATAAATATAATTACAGATACAACAAATAACAAAATATATAATGAAAAGAATAAATTGTGGACTAATGATAAACTAAGTTGTTGCAGGATGGTAGTACACGAGATTCAACTTCGAAGTTGGAAAATAAAACTACAAAATATAAAGTAAGTTATATGGAGTTTTTTCTTAGAAAATAGGAGAAAAAGAAATGCTTTAAAAATGTTCTCAAATCTAACACCCTGATACTCTCAAATAGAGACACGGTTAGACTGATAGCTGGTTAAAAACATGTGATAGTCACCGACTACACAGTTGTGCGATATGCACAAGGTCAAATATGGGGAATGTGGGGATGCATAGTTGTGAAACTTCTGCACAACCTGGGTGTGTAGTATTTTTCCTTTTAATATTCTTGCTTTGGTTGGTACTTAATGTTACATGGATAGGCCATGAAACATATTTTTTTGTTCTATTGAGTTATGTTGTCCTCCTTTTTACTCCTTAACCCTCTTAATCTCTCCACAAGCATATACGATTGGTTTCTCTTTCATAAATGCCTTTAATAGTTGGTATTTTCTTTGAATCCATGCTCCACTTCCCTAGATTTGTGCATTTTTGAGCAAATTCCTGAAATAACAAATACCAAGAGAGTAGTAGCAAAAACAAAGGACTTGAACTATAATAAATTTCATGATTCATGCCAAACAAAGGTATAAAATAAAGATAAAGTAAAGTAAAAAATATGGAAAATATGTGGTTTATCAACTCCCCCATTCTTACCCTTTTGCTTAACCTTAAGAAACTCCAAACATAATATAGAAGAAGAAAATCAGATAAAGGGGAATAGGGATCAAGGCTTCAAATGATAGAATAAATTACCTGAACAAAACATACATTTATAATAATAAGAAGAAAATTAAAATAAAGTTGTGAACACCCCTCAGTCCTAACTTCCAAATAAGTATTATTATGACACTCTAAGATGGATTTAGATCATGTAAATGCTCATCCTTATGAGATAAAGGTGACATAATGTAGTAGAATTTCTCACTTTAGGAAAATTTAAAGGCTCTATGGTCATGTGTTTTAAAGATGTAATTATTTCCCTCAAAATTCTCCATTTTGATAATGATCGACCATATGCTTGCATATGTTCTCATTCTCCACCACTAGAAGATATTATATAAAGTAAAAACCCATGAGGTCTTTCTAAGGGTGTAATAAGGCTAAGGTAAATGGTAGTGTAAGTAGGATTGTAGCTAATGGCTCGAAAACAAATGGAGTGGCAAATAAAAGAATATACTTAAAAATTTGAGATCAATAATGCCTTAAAACACTCCTCAAATACCAATTAAGGTCTTTGCCAATAACTCTTTTTCTACCCATAAAAATCATATGCTTATTTAATCTATTTTAGCTTCTATAATTAACTCTTTAAATAAAAATTTTAATTACTAAAAGTGGAGTTGTTACAATATGACCATCTTGTACAAGCTTTTCAAACCTATCAATGTAGGATTCTAGTTCTAGTGAGAAAGGTGGAGACTCTTAGACATTGGAGTTAAGTTGGCCTCATTTGGGCTAATCCCACTCGATGTTTCTTTGAAACAAAAAGTATTGGTACTTCCACCTTTTCATAGATGATTGAGCCTCTTTTATGACTTTGTGATCGCCTCTTATCTCAATAGAATAAAAGCTTTGGACTAAAGGATGAATTAGAAAGTTAAAAAAGTTTCTAAACAATTCTATTATTAGTCAAGCATCCAATAAATATCACCCATATAAGAATCTAGCCGCCATCCTCTAGGAATTGGAGAAAAATTGAGTAGCACTTAATGTAATATCTCGAATTTTAGCTAACTCCAATTTCAAGTATTTAATAAGTTAACCATACCATAATTCTTTAATATTAAATCTAAATGTAATGCTAATCTTTATTCTAAGTCATTACTATTTTAATCTAACCTTGACCATAGATGGTTACTATATTAACCTTAACCAAATTTCCTAATCTAAATATTTAAATCCAACTCTAATCCAAACCCAAAGCTTCTACTCTTTTATTTTTTTTCCTTTTTCCTTTTCTTTTTTCTTTTTTCTCCTTCTCCTCCTCCTCCTCCTCCCTCCTCTTCTTTTTCCCTTATCCTTATGTGATTATCTCTTCTCCTATCCAATTTTCTTCTACTAAACTTATACCCTAAACCTACCTATCCTACTTTCATCATCATCACAATCAACTTCCTCAACTTATGGGATGTGCTTCATTGAAATTTTACCCGAAAACCTTTCCCCGATCATATTATAACCCTTACCTCTACCTCTATCTCTCTATCATTCCTCCCATTCACACAACCATGCATATATAGTCTCTCTCATTAACTCATTTACTAATTCACCTAACTCCTTCCTTCACTCCCCCTCTCTTTTCCATTCATCTTTATGCCTTGTTCCACCTTCGTCCACCGTTTTCACTCAATGAAGCTTTGCATAAAATATATAACCCCATGCAGCTCCACCCTTGGAAACATTAAAATCTCACACAAATCACCTTTATTAGAGTCAAAATCTCATGCAACCCCCTCCTCATCTGCGTCACAACCTCATACAACAACATACCTCTTACCCCTTAGCCTATTTGCGGCATTCCCTCATGTTAAAACACTCCAAGCAATTCCACTATCTCGTGCTACTCCACCATCACCGATGTCACCGACCCAATCCACTCCACAACCACCAACATCACACCCATGCCACTACGCCTACCCTAGTGTTAGCACATCATGCACCTTTAGCTATGTGAGTTCCTCAAGCTGCTCCCCCCATTATTGCACCAAGTTCTGTTGCAACCAGTTTGACCTTTGCATAACTTGGTTTGCTTTAGTTTTTCTCCATTTTACATCCTCTTTTGCCTTAGCCCTTCCTTGTTTGTATTCTTAAGTTCTAATTGTGTAATATTATTTTTTCTTAGGCATTTTTTTTGGAGATCTTGGAGGAGATGGGTTAGGTTTATATATGCTTAGAGAATGGTGTCATTTGGTGAGGATATATGTCATAATTAGGGATTTTTGAATGTTATATGTGATTTTTGTGTATTATCATTTTTGTTATGATTATATTGATAATCCCATGTTGTTAATGTTATTTTGTGATTATGTGGCATCATATGATGGAAATTGAGTAAAATAAGAAAGCATGCCCTTATACGATATTGTTGTGAAAAGTCTTATCTTGTAAACCCTAGGCGAATTGTAAAGATATATGGTAATGTAATGTAGATTGATAAATTATGGTAAGTGGAAAATAAGTAAAGTTAAATTGTATGGTAATGTAATAAATTGAGGGTCAGAAAATAATGGTATCAAACATATAAGGTTTTTGTGAAATTTAGATATTTTGGCTATCGCAAGGGTATTTTGGTCATTATGGGTTGAATATGAGATTTTAGTTATTCTAAACTGGGAATGGACTTAACATATGATAAGTATGATGCATGAAATATTTAGGGTAATTATTAATTACTTAGGTATAGTAAAATATGAAAATGACATACATTATGAATAACAACCCTAGAGGTAGGCTGATTATCACATGTATTCAATGTTAGAGTTAAACCTTGATATTTGGATATGTTGTTAAAATTTGCATTTTAATAGTTTATATTAAATTTTGTGATTATATAACTTTAATGGAAGAAGTTATACCTAACTTATGAAATCAAGGTTTTATGGGGGTTATGAATAATAAATATGGAGAAAAGGTTGTTATTGCATGTGTTAGACATTAGAGTTAGTGTTAGACGTTGAAGTTAGACCTTAATTTTTGTATATGTTGATAATATTAATATTTAACAAAGGTGTAAAAAAAATTGGTGGGTAAATGAGTATTATGGGTGGAGTTATGCTTATAATGTGAAATTATGGTTTCTTAAGAAAAATGTTGTCTTTTTGCATAAGGAATGTTTTGATCTTCATATGGTTGTCTTTTTATGTGTTTTGGATAATCAAGTTAAGCTGGATTATGTTTCTTGCATATACGTGTGTCTGCATAATGACCTTGAGATAAATAATAGCGAATAAGACATTATTTATTTAAAGTGGAATATTATGTGAGTCGAGACTGAGGTGTTAAGTCCATTCCACCAACTTAATAATAGCGGCCAAACACATATTTCTTTCGAGGTACTTCAAAACATTCCACCAGTTTAAGAATAATAGTTAGGAGTTTGTTGTCCTAGGAGGTGTTGAGTCTGTTCCTTGGGCTAAAAAATAGTGTCTAGGCACATATTTCCTCAGGAGGTGTTTTAGTTCGTTCCAACAGATTAAAAATAGTGGGGGTCTTAAACTCAATATAAGCAAGAAAATGGATGGTGATATTATTCAATGTTATAAATCTTAACTCAATTATTTCTCTTGCATTGTATCGTGTTTAAGCCTTTCACTTGATGAATCTTTTATGTGATCTTATGTAATTTGTACCCTTTCTATGACGATATTGTCACCTCACTTAGTATGTAGTGTACTGATCATTCTTATCATAGGTGTTGTTCATTCTCACGAGTAAATAACCCAAATATTTTTATGTAGGTCAATGAGGACCCATTAGATGATTTTTCTACTTATGATACTTTACTTATCAAGGAGTGATTCTTATTATGGTTAGGCATAGATTCGTGTTATTTAGTTATCGCTTTTATTCCAAATACTTTTTGGGACTCTTAGTTTCCAATGTATCCCTTTTTATGTATTTTGATATTGCACTCAAAGTTAACCTCCAAACTCGTATGTAAGTTTATGAAGTTCTTACATTTTATATTTATCAAGTTTTTAGTCTTACCTGTTTTTCCTTATATTCAATGTAAAGATGGTATGGTAATGTTGAATTATGTCAAATATGACGATTGTAATACCTCGAATTTTTATAACCTAAAATTTGAATATTTAACCTTTTATCTGAAAAAATTTAATATTAAATTATTGATTTAGTTATTTTTGTAAACCTTTGACTTACAAACATAAATAAATTATTTAATAAATTAATATAATTATTTTTATCATTTTATCTTAATCTTTTTATTTAAATAAACTCTAAACCCATAACTTTACCTAAATTATTTTCTTAAATTAATACCCTACTTTTTGGATAAATTAATATAATATTTTTTCAATAGTCCACTTTTAATTTAATTTCTAATTCTATCCCTAAATATATTTTCCTTTTCTTTCTTGTCCCTTTTCCTTTTTTTTTTCTTCTCCCTTCTTCTTCTCTTGTGCCAGCCCAAGCCTTTCCCCCTTTTTCTTTTTTTTCCCCCTCAAGTTAGCCCAACCTCTCCTATTTTCTTCTTTTCCTTTTCTTGCACACGACTGGCCCAACCCTTTTCTTCTTCTTCTTCTTCTTCTCCCACACATGCCAGCCCAGTCCCTTCTCATTTCTTTTTTTCCTTGTGCAGCCCAACCTCCCTTCACTCCTTCATTCCCCACCTGCACCGCTACTAAACACGCCCCTTGCACATGCCTCTCCTCCTATTATGCACAACACAACCTACACCTCTATATGCCTATGATGCCACCTTCCTTTGCCAACTAAAGACCCCTACACCACCACCCTTCTACCCCTCCCTTTCTTTCCTTTATTAGCCCTACAACCCCCTGATCTCCTCCTTGGTGTGCTCTTTCCTTCCATTTTTGCCCCTGCCACCTCTCCCATGCCTACAACACCATGCACTACCCACCTACCCGTCACACATCGAACCATCCCCCCTCTCCTCCTCCTCCTCCTCCTCCTTTTCTTCTTCTTCTCTTCTTCTTCCTCTTCTCTCCCTCGTGCTTTTTTTATCTTCCCTAATCTTCCCCTCTTCTTTCTTTCTTCTTCTTCCCATCCCCATTTTTCCTCATCACCCTATTTGTAACCACCCTAGGCGCTTCCACCACTAACCTAACCCCCACTATCAACCACCACCCTTTTTCCTTCCTTCCCTCCTTCTTCCTCCTCCTCTACCCCTACCTCTCCTTCTTTCTCCCTCTATGGTTGTTCTTGCTAATTCTCCCCTAACACTATCCACTCTCCCTACAACATCCACCTCTTCTATTGCAGCCACTACTAGATTCTCCACCTTGCAACTCCTTGCATGACCCCAAGCAGTTAATACCCCAGCCTTTCTTGTAGCCATACCTCCTCTTCTAATCCCCATGACATCTCACCCTACAACCACCACATCCATTTGACTACCCCTCTCCCCTCCATTTCCTCCACCATTGTAGCTCTTCATAGTTGCCTATCGCCAACCACAACTTCCGCGCTTGCACCATCACCCACATCCACCCCAACACCACTTGCCCTTTTCTCCTTCTCCTCCTCCTCTTCTTCTTTTCTTCTTCTCATTTCCCTTCTCTAAACCACCTCTCCCTACAACCTGCATTGTCACCTTTGTCGCCTTCAAACCACCTACACCACACCATCCAATCACTAGCCATCTCTTCCCCCACTTCCTGCACCCAACAACCAAACCTACAACTCCCATACCTCCCATCATCACCCACAACCCTCACCCGAGCCATTGACCCTTCCATTTCATGTATGGCTTACGTTGCACATGTAGCATGAGTTATGCTAGGTATTTTTATAAACTTTGGATAATATTTAAGATATAAGGGTATTTTGGTAATTTTATATTTAATAAATATTTTAATAAAGAACATTATTTTATTTAACCAATATTAATATAGGATTTTATTAATAGAGCCTAATTATTTTTAGCCAGTTACTAGTAAAATTTGTTTTTGCTAGAAATCAAGTAACTGTTATACTCCACTAAAATGTTTGGATATTGTATGTTAGCATATTAGGGTTTTGACATGTGATTTGTGTAGATATAATTTGTTACAAATAATCCCATGATTATTAATGTTATCTTGGAAAATGGAAAAAGAAGGCATGTTATCTTGTGTAAGATGTTATGTGTGTGAAAGGATGATTAAGAAGGGGTCTAATGTTGGGGAGTGATGGTATATTTTATGTGTATAAAATGTTAGGTTAAGTATGTATGGATACTTGTAGTAAAAACATTACTACCATGAGCCCTAAGAGTAATTTGGTCATTTAGACATATCATGATATTTAACCCTAATTGGGATGCCTAATGTGTTATAAATGAGATTAGGGGTTTATCATATTAGTAACACATGTTTGAGCATGAATATCAATATTAGATGGCATAAGGGCATTTTGGTAATTTTTAATCCACAATGGTGATTATCCTAATGAATATGCATGATAAGTATTAATTGATGTTAAATATGAAAATAAGGGTTTATTGTCTTAGTATCACCTATTTTAGCACGGTAATCAATATTACATGGTCTAGGGGCATTTTGATAATTTTGCATGTACCATAGGGATTATTCTAATAAACATGCATGATAAGTATCACTTGATATTAAGTATGAGAGTTAAATATTATATGATGTTAAATATGATAATAAAGGATTATAGTCTTAGTATCACCTATTTTAGCATGGTCATCAACATTACATGGTCTCAGGGTATTTTGGTAATTTTACATGTATTATGATGGTTATTCTAATAAACATGTATGATAAGTATTAATTGATGTTAAATATGAGAAGAGGGGAATATTGTCTTAGTATCACTTATTTCAGCATGGTTATCAATATTACATGGTCTTGGGGCATTTGGTAAACTCTACATGTACTATGATCATCATTCTAATAAACATGCATGATAAATGTTATTTGATGTTAAGTATGAGAACACTTAAGAAACTTGGAACAAAGCTAGAATAGGGAAACTACTTTGAGATATATGGAAAAAGAAGGACACTTTGTGGGTAAAATGGGTGTATACCATCTACTTACAAGGGATTGATTTGTGGACATACACCATGATGAAGAGATGTTCATGGCACCTGAACCAAATTCTCTAACTTAGGCCTTTATTTGTCAACATTTTCCAAAGTGCCTTATCTTAGCACCTTGACTTTTCAGAAAATTAATACATTATACATAAGACTTATGAGGAATTAAGGCACACAACAATCAAATTTTGGTGGTTCTCCTTGGTATGGTGCAACATTGTTGTACCTAAAAGCAAATTCCTTATGTGGCTTGCTATCTAGGGTAGATTTTATTTACAAATGATGGATTGCAACGTATGAGGATCGACATAGATATAAGATGTGTCCTTTGCTCTAATGGAGATGAAAACCATGCACACCTATTTTTTGAATGCCCTTACAATACGGAAATCAGGATCAAGATCAAGAGAACATTTGATAGAAGGGACTCGGTTACAACCTGGACTAGAGAAATGAAGATACTAGCAAATAAGACTCAACAATCTAAGGAGAAGAAGAGTTCACTGAGTGCTTGCTATGTTACTTACATTGCTACAGTTTGGTGTGAAAGAAATGCTAGAATCTTCAAGAACTACTCGAGAACCACCTTTTCTTTACTAAAAGAAATTAGTTTTACTATCACTAGTAAGTGTTTCTCACTTAGTAATGAGTATAAGTTTGCTTCATGGAAATTTTATATTGATAACCTGCTAAAGTATTAAAGCTAGTTTCCTTACTATTTTGTATCATTTTTTGTAGCTCCTTAGTGGTTATAACTTCTCTTTTGGTAGTAAATAATACTTCACTACTTGTTAAAAAAAAAGATGTTAAGTATGAGAATAGGGGTTTGCTGTATTAGAAATACATCTATCAACATGAATATCAACGATATATGATCTAGGGGTATTTCGGTAATTTCAAACATACTATGGTGATTGATCTAATAAATTTGCATGTTAAGTGTCGTTTGAAGTTAAATATGATAATAGGGGTTTGTTGTCTTAGTATCACCTATTTTAGCATGAATATCAGTAATATATAGTCTAGAGGAATTTTGGTAATTATGTATGTACTATAGTGATTATCCTAATAAACTTGTATGATGAGTATTATTTGATGATAAGTATGACATATCAGGGTTTGTTGTGAAATTAGGGTTTCCAAAGGAACATGTTTGTTTCAGGGTGGTAATAGGGTAGGAGTAATGCATGAGTTGTGCATGTTTGTGTGTTAAATCTAGAATAAATAAAACATGAATAATACACTAATCAATTGATGTGAAAGATCACTTGAGTTGGACCTCATTGTACCTACTAGTCCACCAACGAGAATAGTGGCTAGGAGCATTCTGCTCTAGAATTTGTACCCTATTGTTCCACTAGTGAGAATAGTAGGATTCCAAACTCAAGTAAAGTAAACCATTGAATGATAATAATCGTAGAAAGCCACTAATCACTTGAAGTAGAAGATCACTTGATTCGAGCCCAATTGTACCTGTCGATCTACCGCTGAGAATAGTAGTCAGGAGTGTCTTGCCCTATAATTTATACCCTACAGTTCCACTAGTGAGAATAGTAGGGTCCTAAACTCAAGTAAACAAAACCATTAAATGATAATAACTATTGGGAAGACACTAATTACTTACAGTGGAATACCATGTGGATTAGGACCGGTTGTATTTTATTTAACAATCCATAGGTGAGAATAGTGGCTAGGAGTGTTATGTCATGGTTTTGTACTTTATTTACCATTCCACCAGTGAGAATAGTGGCTAAGAGCATTCTACCCTAGGGTTGTACTTTATTTACCATTCAACCTGTGAGAATAGTGGTCAGGAACGTGTTTCCCTAGGGTTGTACTTTGATAAACATTCCACCAATGAGAATGGTGGTGTCATTGAACCCATGCGGATAAAATCATGAGTTGACAATTTATTGCACTAATATCTTTAGTTCAGATAATAATAAATATCTAGTATGGTCTACTTATATGCTTGTCATTCCTTATTGTGGTGTTATTTAAAAGTTGTGGGTTGATTAAGAGGATTGTGCATATTGTTGAGAATGATGCGACTTTCTAATTATACTACAAAGAGCATCACTTGGATGTTCCATTAGTAAGTTTTAGTCATTTCTAGGTGAATGAGTACTGGTAGCATATAATCTTGATGCATGTGGTTATATGAATGATTATCGCATTTTTGTTAATATATGTATAATATAATGTTCACATGATTGATGCGATGCAGCAAATGTGTTGCATGCGGGTTTTACATATTAGTCTTGAATAATGGGTTACTAAATACCATTGTACTAAAGGGTTCATTTCTTGGGCCCTTACTTATTCAAAGGGTAGCGGCCTTTATAGGTTAGTTTGCAAGCTCTATTCAAAGTTATACTTCGAGTTAAGAGTGTAGGGTTATCTGAGATTCTGTCCAATAATTTGAACCGAAAGTTTCTATATTTTTCTTATAATATTTTTATATTTACCCTTCCACTGACATTTTTATAATCATAGTTAGTGGGTTTTATTTAGAATGAATTAATCTCCCTAACTATTGTACTACTTTGATTTATAAGTGTATTCTTGAATTTAAGTAAAGTAATGTTTTAGCCCTAGCACTTGGTATCATAATGATAGAGGAAATCGGTATGGTACTAAGTGCGGTGGTAGCAACCCAAAATTTACTATCTTAGGTTCTACTTGTAGCTTAAAAAATGAAAAAAAAAATAGTTGTATTTTTTGGAGGTGTTATAGTGATAATACCCAATTCTATTGGTATTACGCTTACGCTAAAACAAAATTTTTAGTAATAAAGGTTGGAGTGTTTGATGCGTAAAATGATAAACAAATTAGGTCTTACTAAGAGTTGATGATGAAATGAGGGATTAGCTCCAACAAAAGAGAAAATATAATAGGGGATGAGATGGGAAAAAGGATTGGATATTCAAATAACCCTTGAAATTATATACTTACAATCACCACTTAAGGTATCAACTCTTAAGACAAAGATTGTAAGATTTTGGAACAAAATATACACTAAGTTTGTTGAATAATGGCACTCGAACTAGGTATGCTGAATAATCAAAGGATGCCTACTTTCATTCATCTTTACACCCATATAAGAGTGCAAGAAGTTGAAAAAATTACAACAAACCCTTCGGTAATCATAAGGGTTTAACTTAACCAAACTCTACTCTAATGCATACTAACTATGGTAGGGCTCAAAAAATCAGCATGGGAGATGATGTTTTGAGCCTCCCACAAACCTCTTCCCATGAAATAGTTGTTACATTAGGTTTATAAGCTAATAATTAGGACTTAGGAAACATAAATTACAAGAAAAAGGAAAACTAGTACATTACTCATACTTATAATTAACTAAATGCAAAAATAACCCTTCCCCAAGAATCCCTTTAGCCGGTTTCTATGGCTGCTCTTTAGGCCATTACTTCCCCTTAATTAATTCTAATTAAGGCATTGGAAATCACCAAACTTAACTGCAAAAATCTGCTACAAAAAAAAGGAAGGCTTGCATGCTTGAGTTTTGAAAATGTGTGCTTCCAAGGGCTACTTCACTGGATGGTTTTGGCAGATAGTTTGCATGGATTTTCAGGCCATATTCAAGCCAAGAAAAGGTTTTGATTTGATGGCTTTTAAATGTTGTTGCATGACTTGCATGAATCCTTATATTCTAGCTCATATTTTAATCCAAGTAAGGAGAATTTTTTCATTCTCTTAACATAGAAAAATTTATGAATAAATTATTATTATCACATGAGGAGATGCTCTTACGTCATCATCCCCTCTTGAGAAGTACCTACCTTATCTTCATAAGGCCCGTCATGTAAGTAAGGAAGCAAATCTCTCACATTAAATGTGGTTGATATGTCCCCTAGTTCTAGTGGAAGCTCCAGCCTGTATGCATTATTTTCAACTTGCTCAAGTACTTTGAATGGCCCATCACTATATGGCATTAGTTTATTATTACTCCTAGAAGAAAATATCTCCTTTTTAAGATGAAGCCAAACAGAATCTCCTAGCTTGAATATTTGCTCTTTTTGATGCTTGTTGGCTTTCTTTTTATTCATCTCATTAACTTTCTCAATTATGGACCTCACTTTCTCATGTAATTTCTTGAATTTGTTGGCCCTATCGGTTGGCTGACTTGTGCTTCAATGGGGAGAGGAATGAGATCAATGGGGTTGGTAGGATTCACTCCATACACCGCTTCAAAAGGGGAACAACCGGAGGTATAAGTAGGTGACTAGTTGTAAGCAAACTCTTAATGACTAAGTTTGATGTCCCAATCCCTCGAGGATTTGTGAACCAAACTCCTTAAAAACATAGTGATGGTACGGTTAGTGACTTCTATTTGACCATTTGTTTTGGGGTGATAGGTGGTGCTAAAAAGAATTTTAGTACTGATCAACCTCCACTATGTCTTCCAAAAGTAGCTAAGAAACTTGGTATCTGAATAAGAAACAATTAATTTAGGAATACTATATAACCTAAGAAACTTGGTATCCGAATAAGAAACAATTGATTTAGGAATACCATATAACTTAACTATCTCCTTGAAGTAAAGATCGGTTATGTAAGATGCATCATTCATCTTGTGACAAGGGAAAAAATGTAACACCCCCAAAATTTACAATTGAAATTTTTTCCTTTGTTATAGAAAACCATACATTAAAATTGAGGGTGCTACCGCCGTAATTAGTACAAGATTGACTCTTGACCAATCTCATATTCACCACGAGGCTAAAATAACTAAAAATATTAACATGAATAATCAATAAAAACCATAGTTCAACATTTCATAAATAAAACTAGAGTACGCAAATGTTAGAGTTAATATATAATGGAAATTAAGTACAAACAACACCTAATATAAGGGAAATCAAAACCATAGGAAAACAGATAATGATAAGTTCGGAGAACACCCACTCGGACCCCACAACAAGTACAATAGGTCATCACTTAGTCTTGCCCAAGGCATCATAAGCATTGAAATCATCATAGGCATCATCTCCTACCTGCATAAACTCAAGAGGGACTATTGCTCATGGAATGAGCAGCACCCATGAAAGGGGTGATCAGTACACTACGTACTGAGTAAGGTAACCATATGGTTAAGATAGAGCATAACATGGAAAAGGCAGATAATGCATGTAGTAAGTCATTCTGATTAATCACCATTATTAGAATTTTGGCCATTAATACCATCTTCACACTCTCTCGAATTATATCCATGCAAGTATGGTAACCCCACTATTATAGTCGGTGGATTGGAATACACTCTAAGGTGGGATACTTCTGACTACTATTATTTTCCCGTGGATCAGTCTCTAGGAAAAATGCTCCCGGCCACTATTCTCGCTGGTGAATTGGTCTGGCCTCCACTCACATAGTGTTCCACTATAAGTGATCGATATTTTTTTTATGATTTATTATCATTCAAGGTTTGGTTTATTGAGCTCGAGATCCCTGAATATTATAGCCGGTGGATCAGAATATACTATAAGGAAAAACAAACCTAGCAACTATTATTTGCTAGTAGATCTGTCACCAAGGCAAAATGCACCCGACCACTATTCTCGCTGATGGATCGGTCTGGGCCCTACCCAATAGTCTTCCACTTTAAATGATTGGTGTTTTATTTGTGTCTTATTCAATAAGTCATTCCCTACCAGACATGCATACCCCCAATGGAATTTCCATTCTCACTCTTCTACCCTAGACTCCTTGAATAATCCTATCCCATAACTTGGGACCATTACACTCCCTAATACTCTAAGACTTCTTTCTCACCTTCCCCCTACTCACCATGAATCTAAAATCCCCCACACATGTGGGTCATGGTAACTCCATGACCTCTTTATAATTACACCTATAAGCCAGTTTTTTAAGGAGAATAACACCAGGAAGAAAGTCAATTTGGTACTCTGTGCCTCTTATGGGAGGCAACTCACTAGGTAGTTCATTTGGGAAGGCATCCCCAAACTCACCTAGCAAGGTTTTGACCCTTAGGTCAAGTGGGCTACCATTCTCATTATTTTCAAGTATCAACAAAAAATATATGGTTTTCCCCCTTTCCTATGGCCTTTTCTAATCCCTTACCATTTATGAACATGGCCTTTTTACAATATGGATCCTCCCTAACAAGTGAGAACCAAATCCTAAGGGGTGTGAGTATAATATTTCTGTTGGTATACTTTAAGCTATAAGTGTTCTTCCTCCCATCATGCTTATCATATTGCTAAGGTCTACCTAACAACAAATAACATGCATCCATATGAACTACATCGCAAACAACTTTATCTTGTTAAGTCTTCCCTATGGAAAATGGAACAACAACTTGTTCAGTGACCTCAACCATCGAGCCATCATTAAGCCATTGAAGCTTATATGGCTTTGCATGTGTAGTAGTGGGAAAATTAAGCTTCTTTACAAGAGTGCAGAAAACCACATTTTCACAACTACTCCCATCAATAATAAGGAAATATAATTTTACCAAGTATTGTGCACTTAGTACGAAATATGGTTTCCTTTTGGGACTCCTCATCCAATAATTCTTTTGCATGCAACGCCCTCCTCGCCATCAAAGCCTCTCCAACATCTGGTGGGGCTTCCTCAAACTCGGCCTCCTCCTCCATGGCCAAATACTCTCCTCCAATGCCACCTCCTCTAGTTCAAGCAAAGCCATCATACTTTTGTCTGGCCATTTGTTTTGATAATCCCTAATCTCTCAACACCCTCACTCATTTACTCCTACTTGTCTCACCTATTTTGAGCCTTCCTTTACCCTTAACATTAAATGTTTTAGGTGTAGGAGGTAGCTTTGGTGTCTCCCTTTGAGGGTTTTGGTTCGCTTCAAAATGCCAAACTTCAAACCCCTTTTTTCTGTTTTATGCCTTCTCCACCTTTATGTCTAGATGAAACAATTCTTCTAGGGTGTAATATTTGTAAAGCTCCACCTTCCTAGCAACGTCACTTCTTAAACCTCCTAAGAATCATGACATTGTGTGCTCCTCCACCTCTTCCAAACCAAGCCTCATAATTAGATTTTCAAACTCCCTAATATAATCTTCTACACTCATAGATGCTTATCTCAAATAAGATATTTTATTGTAAAGGTCATGGGTGTAAGAAGGTGGTAAAAACCTCTCCCTCATCAGTTTTTTTATTTATTATTTTTGTCCATCTCCTCATCCTAGACTTTCCTTTTCTCTCCCTCTCGTGTATCGAGTTTTTCCACCATAAGGGATCATTCCCTTTTAGCTTAAGGACCGCCACCTTAAAAGGCTTCTCATCATCATAAGATTTGGCTTTAAACATCCTATTACTCCTCAGCTCTCAATCTAAAAAGTCTTCTGGATTATGTGACCCATCAAACTTCGAAATCTCTACTTTGATATCATGAGAATACTCCCTAATAACATGTATTTTCCTCCCTTAGAATCTAAGATACTCACTAGAAGAAGAGCTAAGATTAATAGCTTCTTCTTCTAGGTTCCATTCCTCCCTTTCCACATGAGGTGATGGAATTCTTCATGAGTGAGTAATGCTAACATTCGGTGCAAGTGTTTCCAAAATCCTAGCACTATCCTAATTTCTTCTTATAGAGACTCTATAGCCCCATATCTTCTCAAGTTATGTGCTTATTTAAGACTCAAACCTCTAGGAGCTTGTTGATTCTCTATGGTGGTTTGGAAAGGAAGAAGTGAAACAAGTGTGCAAATAGGGGTGATGGCCACATGGTGGGATCTTTTGGTGGTGTTTGGTTTGAATGGGGATGTGGGAGGGTAAGCAAGGTCCGATTGGGGTACGGTGGGGGTATGGTGGTAAGGTTATATGTAAGGTGGTTGAAAAGATGGAAAGAAAACAAATTTGTGGTGCTTGATGCTAGGGTGGTTTGTAATCAATTTTTGGTGATAAAAAATGGAGGGTTTTTTTTATAGTGGTTTAAGTGGTGGTAGGGAGGCTAAAAAATGGGGATGGAATAGGGTAAAAAATGGCTAGAAAAATTGGGGGAAAAAGTTTAAAAACTTGAGAGAAAAAGATCCAACTTTATCAATCTTAAGCTTTGATACTGATTTGATGCACAAAATGCTAAACAAATTGGGTTTTGCTAAAAGTTGATGATGGAACCAGGGATTAGCTCGAACAAAAGAGAAAATAGAAGGAAAAAGGATTGGATATTCAAATAACCCTTGAAATTATATACTTACAATCACCACTTAAGGTATCAACTCTTAAGACAAAGATTGTAAGATTTTGGAACAAACTATACACTAAGTTTGTTGAATAATGGCACTCGAACTAGGTATGCTGAATAATAAAAGGATGCATACTTTCATTCATCTTTACACCCATATAAGAGTGCAAGAAGTTGAAAAAATTACAACCAACCCTTCGGTAACCATAAGGGTTTAACTTAACCAAACTCTACTCTAATGCATACTAACTATGGTAGGGCTCAAAAAATCAGCATGGGAGATGATGTTTTGAGCCTCCCACAAACCTCTTCCCATGAAATAGTTGTTACATTAGGTTTATAAGCTAATAATTAGGACTTAGGAAACATAAATTACAAGAAAAAGGAAAACTAGTACATTACTCATACTTATAATTAACTAAATGCAAAGATAACCCTTCCCCAAGACTCCCTTTGGCCGGTTGCTATGGCTTCTCTTTAGGCCATTAACTTCCCTTAATTAATGCTAATTAAGGCATTGAAGATCACCAAACTTAACCGCCAAAATCTATTACAAAAAAAGGAAGGCTTGCATGCTTGATTTTTAAAAATGTGTGCTTCCAAGGGCTGCTTTGTTGGATGGTTTTGACTGAGAGTTTGCGTGGATTTTCAAGCTATATTCAAGCCATAATGAAGCCAAGAAAAGGTGGTGAGTTGATAGGTTTTAAATGTTGTTGCATGGATTGCATGACTCCGTATAATCTAGTTCATATTTTAATCCAAGTAAGAAGAGCTTTTGATTTTCCTAATTTAAAAAAAAATTATAAATAGTTTATTGTTATCACATGAGAGGGATGTTCCTACATCAGTATTATACTTAAAAGACAAGCTCAAACAAACTTCTTTAATAAATGGGTGTAAAGGTATATATACTCTAGCATGTAGAACCTTAACATATAATATTATACATCTATCCGGGGGACTATTAGCTTAGTCTAAGGGAAAAGGTTGGATTGGCCTAAGGTTAGAAGGAAAATGGTACTTAACACATACTTGGTTAAGTTGGGTTTAGTAATATTGATCAGAGAAAGAGTGTATGAGTCTAATCAGTTATATCAACGACGAGGGGAAAGTTTAAAGAGGATGGAGTGGCTGATTGATTTGTGGGAAGTAACGAGTAAGAATTTTAAGTTGAAGGTATAATTGATGTGTTTGATGAATGAGAAGTGGAAGAATAAAAGGAATGAGCAAGATTCTCATAGAAAAGAGTTTTCAAACAAGTAGGGAACTTATTAGATCCTTCAAAAGAACTAGTGCTTAGTACAGTGACGACACAAACTCCATAAGTTTGGCTACAGTTAAGAATTTTATTCCGTTGTACTCCTCCAATTACATTGATGGTAGAAGGAGTTTTATAGATATAAGCAAACAGAAGCAAGAATGGTGTATATAGTGCCCTATCTAGAAAGAATAATCAAAGGAGGAGAGATTTAAAGTTATTCGTTTTATACCGCACTACAATATCTAGGATCATGTGGCCATTATGGCCTAGGAATACACTCCTTATTAACATGTGGGAATAAAGAGGATGGAGCTTGCTCAATTAGCCACTTTTTACCCTACCTTATTCTTATTCAAAGTCAAAATATACTTAAATTCATACAATATATCGGTTCATGTTATTTTAGTTTTTCTTATTGCAAGTTTGACCGACTCAATGCATTCTACATTATGGTTTGTCTACCTTCTTTTACAATGTATAGTTTAATTGACGAACCTTAACACATAAGATTTTATATTGCCCTTAATGATGTATAGTTTGTCTAACTTGTCATAATATATAAGTTTGTCTTTTATAACATAAAGTTTGTCCCCTTAATATATAAGTTTGTCTGTTGTCTATTATGATGTATATTTTGTCCAACAGATCTTAATATATAGGTTTGTCTGTTGCCCTTATGATCTATAACTTTTGAAATAATAGTAATATGTAATTTTATCCGTCGTCTGACTTTTTGATGGACGACGATGCCTTTGATACAAAAAGACAATAATTAAGAATTTATCAGTTTGCTATGATTATATAATAATTATTACATATAGATTAAAATAAATTAAAAATTAAAAATTATAAAATATAAATTATTGATGGTAGAATTAATAAAAGTAGTTTATAATTATAAATCTAATGTAGTTGATATTTAATAGAAAATTAAATTGAATATAAATTAATAAAATTGGTAGACATGAAAATATCATTGTTTCTTAAATTTAGGATAACAATAGGTATACTCCGACTTGTAAATCTTGATATATTTTGGTCCCATGAAATTGTAAATAGTTTGGCTGTCTGTATATCGAACGGAGTTAAAGATAAAATAATTTTAGAATTGGGCTTTGAAATGCCCAATATCTGTTACTGTTTCACTGTTCACTGCAGGTAAGATCTTCTCTCGTATCGAAAGGAAGAACTTTTGTTCTCCTTATATCTTCTCCGATGAACGTAGCCATGTCGAGAGGAAGAACCCAAAGAGGTACACTCCTTCCGGTTCAAGAGGTTCGTTATAATCGTTAAGTTCTCGTTCAGCCTTTTATTTTTCGGTAAATTTTTAGGTTTTAACTGTCCGATCGCTTTGAAGATTAAAAAATAGCTATTTTAACCTTGTTTGTCAATTGTTATTCAAATTTCTAATTGCATTGTCAATTTGATCTTCGTTTTATTATTATTAAACTTAAGTTTTGTTAATGCCTGTTTTCAACCTTTGTTATGGGGATCTTTATTGTGTTTGTACTTATGTTGAAGGTTGTTTTGATTCCACGTGAAATTATATTAAAGTAAAGTTATATATTGTTATTGCTATATTAACTTTAAACGAAATTATTTGTTGGTATCCTGTTCAAATCATGTGATTTGAATGGAAAAGCCAACTTCCAGAGTGAGATGATATGTCATGTCTAGAGAAACAAGATGCAATGATGATTTAGGTTTTTATTGTGCTCCGAGTCGCTTACCTTGTTTAGATGAAATTCACTGTCTTGATAATGGTGACAAAAGAGAGGGAAGCTTGTGCAAAGTTGTCTATATTTTTGATTAGGGACTTCCCTTCGGAAACATACATAATCTAGAAATAACTGTCGTTTGAGGCACTTCTACTGTATTGATTTTGGGCTCGATCCTTTGAAGTAGATAATTAGCACTACATGATTGTGTTGTACCCTATCCCGTGGTAAAACGTACTGCTATTTGGGTTCTACAGTCATAGACATTCCCTTTTCGGAAATTGTGGAAATAAAAGGAGGAAAAAGTCTTCTCTTCTACATAGAGAGGATGATATTATACTAGTGAGGAAGAAGAATAGAAACAAGTAATTACATGGGAACCTACATTCTAGGGACCGCACAGCAGTCTCTAATAATGACAGAGAACTATATAGCAGTTCCTAATAATAGGAGTAATTAATAACAGACTTAATCCCAAAGGTGAATGAACATCACCCAAGCAGTGATCCAGCAACAATTATAATTAAATGTGCAATATTATCGGTTCCAACACTCCCCCTGAAGCTTGATGGTAAAGATCAACCATTCCAAGCTTGCAAGATAAGCTGTGAATTCCCTTAGTTAGAAGATCATTGGTCATCAAATTTGACAAAGGTCAATTTGAGAACTCCTTTGGTCTTCTCCTTAATGAAATGGCTATCAATTTCAACATGTTTAGTCCTATCATGTTGTACAGAATTATGAGCAATGCCGATGACCAAGCAATTCAATCGTGACTGCGGTATCGGGGTTTCGTGAATGATATTTTATGTATCATGATTGTTGCGTCAAAATTTTTTTTAAATTTATTTTACTACAAATATTAGCAAATGTCAGTAAATATTGGCCGATTGATATATCGTTGATAAATATGTGATATTCTAAAACTGTCATGTATTGCCAATTTCGCATATCGGTTGATCCAAAATTCAATAAATATCGGCCAATATTGTGTATCGGGACTGATATTTAATTATACGCCAATGATTGACTTATTATTGCACTTAAGCACCAAAGGACCCTCCCTTTTTACTTGAATGTTAGTTAAAATAATCCTCATCCATACAAGTTCACCTAGTCCAAGAGCAAGGGCTTATAATTCTACTTCATTTGAGGATCTAGCAACCACATTTTGTTTCATGCTTCTCCAAGTGACAAGATTACCTCCAAGAAACATATAATACCTAGATGTGGTCATGTGGATCTCCTATCTATAATAGAACTAGCATAGTCAGCATCTGTATACAGTTATTTCCTTTCTTGAAGATAATTTCTTTCCTAGACTTCCTTTCAAGTAATGGAGCATACGGTAGGTAGCATTGAGATGAGTTTGTCTTGGATTATGCATAAATTGACTAATAACAGATATGGAGTGGGCTATGGTAGGCGTGGTATGGGAAAGATAGATTACTTTGCCATATAAATGCTGATACACAACCTTATCACCGGAGGAATGTCATCACATTGTCGAAGTGTTAGATTCGCGTCCTTGGGTGTGGCTGTTGGTTTACACCCACTTTTCCCTGTTCCTTCCAAACAATCTATAATATATTTCTTTTGAGAGATGAAGATCCCTAAGATGAGTAATTAACCTTTACCCAGGAAGTATTTTAGTTTGCCTAATGGCTTGATCTCAAATTCACCTTCCAATTTTTTGCAAGGACTTCCTGTTCCAACCTATTATCCTTGGGATAATAATGTCATCATCATAAACAAATAGTATAGTTACTCCCCCTGAATCTAAATGCTTAAAAAATAGTGTGGTCACCTTGGCTTTGTTTATATCCAACTTTCCTCATAACATATGTAAACTTGTCAAATCATGCTTAAGTGGATTGCTTAAGTCCTTAAATAACCTTTTTCAATTTATACACCTTGTTATGAGGGGTGGTAAAGCTAGGGGGTAGATCTCTTCATCAAGATGACCTTGCAATGCATTATTGAAATCAAATTTCCAAAGTGGACAATAAAAGGTTGTTCATCTTTGCTATGAGGGAAAATTTCTCTTGATAATCAATTCCATAGGATTGAGTGGATCATTTAACAACTAGGCGTGCCTTGTGTCTTTTTAAAGACCCATTGACGTTGAATATGAAAGTATAGATCCACCTACTACCAAGTACATTCTTGCCAACAAATCTATCAACAATTTTCCATGTTTGTTTTTTTTTTTCCCAGAGCACTCATTTCCTCTCACATGGCTTCCCTCCATTGCCTTATTTTTATTGCTTCTAAGATAATTTTGGGAATAGGGGTTTGTTTCAGGTTTGTTACAAATTTGTGATGGGAGGGAGAAAAACATTGAAGAGAGATATAGTTAGCTAAGGGATAAAGGGGTTGTTTAGTGTAGGCTTGGGCGCCTTTTCTAAAGGCAATGGGCAGGCCAATATGTGGTAGAGTGTTATTACCTTTTGGTGTAGAATTCTCATCTCTAGTAATTGGAGGAAGGGATTAGTCTTGTTGCTAAATAAGAATGGACCTCTATTTCCTGGAATAAACTTGAGGACTATATGATATGGGTAATGGATCTCCTGGTTCAGTAGTTGGATGTGGAAGCAACCCGATTTGTGAAGATAAGGTCTGATTAAGCTAATTATGAGGTATGAGGGTTGGTTTGAGAGATAGGTTAGAATTTGGAGAGGAAATGTAAGTCGAGGGAGAGTGGTGGGGTAGTTGGTCCGTAGTGTTGGGTTATAGGGTTAGAGTTATGTATGGAGGAGTAATAAGTTGTGGTTTCAGTAAAGGTTACATCCAAAAAGACAAAAAATATTTGGTGTTGGGATCATAATACTTGTACCCCTTTTTTGTTGATGAATAGCCTCGAAAGGTACACTTAATAGCCCTAGGATCAAGCCTCCCTTTATGTGGACCATGCATGTGAACAAAGGCTGTGTAATAAAAAGTTTTTAGTTCAAAACCAAGAGAAGTTTTGAAATCTAGATATACCTTTCTAAGACACTCAACAAGGCTTTTTAAATTAAGAAGCTTTGAGGGAAGATGATTGATGAGATAGTTTGCTGTATAAACTGCATCTCCCTATTGAAATTTAGGAACATTGCTCTAAAAGAAGAGAGCACGTGTGACTTCAAGGAGGTCTATTTTTTATTTCCTTAAACACATAATGATTCATGGATTATCCCAAGGGATTGAAATAACAAGTTGAGGGAATGATTGAAGTAATCTTTGGCATTATCATTTCTGATTCTTTTAATAGTGGTGCTAAATTGATTCTAAATTATAGAGGAATGAAGGAATAATGAAATCGATGTTTGATATGTGTTTAAGGAGGTATATCTAAGTAGCCCTAGTGCAGTCATCAATAAAAGTGGTAAACCAACGATCCCCAGGTACATTAGTAACATTATTAATAAGAGAAGGTCCCTAAATGTCACTATGTAAAAAGGAGTGCTACTTCTTCTATTACTAGTAGGAAACGACACATGGGTATACTTAAATAATTCACACACATCACATTAAAAGGAATAAGCATTGATTCTTAGGAATAACTTAGGGTACAAATGCTCTAGGATATAAATTAAAGGATGCCCAAGGTGAAAATGAAGAAGCACGATGTTGTCTTTGATGGAAGAGTTTGTGAAGATAGAGGCTATGGTAGGCTTCTTGTCTAGGTAGTTCCACATAGTAGAGGTTGTTCTTCATCTTAGCAAGTCCAATCTTCTTCCTTGAGTCTTGGTTATGGAGATCCAAACATAAGAAAACAACATGATAATTTAGATCTTTAATCAGTTAATGAATGGACATTAAATTAGTAGATAAATCATGTACATATAGGACATCCTTAAGGTACATGTAGGAAATCCTTGAGGCAAAGGTTAGAAGAAATGACAATCGTGCCTTGGCTGGGATCTCTGGCCAGGGACCCATATGCTGTTAAAATTTGTTGGATTTTAGCACATGGCTGATAGGTTTGGCAAAGAGAAAAAGAATTAGTCATGTGGCTAGTGGCACTTGAGTCAATGATCCCATGATTCTGGTTTTGAGCAGAAGGTTTTGGGAAAAAAGGAAATAGAAGAGTAACTTGAGAAGGCAAGAGTGCTTTGTCCAAAGTTCTCATTAGTTGGTTTCTCAAGGGATTTGAAGAAGTTCATCTAGTTCTTCAACACCGATTGGGTACTGTTTGTGTCCTTTGAGTTGGTTAACTGATTTGATTAGGCTCCAAAGTTGGTGACCATATTGGAGTGAGTCTGAGGAGTACCAAAAACTCCATTAGAGGAATTCTATTCTTTACTTGGCAGTTTTTCATGAAGTTTCAAACATTTTCCTTAACATGGCCAAATTTTCTACATTAAGTGCACCATCGGTTTTGAATGTTGTCCTTCTTTCCTCCTTTAACCATAAGTGTAGAGCTTTCCTTAGATTTCCAGCATCACAGTTCTTCTACTCTCCTCGGCTTAGACAGTAGAGATGATCTCTTCAAGGAAAGGTAATTCCTTTTGGCTAAGAATTTGAACCCTACCCTTATTTGGTCAAATTCAGATTTCAGGCCAGCAAAAAAAAAGCGATAGCTTCACTATTTCTAAATAAATTTGGTAAGCAACTTAGCATCTTTTGAGCATTTCATAGTTGAGACTTAGATATCAATCAAGTTCTTGCCATAAATTTTGAAGTGTCGAGGCATATTCACAAAAAGTATTTATCCTCTATGTTTTGGATATCATAGATCAATGCTTCATCTTTTGCCTCTAAGTAGGATCGTTTGAGGAAATCCCATATTTCCTTAGTAGTTTTGAGGAACATACATGTCATACTGATTTTGGGTTCCATGGACTCCCAAAGCCAAGATAGTCCCAATTTTCTTTTTTCCTTTGAGATAGGTCTTCATAACTTGGGGCCTGAGACTCTAGAGTTTAACCTTTTGAGAAATGGTTGGGGAAGAAGAAGAAATCTCAAAATTAGTGATAGAAATAAGTTCTAGAGGGAGACTCTCATAATTGAGAGTTGAGAGAAATAAGTTCCATGGGGAGAAGAAAGGAATTAGCAATAAAGCTCCAGCAATGAAGGTTGAAGTAAAGGAAGAATGTGCATGGTTAGAGGGAGATAAAGAGAGGGCAAAGTCTTCTCATATTCATGGAGATGATGGTATTTATACAAGTGAGGAAGAAGAAAAGATACAACTAACTACATGGGAACCTACATTCCAGGGAGTGTACAACCATACAATGAAATATCGGTATCGCAATTGCGTATCGGCTGCAATTTCGAGGTTTTTGGGTCAGCTGCGATGCAAAATTTTGAAAATGCGGCCATTTTAGAAAATCACATATTTATTGCCGCAATATCGGCGAAATTTCGGATATAGGCCGATATTTTACCGATATTAGCCGACATTTGTTGTGTAAAAGAATGAAAAAATCACACCGCGACAACTGCGGTATATAAAATATCATTCGCGATACCTCGATAACGCAACACTGGAACCACAACCGCAATTGCGACCGTAACTGCGGTTTTATTGTATGTGTACAATAGTCCCTAATAATGACAAAATTATTTACTTAGGTACAATATAATAGTTCCTAATGATAGTAGTAATTAATAACAAACTTAATCCCAATGGTGATTGAACATCACTCAAAGAGGTCAGCAGTAATCCAACAACAATTATAATTAAATATGTAAAAGAAAAACCCTAATTATAGGATTGATTATAACATATTGATTGCCTAACCATCGTGCTTGGACACATCTGATTAGGCAAAAGATACTGTTAAGAAAAATAGAACAATTACAGTCACAAGGAATCAAAGTGATTGAGAGAGAGAAATGGTGGTAATTGTAATGATAGGCTGAATGTTGATATACTAGGGATTTGAGGTCTAGGGAGCCTCCCACTCTCAGCCATAAAAATCTATCCCATACTCGCTATCCCCTTCTCTATTTATTACAAAATCATACTACCGACTCTATCTCTTATGATTCATCTGTGCTTAACCAAATCCTCTAACAAATCGGAGAAATAAAATAATAAAGTAATAATTACCTCCTTTAACAACCCTCATTGCTTGGCAACTCACTAGGTAAAATTATCCCGTATTGGTCGCCCTAGGGAAACCATCGTTAGCAACCCTTCTACCACATAGATGCATTTAACCAGCGGCTTATCAATACCTTCCCCTAAGAGTTTCACCTTGTGCTCAAGGTGAAGACAGGGAATTGAGCATTCAAGACCTCAAACTCCCCCCAAGTTGCCTCAAACTCCGGGAGACCTTGCCATTAGATCAATGCCTCTAACACCCCCTTAGAGTTGTAACGGACAACAAGTACTACACCTGGCTCAATCCTCCATTCTAAGTCTTCAGATAGAGCTACCGGAAAAGGTTGAATTCAAGTGTGATCTCCCATCGCTAACTTCGGCATGGAAATGTGAAAGATTGGGTCAATCTAGACATCATTCGGTAACTCTAGATGATAGGCCACTTTTCCCACCTTTGCAACCACTTGGTGTGGCCTAAAGTATCTTGGTGAAAGCTTCTCGTCGAGGCGTTTGGCTAAGGATTTTTGGCAGTAAGGTTTGAGCTTGACGTATGTCCAATCTCTTACTTCAAACTCCAAATGATGCCGCTTTTTATCAGCCGAAGCCTTCAGTATTCTTTGGGAGTGCTCTAGATGGTATTTTAATTCCATTAGCATTAGATCCCGATCGCTCAACTCTTGATCGACAACAACTAGCAGTGTGTGCCCCTCCAAATACCTAACCAGAGAAGGTGGAGGCTTGTTGTACAGAGCCCGGAATGGTGTAGTGTGGATGGCTGAATGGTAAGAAGAATTATACCAAAATTCAGCCCAAGAAAGCCATTTAACCCACTATTGTGGTTTGTCATAGCCTAAGCACCTAAGGTATGTTTCCTAGCTGCGGTTGACTACCTCAATCCGTCTATCCGTCTACGGATGATAAGTTGAGCTATACCTTAGGGAGGTGCCTTGTAGCTTGAACAACTCATGCCAAAAATGGCCAAGGAAGACCTTGTCCCTATCCAAAATGATAGCTCTTGGAAACCCATGCAGTCGTATAATAATTTGACAAAAACTACAACTACCATCTGGGCTGAGAAAAGGTGCTTCAGCAGGACAAAATGTGCATACTTTGATAATTGGTCTACCACTACGGACACATGTGTATTCCCCAATCAAGGCATGCCTTAATGGAGTCCATTGAAATTTCATCCCATACTTGCTCTAGCAAGGGAAGGGGTTGCAGCAGGTCAGTGGGAGACAGTGCCAACGATTTATTCTTCTGACAAGTATCACAGGCCATGTTGCAGTGTACTTGCTTCCTCATTCTTGGCCAAAAAACATCTTGGGACAATCAGTGGAAGGTCCTTAGGTCAAATCCACCTTAATCTCAACTTGCAATTTGCCACACTACTAGTACCAATCCGCGGAAAAAGTGGACAACTCTTTCCTTGATAAAGCATAGACCGCTTCCCTTACCACTCAGATATAGTCTCCATCGTTGCACAACCAACACTACGGCCATAAGCTCATGTTTGTAGACTGACTTCAGCTGTGCCTTCTGCCTTAGGGTCTGACTGAAATACGTAATGGGTCGCTTCCCTTGTACTAGTAGAATGCCTATATCTGTTCTCAATGCATCTGTCTCAATCACAAAAGGTTGCTGGAAGTTGGGCAATGCTAATTTTAGTATGCTAGTCATAGCGCACTTCAGTGCCTCCTAGGAAGCTTGAGCTTCTTGATTCCATCCAAAGCAATCCTTCTTATGAATTTCAAACTTTTCTGATCAGTGTGAACCGATAATTTCTGCCCCATCAAATATGGTCTCCATCATTGCACAACCAACACTACGGCCATAAGCGCACATTCGTAGACTCACTTCAGCTGTTCCTTCTGCCCTAGGGTTTGATACGCAATGGGTTGCTGCCCTTGCATTAACATAATGCCTATACTTATTCCCAATGTGTTTGTCTCGATCACAAAAGGTAGTTGGAAGTCATGCAATGCTAGTACTGGTACGCTGGTCATGGAGCACTTCAGTGCCTCTGATGCAGCTTGAGATTCTTGATTCCTCCCGAAGCAATCCTTCTTAAGTTGAGCCATTAGGGGTGTTACAATCTACCCATACCCCTTCACGAACTTTCAGCAATATCTCGTAAGACTCAAAAATCCACATAACTCCTCCAAATTGTTTGGAGCAGGCTAGTCCAACATAGCATTAATTTTAGAAGGGTCCATAACCAGTGGCGGAGCTAGAGTTTTGAATCCATGGTGTCCCGAGTATATTCGTTCAGTAAATAGTATACTAAAATAAATATTAAAATAAAATAATATTTTTAGGTGTTCAACTAAATTTGCTCAAAATTTTCGAAAATTGGTAACACAACTTATTAACAGAATTAGATTTGTAGTAACTATTTTTAGGCTAGCTTAAAAAGTAGCATTGCATCATAAATTAAGACATTAAATAATTTAATGAATTAACTAAGGAATTTCCTAAAACTTAATTGATAATATAATTTTATAACAAACTAATTAAAAAACTAACTAATAAATTAAACAATTCAATCTATAAATCTAAAAATTTGATTTCTACATTCTAATTTCTACAAACTAATTCTAATTTCTACCAAATTAATTAGGATTTCTACATTAATAAGATAAATTGGGATTTCTATAAACTAAAAAATATAATCAATTAACAAGATAAATATAAATAAATTAACTAAATTCTAATTTTACAAATTAATAACTAACAATTTAAGTATTTAACTAACAATTTAACTAACTAAAAATTAACTAAAATCTTACCTGTGGGCTGTGGGTTGTGGCTGCCTCATCCATCGGTTGTTAGTTCCTGTCTTGCTGAGAGAAATAAGAGTAAGAATTTGAGAGCAGCAAGTAACAGCCAGTAGCAGCCAGCAGGTAGTAGTGTATAGATTTTAATTCAATCTATAAATCTTACTCGTAGGCCGTAGCACCGTAGCAGCCATCCAGGTCCAGGCTCCAGCCAAGCGCCAGCACTCAGGTCTCAGCTGGTAGCAACCGAGCAGGAGCAGCAGGCAGGGTCGAAGCAACCGAGCAGGGCGGGGTGGCGTCGCGGCGATGGCGGGGCGGGACGGGGCGGCGAATGGAAGAGCTAAACTATTGAAGAGTGAAGAGGTAAAGATAAAATGGCAGACAGGCAGCAAAGAACACAAGGGCAATGGTGGACTGGAGGTGGTCGCCGACAGCAGTGGCGAGCTCCAGTCCTCCTGCTGTCGTGCTGTGGTCTCCCTCCCATCTCTGCGTGACTCCGTCAGGCGGTCGCCGCCGGTCTGGCACTCAGGTCTAGTCGCAAGTCGCAACTCGCAGGGTCGATTGGAAGGCTGGCTGGGTAAATGAAAATGGAGGCAGCCAGGCAGGTAAGGAGAGCAGCCAGGAGATGGGTAGGGGTTTGGGAAAAAAAATAAGAATCAAAACGACGTCGTTTTGATTCTATAAATGAGTAACAAAAATAGGCGCCCGCGGGATTTGATCCCGAGTCCTTTCGTTTGAAACATGGGGACCTAACCGTTCATCCATCCCAACATTTTAATACGGTGTCCCACAGATAATATATATATGTTTTAGCTAAAAACTAAACATTATTTATGCCTTACCGCCAGGGCTCCGTGGTGTCCCGGGACACCATGTGGAAGCCCTGGCTCCGCCACTGTCCATAACCACCCCCTTGGTTGAAATAATGTGTCCTAGGTATTTGAGTGCCTGCTGCCGTAACAAACATTTATTAGCATTCACAAATAGTGAGTGTCTCCACAACACCTCCATCACCATCTTAAGGTGTTGCACATGCTCCTCCATATATGAGCTAAAAATCAAATTATCATCGAATAAAACTAGTATAAATTTCCTTAGAAAGGTTTGAACATCTCGTTCATTTGTGCTTGACAAGTAGTAGGTGCGTTGGTCAATCCAAAGGGTATGGCAAGAAAATTGTAAGGGCCCTCATGTGGGTGAAACATTGTCTTGGGCACATCTACGGGTTGGACCTAGATCTGGTGATACCTAGATTTTAAGTCTAATTTAGAGAAGAGAACAACTCCACGTAGCTCATCTATGAGCTCATCAATGACCAAAATTGGACACTTGTCAGCCATGGTCACACGGTTGAGGGCACGGTAATCCACACAGAAGCGTCAGTTTCCATCCTTATTCACAAGAAGTACTGGACTAGAGCAGGGGCTGCAACTTGGTTGAATAATCCCGGCTGCAAGCATGTTTGCTACCAATTTTTCAATCTCATTTTTTTTGGATCTTGGGATACTAGTAGGGTCTTCCACTAACAGGCGGAGCCTTGATCTGAGTTCAATCCAATGGTCCCCGGCTTATGGTGGTGGCAACCCCATGGGTTCAACCATTACATTCTTATATTGTGCTAGGACTGCCTTGAGCGCCTTTGGGGTTTCTCCCCTTGCCGTGTCTACCTCCTCCACCAATTCCAAAGATGTGCTCTCTACCATAACTGACTAGCCCTCCCGTTGCTCAACCTTCATCATGGCTTAAAGTGATATTTGCTTCTTGCGGAGGTTGGGTTCCCCACGGAGAGTGATCATAGTGCTTCCCAAAGGAAGCTTTGTGACTAGCATCTTCTAGTTAATTTGCATCATCCCGAGCTTAGATAACCACTGAATATCCAAAATCAAGTCTGAGCTACCCAATTCCAAAGGTAGGAAGTCCTTGGCCTCTTCAATTTCTTACAACACGTCCTGAACTCCTTTGCAAATGTCCTATGTTTGAACACCCCCTAGTGCCCATCCTCACACCATAGGCTATGGTGTGAGATAAGGGAAGATTCAATCAACCTACTACATCTGAGGCGATGAAGTTGTGGGTAGTCCCGCAATCAATAAGAATCGTCATAGGGTGATGCCTAATTCCTCCCTAGAGTTTCATGGTTGGGGGTGTCACAAACCTAACGACTGAATTCACGAAAAACTCTACTGCACCTTTGACACAGACACAGTCTACTTCTGCTACCCTTGTTGTCTCAGTCATGTCCGTCACTTGAGCTTCCTCAACCCTCTTCGTTCCCTCCATAATTTCAGACTCCTCCACCAATAAGTCTTGGAGTAACTGATTTTTGCAAATGTACCTAGTTGATAATTTCTCATCGCACTTAAAGTAGAGCCCCTTCTCTTTTCTTCTCAACAACTCAGCATCCGACAATCTGCTTTGCCTTGGTCAACAACACGTGACATCCGAACCATAAGAGATGTTGTTGCCTTTTGATGCAGTCGCCATCGCAGGCGGTTTCACCCCAGCCGAGAGGGCCAATTAAGGCTAAGGAAGAGAAAAAGCTGTGCGGGAGTTTGGCATTGAGAGATTATAATTACCCGCTTTTGTAGATGAAAAACCTACTAGGGAAGGCTAGAGAACCTGGTTCTTTTCCTCAACTAGTTGGGTTGCCTTCATCTCCTCAGTGAGTTCCTTGGGCCTTAACATCCTCACCTTGGCCCAGACTGTTGGCTTCAGCCCATTGAGAAATGTGCTTTCAAGCATCTCTGTTGAGAGCCTTTGATGCAAGGACCTTGAACAGCTCTCGATACTTCATCGCAGAGTTGACTGCCAGGAATTGCTTGCACAGAGATCCCTCATGGTGAGCTCGAAACCTGGCCACCGCTGCCATTTCCAATTTCTCAGCCTTTGAGGATTTGATTGAGGTTGAAGAAACACTCAGCTCAGAAAATCCATTTGTTCGGATCGCCATCATCAGACATAGGAAACTTGAGCTGCTTCGAGTTCTTTGGCTCAGTTCCTCCTCCATTTTTCACTGGACTTGATTTCCACACTTCCAGTGGTTGGAACTTTTTCCTCCGTGGACTTATGTTTCTTGACCCCCGCAATTGTTGCTTCAGAGCGCTAACGGCTGAGGATTTCTAGCATCTCTCTCACCTCGCCTGAGGTATGTTCAACCATCTTTATCCTTCCCTCTAGCATTGTCCTCACTTCACTCATTTCACTCGTCCATTCCTCATGAATCTCTACTAGCCTTTCCTCTAACCCCGCATTCCTCTTTGGCACCATCTCTGGTTTGGACTATAGATCGCTCTAATACCACAATGTTAAGAAAAGCTAAACAATTACAGTTGCAAGGAATCAAAGCAATAGAGAGAGAAATGGGGGTAATTGTATTGATAGACAGAATGTTGATATACTAGGGATTCAGATGAGATGACTCTCTATCCCCCTCTATATTTATTACAGAATCTCACTAAATCATACAACTGACTCTCTCTCCTATGACTCGTCTGTGCCTAACTGAATCCACAAATCAGGGAAATGAAATGACAAAGTACTAACGGCCTTCTTCAATAGTTCTCACCACCTGACAACTCACTGGGTAAAATCATCCCGTATTGGCTGCCCCAGGGAAACCATCCTTAGTAGCCCTTCTATGCACATAGGTGTATTTAACCAACGGCTTATCAGATACATATTCTGCAGTAAAGTTGATGAATGACTCCTGGCTATTTAACTAGAACATGCTTAAACAAGTTGGAGAACGTGACTAAACATGAAAGATAATTTCCATCAACCAAGATATGGGAACCTGTCTCTCAATGTCGTAGTGATAACTGATAGAGTTCTCCCTCATATTAGAAGTATTTTTCATAAACAGTATTGGGAATTGGCTAAAGTTTGTTAGTTCAGTTTGGACAGTGAATATTGATCACAGCGTCTTTATTGATGACATAGATGGTTGAATGACACTACATGCAGGTTTGCAACAGCATGCAAGCTTGGAATTTAGTGAAGGATTAATCTCTAGAAAACATTCTTACCAACTATTTTGGAGGTGTTACTGCTAAGCTTCAACATTTGGGGACAACAAATTTGGGAAAAGGAAAAGTAGGCTGATAACTTAACATTGGGGGAACCAGTTAGGTCTTCCTGATGGGGTTGAAGATTTCAACATTCATAGGGTAGGTTTACTAACTTCTACAGTTCAGATGAGTTCATAATGCCGCTAACTTGAAGGATTCTTTTTAACTATTTTTAGATGCTTTCAGAAGGCCTCTCTTATGTTTTATACTTTATATTATTGTCAACTAAGTATTTTTTTTTTCTTTCTCTGTTTCTGGACCTCTCTCTCTTCAAGTGTTAGTATGATTTTATAGCTCATACCATTGAGCATAAAGTGAATAGTCTTTGGTTATCCTTGGCATACTGGTAGACTCTTAATGCTGTGTGTTATTTCAGACTGATGGGCTTCCTGGGATACTTCTGTTGTCTGATTGGGGTGTTTCGATGTGTTGCCTCAGTTACTGTCCAGTATGGCTCAATCTTATTCTTTCTTGTTCGCCTAGACATATGTCTAGGCTCTATTGGGAATAAAGTAGCAGTTTAGGGTTATGAGGAGTTATGTCATTATCCTGAAAAGTGCCAGGCTAATGCGCTTCAAAATCTGAGTTGCATAAAATTTGTAATTAGAATATGTTAATCATAATTTTTATTCTAACCATATCTATTGCCTAGCACAAAGAAAAGCATTTTGCTATTGGTTGTGTCACTTGAACGGAGTTATGTTACAGTTTTTGTTTTTGGGTGCAGAGCATTGAAAAATTAGAGAAAGTTGTCAAAGATGGCAATTACTACGGTGCGCAGCAGATGTACAAATCCATTAGTGCAAGGTATATAGTCGATTGACTATTCTATGACTTGGGTTAGTTCTTTTTTTGTCATAAAGCAAGGAAGAAAGATTATTTTGTGCACCCTTTTTTTTTCGTTTGAGGGGATGGTGCGCATCCCATTCTGCACTACTAATTGAATTATTATATCCAATTTCCGTGCGTTTCAACTTATTCTCTTAGAAGATGAATTAAGCAATCTAATTTGGTGTAGCAATTAACTGCAGAAGTGTTCCTTATATATATATATATATATCTTCTGCATACTCATTTTGCTCAGGTAATAGTTTGTTATATGTTGAAATTCTATTGTTGCTTCCCTCCCGTTTCTCAAGGGGTTATATGCAAAAGGTTGGTCTTCTGAGTTCAACTTGTCAGCTCTTGTTCAAAATTGGGGAGATTCACCGTTGCTACTACTGAGACCTATTCTCCTGTAGTTTTGGGGCTAAGTATCAAAGACGCTTTATGCTTGTTTTAACTATTATTACATCTTGAGAAAGTTAGACTCATTTGCCAATGAGATAGAATGCAATTGCTTATGCAAGGGACCTGAAGAGGGCACCCCAAAGTGTTATCTCCATTTTAGTTAGTAGCTGAGTTTCTTGTTGGTTTTTGATTATACAGTTTGCACATGAACATTTTTGTCTAAGGATTCTGGTACTAGTTGATGGCATAGACTAAGAAAAAGTGGTTGCTTCTAACATTACATTGTTGCTGATTTTAGGTATGTATCAGCGGAGCGCTATCCTGATGCACTAAACATTCTCCGCTCTGGTGCTTGCCTGCAGTTAAACCATGGTCAGGTAGGATTCTTAGTTTTATCCAACCTACTATTGATTAGGAAAGCCTGAAGTTTGCCGTGTACATCTGTTTGACATTCTGAAAATGCTAAAGTAGCCAGTTAAGTAGATTATATGCTGACATGGTAATTTGACACATCTTTGTGTTTTCTTTGTTTTGAAAAATATAAACAGCACCAATACTTTAAAAGTGAACAAGATTTTGGCCTTTGATATATTGTAATTATGTATAAAATGTAAGAAGATATTGGTGTATGAACATTGAAGTTTTTTGTTATTTTCTCCAATGTTTTGGTTATGATTTCTTTGCTTGTATAGTCTTTCATCAAGTATCTGTGTGGGCCTAAATTAAGACCTGTTTTATTTTATTTTATTTTTTATATTTTTTTATTTAGTTAGGGGTTTGCCATATCTCATAGCTTGTTGAAGATTTGTTGCAAGTTTATTTATATTTCAGATTGTACTGTTGAGGAAGTGAGAGTGCTAATTGAAACCCATGCTCATGCAGCAAGAGTATACGGATCTCCTTTTGGGATTGTCCCTGTCAATATTGCTTTTGCAAGTGCTGGGAAGACTTAACATCTCAAAAGGATCTTGACTTTATGAGTTGGGTCAAAATAAATTCAAACCCTTGGCTTGTATGAATTATTTGTAACACTCTGAAAATAAGAATAAAAAAATAAAAATGAAAATTAGTTTTTAAAGATCTGAAAAGAAACTATAGGTGTGGTCCAATAGAATACTCTCAGACTAAATCCTTGAAACATTATCTAAACTCAATTAATAATAGGTCTAACATAAAGTATGCATAGAGCTAATCCATAAATCAATTCTCTCTACACATGAGCCCAAATGTAGCTTGCCTGAAAAATTGTTCCATGGTTAATGAGGGTAACACATAATTCAAATACACACACAATACAATTTGAAAATAAATTACAGCTTTCAAGTGAACCAATTATTAAGTATCATAATAAATTAGAAAGGTTAAATAAAAATTTTCAATTTCAATCCTACCTTCAAGGTCCTCATATCAATATGAGCTTCACCGTTATATTTAACATCTTGTAAAATTAATTCATCTTTAAGGCATATTAAATTATGGGAAGGGAATAGAACGCAGGTAAAACCAAGGAATCTAGTCGCTCTACCTTGTGTGACTCGAGGAAATGCATCTAATTGATTACAAAAATAATTGTTGGCCACCATATAGATAACAAAGTCTCTACGATGCACGTTCCCTAATCTATAACCATTAATGGAACTAGGGAAAAATCCTCTAGTTGGTTGCGACTAAGGATGGGACAACAAATTCTGTTGATAAAAATGTGATAAGAAGAGTATGAAGAGATCACCAGTTGTCTAGAAGGACCTTTTTCTTTCTGTCCTCTTTTTCTATAAAAGGGTATTTGATTAATGAAATTTGGGTAGGATGTGTGGCATATACAATTGCAAAAGTAGCAATAGGAAACATTGCAGCTGACCTTTCTATGAAGTGTGACAAAATCAACTTTGTCAAGGAGTTTTGTTTCTCCTAAAGGTGTGTCCACAAGCCCCAAAAAAAAACTGAGTACTTCGATTAGAATATGTCCTTTTCAGCTTCAAAACTACTCTTAGGATGACCCAAACTACCCAATAGTCTAGTATCCTTATGACTTACCACCTTATTGGATTTTCTTCCATGATCCCTTCCAAAGCTGACTCAAGGGTTTGTTTAGATGGAGAAGTTCTAGAGGGTAATTTCACTTTAAGAGCTCGTTTGGTATGAGGGTAATAGGGGTGGAAAAATTACCCCCATATTTTATATATCTTATATAATCTATTTAAAATTAAATATTTTTATTCTAATGAATACCCATTTTAGATCTTAATTTAATCTAAAATGGGTATTTCATTAAAATATATTTATTATTATTAAATACTTAATATAAAAGATGTAAAATAGAGGAGAAAATTTTCCACCCCTATTACCCCCATACCAAACAAGTCCTAAGAGTTGAAAAACTTTATAAATTCCCTCTTAAAGTGAAAAAACCTCTTGAACTTCCCCATCCAAACTAACCCTAACAGAATGTTGGGCATGCAGCTTGCCAATATCAAAGTGTGCAATAAAACCACAGTTGCGGATGCAGTGTCGCTGTATCGTGTTTCGTGAATGATATTTTATATTTTGCAGCAGGATTTTTTTATATTTTTTTCATAGTAAATATTGACCGATATCCAATATTTCACTGATATTGCAGTAATAAATATGTGAGTCTTTTCAAGTAGTCATGTTTCAGGAATCTTGCATTGCAGCTAACCTAGAAACTGTAAAATAGTGGCCGATACCCAATTGTGGTACCTCTATTTCATTGTGTTTATCTTGTTAGTTCTCAACTTGCTATGCGGAAAGGTTATTTCTGTATGTTGAATGATTGTATGAAAGGACAATGGAGTTGATATGCTTATGTTTTATTATGGAATCAACTGGCAATGCAAGGGGTAGTTGAATGGTGGACCAAATACGGTATGTAATAACCTGTCCATGCTCGTGCCTTGACTAGCATCCGAGCAAAGGTTCATAGGCTAAATAGGTGCTTTGTAGATGCGGTTCTGATCTGAATGGTGGGATATGGATTTTTGCTTTATGTGGTGTTGGAGTGGACTGGATTTCGGAATAAAATTTGAAAAATAAAATGAGAAGAAACAAACTGCTCTGTAAGTAATATTCTAGATGAGGTTCTGACATCATCTGAGTTAAAAATTTTCAACTTGTATAATTGTTTGATTAGACCATGCAAGATGAAGTAATGCCCCAACTAAAAGTGAAGAGTTTATATAGGAAATCAGTTGTTTTTTTTTCCTTTTATTTTTCTTTTTTTCATATTAAGGCGTAATTGTTGGTTATAATCTGTATTACTCCAACAACCTATCAATATATTTTCTTCCTTTGCTGATTAAGAGAGCCACTTCTTTACTTTTATGTTGCAATTCACTGCATGGATTCTAGGCCATGGGCTAATTGTACATTGCCACTTGATTAGGTCACTTGTGGTTCAGAGCTTGCAATGCTATTTATGGATACACTTGTAAAAGGGAACTTTCCATATGATGAGGAGATACTTGGTCAGATTTTTCTCTGATACTGCTTTTACTATATTTCTCTCTTCCTTTATTCCAGTCTACAAACTCACAAATTTTGCACTTTTCAGGTAGACTTAGGGATGCATATTTTAGTTTGTTTCTGCAGAGTTTTCCTGGCAGTCATGTGTGTGGTTCCCCCCTCCCTCCAGAATATGGCACATTCTTTGTGTAGTTGTTTCACTCATTTTGTCATTACAGTTAAATTCTGGTTGGGTGGTTGTCTGAATGTCGTTTCTAAATTTTTTAATTTGGTTGATGTGCAGCCTATCATAATTTTAGTTAATCTTGGGTGGTGGTGGTTTTCTCTGGAATATGACACATACTTTGTGTCGTTTGTCCATTTTTTTCTTTCTTTTTCATTGCCCATAAATTCTGGTTGGATGGTGGTTGTGTCTGATTGTTGTATGAAAAGTTTTTTATTTCGCTGATGTGCAGCCAAACTTAATTTTATATTCCCTTGGGTAGCAATCATTGTTTTCTTATTTTACTAGGACTCTCATTTCAATCTGACATATATTATCATTTAGCACTGTTGAATTCTTATAGTTTTTTCCCACATAATCATGTTTCATTTCATTGTTTCTAATGTAGATGGTCATGTACAAATGTTGCTCAATCATTGTTGTTCATCTGTGTTTGTAATGAAAAAAGTATGTTACTTAGATTGTCTCAGGAAAATCTACAAGGCATTTCCTCGAATTGCAATTCCACTGCACTTAGAAGATGATCATGACATGCAAAAACTCTCTGAGGCTTTGGGGGCAGCAAAAATACGTGTTGAGGGCTGCATGTCCTTCTTGAGAGCTGCTATTAGGTGATATATCATTTTTTCTAATATCTGAAAGATTTATTGATTGCCTATACTGCTTTATCAGAGTTATTCTCATGATTTTATTGAATTTTCAGCATCCTAGACTGCCAGCTAGGCAAACATAGAAATAGAAAGATGAAGAAAGGATGATATAACAGTCTGACCAGGTTTTTCTTGTAGCAAGGCAGGTGGAGGATGGAAACACTTCTGTAGACTAAAGGGGTACAATGAACATACACAACTATGCTTGGAGAAATTCATATGCATGTAGCTTTATATGTAGAGAACTTATGAAAAAGAATTAGGTTTTCCTTTAATTTAAAAAATAATGTGGGTTTGTGCTCATGTATGCACTCATGGCTTTTCTTAGTGTTGTGTACATTTAATTCTAACTAGGCTAACATTAGCTTTTCTATCTGTAAAACTCCTTTAGATTTCGGAAATTATAACCCTTCAATTTTGGGATATTTATATATGCTAAATTATAATTGTAGAATCTTAAGTTGGAAACAAATGGCTTCATATTGAGTTGAGCAGAGGGACTGCAAGTATATTTCATGCTTTCTTGGCATTAATTGGATTGGAAAGACACAATTCTGCTCATCATTGACGGCCACAGTACCCAAGAAACATTTGGTGCATGAGGTTTAGAGGAAACCATTTATTTTAAAGAGGGGCATGTAAGGTTCTAAGCTGAGTAAGGTTCGCTGGATATTGGAGGGTTTAATAGAAGATTCAAACATTTTTCTTACCAGTTTTGAACAGAAAAGTCCCTTGCTATTTTGCTAAGGTTGACCCTAAACAGCCTACAAGATGGCCCGAGACAAGAATGGGTCAGTCCTCTTGTCATGAAGAAAATGGCTATTTTTAAATGTGGGTGAAGAAGTTTATAGCTGCTTCAAAATGATTTTTGCCAACTTTTCACCCTTTTTTTTCAGTTGCTGCCATTTTCATCCATTGGATTTCCCCCTTTTTTTGGGGGGGGGGGGTGTCTTTATCAAGATAGGCATATTCATAACTTCGAATTTGGAGAATCCTCATAAATGTTATGTTTTACTAATATCAGTTCTTGGTATTTATTATGCATTAAGAAGCATTGTTAAAGATGATTGTGTTTACCAAATTTGCATTGTGATTTTCCTTCCAAAATATTGTACAAGAAGTTAGTTTGAGTGAAGATATGCATTCATCAAAATGATTATTCAGGTGGGTGCGTTGGGATCACGAAAATAACTGGTATCTGGTTTGAAATTTATTCTTCAGGTGGTCAGCAGTGTCAGGATCTCATAAATATGGCTCCCCAGAGCTACATGATATGATTGCAGAATACATATATTCTGAATCCCCTGAAGTGGTATGTTTAAACTCTACTTTTAAGGCTTTCTTAGCTATTAATAATGATTCTATTTAGAGGTGGCAAACAAGTCATACAGGTCGGGTCATTTCAAGCAAGGTTAAAGTGGGTTTGCTATGCGATTGTGTTGGATTTTGGGTTGGAGTTAAGCCGAGTTGAGTGGGTTTCGGGTCAGATCAGGTTGGTCGGGTTGAATGTGCTTTGGGTCGGGTTGGCTGGTGTGGGTGAGTTTTGTGTTGGGTTAGGGCTTGACCCATCAGGTTTATTTGGATTTGATTTTTGATTCGAGTCACAAACTTTTAGTTGACTTTGATTTATGTCAGGTAAGTTTGGTTCAAAATTCAAATTATATAGCAATTTCTATAATAATTATTTACTAGTTTAGTCTAACTATTTGTTTATATAGCAATTTGACCCATTGGGTTTATTTGGATTTAGGTTTGATTCGGGTAACAAACTTTGAGTTGGCTTTGATTTATATAGGTAAATTTGGTTCAAAATTCAAATTATGTAGCAATTTTTATAATATCTATTTACTATTTTAGTCTAAGTATTTGTTTTTGTAGCAATTTGACCTATTGGGTTTATTTGGATTTGGGTTTGATTTGAGTAACAAACTTTGAGTCGGCTTTGATTTATATAGGTAAATTTGGTTCAAAATTCAAATTATGTAGCAATTTTTATAATATCTATTTACCATTTTAGTCTAATTATTTGTTTTTGTAGCAATTTAGATAAAGTAAAATATCAGCTTGGTGGATTGAATTTGACTTTAGTTTGGGTCAATTTCGAGTTTAAATCTGGGTTTGAGTCGGGTTTGGGTTAGGATCTTTTAGGTCGGATTTATGTTCGGGTATGGGTTGGGTTTTTCTCATTCTAGTTTTTTTGGGTCAGATCATTTCAAGTTGGGTCATTTCAGGTGAGGATTATTATTGGGTTAGCAAAGTTCAGTTAATTTTTGGGTTGGTTTTTGGTGATTTTGGGTTTCGAGCTGAGATTCGATTCGAATTTTCAGATCAAATAAAGGTTCGAGTTTGAGCTACTCGGATTGGGTTAGCTATGCTAGATCTAGTTCCATAGGATGGAATAAATGTCTACTGCCTTGCGGCCCTTGCCTTTACATGATCTGCTTTATGTCCCAAATTTTGCATGTCTAAAAATGGTGTTTGATTTTACTGCATTGCCTTTATACGATCTTGGGAGGAGGGGGGGGGGGAGGAGGGATTTAGTTCCATACTTTTAAAGTCCGATTTTCATTTAATTTATGTTTTTTGCTGACTTAATTAGTAATACCATTTGTCCACACAATATAAGGTAGATGTGCCAAAATCATTACCTTCTTTTTGTAGCTTAAGTCTATGATAAATTGAACTAAACCATTTGTAAGTTATCAAGATCAGCTAGAATATGAATGTTCATGCTCTTAGAATTAATTTGTACCTGATTGTTGGAGTGTCACCTATTTTTCCATGTGTAGCTAGCGAAACTGGTGCAGTTCCTTTTCAAGAAAAGTAATACTGCCCCTTATAAAACTAAATTTCAGACTGTTTATGCTGCAAGTCCAAGACTAACCCTAATATGAAACTGAGGAAAAACTTGATTATTAATGTGACTATGAATACCATATAAGTAGTGTGACACAATGTTGTTAGGATTGATATTCTACGTAGTATCGATGGGGGCATGTAGAATCGAATCGTAGGATCGTAAGATCCTACAAAATTGGCAAAAATATTATCTCATATGACTTGTATGCTATGAATTATTCATATTTGAAGTTAAATAATACCAAAAACTTTTAGTTAAGCTTTCAAATAGTTAAATAATTGAGTTTAACATGGATATATAGTAAAACAAGAGATGCTTATTTTTTTCTTTTCTTAATATTCAAGTTCATCACAAGATAGCAGTAGAAACTTAAACAACAAATCACAAAGCAACATATCAACATTAAATGCATATAAAATCTGCATAAAACGAGCAGAGACCCATCAGAGCAAAGCACAAAGTTTATAAATTAAAATCATAACCATGGTAAATATTTATCCAAAAACACTAAATAAAATTATGAATTTGTTATGCAAGCTTGGAACTAAAAAAAAAAAAATAGAGTAGCCAGTTTAAATGACATACTTTCTAGAAAATACTTGGTCCAAAATTAAGAAGAGAAAAAATAAACTTTGTGGGTGCTACTACTACTATTGTTGGATAGTTGGAGTTTGTTGCATGGTTGTTGTGGGATTGTTGGAGTTCGAAACCGCCACCGCATTATTGTAGATTAATGGTTGTTGTTATTGTTTGTCTTGCCATGATGAACACACATATGTGATTTTGGAAGAAAATGTGAACTGAAGATAGAAAAAAGAACGACTAGAAGAGGGGTTTAAGGAATGAACGAAAGGGATGCAAAGAAGACTCAAAATAGACTTAAAGCTAAGACTATTCAGTAAAAGTTTATTATTTTATTATTTCTTAAGCTAAAAATGGTGTTTGTTAGAATTGGCCGATTCTGATGGATTCTACTCTGATCCTGATGGATTCTACTCCGATCCTGATGTCTTCTAAATTTAAAAAGCGGTGTTTGATTAGGATCGGTAGGATTAGTTGTAGATCGCGATCCCATAGATCCCACTGATCCTAAGCGATCCTACTATTCTAGCAATTCTACTTCCGATCCAGATTTATTTGGTACTTCAAGGTTCCGGATCACGATTTTATTAACAATGGTGTGATGTAGAAGTGTACTTAGCTTATCTTAATGTCTTCAATGTTTTAGCATTCTTATTGGTTATAGGTTCTCTCCCCATACTGTGTGCTATACCTGACATATATTTACACCCATTTGCAGGACATGAGCAGGGTATCCTATCATTTTGTTCGTGGTAGAAATCCAAAGAAGTTTGCCTCTACGTTAGTAAATTTTATGGGCAAGGTTAGCTTCTTGTGGAAACTGCTCTTAATATTGTCAAGTTGAATGATGCTAGGAATGATGCATGTTCTTCCTTGTTCATTTATCGACATTAGTTCTATATAGGGTTAGAAATTATTGGTATCCTGATTCAGTTAGCTTGACTTTTGTGTGGTGTCTGCTGTGGAACTAGGTATATTTTTGCAAATTTGATCTTGGCTCCTAACTGAACTCATGGTAATATTGATGGAAGTCAATATATATCAGTTGCTATCAATGAAGCTGTCAAAAAAGTAGTGTTTATTATTATTATCGTCAGTTTTTTTTTTTTTTTTTTTTTTTTTTTTGTATTTTTTTTTTTGTATTTTGGCTATTCGGGTAAAGCTGAAAATTGTAATCCATTATGCTGGTGCGATATGATCTGGAACAAACAAATGCAATGTTGAGTGACTAGGAAGGTGGAGAGCCATGTTGGTTCTGATCAACATAGCGAATTTCTTGCCGAAAAGTGTTTTTCGTTTAGGGGAGTCGGTGAGGTCAGGGTGATTGGGAAATTTAAGTCTTTCTCATACTGTCCAAGCTGCCGCCTGGATACTCCTGCACTCACCACCTGCTGAAAATTATTGATTTGGTAGTTTACATCATCTAGGGTTATCTTCTTGAGAAAATTACATTTTAAGTTCATTTAGACTGATATTTTCCTATCAAGATTAACTATATTATTTTATTAATCAGGCCAATTTTCTAAGGGAACTTTTCTCATTCTATCATTTTACGTTTTACAGTCTTAACATTTGAATTGGGACAAACTCATCTCCAATATTATAGGACAAATCACGATTTGAACAAATTCTAAACAATAGTAAAAATTCAGCTCCTTTTGACTTATTTGCATATGATAATATCTTTGTCGGCCTATGATGGTATCTTTATCTTTGTTGGCTTCTGATTGTAGTATCATAAGATAAATTTTGGAAGCTTAATTCAACAACTACCTCTACTACCAAGTAAGAATCCCACCTCAGGCAGGGTCTGTGGAGGTCCATCTAACAGGCTGTATGTAGCCTCACATCACAACTAGATTGGTACTAGTGGCAGATTATGTCCAATAGTCCTAATTTTTTTTTTCAAAAAAAATAATCAGTGATTGCAAAAAGTGTGTAAAATATTACTAAAGTAAAATACTATTTATATAAGAAGGATAAAGACATTCATCATATTTATAACAATATGGTTATAAACAGAAATATAATGATATACTAATAACAATAGAATACATACTTAAAAGGTAGTACTACTAGCATGCATAAACGTGACTAAGCCACACAAGGGACAAAAAGCCTAACACTTGAATGGATATAAGCAGTGATAAAAAGCCTAACACTGACACAACTTTCTTACCTTGGACATGCCCTTATTCCTATAATGGCCAAATCTCTCCCAAATCACTTTACTGCTTCTCCTCTTATAACCTTGCAATTAAATAGCACTCTTGTTATAACACATCGGCTGCTATTTAGCAGAATTTGAGTTGGCTGATACGTGAAATGACTGAAACACAAGTATTTATGTATGTATGTGTGTGTGTGTATGTGTATTTATTGTCAATATATCGAATATTGAAAAATATTGCCAATAAATTGACTATTTATGAGGAAGCATCACTGATAAACCATGATTTATCGGGAAACCCAAAATCTTTAAAAAAAAAAAGCATGCATAATAATTTTGTTATTATTCATTTACTATATATACTTTGCACCAAGAAACTATTGGCTTGCAATAACGTATTGCTATTCATTAACTTTACATCTACTTATTTTTCATTCCAAGGATAATGTAGTATTATTAGGACAATTTCATATATAATTACTCATTTAAATGCTTCTAATATAATATAGAATAATATTTTATTGAAGGATTATATTTAAATAATCAATAAATCAGAGTTAGAGTATATAAATTATCTAATAAGCCGTAAATATAATTTTCCCCTATGAATTATCAAAATAGGGGTTGATTTAGTGGTTAAGGTGAAGAGGTTTGGGTAACTAAAGGTCCGAGGTTATCAAACCCAACCTCCTGCCCCCTGCACAACATGTGGTATAATATGGGGTCTCTCGGAAATCATTTTTCTATATGTTATCTTGACTTTACTTATGTCTATATGTTAAATTACATAGAATTAGATCTTGAATCCCTAGTTTGTTTTCGAGAAATAATTAGCCTATGAGTATTGTATGCTATTTTCTTTGGCAGGGTTAATAGATTTATCATTGGTGTTTATGATGTGGATGTTTGCTCCCCTCGGTTGCTAATTTAATGTTGTAGTTTTTTCAATGTTTGGTATGCAATATTAGTATTGTTTCCTATCAGGTTCAGTTGGGGGTTTTGATGATATTTTTCTGAACTATGCAGTGTTATCCTGGAGAAGATGATCTAGCAATTGCACGGGCTGTGTTAATGTAGGTAGCTGGATACCCTGCAGGCAGTTCCATTTCGGTGCTTGTTGCAAGATTTTCGGATGGAAATATCTGTGATGTAGTTAAATTTTCATACCGCATTTCTTTGTGCAGGTACCTCTCTTTAGGTAACATGAGAGATGCAAACCTAATCATGGATGAGATAAAGAAGCTCCTAAAATCTGAAGAATTAGAATTTCCAGATTCAGATCTCATACAGTTCATCATTTATCTACTGCAGACGTAAGTGGAGAAGTAATAAAATGATTCTCCAATTTCTGTGCTCTTGGGGTCCCTCATTTTCCTTCTAGCCAGTGGCCATTCAGACTTGTTTTAGAGCATGCAAGTGTGATCATACATGTTCCATTTTCCCTTGAAACAGGATAAAACAAGTCTATGAGAACCTTAGGGCTCTTTATTGGTGTAGCAGTATAGAAAACGATATCCCCAATTCATTTTTGATTATCCTAGGGAAAATGTTTCTTGTGCTCAATTTGCATCCATCATGTTCCCTTCATTCACACGTTAGTTTGTTTTTTCTTTCTGTCAATGCTTTATAATTTCATATTTTTCTAGAAGGGTTGAGGAAGGGACGGTTGTGTACTTGTGTCTGTGTTGGTCAAATCTGGACGAGGGAGGGATATGTGGTGTTGCGTGAAGCATCTAGGATTTTCACGAATGCGTGCCCGCGTTATAATATGGAACCTGGATGATGTTGTATTTGAGGTTCATTTTCTGTAAATGAATTTGTGGTTGCTCCTAGACAAACATCTCAGACTGCACCTATCATGTATTTTTGTTATGAAAAGTTCTTCACTAATGTAAAAGAAGAGTAAAATTCAAAACAAAAAATTGATCAATCTTTTTCATTTTCCCAGGCTTGAAAGGGATGCACTACCTCTTTTCAGAAAGTTGAGGCAGAACTATAAGTCCAGTATTGACATAGATCCTGCGATCAATCAGGTGAGTAAGGAACTGGACGTGAAAGACATCCTATGGAGTCCGCTTTCACGAGTTCTAACTTTTACGTCTGGAGTTTCTCTGACAATACTTGAATAGAACATTTGGCTGAATGACAGCTTCCCCCGAGGGCCTTTTATGTTTTTGCTCTTCTGACAATCGTCTGCTTGTATGCACAATTTAGCTGCTGGATGAAATAGCTGAGAGATACTTTGGAGTGCAGCGTAAGCAAGGGATCTTCGGGGATATTTTTAAGGTGAGATGAGCGTCTTACACTCTTGCGTTTCTTCCCGTTGCACTTGTTTCCTCCACTGCTTAGATAATAAAGAGGGGCAAAAGGGAAGGCTGTCTAGTTTAAAGTAAACTTACGTATAACACCTCAAAATCCTTCCGACTAACTGTCGATTTGTCTTGTATTTTGCAGATGATGGGAGACATGCCGTTGTGATGGCAACAACAATATTTACATTAGAGGCAAAGTGTAGTTTGTAAGGTTTATCTGTGGAGTCAGTGATCAACGTCCGTCCGTTCATGTGGACTCGCTTTGTTGATCAGTGATCGTGCTCCGTTCACAATGTTGTGCTATTAGATTCCGACAATCCGACTATCCCAAATGGCGCGCTGTTGGAGCTTTTAGTGTTTCGGATTAGTACTTTTATTTGTCTTGTAAATTTAATTTTATATCTTCCGAATTAATAAATTATAACACTGGATGAAAACCTGATTAATATGAAAGGAAAATAGGCTAATGGAAGAGTAATTAATTATGAATTTTCCAATACAAATTCCATATAATCAAATTGTTTCGCAACCGCCGTTTTAAAACTTCCATCTATCTATGAATGATGCCTTTTTCGCTTCTCGAATGTTATTCGCTACTTTCCGGAATGATTAATTTTAAGTATTGGATTGAATTTGGCTCTAATAGAACTATCGATTCCACATTGAAACCACTTCAGGCATGTTGGAGGAGTACAGCGAAATTCTTTGAACCCTTACCCCGGAAGGAACACTTTGACGGACAACACTTTGGAACCTTATTGTTTATAATAGGGTAGTTTATGTTATTTAATATATGTTTGTTCGATCTATTTTTTTTTTAAAATTAGATATCTGATCCAGTCAATAAAAAGTTAAATAAATTAGATATTCAATTAGAAAAAAGTATACATTTTTTTATATGATTTTATATAATGTATATAAATAAATTTAGGGGGGTGTGCGTGCATGTACAAGTGTTTGTGTGTGTGAAATTTTTGCTTGATTTATTATTTGGGTTAGAATTTATCTAGTCTGGCTCATACCTACACTTTCTAATCTCTATTCTAACTTTTAGCATAGATGGACCCTAAATGCACACAAACAACCAAACACTACCCAACTCTCACACTCATCCTCACTCTCATCTCTTTTTCTTATATCTCATTCTGTCTTGACTCTCTCTCAACCCCTTAGACCTCAACCCTTATCTATCTCACTCAACCCAACCCTCGAGCTTCTACTACAAACGAACAACAATGGTGTTGCTCAACTACCCGTCATTGCAACTTCTTCTTCTTTCTAGCAACAACAGCGAATGATAAGGTGAAAGTTGATGATCAAGAACGAGAATGAGAAATTGAGAATAACCCTTAACCTTCTTATGTCTTACTCTTGATGCCTAAACACTCTTTTATCTCACTCAACCCTCAACCCTCTAGCCTTCACGACGAACGAGAACGACATTGATCATTGTATCTCCTCTTTCTTTCCAGCAATGATATTAGATTGCATTAGAAGGGTAAGGGTGAACCATGCCCTTCGAACTAGTAAGTCCCTCTCCGTACCTCACCTTTAGTTTCTCTTGAAATTTCTATCTCATCTTTAATCCAACAATAATATTGATTTTGAACTCACGGGTTTGACAAGTTGAACGAGGTAGATTTGATTTTGTGGCTCCATTTTCCTTCAGTAATTTTTATCCCAGCTTGAGTTCTTGCATATTTTTGTTCAATTGATTTCTATATTAATGTTTATCCCAACTGGATGATGTCTTTGGTAGAAGAAATGTTAATATTCTTCTATTTTTATTAATTTTAGACTAATTTAATTTAGTTTTAGCAATGTTGTGATCAACTGCATTTGATTTTGATGTTAAGAATTATAAGGTTTCTTTATTTTGATTTTTTCTCTAAGAATGAGATTAATAATTGGTTGTTATTTACTTAGTTTTGAATTTATGATATTATGTTGGCATGTTCTGTATTGAGTTTACTTAGCTGAAAATAAAATTAATAATCTGTTGGTTTGTCTTAAATTTTGGCATTTTGGTAGTGTATTGTGTTTGGATATTTTTTTTTGTTGTTTACTTAGTTTAATTAGTTTTAGTTGCTATTTTGGAATGTGGTGATGTCTTTGGTGGAGGAAATGTTAATATTCTTCTATTTTTGTTAATTTTAGACTAATTTAATTTATTTTTAGCAATGGTGTTTTGTATTGAGTCTAATTTTGATGTTAAGAAGCATAGGTCACAAGTTTTTGTTTTTGTTTTTTCGCTAAGAATAAGATTAATAATTTGTTGTTATTTACTTATTTTTGACTTTATGATATTATGTTGGCATATTGTATATTGAGATTACTTAGCTGAGAATAAGATTAATAATTTGTTGGTTTTTTATTGAGTTTTGGCAGTCTTGACATGTATTTTGTTTGGATATTTTGTTGTTGTTTACTTAGTTTAATCAATTTTAGATGCTATTTTGGAATGTGGTGATATCTTTGATGGAAGAAATGTTAATACTCTTCTATTTTTGTTAATTTCTAGCTCTAATTAATCATGGTTGGCAATAGTAATGTGAGGGATGTGCCTGCTAAAGAGGTGGAGATCTTATCTGCATTTGTGGAGTCTATTGGTGATAAGTTGACAGCCATTAATGAAGGCAATACAAGTGCTCCTTTTCTAGCTTCAACTGGTGTTGAACAAGTAGGCATCTCAAGGTAAGAAAATATCTTTGGTGTGAAAACATTTTACAAAGATAAGTGCTAATGCCTTGAGAGCTAGTTGTAATTATTGTGGAAAAGATTATGTTGATGATCTAAAGAAAAAAATGATAAATCATATTAATTCTTGCAAAAAAAAAAAAGAAAAAAACTCCAGCTAATAAGGAAAAAAATGTGAGACTAGTGACCCTTCTTCATTCAAATGAAGCAATAAAAGAGAGTGATGGATCAAATATTCAAAATCTTGGTTCAATAAAAATTTTGAGTACTTGGAAACTTAAACAAGAGGGTGGTAGAAAGGCTTTGGCTAGGATGATAATTGTAGATGAGCTTCCCTTTAGGTTTGTTGAGAGAGGGGGATTCAAATTTTTTGTGGAGGTTATTCAATCTGATTTTATTATACCTTCAAGGGTGACAATAACTAGAGATTATTATAAAATATTTTTGGAAGAGAAGGAAAAATAAAACAATAATTTCACAAATCTAATTGTAGGGTTAGTCTCACTACTAATTAATGGGCTTCATGTCAGAATCTTGGCTATATATGCTTGACCGGACATTATATTAATCAAAATTAGAACTTGCAAAAAATAGATTCTTAATTTTGGTTAAGTAGTTGGTCATTCTAGTGAGATTCTTGGCAAAATTTTTGAAAGATGTATTCTTGATTAGGGAATTGAATTTTTTTTTACTATAACAGTTGATAATGCTAGTTCTAATGATTTGTGAATCAAATACTTGAAGAAAAGAATTGGCGTTTGGGGTGGTGGACTAATTTTGGATGGGGATTGTTTGCATATGAGATGTGCCGCCCATATTTTGAATTTGGTTGTAAAAGAGGATTTAAAAGAAAACATTGATCCTATTATTTGAGTCTGGTCGGCTATGAGATATGTGCGAGCATCTTCTACTCGTTTAGAAAAAATTAAGATTTGTGTTGAACAAGTCAAATTGACTTACCATAAATCTGTTTGTCTTGATATTAAAATAAGGCGGAACTTTACTTACTTAATGCTTGACTCTGCTATAATATTTCAAAAGGCGTTTGACTTGTTAAAGGAGGATGATAAGTATGTTGATGAACTTAATAATACTAAGGGTAGTCCTCAAGATGATGATTGGGAGTCTATTCGTTGTTTGTTGCCTTTCTTGAAAAATACTATATGAAGCTACTTTGAGGATTTTGGGTTCTCTTAATGTCACTGGAAATATTTATTTGCAAGAAGTTTCACTTAGTGGAACAATAATTGATTCTTGTATCAATGATAGTGGTGATAAAAATGTGAAAGCAATGGCATGTAGGATGAAAGCCAAGTTCTCTAAGTATTGGGTTAACAAAAAGAATATAAATTTGTTGATGTTTGTTGTTGCAGTTCTTGATTTCGGTGGTAAATTGGTCTATGTTGATTGGACTATTAATGAATATTTTGGTGATTTGGGTGATGTGAATGATGACTTTTCTAGTTTTAATGAATATGGAACATATCAAAGTGGTTCTAGTACATCCTTACGCTAGGATGTGAGGAAGTGTTTGAAGTCTTTGTTTGCATTCTATTCTTCTTGTCAGTCACAACAAGTATCAATTAGTAAATCAAGGACTTCCTCTACTTGTGATTTTGATGTTTCACTAGCATCTAATTCAGATGTGTATGAAGTAAGAATATATATGGCTGAATGATTTGAGATGACGAGGCAAAACCATAATATTGAGGAGAAATATAAATTAGATAAGTATTTGGATGAAAATTTGGTGGAGATCAATGAAGGAATATGTGGGAAAGTTGAGAGTTCTCTTAGCCCTAAATATGTGTTAAGTTGGTGGAGAAAAAAATGAATCGAGGTATCTTATTATGAGTGCAATGGTCAAGGATATCTTAGTTATGCTTATTTCTATTGTTGCATCAAAATCATCTTTTAGCACTGGAGGTCACGTGCTTGACCGTTTTCATAGTTCTTTAATAGGAAGGATGGTGGAGGCCTTGATTTGCTCACAAGATTGGTTTAGTAGGTCATAAGAGCCATTAATGTTGGAAGAAAAGTTGAAGGATCTTGAAACAATTGAAGCAAGTAATTTTGCAGTCATATTTTTTCATTTGTAGTTGATTAATTTTTATGAGATACTTATCAACATAGTGACTTATTCTTTTTTATTGTAGAATTAGAGAATATGAATATAACTCTACCACTTATGCACATTGAAGAGTAAGAACTCAAGAAACTTTGCATAAGTCCAAGTAGGTAATTGTTAGATTAATTCCTGATTTAGCATGATCTCAACTTAGAATGATGATGTAATCATTGTTTGCTACTATTGTTGTTGTTTCATTAGCTCTACACTCAATGAAGTCTATTTTTATGCAAGATTATGGTGTATTTACAGCAGCATTGAGAGAATAATTTACAAGCATGCAAGACTAGTTTGGCTTATGAATTTACAAGTGTTGATAGATTATATTTTTATTATTTAAATTTGATTATTGTTGGATAGTTTTATGCACTAAGGATGGTAATGTAGGACAAGTTATTGGTAATGTAATGTAGTTTAAGAATTGGATGTAATAGAATCTAATCAGATCTTGTGATGTGATAGCTTTAATTTTAGTTTTAACATCGAATATTTATTGAGTATATTGGATATTTATAAAGCAAATTAGATATTTGTTTAATAGATTGGATAATATCAAATATATTTATAATTTGATATTTTTTTATATTTAAAATTATATTCGAATAATGTCGGTTATATTTGATATTCGGTTCGAAAATTTGAATATCCAAAGTTTTTGATCGAATATCAAATACTATTTTGTGGACGACTCCATCCACTATCCCCTCCTTCATCCGCTCAACTAGGCATCATCCTGACACGCCAGGTCTCTTCCCGGTCGCCACGTCGTTTTCCAAAACTCCGAAACAACGCGCATCAACTTTCATCGCGGCTGCAGTGGGTCCGCCCTTCTTGTATTCTGGTGCATATAGACCATTGTCCCGGCAGCCCGAAGGAACCCTTCGACCAGCGGAAATTGTAAACCACACGCCTAACCCATCCGTGTCTCATTTGATCATATGGCCCACGGCTTTGGCCACCATTGACAAAATTCAATAGCTTCCCACATACATTCATTTATAGAAGCAGGTGAATAGTGAGATAATGTATTAGTGTTAAACATTTTTTACTTCCATCTCAACTAGCATGCTTCAAACATTGGGTAGAAATACCAATTTGTAGAAACAGGTGCATTGGTTTCCTCTCCAGCTTATATACAAGAGCAGCGAACAACTCTCTCCGTGTAAACAGCACATGAACATACAGACAATCTCACTTCAGACGCCATGCTACTCATCTATGAAGAACTTCAATCCGTTTTCCTTCTTGAAGTCATGCATCGTATGATCCACCTCCTACAAAAGTGACACTGACGTAAGCAAAAGGGCCCTCGGGTTATATATTATCATTGACGGTGTCTTGCCTGGTTGGTGCATTCACAAGGCAATAGAATAGAGTGCCGTATTAGCTAAGGAAAAAGCTTCATCCAAGTATATTAGGATATTCATTATGAGTTGAAATCCTTCTTCACGAAAACCCCTTCGCCCAGGGCAAAGACAGGGTGCCAAGTACACAGAAATACACTTTAATTTGGACTTTCAGACCCATAAATGATGTAGCAATCGATATAAGATGAGTGGGGCAACATCTGGGTTATGCGCCTAGACTAGCTTCTACCAAAGAGCTTGAGAAGTAATTCTTGGTGATACCCGAACATTAAAAATGTCTATTTTGTTACATTAAATTTATATAATCATATATTTAGTTTGCTACATTTCATGTCCATAGATGCAGCTTTTTTCAGGAAAATTTAAACTTGAATGAAGTGGGAAAGGGAGTACACAGTGGAGTGAACGATCATATATGAAGAAATCTCTCAGAACTAATGACAGCCTCGGCTCCTCAAGGACAACCTAGGTTGAAAGGAAATTGGAAGGGGAGACGGGACTTGAGGCCAAAACAAACGTCACACAAACTACCCCAACAGTCCAAGAAGATCAAGTCACAAAAAAAATTAAAAAATAAAATAAAACCTCTATGCATGATGACAATTTTATACTAAAAAATAAAGTAAAATTGGATGATCAAATATATCAAAGCTGACAAAACATTAAATTTAACAAAACATCATTGTAGTTCACAAAGTTTTTGATGATCATCATTAGTTTGAGCAAGAGTGCAATTGAGATATGTTTCCAAATTCGAGACAGTTTTGAGCATATAGCAAGAAGTATGAAGTCAGAAAAATTGGGACTCCAATGGTATAATTACTTAATAACCCCAATCCAACCATCAGAACAAGGATAAAGGCCGGAATCAAGAAGAAAATTGGACATCTAGCAATATATTGAAGCTCATATAA